>JAOWCC010001368.1:32401998-33894666 GCA_030867875.1 Actinernus sp. WN-2022
TAAAACAGCGTTTTGAAGTTTGCCGTTCAGTAAAGCCTTTCCATGGGACCACGAGCGCAACTCATTCGTTATTCAAGTGATATTTCTCAAACTCATGAATAATTAATGAGAATATTACAAAGAAAATCACAAGCGTGAAGGAGTTTGGATATGTGATGAAACACTTGCAGAAATTATCCAAACTTTCTTCTCCTTTTTCTCTTCAATGGTAAATTCGTTGGAGAAGCCATATACAACACTGTCAGCCGTGTTTTATCACATATCCAAACACCTCGAACTGAGTTTAAAAACTCCGCTTCGCGTCATTTTTCAAATTCAGTTCTCAGTGTTTGGGTGTTTGGATATGTGATAAAACACGGCTGACAGTGTTGTATATATTACATCAGCACGTCACTGTTATCTGCAAAAGACCTATATATATCCAGTACAAAGTTTCATCTCTTTTTCGTTTTCTTTGGTACACACTCTTTCGCTTTCCCAGTGGCCTTTAAGTATGAAAACTCTTCTGAAAAAAGTATTACTTGCTGAAACGTGTTTTGGTCAGGAATTTTAGCAGTAAACGGTGCATGGACCATATCTTTCCATCTTGACTGTGACGTCACTCTTCGGTTAACCACGCACACGTTGATTGGCCTAGGTACAGCTAGTTCCTTCTTGTCAAGCTTAAGCTTTTGACGGCTTGTCTAGATCAAGTTCTCAAAGTAGTGGACATATATTCTTTACTATGGCCTGCTCATCCATTTCTTTGCCTCGATAGCTCTTCCGGGTAGCTCAGTGGTTAAGCTCCGGTCTATTGAGCGGGAGTTCAAGGGTTCAAACCCCGGCGCGGCCGGACCAACACTCAGGGTCTTAAAATAACTGAGTAGAAGGTGTGCTGCCTTTGTGAAACAACTGTAAATGGTTAGACCTTCACGTCTTTTCGGATAAGGACGTAAAATCGTAGGTCCACTGACGGAGGCAGGCCTAGAAGGAATGTTTGTACACTCCTGTGATCAGGCTCTGATCCAAATGTCTCAAAACTCTCTTTGCCTAGGGCTAGGTTATACAACTAATTCAAGAAAGTTGGATGGGTGAAAAACATTACTACCCGTACTCTCTTTCGATCTTGTCTTGTATACTTAATTTTTTTTCGCCGGACAGCGTTGTTTGAAACAGCTGTAAAAAGGAACCATGCGCTTTTGTAGACTTCATGTCAAGATTTTGTGTATTAAAATGATACTGTATATTAAAAGGGAAAACCAATATTCGACCACAAAACCTCGAGCAAAGTACAAGTTCCAAAGATGGCCTGTCCAGACTTTTAATAGAAGTTCAAGACAAGGTGGTACTAACATACGTTTGAGTTTGTGGAAGAAAAACTTTGCGACAATCCAAATCCAGACTGTTAGCAAATCTCTTCTTCCGCTAATTTGTACACAAGTGCCATGTTGAACCATACAACATGGTAATATACGGACACCGAAGGGCAGGAGAAAAGTGTCCGTATTGTAAAGGTGTCCGTACTTGGTCATGTTTAACCGTAGCTTTGCGCTTGTATAGTGGAAATTAGCGGAAGAAGGCACTTCCAAACAGTGTGAACATGCACCGTTTCCTGGTAACTTTGTGACTTCCGATTAAAAATGAAGAATTCGCAAAAGAGTGAAATTTGTTTTTGGAAATCCTGGGTATGCTGTCCGTTAACGGCTCGCCTACAGCTGTGCCACGTGGTGAATGTTAAGTCTATTCAAGTTGTCACGAAAGCTTCATCTCTTTTACGCGGATGTCAAACTAGCAAACGAATATCGCGAAATCTGATCCTATAATTCCACTGGACTATTCAAACATTGTTTTTGCATTCTGAAAAAACGAATATCTAATTAGTTGTCATTTTGAGACTCGTTTAAAATCTGAAGTTTGCTCACAAAAATAAAGGATTTCCAATATAAATAATTGTTGGAAGCATTTAGGACGATAAAAGGATTCCCTGTTGAAGAATTAGGCAAATTAATATATTGATTATTGGTACAATGTTGGCATTTCCTTTTTTATTGCTGTAAATTGGTTTTTATATAGGATTTGTCTTGTATTGTTGAGCTGTTTGCGAAGAAAAGAATTGGGGGATGATTGCATGAGTATCTGGGAGAAAATAATTTTCACTCAGGCGGTGGCATTCTTTTGAGAATTTTTCAATTTATGTATTAAGTGAAGAAGATTGCGCTTCATCTTTTAAGGTTGACAAGCAGGAAAGAGAATTTTAATGAACACGAATGCTAGCGCTCCGAAAACTCATAAAATTTGAGTCATTATTTCGCAAAACTTCGTTTGACAAAACAGAATAGATTCGTCCATGTAGATTCGTCCTTATTCATCGTTGCTCACGGCCAGTTATCAAGGGCACCCAACGAGTACTTTTTGAAATTCGTTTGAAACCAGTTGTCTGCGGCTCATCTCGCCATTTTAAGGCGCCTACAATGTCTTTTGACAAAGCTATTAGCTGTTCGGATTTTCTAGGTGGAAATCGCGTCAACCGAAAATACTATGGCAAAATATTCCCGGCCTACGAATTTGTTAGTAGTCTAAAACATATATAAACAAGAATTTTCTAGCCCAAGTAGCTTCATGTTGCAAAGTTTTGTGGAGGTACGAATTTTTTAGGGGTTCTTTTTGATCCTTCTGACTCTATTGATCAGACGAATTGGGACGTACGAATATTTTAGGGGAAACCTTTTAGTCTCTCTTTTCTTCTATAATTTTCTAGGGATTTAAAACAAATTTTCTAGCCAGTATTTCAGAAAACAATTTTCTAGGGACAATTTTTTCAAATCCGAACGTCTTAGGCTAACTTACTCTCCCGAACAGCTTTTTAACCGAAAACTTCGTTGGGTGCCCTTGAGTTATTGAAGGAACTGACCCAAACTCCTTAACTAGTTTCTGACTTGCAAATTTACATTGCTAGGCAGACTAAGCAATTAACCTTAATTATCAAGTAATAGAAAAGAAGAATTTGGACTATGTTTAGCACCGACTCAATTAGTTCAGAACTCGTGCACCGTTCATGAAGGGATAGATGAGAGAACCAGTGAGCTAAATCAAAACCGAGGGTTACCGTGGAAGTTCATTAAAGTTAACTAGATTTGTGCAGCGATAAAGATATACCGAGATACTGAAGTTGATGTTTAATTTATCTCCGCTGGGCTCAGTCAATCGTAAAGCAACTGGGTAGCTCTTTTGTGCTATTCAAGTTGTATGACATTGTCATGTAAAAGCCATTCTTTTTGTTGTGTTGACTCAAGTTCCTGTATTGAGACTTCACAAACTGACAATCTTCAAGTGCCCCTGGCTCATGAATGTAGTACTAAGGAACCAGGAGGAGTACTGAAAGGTTGGCTCGAAATAATTTCACTCAACCATTGTTTTGAATTGCGCAAAGTACTGATCAAACTTAGACCGCCTCGCGTCCGAGATATTAACACCATGGCCATGGGAGAACGAAATGCGAAAACTATGAAATTTTTAACCCAGATAAATCACACAGAACTGCCATCGGATCTACAAAGGGACCTGCCTTTCTCTTCTCTAAATGCGTTAGAACTTGAAGCATTGGATAATCTAGATTGGAGTATAAAGGTTCACGATGTCTGCAGCGATGAAGAAGTCGAGCAAGATACCAGTACAGCAATCTCGGAAACGGGCAACATAACCATCGTTCAACATTCATTCCAGCCTTTCAAACTCGCTGCTATACCTGAAACACGCGAAGCAAGATCCGAATTCGCAACAGTCGATACAGTTCGAGACGATTCCAAAGCCAATAAAAAAATCAACGCCGGTTACATTTTGTTTGATGGCTCCGAAATTAAATATATCACACACAAAAGCGGAACACTAGAGACGATTCGTGCTCCATCGGTGGGATCGGACAAAGGAAGCAGCATTAGAAGCAGGGCTTCGACTATAACACAAATCTCCGGCGATATTCCAGTGAATTTTAGTCTAAGTCTTGATGAGCTTTTGGGCCATGAATACCTAAAGGGACGTCGACTTTCTGTCACCCTTTGCAGACGCCTTCCAACAAATGCACATTTTTCCGCCTGCGAGAAACTGTACTTTTTCTTCCTTGGTGTAGCACCTACGATTGCATTCAATGCCATTCTTATGAGTGTAGCTTATTTCTATCGCATCCTGGGAGTCCAAGTACTTTCTGTTTTAGGTAAGTGTGTATGTTATAATATTTTTAGTTCTCGGTGTTCTTCCGGCATTGTGGTTACATGTCTTTTTAGAGATCGCAGCGTTGGCGAAACTGAATTGTTTTTGTTTTCAGTGGCGCTGAAATGGCACTGAGAGTGTCGGGATAATTTCCATTGCAAAGCTCACAACAGGCTTCTTTGGAGCCCTAAAGCTAATAAGTGACAGAAATATCTAAATCTTGAATTACGAATGCAACATTTAACTCAGACGTGATTTAGATCAGTACTAGCAATGTATAATGGTCAAATTCTTTTGTCCAAGGTCGTCAATTTTGAAGTCTTCATAATGGTTTCTCAGAAAATGTCTATCATGATATGTTGGAACAAGATTGCTAATTCTAACAATAGAAACTGCTCAAGTGCATATATGAAAGAAGTCATTCATTGATAGTTAAATTATGCTAATCTCTCGATTGAACGAACAACTAAAATAAAGGCTCCATGCAGGAGGCTGTCTTAAATAATGCTCTAGTACTCGAACCCTGAACAAATAAATTTCTGGTTTTAGAAATTTTAAAACACTTATTTAAACAAAAACTCTATACACGAGTTGAAAACCGCGTTTATTCACAAGAATATTCTCTCTCACGCCTTGACGAGTTAATCGCCAATGAATAATAAAAAAAACGTCATAACGTAAAAAATTTATTTACAAGATTTAATTCGCGAAAGAACCTATCCAGGAAGCGGTATATCATCGAAATTCCAATTACTCCGCCGGGCAATCACGGCTTAAGTACAACTGAGAACACTGATTATATTTTGTAAAACCAAAATACGAAATCTTTCCTTTCAGTTTGTTTGACAATATACCGAAACTCGGAGTCCAACATATGCCTTCCTAGATCCTAACCGTAATTATTTTAAAAGGAACTCCATCTGTGGTTTTCACTGACATCATTTAGACCAAAAATGTGCTTGTAGACCAAACGCTTTTAGCAGTATTTCACGATCGCTAATGTTATATGTCCTGATTTTTAGAACCAAGCAAAAAATCTGGCGGAACCATTTGGTGTAGTTCAATTTCATGAAATAAAAAAAATTAGTCTCTCAAAATTTTCCACGGTTACTAGACGTTAAGATGGATTAATTGGTTATTTATTCAGTCACGTAGCCTAACGAGACGTTTAATTTAATCAAAAAACTTTTCTCCAGAGAAGAACGAACTTTCAAATGAGTACCGCGGAACCTCTCGAGACCTGGGGCGCTTTCCATTCAACCAAAACGAGCGGTTAGAAGTTTCGAATGTCGAATAGAACGGGATTTTTCGAATTAGACAAACCGGTCGGAAAAAATACGCGTTCCATTCGCAGAAACTACCCGGTTATTAGTAGCCTCGATTTCAATTCTCAAAACTGGTAAATCACAGCAAATCTAAACCGGGAAATTTGAATGGAACAGAAAATTTCTGTCGAACCGGAATTTTCGGAACTTCGTTTTTTTTGGTTGAATGGAAAGCGCCCCTGTATTCTGATTGCAACCATAATACTATACAGTTCTATTGTTTTTGTACTGCACTTTCTAAAGGTAGGGTGTTTTCTATTGTTGGGTAGCCCAATACTGTCGCTCGTTTCGAGAAGTTCCACCCGACCCTTCCAAATTAATGTTCCAATTCGACATCATCATACTCATTCGCCACAATCCTCGTGTCATATATATATGACGCTAGCTAACTCGAAAAAAGAGGCTTAATCCCGGTTTCTGGGAAACTACCCACCCACCCCACCCTTGGATACGCATCGTTCTATTAATGATTAACCATTAAAGGTTAGGGTGAGTGTCGGGGAGGGGTGGGGGTTTCCCAGAAACCGTGATGGATCAAAAAAAGGCTGGGTCTCCACCATGGGATGGGAATTTATTGGGGCAGACTTCACCGTTTGCAACCTGAAATGTTATTGGTTACCCAAACAATAGCCTACCCCTAAAACAATACTAACCCTAACCCTTAACACAATGTAATTCTTTATCAGTGAAGTCCAGTAGGATACGACCTTAAAAAACAGTTAAGTCTAACTGAATTTATTGGAAATTAGAGTTTCCAACACATTTTCAAGGTATTTCCAACATGTTTCTATCCGTTGTAAGTGTGCAAGTCCACGGAAATTCAAACTTCACTGAACTATTTTCCAACAAATTTCCAACAAAGGTACAGTTTTTCCACAATATTACAGGCTTCGGTTTTCGATCCCATACTCCATTACATCATCGACTTTGCCGACTGCAATACAGGATGATCAAGAAAGAAATGAAAGTTCACTTCCAACTTGATCCATTGATGACGGCTTGTCGTACGACAAATTTGTACAACTTTATTTACATCCGTCTGTCAATTCACGGACTGAATTGTTTCTTTCAATTGCGGGAGTTATGTGAAAGCAAACATAACTAACTTTTGTTGTAATTACCAGCGCCTGGTTGTTCGACTGAGACAAGGGTAACTTTATACCTAGGATAGCGCTTTAGAAATCTGTAATAGACCACCTCGAAGCCGTTTTCGCCGCCATTTTGAAAGGTTCTGGCGCGGTTACCCAGTCCCCATACAAACTTTTGTAATTCGGACACGCTTCGTCAAAGTGCTCTGACGAAAATTGTTATTACAGCAAGCTGACCTAATATTTCTAAAAGAACTGACAACGGAATCAAAGGCAATATAAGAACGAAGATCATCATTTGTGAATTTAAACCTAGTACGATGACTTTTGCCGGATGACTTTTGGCTGACTCTGCAAAGAACCGGGAAAACCAGAGAAATTGCGGATCACAAATGTATTGAAATAGCGAACTGAATATTAAAATAGGGGTAAAGTAAACATTATATGTAGGAATAAAACTTTCTGTGGTTAAATTAATTTTTGAGAGAAAGAAAAATAAATATTTTTCTGTGCTCGTGACGTACGACACCATGTTTTTGAACAGTTTGCGCCGAACAAAAGTCAAAAATCATTCGGCAAAAGTCATTCTACTGGATTCAAATTCACAAAGGTTTTTTGTTCTTAACTTACCTTTGATTCTGTTGTCGGTTCTTGTAGAATTATTAGGTCAGCTTGCCATAATTACAATGTTCTTCAGAGCAACGAAGCGTGTCCGAATTACAAAGGTTTGTATGGGGACTGAATAACCGCGCCAGGAAATCTTGAATATACTTTCGAAATGGCGGCGAAGCGGAGAGTTTTGAATTCGTGACGACTTTATTGGATTAGGGACGGACCATTAGAAAAGTGATGGGGGGGGGGGTGGGGAGTTTCGAAGATGAAATCTTTTTTTTTTGGGGGCCACTTTGAGTGGAATAATTTTTTTTTTTTCATTTGATCGCTGGGAATATATATTTTTTTTAAGGTGATTTTTTTTGCAGCATATCAATTTTGTTTGTGATGAAAAAACAATGTAACAATAATAATACGTGTTTTAATATTGGACCTCTTCAGGCATGCTACGGCCCTGCTCTTGCAGTTGAGAACTGAATTACAGGAACAGTCAATATAAAAAACATATAACATATATAACAAACTGTATCAAAAAGAATAGCATTTGAAATGTTAAAATACCAAGTATCATAGTAGTTGATAGATAGGATCTCGTCATTGAAGCCTGTTTAATATTCAAGGTTGGTTTAAAGATCTGTATTTTGTTTAGTATTAAAATGTATTGATTGCATGCCTCAAATAGGCAATATGGCTAATGCAGGTCAATTTGAGCAAAGATATTAAGCATATATTTAATATTTGCATATTACTCTGATAATTATGGAGGATGATGATGATGATGATGATGAATGCTGCTGTACTGTGATAATACAAAAAAATATGACACACCAACAGGAGCCCATTACCAGGAGCGTTCCTCTGTTATGGGTTGGGTCCCCAGCACAGCAGTAGATGAGGCTATTTTTAGATTCGAAATTCCCGCGGAAAGAGGTTCCCGCCATGTTGGTGCCCTTAAACAATAGATTCCTCGTTAGCTTCTTTTGTTGGGGCACCAACATTTGAATCTCTGGGGATTGAGTGAAAACCAGCAATTCGAATTCCCGCGTTGAAAGTGAGAATAATGATAATGAGAAGTGACGTTAGCTATCTGATTGGCTAAGAATAGCCTACCTTTGTTCTTTTTCGCGCGAAATGCAATGCTAAAAATAGCCTCATCTACCTCTGTGCTGGGGTACAGGCACAGTGGAGAAGATGGACGCTTCTGGTAATGGGCTCCTGACACCAATCTTCAGCTGGCAATATTTTTTTTTTTTTTTAGGTAACAGGAAGAATAATTTTTTTTTAACACATTTTTTCTGGAAATAATTTTTTTTTTTGCTTTTGCCCCACCCCCCCCCATCACTTTTCTAATGGTCCGTCCCTTAGCAGTGTGTGCTAATACTCCAGTTTCCTATTCGAAAATTACCGCTGAATGCAATAACTACAGACGCATGTACTCAGGCTTAGCCTCATTCTGAAGTTAAACATTCATAAATACCAGCGAGACGGTGGGCTATTCACAACTCTGCGTATTGTTGTAGTTTCGCATTTTCTACCTTCTCGCTGGTATTTAAGAATGTTTAACTTCATAATGAGGCTAGGCCTGAGTACATGCGTCTGTAGTCATTGCATTCAGCGGTAATTTTCGAATACGAAACTGGATTATTGGTCTTTTTGGTTGACAAAACATTTATTCTCTCTGTAAAATAATAATAATAATAATAGTAATAATAATAATATTTATTACTTATACTGCGCAAATTAACATATTATGTATGATCAAATGCGCATTACACTATCAGGTTTAAAACTATATAACTAGGTCTTTTAAGATCTTAAAAGCAATCTAAAAGCTAAATATTATTCTAAAGTGAAATCTAGAAAGAGTACGAAAGAGACGCCATGGCTAATGTGAATTAAAAGCTATTTTAAAAAGATTAAAGAAAGTAAAGAATTAAAACTATCAAAATTGTCTTCATTACGAATGCGCAAAGGCAGTCCATTCTACACTCTCGGCGCTGGAAAACAAAGCACTGAATTCTCTGGAGAACTATCACGTGGTCTAGTCAGCTTTCCCGTTTGTTGCCCCATTTCAGATGGAATAGTCCTGGAAATCACTGGCCATGGTTCGGGAATATTTTGCACTGTAAGCTACAAATGCTTGCTGGTATATGATATTCAGGATACATTGAGTATTCCAGTGGCTAAAAAATCCCAGTAAACGTGATTTGTAGAGATCATTCTGTGTATTTCGACCCCAGAACAATGCTATGGATGTTACCATGGTTCAATTATTGTACTTATTAATTTCTTTATTTTTGTGAATATTATATATTAACTATAAACGTCCAAACTGATATATTGTAATAAGTAAGCTCTATCACAAACTTTTTGCTACCGTATTTCGACTCAAGTGTTGCATGTCAGTTACTTTCAATCTAATTACTGGTCATTATATAATTTTCTACAATTTTGTTATTATATTTCATATTTTTATTACTAACTTATTTTCTCTCTAATTCTGCTTATTATTTACTCAATACTGAGACATAATAGTATCAATATTTAGTAATAATCAATTAAGGGAGAACCCGTCCTCCTATTTATTTCAATTGGTAGTGGTCAACTCGAAAGCGCCTGTGCTACTTTGACCACTACTACACTCAAGTCTTGTAACACCACTTATGTTAACTACCTAATTACTAATTTCATATAATAATCATATTTTTAAATGTCTACTTCTTCTGTAAAACGTGTAAAATAAAAGAAATCTAAATCTTGTATGTGGTCTACAGACTTCAGTTGACTAAATTGATGCTATATTTAACATTTCAGGTTCATGTCATAACGTCTCCGTCCTCATTGCTATGTTACTCGTATTCTTTTCCAATAAAAACTGGTTTCCATTCCTCCCTACCGTCACTGCAAGCCTCGTTTTAATGGCAGGCGTGATTGCTGTGTTTCCGTCCTTCGCCGCTTCTGACGTCACACTCCCCGTGTATGCAATATATGGCCTTGTGTGCTTGAATGGCCTCTGTACCGGATTCTCACAGGCTGTAATTGACAAAATGGTTGTCTTGTTCCCAGGCGGAAAGAGCAGTTCGCTTGTGCGCTGTGGTGCAGGTTAGTTTAACAAAACTTTAGATTTTCCTTTAGATTGGGCTTTAGATCTTGGTAGATTGCAACCTCGTCCCGAGGGTCTTCTCGGTCAGATCCAAGATGGCGGATACACTGACCGAGAAGACCCTAGGGACGAGGTTGGGTAGATTACAAACCCACATTAATTTGAATTATCTCCATTTTGAAATCACTGAGATTTCCTGCAATGGGCTTTTGAAGTTAGGCAATCGCGTGATGTGGTTTTACTGCAGGATGGCCAAAAAATATTACTTCATTTCACTTATACGAGATCGGTAGTGTTATTAGCAAAACCTTTTTCTAAATGCTATTTTCCAGCTCCAATCGATTGTCCATCTTTCTAAAACAGCGCTTTAAAAGTGGCTTGCCATCCAGCATCCATGGCAAGGCTTTTTCATGGGGATTACGACCTCATTCGTTAACGAAGTATTATATCAGCACGTGACTGTTAGCTGCAAAAGCCTATTGAGCTCATGGTCCCCATGGGAAATGCGTTGCCATGGATGCTGGATGGCAAGCCATCTTAAAAAATGCAGTTTTAGAAAGATCGACAATCGATTGGAGGTGGAAAATAGCATGTACAAACAGGTTTTACTAATAGAGCGGAGCGTTTGCTCAGTTTTCCTATTGCAATTTGGCTGTGGAAAATGTTTTGTGATTTATCAGCCAATCAAGTGCTAAACTAAAACCAAACGTGTTTTGGTCCATCACACCATCAATCGCCACACAATCCACGATCGCGTCTACTTTTCCTCGTGATTGATACAAGTAAAACCAATCGTGAATTACTTCAGTTCGTGATTGGCTCATTGTGTTTTTACTTGCTCGTGATTGGTTCTGTGATTACTTTGGTTTTGGTTTAACGACACTCGAAAACCGCTCTGACACCACCGATCTCGTACAAGTGCTTTTAAGTAATGGTCCAGATAAGAACTGTAGTGCTCTACGGCAAGGAATATTAAAAGGTGTTAATGTTCTCTTATTCTTTCTTGTAATTTCAATGTTTGATACTCAATAGAAATCCATAGAAATAATACATTTTCATTCTATATTTTTGGGGGGTTTTGAATTTATTTTTGATCAAACTAATATGGCTTAATTTCGAAGAATATCATGTGTGGGGAAAGTTCTCAAATTTGCGATTGAAAAATCTTTTGTTTTCTCTATGGCTGATCAGATCTCTCTGTTAGATCCGACGTACCACCGACAGAATTGTCGTATACGGATTTTGCTAGCTTTCATTAGCATTACAACCTCATTAATGCATCAGTTATTCTCCATGGCGCCTTTTTATCACAACAACATCGATGCACAGAAAATATACACAGTTTTTGAGTTGTTAGTAAAGAAAAAAGTCATTTTAGTCAACATGTTAAGTATTTCTTCAAATGATTGCAAAGCCGAATTAATTATATGACGTCAAGATGACGTCTACCCAGGTTTCGACCCAGGCTTTTACTTACGCGGTCATGGGTCAGGAAAGGTCACATTTACACGATTTCAAACAAGCGTAGAACATAAAGTATTCACTTTAAACCAAAACTTTCTTCACAGAAGTACTCAAAACGTTTCGGAGGTTCATAAGCTATCAAAATTGCAAAAGGGTGATAGGCACTTTAAAGTGTATATGAATTGCCCACTTTAAAAACAAGTAGGGGACTGGGGCGAGTCCGGTTTGGCAAAGGCGCTTGCCTGGCATCGTTACTGGGGACACCTAATTGCAGAATACAAAGAAACATGGCAAATATCGCAATGAACGTTAACTGTTCCCAGTAACGATCCCAAGCACCTTTGTGAAACAGAACTCGCCCCATTCCCCCACTCGTTTTAAAGTTTGTTTCCAGTAATGGTTTGCAATTGATAGAGCCTTTCCAATGAGCGAAATTCGCTATTAAAATTATATATCAGCACGTAAATGTTACCTGAAAAAGGCCTGTTTGATTGCTATTACAGGACAAATTGCATCTTTTGTGCCTAGTGTAATTGCATATTTTTCTCAGTTGAACCAATCAAAAAACAGGAGCCTCCCAAGCAAGCCAATGAAAACTGGATTTGTTAATACGAATACAGATATTCTTGACAAAATATTTAAGTTGACACAAATTTGATGGTTGCCAGTTCTCATCCTCCTTTCCGTTGCAGGTTTTGGCTGCCTCCTGCCAGCCTTGGTGCAGATAATCTTGATTCTGGTACAATGCGAGGAGACGAATACCAAGTCACTCATCGACTACAATACATTCAGTCTTTATGTACTCTTTCCCGTGGCCTTCCTAGGAATTCTTCTGGGTTTCTTCTCTGTTATCAAGTTACGACGAAGTGGCATTTATGGTCTGTTTGCTGACAAGGACAATGCGGTTCACAGCCCTAAACACAGTACCATATCATCGTCGTCCACACTGAGCAAAATACGCTGTAGAAAAATCGCGATATTTATGATCTCCGAGCTTTTTGTCGCAGCCGTTAGCTTTTACGCTATCGCACTAGCTCCAAACATTCACGCCAAGACTTTGACAAGTAACCAGTCCAATAGTGCGCCTTTTTGGAAAATGTACCTCACGACGGTGTTCCTTGGGCTTTTTAAATTCGGCGACTTTTTTGGTACCATGTTAGGGACCTTATCCGGGTATTACTGTAAGCCCCTACCTAAAGTGTTCCAGAGTGTCCTGTATCTGATGATGGCAATTCTGCGCCTCGGTTTTGTGGCAGTTGTGGTGTTCTTTATTTGGGTTCCTTTCCTAGTTTATCAAAACATCTTCATGATGGGATTCTTCTTAGTGTTGGCCCTCAGCAATGGCTTTTTGACAGTTGGCATAGCAACCCATTGTCAATCAATCTGCAGTATAAGGAGAAAGGACTTGTGCCCTGTTGTCTCTCAGATCACGTGGTTGTGCATTCAAATGGGTTCTGTGATAGGCGTGGCGTTGTCATTTGTTCATCTGTCTTAATACGAGGCAGACATGGATATCTTTAACCAATCCTATGACTGTACAATATAAGGGGTGAACTATGTGATTCGAAAGTGCACTGATTTGAAATGTTTTGTATTGCGCTCAACACTGATTGGCTCAAGTAACCGTAAATTGGAATTCTTTGTTTTTGTTCTGCATTGTGATTGGTTCTCATTGTCTGAGTGACCCCAGTTACAGTAAGTCGCACTGTAATTTAAATTTCTGGAATATTTCTAAGAAAATTCCACTGTATGGAAGATGTCCAATTTTCCAGTAGAAGGCAATACCACCAATGTTTTTTTTGTCTTAACGCACTTTTTTATTAATACATTTTCAATATAATATTCAAAACATACACTAAACAAACATTCATCAACTATCTTATACATATACATAATATTACACAAACAAATAACCAGCATTTTGTTAAAATTTATAATTTGGCAAAGGAGAAAGCAATTGTCCGCTTTATTTCTCTTAAAATAAGATGTTGGAGGCTAATTTCCCCCATTTTTTACATAGGAGACCATTTTTTACATAGGAGACCATTTTATCATTTTTCTCCACTCATATAATAATGCCGCATTTTTTGGATAAAATCATCTAAACTTGGCACTTTTCCACCTGCCCTAAACTTGTACAATGAAAACTTAAAAATAAACAATATAAAGTTAATCATGGTATTGTTTTATCCTTCGTCAGTCCCTAAAATAATATCCAAGGTATTTAGGGGTGGTAAAACGATTCCACCACTATGTAACCAGGTTTTCAAAGTAGAATACAAATTTACTGAAAAGGGGCAATACACAAAGAGATGCATCATTGTTTCTTCTTCCTTATGACAGAAGGAACAACGAGGGTTATCATTCAGTTTAAATTTGTACAAATCCTTATTAAGAAAAAGGCAATTATTTAATATTTTGTATTGAAAATTGCTAAGATAAGATTCAATTGTCGTCTTATATATCCGATAATATACTGATTTCCAGTCTATTTCATTAACTTTTAGTCTACTTTTCCACAGCATGCAACACCATCCTCATTGTCTCAGTTTCCCCAGTTACAGTAAGTCGCACTGTAATTTAAATTTCTGGAATATTTCTAAGAAAATTCCATGCTATGGAAGATGTCCAATGTTCCAGTAGAAAGCAATACCACCAATGTATTTATGAGGGAGGGGAGGGAGTTGATAGAGTGTATTTATGGGGGAGGGGAGGGAGGGGAGGAAGGGGATAGAGAATGCACTCACCTTCAAAACATTCTTCTAAAAAATACTCACAAGACCTGCCCTTCCCTCCAAAAAGGTAGTATGTAAGTAATTGTCCCACCTCTTATTTACTGATACCAGGAACCCATAGCCAGGAGCGTCCATATCTCCTACATAGTTGTCACAGCGTGTTTACAAGTTGGGCAATTTTTAGATTATTTTCCCCAGTAGATTGCACCGTGGCGGAACAAAATATGCCTCATTAGCTACGTTTGTTATACTTAACAGCATGATTCTACGCTTTTGTGATTTGATTCCCTTAGGAATAATTGCAACTCAACAATAGCGGGAAACCATTCTAAAAATAACCTAACTTGTAAAAACGCTGTGACATAGGCCCAGTATGTGGGATGGAGCTCCTAGTTATGGGGTCCTGCTGATACGTAATTCAAGTTAGGAATAGAAACTGTGATGAAACTTAATTTTAACCCAAGTGGTGTGTCAATATGGAGGACAGGGCTGAATCACACCGCGGCAAAACGTCACGCGCATGCGTATTTGCTATTTCTTGTCCGCGCGCGGCCGCCCCCAGTTTCCCGCGAAAACTGAAATGAAACAACAGGCACATGCCGTGATTTTAACGTTTCTGCTTAAAAGTATTCATTTGTGAACTGTTTTGTCAAAAAATAAGAAAACTACTTAAAAGCTAAGCCTAAGACTTTAACAGGTTGAAGTTTTCTTAATTTGTAATTCATTGTGAGTTTACTAAGTTATAAAATTATTTACTAAAAAAGTTGAAACCCTCGGTAATTTGTATTTGATAGCAGAGCCTTCGTTCTTTTGGCCAGCGGAGCATACCGTTTTGCCGCGGTGTGGGGCTGAATAGCGAGGGCGCATGCGCGAGCTGATGCGTAAATCGGCGGGAGCCAGTTTACCGAAAACACTATCTGTTGGGGGTTTGAAGGTAATTTTATCCTAGTGGGCAAAACCTAAACTGTACTGTTCAAATATGTTGTTTCTCAGTTTCTGGAGGAAGTGGTTTGAATAGATGAATCTTATCCTTCCAGCAATACTCCCATTCTTCGCAGAAAACATGAAAGCACTCGCTAATGTCCGCCATTTTTGTATAGGCTGCAGTCGCCCGAGTCCCCACGCGTTATGTTATTCAGTAAATGGGTCTGGGTACGAGTTTAGTTATTCAACTCTGTTTAATCTCGAGACTAACGAACACCACTGCTCAGACGGATTAGCGTCAAACCAAAGTTTTACCGTTGAAATATAAATACAATATATAACGTATTTGTGGCGATGAAATATGCCCTGATATTTCGTCCGTGGGCTTTATATGATCCGAGAAGAGAACAGTTCCCGAGAGCGAAGCTCGAGGGACACTGTGAGCTTCTAGGATCAGATAATGTCCAAGGACAAATATCAGGGCATATTTCGACGCCACAATGTAGGTTATTGTTGTTATCATCCTTCAAATATTTTCTTTAACGCGCGCTTACACGCTTACAGGGGGTGTGTTCGCTGATATTTCCCGCTCGTGGAGATGAAAATATCGCGTCACGTGACGCATTCAACCAATTACGTGCGAGAGAAAAGATTTTATGGGTTATAAGAACTGATATTTATACACGAATGGTGTTTGTTCCAAGAAGCAGAAGCCAACAGTTTCCGAAAGCGATATCGATGCTAGACTTTCGCGGAACCGATAATGCCCAAGTACAAATATCAGTGTTTAATTATTATAACCATCAAACAATTTTTCTCGCGTTTGATTGGTGGAATGCGTCACGTGACCCGATATTTTCTCTTCACCACCTGTGAGTGTAGGCGCGCGTCAAAGTAAATATTTGAAGGATGACAACAACAACAACAACCCACATTGTGGCGGCGTCGAAATATGCAAGGGATATTGGCCTTAAGCTCGCGGATATGGGATATGTTAATGCACCAAGGATTCCGCGCCCTCGTTCGGAACCCTGGCTAATATCCCTTGCATATTTCGACGCCACAAATAGATACCAGAAGGCTGATTTAGAAAATGGCGGCTTCCCAAGACATATCTGTTGAGCCGGCTTGTTCTAAGGGGGAACATATTTTCTTGAAGGACTTATGAACGTATTTCAGTAAATAATAGTCACTTTTTCAGTAGCCCTTCTACAATCGATAGCGGAAAATACCGTTAATTACACAACAGCCTAGAGCAAATTTCGTCACGAGTGGGACAAACTACGGTATCTCCGTAGCCTTACCGTAATCGTACTGGACCGTACCTGATGTAATTTGATTGGATCAGAAAGACAAAAACAATGGGAAACCATTTCAAAGTCACGGTATGCCGTACATGCAGTAACCACCTATTGGGGCAATTTGCCTCGCATTAAAGTCCGCATGTCTGTAACCAACTAGTTCTCAGTCCCGCACCCAGAACTCTATCGCCACGACAGGTAATAGCCATTTTCTGGTCTTTACAGTTTCCGAAAGCGTCGCGGAACCGATAATGCCCAAGTACAAATATCAGTGTTTAATTATTATAACCTTCAAACAATTGTTCTCGCGTTTGATTGGTGGAATGCGATGGTGTTCCAAG
Organism: Actinernus sp. WN-2022; assembly: GCA_030867875.1. Classification (NCBI taxonomy): domain Eukaryota; kingdom Metazoa; phylum Cnidaria; class Anthozoa; order Actiniaria; family Actinernidae; genus Actinernus; species Actinernus sp. WN-2022. The sequence goes on from JAOWCC010001368.1 coordinate 32,419,077, forward strand.
ATGGTCGTGGCCATTGGATGACTTAAACTACTTCGTATGCTTCCCTTTTTTAGTTATTTGTTTTTGTATTCTACGTACTGTGTACGTGATAATGTCTGCTGCTGTCCTAACTAAAGAGATTTTGGACAAGAAACTAGCTCCTGTTAGAGCGCAGATCACCGAGCTCAACACAGTGGTCAAAGGAGTTCAGAAGTCCATCGATTTTCTCAGCACGAAATACGATGAGATCATTAAGAAGAATGATGAGGTATTCTATCAAAATTAAGACGTTTTACTAATATACACATCTTAACTCAACTGTACTATTCTTCGATTTGCCCTTTCTTGACATATGGTTTATTAACATGGGGTAATACATATCCAACTAATATCAATCCACTGGTTGTCTTACAGAAGAAAGCTATTCGCATAATTACTTTTTCCACAATGCTTTATTTATGCACTAATTCATCTCAAATAGGTTGCCCTCCTTATTCGATAGCTTCTTCACTCCTGTTTCTAGTATACATTCATATCATACAAGACTTGCTTCCAAATCATCTTTTGGACTTCCAACAATCAGAACAAACTATGGCAAATTTAACATAAGATATGTTGGTCCTAAAGTATGGAATAGCATTGACGAGCAAAGTGCAAAGGGCCTATTCACTCGTTTCACCTGGTGGCCATATTGGATTCAAAGCGAGGCAATCCTTTGTTTTTGCCAGGTCAGCCTCGCAGTGAGGGATAGTCAAAAAGAGGCTAACCTGGTAAAAATCGGCGCTTTGACTCCAAGATGGCCACCTGGTGACTCACTGAAGAGTGAATGAAGCGCCATTGAAACCACCATTCTTGAATAGTGCTTCATTACGTCGAAGTGAGGCGTTCGGGTCAATTCCGCTGAAACTGCTGTTCGTGGACTCGACTGTAATAGCTATGAACTGTCCCCAGTAACGATCCCAAGCACCTTTGCGAAACCGAACTCGCCCCATTCCCCTACTCGTTTATAAAGTGGGCAATTCGACCGTTGAATGCTTGCGTGCTCCCGATAAGTAGATCCACTCCTTGGACGACTAGATTAGACAGGTAAATAAATTTGGTTATTGTATTTTGTTTAAAATTCAAAAGGGACCTTAACAATGTCTAGGGTACCGCAGCATGCAACTGCAAAGTACAATAGCTGTACTCAAAGTAGCCGCCATTTTTCCCGTGATAGATAAAAAACGAGAGCTAGTGTTTTACCAGGGTATCCAAACACCCAGAAAGATGAAACTCACGCTTTGGTTTATTCTCCCCTTCTGTTGTACTACGGATACATTTCCACTTTTATGTCCAACTACACATTTACCTTTGTTCATAAACATCACCGTTATTCATTATTTTTTCCTCTGTGTTACCTGCAAATTTTATCTTTATTTTTTTCCACTTATTACCCTGTCTTCACCAAGACACACTGCTTTCATTTAATTATTTATCTATTTTTCCTCCGGGCTCACTGCTTCCATGCTTCTCCTCCTTCAATTTCCTCGTTTTCATGGCTTTTCCTCTAGTCCAGGCTCTCTCTGTGTGTTTTCTCTACCAATTAATTTATTCATAATTCGCACAGTGTACCCAGTGCTCACCCGGTCCTGGGATATCCAGTCCTTCTGCTTCTTGCTAGTCCTCCTTCCTTTATACAAAAACATATTTTACTCCTTTCACCATCATTTATTGCATTTTTTCAATTCACTAGTCCCTTAATTTCTACCATGCCTCATTTCCACATAGTTTTTCACCTATGGTTTCTTCAACAATATTACCCTCCACCCTCCTCTCTTATCCCCATTCCCACACCCTTCCTGTTTGACGTCCGGATATGAATACCGGCACTTGAGCACAAAAACAACAACTGTCACAATTTTACCCTCTCTACCCCCTTCTCTCATCCCTGTTCCCTCACCCCCACCCTTCCTGTGCGAATACACACACTGACACAAAAACAAAACTACATGTACAACTGTGATAATTTTTACCCTTTCTACCCCCTTCTCTCATCCCTATTCCCTCCCCCTCCCTGTTTGATGTCTGGGTGCGAATACCCGCACTAACACAAAAACTTATTCTTTCGAGGTGTTTGGATTCCCTGGTGAAACACGAAGCTCGAGTTTTTGATCTGACTTCTCAAGCGAAAACAATACCTGCATTCATAAATCATTAGAAAGTATTGTAGCCTGGAATTTTATTGCATGCAATTATAGACTACAAGGGTTGTGATTGTTATTTTGTCACGGTCATTTCAACAAACGGACTGATAGCGTAGTGGGCAAGACAGCGGACTAGTAGTCAAGAGCAGCCATGAGGATGATGGTTCGAGTCACACTCTGTCACCGATTTTTATTTCCGTTTTCTCCTTCACTTCTCCATGTACATGAAAAGCTATACTTATGCTGTAATCCTTGTAGCTTAATTAGGTCACATCACTAGTGATGTTCATCTAGTGTTTCAATACAGCCCTCTGATTGACTAAAAAGCTCATGAATTATTCATGAGTTTGATAAGTTGTCTGCAAAAACATAGCCTGAGGAAGCTAACGCAAGAAATCCTGTTCTTATGCTACATTACGAAAATCTAGGTGGAAAAGGGGGATGAGGTGAAGAAAAGGAACAATCAACAATTTAGTAATTTCGAGAAAACTGTTTTCATCTCGTCTCGGCTGTGTGCGCAATTTTCGTATTTACATGACAGGTGCAAATTAACCAATCACACTTGAGTAATTCTGCTTCCTACGCATGTGTTAATATTTCAGCCAATGAACAAATACCAAAAGCTCTCCAATGGTGACAGAGCTCTGGGTATGAGACAGACTAGTTCTCGCTGACTGAACTACCGGCTCACGTTGATTGTGGTCTAAATTCACCTGCGATGCCTCTTGTCTAGTTTGTTTGTGTTTCGCCCTTGCTCCGAGTTTTTCTCCGGTTTTCCGGCTCCCTCCACAAAAACCAACGCGCTAAATTCCAATTCGATCTGTGGTTTAGCCGGGTCCTGACCTTGACCAACCCTATTGTCTCCTCACCCGTTAAAATTCAGTATTTTTTTTAATATGGCACAAAACCGAGTGTTCATGTTCTAGTGAAAATATCAGCCTTGTTCACAAGCGAAAACCTCGCTTGCATGCTATAGTTACATTCCTAATGGCCAGAGAACGAGCATTCTGATTGGCTAAATTGTTTTGCCAACGTTAGGTTTTCACTGGAACGAAAACAGAAATCTTGATTTTCACTAGAACGGAAGCTTCCGCCAGCCTAAAACAACTAGCCTGCGTCGCATCCGAACGTTTGAATGCGACGCAGGCTAAAAACAACCGGTTCGCACTGCAGTAATGGCTCAATAGCTTAGGGACCATTCATTATTTATGCCAGGGGGTGGGCTGGCAAGATCCATAATAAGCCTAAACAAAACCTCTTGACCCCATTCCAAGGAAAAGAAAAATCTCATGACCCCTCTAGATGTAATTTGAAAAATAGCCCCCACCCCCACATTCGTTTCCATATTTTCTGATGACCCCCCCTCGAGTGTCCTGAATTTATCGTGCCCCCCCCCCCCCCCCATTCTTGCCAGCCCACCCCCTGGCATAAATAATGAATGGTCCCTTATTCGGGTACAGCAAAACGATTTCAAATTGCTCAAAAACGTTCTTAAAAGCAGTATTTTTTCATCCGCTGGAATCTTTGCCATCACAATTGTCTCAAATTTTCTCCAGTACACTTAGAAAGAATACCCAGCTAATCTGTTATTTTAGTCTTTCGTCATGAGAAAGGTTATCATTCGGGTTTGGCAGAGGCCTTTAAATACATTACGCAACCAGGATAGCCCAGGAGATTACTCCGTGTAAGGAGTATGTTAGTGAACCCTGGTTGCTTATCTGACTCACAGTTTGTTCGGTTAGGTTTTGTGCTTGGAACGTACTTTTGTAATCTACTTTAATCTTTGCCATCCTCTATCGAAAAAAATTGAAAGTACATCAGGCCATTCACGTGGTATTGCTCTTCTATCTCAGAGTGAACATTATTGTAGTGTAGCTTGTTTTAAAGAAACTTGAAGTTTCAATTCGATTGCCAGTGCACTTTAATACACGCACTTTCAGGACAATCCTAACACCGAGAAAACTCCGCCATCATGGTAGCGTAGTCTTGTGTTGCGTTCACACTAGACCGAAACATGTTTAGTCTGATCACGAACGAAACATGTTTCACCATAGAGGGCGTTCACACTCGATGATTCATTGCGCGAATCATGTTTGAAACGTGGTTACTCTGAGCATGACTGAAACTATGAACAGGTTATTATGGCGGGCGAACGCGGAGAGGCGTTACTGCTAGAAAGGTTAATATCAACTGGGGATATGACTAGTCTACATACCTTGTACAAATATGAGCCGATGAAGAAATTCGAACGCTAGAAGCTGTTGTGCTTGTCGAAAACGAAATATGTTGAGCCGAAGGTATCGCAAATATCGCGAAGATATCGATGTGTCCTGGCTAAACGTTGCAAGGTTTTTCGCCTACGGAGAGCCTGAATAGTAAGATTGAACCAGAGGATAAAAGCAAGTACAAGTCCGAGCTCCATTTAAACTCTAATAACAAAGCTTGCTGTAGAAACTGCAACCTGAATAAATTACGGAAAAGTGTTTGAAACAGACCGCTAATGTGAACAATGCAGTTTCAAACAAGTTTATGGGAAACGTGTTTATTTGAAACATGATTATTTGAAACTGATTATTTCGGCCCTAGTGTGAACGCACCTTTATTCAAGGACGCGAAACAACAAGAGAACACAAGGACTCGACAAGTTAGTCGACCAATACATTTGGTAAAACTACTTTAATGGAAAATCATATTTATAATAAGTAAAATACAGAGGCACTAAGCGTACGACCATGTAAACACATAATAATACGATGAGTAAAATATCAATTTCTACCATTGTGAAACGACTGTTCCTTTTGTTTGTCAAAGGTTTGGCCGCACACTGTTGTTTAAAGTGCACCTAACTCCTTTTGCGATTTTTATACCTATGAATCTTTGAAAGGTTTTGAGTACTTCTGCGAAGACATTTTTGGCTTACAGAGAATACTTTATGTTCTAGGCTTGTTTGAAATGGTGAAAATTCGACCTTTCCTAATCATGACCGCGTAAGAAAAAAGCCTGGGTCGATTCTGGATCTTACGTCATCTAATTCATTCGACTTTGCAATAAGTTGAATAAATGTTTAGCGTTTTGTCTAAAATAACTGTTTTCTTTACTGACTAACAACTCACATACTGTATAAATTCTCAAAATATCGATGTTGATGTGATAGAAAGGCGCCATGGAGAATAATGCATTAATGAGGCGAAGTAAGATCCAGAATCGACCCAGGCTTTTTCTTTCGCGGTCATGGGTCAGGAAAGGTCAAATCATCACCATTTCAAACAAGCCTAGAACATAGAATATTCTCTGTAAGCCAAAAATGTCTTGGCAGAAGTACTCAAAACCTTTCAAAGATTCATAGGTAGAAAAAAATTGCAAAAGGGGTTAGGTGCACTGTAAACAGTTTGCTGAGTCATGCAAAGATCTGAATTCGTGACGACTTTATTGGATTAGCAGTGTGTACTAATACTCCAGTTTCCTATTTGAAAATTTCCCCTGAATGCAATGACTACAGACGGATGTACTCAGGCTTAGCCTCATTCTGAAGTTAAACATTCATAAATACCAGCGAGAAGGTGGGCTATTCACAACTCTGCGTATTGTTGTAGTTTCGCATTTTCCACCTTCTCGCTGGTATTTAAGAATGTTTAACTTCATAATGAGGCTAGGCCTGAGTACATGCGTCTGTAGTCATTGTATTCAGCGGTAATTTTCGAATACGAAACTGGACTATTGGTCTTTTTGGTTGACAAAACATTTATTCTCTCTGTAAAATAATAATAATAATAGTAATAATAATAATATTTATTACTTATACTGCGCAAATTAACATATTATGTATGATCAAATGCGCATTACACTATCAGGTTTAAAACTATATAACTAGGTCTTTTAAGATCTTAAAAGCAATCTAAAAGCTAAATATTATTCTAAAGTGAAATCTAGAAAGAGTACGAAAGAGACGCCATGGCTAATGTAAATTAAAAGCTATTTTAAAAAGATTAAAGAAAGTAAAGAATTAAAACTATCAAAATTGTCTTCATTACGAATGCGCAAAGGCAGTCCATTCTACACTCTCGGCGCTGGAAAACAAAGCACTGGATTCTCTGGAGAACTATCACGTGGTCTAGTCAGCTTGCCTGTTTGTTGCCCCATTTCAGATGGAATAGTCTCTGGAAATCACTGGCCATAGTTCGGGTATATTTTGCACTGTAAGCTACAAATGCTTACTGATATATGATATTCAGGATACATTTAGTATTCCAGTGGCTAAAAATCCCAGTAAACGTGATTTGTAGAGATCATTCTGTGTATTTCGACCCCAGGGCAATGCTATGGATGTTACCATGGTTCAATTATTGTACTTATTAATTTCTTTATTTTTGTGAATATTATATATTAACTATAATCGTTCAAACTGATATATTGTAATAAGTAAGCTCTATCACAAACTTTTTGCTACCGTATTTCGACTCAAGTGTTGCATGTCAGTTACTTTCAATCTAATTACTGGTCATTATATAATTTTCTATAATTTTGTTATTATATTTCATATTTTTATTACTAACTTATTTTCTCTCTAATTCTGCTTATTATTTACTCAATACTGAGACATAATAGTATCAATATTTAGTAATAATTAATTAAGGGAGAACTCGTCCTCCTATTTATTTCAATTGGTAGTGGTCAACTCGAAAGCGCCTGTGCTACTTTGACCACTACTACACTCAAGTCTTGTAACACCACTTATGTTAACTACCTAATTACTAATTTCATATAATAATCATATTTTTAAATGTCTACTTCTTCTGTAAAACGTGTAAAATAAAATAAATCTAAATCTTGCATGTGGTCTACAGACTTCAGTTGACTAAATTGATGCTATATTTATCATTTCAGGTTCATGTCATAACGTCTCCGTCCTCATTGCTATGTTACTCGTATTCTTTTCCAATAAAAACTAGTTTCCATTCCTCCCTACCGTCACTGCAAGCCTCGTTTTAATGGCAGGCGTGATTGCTGTGTTTCCGTCCTTCGCCGCTTCTGACGTCACACTCCCCGTGTATGCAATATATGGCCTTGTGTGCTTGAATGATCTCTGTACGGGATTCTCACAGGCTGTAATTGACAAAATGGTTGTCTTGTTCCCAGGCGGAAAGAGCAGTTCGCTTGTGCGCTGTGGTGCAGGTTAGTTTAACAAAACTTTCGATTTTCCTTTAGATTGAGCTTTAGATCTTGGTAGATTGCAACCTCGTCCCGAGGGTCTTCTCGGTCAGATCCAAGATGGCGGATACACTGACCGAGAAGACCCTAGGGACGAGGTTGGGTAGATTACAAACCCACATTAATTTGAATTATCTCCATTTTGAAATCACTGGGATTTCCTGCAATGGGCTTTTTGCAGTTAGGCAATCACGTGATGTGGTTTTACTGCAGGATGGCCCAAAAAATATTACTTCATTGCACTTATACGAGATCGGTAGTGTTATTAGCAAAACCTTTTTGTAAATGCTATTTTCCACCTCCTATCGATTGTACATCTTTCTAAAACAGCGTTTTAAAGTTTGTTTGCCATCCAGTAATGGTGCAGGTTTGGAATTGATAGAGCCTTTCCAATGGGATCATGAGCGAAATTCGCTATTGAAATTATATATCAGCACGTAACTGTTACCTGAGAAAGGCCTATTTGATTGCTATTACAGGACAAATTGCATCTTTTGTGCCTAGTGTAATTGCATATTTTACTCAGTTGAACCAATAAAAAAACAGGAGCCTCCCAAGCAAGCCAATGAAAACTGGATTTGTTAATACGAATACAGATATTCTTTACAAAATATTAAAGTTGACACAAATTTGATGGTTGCCAGTTCTCATCCTCTTTTCCGTTGCAGGTTTTGGCTGCCTCCTGCCAGCCTTGGTGCAGATAATCTTGATTCTGGTTCAATGCGAGGAGACGAATACCAAGTCACTCATCGACTACAATACATTCAGTCTTTATGTACTCTTTCCCGTGGCCTTCCTAGGAATTCTTCTGGGTTTCTTCTCTGTTATCAAGTTACGACGAAGTGGCATTTATGGTCTGTTTGCTGACAAGGACAATGCGGTTCACAGCCCTAAACACAGTACCATATCATCGTCGTCCACACTGAGCAAAATACGATGTAGAAAAATCGCGATATTTATGATCTCCGAGCTTTCTGTCGCAGCCGTTAGCTTTTACGCTATCGCACTAGCTCCAAACATTCACGCCAAGACTTTGACAAGTAACCAGTCCAATAGTGCGCCTTTTTGGAAAATGTACCTCACGACGGTGTTCCTTGGGCTTTTTAAATTCGGCGACTTCTTTGGTACCATGTTAGGGACTTTATCCGGGTATTGCTGTAAGCCCCTACCTAAAGTGTTCCAGAGTGTCCTGTATCTGATGATGGCAATTCTGCGCCTCGGTTTTGTGGCAGTTGTGGTGTTCTTTATTTGGGTTCCTTTCCTAGTTTATCAAAACATCTTCATGATGGGATTCTTCTTAGTGTTGGCCCTCAGCAATGGCTTTTTGACAGTTGGCATAGCAACCCATTGTCAATCAATCTGCAGTATAAGGAGAAAGGACTTGTGCCCTGTTGTCTCTCAGATCACGTGGTTGTGCATTCAAATGGGTTCTGTGATAGGCGTGGCCTTGTCATTTGTTCATCTGTCTTAATACGAGGCAGACATGGATATATTTAACCAATCCTATGACTGTACAATATAAGGGGTGAACTATGTGATTCGAAAGTGCACTGAGTTGAAATGTTTTGTATTGCGCTCAACACTGATTGGCTCAAGTAACCGTAAATTGGAATTCTTTGTTTTTGTTCTGCATTGTGATTGGTTCTCATTGTCTGAGTGACCCCAGTTACAGTAAGTCGCACTGTAATTTAAATTTCTGGAATATTTCTAAGAAAATTCCACTGTATGGAAGATGTCCAATTTTCCAGTAGAAGGCAATACCACCAATGTTTTTTTTGTCTTAACGCACTTTTTTATTAATACATTTTCAATATAATATTCAAAACATACACTAAACAAACATTCATCAACTATCTTATACATATACATAATATTACACAAACAAATAACCAGCATTTTGTTAAAATTTATAATTTGGCAAAGGAGAAAGCAATTGTCCGCTTTATTTCTCTTAAAATAAGATGTTGGAGGCTAATTTCCCCCATTTTTTACATAGGAGACCATTTTATCATTTTTCTCCACTCATATAATAATGCCGCATTTTTTGGATAAAATCATCTAAACTTGGCACTTTTCCACCTGCCCTAAACTTGTACAATGAAAACTTAAAAATAAACAATATAAAGTTAATCATGGTATTGTTTTATCCTTCGTCAGTCCCTAAAATAATATCCAAGGTATTTAGGGGTGGTAAAACGATTCCACCACTATGTAACCAGGTTTTCAAAGTAGAATACAAATTTACTGAAAAGGGGCAATACACAAAGAGATGCATCATTGTTTCTTCTTCCTTATGACAGAAGGAACAACGAGGGTTATCATTCAGTTTAAATTTGTACAAATCCTTATTAAGAAAAAGGCAATTATTTAATATTTTGTATTGAAAATTGCTAAGATAAGATTCAATTGTCGTCTTATATATCCGATAATATACTGATTTCCAGTCTATTTCATTAACTTTTAGTCTACTTTTCCACAGCATGCAACACCATCCTCATTGTCTCAGTTTCCCCAGTTACAGTAAGTCGCACTGTAATTTAAATTTCTGGAATATTTCTAAGAAAATTCCATGCTATGGAAGATGTCCAATGTTCCAGTAGAAAGCAATACCACCAATGTATTTATGAGGGAGGGGAGGGAGTTGATAGAGTGTATTTATGGGGGAGGGGAGGGAGGGGAGGAAGGGGATAGAGAATCGGCACTCACCTTCAAAACATTCTTCTAAAAAATACTCACAAGACCTGCCCTTCCCTCCAAAAAGGTAGTATGTAAGTAATTGTCCCACCTCTTATTTACTGATACCAGGAACCCATAGCCAGGAGCGTCCATATCTCCTACATAGTTGTCACAGCGTGTTTACAAGTTGGGCAATTTTTAGATTATTTTCCCCGGTAGATTGCACCGTGGCGGAACAAAATATGCCTCATTAGCTACGTTTGTTACACTAAACCATAGTTAACATGGATTCTACGCTTTTGTGATTTGACTCCCTTAGGAATAATTGCAACTCAACAATAGCGGGAAACCATTCTAAAAATAACCTAACTTGTAAAAACGCTGTGACATTGGCCTAGTATGTGGGATGGAGCTCCTAGTTATGGGGTCCTGCTGATACGTAATTCAAGTTAGGAATAGAAACTGTGATGAAACTTAATTTTAAACCAAGCGGTGTGTCAATGTGGAGGACAGGGCTGAATAGCGAGAGCGCATGCGCGAGAAGACAGGGCTGAATAGCGAGGGCGCATGCGCCAGCTGATGCGTAAATCGGCGGGAGTTTTACCGAAAACACTATCTGTTGGCGGTTTGAAGGCTATTTTATCCCAGTGGGCAAAACCTAAACTGCACTGTTCAAATATGTTGTTTCTCAGTTTCTGGAGGAAGTGGTTTGAATAGATGAATCTTATCCTTCCAGCAATACTCCTATTCTTCGCAGAAAACATGAAAGCACTCGCTAATTTCCGCCATTTTTGTATAGGCTGCAGTCGCCCGAGTCCCCACGCGTTACGTTATTCAGTAAATGGGTCTGGGTACGAGTTTAGTTATTCAACTCTGTTAACGAACACCACTGCTCAGACGGATTAGCGTCAAACCAAAGTATTACCGTTGAAATATAAATACAATATATAACGTATTTGTGGCGATGAAATATGCCCTGATATTTCGTCCGTGGACTTTATCTGATCCGAGAAGAGAACAGTTCCCGAGAGCGAAGCTCGAGGGATACTGTGAGCTTCTAGGATCAGATAATGTCCAAGGACAAACATCAGGGCATATTTCGACGCCACAATGTAGGTTATTGTTGTTATCATCCTTCAAATATTTTCTTTGACGCGCGCTTACACGCTTACAGGGGGTGTGTTCGCTGATATTTCCCGCTCGTGGAGATGAAAATATCGCGTCACGTGACGCATTCAACCAATTACGTGCGAGAGAAAATATTTTATGAGTTATAAGAACTGATATTTATACACGAATAGTGTTTGTTCCAAGAAGCAGAAGCCAACAGTTTCCGAAAGCGATATCGATGCTAGACTTTCGCGGAACCGATAATGCCCAAGTACAAATATCAGTGTTCAATTATTATAACCTTCAAACAATTGTTCTCGCGTTTGATTGGTGGAATGCGATGGTGTTCCAAGATGGTCGTGGCCATTGGATGACTTAAACTACTTCGTATGCTTCCCTTTTTTAGTTATTTGTTTTTGTATTCTACGTACTGTGTACGTTATAATGTCTGCTGCTGTCCTAACTAAAGAGATTTTGGACAAGAAACTAGCTCCTGTTAGAGCGCAGATCACCGAGCTCAACACAGTGGTCAAAGGAGTTCAGAAGTCCATCGATTTTCTCAGCACGAAATACGATGAGATTATTAAGAAGAATGATAAGGTATTCTATCAAAATTAAGACATTTTACTAATATACACATCTTAACTCAACTGCACTATTCTTTGATTTACCCTTTCTTGACATATGGTTTATTAATATGGGGTAATACATATCCAACTAATATCAATCCACTGGTTGTCTTACAGAAGAAAGCTATTCGCATAATTACTTTTTCTAAATTTGATGCTCATACCAGTCCTATATTTTTTAAACTTAGAATTCTCAAATTCTGTGATATTATAATCCTCCAGAATGCTTTATTTATGCACCAATTCATCTCAAATAGGTTGCCCTCCTTATTCGATAGCTTCTTCACTCCTGTTTCTAGTATACATTCATATCATACAAGACTTGCTTCCAAATCATCTTTTGGACTTCCAACAATCAGAACAAACTATGGCACATTTAACATAAGAGATATTGGTCCTAAAATATGGAATAGCATTGACGAGCTCACAAAACACCACAATAAATCTGGCTTTAAAAGGAAGCTTCAAAATGATATCATAGATTCCTATAATAAAATCACCTGAATACAATCTGTCCTCCTCTCTATTTATTCAACATGTATTTTCTATTTATTTAACAAAAGAGGAAAGCATTTCCTTTGTTTTACTCCTGAAAACCTCGTTATCAAGCAGAATGTTTGAGGTCTCGAACGTTGCCATTATCAGCATCCAGCTCGAAGCCCAAAAAATCTTAGCCCTCCCCCTAAATTTACCGCCCCGCCCCTCCCCCCCCCAGTAATTAATGACCGCTCCCTAAGTACGAAAATAAACTTGTTCTTGTTTACTGATTGGCTGAAATATAAACGCACGCGTAGGAAGAATTTTCTTTTAACGCGTTCAACATTCAATGGGAATATAACAATTATACAACTGATTTAAGTTCGACTTTCCCGAATGGCAAAAGCTGTAAATCAGTGCCGGATTTTCCGTATCCTGTCAGCAAGTCAAGCAAGATTTCAATTGCGCACTTTAGAAACTGACGAGTAGGGGGTTAGGGCGAGTTCGTTTTCGCAAAGGCACTTGGGATCGTTATTGGCGACACCCTAATTGCAGAATACAAAGAAACATGGCAAATATCGCAATAGCTGATATTACGGTTGAATTTACGAATCGAATATCATATTCAGCGGTATTGATCCGAACGCCTCTTCGATGTAATTCACTCTTTTCACCTGGTGGCCATATTGGATTCAAAGCGACGCAATCCTTTGTTTTTGCCAGGTCAGCCTCGCAGTGAGAGATAGTCAAAAAGAGCCTAACCTGGCAAAAATCGCTTTGAATCCAAGATGGCCACCTGGTGAAAAGAGTGAATGAAGCGCCATTGAAACCACCATTCTTGAATAGTGCTTCATTACGTCGAAGTGAGGCGTTCGGGTCAATTCCGCTGAAACTGCTGTTCGTGGACTCGACTGTAATAGCTATGAACTGTCCCCAGTAACGATCTCAAGCACCTTTGAAAAACCGAATCTCTCTACTCATTCCTAAAGTGGGTAATTCGACCGTTGAATGCTTGCGTGCCCCCGATAAGTAGATCCACTCCTTGGACGACTAGATTAGACAGGTAAATAACTTTGGTTATTGTATTTTGTTTAAAATTCAAAAGGGACCTTAACAATGTCTAGGGTACCGCAGCATGCAAAACAAGAGTATCAACTGCAAAGTGCAATAGCTGTACGTGAGAATCAAAGTAGCCGCCATTTTTCCCGTTGTCTGCAAAAATATAGCCTGAGGAAGCTAGCAAAGAAAGCCTTTAAAGAAAGCCTGTTCTTATGCTGTATTACGAAAATCTAGGTGGAAAAGGCGACGAGGTGAAGAAAAGGAACAATCAACAATTTAGTAATTTCGAGAAAACTGTTTTCATCTCGTCTCGGCTGTGCGCGCGCAATTTTCTTATTTACATGACAGGTGCAAATTAGCCAATCACACTTGAGTAATTCTACTGCTTCCTACGCATGTGTTAATATTTCAGCCAATGAACAAATACCAAAAGCTCTCTCGTGGTGACAGAGCTCTGGGTACGAGACGGACTAGTTCTCGCTGACTGAACTACCGGCTCACGTTGATTGTGGTCTAAGTTCACCTGCGATGCCTCTTGTCTAGTTTGTTTGTGTTTCGCCCTTGCTCCGAGTTTTTCTCCGGTTCCCTCCACAAAAACCAACGCGCTAAATTCCAATTCGATGTGGTTTAGCCGTGTCCTGACCTTGACCAACCCGTTTTATAATATGGCACAAAACCGACAGTGTTCATGTTCTAGTGAAAATATCAGCCTCGTTCACAAGCGAAAACCTCGCTTGCATGCTATATTTACATTCCTAATGGCCCGAGAACGAGCATTCTGATTGGCTACATTGTTTTGCCAACGTTAGTTTTCACTGGAACGGAAGCAGAAATCTTGATTTTCACTAGAACGGAAGCTTCCGCCAGCCTAAAACAACTAGCCTGCGTCGCATCTGAACGTCAGGCTAAAAACAACCGGTTCGCACTGCAGTAACGGCTCACTGGACTAGCTTATTCGGTTACAGTAAAACGATTTCAAATTGCTCAATTTTTATTTTTTAAAGCAGTATTTTTTCAGCCGCTCGAATCTTTGCCATCGCAATTGTCTCAAATTTTCTCCAGTACACTTAGAAAGAATACCCAGCTAATCTCAGTTGTTATTTTAGTCTTTCGTCATGCCTTTAAATACATTACGCAACCAGGATAGCCCAGGAGATTACTCCGTGTAAGGATTGTCTTCAAAGTGAACCCTGGTTGCTTATCTGCGACTCACCGTTTGTTCGGTTAGGTTTTGTGCTTGGAACGTACTTTTGTAATCTACTTTAATCTTTGCCATCCTCTATCGAAAAAGTTTGAAAGCACATCAGGCCATTCACGTGGTATTTCTCTTCTATCTCAGAGTGAACATTATTGTACAGTGTAGCTTGTTTTAAAGAAAGTTTCAATTCGATTGCCAGTGCACTTTAATACACGCACTTTCAGTTCAATCCCAACACCGAGAAAACTCCGCCATCATGGTAGCGTAAAGTCTTATGTTGCGTTCACACTAGACCGAAACATGTTTAGTCTGATCACGAACGAAACAAGTTTCACCATAGAGAGCGTTCACACTCGATGATTCATTGCGCGAATCATGTTTGAAACGTGGTTACTCTGAGCATGACTGAAACTATGAACAGGTTATTATGGCGGGCGTACGCGGAGGGCGTTACTGCTAGAAAGGTTAATATCAACTGGGGATATGACTAGTCTACATACCTTGTACAAATATGAGCTGATGAAGAAATTCGAACGCTAGAAGCTGTTGTGCTTGTCGAAAACGAAATATGTTGAGCCGAAGGTATCGCAAATATCGCGAAGATATCGATGTGTCCTGGCTAAACGTTGCAAGGTTTTTCGCCTACGAAGAGCCTGAATAGCAAGATTGAACAAGAGGATAAAAGCAAGTACAAGTTCGAGCTCCATTTAAACTCTAATAACAAAGTTTGTTGTAGAAACTGCAACCTGAATAAATTACGGAAAAGTGTTTGAAACAGACCGCTAATGTGAACAATGCAGTTTCAAACAAGTTTATGGGAAACGTGTTTATTTGAAACATGATTATTTGAAACTGATTATTTTGGCCCTAGTGTGAACGCACCTTTATTCAAGGACGCGAAAACAACAAGAGAACACAAGGACTCGACAAGTTAGTCGACCAATACATTTGGTAAAACTACTTTAATGGAAAATCATATTTATAATAAGTAAAATACAGAGGCAATAAGCGTACGACCATGTAAACACATAATAATACGATGAGTAAAATATCAATTTCTACCATTGTCAAACGACTGTTCCTTTTGTTTGTCAAAGGTTTGGCCGCACAATGATGTTAAAAGTGCACCTAACTCCTTTGCGATTTTTATACCTATGAATCTTTGAAAGGTTTGAGTACTTCTGCGAAGACATTTTTGGCTTACAAAGAATACTTTATGTTCTAGGCTTGTTTGAAATGGTGAAAATTTGACCTTTCCTGACCCATGACCGCGTAAGAAAAATGCCTGGGTCGATTCTGGATCTTACGTCATCTAATTCATTCGACTTTGTAATAAGTTGAATAAATGTTTAGCGTTTTGTCTAAAATAACTGTTTTCTTTACTAACAACTCACATACTGTATAAATTCTCAAAATATCGATGTTGTTGTGATAGAAAGGCGCCATGGAGAATAATGCATTAATGAGGTGACGTAAGATCCAGAATCGACCCAGGCTTTTTCTTGCGCGGTCATGGGTCAGGAAAGGTCAAATTATCACCATTTCAAACAAGCCTAGAACATAGAATATTCTCTGTAAGCCAAAAATGTCTTGGCAGAAGTACTCAAAACCTTTCAAAGATTCATAGGTAGAAAAATTGCAAAAGGGGTTAGGTGCACTTTAAACAGTTTGCTGAGTCATGCAAAGATCTCCCCCCCCCCCCCCCCCCCGTGTCATGCCTGTTATGGGTTATTTCACTACTAATAAAAGTTCCTATTTACACTGTCTGGTTTTCACTAGCCACAAGCAACATACGCATGCAGAAGCAGTAATCATTTCTCATGCTTAGGTCGATAGCGAAAACTGGCCTTCACTTCTCCCTACCGCTTGACGCCTAATCTTCTCTGGGTATATACTTCATGGTAGTGTTTCGTTCCATATAGTCTCCCTGCATAATACCGTAAAACAGTAGAGGAAATGATTATGCAGGGAGACTATATGGAACGAAACACTACCATGAAGTATATACCCTTCTCTGAGACTACTCGTGTACACTCGGATACAGTGTCAGTGGTGAACCTCCCCTCCCCCCACCGGAAAATATCAAAAAAAATTATCACTTACTATCGGGAACGCATTTTCAGCTCAGCACGCTGGGGTCAAAACCAACTAACCGTTAGGTTCTAATAGCTCTACTTCTGGATCTAATACTACTACTGCTCTTACTAGGCCGTTTCTGAGAGGTTTTCCTACTACTATTTGCCAGATTAGGATCGGTATTCTCGCCATCACTTAGATCTGCAATCACCTCTTCATCCTCTTCGTCCACGTCAAATAAATCCAAGCTATCATCGTCATCACTTTCAAACGATGGCATGGGTTTACGCTTTTTCACTGATTTCGTTTTCGCAGATTTTGGTGGACGAGCGGGATTTCGAGGTGTCCGCGCGGGTCTGGTACGAGTTTCCTCTTCCGAATCGCTGTCAGCAATTGTCTTCTTGCGCCCCCGAGCGGCGGGAGTGCGGCCTTTCCTCGATCTGGTCGATTTCCCTGTGGGTAAAGCAAACAAGGATTCTATTAGAATAAATATGCATGCCTCGGTAAAAATTACGACCATTTACTCAGACCAAGATATCGTAATTCTACTGATGCGTGCACCTTATGAGAACTTTGAGTTCAGTCAAAAACGTATTTTACGACTGCCCAGTTTCTCGCTTTCTGATTGGCGGATTGCCGTTGGAAATAAGGAAATACCACGGTAGACTAGAGCGGATTTCAATTGAGTGTCGGAAGTGTTTTGGTTTTGCGTTTACTAAGCTCTCCTATTGGCTGAGAAAGTAAACCAACCAATCAGAATCCAAAGTAAAACCAAAGGCAAATTGTTTTTGATTTTGCTTTGGTGTCATTGGCTCACAGGGAAGGCATTTATGAGTTACTTGTGATTACTCGCTCCTATGATTGGCTGGCTGTGGCTAATTTGCGTTTGGTTTTACTACACTCAACTGAAAACTGCTCTATCGTAAACTTGTTAAACCTATTTCTCAAAAAATTAAAAAAATTGTCATAATGCAAGGCATAAATAAATAAAAAATGTGGTAAAGCAGGATTGAAATCAGAGGACTCCATCTGTCAAGTATTTAAAGTGCAAGTATCGACATAAAACAACATGAACTCTTTTTGCCCCAAATTCTATTTCTGATATACTTCAGTTGTCTAACTTAGTTTTCTTTGAGAGGCAGGAGCAGAAATTAAACTAGAATAAACGCTACCCGAATTGCGGGATCGATTCCGCCATCTTGTGATGTCACAATGAAAACCTACGAGATTTTATTGTAGTAGTTTTCTCTAGGGAGGGAGTTGATTCATCTTATGACGTCACAGGATCCACGAAAAGTAACCAAAATTAGGGATTAAATGCCAAAAATGTTACAAAATTTGCGAGATTAATACTTTTTGGTGAGAAACAAACACAATAGTACAATATAAATTCAAGACTTCCCCCAAGACACGCGAAGAGATGCCAGAACCATTTGAAGAGGACAACAGTTATGTAACTCGACTACCACTCGTGGCGCACTTCTATTTTCTCATCACGTTGTGACGTCATCTTTAAGAGGACAGACGTACGGCGAAATGACATCTGTTGGGTAACTACAGCGTCAATGGGGCCACCGTTCGCCTCGTTCTTATGCACTTTCACTACTTTACAGGACAATGGCGGAAGAAACTGTGATTTGGAGTCATGGGCCTTGTGCAGGAATGCAATCACGTGGTGGTAAAATCTTAATTGTCGACTTCAGAAACGAGTAGGGGAATGGGGCGAGTTCTGTTTCGCAAAGGTGCTTGGGATCGTTACTGGGAACAGTTAACGTTCATTGCGATATTTGCCATGTTTCTTTGTATTCTGCAATTAGGTGTCCCCAGTAACGATGCCATGCAAGCGCCTTTGCAAAACCCAACTCGCCCCAGCCCCCTACTCGTTTTTAAAGTGGGCAATTCATATACACTTTAAGTAATGATCCAGGTAAGAACTGTGGTAGAATCCATTGTTCTGCGGCAATAAGCCTCCTTCACATACGATTTTGCTTGAATATGCCTTAAGTGCTTTAGGAGGTGTCTACAGTCCAAACTACATCTCGAAAATAAAGTATATTTTATGCTAATGCCTTTTTCTGTTAAAACTCAGAGAAGCCACCATCCATCCAATCGGATATAGAGAAAACAAAAGATTTTTCAATCGCAAATTTGAGAACTTTCCCCACACATGATATTCTTCGAAATTAAGCCATATTAGTTTGATCAAAAATAAATTCAAAACCCCCCAAAAATATAGAATGAAAATGTATTATTTCTATGGATTTCTATTGAGTATCAAACATTGAAATTACAAGAAAGAATAAGAGAACATTAACACCTTTTAATATTCCTTGCCGTAGAGCACTACAGTTCTTATCTGGACCATTACTTAAAAGCACTTGTACGAGATCGGTGGTGTCAGAGCGGTTTTCGAGTGTCGTTAAACCAAAACCAAAGTAATCACAGAACCAATCACGAGCAAGTAAAAACACAATGAGCCAATCACGAACTGAAGTAATTCACGATTGGTTTTACTTGAACCAATCACGAGGAAAAGTAGACGCGATCGTGGATTGCGTGGCGATTGATGGTGTGATGGACCAAAACACGTTTGGTTTTAGTTTAGCACTTGATTGGCTGATAATCACAAAACATTTTCCACAGCCAAATTGCAATAGGAAAACTGAGCAAACGCTCCGCTCTATTAGCAAAACCTGTTTGTACATGCTATTTTCCACCTCCAATCGATTGTCGACCTTTCTAAAATTGCATTTTTTAAGATGGCTTGCAATCCAGCATCCATGGCAACGCATTTCCCATGGGGACCATGAGCTCAATAGGCTTTTGCAGCTAACAGTCACGTGCTGATATAATACTTCGTTAACGAATGAGGTCGTAATCCCCATGGAAAAGGCGTTGCCATGGATGCTGGATGGCAAGCCACTTTTAAAACGCTGTTTTAGAAAGATCGACAATCGATTGGAGGTGAAAAATAGCATCTACAAACAGGTTTTGCTAATAACAATACGGATCTCGTACAAGTGCCGTTAAATATATGAATTAAGATTGTTTTGCCATCCAGCACAATCCTGTATACAATCACGTGAATGCGTAACTGCTAAAGGCCCATTCATTCGTTAATGAAGTATTATATGAGCAAATAACTGTTTCCTGCAAAAGGCCTATTCTAAAGCACCGCAGCTGGTTACCTGCCGGAGTCGCCGAGGTACTCTTCTTGGTATTACCAGATACCTTGGCGGTTCGTTCATAATCTGCCTCGTCCTCCATACCCTTGGTATGACACTCACTAATGCGCTGTTCCAGCTCCTCCACCAGGGCCTACACCATTAGAGCGTTGTGTTAGTACATGTTCCGTTCCCTCTCCAAGCAAATACAAGGCCCAGATAACAAGTTACGTGTTTTGTTATCCAGTGATCTCACTAGACTGTGCCACTGCGGAATACTCCAGTTTCGTATTCGAAAATTACCGCTGAATGCAATGACTACAGACGCAGGTACGCAGGGTTAGCCTCATTCTGAAGTTAAACATTCTTAAATACCAGCAAGAAGGTGCAAAACGCGAAACTACAACAATACACAGTGTTGTGAATATCCCACCTTCTTGCTGGTATTTATGAATGTTTAACTTCAGAATGAGGCTAACCCTGCGTACATGCGTCTGTAGTCATTGCATTCAGCGGTAATTTTCGAATACAGAACTGGACTATTTTCGCATTTTTTCGAAATCGCGCACTAAAACAATAGTCAAGGGCCACAAGAGCGTAAAGTAGAAAAACTACCTGTTACGATGAGCTCTACAACAACAACAACTTTATTACCATGAAAACGTACTGAATATTTACAATTCAAAAGGTACAGGTAAAAGAAATAACTAAAAAGCTAATCGAGCTTAGTGGCTGCAAGTTATATTAGTCAAAAGTCAGGTTGGCAATGAAGTTATTGCACAGTACAAAACAAACAAGAACTAATATATATTTAAGTACGAAATATAAATCATTAATAAAAAATATAGCAGTATTAATAATAATAATATATAAAGCATAAGATCTACGAAAAAAATAACGATATAGAAATTAAAGAGGAAAACAACGGTAAAAGAAGTTGTGAAATCGAATAGAATATTGATCGCTAATGAAAATCCTATAATGACTCAGTTTCTGAAGCGTCCCCACAATGTTTGTCTGTGGGTTCTTGGACCCCAAAAAGTTATGATCACAAAACTGTGATCAGAACACTGGTTATATCAGATACTTACGAAATTTCTTACTACACTATATCCACGCTAGGGGTACGCAATTTAGGTTTCCCGCCCTTAGAAGAAACAGAGCTAATCATAACTTCACTATTGACCACTCGAAGTGGCACACATGGTAATCTGGACAAACACCGCCTCACTGCTCACACCGCGGCAAAACGTTACGCGCATGCGTATTTGCTATTTCTTGTCGGCGCGCGGCCGCCCCCAGTTTCCCGCGAAACCAAAATGAAACAACAGGCACACACCCGTGATTTTAATATTTCTGCTTTAAAGTATCCATTTGTGAACTGTTTTCTCAAAAAATAAGAAAACTACTTAAAAGCTAAGCCTAAGACTTTAACAGGTTGAAGTTTTCTTAATTTGTGATTCACTGTGAGTTTACTAAGTTATAAAATTATTTACTAAAAAAGTTGAAACCCTCGGTAATTTGTATTTGATAGCAGAGCCTTCGTTCTTTTGGCCAGCGGAGTATACCGTTTTGCCGCGGTGTGCTCACTGCTTAGCTCAGTTGGTAGAGCACGGTCTAGAGTGCGGGAGGTCGCGGGTTCGAATCCCGGCTGCGTCCTTAGGGAGGGACGTATAAGTCGTTGGCCTTGTCTCCTTCCTCTTCTAATCTATACGAGGGGACGTTAAAGAACCTGTTGTGTTATTTCGAGAAAGAGTACTGAGGTGATTGTCTCCCGACACAACAGTCAGGTATTCTGAGGTACTAACAATCACTCATGATTGTAAACTGCACGGCAGCACGTCGCGCCACAACAGCAGTCCGTATCACAAAAATAACCGGGGCTTGTGAAGCGCATTTGAATATCAGTATTCATATAGAATTTCCGATATACAAATGAATACCTTTATTTTTATTCTAAAAAAATTGCGGAATAGAAGCCACTTGCTAGCAGTCTAGGACAAATATGGCAGGAAATTCAAAATTCTTTTTTTTCCGGAACATGACTACCCTAGAACTTAAAGTGCCTATGAACCTTCGAAATGTTTTGAATACTTCTGTGGAGAAAGTTTTGGCTTACAGAAAATACTCTGTTTGAAACGCATGTTTGAAATCGTGCGAATTTGACCTTTCCTGACCCATGACCGCGTAAGTAAAAGCCTGGGTCGATTCCTGAGTTGACGTCATACAATTAACTCGAATTTGCAATAATTAATACATTATTCTCCATGGCGCTTTTCTATCACAACCACATCGATTTATAGAGAATATACACAGTTTGCGAGTTGTTAGTAAAGAAAAAAGTAGTTTTAGTCAACATATTCAGTATTTCTTCAAATTAATGCAAAGTCGAATTAATCATATGACCTTCACTCAGGAATCGACCCAGGCTTTTACTTACGCGGTCATGGGTCAGGGAAGGTCAAATTTACACGATTTCAAACAAGCGTAGAACAAAGTATTCAATGAAAACCAAAACTTTCTTCACAGAAGTACTTGACTCAAAACTGTTCGGAGGTTCAGATCTATAAAAATTGCAAGAAGGGTTATAGCTATAAAGCTATAGGGTTATATGCACTTTATGGTACGTGGAAAAAGATTCTGTTGATAACAACTAAAGACTGTAAGCATCCTATAAACGATTCAGTCCAATCTCCTACCCAGACTCCAATTGTTTCTTACTGCGAATGCTCCACGAAGGTATATGGGCTCTGGAAGAATCCGATTCTGGAATACCCTGCGAGCAGAGGTTTCTCATCTCTTTGCCTTTCCTGTCGCCGAAAGAAACCTCTGCCACGAAACGATTGCTTTTCCCGTTGAGCATGCGCCACGGTATCTGGATTTCCATTGGCCGAGAAAAACGAGACGGTAAACATTGTAAATTCATTGTAGATTTCAGATTGTTCATTTCCTATTGTTGAAGAAGTGGAGAAAATAAAATATATTTCCTTCTTCGAGGGTATAAATCAAAGCTTTCTTTAGGATAAATTAAGGTAGATTTATTGAACGGTAATTTCGAGGTTTTCTGAGCAGTTCAGTAAAATAAGAAGAAGACAAAGCCGGAGTCTGACGCCCTTTCGTATCAATCGTCGGCAAAACAAAAACTGCGCGATGACAAATAAAAAACGGCTGCGAAGGATACTGTGGGCTCTAGCAGAACCAGCGAAGATCGCCAAAAAGTCATGCCAGAGCGATATCAAACAGGTAAAACCGGTTTGTAACTGGTTTATCACGTGGTTTACTTCCAAGATTTTGGAGGTTGCAAGTGCGCATGTTCAACGGGAAAAGCAGAGGTTTCTTTCGGCGACAGGAAAGGCAAAGAGATGAGAAACCACTGCTCGCAGGGTAATTCCGGAAGTCCGTGAATCACCTATAGTCGGGTTCGATTCTCGCTCAGCGCCTCAGGCAAGAAGATCTCACTCGAAGGGTGACGTAATGATAAGAATGCGCAGAGTCAACGGAAGTCTAGCAGGGAGGTGGTTTAGTTTGGATTTGGACGTTCGTCCGGTATTTTGATATAAATATTTTGCTTGCTAGTGTCAGGGCAAGCAGATTTACAGTAAATCCCTCGGCTATATCAACTGTTACTGCCGGTTGGGTTCGATTTTCGAGTTCGTGTACTGTTTGCGATTTGCGTTGGTGGTGAAGTGATTTGAACTTCCGATAGGATGCAAGCAAATATCTACGACTCCTTGAAGATTTTTAGCGGCAACCATTTTATTGTAGGTAAAATCCAACGTGTTTTTTAAAATAAATATTATATTTGTTATAGCAGGATGAGTATTACAGCTTACAGCTGGTGGGGGCCTATGGAGCGCCGTTTGTAAAAATATTATTTAGATGAAATTTGGTAGATTTTTACATTATTTACAAATAATTGGAGAACGTCTTCGCTGTCTAACACATTTATTTAACAAATAAAGAGGCCTTAGCCATGCTTTATACTATCATATAACACGATGGGCATTTGAGAACATGAGAGAAATGTTAAAGCACAAGCCGAAGGCGCGTGCTTTCAACATTTCTCGAGTGTTCTCAAATGACCAGAGTGTTTTATGATAGTATAAAACATGGATTTAAGGCTTCTTTATCTGTTTTATAATATAGATTTACGCGCGCGATGAAAGGAAACCGCCAGTTGAAAACAATAAAACACGGCAAATCATGTTATATACTCTGATAAAACATGGCTTTTTAGCCAATCAGAGCGCGCGTACTATCGTATCTATATTATAATTATAAATAAAGAAGAAACGTAACTTTGGTTATTTATAAATAACCATTCCAATGGGGTTCGCTGAAGTGGTTATATATAAATAGCCACTTTTACTAATTTGGTTATCTAAATACGTATATTTTGATATACATGTAACCACTTATCTAATACAGATAGCAGTTATCTATAAATAATATACATTCGCTGAAATAATGAATTTACACTCCCTTTGAAATAATATGTGAAGCGAAACCCTAAATCTCGTTTTCTGGCTATTTAGTCTATTATTTGTATCTTTTCGCTCCAAAATCCAGTAAGCGATGCCTCGCTTTTAATCCAACATGGCTGTCAAGAATCAGAGCGAATGACGTAATTAATTTACACTTGGCGCGCCGAGTGTAAAAATATTATTTCAGAGGGAGCATAAATTACTGGTATTACATCGATAATTATATATTAAACAGAACATTCGTATCTCCGCTTGGAGATACGAATTTTATCTTCTCGTGTTGACTCTCGTTCGCTGCCCTCACTCGTAAGATATTTCATAATATAAAAATATACATCTTTTATTTGTTATAGCAGGCTGAGTATTACAGCTTAAAGCTGGTGGGGGCCTGGTTTTACTCCTCAAACTCCCCAATACATTAACCGTTTTGGACGCACTTAGCTAACTCCAATTTCCAATACCTTTGTCCAAAGAAATCAACCCTCCAAAAAGGCTTCAGGCCTTGAGGTGAAATTGCATTGTTCAGAACGGCCAATCAGAATACACAAATATCGGATTCTTCCAGAGCCCGAATACTTTCGTCAAGCATGCGCAGTAAGAAACAAATGGGGTCTAGGTACGAGATTGGATTCAGTCTGGAGTGGAATTGCTCACATATTGGCAGTATAAAGCCGCGAGCGAATCACAAGCAAACGTATAAGAAGAGTTAAACTAGATTGCAGGGCTCAACAGATGTCTAATGCCTGAATCTCAGACCCTGCATTTCATAAACCTTGAATTTCGTCGAGCATGCGCAGTAAGAAACATTTAGCGTCTGGGTAGGAGATTGCCTCAACATTTAATCCGCAATATTCTTTAGCAACCATCTCTTTAGTTTTGGGATGCTAAATGTTTAAGTAATGGAAGTTTTGGGCAAAAGATTTGATCCCAGATTATCCGGCATACGAACGCTGTATTTCCCGCCATGTTTGTACCGATTACTAAGCGTGCCCTTTCCACAGGGTTCCTACACATTTGCAGGAAAAAATCCCTGACTTTTCACTGACAAAGAAGCATTTTTCAATGACCTCCAGTGCACACTTGTATTTTCCCCAAAAATATTCAATCGCTATTTTGAGACAGCAACATTGAACAAAGCAGCCCAAAATATAGGTACGCGAAGCCTAAAAATAAAACATTCCTGACTTTTCATTGAAATTTGGGATTTCCCTCTGACCAAATCCTAAATTTCCTGAAAATTCCCTGACCTTGGAAAACAATTTTTCCTGACTTCTCCCCGACCGTGTGAACCGTGTTCGAGTCAGTCTCGTACACAGAACTCTATCGTCTCGAGAGAGCCATCGTGGCGATATAGGTCTGGGTACGAGACTGACTTCGAGTGGTCTATCTTCGAATGCTGTGAGCTTGCGCTTACGTTACGAGGCGGTTTCAGTTTCCGAACAGCTTCCGTTTTCGAGAAGGCACTTACCTTAAGTTCAGGCTTTGCGAACTTCTTTGACCTCCCTATGACGGTCATAAAAGACTGGTACACGTCCTCTTCGGATAGCTTGTCATGGAAGCAACCAAAGTTCTCGTGCAGTTTACGAATAGCACGCTCGTTGTAGGACAAGAGAGACAAACAGAACGACAAGTCGCGCCACTGACGATCAGACCTGAAAAATAGAGTGAATGTTATGTCTCTATCAGCAATCCAAACCTACCCATCCCCCGGGCATACGTGGGGCATCTGAAAACTCAGTCCGTCCCGGGGTGTGGGGCATTTGCCAGCAAAGGAAAGTAGTGTGGGGAATTTCACATGTTTTGTAGATTTTTAAAAAGCGTTTGATAGTATTTCAAGAGAAAAATTATTTGAAAAACTAAAGAAAACTGGAGTTAACGGACGTTTTTACTCTATTATAAAATCAATGTACTCTCATGACTCTTCTGCAGTTAAACTGGACAATAAGGTAACGCCTGTTTTCAGATGCAACACAGGCGTCAAACAAGGGTGTATGTTATCCCCCACCTTGTTCAATCTCTATTTACATGACCTCCCCGAGACATTAAATGACGCCAACAATGACGACATCACGGCCGGTAATGAACCACTAAGTTGCTTATTATATGCAGACGATTTAGTTATTATGTCAAAAAATGCAAGTGGTCTACAAAATTACTTAAACAAACTGGAAAGCTTCTTTAATGAATTTGAATTAGATGTGAATTATGATAAAACCAAAGAGCTTATTTTTAACAATAATGGCAAAACAATGAACAATTACTGTTTTTACTATAAAAATAAGAAATTAGAAAACGCAAAAACTTATAAATATCTCGGTCTTCACCTTAGCACCTATGGTAACTTCAGCTTAGCCAAAGAAGAGCTAAGAAAGACTGCTTTGAAAGCACTTTACAAACTTAGAACGGAAATGGGACGCTTCTTCAGAATAAATATCACATTAACTATGTCGCTTTTCGACACATTAGTAAAACCGATAATCCTTTATGGAAGCGAAGTATAGAAGCAGTCCATATAAAATTTTGCAAAATGTTACTTGGGGTCGGAAAATACGCAAGCAATAACGCGTGCCGCGCAGTGCTAGGCCGATTCTCCCTAAGTATGGATGCAAAGTATAGATGTATAAAATTCTGGTTCAAGCTTATCGATTCAGACAACGCCCCAAAACTATCTTACTGTATATACCATGAGACCAAAATTGAAAGTAACAAAGAATTCTGGAGCAAGAAAGTCAAATAAATATTATTTTGCTGTGGCTTCGGAAACATTTGGTACGACCAAGACAATATTAGTCAACAAAAAATATGGCTCAAGCATGTCAAACAGAGACTAAAAGATAATGAATTCCAACAATGCCGGATAAGCGTAGTACATAATGACGATAGAAAAAGACCCCAACAGAAGAACAAATTAAGAACATACCGTTTATTTAATACAACTTATACCTAAGTATGAGAATTATCTAACAGAAGTCAAAAATCTGAAACATAGAACTGCCCTAACTAGACTAAGAATTAGTAATCAGAAATTGGCAATATAAAAGGGCAGATATGCAAGGCCATACAAAAAAACCGGATGAACGAACTTGCTTGAAATGTCAAAATGATATCGAAGACGAAATGCACTTCCTGATAAACTGTCTAATGTATAACGAATTAAGAGAAGCCTTATTTATAACGATAAGACAGACCAAAAAATGCCCTGAGACTATGATGGACAAAAAACTATTTTTCACAATAATCAACCCACCAAAATCACAACAAAAAGTATCAGCTAAACACGTTTATGACTGTTTCAAAAGAAGAGAAGAAATAATAATGTTACAATAATAGATTTTAATCTCGTCATATCTCTAACTAAGTAAATATAGGCGAATCCTTGTTTACGTTTTTTCCTCACTAGCATACATCAAACTTCAAGCGACGTACATACAAACAAACAGAGTCCATAAATCGAAAGAGATTGTCACACTTGATAATCACCGAAAATTTGAGAGTGATATGATAAATATATTTTGAAGAATGAGCGTTTAAAAAGCTCAAAATTTACAATGAATGTATGGCTGTCAGCAACTCTTGCCCCCCAGCCCATTTTATAGTTTTGAAAAGTCAATTTCTCCGTAAATATTTAACATATCAATCTCAAATTTTCGGTGGTTACTCATTTTAAAATTCTCTTTCAACTGATATAGTCTGTTTGTTTGTAGCTTGAAGTTTAATTTATGCTAATGAGGCAAAAATGTAAACAATGACGTCAGCAAGGATTCGCCTATACATGCATATTAAGGTATACTGACAACCAATTTTTTTAATGATTTGTAAAAATTATAGCAATACTCAATCTTATAGCCTGTAATACAATTATCTTTTATTAGCACTATATTCTAATGTACAATCTGCTGTACAAGGAGCAAATAAAAATATCTGTATCTGTATCGAGAGAACATTAGCCAGTAACGGCATGACTTTTTTCGGTACCAACCAACATCATATCCATGCATTCGTAACGAAAAAATCCCAAAAGAAAACAATATTGACTATAACATTTTCAAACTTATCAAATACTGCTTTTGGAAACACACGAGGCACGTTGGAAAAGGTTTGTAAAAATGTCCAAACTAATTGTAGCATGTGGACTAAAGGTCTAGCCATTGTTCCAGAGATAGTCGAGAAAGTGCACAAATAGGCAATATTAGTATTCTGACCGACGTGCAGGAAAATTCGCAAAGAGATATGTAGCTTTAATAGGGATGGACCATTATATTAGTGGGGGGGGGGGGAGTTGGACAATTGTTACTGGGTATAACTTATTTTACGACTGAAAGCTATGTAAGAATTATATTTATCATACAGTTAGCTAGCCTGCGTCTTACTTCTGAATGGCCATTCAACTGTCACCAGTGCGACTTACGGCTAATTTACATTTCAAAATATGTCAGATCACGTTGAGAAAAGCAATGGCATCTGTACAATATCAGTTTGAAATCAACATTCGTTTGCTAGAACAAGAGCAGTCGACCGTAGTTGAGTTCAAATGTGGCACATACTAGATATTTCCAAGCTGCATGGGAGATTTGTTTGTGTGTTCCTCGAATGAGCATTTTGTTGTGACATATTCTATTTAAGGTTTCCTTTCATGTGGAACTAAACCACAGCCAGCCTATTATGTTACATTACTAAAACCGGACCCGAAATTGAAATAAACCTAACCTTTTCCGATAGTAAAAGGGAAATGACGACTGAGCTCGTCTTGGGTGAGAAATTCCAAGTAAACAGCTGTATCAGATGCAAATGAACAGTTTCAACCGAGCGGCCTCTGACACGAACTGCACATCATAAAAATCTCCGAGGCTGGTGACAGTTGAATGGCCATTCAGAAGACGTGTAAGAATGAGCATTAGTAAAAACCAATCAAAGGAGGGTACATATAATCGTGCTACTCCGCTGGGGGTCCAAAACAAGCTTTCGTTCGTTAATTCGCAGACGGACTTAACCGGGTTCAGTTCGGATGCGACGCAGGATAACAGTTAGCTTGTTCATTTTTTCCCCATGAGTATACAATGTAGGTTGCACAAATGGCATTTGCACGATTTTATTATTTTCTTCGGTTTGTTGAATGTGCAGGATAATTTTTTTTTCTTCCAATTCTCTGCACAAATTCTTTTTTCGATAATTGCCCAACCCACCCTCCCAAATCCCCTTAAAAATATGGTCCATCCCTTAGAAATAATCCTCCGTTCTGGCCTCCATTGAGTACTCGTTCCAGCAATTGTCGGTATAGCGGTATCCGATTTTAACAACCGTCTAACAGTTGTGCTTTCTTCCGATGGATAACGACGCGCGGGAAGTTCAAGTGAGTTTCATGGACAGGAAAACCGGTCCATAAATGACATTTATTATATAGCTAAGTAATTTCGCGAGCTGATTGGTCAATTTGCGGTCCATAGCTTCCCGCACGGACCTTCTACCCACTGCCGGTCTTAAAGTGTCACTACGACCAAAATTTACCATTTCAATTTGCCACTTTCTCAGAGTCAATAGGTCAATCAGTATTATAAATATCCGAAATAGTAAAAAAAAATCCCAAAAGGGCAAGTTAAATCACAAAATTTTAGGAGAGTTTACCGGTAAAATCCTGTCCGCCATTACTGGAAGCCGTTCTCAGTATTCAGCGGAAATAACTTTCTTCTTGTGTAAATGAAGACGTTTTTAGTTTACATAGGAATTTGAGAATGGCCTACAATATAGAAAAATAAAGGGTTTACATAACAATAAATTAGGTTGAAGCAGTGAATCTCCCAGTGTCAATGATGAAACTTTAAACTCTACAAAAAAACTGAGATTTAGTTTTAAAATTCACTGAAGTATCACTAGGCCCATAAATAAGTAGAGCATACTTTTGAGAGTCAGTAGCTTCAACCCAAATAATATCCAAAAGGCGAGCAGCCGAGGCAAAGAGCGAAACTCTCAGAGCAGTATGGTTGGGACAGACTAAAAAGAAATGTTTTGCTGTTTCAATCCTAGAACCACAATGACACAAAGGAGAATTAGAACAGTCAATACGGTATAAATAATCGTTTAAACCGTGAGCACCTAGCCTTAGACGTGAATGAGTATAGACGCATACCTTGTAAAAGAAACATCATACAGTTTTTTATATTTATGATTAAAACGAGAATTCTTAAGTTTATGTTTGAAGTCAAGGAGGCTACCAAGGTTTCTCAAGACTGTATCAAGATTGTTCCAACATTTCATAGTAGAAGGAAAAAAGAATTTGCAAATCAGACCTCAGAGGATACCGAGATTGTGTACACACTAAAGGGGGAAGAAGACCGTGTAGAAAAGGAGTTAAACCATTTACTATTTTGTAAAATAAAACTAATTTATGTTGATACCTTCTAGAGCTCAGGCTCTCCCAAGCAAGTTCTTGCAAAAGCCTTTGACGACTGGTTCCTTTCATTGCGCCTGTGACTATTTTTGCTGCTTCGTATAATTGAATATCTTCTAACAACTGACAATCCGATTCAGTGTAATTGTCCCAAATTACGTCGGCATACATGTATTCCAAGTTAGATCTAACAAGGCATTTGTACAAAATATTCAAAGTTGCCCTGCTTAATTTAAATTTGATAGATTTGAGAATATTTAATTTCTTAAATGCTTTTGAATGGATAACTGAAATGTGCTTGCTCCAAGAAAGGTCAGAAGTGAAAGTGAGACCCAAATGCGTATGGCTATTAACCTCTTTAATAACTTCCCCGTCCATGATACAAGGCGGATGAATTTGTTTAACGCGCTTTGAAGAAAAAACAATAGACCTAGACTTGGAAGCGTTCATGGTCACTAGCCACTTAGATGACCAAGAAGAAATTTTGTCAAGATCAGAGTTTAACTTATGATTAGAACCTAAATGAGAACTTACTATATCAAGCAAATAAGTGTCGTCAGCATATAAAAACGATTGACAGGATATATTCTGGGTAATATCATTGATGTAAATTAAAAACAAAAGAGGGCCTAAAACGGACCCTTGTAGAACACCAGCTTTGGTCCTTGTCCAGTCAGAGCACTGACCCTCGATAACACCGCGCTGTTGTCTAACAGACAAATAAGACTTAATCCAGCTTAATAACGGGTCACGAACACCGATGGATTCTAATTTATAAAGCAATCCATTATGCCACACTTTGTCAAAAGCCTTGCTGACATCCAAAAAGACCATTCTACAAATATAAATCAACTGATTAATAGTAGAGTCACCAACACGAAAACCAGACTGAAAAACATGAAGAAAACCAATCTCAATAAGGAAGGTGTAAAGACGAATAAATACTATTTTTTTCACAAAGGTTAGATAAACATGCCAATAAGGAGACTGGACGATACTCGCGATACTCGCGATACTCGATTTTAACTCGCGATTGTGTGTTTTTTTAACAGTGGTAGTACATTCGCGAGTTTCCACTGACGCGGAAATTGGCCAAACGAAAATGATCTGTTAATTATTCTGGTGAATGACTGAACAATGCCTCTGGAACACATTTTAATAATTCTGTTACCGATTCCATCATAACCGCAGGCTTTAGCGGGATCCAGAGAGTCGATTAAATCCCTAATTTCGCTTTCAGAGGTGACCACAATATATAATAATTGAAAATAACACATTGGAGGAACACATTACATTAACACATTACAATTGTAAGAAGCCCTTACTGTGTGGCTCTGAAGCGGTGACACAGCTTTTCAACAAGACTTTCCGACTGGCGGTCCTTCTGGATGAAGGACAGCAGATATCTGTAAAACAAGAA
The DNA here is from genome assembly GCA_030867875.1 of Actinernus sp. WN-2022. NCBI lineage: Eukaryota > Metazoa > Cnidaria > Anthozoa > Actiniaria > Actinernidae > Actinernus > Actinernus sp. WN-2022. The sequence goes on from JAOWCC010001368.1 coordinate 32,451,125, forward strand.
AGCATACGTCATTGTTCTTGTGCTCTACGGACGAACGTAACGCAAGTGGTCAAATGCTGTCACGCAACGCATAAAAATGGTCGAGGTACAAATGGTAAAAGTAGTCATCTATATTCATTTAACGTAGCACAGATTATGTGGGTGATATTCACATGCACCCCACATTTAATGAGGTTTTGAAAACCATACCTTACGATCCAGCCCATCCCATAGTATGTGATCCAATCCCATATGTACTACTCTAACGATCCCATCCCATGCCATCCCATACTATACGATCCCATACCATGCCATACTATACGATTCCATACCATACCATGCCAAACCATACTCTCCCATCCCATACGATCCTGTACCATGCTATACCATACGATCCCATACTACACGATCCCATACCATGCCATACCATACGATCCCGTACCATTGTAATACCATACGATCCCGTACCATGCCATACCATACCATACGATCCCATACCATATTATACGATCCCATCCCATGCCATACTTTACGATTCCATACCATACCATGCCATGCCAAACCATACTCTCCCATCCCATACGATCCCGTACCATGCCATACCATACGATCCCATACTACACGATCCCGTACCATGCCATACCATACGATCCCGTACCATGCCATACCATACGATCCCGTACCATGCAATACCATACGATCCCATACCATAGTATACGATCCCATACCATACCATGCCATACTATACGATTCCAAACTATACGATCCCAAACTATACGATCCCAAACTATACGATCCCATACCATGCCATGTACGGGATCGTACAGTATGGGATCGTATGGTCATGCCATACCATACGATCCCATACTATACGATCCCGTACCATGCCATACCATACGATTCCATACCATGCCATACCATACGATCCCATACTATACGATCCCGTACCATGCCATGCCATACCATACCATACCATACCATACGATGCCATACCATACGATTCCATACCATACCATGCCAAACCATACTCTCCCATCCCATACGATCCTGTACCATGCTATACCATACGATCCCATACTACACGATCCCATACCATGCCATACCATACGATCCCGTACCATTGTAATACCATACGATCCCGTACCATGCCATACCATACCATACGATCCCATACCATATTATACGATCCCATCCCATGCCATACTTTACGATTCCATACCATACCATGCCATGCCAAACCATACTCTCCCATCCCATACGATCCCGTACCATGCCATACCATACGATCCCGTACCATGCCATACCATACGATCCCGTACCATGCAATACCATACGATCCCATACCATAGTATACGATCCCATACCATACCATGCCATACTATACGATCCCAAACTATACGATCCCAAACTATACGATCCCATACCATGCCATGTACGGGATCGTATAGTATGGGATCGTATGGTCATGCCATACCATACGATCCCATACTATACGATCCCGTACCATGCCATACCATACGATTCCATACCATGCCATACCATACGATCCCATACTATACGATCCCGTACCATGCCATGCCATACCATACCATACCATACCATACGATGCCATACCATACGATGCCATACCATACGATGCCATACCATACGCTCCCATACTATACGATCCCATATCATGCCATACCATACCATACTATACGATCCCAAACTATACGATCCCATACCATGCCATACCATACGATCCCGTACCATGCCATACGATCCCATACTATACGCATCCGTACCATGTCATACCATACGATCCCGTACCATGCCATACCATACGATCCCATGCCATATTATACGATTCCATACCATGCCATACCATACTATACGATCCCGTACCATGCCATACCATACGATGCCATACCATACGATCCCATATCATGCCATACCATACCATACGATCCCATACCATACGATCCCATACCATGCCATACCATACGATCCCATACTATACGATCCCGTTCCATGCCATACCATACGATCCCATACTGTACGATCCCATTCCATGCCATACGATCCCATACCATGCGATCCCGTACCATGCCATACCATACGATCCCATACCATGCCATACGATCCCGTACCATGCCATACCATACGATCCGATACCATGCCATACCATACGATCCCATACTATACAAGCCCGTACCATGCCATACCATCCTATACTATACGATCCCATACCATCCCATACCATACGATCTCATCGAATCCCATCCCATATCATCCCATAAGATTCCAACCCATCCCATACTGTACTGTACGATCCCTTCCCATATTATACGATCCCATCCCGTACTCTAACAATCCCATACGAAGCCATGCCATACCCTACCATACTTTAATATATAATTATCGATGGAATAACAGTGTGTATTTCTTTCTAAAAAGTTATATATTCACTCATGAAGATATCATTTTTGAAAATATGACTGGCTTTCAAAGATTTCTAGCCTTTTTAGTAAGAGATTGAAACTGGTATTACATCGATAATTATATATTAAACAGAACATTCGATCCCGTACCATGCCATACCATACGATCCCATACTACACGATCCCGTACCATGCCATACCATACGATCCCGTACCATGCCATACCATACGATCCCGTACCATGCAATACCATACGATCCCATACCATAGTATACGATCCCATACCATACCATGCCATACTATACGATTCCAAACTATACGATCCCAAACTATACGATCCCAAACTATACGATCCCATACCATGCCATGTACGGGATCGTATAGTATGGGATCGTATGGTCATGCCATACCATACGATCCCATACTATACGATCCCGTACCATGCCATACCATACGATTCCATACCATGCCATACCATACGATCCCATACTATACGATCCCGTACCATGCCATGCCATACCATACCATACCATACCATACGATGCCATACCATACGATTCCATACCATACCATGCCAAACCATACTCTCCCATCCCATACGATCCTGTACCATGCTATACCATACGATCCCATACTACACGATCCCATACCATGCCATACCATACGATCCCGTACCATTGTAATACCATACGATCCCGTACCATGCCATACCATACCATACGATCCCATACCATATTATACGATCCCATCCCATGCCATACTTTACGATTCCATACCATACCATGCCATGCCAAACCATACTCTCCCATCCCATACGATCCCGTACCATGCCATACCATACGATCCCGTACCATGCCATACCATACGATCCCGTACCATGCAATACCATACGATCCCATACCATAGTATACGATCCCATACCATACCATGCCATACTATACGATCCCAAACTATACGATCCCAAACTATACGATCCCATACCATGCCATGTACGGGATCGTATAGTATGGGATCGTATGGTCATGCCATACCATACGATCCCATACTATACGATCCCGTACCATGCCATACCATACGATTCCATACCATGCCATACCATACGATCCCATACTATACGATCCCGTACCATGCCATGCCATACCATACCATACCATACCATACGATGCCATACCATACGATGCCATACCATACGATGCCATACCATACGCTCCCATACTATACGATCCCATATCATGCCATACCATACCATACTATACGATCCCAAACTATACGATCCCATACCATGCCATACCATACGATCCCGTACCATGCCATACGATCCCATACTATACGCACCCGTACCATGTCATACCATACGATCCCGTACCATGCCATACCATACGATCCCATGCCATATTATACGATTCCATACCATGCCATACCATACTATACGATCCCGTACCATGCCATACCATACGATGCCATACCATACGATCCCATATCATGCCATACCATACCATACGATCCCATACCATACGATCCCATACCATGCCATACCATACGATCCCATACTATACGATCCCGTTCCATGCCATACCATACGATCCCATACTGTACGATCCCATTCCATGCCATACGATCCCATACCATGCGATCCCGTACCATGCCATACCATACGATCCCATACCATGCCATACGATCCCGTACCATGCCATACCATACGATCCGATACCATGCCATACCATACGATCCCATACTATACAAGCCCGTACCATGCCATACCATCCTATACTATACGATCCCATACCATCCCATACCATACGATCTCATCGAATCCCATCCCATATCATCCCATAAGATTCCAACCCATCCCATACTGTACTGTACGATCCCTTCCCATATTATACGATCCCATCCCGTACTCTAACAATCCCATACGAAGCCATGCCATACCCTACCATACTTTAATATATAATTATCGATGGAATAACAGTGTGTATTTCTTTCTAAAAAGTTATATATTCACTCATGAAGATATCATTTTTGAAAATATGACTGGCTTTCAAAGATTTCTAGCCTTTTTAGTAAGAGATTGAAACTGGTATTACATCGATAATTATATATTAAACAGAACATTCGTATCTCCGCTTGGAGATACGAATTTTATCTTCTCGTGTTGACTCTCGTTCGCTGCCCTCACTCGTAAGATATTTCATCAACACACGAAGATAAAATCGGTATCTCCGCGCGACCATGTAATATTCTTTATATATGATCACATCTCATCCCATACTATACGATCCCACACCATACCATGCCATAACATGCGATCCCATCCCATACTATACTATACTATACGATCCCATCCCATCCCATACGATCCCATCCCATCCATTCCCATACCATACGATCGCATCCCATATTATACCTAAAGTAAATAGCATGAAGTGCTCGTGCTATACTTGATTTATAGGCACTGAATGATATTTTGAAAGTTCTTAAATTGCACTCACCTTTTGTTTATAATATACTGAGCAAACATTTGCTAAGAGCATGCAACTGTGCACTCAATAACCTTTAGATGCACTCGTCATTGATCAATCACAATCCAGATATTGTGAGTACGTTATAAGATCCCATACCATATTATACGATCCAATACCACCCCATGCGATCCGATCCGACCCCATACTTTATTACATACATACCGAGATTTATGTATGGAATCATTCATGCAAAAACCCACTTCACAATTTTTCTCAGCCAATCACAATCGCGAAACGGCTTTTTCACACGTGCGAAAAGCATTTCGTCCAATCAGAAAACACCTGTCAAAACATACCGGAATTTTCAAACTGGTTGCTTTGCTGAGAGACGCCACGAACGTTTGAAGTTTTGACTGTCTTTTTAAAGTGTGTAATCTTCATAAACAACCGACTAACAATGTTAAAAATTCCAAGTCAATTGGGGAGTATATTATCGACCAAGAAACCAAATTAACAAGACCAAAAACTAAGAAAACCCGACGTAAAGTTTCTTACTTCATTTCTTAAGAAGCACAAAATCCCGGAAAATTCAATCGAAAGAACTCAACAAATAATCTACGTGAAAGCATTCTTTGTGTGAAAAGATAATACGGTAACGATTGCGAGCTTTCAAGCCTTCGAGGACTGATTTCAACTTCTATATAGACATTTATTCTGTGAGCACAGAAAACCGTGGAGATGTCTGGAAACTCCTAGCAAACAACTTGGAACAAGCAGGTATACTTGACGACGTAAACTTATAATCTTTTTTTTGTTCAATCAAAGACAGTTCCAAAGCTATTTTCAAAGCTATGTCAGTTTAGTTTAAAGTAAGATTTTCTTTCTATTTGGATTGTAGCGAGGATACATTTTAGTCTGCGTTCAGTCGGATATGAAATGCAAACTACTTGAAAATTTCAGAGCTACGTCATCACTGACTAGACGTAAATAAAACCTGTTTGATATTGGAGAAACATCTCAGTATGTATATAATAAACAAATTACAAGATCGAAAGTGCTCGTGTACGGTATTTACACACTTGTTTGTTTTCACAAAACGAACGTACCTCGCTTGTTCGTTTTGTGAAAACAAATTCATACGTAAATACCATACGTCAGCACTTTCCATGACGTAATCTCTACATACGGCCTGTTGTGGCTCATAGATATGTTGCTCAACATTGTTGTACAGTGTAATGGCAATAGAACAAAAGCCTTTGCCAGAACACTGCTCTGGAGAATATACAATTACGTGCTGCAGACGGCTTTGACATCGTTCTGTCGTCAAAATATCCAGGAGGGCTTCATCTCTCAAAACCTTGCATTTTATTGGACCTCATTTGGGTTGCACTGACAAAGAATTCCATCGTTTTAGGTTTAGGGTTTGTATTGTTTCAGGGTTGGCTATTGTTTGGATAGCCAGTATTATTCCAGGTTCCGAGAAGGTGAAGGCCGTCAGTCGGTTGTGCAACGTCGAGCACACAACACCGTGCAAGGGGAAGCTGCAGCTTAGTCTTACTTTTAGCAGTCAGAGACTATGGTAATAACTGTTGTTAAAATAAACTTCACACTGACCTCAAGATGTTTCTGAACGGCTCCTCTTCAATGCCACACTCAGGATCTGATAGCCTACTGATGATGTCAGGAAGAACGTTGTACACAGCATTACCCTGGTACAAACATGACGTATTGTTACATAGCCATAAGTTTTCCAGACAAAAAGCACGCTCTCGTCACGTGGCAGTCATCAAAATCCAAAGTATCCCACGCGGGCAACAGTTCATCAATTGTTGCCCGCCACGTGATCACATCGTGACAGAATCGAAGATGGTGTGATGTGTCGCGCGCGCCACTGGCTAGCTAAAGGCGGGAAATATTTCTTTACCAAAACGTCTAGATCTTCATCAAAAGCTGACCATTTTTCGTTGAAAGAAAGCATTCAAAATGAAACCAGCTCCAAAGAAACAATTTAAATCTTTATCAAGCGCGAGAAAGAGAAATTGGTAGCTAAAAAAGGATGCAAGAAAGACACAAAACGACACTAAAAATGCCGTAGCGACGCTGAAGAGAAGACGACAAACATCGCTCGTATCAGGTTGTAAAACTTATGTCTATATAACAAATGACTTAATGAGTGTCCCTTCGGGAATGAGTGAGTTTTGTTTCCCCTCGACTCCGCCTCGACACCCTCTCGGGGAACATCGAGGATCTCGGGAAAACAAAACTCACCGATTCCGTCGGGGCCAGTTATTAAGTGCTTATTATTACATAGCCATAAGTTTACCAGATACAACACAGGCTCTGATTGGTTGATTCGAGGTCACGTGGCCGTTATCAAAATCCAGCGTATCCCGCCATGTATCCCGCCACGTGATCACATCGTGACAGAAAATGGTGTGATGGTCGCGCGCGCTACTGCCTAGCTAAAGGCGGGAAAAGAAAAAAATGTTTACCAAAACTGAGGCAAAAGGAATTCTATAATTGTTTCTATATAACAAATCACTTAATGACTGACCCCTCGGGAGTCAGTGAGTTTTGTTACCCCTCGAACCTTGATGTTCCACTCTATTCAGTCTCGATCTCGAGGAAACAAAACAGTTTCCCTCGGGGCCAGTCTTTAAGTGTTTAATATTGGAGGGGAAATGTCAATCTGGTACAAACAAAACATGATACTAAAGGACAATGTCAATGTGTACAAACATACCACCGCCGCCGCCGCCACCACCATCATGTGAGGAGGCGTTCAGTTTCTACGAAATGGGCAAAACCGTTACCTTCTTTGAGAGTTCGAAGAAGAACAGCTTAGCGAGGTCAGCAATCCTCTTGTCCTTGTCCTGCAGACACGTGGCCATCTCACTAATGTTCCCCTTCACCTTCACCATGTCGTTGAGAATCAGATGAGTCAGAACCATCAGCGTGTTCTTACGCACATGCGCAGACTCGTCACGCAACCTAAGGAGTAACAAATGGTTACGGATTAGAGCTATACCAAGAGCCGTGATTAAAGCGACATTAAGGCAGTTTATTGGAGATGAATTCTTGCTTACTACTTTCTCGGAACTGCCAAGCTGACTAGGTGTAAATTCAAAATAAAAGATGTCTCTCTCAATCTCGTACCCAGACCCCATTTGTTTCTTACTGCGCATGCTCGACGGAAAATTGGGCTCTGGAAGAATCCGATCCGGAAGTCCGTGACTCTGCGCATGCTTCAACGATGCTTATCAATACGTCGCCCTGAGAAGTCGTTTCTTCGGGTTCGATTCTCGCTCAGCGCCTCAGGCCTAGGTTTTGGTTTAGATTTCGAAGTTCACCCAGTATTTTGATAGTGATCTTTTGCTTACTAGCGTCAGGGCAAGCCTTAGGGAGTCTCTTTCATCTTCTGCCGTTTTTAGTTTGGATTTTAAGGCTTTATTTTCATGCATCAAGCTCGTGTTTCTTTAATATTCATGAGCAGACATCACAGATTCCAGTACACAAGATCCAGGATTCGTGTGGATCGAAAACTTGCTGAAATCGCCTTACCTGAGCCCGATGACCACACAAACAGCAGCTGAATACACCGTAAAAGCAAGTCAAGGCATTTTGACTTACGAGTCTCGTATTTTAGCTCCTTGAAGGCTGGAGTTTGTTGCATTCCCATACAAACGCTTATATTTAAGCGATCAGCGCCTGTCGGCACACGTTTATGAGATCGGAAAATGCCACTTCTGCATATAGAGCACTTACGAACATTGTTGTTAATATGGGAATGTGTAGTATTACCTATCTGTTACGGTAAATCACTCGGCTATATCCAGTTGGGTTCGATTTTCGAATTCTGAGAATTCATGTACTGTGTGCGATGTCTGCTGGCCGTGAAGTGATATGAACTCCCGATAGGATGCAAGCAAATATATAAGAAGCCCTTAAGATTTTTAGCGGCATCCATTTAGGTAAAATCCAACCGTTTTTAGCGTTTATTACCCCCAATTTCCAATGCCTTTGTCCAACTCCCAAAAGGCTGTGTTTGACTTCCGGTGAAATTGCATTGTTCAGAACAGCCAATCAGAATACATAAAAATCAGATTCTTCCAGAGCCCTATTTTTTCGTCGAGCATGCGCAGTAAGAAACAAATGGGATCTGGGTACGAGATTGATGTCTCTCTATGATCTACTTAAAGGCGCTGTGTCACGGAACTGCGCATGTCACAGTCTCCAGACATTTAATTGACAGCTGTTTGTATAACATCCAATGAGAATCAATCAAAAAAATTGACGGAAACGCCACAACTGTTCGGGTGATAGCCGTGATTCACAGTTGTAGTTTTGCACAGTGTACCGTAGAATCCCGGTTATAAGCCCCCCCCGGTTATAAGCCCTCCCGGTTATAAGCCAAAACCCTAAACCACCCAAAACCCATACGAAGTTGTATAAGCCCAGGGCTTATAACCGGGATTCTACGGTATGGCGAGATTTACAAGGATGTTATTCTTCCTTCATCCAAGATAAACAGCACTGGCACTATATTTTATTTCTACCTGTTTAATAACACAGTTCTCTGCTGTAAAAAAATAGAACATTCTATGGAAGATTTCCTGTCTTAAAGTTTGGAAACGTAACACATGCATTTGACGCTAGAAAGTTCAGTAACCGCGGAAGTACGTACTGGTTACTAGTGTGACTAGTGTCTGTTTACTATATAGCTAGTTTGCATTATCGGCTGTTATGGACTGGAAACTTACTTTCACAGCTTAATACGTATGTCGATTGGTCAGAACGATATCGTGTTTAAGATGCTATGGTCCTCAGTTTCGGCATCAGGAAATTTTTTAATGGGAGTTTTAGTACAGCCGATTGCAAGCATGTTGTAGCGCGAGTTCAGTAGTCACAAATGTCCGTAAAACTAATAGCGCGTTCATTATTATCAGATTGCTCTATGGGTTCTCATGTATTCAATAATTACTTCTGCAGCTTCATATGCCGGTATGTCGATTAGTCACAAGGATCTCCTCTTTCAGTTCTCCCCGTTAGTTTGGACATTAGAGATTTATTCGCGAAGATATCGTACACTTTAGCGAGCATATGTCGAAACTAGATAAGTTCGCTTGTCACACAAGTACGTAAAGCGACTAGCGGTTTCGTAGTGTTTGTTTTCGGAATTTTCATGCTAAGGATAATAACTTTTAGAGCTTCATACGAATGTCTATTGGTCACAAAACTATCCTCTTTCGGATTCCCGGGTTATTTTCGACATTTATTCTTGGAGATCTCGTACAATTTAGCGACCGTGTGTCGAAAGTAGAAAAGTTCGCTTGCCACGAAAGTGAGTAAACTGACTAGCGGTTTCATAGCAGTTCCGCCGATGTTTTGACTCTTTATGTAGTCGATAATAACTTCTATAGCTTCATAGGTATGTCGATTGCTCACAAGGCTATCGTGTTTGAGTTCATGAGGTTGTTTTGCCAGCAAAGAAAGGTTTTATCTAACTTTTCGTACAGTTTTTGCACTCCGGTCGGTTCATACAATTTCAGCCTCGTTTCTATGCCGTAGATATATATTTCTTCATATCGCTGTTGAAAACTGCCATATCATTTATAATATGACTTGAAAAGTTGCCATGTGTTTCGTGAACTCTACTGGAAATCCAAACCCTCTTCGCTTCTGGTTGGAATGTCAAAAAGCTTCCAATTTCTTGCGTTTTTCGGCTGGTGTATTCAGAGTACTCAGTGGCGGTCTTCCCCGCCGATAAGCAGCACATATGCTTTTTTGTTTTAGTGGTATTGCAGTCCACAACGACTAATTTTGAATAAACAAATAACTAAAACGTATTTAAGCACATGTCACATTTCCATAAATGACAAAAGGAGGCTAGGATGAGTTCAAAAAGAATACTGATGGCAGTCGATTTAAAAATCGATATTTCACCGCTCTGAGAATTACGTTCCAGGCTAGAACATAATAAAAAAAATCATCAGATTTTCACACATGCGCAGTACCGTGACATAGCGCCTGTAAGCAATACACCACACATTTCAATCTGTTTACTGGCGAAATAAAGCTATGTGGTCTATTGCTTTTATGATATAACTACGACACAACGCAAACAGGCGTGCCGATTTCTATGTGTTTACCGGCACAATACACCATATATTTTTTGAGGACACAAGCCAATCACAGCGCTCGTACTATCTGGGTTATATCATAAAGCAAAATAATGCATGCTCAAAGTCTTGAAAAACTGCGGATGCACGAGCGAGTGCATTTAGCAGCTTTTCAAGACCTTGAAAGTGCATTATTTTGTTATAGGACATAATAGTATAGAACCATGGCCATCTTCTATTTGTTTTATAACATAAAACATCGATCAACGCGGAAAGGAATTCTCGAGTATGCATTACAAGGAAATCAAGCACGCTGACCAGTCAATGAAATCGCGCGTTCTTAAGATGCTCACGTAATTATATTATAATTGTCAATAAAACACAAACATAATGTCTCACGTGCTGTGGTCACCAATAAAGCACTTTCATTAGCCAATCACCTACTTGGATTTTGTACTGTGCACGACATTGGAATATTAAAACACGTATACAGGACGAGAAAGCCGGCCGCTAGAGGAAAGCAAACCGTCCTAGCATACCTTGCATACAAATGAGGCGTCCAGGGTTCAATCATGTTCGGAAACCTAAAGGTAAGGTCACCAATGGCCACGATAGTATTAGCACGGATGGTAGGCTGTGGGGACTGAGGAACAATGAAAACACCATTTATTTAACCCATTTTACATTGCTTTGCCGTCCATGCTTTGGTTCTTAGCTGGAGCGTTACTTAACAGGAGCGTTACTTAACAGGAGCGTTACTTAACAGGAGCGTTACTTAACAGGAGCGTTACTTAACAGGAGCGTTACTTAACAGGAGCGTTACTTAACAGGAGCGTTACTTAACAGGAGCGTTACTTAACAGGAGCGTTACTTAACAGGAGCGTTACTTAACAGGAGCGTTACTTAACAGGAGCGTTACTTAACAGGAGCGTTACTTAACAGGAGCGTTACTTAACAGGAGCGTTACTTAACAGGAGCGTTACTTAACAGGAGCGTTACTTAACAGGAGCGTTACTTAACAGGAGCGTAGCCAGAGTTTGAGGTGGGGGGAGGTGTCCTAACCAGTTCGCGCTATAGCCATTACAGTCAATCCAATTTACAATGAACTGAATGCACAAAACATGAGTCCTGATTACCCATGTTACACCGGATTACCTATGATGCACCGTTTTAAAAAGCCGCCGATTCTAACAACTAGATAGATTTGGAGTCGTATACATCTGTACATAGACATTAATCCATATAAATGTGCACTTCACTGGGCTACAAGTGTTTGGGGTCTTTCAGAATTATGAGGGTCGAGACAGAATAGATCAGAGTTCTTTGAGGCCATTGTCTCTATACATAAAGCATTCGTATATCAATTTTGCAACTGTAGCTGCTGTCCTATTGTTGGGGCTTAACATTATATTTAGCCGACTTTCCTCAGAGCGCTTTTCTATGTTTATCTGAAATTCATTTTGCATTGAAGCATGGAACGCATTTCGTAAATGGTTATATTTATTGCATTTTACGAGGAAATGAGCTTCATCCTCAATCTCCTTTCTAGGCAAGCAGAATTTGCAAAGTCTTTCATCGACCTTTTTAAATGGCCTAGCATGTCTTCCTTTTTCAATTTCTAAATCATGATTGCTTATCCTAAGCTTTGCTAGAGCCGTTCTATGCTTCAAGTTTCTTATGCGTAGATAGTCTTCAAACTCGTAATTTACTTTAAAATTTCTGTAGGTCCTTAGCTTATTTCTCTGATTTGACAAATATCAACATATATAATGGCTATCTTTTTCTCTTTTCTTGTCTTTATTGCTTTATTCTTCTGGATTAGGAAAGGAGGTTCTGGAACCCCAGGAACCTCCCCCAGGTAATCTCTCTCTCTCTCCTCCTTTTCACCACCCCTCCCCCCTAAGGAAGGAGGAGTGGTGGTGAAAAGGAAGGGAGAGGGACTGATACCCAGGTTATCCCCCAGGCTACGTCCCTTAATAGACCAGTTCACGGTTAATTCCGACATTTTGAATGAGGTGCAAACATGCTGCGAAATACAGTGTTTGTATGGGAATACAATGCCAAATAATTTAATTTCCGTAAAATCGAATTTCTGAAATATTCACAGGCTGGAAACTTAAGATACCTGGTAAAAGATTAACTGGTCAAAATTTGACGGATGTAGCTGTGCTGGAAAGCGTGCAGTCGTGTTTTCAGTTTTCCATACATTTGTCTGTAAATTTTCCCGTGCAACTTTGACTCGTTCTTACAAACAAATTACATTGTATTTCGCGCCATGTTTGCACCTCATTCAAAATGTCGGAATTAACCGCGAACTGATCTATTCTGTCAAACAGTACACTCTCAAGGGAAATAAGAAACAGTTCAAGTTTGCGAATGCGACATCAAATTAAAGAACATTGTTTTGATCTGCATACGAGTGCTATACACTGTAATACATCACTACTGAAAACAAACATGACTTCTCTACAGAATTTAGAGAGAGGTGGATTTATCATGGTGATACAACGCAACTAGTTCAAAGTTGCTGCCATTTGTGGTTGATTAATTTTCTGAAGGGATCCAAAATCTTGTTCGAGTTAGCGAAAAGTTCGAGTTAGCTGTGGGTCAAATCGACGGAAAACTGCAGTCAGTTCGGGGTCGAATTATTTTAGTTTTCGGAATGGCAAAATATGGGATTCCCTTTGGTAGAGAGGGAGGTATTGGAGAAAGATTCAAACTTCTTTAACCTAGTAAGAGTTTCTATTATGTCCTAGCTTCTTAGCGCAGTCAGTATTTCCTCTTACATTATACAAGACTTTGATATAACAATGTTGGCGCGAGCAAGAGACATTTTAGCCCAAGCCTCTTGAAGAGTCTAAAAGAAGATCTGCAAGCGCAAAATCTAGCGAACAGCTGAGAGAAACCCAACAATTTCTGGTGACTCAACCAAATCTACAAAAAAAAGCAAACGCGCTTGACACTGAGTTGGCTTTTCTCTTATATGATAATAATCAGGCTGAAACGCACGCTGATTGGTCGAGAGCCGTGTGTTATTAGAGAACACACATGGGTGGCGCCATGAGTGCGCGCAACCAATTTCTCAACTCCTTTTGATTGGATATTTTCAAAGTTTTAGTTTGCAATGATTTTATAAAACAAATGGATTCCATTCTGCCGTGCATCTGTCCTCTTATACGAAATGTAGATGCACAAATGACGCCAAAACGTGAAGAGAACATCAGTTACTCGACTACGTCTCGTGGCGCCCTTCTTTGTCCTCTTCACGTTGTGACGTCATCTGTGCATCTATTAGAGTCAGACGCACGGCAGAATGGAATCTATTTGTTAAACAGATATCCGAGCACGAAGGGTTCTAATGTAGCGAGTCTCAGGTCTAGCTTACCTTTTCTAAGATTGTGAACAGCAGCTGTAAATGAGCTTCACAGAACTCCGAGCTGTTGGTAAGAAAAGCGCAAATGACACTGGAAAATTCGAACCATGTACAGACTTTGAAGATCTATTTAAAACGTCTGCACAATGTGAGCACTTCACAGACAGTTTAAGCCTGATTTTCACTAGCGACGGAAGCGTAAGCGTAAGGAGCCTTATGTTCTAGTGAAAACCAAGAAACGGAGACGTAAGCGGAAACGTAAGCTCGACGGAAACGTAAGCTCGACGGAAGCATAAGCGGAAGGAACGGAAGGTTTCCTTCTTCTTACGTCTCCGCTTCTGCTTCCGTCGCTTCCGTTCCAGTGAAAACTAGTCAAACGTAAGCAGAAGCGGAAGCAGATGAATTTAGCCAATCAGAATACTCATTCTCAGGCCCTTTGCAATGTAAATATAGCATGCAAGCGAGGTTTTCGCTTCTGAACGAGGCTTATGCTTCCGTCGTGCTCATTTTCACAAGAACATTAGTTACCTATGCTTACGCTTTCCGTTTCGCTAGTGAAAACCAGCCTTTGGAAAATGTCTGTGAATGTACAAATTTACAGATATTTTTACAAACATTTTACAGAGAAGTAATTTAGAGAAATTTTCTACTCTGTAAAACGTTTGTAAAAATGTTTAATTACAGTCAACTCTCTCCTGCAACCACTTCCGGTAAGCGACCACCTCCCGTAAGCGACCACTTTACCAAAGAACCGTTTCTTTCTCAGTCAAATTCTGTTGTAAAAACTCTCTCGTAAGCGACCAACGCAAACATTCTTAAGCGACCGCCACCACTTTTTAGTCTCAACACTTGACACTTTCTATTGTATTTTTGTTTCTGATAAGCGACCACCAAAGTAGATTATACTGTATTTTTAGAAAATCATTACTCAAATACCACAAAGTTCAATTTTTAATGGCGCTGACGGATAAGAAACTGAAAAAGATTGGCAACACTCGAGCTAGAACTCCTTTGCTTAGCTATGTTGTTATGGTGACAGCACGATAGAGCTGTGCTAGAAGTCTGATCCGTTTAGCAAGCACTTGGGCTACTTGTGTTGCCTTTTCCCCGTAAGCGACCACCTCTCGTAAGCGACCACTTTGTCCGTGCACCAAGGGTGTTCGCTTAAGAGAGAGTTGAGTGTATACACAATTCTTTCAGGGATTATTTTGAACTTACTTTAAGAATTTGGCGAAATCTGATTTAAAAAAACCCAGATCATCATAAATATCAAAGCTTTGAAATCATCAACTAGCAGGGATTGTTGGAATTTTCTACCATCTGTTAATAAGCCTTTTGCAGAAAACAGTCACGTGCTGATAGGTCACTTCAATGCCGGACCAATGAATTGCGCTCGTGATCCCATGGAAAGGCTTTCATTTTACTGGATGACATTTACAAACAGGTTTTGCTGATAACACTACCGATCTCGTAAATACCTAAGCACGTACAAAAACCTGCAGCTCCCGATAAAAGGAAAAGATAAAGGCTTTCATTATATAGCGCAAATTATATATGAATATATTCATATGCGCTTCACAAGGTTATTTTTGTGGTACGGACTGCTATTGTGGCGCAATGTGCTGCCGTGCAGTTTACAATCATGAGTGATTGTTAGTACCTCAGAATACCTGGCGGTTGTGTCGGGAGACAATCCCCTACTCTTTCTCTAAATAACACAACAGGTTCTTTCACGTCCCCCTCGTACAGATTAGAAGAGAAAGGAGACAAGGCCAACGACTTTTACCTCCCTGACCAAGGACGCGGCCAGGATCCGAAACACCGACCTCCCGCACTCTAGACCGTGCTCTACCAACTGACCCAACCAGTGACGCGGTAAAGATGAGACGTACCTGACCAGCATGAATTTCGATAAGGACAAACCAGCTGCAGCACGCAAGTTTGGATCACAGAACTTGGTAGGATTACTGCACACGCAGACGAGTAGGGGACGCAATAATGCCAGCAGGCTGTGACCTGTTAGTGGAGAGGAATTAGTAACGGCTTACTTAGTTTTCATGAGGATTCGTTCACTTCCATATCCTGGTCCAGGACTTTCTGTTTTTCATTCGCCGCGCTTAGCCGCACAGAAAGCATTTCTCGTGTAAAACACATACACGAACTGGAGGGGGACTGCCAGTATCTTTATTGCGATACAATTACTTTACAATAATGTTCATACAAATATCTATAAAAAGTGATACAAATGTAAATTAACGCTGTATAATATTGTATTTTATTGCCTCATGCAGCGAGAAAACGAAAAATGAGGTGTCATAACTGTAGCACTTAAAGTGCATATAAGCCCTAGCCAGTTATCTTTGATATCGATTGTACATAAAGTGGATAGTCCAACGGTAGAATATTTCTTGATTTGGGTGTTGCGTCTACGAGATATAAAGGTTTATATTTCCAATATGCTAATGATATGATGTCATCACCGACATCACTTATTATACAAAAGCATGATGGTATAGACAAATTACCTATTTTTAAATTCTAAGTTATATTTGAAGCTTATCAAAGTAATTTTACCAAACAAAAATTATAAATTAGAAAATAGCTTAATTCACAAGCACAAAGAAATTCAGCAAATGTCGGTGATGACATCACATCATTAGCATATTGGAAATATAAACCTTTATATCTCGTAGACGCAACACCCAAATCAAGAAATATTCTACCGTTGGACTATCCACTTCATGTACAATCGATATCGAAGATAACTGGCAAGGGCTTATATGCACTTTAAAGATCACGACCTAGATAGATATAAAACTATAATATGGTGCATCTCGAATTAACGCCTGTCTCGATATCGAAGATAACTGGCACTTTTAAAGATCACGACCTAGATAGATATAAAACTATAATATGGTGCATCTCGAATTAACGCCTGTCTCGATATCGAAGATAACTGGCACTTTTAAAGATCACGACCTAGATAGATATAAAACTATAATATGGTGCTGTACGTGTATACAGTAATACAATACAAACCGTGGCGGGAAAAACAAACGGCGATCAGAAATTTACCCCGTGGAAAATGACTCGCAAGAGAACTGGTTAAGGCTGGTTCACACTTGCGACATAAGCATAAGAACATACGCAAGTGCAGATTGTACTTTAAGGTTGGATGAATGCTTTGTTCTACTCGAGTATAAAGGAGTTAACTAACCATGAAGTACAATCTGCACTGGCGTATGTACCTTATGCTTATGTCGCAAGTGAGAATCACCCTTTCGGCGTCAAGTGATTAGCCTGCAAAAGGGGTGGTCTAAAAAGGAACATAACGTGGGAAACCAGGCATAGTCACGATATGCGTTACCCAAGGTTTAAGTTTCAGTTTATTTCGCACTATTTACAACACAATAATTACATATACAAGATAGCCAATTGACCTATATCATTATGACGTCATATCAAAACAATCTATTGTTTAAACGCTAAGGATCACGGTCGTGGGAGGGGGACAAAACAGCAACAACACAAAGGAAATAGCTATCAAATGCATTTTGTAGAAGGTAGAATAGCGGTAACAGCGACCAAATACGGTAAATATTGTGGGATAAACATTGATACAGCTGATATCTGGAAACCAGACAATTCGAAGTTAAATTTTCCTCAGCAGAGCAGATTTAGTTCAAAATTCTATTGTTCAAGTCGATTCTGTCCCCCTCGTAAACAAGCCGTGACATCATAATGTATAAGGGTAATTGTAAAAAAGATACATGAAATGATAAGATTAAATAAATAATACAAATGTGCGCAGTGAGTCGAAGGTGCGAAATCTTTCGAGTCAACCACTGCATTTCGAGTCAACCATTGCCAAGGGAGTCAAGGAGTCAAGGGAAATACATTTGTTCACGCTTTTTCCAGGAGTATTTTGAAATCCCCAAAAAAAATTCGCACAAAATTCATGATTAATACTTATTTCAATGACATGTTCAACACACTATAATCATTTCATGGGTCACAGAAACTGAATAACATAACCAAAGAACGTCGAATCCTCAGACAGTACTTAGATAAATTATTAATTCTGGCTCGTGAAAATGGGAGGTAGTGAGGCTTCGATTCTACATTAATGTGTTACTCAGATAACTACCTGTCACAATCTCGTGTTCGCAGATCTTTCTGATGTACTCAATCTCGGCGTCATCAGCAGTTGCCCCCGTCAAACCCATCTCGTCTTCTGCCACAGTCTCGTTGGTGGTCGTGTCCTGTCAATCAAACAGGGTTTGAGACTCAGATGATTAATTAACAATTATTCACCGAAGTGGAGGTGAACAGTGGTGGATATTTACCGAGCCGCTTTTGTTTTAGTATATACACTGCAGGTGAATAGCCAGCACCAAATAGTTATTTTATTTTCTGTCAAATGGACAAAAACTCGCGCGAGGTGATCGCTGCTTCGCTCGGAGGTGAATATGAAATCGTATTCACTGTTTGAGTAGCCAATCAGAGCGCGCGAAAAGTGATATTCACTGGTGTGGTATATACTAATTAGAAATAGTCTATTGACCATAACAGAAAGAAATATCAAGTCATACCTTATAAATCTGTATAATCTCACCTATTATATACATCTATCTAAATTGTCTACCCTCCATCACTTCAAGCCTTTAAAGAACCTCATGAAATTATATTTACTTCATTCCAGTATCATTGTCATTTATTATTATTATCATCATTATTATAAATATTATTAATTTTCTATATGTTATAGCCTAATTTACACTCTCTTGTTTTTTTAAGTTGTAAGACCAAATACTTTATCAATGTAGATTAATTATGCCTGTTACCCAGCTCGTTTAACTTTACAGTTATTCTGGGTACCAATTGCCTTGAAAAAAAGTATAAAGACATGTTATTAAAAAACTATATCTAAATGGTAATAAATGTTGTTGTTGTTGCCTACAACCCCGTACCAAGGGCCTTTGCGCGCATAATCCAAGATGGCGTAGTAAGGACAGGAATAGGACATTTACATAATGACGTCACAGACTACAACTACCAGAACGCTTTGCGCGAATCCTTTTGTTCCTCTAATTTGAACCATCGTCTTGGAATTCTCAAAGGGGTTTAAAAATCTGAATGAGAAAGAGAAGTTGAAAAAGATTCTGGTAGTTGTAGTAATATGACGTCATCATGATTGTTCACCAGATACCCAACTGCCCTTGGCCGCCAAGGACTGGCACTATTCAACCATTGAGCTGAGAACTTCTCACATTTCGAGGGTCGATGTTCGCTTCGTATAGTGGTTATTGTTATCGTTGAAATACCCTGCAACTAATTCACAAGTGCTAAGCTTTTTTTGTCAGAAAACAATTAATAATTATTGCTCTTTTATTGGGTAACAATACCAGTTGATTCTGCCCTTTCACTTCCGGTCTGAATTAGCTAATCAACGCCGTTTGTTAGTAGTTCCATCTGTCGGTTTGATTCTCCACAAATATAAAACCGGCGTATAAGAGTACTCAGAGAATATCGTCGAAAACAGAGGACATTGTTCATATTTACTTTTTTGAATGAGAAAGTCAGAGTTAACTCTATTAAAGGATCTAGTTCTACGGCCGATTAACGTCTTAATAGCCCACTTCCGAGATATGCCTTACTTCCTACGTACAAAGGAATCAGTACGAGGCTCCGTGCATAATGCTCAGTCGTTCGTGACTAACTACAGAAGTGCCGTAGTCTGATGCCGGCGCGAGAGAGATTCAAATGAGGTTTTATGGACAAGAACATTGGTCCACAAATGACATCTATTACGGCTACTGAGCATTTACACCGAAAAAAGACCACATAAATTCCGGTACGCGTCATTTCATTCGCAACCTTTTGGACAATGTGATGGGCTACCTGTGGTTGGGGTAATCCACTTTTCCCGCTCTTTTTGATCTTTCATAGGGTTCCCATACATTTGCAGGGAAAAAAATTCCCTGACCAAGAATCACTTTTCACAGATCTCCACCGCACGCTCGTATTTTTTCCAAATATTCAATCGCTATTTTGAGTCACCAACATTGAACAAAACTGTCAATAGAATAGGTATATGAAGCCTGAAAATAAAAATTCCCTGATTTTTCATTGAAACCTACGATTTCCCTGACCAAATCATAAATTTCCTGACAATCCCCTGACCTTGAAAAAAATGTTTTACCCTGACCGTGGAAACCCTGTTTCCGATGGTTGGACGCTCGTACCATTTCTATTTTAGTTGTTTTACCCATTTTTATGTTATTTTTTAAGTTTTCCAACCAGATGGTTTGATGAAAATGGTAAGTACCTCAGGTGTACAGTTTACCGGAGATAAACACAGCAATAGATTTACGCAAACATAACGAACATTTGAGAGTAAAACATTGTTTTTCAGCCGAGGTTCCCTACCACGCATTTTGCTCGAACAAAAGACGAGAAATCTCCACAATAATTACTCATGGTGGTTCCTTAAACACCAGGCGCTCATCAGTCACGGACGGCAAACGGAAGTCAACTTATTAACCTCGTACACGTTTCTGGCCGATCAAATCTGACCGGAAGACCCTTGTTTTGACGTTTGTGACTTGACTTTCCAGAAGTGATGACGTCAAAACGCACCAAAGAATGCGGTTACCGCCCGTGACTCGTGAACGTCTGGGACATAAGGTCTCTAAGCCATGAACGCACGAAACAAGTTTCACCATGACCTTAACATTAATGTTTTGCCCATCTACTTGGCACCAGCGTCGCCAGGATTCATAGCGTTGCAATTGCCGAGTGAACTTCGGCAAACTCTGACTTGACTTCGTCAATCAACAAAGAGTGGATCTCCACAAACTTATATCCTGCATGCACTTTTTCTCAGCACAAATTGTTACGAGAACCGGCATCTGAATAAACAACAAACTGTCGTTGAATGCTCGCCAAAATTTGACAAGTAGTCGGGAAAAATAGTAATGTTTGCCGTCTGATGAAACAAGTACGTTCATGGCTACATGTAAGTGCAAACGACGGTATCATCGCGCAGGCGCAACTATTTAGACTCTTGCAATTCTCTTATTTCTTACTGGGCATGCTCGACAAAAACGAAAGGCTCTGGAAAACCCAAAATATCCAAATTAGGGCTGTAACTAAAATCTGGTTACAGTCCTTACAGCGAATGCTCAAAACTCCAGAAACAAAATGGCGGACAATTCGTTTTCGTCGAACATGCGCAGTAAAAAATAAGAAGGGTCTGGTGTCAACAACGACAATCTTGCTTGGACAAACACGGTTCTCAGTTACAGTACCTTCGGAGTATTAACAGTAGCATTGCGTGTATCGTTTGTTTTCTTTCCAGTTCGTTTCTCCTGCCTCTGTTTCTCCTTCTCGTTCTCCTGCACCACTTGCCTTCTCTTAATTTCTCTCAGGATGCTCACGTCCAGATGAATTAGCTGACGTAGCGCCACGTGACCAGCGATCGTCAAAAAGCGCGCCAGAATACCAGACTGGCACGCGGTCAGTTTGACACCCTCGTTAGAACTTGCTGTATCTGTACAACAAGAGAAACGGACGATAAATAACGACGACAGTAGAGTCGCTTCAATGTCGGTGTTGACGATTTAGTTTAACTAAATTTAGTACTAATTCAGTTGACGTCATCTAAATTGAAATTTCATGTGCCAACGGTCTTCAGACCCGGGGGAGACGTTAACTCGCGTAATCGTCTAGACTAGTATACATGTACTTTTGTATGGGATCAACGGTTTTAGTTTCACCTGAAGTTTATGTTCAACCTTTCTGATTTCGCTGTGACCGTTGGTCTTGCGGTTGCACAAATTTAGGTGACATCAACTAAATAGTTAACTAATTTAGTTAAATTTATCTAAATCGTCAATACCAACGTTGGAGCGACTCTAATAATGATCTTAGTAGTAACAACAACGTAAGACACAATAAATGCCATACTAATAAAATGTTCCGATTACCATCACCCGAACGACCCATTTTTTTGGAAAGAAGATTGAAGAATAATTTCAGAACTGCACCTCTTTTCCGAGCTCTCTACGTTTTAGTTTCTTGTTTTTCTCATGCGAACCGTCAATCCACAACTAGTAGAGGAAAAAGTAGTCGAGGAAAACCATCAACGTTTAAAGGAAACCCTGGCTGTAGGAACAAGTCGCCGTTAAATTGCTGGCAATATGGTCTAAGTTGAAAAGATATTGGAAACATTGGGATATATTTTAACTTTAAGAAAAATGGACACGAGTATGAGCCATTTTGGGTGCGGGCTCCGCCATCTCCGCCCAAAAAGGAGGGGGGAGGGATGCCAAGGGGTGGGGATTTGACAGACAGTTCTATTTGGAGTCGTAAGCAAATGAAGTACATTGTACACTGAATAAAGTACCCACCTCTTGTCTCCACTACCCCCCCCCCCCTCGATTAACAGTGGTTATGTGTATAAAGGCGGATGACTGGAATTCATAATATCACGGCCACAGTCCATTACCTTGTGATAGTGAGTCTTCAGAGGTCTGTTGTACAGGAGTCAGCTGTCTTCCCTCTTCCATCAAAAATGTGGCCAGTTTGCGAATGATGGTCTGGCAAACCACATCTGGGTGTTCTGACAGCGAGTAGATGACGTTAACAGCCTGTTCTGCCATAGGTACCCAATTAGCATTCGTCAGGTTATGGACACCTACACATGGATGATAGTAACAATAAAATAGTTTATGACAGGGAGCCCTTACCGAATCTCCAAGCCAGTGGCTTGTTATTAAGTATTCAACGAATTCATGAGTCGCATTGGAATTTAGGTTGGTTTTTGAGGGAGGAAAACCGGAGAAAAACAATGATTATCAGGGCTTCCCCCCACAGAGAGAAGTATTACACCTCTCTGGAAGCTGACCAATCACAGCTCACAAAATTACCTAATCATGTAACAATTTTGCAATCAAGACACGAGATCAAATATTTATCACAATGACCAAGCTCAGGAAAATAATGATACCGAGGGATGGAATGAATAAATTGCAGCAATTTATCAGTGGCACATCCACTTAAAGTGCCACTACGATCAAATTTTGACATATCAATATTTTTGCGTATTCATAAAGTAGAGTTGCTATATTATTACCAGTTCAAATCGTTTTTCGATACGAGGACAGGAAGTCCTATTTTTTTAACTCCGAATATTGAATCTAAACGTCCGCCATTACTGGAGGCCGTTCCCTTTGTTCAGCTTTATACAAAAGGATCATCAGCGGACGTGATGTCATACACTCAACGCTCGCCAGCACAACACAACGCCTTGGAGGCAAATTTCTACTAAAAGCGTCTTCACGTACACAAGAAGTTATATTTAACTTTGCAAGGTTGGCTACTTTTTTATGCACACTATTTCGTGCGACGTGGTTGTCGTGTTAAGTGTATGACATCACTTCCGCTGAATAATGAGAGTGGCTTCCAGTAATGGCGGACAGGATTTTACCAGTAAACTCTCCTAAAAGTTATGTTTAACTTGCCCATTTGGGACGATTATTTACTATTTCGGATATTTCTAACACTGATTGACCTATTGACAATGAAAAAGTGGCAAATCTAAACGTAAAATTTTCGTCGTAGTGGCACTTTAAGGGATATTATAGTTGAATTTGTAGGAAAAGGGTTAAGAATAGAGGATGAAATAAAGAGAGGAAAAATGAAATTAGTACACACCTAATTACTTGACTATCCACGCGAGAGCACATCGGGTTGATAGCAGACAAATTTGGTGCCCATCTATTAATTATTGACCAAAATGCTTAATTTTAATTCTTTATAAAACCTTATTTTTTCATATTTACTCAAAAACAAATCCAATCGGCGCCCAACTCAATATCTCCTTATGAAAACCATGAAAAAATCCAGAAAAAATATAATAAACTAAGCGAACCTTCAACTGTAAAATGAATGAAGCGAATTTTAAATAACCTACGATCCCAATGAGAAATAGCGTAAAAACTACGCAAACGTGGCCAAAAAGCGCATTCAACTGTAATCCCCCTTAATTAAAATGGCATGCAGGATTCTCAAGGGGAAGAAAAAGCAGAGACACAAGCACATGGAGAAAGACTTGCCTGAGACAACGAGCACCGTGAGACGATCAAATATCGCATGTGTGGCAGGGAAGCGGAATGGTTCCTCGGCAAGACTTTCTGGCTTCTGCAAAAAAAACAGAACAACAGAATAAGTAATGAGAGGCGAAAGACGGGAAACCAACAGAGTTCATTTTATTACCGTTTTCGTTGAAGCGCGGCCCTGAAAGTTTCAAGTCTTGTTGGAAAAATTGCATTTTAAAAATAGCCGACCGTCAATCAAACGCAGAGGTCAAAAGGAGCTGGCACCTTGTATGCTGTCTCGAACAAACAATACACGACTCCCCCCCCCCCTCAAATCAATGTTGTGATGACAAGTCATGACTTTGACACAACAAAAATCAACACAGAGTGGGAAAGAGGGAGTGTGACACGAAAAAACAATATAAAAAGTGTCCCAGCCCTTTTGATCAGGATTGTAGTCTGTCCGAGTCTCATACAAAGTTTTACCACCTAGACTAGACTAAATGCAATTTTCCAAACTTCAACGAAAATGGTAATAATATCGATTTACTAACATCATTGCAAGCCATTGACTGAGTGACAGTTCCACCATCCTAACAACTCGCTCCTATGCTTCGTATTAGAGGGCGCTTTGTTTGCTAACATTGAACAAGGACCCGCAATATAAAAGGCCTCTGCCAGGCACGCTCACACCTTCAGTTGTCACTCAGCCTTTGTCAAGTGAACATCTCTACTAAAGGCCTCTTCCAGGCAAGCTCACACCTTCAGTTGTCACTCAGCCTTTGTCAAGTGAACATCTCTACTAAAGGCCTCTGCCAGGCAAGCTCACACCTTCAGTTGTCACTCAGCCTTTGTCAAGTGAACATCTCTACTAAAGGCCTCTGCCAGGCACGCTCACACCTTCAGTTGTCACTCAGCCTTTGTCAAGTGAACATCTCTATTCAAGGTCTCTGCCAGGCACGCTCACACCTTCAGTTGTCACTCAGCCTTTGTCAAGTGAACATCTCTATTCAAAGCTCTGCATACAACGTGTGATGCTCCGCTTGAGCGATCTCTGACTTTTGTTATCGCGCCAAATTAAAATCAAACACTTGAATGTTTAATGTCTAAAATAACACTTGAGAGTTCGTAAACGCTTCTAGACACTACTGCCAGGCATAACCGAGCAACTAGCTTCCTGCGGTTTACTTTCTTTTCCTTATTTTAATTTTGAGCGTCAATAATTTAGTATTATAATAGGAGAATACAGAAAGCCTGCTTACGTTCTTTACTATTCTGAATTTGAATTTAATATCTTAAACCCCAAAGGGGGGGGGGGAAGGGAGAGGAACATTCCCTCTTATAGTGCAGGTCTTTGATTAACCATTGCTGTTCAAATTTAAAAACAAAATTTTAATGACCCACTCTAACTCCTTCAGCTAGCCAATGGATCTCTGTTTGGTATATAAATCACAATGGCTTATGTCAGAGTGGGTTCTCCTATATCTACGAATTAAAAACTCTTAAGACTTTGTTAGCTTCGTAAAAAAGGCAACTAAGTCTTGTTCTTTGAATTTCTACTTCAGCTTTTCTTGGAGTATCTCAGGGTCCTGTTTTTTTCAGTTATTATACTTCAATAAAGTTGGAACCAACAATGTTAGCTTTGGGTTAGTTTACGTCAGCCAAGATGGCGGCGATGACGTCACATGAAAGCGAAGGATCTCGACCTCTCAGGAACCAATCAGGTTGCCGCATTCAACTACACTTGGACCTCTCTAACGAAGTGTTCATATAAGGTCACCATACCTTGTATGACTTGCTCAGCTTGAGTAGGGCAACACAGGTATCCCGAGCAAGCAGGAAATCGTCCTCGGCACGTGGACCAAGTCCGGTAGAGACGAGCACATCAACGTTACTACGTACGATGTCTACTTCAGCACTGCAGTCAATATAACACAAGAACTTGTTACCCATGTGGGATACAATGGGAGGATTGATAGGTACTCTCCGATAATTTAGGTAGGGGTGTGCCGCAGTCTCAAACCCTGACCCAATCCACCATACTGATAGCCTGAATTTCAGCCGTCTCCTCTGGTTCGTTCCTCCCGAGAGAGACGTCTGAATCCAATAGCCGATAATGCCGTCCAGTGACGTCACTACCAGAAAACCTGGTAGTGATTTTTGATTGGTTCATATTCTATAATTTCGCATAATTATCAGCCGAGAAGACGGCAGGATTCACTTTGGACTCGCGATTGTTGATCGTGGAGTTTCAGTGGAGTGATTGTCTTTGGCAAAGACCTTGAATTCGTAAGGAAAACATCTGGAAATGGATTGAAAGTGTCCTGCACAATAACCGGCCAACTAACCTGTAAACATGTACATTTTATCGCGTCGCGTCCGCGGGGTTGTTGACAATCGATTATTTGCTCACAGTCGCAGTGGTAAAGAATGTCGCTACTCTCTTCAAGGAACTGTTCTTTCCCGTAAAAGAGTCTTCGTATTTCTTCGAAAATTCTCCACATATCCTTTCATGTTTTTCTACTTTTCTGTTGCATCATTTACATAGGTAATATCTCGTAGCTGTGTCGATTCGAACGGCAGATCGCGAGACATGTACAAAGATCAACGGAAAGACAAAGATCAACTGTACTTTGCCTCCAAATATAATATAACGATTTGTTGCTTCGGAAAGGCTTTCACAACATAAGAGGCACTTGAGAAGCAAATGGGATGGAGATATATAATATAGGTAAGGCTTTTATTTTGGTCGGCATAATCTCAAATAAATATTTCTCACGAACTCTTACCGCCGTGACAGTTTTATTTGCACAAATTAAATTGTTAATCCGCCTTGACGTCACTGGACGGCATTATCGGCTATTGGATTCAGACGTCTCTCTCGGGAGGAACGAACCAGAGGAGACGGCTGAAATTCAGGCTACCATACTGAAGATGGCGGTTGTACATTTGACCACAATCCTTTGCGAACCTTACACAGTAAAACACACACGTCGAAATCCTCTGTTCTCTACCAAGAGTGTCTTGGAAACAGAACTTGTACTGACTTGTTTTGAAAATTTCAAACCTCTCTACGGCGATTTTAGCCTGAATTTCAGCCGTCTCCTCTGGTTCGTTCCTCACGAGAGAGACGTCTGAATCCAATAGCCGATAATGCCGTCACTACCAGAAAACCTGGTAGTGATCTTTGATTGGTTCATATTTTATAATTTCGCATAATTATCATAAGTCCCAGTAGTATAAGAAGTGGGGGTTCTGGGACACTTTCAACAAAAAAACAACGATTGTTGCACAAGAAATACAACAAATGACACAAGGAGCTGGGACACGGGGACATTGAGAAACCTAAAGTTTCGATCCGGTTTAGGGCGCATTATTCTGGATTAGGGCTGCTCAGATCGCGCTAGAGCGCCCGACATAATACTGCAGATCGAAGGTCTGGAATCCAAAAATCCGTCCCCGATATGTTTGGGTTTCGACTACCCTGTTTCAACTACCGTTCTCTAGAGCTGCCAACGAACTAGCAAAGCATAGCAATACCAACGAACGAATGCAAGGCTAACGAACGAATACATTATAGTATTTCCTTTGTTAGATGTTGGACCTTGCTTTTTACTCCACACGATAGTCCGTGTTAAACATATAGATTTACTAAGATATATAAACCATATTAGATGGAATGTGAAAAGTGTGGAAGAGTATTTAAGAGGAGTCAGCACCTGAAACATCACCTAGAAGATCGCAAGACCCCATGCGTTAAAACTCCAAAGCCCCCTATACATGAGACTTGCGAAAAGTGCGGAAGAGTATTTCAGTGGAGTGGACGTCTGAAACATCACCTAGAAGATCGTAAGACCCCTTGCGTTAAGACTCCAAAGCAATACATTTGTGAGAATTGCGGAAGAGAGCTAAGCTGTTGCGCCAATTTATGGAGACATAAGAAGAAGAACTGTCCCAACACGAAGGTCATTATCTGTTAGATGTTGGACCTTGCTTTATTGCTCAACATGGTAGTCCGTGTTAGACATATAACTACATTAATATATAGTACCACCTTAGGACTTCATTTGTGAGAATGGCTGAACATGTACTAACATTCAAACGAACGCCCAGGACCATTAAGGGTTATCTACAAGGATGGAAGATGGACGTTCCCAACGGTAATCCCCTAGAAGCAGACCCAGCTGCTTTCCTTGCCGGTGTGCGAAAGCAGACTACCGAAAAGATCAATGAAGAGCTACAAGACTTAAATAACATCAAGGTTCAGCTAGCTTTGAATATAACTCTCCGTCTCGACAAGCCTGAGGGTTCGGTATACGATACAAGCACATTTAGGAGTTCACAAGCAGTTCTGACCGACAGTTCTTATACCCGTGGAGTAATAGTAGAAGCGCATGCTCAGATCTATAACTACATTGAGAAATGGATCAGTCGAGGATCAAACTGGGTCATAGATAAAGTCAACATTCTATGGGTGAACGTAGCTCGATATCAACCACTACAAGGAGGTTCATACTTACCACTACCTAAAGAAATCGCGAATAAGAAAGCCGTGATCAATGTAAAGAACTATGACGACCACTGCGCACTTTGGGTGATAACGGCAACTCTGCATCCAGTTGCAATACACCCCGAGAGAATATCAAAGTATCGAAAGGAAGATTGGCCGAAACACGAAGGGGTAGACTCACCAACACCAATTTCGCAAATACCACGCTTGGAGAAGCAAAATGAAATCTCAATCAACGTGTATGGTTGGGATCCAAAGGAAAAGTGTTTGATTGTACACCACATATCGAAGGAGACCTTCTCAAAGCGCATCAACATGCTGCTTATAGAGTGCCCAGATAGCGGTATACAACACTACTGCCAGATCAAGGATTTCAACCGCCTACTATTCGATCAGACAAAACACAAATGTAGGAAGCACTTCTGTGAACGATGCCTACATGGATATTCCAACGAATCTCTTCTTGTGAAGCACATCCCAGAATGTAATGGAGTCAACGATCGAGCCATTCGAATCGAGATGCCCACCAATGAGAACAACAAAGTCTCATTTCAGAACATCCACAAACAGCTCAAAGTTCCATACGTCATCTATGCAGACCTTGAGGCCTTAACCACTAAGATCGAAGGACCTGCCCAAGACCCTGGAAAGAGCAATACGATGAAAACTGAAGAACACATTCCCTGTGGATTCTCCTACATCGTCATACGTTCCGATGGTCATAGCGAACCACCAGTACTATATCGAGGTACGGATACAATCGAGCACTTTCTACTATGTGTACAAGGTGAAGAAAGAAAGATCAACGCCCAAAAAGCCAAACCGCTATGTATGTCGTGGGAAAACGAGAGGTATTTCAATCAAGCAAGGATTTGTCATATTTGTCAGAAGCCACTAGTTGGTGGTGATAGAGTAAGAGATCATTGCCACATCACAGGGGAGTTTCGAGGTGCAGCACATAAAGTATGTAATCTCAAATTACGTATCTCACCTACCATCCCAGTCGTGTTCCACAATCTACGTGGTTATGATTCTCACTTATTGATGCAATCTATTTCCAAGACAGAGGGCGATATCTCTTGCATTCCAAATAATATGGAGAAATACATTTCATTCTCACTTGGCAACCTACAGTTCATCGATAGCTTGCAATTTCTACCATCCTCTCTTGGCAAGCTGGTAGAGAGTTCTACCCCAGACACCTTTCAACAAACTACGAAGTATACACCCGACCCAGAGAGAAACAAGTTGCTACTACGCAAAGGCGTTTATCCATATGAGTACATGGACTCTTGGGAAAGATTCACTGAGACTTCCCTTCCACCAAAGGAATCGTTCTATAGTAAGCTAAGCCTAGAGGACATATCTGACGAAGATTATGAATGTGCACTAGAAGTTTGGAACGTATTTGATTGTAAGACATTAGGTGACTACCACGACCTTTACCTCCAAACTGACGTGCTTCTTCTGGCAGATGTCTTTGAGACCTTTCGTGCAACATGTATGAAAAACTACGGATTAGATCCAGCTCACTACTGGAGGTATTCCCATCGTTGAATACGTTGGACTGCGATCAAAGCTCTACTCGATCTTGAAAGTAGGTGGCGAAGAGATTAGGAAAGCCAAAGGTACGAAGAAGGCAGTTGTGAAACATCGCATTCGTCATGAGCAATACAAAGAGTGCTTGCTAGACAAGAAAGTATTCCGCCATGGCATGGATATGCTTCGAAGTGAAGGTCATAGAATGTATGGCATGCATATGAATAAAGTATCTCTCTCACCATTCGACCCCAAGCGATGGATTGCAGGAAACGGAATAGATACATTAGCCTATGGGCATAAAGACATCATTCCAGATGAGTTGATTAGGTATGAAGATGCCATTAAGGAGGATGATGATTTCATAGAGGAGTTACTATCTTAGAATCCTCACCGCCATAGCCATGGCTTTCTTCCAGGCCCGTATCGGATAGAACGTTGGCCACCTCCCCCCCCCAATAACCACAGATACCGTCCCTAGGTACGTGTTGAAGAGACAGATACATATAGAGATACAACGATACGATGCCACACAAAGCAGTTCTTTCGCCAGACCAGATCCAAAGTATTGCTTCGGGAGAGGTAGGCATTCGAGAGGCAAAGCGACTCTATGGTATAGGACAAGATAGAGCCTACAGAATCCAGAAAGGTTTGGAAACGCCTCTCATTGCTCCGACTATACAACCCGAGACTGAAATCCAAAAGCCAATGCAGGATATAGCAATCCTAGATCGTATACTGGAGCTAGAAGAAAAAGTACAAATCCTAGAGGAAAACCAACGATCCCCTATCCTAGAGTTGGATGCAACCGAGCCAATGCAGGATGTAGACCAACAACTACTGGAGTACATACAAAAACTGGAGACAGATCTAGACGCTGCAACCCTGCGAGCCGATATGGCAGAATCGAAAACCAAAGGAGTAGTATGGCTATTTGTGCTTCTCGACATCCTTGCTATATCCTATGCATTCGTAATGTATCAAAAGGCAGAAAAGAGCACCCACATAGATTCCACCAAATTGGAAGAAGAAAAGAGTAGCCACATTGGTCCCGCCAAATTGAAAGAAAAAAAGTAGACCAAACCCACATATATCATCACTCGACATGGAATAGGAAATTACCGATGTAGGCCACCATGAGCAAAGCAAAAATAGAAAACAAGTAGCATCGCAAAAAAAAAAAAAAAAGGAAAAAAAAGAAAACAAGTAGCATTGCAAAAATAGAAAACAAACGGAACCGCAATAGATAGGAAAACAAATAGCACTGCAAAATACGAACCATAACAAGCAACGTCCAGCCTACAGGCCACCACCAAGAACCCGCAGACAAATGCAAGCCATAGACACCACAAAAGAACTACGATCTTTGGCGATTGCTTTCTCCAGATACGTACGTGTAGTATCTTGTCTCTAGATGCGTAGTATCTTGTCTACCCTTGTACGTTCGTACCTGTAGATACGATACGATACTAGTAACGTACTAGGTCGTACTAGGTCGTACTAGGTAACGTACTAGATCGCTACTAGGTGCTACTAGTATCGTATCGTATCGTATCGTATTGTATCGTATCGTATCGTATTTTTTTTTTTTTTTTGCGATGCTACTTGTTTTCTATTTTTGCTTTGCTCATGGTGGCCTACATCGGTAATTTCCTATTCCATGTCGAGTGATGATATATGTGGGTTTGGTCTACTTTTTTCTTTCAATTTGGCGGGACCAATGTGGCTACTCTTTTCTTCTTCCAATTTGGTGGAATCTATGTGGGTGCTCTTTTCTGCCTTTTGATACATTACGAATGCATAGGATATAGCAAGGATGTCGAGAAGCACAAATAGCCATACTACTCCTTTGGTTTTCGATTCTGCCATATCGGCTCGCAGGGTTGCAGCGTCTAGATCTGTCTCCAGTTTTTGTATGTACTCCAGTAGTTGTTGGTCTACATCCTGCATTGGCTCGGTTGCATCCAACTCTAGGATAGGGGATCGTTGGTTTTCCTCTAGGATTTGTACTTTTTCTTCTAGCTCCAGTATACGATCTAGGATTGCTATATCCTGCATTGGCTTTTGGATTTCAGTCTCGGGTTGTATAGTCGGAGCAATGAGAGGCGTTTCCAAACCTTTCTGGATTCTGTAGGCTCTATCTTGTCCTATACCATAGAGTCGCTTTGCCTCTCGAATGCCTACCTCTCCCGAAGCAATACTTTGGATCTGGTCTGGCGAAAGAACTGCTTTGTGTGGCATCGTATCGTTGTATCTCTATATGTATCTGTCTCTTCAACACGTACCTAGGGACGGTATCTGTGGTTATTGGGGGGGGGAGGTGGCCAACGTTCTATCCGATACGGGCCTGGAAGAAAGCCATGGCTATGGCGGTGAGGATTCTAAGATAGTAACTCATCTATGAAATCATCATCCTCCTTAATGGCATCTTCATACCTAATCAACTCATCTGGAATGATGTCTTTATGCCCATAGGCTAATGTATCTATTCCGTTTCCTGCAATCCATCGCTTGGAGTCGAATGGTGAGAGAGATACTTTATTCATATGCATGCCATACATTCTATGACCTTCACTTCGAAGCATATCCATGCCATGGCGGAATACTTTCTTGTCTAGCAAGCACTCTTTGTATTGCTCATGACGAATGCGATGTTTCACAACTGCCTTCTTCGTACCTTTGGCTTTCCTAATCTCTTCGCCACCTACTTTCAAGATCGAGTAGAGCTTTGATCGCAGTCCAACGTATTCAACGATGGGAATACCTCCAGTAGTGAGCTGGATCTAATCCGTAGTTTTTCATACATGTTGCACGAAAGGTCTCAAAGACATCTGCCAGAAGAAGCACGTCAGTTTGGAGGTAAAGGTCGTGGTAGTCACCTAATGTCTTACAATCAAATACGTTCCAAACTTCTAGTGCACATTCATAATCTTCGTCAGATATGTCCTCTAGGCTTAGCTTACTATAGAACGATTCCTTTGGTGGAAGGGAAGTCTCAGTGAATCTTTCCCAAGAGTCCATGTACTCATATGGATAAACGCCTTTGCGTAGTAGCAACTTGTTTCTCTCTGGGTCGGGTGTATACTTCGTAGTTTGTTGAAAGGTGTCTGGGGTAGAACTCTCTACCAGCTTGCCAAGAGAGGATGGTAGAAATTGCAAGCTATCGATGAACTGTAGGTTGCCAAGTGAGAATGAAATGTATTTCTCCATATTATTTGGAATGCAAGAGATATCGCCCTCTGTCTTGGAAATAGATTGCATCAATAAGTGAGAATCATAACCACGTAGATTGTGGAACACGACTGGGATGGTAGGTGAGATACGTAATTTGAGATTACATACTTTATGTGCTGCACCTCGAAACTCCCCTGTGATGTGGCAATGATCTCTTACTCTATCACCACCAACTAGTGGCTTCTGACAAATATGACAAATCCTTGCTTGATTGAAATACCTCTCGTTTTCCCACGACATACATAGCGGTTTGGCTTTTTGGGCTTTGATCTTTCTTTCTTCACCTTGTACACATAGTAGAAAGTGCTCGATTGTATCCGTACCTCGATATAGTACTGGTGGTTCGCTATGACCATCGGAACGTATGACGATGTAGGAGAATCCACAGGGAATGTGTTCTTCAGTTTTCATCGTATTGCTCTTTCCAGGGTCTTGGGCAGGTCCTTCGATCTTAGTGGTTAAGGCCTCAAGGTCTGCATAGATGACGTATGGAACTTTGAGCTGTTTGTGGATGTTCTGAAATGAGACTTTGTTGTTCTCATTGGTGGGCATCTCGATTCGAATGGCTCGATCGTTGACTCCATTACATTCTGGGATGTGCTTCACAAGAAGAGATTCGTTGGAATATCCATGTAGGCATCGTTCACAGAAGTGCTTCCTACATTTGTGTTTTGTCTGATCGAATAGTAGGCGGTTGAAATCCTTGATCTGGCAGTAGTGTTGTATACCGCTATCTGGGCACTCTATAAGCAGCATGTTGATGCGCTTTGAGAAGGTCTCCTTCGATATGTGGTGTACAATCAAACACTTTTCCTTTGGATCCCAACCATACACGTTGATTGAGATTTCATTTTGCTTCTCCAAGCGTGGTATTTGCGAAATTGGTGTTGGTGAGTCTACCCCTTCGTGTTTCGGCCAATCTTCCTTTCGATACTTTGATATTCTCTCGGGGTGTATTGCAACTGGATGCAGAGTTGCCGTTATCACCCAAAGTGCGCAGTGGTCGTCATAGTTCTTTACATTGATCACGGCTTTCTTATTCGCGATTTCTTTAGGTAGTGGTAAGTATGAACCTCCTTGTAGTGGTTGATATCGAGCTACGTTCACCCATAGAATGTTGACTTTATCTATGACCCAGTTTGATCCTCGACTGATCCATTTCTCAATGTAGTTATAGATCTGAGCATGCGCTTCTACTATTACTCCACGGGTATAAGAACTGTCGGTCAGAACTGCTTGTGAACTCCTAAATGTGCTTGTATCGTATACCGAACCCTCAGGCTTGTCGAGACGGAGAGTTATATTCAAAGCTAGCTGAACCTTGATGTTATTTAAGTCTTGTAGCTCTTCATTGATCTTTTCGGTAGTCTGCTTTCGCACACCGGCAAGGAAAGCAGCTGGGTCTGCTTCTAGGGGATTACCGTTGGGAACGTCCATCTTCCATCCTTGTAGATAACCCTTAATGGTCCTGGGCGTTCGTTTGAATGTTAGTACATGTTCAGCCATTCTCACAAATGAAGTCCTAAGGTGGTACTATATATTAATGTAGTTATATGTCTAACACGGACTACCATGTTGAGCAAAAAAGCAAGGTCCAACATCTAACAGATAATGACCTTCGTGTTGGGACAGTTCTTCTTCTTATGTCTCCATAAATTGGCGCAACAGCTTAGCTCTCTTCCGCAATTCTCACAAATGAAGTCCTAAGGTGGTACTATATATTAATGTAGTTATATGTCTAACACGGACTATCATGTTGAGCAAAAAAGCAAGGTCCAACATCTAACAGATAATGACCTTCGTGTTGGGACAGTTCTTCTTCTTATGTCTCCATAAATTGGCGCAACAGCTTAGCTCTCTTCCGCAATTCTCACAAATGTATTGCTTTGGAGTCTTAACGCAGGGGGTCTTACGATCTTCTAGGTGATGTTTCAGACGTCCACTCCACTGAAATACTCTTCCGCACTTTTCGCAAGTCTCATGTATAGGGGGCTTTGGAGTTTTAACGCATGGGGTCTTGCGATCTTCTAGGTGATGTTTCAGGTGCTGACTCCTCTTAAATACTCTTCCACACTTTTCACATTCCATCTAATATGGTTTATATATCTTAGTAAATCTATATGTTTAACACGGACTATCGTGTGGAGTAAAAAGCAAGGTCCAACATCTAACAAAGGAAATACTATAATGTATTCGTTCGTTAGCCTTGCATTCGTTCGTTGGTATTGCTATGCTTTGCTAGTTCGTTGGCAGCTCTAGAGAACGGTAGTTGAAACAGGGTAGTCGAAACCCAAACATATCGGGGACGGATTTTTGGATTCCAGACCTTCGATCTGCAGTATTATGTCGGGCGCTCTAGCGCGATCTGAGCAGCCCTAATCCAGAATAATGCGCCCTAAACCGGATCGAAACTTTAGGTTTCTCAATGTCCCCGTGTCCCAGCTCCTTGTGTCATTTGTTGTATTTCTTGTGCAACAATCGTTTTTTTTTTGTTGAAAGTGTCCCAGAACCCCCACTTCTTATACTACTGTCCCTTATCAGAGCCGGAAAACGGCAGGATTATTTGTTTCTGTTTTGGACTCGCGATGGTTGATCGTTGGTGAGTTTCAATGGAGTGATTGTCTTTGGCAAATACCTTAAATTCGTAAGGAAAACAACTAGAAATGGATTGAAAGTGTCCTGCAAAAGGTAATTTCTCCCTGTCTCGAACCGAACGGCAGATCCAGAGACTTTACTAGTAAACGGAAGACGAAGGCCTCAAATGTTACTGAACGATTTATTGCTTCAAAAAGGTTTTCACATCATACATTTAAGAGGCACTTGAGAAGCAAATGGGATGAAGATTAATTTTGACATAATCTCAAATAATTTCTCAGGCGAGAGCTTTGTTTTTGTGACCCAACGAACTCTTTACAGCCGCCGTGGCAGTTTTTATTTGCATAAATTAAAATTTTAATCCGCTTTGACGACACTGGGCGGCATTATCTGCTATTGGATTCAGACGTCTCTCTCGGGAGGAACGAACCGGAGGAGACGGCTGAAATTCAGGCTACGGCGATTATATAATGGATTTAAAGATTTCATGCGCAAAGGATTGTGGGTAAAGGTACAAGCCGCCATCTTGGTCGGTAAGGTGGATTTCAGACCTTACCCTAAAAGATTCGTATTTCTATGTGAGACCTATATTGAAAAATACGCTACTGTAGACATTAGGCGTTAATCATATCCACCGGGAAGCAGTAAATTACTGTCTTTACTTGATAAATGACTCCCAGTTAGCTCAGTGATTAAAGGAGCAGTGTCACGATTAGTATTCATGCCCAAAGTTTTGAAAATGTGTCAGACGGAAAAGAAGTCAAAAGATGTGACAGAAGTAGAAGTCCGTGAGTAATCCGCTTGCATCGGCGTATTTGCACGATATATCGAGCCGAAACTACTTTAAAACTATACTTCAGTATTATATGGTTAGGTTTGATGTTATATTTTTATAAAGCAGCATTTTATTTATTTCAATCGAAAGGGAAATTTGCAGCGGCGCGTGACATAGCGTGATTTTGCCATTGTCTTTAACAACCAATCAGAATCGTGACACTGCTCCTTTAAGCGCCGGTCTGATGTTCAGGAGGTTGAGGATTCAAACCCCGACCGGACCAACACTCAGGGTCTGAAAATAACTGAGTAGAAGGTTTGCCTTTACACAATCTCGAACAGCAAACGGTTAGACCTTCAAGTCTTCTCGGACGTGGACGGAAAAGAGTAGGACTAAGTCAACAGAGGGCCATGTGGAAGATTACTGAGCTTAATCGGTAACTTTACATTTTTACTTTTAAAAAGGCAAACGGTTACTAAAACAGCCAGAAAACGCATACTTTGTCGCTTTTGCTACTCGCGGCAGCATTGTGTACTCAAGGTACACGTAAGTAACTCAGTTAGGGTTCCCACACATTTGAAGGAAAAAGAGAAACAAATTCCCTGACATTTCGGGGCGGCCTTCACCTCCTCGGAACCTGGAATAGTACTGGCTATCCAAACAATGCCTAACCCTGAAGCAATACAAACCCTAACCCTACAACAATGGAATTCTTTGTCAGTGCAGTCCAAATGGGGTCCAATAAAATGCAAGGTTTTGAGAGGTGAAGGCCTCCTGGACATTTCAGACTTTTCACTGACCAAGAATCATTTTTCACTGACTTCCAGTGCACGCTCGTATTTTTTCCAAATATTAGCTATTTTGGGACAGCAACATTGAACAAAACAGCCCAAACAATACATACGCGAAGCCTGAAAATAAAAATTCCCAGACTTTTCATTGAAATTAGGGATTTCCCTGAATTCCCCGAGAATTCCCTGACCTTGGAAAAAAAAACGCTTTTGCCTGACTTTTCCCTGACCGTGAGAACCTTGCCAGTGGTATAGGCGAATCCTTGCTGACGTCATTGTTTACATTTTTGCCTCATTAGCATAAATTAAACTTCAAGCTACAAACAAACAGACTATATCAGTTGAAAGAGAATTTTAAACTGAGTAACCACCGAAAATTTGAGATTGATATGTTAAATATTTACGGAGAAATTGACTTTTCAAAACTATAAAATGGGCTGAGGGGCAAGAGTTGCTGACAGCCATACATTCATTGTAAATTTTGAGCTTTTTAAACGCTCATTCCTCAAAATATATTTATCATATCACTCAAATTTTTGGTGATTATCAAGTGTGATAATCTCTTTCGATTTATGGACTCTACTTGTTTGTATGTACGTCGCTTGAAGTTTGATGTATGCTAATGAGGAAAAAACGTAAACAAGGATTCGCCTATACAAGCCATAACCAACACGCTCAATCCCAATTCGCATAACCAACACGCTCAATCCCAATTCGATCTTCCTGACTTTCAAGATCCTCTACGATTGCCGGTTTCAGGTACCGTTCAATTTCAGTGTTTTTTTAGTGTACGATGTGTCTGTTTATTTGAGCATAAAATAAAGAGATATTTACCCTGCCAGCATGCCAAGCAGCAGCAACGCACCACGGCTCTCGTCGGCAGTCGTCAGTTGGGCCTAAGAGTCGATAAACATACATTAATTCTTACAAGTTAGCGTGTGTTTACGGAGGAATTTTCGTATAACAACTAAAACAGCTAAAACATTGGGGCAAACTTCACCGTTTGCAACCTGAAATATTATTGGTTACCCAAACAATAGCCTACCCCTAAAACAATACAAACCCTAACCCTAAAACAATGGGATTCTTTATCAGAGAAGTCCAATAGGATACGACCTTAAAAACAGTGAAGTCCAACAGAAAACATTCATTGTGACATCATCTGTGCAACTATAAAAGGGAAAAATAAAACCTGCTTGTTTCTTACAATAACAAGGGATTCCGGTTAGCTCAGTGGTGCAGTGTTGGTCTGATGTGTGGCAAATCACGGTATCGATTCCCCGGCCGGACTACCACTCAGGGTCTTAAAATATCAGGGAGGAGGTATTGCCTTTGCTCTGACATCTACAAATTGTTATAAACCTTTGCGTCTTCTCGGATCAGGACGTTAAATCGTAGGCCCCCACTGAGAACGTAAACAAATCTCGGCTGGCAGTGACCACCCTCAGTGGATACATACAGTTTGTTAACAGTGTCCGCAATTAGCAATACATGTACCATGCTAAATACATTTGATAGTCTAAGGGGCCAACCATTTAACTTTTTAGGGGAGGGGTGCGTGATCTAGTGTGAGCACGTAATTTACTTGTTCACCATTCTAGCCGTCGTGATTTTCTCCCTCATTCGTTCCGGTTTTCTTGTCCAAAGCTTCATGCACAATATTTATTTTCGCTTGTGTTCCTTTGTAAGAAAAGGCAGCGTGCAGCATCTTTTTTTCAGAAAATAAAACTCCCCCCCACTTAGAAGTTAAATGGCTTAGTGCAAAAAGTGACGTCATCGGTGTATCTGTACTCTAATCACACATGATTATCAACCAATCAGAGCACACAATGTGACGTCATCTGTGCATCTGTACTCTAATCACACATGATTATCAACCAATCAGAGCACACAATGTGACGTCATCTGTGCATCTGTACTCTAATCACACATGGCTATCAACCAATCAGAGCACACAATGTGACATCATCTGTGCATCTGTACTCTAATAACACATGGCTGTCAACCAATCAGAGCACACAATGTGACGTCATATGTGCATCTGTACTCTAATAACGCATGGCTATCAACCAATCAGAGCACATAATGTGACATCATCTGTGCATGACTGTATGCACCATGGCCGTGTTGTTCGAAGGAAGGGTAAGCGCTACCCCGGGTTAAATCGCTAACTCGAGTGTAAACTGTACAGAATACAATTACAGATTTAGCGCTATCCTAGCCGTAAAGTTACCCTTGCTACGAACAACCGGGTCCATGTCTTTGCTATGTACGTATACATGAGGTAGTGTGGACTATTTATTACCTTCATGGCAAACTTCTCCCACATCAGCTTAATGACCGCACCTGGAATAAGCTTGCCTTTCATAAGTTCAATCATCTGAATGAAAGAAAAGATGTTAGCATAAAAACCTCGCACGGCGGCTCGTGATTCCTGTACGCTTTTTTCATGTTCTACAGCTCCAGTCGCGTTTTTGTCAGAGTACAGAACACAGGAAATCCTGTCCTATTTGTTAAATACATTAAAGGGATAGAAAATAGGTGATAGAAAATAGAAGCAGTCTCAGGAATGTGCAATACGCAAATGCCAAACGGTTGCATTTGACAAACAGAAATTTCTATGGGAGAAATGCAGAAAAGGCACTCAAAATTACGAAAAGAACTTGTTTTTTGTGAATGTCTACGTAAATTCTCCACATCCGCGCGATTCATGGCTTAGCCAATCAGAAACCGAGATACGTTTCTACATTACCATAGTTTACTGTAAGTAGCCTGAATTTCAGCCGTCAATTATTTGTAAGCACAATTCAACCAATCAGAGTGTGTGTTATAGAGACACTCATTCAGGACAGCGTACTCACAAGCTCTTCCAGTGAGGTAAGGTCCCCGATAGACGCTCCATGCGTCAGAGCGATCAAGTTCTTTACGATCAGGGCAATCTTTGCTCTACCAGGTAAAGATTGAAGCACATTGTTAAATATCTTACGCATACTTGCAAGCCTTCATGTATTAAAGGGATACTGTCAAGTTTCTTTAAAATAACATTATAAAATAACACCCTGAGATACCATAGAAGAGAAATACCATGTGAATATCCTGATATGCTTTTCAAACTTTTTCGATAGAGGATGGCAACGCTTAAAGTGGATTACAAAAGCGGCTTAGTCTAGAAACTTGATTTCGGTTTACAGTTAACCGATTTCAAGGAGCTGCAAATTTCTCTTAAATGCAGTATTTTTCATCCACTCGAATGCTTCATCAAAATTGTCTCAAATGTTCTACAGTAAAAGCATACTTGGCTAATCTGAGTAGTTATACTTTTGTATTTCGTCATGAGAACGTTTATCATTTGGGGGTTGACAGGGACCCTTTATCGAGACTCCCGTCTACTGCATCGTTGTCTGCTCTGGTTCGACTGATACCTTTTGGGTCCATTGAGAGTAGTGTGATCAATAGCCCATTTCCGAGATATGACTCACTTCCTACATACAAAGGAATCAATACGAGGCTTCGTGCATAATGCTCAGTCATTCGTGACAAGACTACAGCCCTTGAGTAGCACGGAACCTCTCGAGACCTGTATTCTGATTGCACCCATAATACTATACTTCTATTGTTTTTGTACTGCACTTTCTAAAGGGTGTTTTCTATTGTTGGGTAGCCCAATATATACTGTCGCTCGTTTCGAGAGGTTCCACCCGACCCCAGCACTTTTGTCACGAACGACTGAGCATTATGCACGGAGCCTCGTATTGATTCCTTTGTATGTAACAAGAGGCATATCTCGGAAGTGGTCTATTAACAAACAGAAGATGATTCTCCATATTCTATAAAAAGATACTATTCCAACTTCGTGAACAGTACAAAATCCAAGCAGGCGATTGGCTAATGACAGTGCTTTATTGGTGACCACAGCACGCTGAAACTTGATGTTTGTGTTTTACGATGAATTCAAAAATTTCTACATACTACAGTATAATTATTATTCATTCATCGTACATCCAGCACGTGCCTGTATATACCGACTCACTGCTCTAAATTTCTAGATGGATCACTGCGTATACGACAAGGGAAGAACCAGCGCATCACTAGTAATATATCACCAGATTTTCTGTTACCTCTGATTAGGAGCAGGGGGATCGAGGTACAACCGCTTGTACGCCTCCACCACAGAATCCTTCACGGCACTGTCACGTGACCAGATGAGTACTAGCATCCTACGTACACCGATAATGGAATTTCTTAACCCGAAATCGCACGCAGTGACGAAGAACTCCACTGATTCTGACACATCGGACGTCGTCTTGGAGCCTAGCAGTTGGCAGATGACGGGGACAGCTTTTTCCATTTCTGTCTGAAAGCTGACGTAGTCCTATGGAATCAACACAACCTCGAGGTTAAAACAATGA
This sequence comes from Actinernus sp. WN-2022, assembly GCA_030867875.1. NCBI lineage: Eukaryota > Metazoa > Cnidaria > Anthozoa > Actiniaria > Actinernidae > Actinernus > Actinernus sp. WN-2022. Next base: position 32,493,434 of record JAOWCC010001368.1, read on the forward strand.
TTATCATTAATTGTCAAATCACTTCAAAACAATGATAATCATTATTCTTAAAACCAGTCAAGGATAAAGATAAATAATTGTCAAATTCCGAACGGCGGTAGACGCGCTTAGTGTAGTGCATGGTCATGACGTCTGTACTACCAAGCACTACACGCAAACGATTACGAGTTCGAGCCCGAGTAGAGCGCTAAAAAAACAATTCTCTCTCGTTTACCTTCTCTTCTTGTTTACCTGTGAACCCGGCCTAGCTCTAGGTTGGTGAGAACCCGTCGTTTACCCGTGAACTCGTCCGATGGTTAGGGTTCGGGTTTGTCTTAGAATAATGATTAGCATTACTTTAAAGCGATTTGACAACTAATGATAATCACTGTTTTTAACCTCGAGAACGCGTTGATGGAATAGTCATGTTATAAATTGAGCATAAAATAAGGGCATTTAGGATAACCAACTTTATTTACCTGCTCAGCCTTCTAGCCGACCATAGAAAGGGTCTACTAAAAATGGAATTTGAGTTTGTTTATTGGGGGGGGGAGGGGGGGGGGACAGAAAACCCGGAGAAAAAACACCGGAGCAAGGGAGAGATACAAACAAACTCAACTCACATGTAGAGCTGTGTTGCGGCAATTGAACTCGGGATGCGAGGGGAGAGGGGAGAGGGGAGAGGCGAAACGCGGCCACCCCGGCTCCCAATGTTATGGTTTAATTGTTGTTTCCAGGTTAGTCATAGGTTTTATGTTGGGTAAGGTACTATGTGTGTGTTTAGGTTAGATTTTATACAGGATCAATGTGACTTCAGTGGAGTTGATTTTGAGGTACAACATTGCATACTAAAATGTAAACCAAGAGAAAATGTTAAGCAGGACCATGGTGGACGGAAATCAAGTTGCAAAAATAGGATTTTGCAATTCACTTTAATCCGTGCACTTTAATAAGTGGAAAAAATATCATAATGACCAGCAGAAACATTGTACAACCAGTTTCTGTGACAACATACACACATTCTTTACGCGTATCAAAATCATTGCACACAGAAGGGGACATTTGGTATTGGGCATCGCTTTTAAGTAAATGCGATTGTATTTGAAAGAAAGAACAATTTCAGTCGCATCACAAGTTTGTAACGTGGCTTACCTGTCGATACCGTAACTATACGAAGGAGAATTCTCTGCTTTCGTTTTGACCGCTCCAAAATCTCTCCTACTGCAGCTCCCGCATGCCAAAGGTCACACAAGAAAAAAAATAGTACGAAATGGAACTTTAACGGCGATTTGTCTAAACTCGAGAAACCTCGATGATCTATACATCAAAATACTGAAAATGTATTGTAACAAGTCAGTTCAGACATGCAAAACCCAGGTTTTATCTGCTCGGTAGTTCCTAAACCAGTAACGCCTTGTAAAAATTCACTTCACTCGCGAAAGCAAATTCAAATTTGAACGGTCGAAATCTTAACATAATCACTGCAAACAGTTACCAGTTGCAGATTAGATGTTACTTAACTTTGATTTGAAGGTAAGTAGAAGTCATAAATCATGTTATTTGTTTTAGAAGGCAAAATAGCTCCCCAAACCATGTATTTTCGAGTGAGATGACTGGGCCGATACCGGAAGTGAGTCACCGGATATCGATTTGTAGGCTTTTGTACGCAATGACTTTGTAATGATATGAAATTAGTTGTCCCTTTTATCCCCTGGTCATTATGATAATTTATCTCTATTCGATTGCACGTGCATATTCCATCAGTCAGCCGTGGCCGCTCTAGATGTAAACAAAGCACTATCCAACACCTTGGCTCTGATGTGCTCCTCTTTGAAAAATCCTATCTCCAATAGTCCACTTCCGAGATATGTCTCTCTTCCTACATACAAACGAATCAAGGGGTTGATAATCTCTCTCTATTCGATTGCACGTGCATATTCCATCAGTCAGCCGTGGCCGCTCTAGATGTAAACAAAGCACTATCCAACACCTTGGCTCTGATGTGCTCCTCTTTGAAAAATCCTATCTCCAATAGTCCATGCACTTCCGAGATATGTCTCTCTTCCTACATACAAACGAATCAATACGAGGGTCCGTGCATAACGCTCAGTCGTTCGTGACAGTTCCTGCTCTCAATGAAGTATTTTAGTGCAGTGCATTCTGGCGGATGGAATCTAGCCCTAACCCAGAAGTGCTGTTGTCTTGTCACGAACGACTGAGCATTATGCACGGAATCTCGTATTGATTCCTTTGTATGTTGGAAATGAGGCTTATCTCGGAGGTGGACTATTAATACCGAATTCCACTCGAACCCATATGATTACCTCTACTTATGGCGTATACTCTCCTTAATAGTCAGAGCTCTAAATTAACCCTCGCAAACCCGCAAAATGTTTAATACACATTTCAAGAACGGAATAACAAAATAGGTACGTAAAGGCACAGGGGGCTATTTGCATAATTGCTCGCCCCGCTCCATCGCGGCCCCAGCTCTAGCCCCAGTCCTTCGCGGCTAGGGGCATACCATCCACATGATCCAAACTGACCCACAGATAGAACCACAATACCATGACATAGAGGCATATTTGCATAGCATGTAGCCTCAAAAACAGAGTATATCATACAGCGGAGCTGCTCTGTGGAACTACCTTCCAGATGGTGTAAGGGGTCAGTACAGGACCCAAACTGACAGATCCCAGTACCCGAACAGATCCCCAATTGTACCCGAACAGATCCCAGGATCCGAACAGATCCCCAATTATACCCGAACAGATCCTGACGGATTTATAGGAATGGACTCATGGAAAGTGGATGGAACGTGGTAAACTTCGCTAATATATTCCTTACTTTACAAACCTGAGACAAAAAAGGGCAAAACAGAGGCACGCACTCTTGGCAGAACTTTTCGAACTGGGATGCAATATCAGATTAGCGATCAATATTCATAGTAAACCACCTGTCAATCATTCTCAGCAACAGCGCCTAGCATTTTGATGCAGATTGCCTCTACTGAAAAAACGTCTCTATACACATGTATACAAAATATTAGAAAGAAAGACGTACAGGGAATGGGGATGAATGGACGAATGAACGAACGAATGCTAGCTCTCTATCTGTTTTTAAGTCTAAGCTTGGATAGTATTTACAGGATTGTTTTTTTATTATTTTGCATTTTATTGTAAATCGGATATATGTTATTTATTTTTATATTTAATAATTTAATGTTGGCGTCATAACTGTATCTGCCGACTAAATAAATGTAGATGAAAAGAAAACAGGTTTGAGTCACAATGTATGTCATGTTCAACAATTCACCTTGTCGGGATTTAGTTGTTGTTTAACTTAGCTCTGATTGCCGTAATTTAATGAGGCAAAATGAGTTACATTCTTCGCTAGCTGCGCGAATACTGGTTAAAATTGTTAAAAAGAGTTTTGGTTGCTAGTTGAATATTAGTTATATAAGTTGTAGTAGTTATATATTTGATTCAATAAAAACAGGAAAAAAATATTTAAACAATTTTTCAAAAAAAATGTGTATAAGTCCAAGGCTCTAAATGCGTGCAGATCCCGTTCCGGTTCCACATACGTAACTAAAGTCGCGTGACTAATGATGTCATCAGCTTGGAGTCACATGTGTCATTAATGTTTGCTCTAGAGGGGGAATGTTGACCAAGTTTAGCGAAGTTTACCACGTTCCATCCACTTTCCATGAGTCCATTGCGATAAATCCTTCAGGATCTGTTCAGGTACAATTGGGGATCTGTTCGGGTCCTGTACAGGTCTTCCTCGATTACCGTATTTAAAAGGGGCTTGAATACGATGTCATAACGGAATAGGTTAGATGAGTAGAGTTCATAAATACATTAGATTATTAGTCGATTAGTTTATTAAGTAGGCTGAGATTTGCGGTTTAGATAGGGTATAGTATTTTAGAGTAATGCACTTTTATGTAACGCACAACCTACTTGAAAACCAGTTTATTTTTAACCTCTTTTTAAGTTTGAATGTAGCTATCGTGGATAAACATTAGAGTTATATTGTTTGCTAGTGAAAAAAATCCAATAGCAAATTTCTGTGAGTCCGCGATCTTCCTTTAGGTAGAACAAACGTGCTATATTTATAAGAGTTTATAAGCCTAATTCTTACCCGACATACGATTAAAAACACAAATCATCTAGTGTAGCGGTGCAATTGTGTTAAATTTACATTCGTGTGTTCAAGTGCCTATAAGCCCTAGCCAGAAATCATTTATTTGGGCACAGTAAAGTGTCCTAAATCTTGTTCAATCATTTTTGGGCGATTTATGGTCGTAGTGCTGCTATAAAAATCATCATAAACACTTGAAATGACGTCATTTAAGGGACGTTATGCAAATGACTTGAAAATGAATTGAGTCATAACATTGAATTTCTTCATTTGCACAGTTGTTTTTCACGTGTCAGACATTTGGTACTTACAATCTTAGAGAAGGATTGTTTAATAAGTGGAGCTGACATGAAAACAGAGCAAAATAAACTATACTTACTAGGTTATCCCTTAAATGACGTCTTTGAAATTTGATCACTTAATAAACGAAGTTGGCAGACTATAATTAATATTCTTCCTATGTCGGTCATTTTGTTTTCCAGTTTGACTTTTAAATCAAAGATAACTGGCTAGGGCTTATAGGCACGTTAATGTACTTCAAATGAATTGAAGTGATATTGTGAATGTATAGAATATGAGTGTGTCATTTCACCCCTGATTTTTGCTAGTGGAAAAAAACCTATTAGCAGATCTATTTAGAAGTCAAGTTCGAGCTCTAATACAGGGTTCACACAGGAAAGTTATAATGAAATTCCATGACCTTTCCATGACTAAATTAAAATATCAAGGACTCAAATTAGGTTCTGGAGGAGACAATTTCCATGACTTTTGACATTTTTGAAATGCCATGACTTTCCATGACTATGTGAACCCTGTAATAGTGTCTTTTTTGTTGTTGTAAATCATTGCGATGTATTGTATTGTACATAATATACCTTCAGATATTGCACAATGACTTGTTGTTTGCTGACGTCATTCACCAGTCCAGTCTCGATACTCCCTTCGCCAGGATTCTCATCAGCTGCGTCTATCAGCGCTTCTGGGTTCAGCTCGTCCTCATCGGTAGCAGCTTGTTCAGGAGTATTGTCATCAGGAGCTGTGGAAAACGAACACTCAATGGGAACTCCATGAAATAGCTCTTGCATATTTGGGGGGAGGGGGGATGGGCGGAGGTAAGAAATACACTAGATAGTCCAGTTTCGTATTCGGAAATTACCTACAGATGCATGTACGCAGGGTTAGCCTCATTCTTAAGTTAAACATTCATAAATACCAGCGAGAAGGTACAAAACGCGAAACTGCAACAATACGCAGTGTTGTGAATAGCCCACCTTCTCGCTGGTACTTATGAATGTTTAACTTCAGAATAAGGCTAACCATGTGTATATGCGTCTGTAGTCATTGCATTCAGCTGTAATTTTCGAATATTCAAGAAATGTCGACGAGTGAGACAAAAATGAAAAGTAAATTATTACAACAACTGCTCAGTTTTTCGTTTTCTGATTGCAGATTATCATGATTGGAAGTAAGGGCGATGATACAAGGACGCGGATTTTCCACACAACACTTGTTTGCATTGAAAGTTGGCCCTCGCAGATTATTTGTAATGCAGCAATCGTTTTGGCAACATAATGCAGCTTTTTGAGCTCTTCTAAAAACAATTGCAACAATATTGCGCTAATCATGTCGAATTGACTAACGTGTGTATCATGAGATCGAGGCTTTCACAACAAACAAGATGGCAGACAGGGGGAAAATAGTGAATCTAGCGCGCTATCACGCAATCTACTGTGGACGATTTACCGCTCAACAAAGTTGCGGGGGTGTTACACGGGACGATTTACCGCTCAGCTAAGTTGCGGGGTGTGTTACACGGGACGATTTACCACTCAGCTAAGTTGCGGGGTGTGTTACACGGGACGATTTACCGCTCAACTAAGTTGCGGGGTGTGTTACACGGGGCGATTTACAGCTCGACAAAGTTGCGGGGGTGTTACACGGGACGATTTACCGCTCAACAAAGTTGTGGGGTGTGTTACACGGGATGATTTACAGCTCAACAAAGTTGCGGGGGTGTTACACGGGATGATTTACAGCTCAACTAAGTTGCGGGGTGTGTTACACGGGATGACTTACCGCTCAACAAAGTTGTGGGGGGTGTTACGCGGGACGATTTACAGCTCAACAAAGTTGTGGGGGGTGTTACACGGGATGATTTACCGCTCAACTAAGTTGCGGGGTGTGTTACACGGGATGACTTACCGCTCAACAAAGTTGCGGGGTGTGTTACACGGGATGATTTACAGCTCAACAAAGTTGCGGGGTGTGTTACACGGGACGATTTACAGCTCAACAAAGTTGCGGGGGGTGTTACACGGGACGATTTACAGCTCAACAAAGTTGCGGGGGTGTTACACGGGACGATTTACAGCTCAACAAAGTTGCGGGGTGTGTTACACGGGATGACTTACCGCTCAACAAAGTTGCAGGGTGTGTTACACGGGATGATTTACAGCTCAACAAAGTTGCGGGGTGTTACACGGGACGATTTACAGCTCAACAAAGTTGCGGGGGTGTTACACGGGATGATTTACCGCTCAACAAAGTTGCGGGGTGTGTTACACGGGACGATTTACCGCTCAACAAAGTTGCGGGGGTGTTACACGGGATGATTTACCGCTCAACAAAGTTGCGGGGTTGTTACACGGGATGATTTACCGCTCAACAAAGTTGCGGGGTGTGTTACACGGGACGATTTACCGCTCAACAAAGTTGCGGGGTGTTACACGGGACGATTTACCGCTCAACAAAGTTGCGGGGGGTGTTACACGGGACGATTTACCGCTCAACAAAGTTGCGGGGGTGTTACACGGGATGATTTACCGCTCAACAAAGTTGCGGGGGGTGTTACACGGGATGGGGGGGGGGGGGGGGGGGGGGGGGGGTAAACTATCGTAAATTTGTTAACTGGCCGGGCACGTCTGGGTTAAGAAGAGCTGTTCACTGTCATTCAATACTTTGCCCGTTGGGTGTAAACATTCCTTTCCGAATAAACTTACCGAGGAAAATTGACTTTAAAACTGTCACCTGACTCTCCACCTTTGTCATGTTGTCGTTTTGATCACTTGCTTCAGTTTCCTCGCTACGAAAAATGATAAATGAACAAATTAATACAATTATGATTTTAAATATCAATTTGGCAATACTTTGCCGGAATTCCAAGTTTAAATTTCCACATATTCATCAGAATTAAAGGAACGTGACGGCAATAGTCCAATTCGTAGTTCTTGAAACGAAACGTAAACGATACAAAGCCTCTTTCTATGATTATGGATAAATTTACCAGACATTTGAACATAATTATTCATAAGAATTAAAGGAACGCGACGCCAATAGTCCAACTCGTAGTTCTTGAAACGAAACGTAAACGATACAAAGCCTCTTTCTATGATTATGGATAAATTATGATTATCCTGCTAACTAGATACAAGCCTCTAACTAAGCTGACTCAACTCCAGCCTCGATGTCACCGCAGGCTTGCTTACCTTTCACAATGGCGGTCAAGAACTACGAATTAGACTATTGTTTTAATTATTAGCACATTTTGTAAGGTTATTCGCTGATATCATTCGTTGGTATACAATTGCATGTCACGGATATATGCAGTATAAAGAGCATTCCCAGACTGAAATGAATTCAGGTTGTATCTGAGATGTCTGGTAAATTTGTTTGTTTTGGGATCGAACACTGTAATAGGGTTGCCACACATTTCCAGAAAAAAAATCCCTGACTCAGGGTCCGAAATTAACTTTATCACGTAGGCGCCAAATGGCGACTAGCCAAAAATGTTTAGTCGCCAAAAGAGCAATTGTGATCGCCACATTTCAAGCGACAAAGAACATTTGCTGGCATGTTTTATTGGCTAAATTACTTAGAACATCGTGTGACTTCAGGACATTGTGCAGAATTTAGGTAAGTCGCCAGCTGGCGACTAACTCTGAAATTTTGGTCGCCAATGCTCAAAATGTAGTCGCATTGGTGCCAAATAAGGCGCAATTTCGGACCCTGTGACTTTCCCCACACACGCTCAATGTGTTCCAAATATTCAATCATTATTTTGAGACCGAACCATTGAACAAAACAGCCTGAAGAAATAAGCTACAGTGAAGCCTGAAAATAAATTCCCTGATTTCATTGGAACCTGACCAAATCCTAAATTCCATGATAATAGACCAGTTCTCGGTTAATTCCGACATTTCGAAAGGGTTTGTATGGGAATCCGACGCCAAATAATATCCGTAACATCGAATTTCTGAAATATTCACTGTCTGCAAACTTAAGATACCAGGTAACAGATGAACTAATAAACATTTAAGGGATGTAGCTGTTCTGAGAAGCGTGCAATCGTGTTTTCAGTTTTCCATCTTTGACTCGTTCTGACAGACAAATGTATGGAAAACTGAAAATATTACTTCACGTGCGTTAAATACACCACTTTCCATGTTCAATCGATTTTTCAAGTAAAGCTAAAGCAGGAAAAGCCAGCAGTCAGCCTATTTTGAGGGCTCGACACTAACGGTGGTCAACTGGCCATAATGGCCAGCAAAAAACCTTTTGGCCTGAAGAAATTTCAATTGGAAAAACTGGCCGTTTTGGCTCGCAGAAATTCTTTAAAGTTTTGACTTGATTGTACTGATCCGAATTGGACACGGCTTTGCTAAGTAAATTTCACAAAATTAATTTCTGACGCTTTTCAAACGGAAGACCTCTCTCAGATGGAGCGGGAAATTATACTCCCACGGTCGCCATTTTGTTTCGCTTTGAAAGGACTTTTGGAGTCGCTTTTGTACCTGGCCAGTTAAAATTTGAATAAACTGGACAATGGACCAGTTGTTCATCAAGTTAGTGTCAAACCCTGTATTTTGTTGCTGTAAAATAACGTACTTGTCTAGAATGTCCTTATCGGATTCTTTTCCACCAGAGCATGGCACCAGCATGGGTTCGTTTGGCCAGGTTACTAATGCTGCCTTCATAATCGCCACAGCTTTCTTGTGGTGGCCTTCATTTAACAGCTGCTTGATCTGTTTCAGTGCACTACAAAACAAATTAATTCGAAATTGAAGGAATATCCACAGATCGGCTACATAACACCACAAGTACACACCTTATTCACGTAGCTACAACATCTTTAATCCCAGGACCACATCTTTAATACCATACTTTAATCGCAGGAACAAAGGCGTACACAAACTCGACCTTAAGGAATATCCACATATCTACATAACACCACAAGTACACACCAAGATATCACACAGCTGATATCATTAATCGCAGGATCTTAAATCCGATAGATCTTTAATCCCATACTTTAATCGCAGGAACAAAGGCGTACACAAACTCGTCCTGAAACCCTTCAGTGCGAGGCTATGTATTTAAAATGCATTCATGTCCAAATCAAGATGGCATCCGCCGGGTGAATAGACAGTGAAGCTACTCGTCAAGACCCGGTCGTTCGAAGCCCAATTAAACTAATCCAGGATTACGGACAAACTATAATTTGATTTTCTAGCTTGTGTTCAAACGACATACTCAAGGTTAAAAACCTATTCCTAGAGGAGAAACAACAAGTTAATTTCTACTCGTCTTGCTAGATTTGGCAACAAATACATTCTACCGAGAGAACCAAAACCATGGGTTAGAGCGGATTTCAATTGAGTGTCGGAAGTATTTTGATTTTGCGTTTACTAAGCTCTACTATTGGCTGAGAAAGTAAACCAACCAATCAGAATCCAAAGTAAAACCAAACGCAAATTGGTTTTGGTTTTGGTTTGGTTTGTCATTGGCTCACAGGGAAGCCATTTATGAATCACTTGTGATTACTCGCTCTAAGACTTCATCCAGAATTAGCGCTAATTGGACTACACGTACATTAGGAGAAGACAGGTCTAAGAAGGGCGGAGATTGACGATTCACATTATTTAGCCTCCTACTAAGGCTTCTCTCCATTTCGATTCGGATTTCCAAAGAAGGAGGAAGGAAAAAAATCTAATTACCGGAAAGGAATCCACGGTATATATATACTTCATGGTAGTGTTTCGTTCCATATAGTCTCCCTGCATAATACTGTAAAACAGTAGAGAAAATGATTATGCAGGGAGACTACAATGTATATGGAACGAAACACTACCATGAAGTATATACCGAATCCACCGTACCGAAAAAGATGGCGCCTTGAACTTTTACCCAAAATCCTTTGCGCGCGAAAAAACTTTAAATCTTAAAAACAAGCAAGTACAAATGCTGTTGCCAAGACACTAGTATTGAGTAGAATAGATGATTTCTACATATTATTTTGACCGTGTTAGATTCGCAAGGAATTGTGGTCAAATGCACAGCTGCCATCTCTTTCGGTACGCTGGAATGAGCCGAGGGAGAAGAAATGTTTCTCCCCTCCCCTTCTTCGCTCCAGTCCTCTCTCTTCTTCTCTTTTCCCACAGGAAGTCCAAGGTTTTGGAACCTTATTTAAATCCTAGTCGCCCCCCCCCCCCCCCCCCCGAAAAAAAAATTATTTGAGGACCACTTCCGTTTGATAAACAGTCCGATGCAGTCATGATAACAATTTATTCTTAGTCATGAAAACCTTAACAGTTACTGTAACTTTGACGAATGGAGAACACAACATAATAAAGCAATGAATGGTGGGACTTCAGCTTTGGGTAACGTTCAAGGCGATTGAGCATTAAAGTGCATATGATCCCAAATTTTTTATCATTAAAGGGATACCCGAGTGAAAAACACATTGGGGCTCAAAAGAATCTTCAACATGTTCTTTGTTCAGAAAATGTATTAAAATTTGATCAAACGTTTTTAGTATTAAGAACGAGCACCTCAAAGTTGACCCCACGAAGACATGGGCGCCGCCATCTTTGTTTGCATTTACGGAAGTGACGTCACTTCGTCCCACCAGCGTTCTCACTCTCTCACCTATTAGGTGTTTTTAGGATGATAAACGCCTTAACTGTACCTCGCATACATTGTAGTTCTTATACTTATTCAGAAGTCACTCGAGTCTTTTAAGCCATGTTGTTTTGCTGTTATTAAATGGCAGTTACGAGACCTTGTTGTTCGTGTGATAATTTCTCGCCTTCCCAATGCTTTTCTTCCTCCTCCCAGTCTTCTTAACTTTTCTCATAATGTCGTCTTCATCATAATTCCGGTTTCTGTAAGAATTCCTCTGCAATCTCGATGAAAATATATCCACTTTAATTCCGAGCGTGTGAAAATCATACAAAGACAAGTAGCCGCGATACGCTGGTGGGACGAAGTGACGTCACTTCCGTAAATGCAAACAAAGATGGCGGCGCCCATGTCTTCGCGGGGCCAACTTTGAGGTGCTCGTTCTTAATACTAAAAACGTTTGATCAAATTTTAATACATTTTCTGAACAAAGAACATGTTGAAGATTCTTTTGAGCCCCAATGTGTTTTTCACTCGGGTATCCCTTTAAATTCGATTCTCCATCAAGCAAATAGTTAAAGTGCCCCTAAACCCTTTTGCAATTTATATATATATGAAACTTTGAAAGGTTTTGAGTACTTCTGCGAATATTTTTTTGGCTTACAGAGAATACTCTGTGTTCTATGCTTGTTTGAAATGGTGAAAATGTGACCTCTCCTGACCCATTACCGTGTAAGAAAAAGCCTGGGTCGATTCCCTATCTTACGTCACCTCATTAATGCATTATTGTCCATAACGCCTTTCTATCACAACAGCATCGATATATAGAGAATATACACAGTCTGAGAGATTTTAGTAAAGAAAACGGCTATTTTAGACAAAATGCTAAATATTTATTCAAGTTATTGCAAAGTCAAATGAATTGGATGACGTAAGATAGGGAATCGACCCAGGCTTTTTCTTACGCGGTCATGGGTCAGGAAAGGTCAAATTTTCACCATTTCAAACAAGCATAGAACACTCTGTAAGCCACAAATTTCTTCGCAGAAGTAGTCAAAGCCTTTCAAAGTTTCATATAATTATATAAACATTGCAAAAGGGTTTAGGGGCACTTTAAATCGTAAAATATTTCTTAATTTGAGTACTGCGTCTTTGAGTTATAGAGGTTGCTATTTCCAATATGCTAATTATGTGAGACATGTGAGGCACTTCTTTCTCCTTGTGAATGAAACTATTTCTGATTTATACAAAATATTTGGTAAAATCACTGATATAAGGCCCAAATATTACATGGATGTTTAGAAAAATATGTATATTTCTGCCAGCACCTTTTTGTCTAATAAAGGAGTCCTCGCATAATTAGCATATCGGAAATAGAAACCTCTAACTCATAGACGCCACACTCAATTTTTTTTTCAGTTCAACTATTTACTTGATGGAGAATCGATTTTAATAATAAAATAATTGGGCTCATGTGCACTTTAAGTGATATATATTGCACTGAGATGCTTACAATCCTAAGGCCTCCACTACATCACCCTGGAATTCTACTGGCCCGTCATCTTCATCCACAATCTCATCTTGGTCAATGTATTCCTCTACAGTCGTCCGCACCTCAGGCTCAATGGCTTTCCACATGTCTTCTGCACGACCGACCACGACAGGAACTGGAAAGTGGGTAATGTTTAACAAATGGTATTATAATGCAAAAGATGACATCAACAGTTTATTTTTTTAAATCAAACATGCACGCGCAATTCAAAATTCTCCAATCAGCGTGCGCGAAATGTCTAGCAAATCAGCGGCCGAATCCCACCAGCCTGAACAGGGCTGGAAATATAAAAAAAAGTAGTTGCAATTTTGCGACTAGATAATAAAATTCAGTCGCAAAACAGAAAATTTTAGTCGCCACAAAATCGTGACTAGTTGCAAAATAAAACCTGCGCCCACAATGCAGTTAAAACAAACTATATCACCTGATGGATAGTTCAGCGGTGTAACCATAAAATGCTGTGCCCGCGATACTTCTTTTAAACGTACCACCGCTCTAATGGCAGCCAGTCTTGCTCGCGAATGAACAATGAAATGTAAGGTAGTATTTTGAGCGATATTATGGAAAATCTCATTCTTAATCAAGAGAAACATATCTGTTTTCATTATATTTGTGATTCAAAAGCAATTTTGCGACTAGATGAAAAATTCTAGTCGCAAATCACATTTGCGACCGAGGGGTTCCGAGCTCATAAGGAGAGGAATCGCTCACCTAATTTATTCATGAAATGACAATATAAACTAACTAAAATCCTACCCTGAAAAATAAAAAAACCTAGTAACCGGTCAGTAAACAAGATCTTACCCACCTAGAGCTAGGGTTCTCAAGAAAAACGTCTCAAGAAAATGGCGAGGTAAAAAAAATTTGAGAGATTTTCTGGAACTCAAACCCCACTGCAAACTACTCGTAAGGCAAACGTCGCAACCACTACACTAAACAACCATCGTCGCTCAAATGCTGTAAAAATTGTACATTTTAAAACCACTGCTAATTTATGTTAGTTTATATGGTCATTTCATGAATTAATTAAGTGAGCGATTCCTCTCCTTAGAAAGTCTTGAGGAGGGGTTCTTTCGACGCCATCTTGGATTAGGCGCGTAAAGACCCCTGGGAACGAGGTTGTCACATGACTACAACAGCAGTATGATATTATGCTGTACCTTGTCCGGTGTACTCTTCTGACAAGTGTGGCGCAATATCCTTCAACTTGTTGGTTTCTTGGATCAGTTTCTGCTTCAGGTGATCAAGCGGGAGCTGAAACATTTAAAGGTTTAAACATTGATTTAAACACTAAGAAGCAGCGTTGTAACGACTGTTGCAACGACTGTTGCGTTGCAACGACTGTTGCGTTCGTTGCCCTCCCCGACGTGAGAATTGTATATCATTTCCATGACAACTATCGACCAATCATAGCATGCGCTGTTCATGAAAGCCTCGGTTACATGCCATGGTGGTCGACTTGAGCGTTCAAGCACACTTGGAAGCGAAAAGTTGAAACTTTTTGATAATATTTTCCGTCTTCTTGAAGCGATGGAGAAATGCTAGGGAGGAAAAGCACGCTACCTGGGAAAGCAATCTTCAATCTACACTCGAGCGAGGTTTGGAGTGACTGGGATGCGTTAAAGCTGATTTATGGCGTGTTTTTCATCGGCCTGTCGAGTGTGTACGAGTGTGCACCCTTGTGATATTTTAGTAATACCATGATCGCCTCGGATTCCTTTGTCTGTTCACGCACATTTAATCTTTAAATCCCAGGCTCATTACAAATGCAAGGGAAATTTAGAAATATGTAACTATGTTCTTCAACAGGAAAATTTCTAAATTTCCCTGCAAGAACAATGCATATTTCTAATTTTCCCTTGCATCGTAATGAGGGAAAATTAGAAGACAATGCAGGCTGGACATGAGGGTGAAAAGCATCAACTCTTGCTCCCCTCTGGCACGACTAGCCCTGCGCTCCCGGGTGAAATAAATCGAACCCAAACTGACCTGGCTTCATCATAATTTTCAACGTAATCCATGTGGGATCACATATTTCAATCTGCTCGTTCTTCTCTTATTTCTCAAACCCGCTTCTTCCATGCGGGATACTTAAAGCCATATACGCATGACCTTTAAATATTTAGTCAAGCACATAATTACATTGTGTTTTACTGCTATTCTTCTCAAAAATAACACACTTGTCCCCAGGGGAAGCCAAGGTCATTCAATCGGGCATTAATACATTTTCGAAAGCAACTCCCAACTGCGACGTCTTTAGTTTAGGCAGAGAAAACTAAACTTCTCAGAGATTTGTTCCGTTCCTCGGTGATCAGAGTATTACAAAGTTATACCATGACAATTCAGGAAATTAGTGATTAAATTTTCCCTCAAGCCTTGGGAGAGTTTTTAAAAGCCCCTTGGCAGAAGTGGCCTCGGGACTTCAACAAACTCTCCCTCGGCTTGCGGGGAAATTTAATCACAAATTTCCCTCTAGTCATGGTATTACTTATAAATAGAGGTGAACTAAAAAAAACTGTTCTCGCAGATATATGGCTTGAGGGCTCCATGGTGCATTCTTGAGCATATTTGTTGGTTCTTGTACATATATGGTATGTTCTTGTGCATATATGGTACGTTCTTGTGCATATATGGTACGTTCTTGTGCATATATGGTACGTTCTTGTGCATATATGGTACGTTCTTGTGCATATATGGTACGTTCTTGTGCATATATGGTACGTTCTTGTGCATATATGGTACGTTCTTGTACATATATGGTACGTTCTTGTACATATATGGTACGTTCTTGTGCATATATGGTACGTTCTTGTGTATATATGGTACGTTCTTGTGTATATATGGTACGTTCTTGTGTATATATGGTATGTTCTTGTACATATATGGTACGTTCTTGTGCATATATGATACGTTCTTGTACATAGTTGGTACGTTCTTGTACATATATGGTACATTCTTGTGCATATATGGTATGTTCTTGTACATATATGGTACGTTCTTGTGCATATATGGTACGTTCTTGTGCATATATGGTACGTTCTTGTTCGTACATGGTCCGTTCTTGTGCATATATGGTACGTTCTTGTGCATATATGGTACGTTCTTGTGCATATATGGTGCATTCTTGTACATATATGGTACGTTCTTGTGCATTATATGGCACGTTCTTGTACATATATGGTACGTTCTTGTGCATGTATGGTACGCTCTTGTGCATATATGGTGCATTCTTGTGCATATATGGTACGTTCTTGTACATAGTTGGTACGTTCTTGTACATAGTTGGTACGTTCTTGTACATATATGGCACGTTCTTGTGCATATATGGTACGTTCTTGTGCATATATGGTGCATTCTTGTGCATATATGGTATGTTCTTGTGCATATATGGTACGTTCTTGTACATAGTTGGTACGTTCTTGTACATATATGGCACGTTCTTGTACATATATGGCACGTTCTTGTACATATATGGTACGTTCTTGTGCATATATGGTGCATTCTTGTGCATATATGGTATGTTCTTGTGCATATATGGTACCTTCTTGTACATAGTTGGTACGTTCTTGTACATAAATGGCACGTTCTTGTACATATATGGTACGTTCTTGTACATATATGGCACGGTCTTGTATATATATGGTACGTTCTTGTACATATATGGTACGTTCTTGTACATATATGGTACGTTCTTGTACATATATGGTACGTTCTTGTGCATATATGGTACGTTCTTGTGCATATATGGTACGTTCTTGTACATAGTTGGTACGTTCTTGTACATATATGGCACGTTCTTGTACATATATGGTACGTTCTTGTGCATGTATGGTACGTTCTTGTGCATATATGGTGCATTCTTGTGCATATATGGTACGTTCTTGTGCATATATGGTACGTTCTTGTACATAGTTGGTACGTTCTTGTGCATATATGGCACGGTCTTGTGCATATATGGTACGTTCTTGTGCATATATGGTACGTTCTTGTGCATAGTTGGTACGTTCTTGTACATATATGGTACGTTCTTGTACATATATGGTACGTTCTTGTACATATATGGTACGTTCTTGTACATATATGGTACGTTCTTGGCAGAATAGACCAGTTTCATGATTATGCGTAGTTGTACATATCCTCTATTTATTTGGCGGGTAAGTAGATGGTAAACAATAGGTGGCGAGCCAGTTAAACAAGACATGAACATTGCACCTGACCTTGAAAGTGGCTTACTGTATAATAAATAAGTAATTTCGCGACCTATGATTGGTCAATGTGCGGTCCATAACTTCCGGTACGGACCTTCCGCCCACTTCCGGTCTCAAAGAAAATGAAGAAGCCATATAATAAACACCTTATTAACCTGGTTTGCTCGGTAAGTTATGGATTCTCATTTCCACCCCTAAAAAAGCCTGTGAGGAACCTGGTCCATAACTTACGGTACGGACTTTGCACTCAGTTAATAAGAGTCACACAGCGGCAAAACGTTGTGCTCTGCAGGCCGAAAGAACGAAGGCTCTAGTCTCAAATACAAGTTTCCGACTTTTTTAGTAAATCATTGTATAACTTAGTAAACTCACAGTGAATTACAAATTAAGAACACTTCAACCTGTTAAAGTCTTAGGCTTAGCTTTAAGTAGTTGTCTTATTTGTCGCGAAACATTTCACGTAAATACGCGTATGTGCTGAAAATTAGAAACAGGGGTGGTTACCTGCTAATTTTTTTAGTTTTGGCGGGAAAGTGGGGAGTCGCGCGCGCGACCGGCTCGTCAAAAGCGCATGTTTTGCCGCGGTGTCGTGAGGTATCTATCCTAGACCACACAGCGGCATAACGTCACGCGCATGCGCTTTTGACGAGCCGGTCGCGCGCGCGTCTCTCCAGTTTCCCGCCAAATCTAAAAGAAAACAGAGGCAATCACCCCTGTTTCTAATTTTAAGCACGTACGCGTATTTACGTCAAACGTTTCGCGAAAAATAAGAAAACTACTTAAAAGCTAAGCCTTTAACAGGTTGAAGTGTTCTTAATTTGTAATTCACTGTGAGTTTACTAAGTTATAAAATTATTTACTAAAAAAGTTTAAGACCTCGGAAACTTGTCTATGAACTCCAGAGCCTTCGTTCTTTTGGTCAGCGGAGTGTAACGTTTTGCCGCGGTGTGATCCAGGACTTACGGTTGCACCAAACGGGTTGAACACCAGGAAGCTCTTCAGTAGCTGAACTGCATATTTTCTGACGCTGGAAGACTTGTCCTGCAGGCGGCCGACCACTAACTCTAGCAAGTGCTGCTGACGCGGCAGGGGGATGGCCTTCTCGCTACACAGATGAAGCCATATCTGAAGCACCTTACTCCTCACGTATGCATTGGTATCATGAATGTGATCCTGGTAAAAAAGATGCAGTTTACAGGGTTCTCAGTATCGATTTGGACAGACGTCTGAGTCAAATAATTTGGAAACAAGCAGTCACATACAAATTAGAGCCGAGTCACAAAAAGACAAATCATATTTTATATTACCGTATTTACTCGATTAGACGCCGGGTCTCGAATAAATGCCGGGTCTCGAATAAATGCCGGGTCTCGAATAAATGCCGGGTCTCGAATAAATGCCGGGTCTCGAATAAATGCCGGGTCAACGAGGCCAAATTTTAAATAGAAGCAGGGGTGTCTATTCGAGATACCCGCGTCTATTCGAGTCAGTCGCTATAAGTGATTCTAACTAAGGTTTTAAACCAACCACGACGACAACAGGTCATGTTCTGCTTTTTTATTACACATTTGTAAATTCTCGTGAACCAAGAAAGATATAACGTTTACGCCATTTACAATAGTTTTGTTTGCCGTTTTTTTTTACCTTGAAATTCTTTAATTATGAGGAATCTATAGCAGTTCGAGTGTTAAATGAATGTCAGAAATGGAAATAAGTGATATTGAAAAATAACGAAAAATGTACCCCATTTAATAAACGCCGGGTCTCGCATTAACGCCGGTCTCAAATAAACGCCGGGCCGGACAAGATCGAATTTTGAATAGATGCCAGGGGCGTCTAATCAAGTTAATCGAGTAAATATGTTAAGTCATAAGCTACTTTCATCCTAACAACTGGCAACTGCTAGCTGCCAGCTAATCAACCGAGAACCCTGTGTTTTAACAGTTATACATGGATAGCATAAAGCAAAAATATGTGCATCGAATGTATAAAGGTGGGACGAAGTATGAAACGAACTTGATGATAAATCCTGCCATTTTCTTTTGGAGGAAATGAGTTCTACTTAATTGTTGTTGTTCTTTTGGACAAAGAGAACTTAGTGCGTCTTCTTAGTTCGTCAAGTATAAAAACGGGCACAAGATGCATTATGCGACTGGACGAACTATGTTCGATAGTGCGTCGTTTTGGACGGATTATGCATTATGCGTCTCTACTATAAAAACGGCCAATGTCACAGCATATGCCGTACAGTAAGGCCAGATAAAAAAAATTGCTTGTTTAGCGTCCCCGCCCGACCTGAGAAATGTCCCCGACCTCTAATTTATTTTATTTTTTATTTTTCATAAAAAAACTTTAGAAAGTGTAAATGCGCCCGCGAATACCAATTCTTGTACCCAGATCCCTACATGTACCACTTAAAATATGCGCCGGCGCATTAAATATTTTATGATCGACGCCATTTTGTTTCTACAACACGAGGTCATGAACACAAGGTGAATGAATAATGTCTAGTCAAGACAAAATAAGCTTCACATAGAAAAAAAAAAAAAAAAAAAACCTCCCTCCCTACCTGGAAAAATTGAAACGGGTGGACGCTAAACAAGTAATTTTTTTTATCTGGCCTAACCATGCCAATACGTTATTATTAACAGTGACTTTCCCTCTCGTACAGAAACCACCTCTATTGGAATTAAAACTTACAGTAGCTTTGACAAATGACGCCAAAATAACCATTTCAATAACATCATATCCTTAATGAAAGGAACTATTCTGACATAAATATACATGATTGAACAAACAATATTAATAATACAGAGAACTGCAAATAACTGCAATGTTCAAAAGTAAAGAATATGGATATTACCTCCAGCTTGTCAAGAAACTGGTCCCTAAGTCTCTTGGCATTATCGTCCAGTTCTCCCTTACTCAGCACCTTGATCACTATCTCACCCATCACGCCTAACACTCCATTACGCATTGAGTAAGACTGACCAAAAAACATATAGGAAAGATAAATATTACAGTACTGTATAATAAAAACGTTTATAAGATTATCCATAGAAAATGTACGCTCTCATTTGTTGAAAGACGATTTTTTAGAAGAAACCAACTGAAGTGTTCTAGCATGAATCCCAATTCGCTATTAACAACTGAGTCTCACTATCTATTCTGTGATAGACAGTGTCCAGCAAAATTACTGGTTTTCAAATGCAAAACAATGTCCACCAAGTCGTCAAATTGCAACAAGTATTTTTGTTTCAGTTTAAAGTTGAACAGTTAGATGGTTTCTACTAAAACAATTAGACTACTCGTTCTCAGTTTCTATGTCTAAATATCAGTGCCCCATTAATCAGTCAACTACCAGCTGATAGAAACTTTGAGTGTAGTCTTATAATTAGAATTATTGTTAAATAGAAACACAGAAAAGTTTTTTATTTATTATTAAAAAATAAAATAACTGAAAAATCAATACAATCACGTAAAATACGAATAAACATTTTAGGAGCCAGAAATAACGAACATCACTTATTATTTTATGAACTAATTTTTGGCATTTTGCAGGGCCTGGGGTATAATTTTTTTTGCCACTAGTAAACATTTGCAAGACAGGTTCTTTTTTTTTTCAAGCTAGCATTAAAGTAAGAAACCAAACTAGCGAACATGAAAATGTCTCAATTAGGTTTGATGTCTTTGCTTTACAGTGTATCTGAACACACGTAAAATATGATAATTTTACGTGTGTGGATATCGCCTTTCTGCCAATCAGCGATGTCCACGTCATGCGCTTAACTTTGCTTCAAACAACTGGGCCCAGGTCCAAGTATTGTTTATAAAATACAGGAACCAGGGAACGAGCCAGGCTGCACCATTTCCGCTTTAAAAATACATTTGTCCCTTGAAAAAAAAATACAATAATGGTCTAATTGACTCACTTTGACCACTTCCAAAGGAAATTAAATGCTGGCCAGTTCACTTGCAAAAGGGCCAAATTGTCCCTTCTAGCTCAATTTCTGACTCAATCCCTGCATGGACGCTTGGAGATATGGAATTTATCTTTGAGTGTTCAACCTCGATATCTCACTCGTTTGCTGCGCTCACTCGTGAGATATAGAGTTGAACACTCAAAGACAAATTCCATATCTCCGTGTGCCCTGTATTATTCTCTATTTAATATATAATTTTCGATGAAATACCAGTGTATATTTCTTTCTAAAAAGTGATAATTATCTTCACACGTGAAGATATAAATGATATATTCACACGTTTAGATATCACTTTTGAAAATATAACTTGCTTTCAAAGATTTCTAGCCTTTTTAGTAAGAGATTGAAACTGGTATTTCATAGATAATTATATATTAAACAGAACATTACATGGCCGCTTGGAGAGCGCAGCGAACGAGTAAGATTTCATCAACACTCGAAGATAAAATCTGTATGGCCTCTGCATGGTCATGTACAGTAATATCCTCCATATCTTATTATTATTGTTCTCACCTCTCCATCCAAATGGCATAGTAGCATACTAATACTGTTGAGTACAAGGGAAGGTATTCTACACGCCAGATCTACTATGAAATCTGCATACGCTCTAGTACCACTGGTATCTCGTGCAAGATCCCTAGGATCCATACGACCAATCTCCCTGCACAAATCAAATTTATGATATCATGATTACACATATTCCTGATCACTATATATGATATCAAATGCCCAAGAAGATAAACAGGGGAAAATGATAGGAACTAGGCCAGGCAGGAACATGGTCACACAAAACACTAACTTTAAAATAATTTATACTTGTAAAAAATACTAATATTTAACAAAATAGAGTTTGTCTGTAGAGGGATAATCGCCTGATATCTTGCATGATCCATGTGCAACAACTACCATGTCACATGATCGATTTCATCCAATCAGAATCAGATAAAATTTTGTGGTGAACTATGTGCACATGCATATTAAGGCTGTTACAGGGTTTCAATAGAAGGCGGCTACCGGCGATAAACCTCTGGTTACTTTGCTTCTTACCGCTGGCCACTTCACACGATCATTGTATTTTTTTGTTAAGTATCGAGTAAAGTTTACTAGGTTAAAACCACTGCCTTTAACGACAGGACCACCAGTTGCCTAAAACGTTATTGAAATACCTGGGAAACTCGGCATATTGGCTTATGATTAAGTCAGGTGATGTCTATTGATCGGTAGTCGACCATGCACATTGCAGACAAAAATCACAGTTTTCTTTCTATTTTGGGACAGCAACATTGAACAAAACAGCCCCAAAATAGGTACATGTATGTGACCATAATTATTAAAAGAATTTGCACCTATCTATACATGTACTTGAAGATGATTCTCCTGACCTATAGCACACCAGGGAAGTCTAGGTCACTTTAAGAACACTACAATCACAATTAATCATAATCATGCATGGTAATTTAAAAAATTGTTACTAACCTGATGATTTCACTGACAACACTCTTAACACCAAACTCAGTGGCCATCACATCAACAGCCTGCGCCATGTGAGGCACGAGATGCTCAAAATGCTGCAGCAACTGGACAATCTTCAGACTAGTGCCTGCAAATGAACACAAGATACAATTAAGAGGGTTTCCACCATCACATGAAAGAAGCCATGTTGGATGGCAAGAACAAATGTGTTTAATCATGAGAAAAAATTATTTATTGTTCCTGCCATACAACATGGCTTAATTCTGTCACGTGAATGTGCAACTGCCATATACATCATGAGAGAAATATCAAATATGGCTGTGGATAATTTGCATAATGCTGAAGCTCGATAGGAAAGGGTTGAGGGAGAAGAACGGAAGGGTGCAGCGAAGGTGATGGGAGGGTGATCAAAAATATTTGGCAGGGGAGGCGTGGAGAGGAATGGGTTAAGGGAGAGGAAGGGAAGGATGCAGCAAAGAGGGGTTGAGAGGGTGGTCAAAAATATTTGGCAGGGGAGGTGTGGAGAGGAATGGGTTGAGGGAGAGGAAGGGAAGGATGCAGCAAGAGGGGATGAGAGGGTGGTCAAAAATATTTGGCAGGGGAGGCGTGGAGAGGAATGGGTTGAGGGAGAGGAAGGGAAGGGTGCAGCAAAGAGGGGATGAGAGGGTGGTCAAAAATATTTGGCAGGGGAGGTGTGGAGAGGAAAGGTTTGAGGGAGAGCAAGGATGCAGTGATTTAGAGGGGGATGGGAGGGTGGTGAAAAGTATTTTACAGGCAAGCGGTAGGCAGATTTTTTCTTGAGGAAAACTGAACCCCTCATTATTATTAAATACCTAGTTAGAAAAAAAAATGTTAGAAAAATAATTAACTACATGAACATGTAGTTAGAAAAATATATTATACTCACTCACCTAGACCACTATTGTACTTCTTGACTACAATTCCAAGCAGGTTGAAGACAATGTCCTTGGTCATTTTGTTCCTTGTCACAGCTGGGTTTTCAAGCAGCTTGTAGCAACACCCAGTTAGCAAACTGAAATTAAATTAAATACAATAGAGCCATACATGGCAATAATTATGTAATATATATACAGTACATCCCTCAGTAAAACGTTTATCAACCATATGTGGTACCGTACATGTTAATAATAATGGCCAATGTATAATTAGCGCCATATCACCACAGTCTCATGGCGCTTTACATATTACTGACATATCCTGTCAGTGAATTATTTCGGACTGCTTTACAGTGCTAATAGCTGCCACGCAGTTTACAATGTTGAGTGTGTGCATGGTTAGTGCAATGGCCAGGCTGCTGTACCAGGTGGCAATCCCCTGCTATGTTATACAATATATGTGGTTCAATCATTATACTGTATTCACTTACGGATAAGCCGCACCTTTTTACCCGAAGTCTTTGTTTAAAATCGGGGGTGCGGCTTATCTGTGAGAACATCTACCGAACATAAGGTCCGGAAATTTACATAAATTAACATTTAAAAGAAATACTAAGCTATACTAATAAATACTACACCAAACCAAAAGAAAGTAAGCACTGGCCATTGCTTTTGTATTAGTTTGGTGGCTCCTAACAGATCCGTTTATGTTGTGAATATTTGTTCCTCCACAAGCGATTAAATTCCATGCTAAATGGCACATTTGTTTCTTTGCAGCTTTGCACTTTAACAGCAAATTTGTCGAACAGATCTTCCACCTCTCTTTGAGTAACAAGTTTTTCTCCAATAGATGGCTTCCAGATATCCTTTTAGGCATGATAGCAACAGACAGCTGATGAAAAAGCAAACTACATGTACTCCATGTTGTTTTGACTTCGTTCAGCGAAAACAAAACTTTTAGTGTCCAGTTCTCTCTCTTCCAACAGGTGCCTGGTTACTAAGCTATGGATGAATGTGAGCACGTTGTTGGCTTCGTTGACTTGTAAAATTCGATCTAAAAAGTGATCTGAATGAACAGATCCCGGTAAACAAACATTATGGAAAGATAAATCATATATCTAGTAAGTATGTAGACAATCATGTAGTTTATACTATTAATTTTCAGCGGTGAAATTACAGGACTGGTACAACTTTGGAGTTTTCTCCAGTTTGAAAGTCTGATGAAGGTTTATACAATGTACATGTACATGTACGTTTGATATTCTTCCAAAAAACTTTTTTCCCCTGAATTTGGGGTGCGGCTTATCTGTGAGTGCGGCTTATCTGTGAGTGAATACTGTAACTAATATTTGGTCTATATATTATAAGCACATGGTAAATTTCGTTTGGTGAACGCCATACGTTTCAACACCAAATTTGTTTACCGAAGGTCGTTGAGTTCCTGAATTCTTTCTTATACTGAAATTGGTTCAGTTTTAATACCAAATTTGCTTTGCCACATTTTTCCCAATACAGTTTACAGATGAATGAGGTAAGCACAGCCTGGTATTCTGAGGTACTGACAATCACTCATGATTGTAAACTGCACGGCAGCACATTTGCACCACAATAGCATTCTATCACAAAAAAATAACCTTGAAGTGCAATTGAATATATTATATTTCATATAGAATTTTTAATTGCACTAGCTGTAGTGCATGTAAAAATGTACAAGGTACATGTATTAATTCATTTTAATAATATATATTAGATAATATATATTAGTGGACCTATCTCTATATAAGTAACATAATTATTACTTTGGTACGAATTGTACGATTAGTACGGTGACGTCATATTCGTACAACGATAATACCTAACCCTGACTACAAACCTAACCCTAACCCTCCACCAGGGTTTAGGGTGTTTAGAGCTAATTAGTAATAAGCTAATTAGTAATTCGTACAGTCGTTCGTACAATTCGTACCGATAGAATAATCCTTCATTACTAAAATGAATTAATACATGTACCTTTTACCTTAGTTTATAATTATTTTTTAACTTTAATCAAATGCCAGTAAACTTACTTGACAAACTCTTCCTCCATCAGGGGTGGGTCCCACAGTCTGTTAATGTCCAGTTGTAGCAGCTGTCCCAGCAATTCAATCATCTTCTCTCTTTGCACATCCCAGTCAAAGCTACCTGGAGCTGTTTTCTTCTTAGATACTGACTTTCCACGGCCCTGGGAAATGTTTCATCAATATCAGTGAAAGTTATGAGGAATGGTCAGTTGAATACAAACCATATACAAGGCAATTTAATACATGTTGTAGATAATTGAAGGGTTGTGTGCAAAAAGGGCATCAGTGACTCTTGATCAAGTTCTAAATTCTCCCTTTAGCTAGCAAACAAAAGAAAATGAAGGAGAATTTAGAATGTGATCAGGAGACATGTATGCCCTTTCTGCAAAAAAAAACCTTCAATTTGTCACTTCAGGTACAAACATTTCACCTACATGTATATGTTGTGGTTTATTTTTTTTTGGTTTTATTTTTTTAAACCACGTCAACATTTTCAAACTGTTTTTTTTTTTAAACCAGTTCATTTTTTAAAACTGGTTTATTTTTTCAAGATTCTAAACTTTAGGGATTTTTTAATTTTTTGGAATTCATAAAAAAAGGGGGTTTACTTTTTTTTTGGGGGGGGGGGATTTAAAAAGAAAGAAAATCACCCACCCTCCCTTGCAAAATATTTTTTGACAACCCACCCCTCCCCTCTACTTTCTACCCTTCCCCATTCCCATCCCCATTTTTTCCTTGTCCCCCTGACACACCGGTCGGGCTTAACTTGGAATGCCTCACAAGGAATACCTGGTACATGTAGGTATCGTACTCGATGATTTATGCACACCGTTTATTAATAATAAACTTTATTAAATGTTCCCCAAGGGGCTTTTCAACATCCAATTACAAAATAGTATATAATTTTAAAGTATAAATAAATAAATAAATAAAAATAGTGTTATAATTAAAATTCTATGATAGAGATGTGATTCCATAAGTGTATTCTATAAGTGACTAATCGTCAAATCCAGTCCCTCTCCTTATGCTAATTTGTTTCCAGTCTGTTAATTTTATTCACACATGCACACTGCTAACAAAATTGGACTTGGAAATAAAATTACATGGACAACAACAGTAACAAAACCGTATTTAATACAGACAAAGTTTGTGTTGACTGATCTGCATTCTTTTATGAAAACTGCAGCAACTCAGGGGATGTAATGATCAGATGTACTTTATGGCTCCACTCATACTCCCTCATACTTCGAAACAAACTGTGTCAACTGAAAGACTTTTACAGAGCAATCACAGCTGAGGCTCAGCTAGAAGCAAAGCAAAAGAAAAGCGAATCACCTCTAACATTGTATCTGGAAGAAGACTTCTACGAAAGAGCTAAAGATTATCTTACAGTTATGTAATAAACGAGTGCAAAGGATCTTGAAGTACTTAACCCCTCGTATTCGTCAATCCTTTCAACATTAGATAGAGAAGTACAAACAAATTTAAATTGAAGGACATGCAGACTGAAATATCTATTATCTTCATGTGTAGAACATCATTGTTAACTTTTCATTTTTCCATTTGATAGATTTCAGAAATTGAAATGTACCTCAGAGACCCATATTCACATTATATGAAATTATAATTATATAGTTTACAAAGTCATGTAATCGGCTTTGTAAACATAAAATTAAATTATTTTTTTTACCTTAAGTTTGTCATCTTGATAGTACATGACTACCAACTACCATCGGATCAGTAATTCAGACCATACATGTACGCATGTACTATAATTATTTATGATGGTGCTATATTTAACAATTAGACCCACAGCCCGAATGGGCTTTGAGTCAATAGCCCATGAGGTGCAGCCAAATGGGCTATTGAACTCGTAGCCCATGAGGGCAAGAGGTCTAATTGTTTTAGTATAAACTAACTAGCCGGACAGTAGAAAATAATAGAAACAAACAAATCGAAGTTGAAAAACTGTTATTATTTCGTGAAAATGTGTGCGGCTTTACTCTACCATGGGCTATCACAAATAGACCTAGAGTAGGGTAGCCAATCAGAATGCAGGATTTGTTATATATAGTCCACTAGTTGGTTTATACTAAACATGTATAGACCCTATGCATAAAGCTGGAACCTAATTTACATAAATTCAGAATTTTAACATTTGAAGAAAAATCGACACTGTAACCTGAAAGAGCAAGCACAAGTTATTCATCATATGCAATTTAATAGTTTTATCACAAATTTCTCCAAAGTTAATACCATTTAAGGCTCAGGAAAAACATGAAAGCAAGGCTGGTAGGGCCTGGCTGACTATTTTCATACAAATCTCTCTTATTTCAAAAGTTTATTACTCTGTAGCAATGTAACTTGTGACACTCAAATTTCACAGGATTACTTATTTTTGTATGTTCTTTTATGTGACAATGTTGGTTTTCACAAATATTCATTGCTGACTGGAGAAATCCAGTTGTATTCAAAATGTCCTTTATGCATAGGGTGTATGCAGTACCCTGAATCCCCCACAATCTAGTCCAAATGTGCAAAAGCTACTTAAAATGGTACAGTGCAATTACACTACACTAAAACTGTGCAGAAATTGATGTCACAAACCCAGTAGTCCCCATTGGGCATAAAATATATACAAGTGAAAAAATAACATGTTCTGGCAATTGGTGGACATGGTCGGTTCTGACTCAGGGGTCTCTGACCCCATCGTCGGGTGGGCATAGTGACTACGATTAACTAAAGGTAACACATGATAAGTGTACATGCATGCAGGGCTGTCGGTATAGAAGCTCAGGCAACCAGCAGAAATATACCAGCTGTCAGATGAGGATAAAAGTAGCCTGGCACCTGGTTTGCTTAAATTTCCCTTCAATAATATATAAGGCATTAACGAACCGACATTGTATACTTAAGAAAATTTAAAGCCACCTGTACAACACTACATGTATGTAACCTCTAGCTTGTATCAATTCCTACTGACAACCCTGCCACATATCAGTACACTGAATAGTTAAAAACCTGTAACATACATGACTACATGTATCAACACATAATATTTTCTTATAAAATTAATTACTTAATATTTAAATAATGTTAGTACCATGCATCAATAATATTGAAGGGCATAAGTGACTTCTGATCACATTCTAAATTCTCCTTCAAATTCTTTGTTTTCTAAGGGAGAATTTAGAACCTGATCAGGAGTTACTTATGTTGCACACAGCCCTTCAATTGGATGGCTGTGTGCAACAAGGGCATATTAAAGTGACTTCTGATCACATTCTAAATTCTCCTTCAAATTCATTGTTTTCTTAGGGAGAATTTAGAACCTGATCAGGAGTTACTTACGTTGCACACAGCCCTTCAATTGGATGGCTGTGTGCAACAAGGGCATATTAAAGTGACTTCTGATCACATCCTAAATTCTCCTTCAAATTCTTTGTTTTCTAAGGGAGAATTTAGAACCTGATCAGGAGTTGCTTATGTTGCACACAGCCCTTCAATTGGATGGCTGTGTGCAACAAGGGCGTATTAAAGTGACTTCTGATCACATTCTAAATTCTCCTTCAAATTCTTTGTTTTCTAAGGGAGAATTTAGAACCTGATCAGGAGTTACTTATGTTGCACACAGCCCTTCAATTGGATGGCTGTGTGCAACAAGGGCGTATTAAAGTGACTTCTGATCACATTCTAAATTCTCCTTCAAATTCTTTGTTTTCTAAGGGAGAATTTAGAACCTGATCAGGAGTTACTTATGTTGCACACAGCCCTTCAATTGGATGGCTGTGTGCAACAAGGGCATATTAAAGTGACTTCTGATCACATTCTAAATTCTCCTTCAAATTCTTTGTTTTCTAAGGGAGAATTTAGAACCTGATCAGGAGTTACTTACGTTGTACACAGCCCTCCAATTGGATGGCTGTGTACAACAAGTGACTCCTGATCACATTCTACAGTACAGCTCAAACATAAATTATGCATGCGTGCAAGAACTTATTTTTTCGGATGCAAGAAGTTGACTTATTGCGCTTCTTTTTGCACTTATAATTAATTATCAACCGCAAGAAGTTTGACCCGCAAGAACTTCAACCACAAGAAGTTCAACTTAATTCAAATGGGTTGAAACTCTCTTACTAATAACGTAAAGCCATCCCTTCAACTGGAAAGAAACAAATATGTTACATTTTGCAGACTGAGGTTCACGTTCTGCGGGAAACATCAAATTAAAGTACTAAAGAAACATATTAGAACAACAAACACAAAACTATATATGCAGCAAAAGAATTTATCACATTTTGGAGGTGCAATTTCATGGAATTCAAGTGCAACCTTTCGCTAACACTGCTGCTGAATAATAGCTAGGTTGATTATACAGTATGACAAGGCATATTTTTGAAATTAAAATCTCCAGTTCTTGGCGTCTGAATTTCTCCACATGCAATCAGTCGATCAGGCGTGAACATGTCAGTCTGAGTTTTAATCACTGCACTTTCTGAAGCCAAGTTGGTAATGAAAACATTGTAAAACTATACTGGGAAAGTGGAATCCTTTTGAACTAAATGCACTTTAATTCATTGAATAGTCTTTGAAGGTCAACAAGAAGTGGTAATTTGCATATTGTGATTGACTCAACAATAATCGCTAAACGCGCAAATTAAAGAAGTTGGATTGAACTGCAAAACCAGGGAAACCAGGCAAAACGAAAGAAACAATTAAGAAACAATTAATAAACACTACATTATTAAACATCTCAATGTCTTTGAAAATAAGTTTTTCAAAAATATTACCAAGTCTTTCTAAATAAATTTGCCTCTTGCATGATCTAGATCTAGCGTGTACTTGCGTCTCGAAGTTCTTGCATTGGACTTGAAACTTTTTGCATTTTTAAACTTCTTGCGTGTTCTTGCGGTTGAGCCGCAAAAAGTGGGTTATCAATTTCTTGCGGTGCAAGAAGTTCTTGCAGGACTTCTTGTGGGTGCACTGTGAATTCTTCCTTAGAGAACAAGGAAATTGAAAGACTGAATTTAGAATGTGATCAGGAGTCACTCATGCCCATGTTGTACACATCCCTTCAATTCATAATATTAGTAAGATTGAATGCAATTAATGTTACGTTACCTTTCCAGCCAGTGTGACTTGTGTTGTGGGCTTGGTTGCTTCTGCCTCATAGGCCTCCATCATTTGCGCCAGTAGATAACAGATCATCTGATTCAGAACAATGAAATGCATATCCTACAGCTCATACTGATCAACAGTATTTTGTGTTTAACTATCATGACGATAATCAACTTGAGTTACACAACAGTATTAATAGTACTATCAGTACAGGACACAATTATAATTATAATATTTATTAATAATGGTCATATTCAATGAGGAGAATATGCATAAAATGATAATTGTAAATAAATTTACAAGCATTAACTATTATTTTAATGAAAACACTAATGACTTCTTTTCATATTTTAATATAATAATATTGCAAATAAAAATAAATTTAATAATTAGTTGACTTCCTTTGTAATGAATACTCAGTTAATCATTTTTTTTTTAATACACGTGAGGGATTGTATAGCCTCACGCATTCTCAGGGGTTAGAAGCTTCTAATCAACATTATTCCACCAGCCCATGGGTCTTTCAAGTTTGTCTGAATTTTAATTTATTTAATAATTAACTAATTAAAACATTTTGGTTCCTTGGGAAACTTGTCGTCAAACTAATCTACTAGCCCAGCAGGGAAATCCACTAGACCCGGGCTCTCGGACAGCACTTTCATCACACCCTGACTTTAAAGGGGTTGTATCATGGTGAGAAGTTTTTACAAAAATAAAGTATAATTTTTTATTCACCGTCTGGCCCAGACAGTTATTTTCTATGAACTGACGAACCTCGTACACATGCAGGATGGTTGAAATCAAAGCACAAACATGGCCAAAATGTTTATTAATTAGTACATGTACATGACTGTATACAAGTCATGTCTGGATTGAAAATACACATACATGTACAATGTACAAAAAATACACATACATGTACAATCTACAGGGCCACCTTGTAAAACACTTCGGTGAATGGTGCACCCTGTATAAACATTATTATTATTAATGTATGTATGCATTGCGTAAGCATTGAGGGAAGAGTTTTTAACTGTTTGTAGCCAATTAAGGTTACCGGATACCTTCAGGATGCGTTTCCAGTCTAAATTATGTAGCGCCTCGAGAAAATATCGTAGATAAATCATCCATGTATCATTTTAAAGCTTATAAAATTGGCTACAAGAATAAATAAAAAGTTTTGAATTCTTTGAAAATCTCGAATTTTCCGCGATCCCGTTTCTCGGATCTAGTGAGATGGCTTTCAGAAGCTCTGACTCCGAAAATATTTTCAAGTTTTAAAATCTGTTTGCTTTGTCGCATTTCAGAGGAATCGTATTACAAAAGAGTGTCGGGGAATGTCAAAATTCGATTTAGTTCAAAAGTTATCATGCTCTTCGTGAAAAGGCGAAAACATAGTCCGAGTAGATATGCGAGAAACGCTGTCAAGAGCTCTCTTTTTAGAATTTCCCAATTCGCCGACACCCTTTGGCAGCTGCGATATCAATTGACATTTTGTGAAAATTTCACACAAATCCAATAAATTCCTCTTGAGTGGGATCTATTTTAAAACTCTATTTTGGTTGAAAATCGAAAGCGTAGAAAATAGCACTTCAAAAAATCGTGTGTGAATCTGAAACCCCCCGCCTCTCCAACAATTAGCGAGCTCTTGGACAATAATTTCTCATCACAGTTCAACTAATCTGTCAAGATTTCCCGCCAATGTTGATTTCCGATCAAAGCTACGCGCCGCATTGAGTAAATGTTAATATAGCCGATATATAGTTCTCTTGTGTGACTTGAAAAATGGGAAAGACAAAAAGACCTGGAGGGACAATTGCAAAGCCAAGGTGAACACCTAGAGACGCCTCGAATGCCAGCATAGTTAGTAGAGGAGACACCGATTTGCGGGCGTCTGAAAAAGCACGGCAATAGCGAGATCGTCTCAAGCGATTCAGAGTCACCGTGATCAGACTTCTTTCCATCTAAGTTTTGGCCCGGGTTTCTTGGAAACAAATACTCTCTCGGCTGGCTCCTATCAATTCTTCTTTATGTTCAGATGTGGACCACTCTGTACTCTGTCTGAAAGTGAAAATACGAACCCTTGTCGTTGCAAGGACTTCTATTTATTTATCTATTTGGCTCGTAGTCGTATGCATTGTTTGGCCTTGTTTTGCTTTTCTTTTATCTTTGTTTTCCAAGCTAAGGGCAACCTGCTTGCTTTTTGAAAGACGTAAGGCCAACAACCGATGGAATTATGGAATCGTGTTTGGAAAAAAAATTCTCAATAAACAAAACCATGAATTTTATATGCGCTAGCTTTCCCCACACTGTCGTTACGGGCGAGTGAGCACTTGTCATGTGTGTTTATTGATCTGCTATCAATCAAACAGAACCTTTTACTTCTCACTGGTTAAAAACTTCCTTTTGGTATTTCTGTCAATATTTTATTTTTGAACGGAGTTTTTGGTATATGAGACACTACTACTAAAACTACATTTCTGTGTAGCTGAACATGAATTAAGTCATAACATTGAATATGTGTATTTTTTTCAGTTGTTTTTCAGGCGGCATGCAGACATTTGATCTTTGCAATATTATTGAAATATATTTTAATAAGTAGAGTTGACATAAAAACGGAGCAAAACAAACTAAAATTAGCTTTTGACTTAAATGACATCATTGAAATTTGATTCTTTAATTAATAAACGAAAATGGCTAAACGCTAATAATTTGTTTTCAATGCTGGTCATTTTGTTTTCCACTTTGACCTTTAAATCAATGATAACTGGCTACGGCTCATATCTATGCACTTTAAGTAATGATCCGGCTAAGAACTGTAGTGGAATCCATTGTCCGGCCGCAATGTGGCTCAGCCTCCCTGTACATACAGACACCCTCGGGACCAGCTCTAGCTGTCCGCCTTAGAGATGTCCAGAAATCCATGATGTCAGAACTGGAACAAGATCTTGATTACAGCAAGATTAAATATTTTATTTACAAACTTTCCTTTCCATGCATGCTGAACAGTGGAAAAATTAGTTTTATTTAATAATCATGTATTAAAGTACACAGTAAGTCCTTCACATACTTTATATGCGGCCCCGAAAGCTTTAGTAAGCAAGTCCTGTCTTTTCTGAAATAAGCTTATATTTAGTTTGTTAATCGATTTACTGATTTACTTATTTATGTATTTATTAATTTATATTGCACAGTACTTATATACCGAGAAAAAAATCTCACTCCCTCGCAGACTCGCTCGTTCGCAATATGATACGAAAACCTCGTGAATAAAAATGATATCAAGCTCTTACAAACACGCAATAATCTCTATTTATCAACTATTTTACAGATTTGTTTATTATACATTTAAAGTGAATACAATATTTAACACAAAATTAAGCATAACGAAATTTATTTCTAAAATCAATATTTATAGTACAGTGAAGTGATATTGTATCACTTCACTGATATGGTTTTTATTCACGGCTTTATCACACGGATATCAACCCCAAATGTGTAATAAATAATTATAGTGTCTGTTCTTAATCAGATCATCTTACTTTATTAGTGCTGCCATATTAGGTCAAAATGTGATAATATCGGCCCACAATCTAATGATTGTGCACAAATTTGCATTTATATAATAGTGTCTGCCTTAAGTAATAGGTATTTTTAAACACAAGTTTGCTTGAAAAGTGTCTGCTGTCGGCCACCTTAAAGAAAGTTTAGTTACTAGAGACAAACTGGCATTTGATTGATGGTCGGCTGAAATATGCAACTTTCCAAATGCACTTGAAACTTTCACTGACCTGGGCAGTGAGTCAAACTTCAATGAAAACAGTAAATTAAATCAAGATCTTATTATTATGTTGTACATTACTTTAAAGTAGCATAGACAGATAAATGCATGTGCTTACCTTTAAAGAATTGAGTTGTCTCTTTCGGGTCTCTTTATCAATATCACCATGTTCAACCATTGGAGAGACATTGTTAGTGTGCTGGGCCAGGGCTAAAAGAAATGTAAAAAACATGGACCGATACATTCACATGTGGAAAACAAACAAAATCAATTGCAAATCTAATCCATTCAGAAATGCATGTGGACCAATCAATCAAACCATGTGATCATACTGTGGGAAAAGTTAATTCATTTGGTGAATCAAACTTACGAGACTACATGTATGGTGCCAATTTTGTCAAAATTCTAGCTTTCTCTCAAGTGAATAAAATCAGTGAATTTGTGATAAACTTTAATAAGTTTGTCAGTTTATGACTTGCTTGACCTCTTTAATATTACTCACATTAGTACTGAATAAATAAATAAAAATTAAAGCAAACTTCTAGACAGTTTTAAAATCTCTCGTTTGGGATGTTATTTTTATATTCTTGTTAAATAAAACTATTTAGTACGTGTTATTTAGCTATTAGCCCAGGGATTGGAATTTTATACTTAATATATTTATCTTTTATTATTGTCCCAACAAAATATAAAAATATACAGTTTGCTTACTTTCTTTGTTTATTGCAATGAAACTGTCTGATAACTTACAATGCACATACCCTATTTCCTTGCCGGTCGATAATTATTTTTCGGAAGCCAAAAAGGGGATGATCATTCAAGCGAGGCGATTATTTCAAAGTTCCTGGACTCAAGCTGCATGGATGTCCACTAACTTAAACTAAAGAAATGTCACTAGTGTACCAAGTGTCTCTGACGAACAGTAGCGTACGTAACAAAATATCATTGAAGTCATTGAAGAAGGGGAGGGGGCGACTATTCCAGTGAGGCAATTAATTATTTCTTATTTGTGGCTCAAAAAGGAGCGATTATTCGAGCAGGGCGATTGTTCAAGGAAATATGGTACTCAATGTTACAATCCAAAATGTTTTCCTTTATCTCAGTGATTTGATGACTTACATTGTATTTTAAACCAAACAGATCCATCCCCTTGTATAATTACATGTATTAACTTTATATGCATTGTAGGTCAATTAAGACATTCAAAATTTTATCTTATAATTATTAAAAGACAGGCATTTTTGATCAGGATACTTTACATTTACATGCACCCACAGTAGCCTCAGTCTATTAATATTGACAGCGTAGTCCACAACACTGCACAGCAATCTTTGTCTCCAAAGGGTGTGTATTTGTGTTACCACAGGAAGCCCAATACTTTCTCATACAAAAATACATGTAACAAATGAATATGTTGAATGCACTTTCAATTGATGATCAGTATAATAATCATTACTTTAATATAGTACTATCTGTTAATTTTCCTAGCTAAATGTACATGTAAGGTTAACATTGTAGGATCAATAGGACAGTAATTTAGTAGGGCAGCATGCAAAGACAGTAATTCAGCACTAATCTTGCAACAACAACAAAAACAGAACAGAAGATAACAGAAAGCACTTGGACCAGTGTCATAATTTTTATGCCATGTTGAAAATTTAAGTTGTCAGACATTTTGCAAAGTGAACAGGTCGTAGTCCACTGTCTGTCAACAATTGGACTCTGTACGCCAATTCCATTTTTTTTAGACTCAGTTGGACATACAAGAAGTGTTTACATTTTGGGACTTTTCAACTTGAAAGCAGTTTATTACACAGTTTGCAGCATCAAGTGTTTTGTTTCCAGTTGTGAAAAAAAACATAACACCATTTTACAATGGAAAATGTATGTGATTTGTTAAACTGAATTTAAGTCCCAGGGTTAATAATTATTTTACAGTATATACTTACCACGAAGTAAAACCTGCCAAGCTTCATTTCTTACAACATTTTCCACTGCAGTAAAATTCCTAACAATAAAATTCAGTAGCTGTGTAAATTTGGTGTCTCACATTATACTCAACAGGCTAGTACACAGGGAGTATTAATTAAGAGGCAGTGTTCATTCCAGGGCAAGATTTTTCAATATTCTCACACTTTTACAACTCATTATTGCTTAAAAAATTTATGTTCAACATGAATGCAACACCTTTCACACTCATTAGAGCGGTTTTCAGTTGAGTGTAGTAAAACCAAACGCAAATTACCCACAGCCAGCCAATCACAGGAGTGAGTAATCACAAGTAACTCATAAATGGCTTCCCTGTGAACCAATGACAAACCAAAGCAAAACCATTTTGCGTTTGGTTTTACTTTGGATTCTGATTGGTTGGTTTACTTTCTCAGCCAATAGGAGAGCTTAGTAAACGCAAAACCAAAACACTTCCGACACTCAATTGAAATCCGTTCTATTAGTGACACTAGATCACTAGATTATAATTCGAATTATAAATGTTAGAATTAGCGACCAAGTGAAATATACGTTAGTGTGTATATTAGCTACTTTTACTCTTAATCAATACCAATTATTTGTTTTTCTCATTATTGTAAACCTTAGTAATTCAGTTTATGACTGCAATTTTGGTTAAATAAACTATCTATCTATCTATCTAGATCATCCCTTTTTAAGATAAAACTCTCGCGAAATTTGAGAAGCAATGAGAGAAACCTTGCTTTGTTTCTAGAATGAACACTGGAGAGGGTGGTACCCAAGTAATATTGTTTCATTTAAAGGCAATAACTCAAGTGCAAGTTTCAGTAACTGGCTGGGAGGTACATGTACATAAATATATTATAGAGAAAAACTGTGCCTGAGGTGTTGAAATGTACTTGCCGAGGCTCCAGCCCAAGCTAGGTCACTTACTTTCAAGATATTGGGCACAGTTTTTCACTCTACGGATGACCAACCCTATAAGCCGGTAAATAATGTACATTCGATTTTTCTCTATTCACTTTCAACTTGAGAAGAATTTTTGAAAAAACTCCAATGCATATTGAGAGTGTGTGCACTGGTTACCAATTGACCATTAGGTCAGAGATAGGAAAACCTCCCTGCTCCCTGAACCAATCAGAATGCAGGAAATCATAGGTCACCGCCCGCTCTATTAAATTGATCAGATAAAGCGTAGTCCACACAAGCAAGTTTTCCTTGACAAGTTGCCTTGTTCAATAATTGGCATGCCAGTTTTTCAACAAGGAGACCTTGTCATTTTTCGTCGTTTACACAAGCAAATAAAACTTATCAAGGAAAACCTTGTCAAGGAAAACGTGCTTTCAAGTGTGGACTTTGCTTAATACATGTACACATGAATGGTTATAAGTATTAAATCGGTGTCTCATTAAATACGTACAAACGAACCAAACTTCCCTTGAGCATGCAAGACTCCCAAGGCTCAAACTTAATATGAAGAAATCTACATGTAGCTACAATCATATCATTATCGCTCAATTAGTTATGGAATTGAAAACTTCAGTGCCATGGATTAATAGGAGATATTGTAGTTGAGTCTACGAATAGCAGTTTCAGCGGTATTGACCCGAACACCTCACTTCAATGTAATGAAGCGCTATTCAAACTGTGTATCTAAATTAGTTGTGCTTGTTTAGGAGGGTGTTGGTGTCGTGTAAGAATGATGGTTTCAATGGCGCTTCATTACATTGAAGTGAGGTGTTCGGGTCAATACCGCTGAAACTGCTATTCGTAGACTCAACTACAATATCTCCTATTGACCGATTTAGCTTGTACATTTGTTGTCCGAATTCAGATCATGTGATACATGTAGCTCTTCAGAGGTTCAGTGATTTGTTTTCCAATTAGAGAAATTTACATACATGTATACATTTCCTCTTGGGAAACAGATAAACAAGAAAACGTTACTCAAGGAAAAAGTCAGGTAACCTAAATCGGTCAATTTGGTGCAAACATCTGAGGAAACTTACCCTGCAAGTAGGTTTCCCATCTCTTTGCCTTTCCTGTCAAGAGATGAGAAACCTCGGCCGAAACCTCTGCTCGCAGGATAGAGAAAACTAGCAACCTACTGGCACTCACTGGGCCCGGTTGTTCGATGCAAGGGCAATTAAGGGTAACTATTATATCCCTTGTACAGTTTAACCTTAGGTTAGCGATTTAACGCAGGAGTGGCGCTAACCTACCCTATAAACTTTAAGCGAGGAGCGAAGCGAACAAATTAGCAAATACGTACCTCACTAAACTGAAGAACACATCAAAATTTTCGAGAATCAAACACGGGCCTTGAGAACGTAAATCGATGTAGCAATCTAGGGTTAAGAATTGATAGAAATCGTTATACTCAGCAGATTAATAAATCTGAATGAGAAGATACAAACATTTTGTGCCCAAACGTTAAATTACCCGATAGTTTCTTCGGTAAAGCCCGCGCAGAGAGAACTTCTTCTACGACGTACGAACCACTTTCCCCGGACAATAAATCATCTTTGGATAACGGAATTATAAAATCTACATCCATGATAACCTTTGGTATGAAATCGAGAGGTTTTCTTCCTATGAAAGAACAATTTTCGAAGAATTCGCCGTGCCTTGCTCTTACCCTTAAAATGGCGGCCTTTTTTGAAAGGAAACAACGGAACCAATCAGGCGCTCGAACCTAGTCCCCTATTGTAGCGGTACCGCACGAGTACGAGAGGGGTTTGGATCAAGTGAATAGTAAATACCTGTACCTCAATACCGTGCTGGCAGAAAAACATTTATACTGATACACAGATATGTTATATTTGCACTTATATCAGTGATTTTATCAAATATTTTGTATAAATCAGAAATAGCTTCGTTCACAAGGAGAAATACATTACCTTTTGTTGGCCTTAGCCTCCTGTGACGTCAGAAATTAGCATACCTATTGGATGAACTGAATCGATTTTCTTGATTAAAAATATGGGCTTATAGGCACTTTTAAGACTGATAAAATAATCTAATTAAACGGAAAATAAAGTTACCCTGTGAATGTCTGTGTATCTGTGTGTTGCTTTTTATCTTTCATTAAAATTAGATGCATCTACAGTATTGTTTGACAGTGAACGTGCGAAATCATGCTAACCGCCGTCGCTGGAAACGTCAGCTGCTACTCGCTTCCCACGGCGGTTTATAACATACTGGCTTAATCTACTTTCAGTTGCCATCTTCGAAGCAGACCAACGCTATAGGAACTAGTCATCCATATAAATACGATAAACATGCAGACGACTAAAAATGGGGAGAGAAGAAAGCTAGTAACTGCTAGTGAGACTTTTGTGAAACGATCAGTTGACAGCTGCAAGCCGCACCTCTGTTCCTATTCTGTGTATTATTATGATTTGCTTTCCAGTTGATCACCAATAGAAATTCGACCCGTGATAAATAAACCAATACAAAATTACTAATCTTGGTTAGATTTTGACAGAGTTATTATTCAAATTCGAATTAACTTAAGTTGTTCGGGCGGAACGAATACATTACATTGCAATGCTTTTGCGCGGTTAGAATTTACGACGAAAGAATTACGAAACGCTTCACAGCTATAGAATTATATGTGGTTCTATCTTCACTTGGGATTACAAGCTGAAAGTATAAAGCTGGCGAGCGCCGATCGATAGCAAACGATAAACGAATAGGTTTTTAATCCGACATCAGTGCCAGCTATACATAATTTTTACTGAAGCTTTATGTTGTACAACTAAAACTGCTCGGTCATGGCGGTGACTTCTGAACGCTCAACCCCAGGTAAACCGCATGTGGGTATCGTTCGACTTTCGCATCTTTAACAAGAATAATCAAGTGAGGAAGAACTGACACAAATCAAGTAAGTCATAAAAGGAAAATGGCGGACTATTTTAACTTTCTAACGAGAAAAAAAACGTTTGACCCAAAGACCATCGCCAAAACAGAGCTCGCAAGATGCATGAGCAAGCTAGATCTCACTGCCATAGGAGTAGCGGCAACGCTAGGAGCAGGAATTTACGTCCTCGCTGGAATCGTAGCGAGAAATATGGCGGGTCCAGCAATCGTCCTATCGTTCTTGGTGGCCGGAATCGCGAGCTTAATGTCGGCGCTTTGTTACGCTGAGTTTGGTGCTCGTTTCCCCAGGGCTGGCTCGGCTTATGTTTACAGCTATATAGCTGTCGGGGAGTTGTGTGCTTTTATCGTCGGCTGGAATTTAATTCTCGAATACCTAATCGGCGCTTCCAGTTTGGCTCGAGGTTGGACTGAATATCTCGACTCACTCGTTGGTGGAAGCATTAGGAATTTTTCTATGGAGCACATTGGAACAATGAACGCTCCACTTCTCGCTAAATATCCTGATTTCGTCGCTTGTGCTCTTACACTGCTCGTCACCGTACCGCTAGCTCTCGGAGCTAGCATGACTACAAAGGTAAACAACATTATTACCACGGTCAATATAGTAGTTATTCTATTCGTGATTCTGGTGGGCTTTTCGTTCGCTCAGGGGAAGAACTGGAGTGATGATTTTCTTCCCTTTGGCTTCTCTGGAGTGCTTGCTGGAGCTGCGACCTGTTTCTTTGCATT
This sequence comes from Actinernus sp. WN-2022, assembly GCA_030867875.1. NCBI lineage: Eukaryota > Metazoa > Cnidaria > Anthozoa > Actiniaria > Actinernidae > Actinernus > Actinernus sp. WN-2022. The sequence goes on from JAOWCC010001368.1 coordinate 32,534,106, forward strand.
TATTGGATTTGATGTCATAGCCACAAGTGCCGAAGAGGCAGTGAATCCCACAAAGGATATACCCGTAGCTATTATGTTGACAATTGGTGAGTACTCGATGTGCGGTGTGACTATAATAGTTAATTTGCCCTGTCGTCAGTCAAGTATTACTGAACCCTCAGCTCAAAAGCCCAGCAACTAAACAATACGAAAGTTGGAGCGACTCTAACAGGTTGAGCTAAAGAGTTGATTTAGGGTTCAGCCACTGGCAAACCCCTGGATAACACTATCCCTCAGATAAATCATCTTCGCCACTGGTAGGGATGTATCCGTTGGATAGTGTTATCCATAGGTGTGAAGGAGGACAAGTTCTCAGGACGTTCCATTTAAGAACTGGCCAGTCGATCAGACCAGTCAGTTCGTGTAAACGGAGAAAGGGCAGTAGAACCTCTGGCATCCAGGGTACGTTATCCACCATTTGAACAATCTAACCGTAAAGGGTATCACAAAAAAGGTTATGTTCTCTCCCTTCAAAAATATCTTTTTTTTGCCAAAACACCCCCAAAATACCATCATGATATATATTTATATGAATATCGATACACTGGATGATTATGTGCCAAACTATAAATGCCTAATTAATTATGCCCTCTTGTAATTAATTTTCCGAGAAAGTTTCACTGAAACTCTGAATTTTAACGGACCTGTGTGAAACAACCGTAGAGGCTGATCAAAGTCAGGACCCAGGCCAACTAAACCACATGTACAGATCGAATTGGATTTTAGCGTTGAAATATAACCAGATACCCTGATCACTTTATGAAGAGCTGCAAGAAGTACGGCAAGTACCTCGTGACAAACTTGGGGAGTGCTTGTAACGAACCCAATTATTTTTTTAGCTTTACGACCTCAAATTATAAATTCGTTTTTCAGTGTATATGTAATCTGACATTTGTCATCTGTCAAAATCAACCAATCAACTTCTTAGTGTCTATCTGTTACTTGACCTCAAGTGAAATATCGAAACAGACTGCTGTACTAAGCGTAGACGAAAACCGAAAGATAATAATCCGAACGAAGTGTGTCGCGACTGCGTAGGACAGGTGTTTGAATAAAATTTGTTTAATAGTTTTGAAAAGCTTTGGTTGAGTATTTGGTGGCTGTCGGGATATAAAATAAACTGTTTAATTGTCGAGTGATTGTCACGGGAAATATTTGATTGGAGTCGTAAACTACACTTGATCGGCTTACTGTACTTTGCGAAACGAAACGAAACGAAACTGTACTTTGCGAAACGCGTATTTAAGCACTGTACCTTGCGTATATTTTCAACGTACGTTGGTATCTCGTCGTTTACCTGCGGTTATGGTTTGGTTTAGTGCATCTGACTTTTCAGACCAATTCGAGGTTGAATAGAGCTGCCGCTGATAGCAGCTTCCATTTTAATTTCTTTTTATTACTTTATCATTTTATTTAGCTCTGGTATTTTTACCAAGAAAAAGAAACAAAAGCAGTAATCACACCCACAAGCCTGCCCGGCGCTAAGTTGAATATTGTTTTTAGCTGTTCTCAGAAGTGCTGAAATACGTGTTTCGTAAAGTAAAGTAAATAAATTAATTAATTCCACCAGAACAGGACAATACGATGCCACCCTTAGAAGGATCCGGGGAAGAATCTAAAGAATATGATATCTTTGAACCGAGAAATTTACCGGCATGTTCTCACAATAAAATACATAGAGAATATAATACATGGGAGCGCGGAGATATGGAATTTGTCTTCGAGTGTTCAACTGGATATAGTCACGAGTGAGCGCAGCGTCTATGTATTATTTTATTACTCGGAAAGGCCCGGCCCGAGTCAGAAAATGCAAGCCGTTTATTATTATTATTTGTTGTGTCGCTCCGGAAGTCGCCGTTAACCAATCGGATTACACATGAGCCATTGTTCGATGAACAACTCAACACGTGACAAGATTAACCAATCAGATTCGACACCGCTCGGGGACACTTACCAAAGATATTTTTAGAAGCAAAGTTGGACGGGATCGGGAGCGAAGATTGGAGCCATTCTTACACATTATTTTGCTCAAACCAAAGGTCTCTTCGACTGAAATACCAAGATGTTCAGTTATTCTAGGGCTAGCAGGACTTTTAGGTGCTTTCGATGGAAAATTCTTACATTTACGAAAGGAGTGTGGCGATAATCGCATAGTCAGCTGCTAGTCACTAGTCTAGTGGAGTAGTGCTAGTCTGGCCGAATGATCCACGGAAACTGAATGAAAATGCCTGTACTGCTGCATCTAAGTGCCATAGGACTACTCTCCTGAAGTACTCTTGTCTGTCTTGAGATTATACTGCTGGGAAGTCTTGAAGCCAGTCAAACCAATGCTGAGCTTTTATACTAACTTCGACTCGAGTCGCAAAAGCTGGAAGTGAACAGTGATTGACCCTTGGCTTTGAACGCGAACGGAAATTAGAACTGGTGAGGTTGAAATATTTGTGTTAATATACGCACACAAATCTTACTTGTCCCTTGATTGTAATTCGAACTGGAAATGAAATCGTCCGTAAATTGAACTGAATGTGACTTTATATACAGACCAAGAAGAAAAAGTTAAAATCGTCAAAAGAATAACAGAACGACAGACGATAGAATTGACCACGAATTATACCCATAAACAGAACTGGATATGACTACCGTATTAAAATCGAATTGGACCGGTGAAAAGAATAGCAGGATTTTGTCCCCGGGATTTGTCGAACTGTCATGAAACTAGAACTGGAGAGTATAAATTAGGGCTCTTGCCACAGTATTCTTCGCAGCCGTTTATATTTATGTCGCCTGACGCAGTTTCTTGTTCGCCGACGATTGATATGAACGGGCTTCAAACTGGCTTTGTTTTCTTATTTTGCTGCCGAACTGCACAGAAGACCTTGAAATTACCATTCAATAAATCTACCTTAATTTATCCTAAAGAAAGCTTTGATTTATACTCTCGAAGATGGAAATGTATTATATTTTCTCTACTTCGCCTTCTCTTGCCGTTAACAATAGGAAATGGACAATCTGAAATCTACAACTGGGAAGCTACAATGTTTACCGTCTCGTTTTTCTCGGCTAATGGCAATCAAGATACCGTGGCGCATGTAATCGTTTCGTGGGCAGAGGTTTCTCTCGGCGGCAGGAAAGGGGTTGGGTGGAACTTCTCGAAACAAGCTATAGTATTGGCATACGCAACAATAGAAAACAACCTAACCATTAGAAAGTGCAGTACAAAAACCATAGAAGTATAGTATTATGGGTGCAATCAGAATACAGGTCTCGAGAGGTTCCATCACTACTCGGAGTAGTGAATCAATTACTGTACAGCGGAGGAGGATGTATGACACAAAAATATGTTAGACCTCCATGTATTAATTAACCTATTTCTAGGTGGCCCGAGTATAATGCCCAACGGGCGTCTTGTTTATTATATAAACAATACTTGGACCTGGGCCCGGTTGTTCGAAGCAAGGCTTTTTTGTTTGAATGGAAAGTGCCCAGGATTCCAGTTAGGATTTCGAGCGAGGGAGTCAGGCTTTCCCAGAAATTTATAATTATCTAATCACGTACAAAGGGGGCTTGATAAATAAACAAAACCATTATTGTCGATGTTGTAAATAAATCTACCGTGACAGTGTGGGTGTCGATTTCATTCAATACACGAATGCGGGTGTAAGGCGAGAAAATTCTAAAATACTAAAAACTCAAATTGCATTCAAACAAACGAAAGTTCAACAGGGAGGAGCCCCGGGAAAATAAATAAAGCCGAGAAAAGTTCCAGCGGAAAGAAACTTCTGCAGCGCTGAGAACTTCGAGAAAGGTTTAAAAAAAGTTGGAGCTCTTACGAATCGTCAAATCAGTGTAGCCGAGTCTATCAAATTTATGCAATATAGATCAGATCAATAGCCTTTTCGCCAATTGTACCTGTTTCAAACGTTCTTTCATTTGTGTTTTTGTGTCTTTATTTGACTAGCTCCGTTCCAGAGAGTCATCTTGCGTCTCCGGCACTCGCTGATCGCGCCTAAATCGGCGCTCTTTATGCCTGTAAACTTAGCGACACCCATGCTACTTTTGTAGGCTAATCCCTACAATCCTTTCTTTTGCTAGAGTTGGTAAACCTGAAAAACCATGGGGTTATCTAGTCAACGCGTAAATATCGCCATATCGTTCTGATCGAAGGGAAGAGACTACAAAAAAAACTAGTCATATCGGGAATGTTAAATGGCTAGGAAGAAAAAAATCATAAAAACAATGTGTGTGTATGAGCAAAGTTCTTTAAGATGCCGTATATAAATACCCGTTTTCATTGTGAAAGCTGCTCGAACAACCGCAAGCGGCACAGTGCTATCCTGCTGTTTAGGCTCGTCCACTTGTCAACACAATCTACTGAAACAGCTGTTTGAACTTTAAGCTGAGAGAAGAGTTGAAGCAGCCTGAACATTTTTCGATCGATCGCTTTGAAAGGCTGATTTTTTTAGTTATTATTTATTTCGTTATGAATAAAAATAGCAGAACGAGGAAAGGAGAACAAAAAATGTTATCCAGTGAAAAAAGGAAAGAAAAAACAACAATTTCGGCGCCGGGGTTCGAACCCCCGACCCGTCGTTCACGGAAACAAGTTCTGCCGACTGAGCCATCAAGCATTACCAGCCTTTCGTCAGGGAAAAATTGTTACAAATATCAACGCCAGCCTCATTGTCGTGTCTGCGCGGTTACTATTCCAGTTAGGGTGGCAACAAGGCCGACCGGATCACCTGAACTGTAAAGAGGAGTTTTGTTCGTAAAAAGGAGCAACTAAAGAAGTCTACCCGGCGCTATATATGTGACAGTAAGTATAAACTAAGATTATTGTTTTTATCTGTTCCCAGGAGTGCTTAAATACGCGTTTCGCAAAGTACAGTTTCGCAAAGTACAGTTTCGCAAAGTACAGTTTCGCAAAGTACAGTTTCGCAAAGTACAGTTTCGCAAAGTACAGTTTCGCAAAGTACAGTTTCGCAAAGTACAGTTTCGCAAAGTACAGTTTCGCAAAGTACAGTTTCGCAAAGTACAGTTTCGTTTCGTTTCGCAAAGTACAGTAAGCCCACTTGATCCGTATGTAGAAGACAAAGAGGCCTCTCGAAGGCTATCTTTGTCACCGAGTGTCAAAAATAATCTGATTAAAGAAATGAAATCAGTAGTAAGTTTACCGAGTTTGAGAATGTTAGGATAAATACGAACTGAATAGCAGCTTTCAAAAATAAGAGATAATGTATGGTTTTGAGGACGCCGTCACAAAAAGCCTGATACGTTCTCTCTTATTTTTTCGATTTTTGAAAGCTCGCCACATGTTTATTAACCAACCAAACTTCCTCAGAATCGGTAAACTTACTATTAATTTCTGTGTGATCTTTCTTGCTATTTTGTTCATTCCTTAATCAGATTAATGTTTGACACTCGATCACAGTCCCTTCCTCAACTCCGTAATGGCTGATACGTAATCCGTGCGGAAGGAATCGAGTTATAAGCAAGATTGAGTAGTAGGGAAATCCGCCGCTCGCTAAATATTTTATTGCGTATGTGTATGTGACAACACTCTCTTTGACGCTTCAAGGCTAAAACTACTTACAAATGTAATTCGTTATTGATGTTACCTTAATTCGGACCAAGTGTGAACTCGTCCACGCCGGGCAAACGCCAACAGACGGTCACGTGACAGACACGTCACCCCAGTAATTAGTCGATAACCATACCAATGTACGTCAAAATATTCAAATATAACACTTTCGATAAACATTTGATAACGATTGGGACGTCTGTGCTGTATTTTGTATTTCAGCCTCGTTCAGTTGTCACCTCCACCGAGGCAAAATTATACAAGATTCTATTTTAATTTGGCGATGGCTTCAAAATCATTTAGAAGTCCACCAGGTTACAAGCGGGGAAGGGGGGGGGGGGGGGGGGTACTCCCTTATATGGACTATACGCGGGTATGTGCCGAGGGATAGGGTATGGTTTTTGAGCTGCCAAGGTCTGGGATAAGGTATCCTTTTTACGGTTTTGGTCTGGGAAAGGGTATAGATTTTGATATACTTAGCGCTTTATCGACCACACTACAGCTTAAAATACCATATTAAAACAAAACAACGGCTTTCGTAGTGTAATTTTAATTTAAAACTGTTCGGGATCTGGGATAGGGTGTAGATTTTTGCTTTAAGTCTGGGATAAGGTATAGATTTTTTTGCTTCAAGTCTGGGATAGGATATGGTAAACGGCATTTTTAGGTCTGGGATAGGGTCAGGGTTTTGAGGTCTCCGCGGCACACCCCTACCCAAAAATCTTGTGAGTGCCCCCCCGAGTTACAAGCTTTAAATTCCCACCCCTGCATAAAATTAACTTTTTGAATCTGGTCAGTTATTATCCCCAAATTAAAAGGACGAATTACGGTTTATACAACTAGCGCTGTACTTGATACTATTACTATCAGCTATAAACTACAAGAATGTGAAAGATACGTTTGCCAAATCTGGTGGGTAAATGGCCACCATGTCGGCGTCTCGATCGTATAGAGTTGCCTGACAGCTTTCAAGCTAAATTGAGTGGAAAACCTTTTGTTTGTCCGAAGAAAACGCTCGTTCTAAAATTGAATTGAATACTTCTTCATCGCCCCATAGATATATATCCGCTAGTTCGATTACAAGTGCCAATCAGCCCGCGGTCATTCAACACCGCTTTAGCGAATCGGAATTTTGTGCTCCCTTCACTTTCCTCTCCCCATTCCCCCTCCCCTCCATCTATTTCTATATCGTAAAACCACCTATCCATTTATCATACAAGTACCCCCTCCCCTCCCCTCCACCGGGCGTATCCGCTTCTCCTTGTGCGTTTCTTTCTACATCCTTTCTATTGTGAATTTTAACGGGACCCTGAAACAACCAAGGGGCTGCTCGAAGTCAGGACCCGGCTAAACCACAGATCGAATTGGAATTTAGCGCGTTGGTTTTTGTGGAGGGAAGAAAACAGGAGAACCCGGAAAAAACCCTTGGAGCAACGGCGAGATACTAACAAACTCAACCGACAATCAAACCCTCACTTGCGCTACCCCGGCGGGCATGATTCAAATGAATATAGACTTTTCCTACGCGGCAGCCATATTACAATACAATACAATACTTTATTTAACCACGTGTCACCTAGGAGCTTATTCAACTCGTTTAAACGTGAACTTGAACAAAAGATAGGCAAATAAAAATACATACAAACTTATAATTTTAAAAAGTTTAGATACACTTTATTATATTAATTATTGATTATATAATATTAAAAAGTCTTGAAATATTACAATGTTAAAAATGTATATTAATCTATGCATATATACTCATTACAATAAACCAAGAGAGGATAACTAGTTATCCTCTCTTGAATAAACCTATTGTTAATGCTTACCCAGCCTTGGTCTCAAACGTGTTATTTTCGGAATGTTGCTACTTTCGGTGGGTCGTTGCTTCGACAGGAAAAAAAAAAAATGAATAGATTAGAATGAATACTATGAGAGCCCGTCGTCCATTCTAACAGCCTTTGAATAATAATCGTAATTATACTTGTAATTTTTGAACAATAAGTTTTAGCCTTTTATCGCTTGATTTGATCAAGTCACAATCCCCTGCTTTAATTGGCGCGGCAGAATATGACCTTTGCTCGCCTTTTTTCAGAGGAAGTCTGGTAAGACCTACAGCAAAGCGGAAAGTCGTAGGAATATAATGTTTGATGGAGCAGTGAAGGACGCTTTTAAATAACGAGAATTTGTGGTGTAAAGCGAGTTTTATGTGATACAACAAGATCCCATAATGGACGAAATTAATTTGCTTTTAAAACAGATTAATGATTTCTAATCAACACTCGAATATGATAATTTCTCATCATTGTTACGTCAAAAGAACAGCGCGACAGATCCTCGCGCACAGAAACATTGAACTCGAACCTACATCCGTTCCTCTACCACTTGGGCTTAACTTCTGTCAGCTGAGTTAATCCAAGGCTTCACTCGGTTGGCATCTGATGAAAACAAAAATTCATATCCTAAGGCGAAATTCTATCAGAATCATCGATCAAGCCTGAAGGACCGTATACTTAAAAATGGCAACTAGGTGGATAAAAAACCTTGGCCGCAAAAAATACTTGGATCCAGACTCGATTGCACAAACAAAGTTAGCAAGATGTTTGTCTGTCAAGGACCTCACCGCCTTGGGAATCGGAGGCACACTTGGTGCAGGAATATACGTCGTAGCGGCTGAAGTTGCTCGCTCGATCGCCGGACCTGGGGTTGTGATATCGTTTCTGATCGCGGCCGTGGCGTCGATCCTCTCTGGGCTTTGTTACGCTGAATTTGGCGCGCGAGTCCCGAAGGCTGGTTCAGCGTATGTGTATAGTTATGTCACGGTGGGAGAACTGTGTTCTTTTATAATCGGCTGGAACTTAATCCTGGAATATGTCATCGGAGCAGCTTCAGTTGCTCGAGCATGGAGTTCATACTTCGACTCTGTTATTAACGACAAAATTCGTACCTTTACTCTAGCGACATTTGGGGAAATGCATGTTCCAGGACTTGGAAAATACCCTGATTTTTTTGCTATGGGGCTAGTTTTAATCATCACATCTGTCCTTGCAGTTGGCGTAAAGAATTCTTCGAGATTCAATAACCTTTTTACCACAATTAACCTATTTATAATTGTGTTTATATCACTCGGTGGATTTTACTTCGCGAAATCGTCGAATTGGACGGATGATTTTTTACCGTTTGGGTTCTCGGGAGTTGTTTCTGGAGCTGCGACATGCTTTTACGCCTTCGTGGGATTTGACATTATCGCTACGACGGGAGAGGAGGCGAAAAACCCCAGCAAATCTATTCCTATATCAATCGTGGTATCCCTCGGTAAGCCATTTAATTCGCGTTCAACAAAAGGCCACCTGTAGAAAATTGAAATAAATAATCCACACTTCAAACTTGTTTTGAAAATAATTGAGGGAAAAAGCACATTGTTGCGTTAAAAAGCATGTTTAATTAAGTAATTTTCAAACCATAGCCAGTTACTTTGAAATATTAGATTCGGCAATTTGTTTATTTAAGTTGAAGTTGAAAATGGCAAGTTCCTCACCGTGAAAAGTGTGTTGTGCTCGTAATGGCGTGTTCCAGTTGATTTTTAATTTTAAAAGTCGTCCATCCGCATTTTTATTTTCGGACTTAAATATACACTAAAGACGCTAAAGTTTACCGGCGTCAAATACTCCAAGAAAGATATGCAAATAATAGTGCATATTCCCTTTACTTCGAAGCAGAGATATGGGCAGGACTCTTCTGTTTTATATTTCTTGGAATTAGTACGAAAATAACGCGCCATAAATATCTTAGCATTAAATATGCTATTGCGTTCTTGTGGCCATAAAATATCCCAGTAGAACTAAATATTTCAAACTCCACTCCACGTTGCTTAGCAACCAGCCACCGGAAGCAGTGTCAGAAATACCTGGATATACCTGTTGCTCGTTTTAATGGCGTTCATGGATGGAGATAATCTCCAACTTTCCATCAGCCAATTCAAAATGTATCACGTTATAAGTAGATAATTTACAGTCAGGATACCTGTTTACGTACAGTACCGCAAAAGGTTCACTTTCCATTTAGAAGAATTCCTGTTCAGTCCTTCGATTGACCGTATGCTGGAATAAGAATATACAGAATGATCATTACATCCAAATCGCATATGACGGATTCAGTTGTATTTGCCACTGAAATATAAAGGTATCCTGACTATCATATGTCAGCAAGAATTTGTAACCAATGATTATCATTTCCATAGATTATTTCATCTATTCTTATTCTGGAAAAACTCAAATTTTCTTTGTAAACGAGTTTTCTTCACCTGAGCAATTTAATTGACCGCTGAACATGATTTGCTTCTTTATTGTTAACTGGAAATAATACTGTAGACGGTACTATTGAGAGGGAGAATGATAATTGCCCTAAACTTACAACGAATCGAGGCTAATTGCGGCAAAGAACTCGCTGATAACTTAGATCCTTAGGAAAGAGAACAGATGATCCTTGGGGTTCTTATCAACCGAGCGCGAGGACCGTATACGCGTAGAGTCAGGATATCGCATGAACGCGAGTGCTATACCTGATTTATGGGCACTGAGTGATATTTTGAAAGTCCTGATCCTTTTGAGAACTTTCAAAATATCACTCATTGTCCATAAATCACGTATAACACGCGCAGTTCACGCGACTTTTTGTTAATAATGTACCGAGCAAACATTTGCTGAAAGCGTGCACCTGTGCACTCTTCTGTAACCTTTTTATGCACTTGTTATTGAGCAATCAGAGTCCAGATATTTTGTTGAGTATGATATTATAATGGGTGATATAGGTGCGATGTGATGAGAGTATGGACTTGGCATATCAAATTCCACACAAAAACGACCGAATGCCCATATTTCCATGCAAGTATGGTTCCAAACAAGTAAGGTTAATATGGAGTTTTACGATGCGGAGCCGAAAAAAAATATCGGACTGTTACCATGGTAAAATTCCAGTGAAATCTCCACTGAGTGCACTCCATTTGATCTCGAGAATGTCTTGATATATAATAATATACACTGTTCTCTTTCAGGAATATGCTTCGTTGCCTACTTCGGTGTCTCCGCCGCGCTAACCCTCATGTGGCCCTACAGCCTGCTACCAGAACGAGGTGCCTTGCCAAAGGTGTTCGCCCTACGAGGTGCCCCATGGGCCCAATACATAATAGCCGTAGGAGCCCTCTGTGGCCTAACTGCTAGTCTAATCGGAGGACTCTTCCCCCTACCTCGTCTGCTGTACGCTATGGCAAGCGATGGCCTAATCTTTGAATTCCTAGCCCGTATCCACCCCAAAACCGAAATTCCCATCTTTGCTACGGTATCATCCGGCGTTCTAGCGGCATTTCTTGCTCTGATATTTGAGCTGCAAGAATTGGTCGAAATGATGTCGATTGGTACCCTTCTTGCCTACACTATAGTGGCCGTGTGTGTCCTGTTGCTAAGGTATAGTCCTGGGGCGATAGGCATCACCAAGCAGGTTCTGGATGAGGTTAGTGATGTCCCAGTGACAACAAGACAAGAGAGGATTAAACTTCTAAAAGATTCAAACCTTCCGACACCAACCAAGGAAACGGCCTTCAAGGCTACTGTCTGCGTGGGTGTCTCCTCGCTACTCTTCATCTTCATCAGCGCTCTCGCTATATGGGGCCAGGAGGCCTTCGTGGCACAAAAAGGTTGGGCCATTTTCCTGGCTTGTATTCTTGGAGTGCTCCTTATTGTAACAGTGCTGTATCTAATACGCCAGCCGACGAACAAAACGCCCCTTCCATTTATGGTCCCTTTTGTTCCGTGGATACCACTAATGTCGATGTTCGTCAACATATTTCTGATGCTGAAGCTGTCACATCTCACTTGGATTAGATTTGCCGTCTGGATGGCTATCGGTAGGTATTTTGTTCCCTTCACTGCCTCAGTGTTATTCAATTCAATTTTTATTTACACTATTTATAAGCACTAGTTACATAGACATACGGTAAACATACAGCAGAGTAAAGAAAATAAAATAATATACAGAGGTTATAAAAGGTAAGTGTGCAGCAGCCAAAGTAGCATAAGCTTTCGAGTTGGCTGCCGCAATGTTTGTGTAGTAATCAGACTTAGCTCAAATAGTAAGTGTTAATAGATGTTGGAGAAGCAAAGGAAAAAAAAGGAAAACAAAAGTCAAAAATGGAGGAAGAAAAAGAAGAATAGAGAAAATCTGGCAGGTACTGGAGTAAAAATATTAAGAGAAATTATTTCTGTCTACAAATCAGTAATGTTTTGCATTGTTTTTTAAACGAATAAAAAGATAAAGATTTTAGGGATAAAGGTATGGTTTCCCAAATTTCTGAGGCAAAATATTTGAAAGTAAATTTACCATAGTTGGTTCTAACGTTTGGCCTATAAAAGTTGTCATTGGCTGCATATCTTGTATTGTAAGCATGTATATTAGATACAGGTACCAGGAATTCAGAAACAAATTCAGGAGTATTTATAGAATGACTTCTTATTTGATGTATAAGTATAGCTATTTTCATTTTTACTATGTTCTCAATCTTCAGAATCGCGAGCAATTTGTAATATGGATTAAGATCCTCATGCCCACTTGCAAAAAAAATGCATCTTATACATTTATTAAGTTTCGACGACAATTTGGTGATATTAGTTTTGTATGTAATCCCCCAGCTTATAATTCCATAATTAAAATAAGGGTAGATAAGGGTATAGTATAAGTTTGTTAGCATACGTAAGTTGAGATATCTCTCTAAATTTTTAGCAACTTTATTATTGACGTGTGAAATTTGATTATGCCATTGAAGATATTCATCAATATAAACTCCCAAATATTTGATACAGCTTTTGCGTGAAATATTAGGAATATCGATTGTTTCATTTTTTCTTTGAGGTATAAATGTAATTAGCATATAATGAACATGGTTCAATATCATAACTACATATAGCATATAATTAGTCTTCTTAAACTTTATTGAGAGCTTATTTGCTGAGCAGTATTGATATACTTTTTCTAATTCATCATTTATAACATTTTGAAGTTCGATAAGATTTTTAGAAGAATAAAAAATGTTAGTATCATCAGCAAAGATTCTGAAACTTAAAATGTTACATGAATTGTGGCTGGTTCCCACGTACGACATAAGTATAAGCGCAGTCATAACACAACACAACAACTATATATGTATCGCAGATGTTCACAGTATAAATTTAAAATATGAGATATATCAAAAGAATGGTACAGGCATAACTGATAAGCTAATCTAACTAGGGTATCTTTAAGTAATGATTCAGCCAAGATGGTTTGCACTCAATCCCCAGAGATTCAAATGACAAAGGCATGGCGGCCATGTTGGTGTACAGAACAAAAGAAGCTAACGAAGAATCTATTGTTAACTGTACACCAACATGGCGGCTATGACGTAAGTGCAAAGGGTCCATAGCAGAATCCATTGTTCTGCGGCAATGAGCCTCCCTCACATAGGATTGTCGTGTGTTGTATAACATAGATACACTGGGCGATAGGGATCAATATTCTGAAATACAATTTGTAGAAAGTCTTGTTATATTCCATTTTAATGATAAAATTCCGAAGGAATTGCCGAAGACAAAAGCCACGAAACTGGCACATTTGATAAGGTTCTTCACATATGATTTCCTTTATAAACGACATCTGGAAGCACCATGTAAATCATTTCATCGAACTTTAATGAAATCAGAGAAAATTCTACTTCTCTCTTACTTTTAAGACGATTTTTATGTTTAAACCAATCAAATCAAGAGTAACACCTCACTGCATTCCTTTGGCCGTTGGTGCTATCGTTCTTACATGAAACATTACTTAACAATTATATTTTGCAAAATAAATTACATGGTCAAAAGGTAGGCGGTAAACTAAATAAACACACACACAAAGTATAAAACAGACAGGTGATAAATAAGGCTACATAAGTATAAAAGTATATTAATTTAACTTAAAACAGACTAATTGAAGATGGCTACTAGAAGGAAGCAGGCCAGGTTTTAATATTGAAGTAGAAGGTCATGTATCAGCTTTTTCTTGATTTGTGTTTTTGATAAAAGTTTTAATTTACAATCAATAATGTACGCATACACCGGATATTAGAAATTTAGGTGAGGGGAGGGCATGGGTAACTGAAAATTGTAGTAGCCTATAGACCCATTCGAAAAATGGCTGCCGCTAATTTGCATAATTTTGATATTCAATATTTTCTGAAGAATGAACTAGCCTATGTGAAAGAGTGAGTTCGTGTTAGCAACATGTAGCTCTTCGATAATGGAAGAATGTATCCTTACAGAGCAATCAACGTTTGAAACTCTCAAGAAACACGAAAACGAGGCTAGTCAGTCCTGACGTCCTGAATCTCATACAAAACTCTCTTATTTTAAACCTCAGTAACTTTGCAACACTTGGTGCTATGCTCTTTAAATTATACAAACGTGCTCATTTTTGCATGCTCTCTGAAGTGGCAGTATTTATTTTAGTGCCAACATTTCCTAACAACCCAAGTTTGGTGACACCATTTTTCGAATGGGTCTATAAAGCGCATTCATAAATGGCGACTATATTTCTAAATTTTGAAAATTCACGTGACGTCATCAAAAACCTAAAATATAAACTATAAGTCCTACAAAGCTGTTCTTTGTATATATTCTAGACATCGATAATAAAAGTCTACACAGCAAATTTCACATCGATGGGATGTATTGTTCCGGAGTAAATAAATTTAGATTTTATATTATGACAGAACGACCCAGCATATTTTCCGGAAGGCATAAAAATCCATGTAATCGTGTCAATTTCTTTTTTTTTAACTCGATAATTTTTTTATAGGTTGCTTTCAAAGAGTTTTGAAATGAAACCCAATGATTTTGATGGGAAAATAAACTTTATTTGTATTTTCGTTTTATGGCCGCCATGTTTAATTCAGTGTGTCCCACAGACGGCCCCATACAAATAGTTCTACAAGGACCAAGATGTTTATTTTATTTTATCAATGCAAACCAATCTTGCGATCGCGTGTCATGACGATGAAAACCATCAATAAATGAGAAAATAATACTAGTGACTACAAAGACCACATCGACATGAGTAATATGGGACATTCTGGGAGATCAAGAAGGTATCGCCACGAAGCTATTATACGAATTAAATTTGATTAAAATTACATAGGTTCGTATGAAGTGAAACCAGTGAGAAAAGTGGGCTCTACCTCGGTGTAAAAACCTCACAGACTGCGTCACAAAACTCCCTTTGTTAACTATGAATAATTTGGGACTTCGAATATTTCCCGAGCACCCGAAGCTGCACTTTTTACAAGCAATTGGGGAGCCTCTATACTTTAAAAAAAAATCACTGCGCTCAGCTTAGGAATCGAACATTTATAGAATGACTGACACAACACTACCCTAACCGCTAGACCGCGAGTGAATTCACTTGTTGGCAACTTTTTTTTTGGTTTCACGTATTTATATGCACTGATGACGAGTAGCTGCATAAATTATAGTATTATAGTATTCAATACACTACAATTGTAATACGATTACTCACCGAGCACGTCAGGGCATGGTCTCTAGGGAATATTTTTTCCACCGAGGTAAACCCGAAAAGTAGAATGGCTGTGAGTTAAAAGGTTGCTGCAATTTGCTGAAAATTGGAACAGATATAGCTAAGGAACACAAGAAGACACGCTGTAAGTTTTGTCGATTTTTATTCAAGATTTACGTCGAAAATGGAAGACTAAAAATCTTATTAAATATTGCCATTTACGGAGCATGGGATACCTGTGGTTTCATGGAAATTCTTGTTGATCAAGGCTGGAAAAAATGGTTAGATGCCACTAAGTAGGTGGCATAGCCTTAACCACGTGTTGTAGGTTGAAAGTCCGAAGACTTTTCTCGTCCTTATCGAGGGAGATGCTAACCTTCTCTCGGCTCATACAACACACTTTACAAAGCCCCTTTAAGCGTATTTATACACATTCTCTACTCTCTTTCTATTACATTTCTACTTTCAGGAGTACTTTTCAACTGTCTTAATTTTATCCTATTTACCTGGGCTTTCTGTTTTGGTAAAAATTCACGTGTTTCAAAAATATTATTTCAAAAATATTATTTCAAAAATGTTTTTGCCAAAGTTTATCATTGCCATATTGCGCATGCGCAGAAATAAAAATCATTTAAATGTATGTTATAGAGGAAGGACAGCTTGCATTAATATAACATTAGCCCTAAAATAACTATCAAACCGTTAGGTTCTCCGATGGTGGTGTCGTTATCACGTACGCCTTGAACGCGGGAGACAGAAGTTCGAGTGTTATTGAGTGTTATTGATTGTTATTGAGTGTTATTGATTGCATGTGACGTCATCAAAATTCTAAAATCTAAACTATGAGATATATGAAGCTGTTCTTTTAAGATGATTTAGATATCGGTATTCTCAGTATTCTTCGAAAAATGTACGTCGATACGGTGATTTGTTTTTGAGTTACAATATTTTGAATTTTGGGACAGCCCAGGTCAGCGTGTTTCCTAAATGTCAAGGAAATCCATATATTTCGGCCAATTTCAAATTTTAGACTTGATAAACCTTTAAAAGTGATGTCTAAAGTGTTTTGAAGTGAATGCTAATTATATTGATGGGGAAAACAGCTTTATTTGTGGAGTACGTTTTGGCCGCCATCTTGGTGTACTAAAGCCAACATGACCGCCGCATGCTAATTACACTAAATTGTTCGAATATTATTTGGCCGACAGCTCGGTTACGAAGTACTCTATTGCTCCAAAATTTCGGTCATTTCTATATTTTTACCTGCTCTATACACAGCATTAAAACTATTTTACTAATACAAGATTTTTCTTGAGGCAATTTTGTGACGTCAATGCAAACGATCAATATCTTTCTCTTTCATGCCTTTACTTACGCAGCACCTTCGATATAACAGATCTACAGTGATCCTACGTGAAATGTGGCTGATTACACTTCGTTAGAATACTCTTTGCTGCCTTACTAGTTTCATAGTTAGAATATTCGAATCGTTAAGTTGTCGATTCTAAGTGCAATTAGAGCCGTTATACGAAGAGAGAGCGAACTCGTGATCTCAGATGTATGGTTCGCCGATCTGTAGTGGTCATCACGGGAGACCGAGGTTGGAGTCCTCGCCGGCGAACCATATTTTCACATAGTATGGTATACGTATGTCTTTCTTTTTCATGCCTTTACATACTTAGCACCTTTGATATGACAGATCTACAGTGATACTATAGGAAAATCACATGCCTGACGAGGTAATTCCACGTTAAATTGCACGAGAAATCCGATATCGCCTGAGTCGCTTCGACGAGGGCGATATCGGTTTTTCGAGTGCAATTTAACGTGGAATTACCGAGTCAGGCATGTGATTTTCCTTGAATAGCATAGTCCGATGAATTACTTGAAGATTTAGTACTTTTGTTGATATTTTGCTAATTTATAAATAGCGCGCGTAGTCTACAGTGGTGATTCCACTCTGAATCACCACTCCGTCTCAGCCAATCAGCGTCTGATTTCGCAAATGCACCGTGCGATTCAGCTTTGGCTATGCGATTCTATAGGTAAATTCATTGCCTGACGAGGGAATTCCATGTTAAATTTCACGCGAAAAACCGATATCGCACGAATCGCGAAGCGATGAGTGCGATATCGGTTTTTCAAGTGAAATTTAACGTGGAATTCCCGAGTCGGGCAATGAATTTTCTTTGAATCCCATTGCATCTAGTGATTTACGAAAATAAATAAAGAATAGTTGCTGAAATTCCCGCCACGCGCCAGGAATCCATTACGCGGTAAACTAACGAGCGAATAGGAATCAAGCTAAAATTAGACTGAGACTCACACGATGTTCAACTAAAAGTGAAGTCGTTGCTCACAAAACTGAACCTGACAAACCGAAGAGCTGCTGCACAAGTATACGCATAAACTTGTAAGTATTAAGCCAGTGTTTCTTACTTTATAAGCAAATTCAGTACCAAATGTTAATGCTCAATTTCTGTCTCACAATAAATAAGCCTGTTTTTAAACTGTTGAATGTTTAATACTTGTGTTCAGTCCACTCGTTTCCAAAACTTTCCTTGTACCACGATTTTAGTACCGTTCTGTAGCCGTGCTTTTCGTCCTGTTTTTACTGTTTTCAGTCATTTAGCTTCTCTGTGTGAATATTACATTAATTAAATCAGCAAATCCACGAAGCCCCTGTCCAACTTTTCCGTTCAAAATCACACCTTTTTGCTGCAATTGTTTTTGTCGATTCCTCGGATTAGCTAGAGCTCGAGTCGCTCTTGTTCAGTCGAGGGCCAAAACATATCATTTCTCGCAAAAAAACGAAATAAAAGATATATAATTTTCATGTTCTTTGACTACTGTTCACTTTGTGAATATCCTGGTTTGTAATTTTAACATGATTTGTGTCTCTGTTCGCGATAATAAAAATAAACAAAATATTTACGCGCGGGCTTCCTGTACATCGTTTAATACAGCTTTTCAAACCGTTGAATTCCACAAAATATTAAACGCTTCGTTAGCCAATCAGCGCGCGATTTTGAGTCGTGCTATGGGATTCTATAGGTAAATTCATTGCCTGACGAGGGAATTCCACGTTAAATTGCACGCGAAAAACCGATATCGCACGAATCGCGAAGCGATGAGTGCGATATCGGTTTTTCAAGTGAAATTTAACGTGGAATTCCCGAGTCGGGCAATGAATTTTCTTTGAATCCCATTGCATCTAGTGATTTACGAAAATAAATAAAGAATATACTGAAAGTTGCTGAAATTCTCGCCACGCGCCAGGAACCCATTACGCGGTAAACTAACGAGCGAATAGGAATCAAGCTAAAATTAGACTGAGACTCACACGATGTTCAACTAAAAGTGAAGTCGTTGCTCACAAAATTTGGTTTTCCGACATCAAAACTGGATTCTTATGCATGAAAACACCTGTATTTTATTTAGGTACACTTAATTTCGATCTAATCTTTACCAAGAAAGCGAAAGTGCATTAACTCGAGACAAAATTGTGAATGTTTGTGAAGGATTTAGAAAACTGGCGGCCTGTTGAAACCAGTTGTCGATAAGTGAAAATCTAAACTGAACCTGACAAACCGAAGAGCTGCTGCACAAGTATACGCATAAACTTGTAAGTATTAAGCCAGTGTTCCTTACTTTATAAGCAAGTTCAGTACCAAATGTTAATGCTCAATTTCTGTCTCACAATAAATAAGCCTGTTTTTAAACTGTTGAATGTTTAATACTAGTGTTCAGTCCACTCGTTTCCAAAATGTTCCTTGTACCACGATTTTAGTACCGTTCTGTAGCCGTGCTTTTCGTCCTGTGTTTACTGTTTTCAGTCAATTAGCTTCTCTGTGTGAATATTACATGTCTTTGAATTAAATCAGCAAATCCACGAAGCCCCAGCTTTTCCGTTAAAAATCAAACATTTTTGCTGCAGTTGTTTTTGTCGATTTCTCGGATTAGCTAGCCTAGAGTCGCTCTTGTTCAGTCGAGGGCCAAAACATATCATTTCTCGTGAAAAACGGAACAAAAGATATATAATTTTCACCTTATTTGACTACTGTTAACTTTGTGAATATCCTGGTTTGTAATTTTAACATGATTTGTGTCTCTGTTCGCGATAATAAAAATAAACAAAATATTTACGCGCGGGCTTCCTGTACATCGTTGAATACAGCTTTTCAACCCGTTGAATTCCACAAAATATTAAACGCTTCGTTAGCCAATCAGCGCGCGATTTTGAGTCGTGCTATGGGATTCTATGTGAAATGTGGCTGATTACATTTAGTTAGAATTCTCCAGTGTTCACCGATTAACTCTCATTTTATGTGCCCGCCATCTGCTGTAATGTTATAATCTTATATGTCAGAGGAAGCCTGAACTTCCATAAGCCTCACGGTTTCCCGTTTAGGCTTCCTCGTCACTGACGCCAATAGCTTATAAAAAATAATGTCGTTGTAAACGTATATTATGACGAACATACAATAAATACATCATAAACCTCATGCATAACAGCCGCCTCCTAAATTTCATAATTTGGAATATAATGTAAATCTGTAGAGGGAAACTAATGCTACCACATGCAAGATGACATTAAAACTAGTAATTGTGTTCAGTTTTAGAGCAATGTGGAGAATTGATCTTTTGTTATTGGCATTTCGAATGGAGAAGCACATGAAGGCGAGGCTAGGAAGGCCTCCGCTGTTTTTCTCATACGAATCTCTGTATATAAATGGCTGTATATAACTTCATTGCTTTTACAGCTACGTCACTCAAATTTCACAAGATCACTAATGTTGACATGCTCTTTCACGTGGTGATGATAATGATTTTTGTACATGTGGATAAACTATTGAAACAGAAATACGCATTTATGAATACGGTCTATCATATCATAAAACAGATAAAACAATTAGTCGTTTATTGATCAGTATCAAGCAGGTATTTTAAATGCTGTCATCCCAGATTTGAAAATTTTGTAAAATATCCAAACAAAGATTGTCACCTTGTAAAGTGGAGCAGGTGATTGGTTCACGGGCCACAACACGACAGGTTGTTGTCAAGGCTGCGACTGCCACATGCCGATCTTTCTTATTGTTATGGCCATTTGGTAATCAGTGAGAAATGTGTAGATCATAATTCTTTACTAGTTCGATTCATGGAAATTCGGTGTGATGAATATCAAGTCTTTGAGGAGGTGCTAGAAAAACTGGTTCTTTGATTAATTGCATCGCGGAGGAAGTTATCACTGATGACACCGCTTGGCTGAGCCCTTTGGTCAAGACGTGATTTCTTGACTGCCAAGATGGAATGGTTAAGGTCATTTGGCCGCAAGAAATTTATTGATCCCAAAACAATTGGCAACACAGAACTTGCTCGATGCTTGACCGCACTGGATTTGACAGCCTTGGGAGTCGGGTCAACTCTCGGAGCTGGAGTATATGTAGTTGCTTGTGAAATTGCTCGTGACATTGCCGGACCAGCTACAATGATTTCATTTCTCATCGCCGGAATTGCCTCCGTGCTGTCGGGGCTCTGCTATGCAGAATTTGGTGCTCGCGTTCCGAAGACCGGGTCGGCATACATCTACAGCTATGTGACAGTCGGAGAACTTATTGCATTTATTATTGGATGGAATTTAATTCTAGAATACATGATCGGCGCCGCGGCTATCTCAAGAGCCTGGAGCGCCTACTTCGATTCTGTCCTCAAAGATCGAATACGAACATTTGTAACAGCTCATATTGGAAGTATCGATATCCAAGGGTTGGGAAATTACCCAGACTTCCTCGCTTTCTCAATCTGCGTAGCTATAACTTTGATTCAGTTGACTGGAGTCAAGAAGTCAACGCGATTTATATTTGTCATAACTTGTATCAATATATTAGTCATTTTGTTTATAATCGGCGTAGGGGCCACCCTCGCTGATCCAGATAACTGGAGCAATTTTATGCCGTATGGAACAACTGGAGTATTAGCCGGCTCCGCAACGGCGTTTTTCGCGTTTGTCGGTTTCGATGTAATAGCGACTACCGGTGAAGAGGCTAAGAACCCCAGTAAGACAATACCCATCGCCATCGTTGCGTCCCTCGTTATTTGCTTCGCAGCGTACTTCGGGGTATCCGCTATAATAACACTGATCGTACCATATGATCAACTAGACTATGGAGCTGCTTTACCGAAAGCCTTTGCACGCCGAGGAGCTTACTACGCTCAATACATTATTGCCATTGGTGCCCTCTGCGGAATGACGGCTGCCATAAATGGCGGTCTTTTCCCCCTTCCTCGCTTGCTGTATGCGATGTCCACAGATGGACTCATATTTAAGTCTTTCTCGTACATCGATAAAAGGACCGAGGTTCCCATCGTAGGGACAGTATTTTCCGGGATTCTTGCTGGCATCTTAGCCATGGTCTTTGAGCTTCAGGAGCTTGTAGAGATGATGTCCATTGGGACCTTACAAGCATACACGATAGTGTCCACGTGCGTGCTCATCCTTCGTTACCAGCCTGGAACCATAGGAGTTGTCATGGAAACCGAAGACAACGACGAGAAGATATCAGAGGACGAATCTAAAATTGAGGACGGACCAACGGGGAAGTCGGGCAGGATCTCCAAAACAGTAGTATTGTTTCTATTTTTTCATTTTTTCGCCCTGAGTGCGTTTCTCATTTACGGGATGATCCCTCTCTTCGAGGGCAGATTCTGGGCGATGGCTCTCTGCGTGGTTCTGTTGGTGTTGCTGGTCGCTGGCATAGTCCTGGTCGTCATCCAGCCAAAGAGTAAGAAGCTCCTCCCCTTCCAGGTCCCTCTCGTACCCGGTCTTCCCCTGGTGTCTATGTTCATTAATATTTATTTGATGATGGAGCTAAGTGCTGTCACGTGGATTCGTTTCGGCCTGTGGATGATAGTTGGTAAGGATGGTTGCCATGCACTGGTTCACCTTTGACACGCAGACCATGCATACACCTAGTTCAACGTCACATACACGTAGTTCAATATCACATACACCTAGTTCAATATCTACTTCCACATCACATACACCTAGTTCAACATAACATACACCTAGTTCAATAGACCTTTCCCACAGAGTTCCTAAGGAGAGGAATCGCTCACTCATTCTGATTGACTCCCATGGTTCAACTTGGTCTCAGCTTTTCTATTTCCCATTTCCCTCCGCCAAGGTTTATTGAAATAGGTATATACGGTAAATGCATTACCATGGTTACCAAATCCTACATAACAGTAGTCCATATATTTGGCAAGGGCAGGTTCTGGCGATGCATATTAATTAAGCAATATTACACGCTTCTCATGTCTGTTCGGCTGTTATAAAAACGCTGGATATGTTGGGCCATCCTGTACCGCTCGAAACGAGACACAGCATTGGCTTACCCAACAATACAGAACACCCTAACCTTTAGAACGTGCAGTACAGGATAATGGGTGCAATAAGAATACAAGCATCGAACGGAACAGGATTACTGGATATGCTGGGAGAACAAAGCCGGAAAAACTTGAAAATCACGAGCCGCTGTTTTGCGTTCTCCAGAGTGTTTATAACTGATAGAGAACAAAGGCATGGAAAGCGTGTTATATTGCTTCTATAAAATAATGACAACATGCAACAACATGCTTTAAAGGATATGACACACGCGTTCTGTTTCCATGTCTTTAGGTAGCCTCATGTAAAGCGTGCGTACCATATGGGTTATTTTATATTTAACACACAACTCAATGGGAACAACGAAAATGTTTTCTATAGAGACATGAGTGGAAGTTTGGGAGAACGAGAAACGGCAATGGGAACACAAGACCGAAGGGCGAGTGTTTCCACTGCTATTTCGAGTTCTTCCAATCTTCCACAAGTGTTTCTATAACTCTATGGGAACACGGGGAAAATAGATATCTCCTTTATAAAGTAAACGAGTAAAAACACGGTAAAACACTTGTTTTATTTGATCATCAAAACATAAATTCTCCCAACTAGCTCAAGACTTTCAGCCAAACCGAGCGCGCGCACGTGCTATCGAATCGAATCTATTTTATAAAAGCACAAAGGTTTCAATGTGAGGCTCCGTGGTAAATTGAATTGATTCTATTCTTCGATAAAAGAATAAATTTAATTTATTGCGGAGTCTCAATAGCCCACTTCCGCGATATGCTTTACTTGTCACGCACAAAGGTTTCAATACGAGGCCCCGTGCTAAATTAAATTTAATATTTTCGCAGACAAAAGAATAAATTTAATTTAGCACGGAGCCTCTTATTGAAACCTTCGTGCGTGACAAGTGAAGCATATATCGAAAGTCGCCACGGCTAATTTGCATAATGTCGAAGCTCGATATTAAGAATAAACTGTTCTATTCAAAAGTAAATGTATACAGTAAGTTATCAAAAGTTTGGAGGTGAAATAATGAACCCTTGTGAATTCATCAAGGTTTAATTGACAGTTTGCGAAAAACAACAAAACGAGGCTTGCCAGGCATTATTGCCACAAAAGTCAGTTGGTGGCTTTAACTGGATACAAACAATTAAACTTCCCTCCTTCAATGCTTGATTGAAAGGATTTTCAAAATATTCCCTGGAGACTGTTTATATACACTGTTTGTTGGTCATTTGTGCATATTTGTTTTGATTTTAAGTATCCCACATGGCCGAGAGGTTCGGTAGTTCATATCAAAAACGGTGGAAATTCCCGGTGGAAATTGCTGTTTCGATTCCGGCCCGGAACGCGAAGCCTATTACCGTGATACAGCCCCTTTAATCACCGCCGGAATTATTTCTGAACAACCGGAAGTTATTATATAATTCTGCCAAGAACGCACGAAATATGAGATCATATTTGGGGTAGTTAAACAGTCAAATGGCTTCCCGTCACCATATATGGTAAATCCCATTTCTCGAGCGAGCACGCACGATTTTTGGTTATTATGGAAACAAATCTTTCTTGGCAGAATTTATATAAGGGACAACTTATTAGTTGGCTAAGCATCTAATTCGGCTGTGTATTTTTACTCGTTAACTTTTTACGACTCGTGAAAATACAGCTGTGTATTAGATACTTAGCCGACTTTTAACCTCTATTTAGTCCGTTGCTTCTAGTCATGAGTTGGTTTTCTATAGAATATAAACCTTTATCGGTTTGTGAAATGAGTGAAAGCAGTCAAATTTCTTGTGATGGAAGTTCTGTTCGACTCTCTTATCGGGAGCCCATAACTTTGTTGGACGACAAAATTGTGAAGTTAATTTCGTGTATTTTTCTTTTTTCCAGGTATGTCAATCTACTTCTTCTACGGGATGCGCCATAGCGTTGAGGGCAAGCGACAAAGAGAAGAAGGCTACATCCTCTTAAAGCAAGTAGGCACTGATGAGGACCAAACGGAAAGCCTTGGAGAACACCAGGATGAAACAGTAGATCCCGATAAGGCTGTAGAGGTGAAAAAGGAAGAGGAAAAGGAAAAGGAGAAAGAGTTGCCTTCTCCGAATTAATTAAAGATTTTTTCAACAACAAAAAATGAAGAATTGTAAGTTTAACAAATTAAACATATCTTGTAAATCAAATTCACGGGCTGTTCTACGGGTTATGGAATAGAGGTATCCACTTCATCTTTAAATTGTTTTAAAGAAGATCTAGGTTGAATTATATATTTATAAATGCATATTTATTATTATCATTCGACTCATTTCCATGCCGTGATTGATAAGTTCAGTTGCGGAATTTAGGGAGGCAATTACATTAACGTTATATTTTATCGAATAATAAAACGTTTATTGTCACAACATATCATGTGTCTGTTCCTCGCTCTCTGTTATTTGCCTCTGCATAAATATCAATAACTGACAGCTCGCCAGGAATAAACCATGATATTTTGCTCAACCTCATCCAATAATTGCTCATTATCTTCATTTATCGGAACGGCTGATATCTGGACTCAGCTAAATTCCAATTCTATATGTGGTTTAGCCGGGTTCTAACTTTGATCAGCCCCAATGGATATTTCAGGTCCCATAAATTCAGTGAAAGCCGAGGTGAAGGAAGATATAGAGCGCGGAATTTCGTGTGCAAGTTACGGCAATGACTCACGGCACGGTTACTGTACGGCATGCTGTGACATTGAAATGGTTTCCCATTGTTTTTTGTCTTTCTGATCCAATCACATTACAGTGTTACGGTCCAGCGGGTTGCAGTACGGTTACGGTAAGGCTGCGAACATACCGTATTTTTGTTCCACTCATACGAATTCCGCTCGATGTTGAATTGTACCTTGCATCAGTAAGGTGCGAAATTCGTGACTAACTGCATGCATTTGTCATGTGTGGGTATGTCATCTGCTATTGAAGCTCATGGCTTAAATATTAGACCTAGGTGGAGCATTACTATGCAAGTTAGGGTTAGTGTATATAGTTTTGAGTGGGATGCCTAAAATCCACTGTAATATTTATTGCGATTTTGTTTCCCTGTTGTTGTTTTTTTTTGGGGGGGGGAGAGAAAATAATGGGGAAAATGGCTTCTTATCGTACTGTCTTCTCCTTTTTTTTATTA
Source organism: Actinernus sp. WN-2022 (assembly GCA_030867875.1). Lineage (NCBI taxonomy): Eukaryota > Metazoa > Cnidaria > Anthozoa > Actiniaria > Actinernidae > Actinernus > Actinernus sp. WN-2022. Next base: position 32,559,848 of record JAOWCC010001368.1, read on the forward strand.
CAGTTTGCGATTAATCTAAATGGCAGCATTCATTATCGTAGGAGTTTAGAACGTTTTCATAATACGTAGTACCAGACATGTGGTAACTTTGCAAAATATTAATAAGAAATAACGGTATGTTAAATTTGTTAGATTACAGTGAACTGTATAATCAGTAACGTTGGTAACGTTGCACCAAATGTGCAGTTCCATACTTGTTTCACCTTTAATCCGATGTTGTTGTTGTTGTTGTTGTTGGTGGTGGTGGTGGTGGTGAATTAGTTTTGGTATGTTTCTCTAAGGAATCGGGTTTTTAAAAAGCTGCCAATACGGAATGTAAAATTAGCGACTGTAACTTCAATTCTTGTTGGCGTCATTATAGACTCTAGATATGTTTATTTGTTCGTTTTCTTGACTTAGCCAGTTATTATTGATGTAAGGTGAAACTGGAAAACAAAATGAGATTAATGATTATTTCGATTATGAATGAATCAAATTTAAATGACGTTCGATATTGTTTGCCAACAACTGTTGAACGATGTATCATCGGCTTAAGATTGCAAGGATCAAATGTGCGACGCCTGAAAAACAACTAAAAATGAAAGGTTTAAAGGAGCAGTGTCACGATTAGTATTCATGCCTAAAGTTTTGAAAATGTGTCAGGCGGACAAGAAATCAAAAGATGTGACAGAAGTAGAAGTCCGTGAGTTAATCCGTTTGCATCGGCGTATTTGCACGATATCTCGAGCCGAAATTGCTTTAAAACTATACTTCAGTATTATATGGTTAGGTTTGATGTTATATTTTTATAAAGCAGCATTTTATTTATTTCAATTGAAAGGGAAATTTGCAGCGGCGCGTGATTTTGCCATTGTCTATAACAACCAATCAGAATCGTGACAATGCTCCTTTAATGCTGACTCAATTCATGGTCAACTCATTAGTATAATCTACCTTAAATGATGTAATTTCAGGGATTTGTAATGCTTGGTTTTCATGTGACGTCATCAAAAATTGAAAGTATAAGTTTTACAAAGCCGTTCTTTGTATATATTCTAGACATCGATAATGACAGTCTACTCAGAATATTTCACGTCGATGGGGTGTATTGTTCCGGAGTAAATAAATTTTGAATTTTATGGAGAACGCCCCCAGCGTGTTTTCCGGAAGGCATAAAAATCCATGTAATTCTGTCAATTTCTCTTTTTTTTCAACTCGATAAATCCTTAAAGAGTTTTGAAGTGAAACCCAATAAGTTTGATGGGAAATTAAGCTTTGTTTGTATTTTCGTTTTATGGCCAACATGTTGGTGTCCCTGAGAGGGACACCAAGATGGCGGCCGCATACAAAGTACTGTAAAATTGTCGCACAGTCATTGGCCCACAGTTCCGTTATTAAATAATCTAATGTTCCAAAATTTGGATTATAAGTGTACTTTTGGTATTTTTCGTAGTTTTATTTGATTTTTCAATGCAAACCAATTTTGCGATCGCGTATCATTATGATGAAAACCGGCACCAATATTACGACCATAAATCCTTCCAAAATGGTTGAACAAGATTTAAAACACCTTACTGCAAAACAAAGCAATGCTTTATTTACCCACGTATCACTTAAGAGCTTACAAAGAAACCTGTTTAAACGTGTACGTCCTTTGTTTAATTTACACTTTCGTTAATGAATACTGATTCACCTAATTTTGGTAGGAACATCTACACAAATTATATAAATACTACAACTATATTGATAGAAATGAATTGTTCTTAAATAGGACAAGACTTAATTGTTGCCAAGTGCTCAAATGAAGGTGTTTTTTTTCTTTCTCCGGCGGGTGGTGAATCATAAAAAATGGTATTTAAGTTCTTGAAGGGAAATAAAGATTATGTACAGAGTAGCACCTCATTTGTAATAGTAATCTATTTCCAGCGATCTTTCTTTCACTGTATGAGCTATGGGAGAAAGCGTTGTTGCTCTCAGCAGGACAAGAAGGTAGTAACATCCATGGGGTGGACGGACGGTAAACAAAAAGGTTCTCCCTGAAAGCAATCAACTGTTATTGAGAACCACCTTCATGTAGGCAGACATGAGTTACTACCAAATTGTATTGTGTTCTATTATTGTATTGTGTATTTCGTTCTATTGTTTTGTATTGTGTTAATTCTATTGTATTTTGATAGCAATAGGCCCTTTACAGCTAACAGTCACGTGCTGATACAATTAACGAATGAATTGAGCTCATGATCCCCATGGGAAAGGCGTTGCCATGAATACTGGAGAGCAAGCTATCTTTAAAAACGAAGTTTTAGAAAGATCGGCAATTGATTGGAGGTGGAAAATAGCATTTGCAAACAGGTTTTTCTAATAGCAATACCGATCTCGTACAAGGCCTTTAAATAAATGAAGTCAGTTATTTTTTGCTTTCCAGTACAACCACGTGATTTGTTAGCTGCAAAGGGCCTATTCATGTGTTGCCTCCATGAAGAGTTCGAACTCAACCTCGTCCCCAGGACCTCTCGGTCAGATTCTACGGCTACTAGCTACTGCGAGAGAAGACCCTGGTAAACGCTGAACTGTCATGTATTTCAACACAACCTCGAAGTTAAAACAATGATTAGATAATCATTATTCTTAAAACCAGTCAAGGATAAAGATAAACAATTGTCAAATTCCGAACGGCGGTAGACGCGCTTAGTGTTGTGGTCGTGACGTCTGTACTACCAAGCACTACACGCAAACGGTTACGAGTTCGAGCCCGAGTAGGAGCGCTCAAAAAATTTTTTTTTCTCTCGTTTACCTTCTCTTCTTGTTTACCTGTGAACCCTAGCTCTAGGTGAGTGAGAACCCGTCGTTTACCCGTAAACTCGTCTGATGGTTAGGGTTAGGTTTGTGGTTAGGGTTTGTCTTAGAATAATGATTATCATTATTTTAAAGCAATTTGACAAATAATGATAATCATTGTTTTTAACCTCGAGAACGCGTTGTGTATTCTGATTAGCTCTTCGATTATGACGCTGTGATGGTTCCGGCCATGTTTTATTCTGAACAACGACGACAGCAACACGTAACGTCACATGACTAGGTTCGGACCCTAAGCTAATATAGCCATCATGACGTCACAACGACGTCACATATCCTTTTCTAATAGGTTTCCTCAGGAGCCATTACCAGGAGCGTCCATATACCCTATATCCATGAGTCAGCATATGACCGGATTGAGTTATTTTTAGACTCTTTCCTGGGTAACTTGCTTCTGACTCCACTGCGATCCGTGCATGCTTGCCCGGCGTAATTATCGAGATTGAGAATGATCTATTGTTCTTTGAGGTGATTTTACTAACACTGCATTGTTCTGACTATGGTTTGATTGGATTCTCAAAGTGAGGGCACGAGAACTCCCGGGAGATCTGTTCTAAATATAGCTCAATCCGGTCATACGCTGATGGACGCTAGGCTTTGGTAGATTGTGCTCGAAAAAAAAGCATATTATGCTTTTAGCAGTGCTCATATTTTTTAGAAATTATGCCAAAATTATGCTACTTTTTGAAAATTATGCTCTCTGTCACCGAAATTATGCTACTTAGATTTTAAGGAAAATAAAGATCACCAGTAGCTTAACTCTATCAATTTTGACTTTAATGAACATTCATATAGTCCAACTTCCAGTCTTACAGTCTTTAGCATCGCAAATACGCATGTGCGCACCTCGCCATCTTTGATCTGAGGCCTGAGGGGCCGAGCCGCCGAGCCATAAGCGTGGTGGCCTGAGGAGAGTCTCAGTCTCTCAGATATGCTGACCCCAGGGTGACCGCCTTGACACACCTGGAGTCTGCCGGACCATATTTGACCATGGGCCTTAGCACAGACCTCAATATTTTCCAAAAACAATACAGAAATAAAATACAAACTGAATTATTCTAGAACTATGATGGTTTTTTTTTGTTTTCAACGCATAAAAGCTCGGATTATGCTAGCAGTGCTAAACTGAAATAAAAGCTTAAAATAATGCTCGTTTTGCTAAATTATGCTTAAAATTATGCTAGCACAATCTACCAAAGCCTAATGGACGCTCCTGGTAATGGGCTTCTGGTTTCTTATAAATTTTTATTACCTCTAAAAATGTTTTATTATATCTTTTTAATATCTCTTGTTCATGAGAATGAAACAATCGAAAACCCGTTCTCGATTGGTTGAAGTAAACGAAAGTTATTAAATTTTGAATTTTGGTAAATTTTCCCGCCAACAATTGGCGGGAAATAAATAGCACAAAACAGGAGCGCCATACACGACTTTCATAATGGCCGCCTCCTAATTTGCATTTGTGATTTCCCGTTTCGGTAGTTTATCCACGTGTATAGAAAATATGAACATTGCCATGTGAAAGAGAATGTCGACATTAGTGACCTTGTGAAAGTTGAGTGCTGTAGCTTATAAAGCAATGAAGTTACAGCCAGTTGAAATTAGAGAGATTTGTATGAGAAAAACGACGGAGGCCTTTATAGCCTCGCTTTCATATTTTTCTGCATTACAAATGCTCATAGCTCAACAGCAATTTTCCACATTACTCTAAAACTCAAAACAATTACTAGTTTTAATGTGATCTTTCATGTAGTAGTATTGGTTTTCCCCTACATATTTATCTTCCAAATTATGCAAATTAGGAGGCGGCTGGAGGCGGCCATTATGAAAGTCGTGTATAACCAGGAGCATCCATCTCTCCTTTTTATGTGTCACGGAGTTTTCAAAACATGGCTGCTACGCTTTTGTGATTTGATTCCCTAATGATAGCAGCCCAAGAATAGCGGGAAACCGTTCTAAAAATAACCTAACTTGTGAAAACGCTGTGACATAGGCCTAGTATGCGGGATGCACGCTCCTAGTTCAATATGGGCTCCTGCATCAAACGATTTATGAAAATGTCGCTTGTTTTAACTTTTACAGTTCGAAATACTGGTGCATCATATTTTGCACAATAATAGAGCTCTTTAGTAATAGCATGTCCTTTTTAGAATTTTACGTTTTTTAAGTATAACAGCTTAGAATTGAAGCCCCATTTTTTGTATACGTCATTATGACGTCATAAATATATTTGTGTACCCTCAGAAAATAGCCAGTTCAAATTTTTTTGGAATTTTTTCAATTAAGTGCAATTGGCTAACACTCACAAGTCAAAGTATTCTCTTTAATAATATTTTTAGTCGGCAATCTGATTTAAGCTTGAAGTATGACGTCACTAATAATGACGTCATAAAAATAGTGAATCGTCCATTACTTTGAATATATTTATCCCCCCCGGATAGTTGACTTGATCTTATTGATCGTACTCTTTTCTTGAATATTTACCCGCTGTTTACGACCTCTTTCATGTCGTTCATGGAAAGTTGTAACGAAAATAAGTAGGGTCTATATAGAAGCCTGCAGAAGATCACCCGTGAATAACTTTGGGCCAAAGCTAGAGCAGAAATGAAACATTTTGAAGCACTTGGCCTTCGGTGTTGGTGTTATGCTGATTGTTTTCTTGTTACTTTTAAAATCTCGTCATGTTAATTGACACCCGATCGTTTGCATGATAGTGAGATTCGTGCCGCTAGTTACCAGAGATTCTGTCTTCTCTACTCACCGCTTCGAGACTCGCTGATCACCGCTTCCCGGCCCCCCTCTGGAAGCAGGGTATCAAATGTTATCAAGAAAACGATTTTAAATAGCCTTGTAAAATTCATAAATAATTCATGAGGATGCAAACCAATCCCTGCTCAGTATTCAGATCGCATGCACAGTACTGTAAATCTCAATAAAATCATTGAGTAAATTAACTTTTGATAAAGATTTTGTACTCAGCTAATAAGTATGCATAACTTTTGATAAAGATCTGCAACTCCTAAGGGGCATACATGGCCATTTTGATCGTCCGCTCATATTTCATCTACCACTTAAACCCATTGTATGAGGGGCTGAATGGGGTTAACTGATAACTGAGAAATGGCCAAAAATATTACTGTTAACTGAGAATTTTACCTTTTTTTAGCTGTTAGCTGATATTTGTGAGATAGCTGTTACCTGATATTTCATTATTTTTTATTAAAATGACGTAACGTCACATGCTATTATTGGCTTTTCGGATGGTTTTCGACAGATTTGATCCAGTTGATAATAGTCAAATATTAAACATGACATATCAGAGTTATCTGATACTAGAAAAATCTATTGAATAGACAAAATGTAGTGTTTGATGTTGAATTAGCGGTTATTATTCATTTCATACCAGCAAATATGTATTCAAATCAGGTTAGGGTAGTCTTTTTATATAACTTAACTGATAACAGCAAAATTTAACTGATAACTGATAAATAGCTAAAAATTTAGCTGTTAACTGATATTGGTACCCCCCCCCCCCCCCCCCCCCCCCCCCCCCCCCCCCCCCATTCAGCCCCTCTTGTATAGATGAGAGTAATAGATTAGGTGCATAGCTGTGTAGTTTTGTGGTAGAGCCGTGGAAAAACCAGAAGCCGTTAAATCTGAACATGTGCTATCGATCGCTTAGCTTCAGCGCTAACGGAAAATGAACGGCTTTTTTAAATTCCCTTTTAGCTTAGATACATCCTGGTAGTATTACGATTCCCTTCCAATGGGTCCTTTATCCAAATAAACTCCATTTCGAGCCGTTTAGTAGACCTGTTTTCGGCGCATCGTATTTAACTGGAAATGTGGGGAATTTATTGGAAAATTGGTATCCAGTGGGCAATTTGCTGTCTGTAGAAATTATTCGATTTATGGCAGTTTGAGTCGAGGCACCTGAGTCTCCTACCTTGAATTTCTTCACCTTAGGAGGAGAAAGTAAAAATATAAAAAAAAAAACCCTGAATCAAGGCTAAACTGCCCAAGAATCACCATAGACATTAAAAGTAATGACTACAAGGGAAAGCAAAGGTTTTTGAAACATTTATTACATCGGAGCTGAGCACTACAGCGATAATATTGAAATTGTCATACACTCTCTTGTAATTGCTTAAAGGGGCTGTGTCACGGTAAGACTTTACACTCGTTTTTCCATGCCGGAAACAGCTATTTCGACCGATTTTCATATGAACTAATGAACCTCTCGGCCATGTGGGATGCTTAAAATGAAAGCAAATATGACTAACAAACAGTGTATATAAACAGTCTCCAGGGAAAAATTGAAAATCCTTTCAATCAAGCATTGAGGGAGGGAAGTTGAACTGTTTGTATCAAATTAACAGCCAGTAAACGAGCTCGTAATTACTCGATACATGCGCAGTACCATGACATAGCCCCTTTAACAGATCGTATGCTTGTAGGCTACCTGTGAGGCGTACGCCGCGTGGAAATACCGTTACACTCCGGTTTGGGATACCTGTGGTTTCTACCACGTGATGAAATATTCCATATTTAGCCTGGTCGCCATCTTGGATGCCCACGTCACGTGATTAAATTCTCCAGGATTTCTGGAGATTTTTGGTCACGTGATTCAGCCTTTACCAGGGTCTTCTCTCGGGGTAGCCGCCATCTTGGATCTGACCGAGAAGACCCTGGGGACGAGGTTGGTTCAAACAGATGTAATAACTAAACTGAGCATCTATGCATCCACTCTCAAGATGTGACACATATTTAGCTTTATGCTTGATTAGTTTCCATGTAAATTAGTTCCCAGTCGTGAGTCAATCGTGAATTTATTACCTCGTCGGCTCCAGAGCCCTAGCTCGACCTCATGGTCTAATCGCGGTAAAATAGAAACACGGATTTCAACCAATCAGAGCGCGTATTTTCTGTGGGTTATTTTATAATGTATTCTTAATGAATGTAAGTCTTCCCACACATCATCGTACCTGGATGTGTATGAGTATTTATAAGTATTTGTATACTATACATATGCATATTTGTAGTTTTTTTTATATTTTAATAATATGATATTGTTAACCTTATGCAGAAGTATGATTTCATTACCAGGAGCGTCCATCTCCCATACTAGGTCTGTGAGTCAGCGTATGACCGGATTGAGCTATATTTAGAACAGATCTCACGGGAGTTCACGTGCCCACACTTCGGGAATCCAATCAAACCATAGTCAGGACAATGCTGCGTTAGTAAAATCACCTCAAAGAACAATAGATCATTCTTAATCTCGATAATTACGGCAAGCATATGCACGATCGCAGCAGAGTCAGAGGGCAGTTACCCGGGAAACATGTTCTAAAAATAGCTCAAACCGGTCATACGCTGACTCAAGGGTATAGTATATATGGACGCTCCTGGTAATGGACTCCTGCCTTATGATATTTTTTCCATATTCGGCTGCTATATTGTATGTGTGTATATGGTATTGGCATGACTAGTATGCTTTTACCATATTCTACTCTTTTGTGTGATTGGTTCTGCTATTGTGCTTAACATGTGTGTGTGTGTCAGAGCTACACAAAACTACTTACATTCTTTGTCTAGTGTCTAACTCGAAAACCTCACGGTTTACTTAGGCTCTAGGCATTTCCTTACATTTTCCCTATATTTAGTTATTGTAGAACTATATTTATTTACAAATATTATATATCTGTAAAAATGAAGACGAAATGCGAATAAAATGTATTGTATTGTACCTATTTTATTCGAGATTGCGTAGCATTCTCCTTTCTATTTTCACGGAACTTTACACTATGTATCTACTCTAATTAGCTGTTAATTTAACGCTATATGCTTAAACGACTTAATCCGTATTGAAATAAAATTGATTGACGTGATTGATTGATCTAATCCAATGAAATTTTTCGTCGTGGTTTGTTTATTGTCAAAATAACAAGAGAAACTGAGAGAAATCCGAATGAACATTTCAAAGAGAAATTCAACTTCCATGTCAAAATCATAGCCTATTCGAGACTAAAAAGAGGGCATGAATGGGGTTAACTGACTACTGACAAACAGCCTTAAAAATAACTGACAACTGACAAATGACGATTTTTTTACTGACAACTGACAACCGAAAAATAACTGACAACTGACAAATTTGGTTTTTGTGGGTCAAACATTGTAAATTTTCTCTAGTAATGATTAACTAGGGCTAACTGACAACTGACAAATGGCCAAAATTTTAACTGACAACTGACATGTAGACCCCTCCATTCAGACCCTCTAAAAAGGCAATATTTATAACCCTAAATATTTCAGACTAAACAGCTGGTATAGCTTAGATATTGGAGTACCCCTCACCGTGTTCCGTAGACTTTGTTATGATCATGTCCTGGTTTAATTATAGGACTGCAAAGCTGATCAGATGGTTGTACAATGTTATTTATTGAACTTTCTTGAGGGGTTCTTAAGCTAAGTAAGGAACAGAAGTAGACGCTGACATCATATATAGTAGAGATATACAATGCCGATTATTAAGTAACTCAGTCATACCTATTTTGAAAAAAAAAACTAAACAACAACCGGCTCTTTCTAAAACGTTTTTCCTTTCAATTATCCTTCTTGTCCTTGACTGCGAATCGCTTGGTCAGCGGCAGAATAAGTATCGGATACAACAATATCCACAATGGAATGAGGGAGAGCGGGAAGTAGTACGTCATTAGAAAGAACTGAAAAATGAAAGGGAGGAAATACAGAAATGTGAAATTACAACTTTTTTACAAATGGCAAGGAGTGGAGTGGTAAAATAAGGAATGGGATCTTGCAGGTAATTCTGCAAAAACTAAACAATGGCTTGAAAGAGTACATCAAAATAAGCAAGACTCTGTACTATCATTTTATTTACAAAGTTTAATATAAACTTGCAAAATCACCACCATACGTTCGTCCGAAAATGTTCGAAGTTTGTTAGCTCGTAACTTTGTCGCTATCTAAAGTAATATCTGCTCAAAACTTTGCACAATTGGCAATTCTAATATGCTCTCTTCAGCCATGTTATATTAGATGTGTCTCCGATAAGTTGTGAAGAGTTTTTAAAGTACCTACAAGATCCCCATATTTGAATCTAGCCTCGTACGCAGATCCCCTCGACCTTAGACCTCCTCGGGTACAATCTCGTACCCAGTATTAATTTCCCCGCCGGATGAAGTGTACATTAACTCCAAGTACGGGCTAAACATCACTCTGATTGCACCTAACGACGCGCTTATGGGATCAATAGTTCGTTGTTCTGTTATAATTATGTCACTGGCGTTTAAATCCATAAATGGAAAGACTGCGCTTTAGGCCTACTCAGGGTCCTGAAGTCACTGTGATTTAAGGCGATGAATAGCAACTTAAGGCGACTTAAGCAATTTCGGGAATTTTTTTGGGAAATTTTAGGCGACTTAAGAAAAATTGAAGTTATCATGCAAATATAAGCTTTTAGCTGATTATACCTGTCAGCAACTCTAATACGACTTTTGGAGACTTAAAGCGACTTAAGGCGACTTTAGGACCCGGAGTAGGCCTCGCCTTGTGCTTTAATCCATACCATTATGCGCACGAAATCTCTAAATCCATTACAAAATAATAATAGAGAGATTTGGAAAGAAAAACGAAGCAAATGATAAAGCGGTGAATTGCCAATGAATTGTCATCCAAGAGAATAAGTGACGACTATGTTAGGTTTACAAGGAATTGTGGTTCAAATGTACAGTCGCTATCTGCATGTTTCTGGATGGTAACACATTCCCAGAGCCCTCTTTCCCTCTGGTAAGCACAAAGTATATTTGGGTGCTTGGCACACAGCGGTCAAACGTCTGCGCATGCGTCAACAGTCTTGCAACAACAACATATTCCAAAACAAATTCAAAGCGAGCCGGCGGCCGTCACTGTTCACACATCCGTTTTCAAACCTTGAGAACGTTTTTGGTAAATTACGAAAAAAAATGGTAAACTCACAGTTTGAAGTTTGTTCAATTTCTCGTCGACTGTGAAAATAAAAAGCTTAACTTTCACGTATTTTCTTAACTTTTGGGGGTAAAATGTAATATGTTTTAAGGTAAATTTTGCGCGGGAAATTCGCGCAGCCGCACACAAGACTGACCGTAATACGCACGCGCAGAGGTTTGACCGCTGTGTGGGTGCTTGGTCACCGATGGGCGAAAAACGAGCGGGCTCCAGTAATGAAATTGTCAGTGTGGTGGGTTTCCGATGCCACAGCGCATGCACTACACGGTGTTAACATAGACTGTTGCGAGCAGCGAATCAGGGCGTATGTTGTATGACTTCGTACGGTTCGGCGACCAATCACAAGTGGCAACAGAATGCCATATACCGGTAGAATATAATGATTACTTGTCTCGGAGTCTTTTAGTAATTGGTATTAATAGATGTAATATTCACACCCGTATTAGAGTTGGTTAAGAGCGTAAACTGGATTGATTATGCTGCTCTATGGGCATTTTGTAGAATACGATCACGTGGCTGTACTGGGTTGCAAAAATATCTTACTTCATTTATTTAAACGCACTTATACGGAGGTCGGTGGTATCATTAGCAAAACCTGTTTTGTAAATGTTATTTTCCACCCCCAATCGATTGTCGATCTTTCTAGTACTATATTTTTGAAGATACTTCATCCTCCAGAAAAACCTTTCCCATTGGATCACGAGATCAATTCGTTCGCCTTATTGAAGTGATATATCAGTACGTCCCTGTTTCCTACAAACGGCCAAATATTGAAATTACCTTTTGAATTCGCTGCCAGTCCAGTAAGACAAACGCCGCCAATCCATAAGAAAAGACAACCCATCTAAAGAAGACAGAGGCTCCATATGCTGGTAGCCCTATATACAGGGGCACATCGACAAGACCTTTGTCGTGAAACACCATCACCCACAGATCTCCTGCCTATGGATTCAAGCAAAATAAAACAGAAAACATTTGCATAGACGAAAACGTCATATAGGGATTCCTATTTCAATTGTATTGTTCCGTTATGGAACTTTTTACCTTCTAATATCTAGTTATGTTGTTTAATTTCCTTATTTAAGAAACTTATGCTTGAGTACTACTTTGATTTATCACATTCCACTTTCAATCCAGATCGGTTGCGCAATTGGACGAGAATTTGTACAAATAAATGAGTAATAGGGACGTCAAGTAACCAGGACGGCGACGGCAGTGACAACGAAACGTAAAACAAATTCTCCCGAAAGTTGGTATTTACTGTTTCCTTTGTTCGCCTTTAATTGTTTTTCACAACCAGATTTTCGAAAAATATAATGACTATAGAGTCCCGTTTACGCCGAACGAAAAATGATTTTGATTTACTTTCTTACGTTCGCGTTGTCTTTAAAACGTACAATAGAGGTTTTGCACCACCACGTGATGGCAGCCATGTTGGTGGCCAGAACAATAGAATGTTATTCCTTTGAGATTTAATTTTTCACATGATTGAACAAATCTCATTGTTCTGGCCACCAACATGGCTGCCATCACGTGGTGGTGCAAAACCTCTATTTGGAGTATTCACGTTGTGTTTTTGCAGAAAACGCCGGGTGAAAATGTAGGCAACTGCGTGTATTTTCACGTTTCTAATTAAGGCTATTGTTTTATGCCGTCGTCCTAGACGTTGCCGCCGTGGTTGCTTTAGTCCCTAATATTAAAAGTGTTGCTGCAATTAAGTCGGCTAATTTAATATTTTATTTTTATTGTCTAAATGACTTAATTTGTTTGTAGATGAAACATTAGAGTTTGTTGCGTGCCGTCTATTTAAGTAATCAGTTTTTATCGAGTCCTTTTTCACATCCGTGTAGAAGTGAATAATCAATAATTAAATTAATTATTAAATTTCATTGTTAAGAAACTCTACCTGCTTTTCCATGCACATGTACAGAAACTCAAGCAAGAATGCAATACAAAATCCAACGTCGACTCCGTGCCATACGGATAAGAAAACCATGCTCGCCAGTGAGGAGATGGCCTTACTGCGTAGAAACCGAAGCCTCTTATAAACATACCTGATGAACAAAGTTAGAGAAATGGAAAATACTAACTCTTATAAACATACCTGATGAACAAAGTTAGAGAAATGGAAAATACTAACTCTTATAAACATACCTGATGAACAAAGTTAGAAAAATGGAAAATACTAACTCTTATAAACATACCCGATGAACAAAGTTAGAGAAATGGAAAATACTAACTCTTATAAACATACCTGATGAACAAAGTTAGAAAAATGGAAAATACTAACTCTTATAAACATACCTGATGAACAAAGTTAGAGAAATGGAAAATACTAACTCTTATAAACATATCTGATGAACAAAGTTAGAGAACTGGAAAATACTAACTCTTATAAACATATCTGATGAACAAAGTTAGAGAACTGGAAAATACTAACTCTTATAAACATGGTTCTTGTGCCATTAAACTCAAAAAGTCTCATTCAGAATAACGTCGATTGTACGAACATATTCATGAAGGATCTCACCTAAAAACCCACTGGTTAGTTGGAATGTTAAAAGAGTCGATAATATGCTGAAAAAGGGAAGAAAAGAGCACGAATTAAGAGGATGGGATATGACGATAGGTTTCAGATTTTGCTACTTTTCGTTCATTTAGCGAAAAGTTAGAACTAGACAACAAAATGGGCTATTTAAAGAGGCTATGTCAATTGAATTGAACCATCAAGTTTCTTTAAAACAAAACAACACCTGAAATGGAAGAAAAATGGCATGAATTCCTTATTTTTTTTGATAGAGGATGGTAAAGATTAAAGTGGATTACGAAAGTTTATCCTAGAAATTTAATTTCCGCAGTTACAGCTAGTGAACCGATTTGAAGTTGCTCTAAATTTCTCTTAAAAGCAATAATTTCCATCCACCCAAATCTTTGCCATCCTTCATCAAAATTGTCTCAATTTTTCTCCAGTATACCTGGAAAGCATAGTTTACTCTGCTAATCAGATTAGTTAGATTTGTCTTTCTTCATGAGAAAGTTTATCACTTGGGGGTTGACGTAGCCTCTTTTAATCAACTTTTATACGGCAGGAATATTTCGGGACATCGCACTTTCTATTTTAAATCATAATTTAAGAAATAAACAGCCAATCACAGCGGGCGTACTATTGGGTCTAGTTTAGAAGGCATCGTGCAAACACGGCTAACAGCCAATCACAGCGCGCGTACTATTGAGTCTAGTTAGAAGGCCTCATGCAAACATTGATTAGAGTTAGAAGGCCTCATGCAAGAATTGATTATAATCCTCTATTTAACCTCGAGGTTAAAACCAGTCAAGGATAAAGATAAACAATTGTCAAATTCCGAACGGCGGTAGACGCGCTTAGTGTAGTGGTCATGACGTCTGTCATGCACTACACGCAAACGGTTACGAGTTCGAGCCCGAGTAGGAGCGCTCAAAAAATGTTTTTCTCTCGTTTACCTTGCTTTCTTGTTTACCTGTGAACCCTAGCTCTAGGTGAGTGAGAACCCGTCGTTTACCCGTGAACTCGTCCGATGGTTAGGGTTCGGTTTGTAGTTCGGGTTAGGGTTTGTCTTATATAGAATAATGGTTATAATCAATTCTAGCCATTTTGACAATTGATGATATTAGTCAATCGAAGGGAGATGACGCGTTGGTCACACACAGACTAGACTTGATCATGATTTCGCACGACTTAATCACGATTTAACTCTGTCGTGTGACCTCAGCCAGTATGGAAACAAAGGTAGGAAACTTTTAGCAAAATAAAGGTATACAATGATGCACATAGGTCCTGTATTAGGGTTTTTTAATATGATTTAGTTATAGTTGTACGTAGCAGCTCATTGTAAATTCAACTTGAACCAGCACAATTTCTTACACGGAAGCAATATGAAGTTTCCAAATCCCAAGGTCTAACGTAACACGTGCCATCCCATTTTAACTCGCCGTCTTCGTCTTTCCCATTGTAACTCAAACCAGAGACTATACACGAACCTTCCTGTGAAGGAGAAATACGAAATTAATGGCTTTACAGATAGGCAGTGGAAAGACGTTATTTACTGGAATCATTAGTAAGTTGGTACCATAATGTCACATGTTTCTCCAGTTTAATAAGTGTGACATAATTAGTTTTGTTACATAGCAAGCGTTTGGTCGATGAGACTCTACGCGGGCTCTCATTGGTTTATCAATGTTTTTCCCATTATAAAAGTGCGCCCCAATTAGTGTTCCAATTTAATGTGTATATTTTCTGCTTTCCCTGCTATTATTGCTTGTATATATTTTTATTTCCAGCCTAGTAATTAGATTATAGGTTATAGTCAGTGTTGTATTTAATTATAGTTTTTAGTGTCATTAAGTTGTTACTATTTATATCTAGTAGCCTAGGGACTTATGTATTGATTTAAGCTTATATATTTATTGCATTGTATATCTCAAAATAGTTAGTATCTTAATTATATTTAGTCTTAGCTTCTTCAACAGGTGAAGAGCCAGTGTCATGGATATACTGTTGAATAAACCATTATTATCATTATCATTATCATTATCATTATCATTATCATTATCATTATCATTATCATTATCATTATTATTATTATCATTATTATTATCAAGGGTCACGTGGTAATCGTCAACATCAAATGGGCCGCGTCAGGCAAAAAGGGCCCGGACGACATAATATGTAAATGTATTTTGAAATTGTACCATGTTTTTTTTATACTTGTGGTGCGATTACAATATGCTTCGCGAGCGCCACATTGTGCTACTAACAAGTAGTGTTGATTTCATGAAATTGACCAGTGAAATCGAAGACGAAATTTACGATATTTTTATACGAGGGTGTGATCACAATTTTAGCAGGCGCAAATGATTCCTTATCATCAGATGATTGTTTCAAGGTGTAACTTGTACTATTGCTAAAATCATATTATGAGCTACGGGGAGCAGAATGACTGCAGAAAATAAGTTTTTTGGCCAAAAAGTGATCATCTTGTTCATCATATTATTTTTTTACTCTTTAATGCGAGCAGGTATAAATGAATGTCATACATCAAAATCATCCCCTCTGACAGGATTCCTAATTTGTGTGGTCATATATATTTGTAATCGGGCCCTTGCATCAAAATCACGTAATTTTTGTTGTCGATTTCTTGAAACTGACATTTATTGTTAGGAATGAAATGTAGCGCTTCTCGTCAAGAATACAATACAATCTTCAACCTATTATTAGGAACACCGTTGTAGGAATTATTTAACTTGAATGTCGTCTGGGTCCTTTTTGCCCGACGCGGCCCAAATGTATCACGCTCCAAAGTCGAGGCCAACAATTCCATACTGATGACGTCAATATGCCCAGAATCCAGGCATCGCTTGTGATTGGCCATTCATCGATTCTTTCTCGTATGTGCATAAATGGGGTACTGAAGAGCCCTGCTTTTGGCTTAGTCTCTCACCAGCATGCAGTAGTCAAGTCAATTCCTTCTACATGCAGTTCTTGTGACGGTAATAAAGATTCATTTATTTTGACCGATGGGACTTGAATGTAACTCGTTCAGGTCATAGTTAATAGAGTGGAATGGTTATGAAACCCGGCAGACTTCAAAGGGGCTAACAAAGGCGCTGCGATTTATGTTGGAAGGGGGCAAGACAAAATATTGTGCAGGGTCATAGTTCATTAGCGTCCCCTGAACGACTGAACTCACACGTTTCTATTGGCTGATTGATTAACACATTGCAATTTCTATTGTGTTTTGTGCAGGGTCACGGTTGAAAAAAGCTAACAAAGACATATAACAAAGAAGGTCGCTGGGTTTCATAACCATTCCACTCTATTAACTATGTTCAGGTGGATCTTTTCTTCGCTATTTGAGAAGAGCCGTAACAGTGCATTACACAGCGGATTTCATCGACTGCTATACCAATCAATTATTCTTGCTACACACCCTACTTTGCTTCATGGCCATGTCCATCTTAAGTTTAAGTTTATCATTGTATTTTGAGTAATTGTAGTTTGTACGTACACGAGACTTGCTTCGAACTTTGTGTGGTACAACAATTAAACTGAATGAGACTTTCATTCAAGTCTCATCAGTAAACATAAATACATCTCACCATCACAAAACTGCATAACGAATTGGCCTGACTTTTGGTGAGGGACTCAAAGCCAAAAGCAGGGCAATGCTCTTCGATACAACGCTTAAAAACATCCAAAGAGAATCTTTATGTATACACTTGCTTTGCACTCTGTTGAATATTACATATTGACGTCAGAAATGTGACATTACATTACGTTGCAGTGAGCGGAAAGGTTCGGCTGTTTTCGCAGGCTAGCGCGGGAGACACAGCGGTCAAATATATATCTAGCATGTTTTCACAAAAGGGGGTGTTAGGTTCAAAGGCTCCTTTTGTGAAAACATGCTAGATCTTGTGTACCTTACAAACTTCAAAGTGGCGCCATTTCTCGAGCTTTTGATGGATTTCGATGTACTACACGTCAAAACAACGGTCTCTTCCAGTACTTGAAGACTAGCGTGCCAGTTTTGCCGTATTTGGTGTAGAAAACCCGAAAATGTGGTTTTTGTAAGCTAACCTGAATCTCTCAAAGTTACTTGTGTACCCTAAAATTTTCAAAGTGGCGCCATTTCTCGAGCTTTTGATGGATTTCGATGTACTACACGTCAAAACAACGGTCTCTTCCAGTACTTTAAGACTAGCGTGCCAGTTTTGCCGTATTTGGTGTAGAAAACCCGAAAATGTGGTTTTTGTAAGCTAACCTGAATCTCTCAAAGTTACTTGTGTACCCTAAAATCTTCAAAGTGGCGCCATTTCTCGAGCTTTTGATGGATTTCGATGTACTACACGTCAAAACAACGGTCTCTTCCAGTACTTTAAGACTAGCGTGCCAGTTTTGCCGTATTTGGTGTAGAAAACCCGAAAATGTGGTTTTTGTAAGCTAACCTGAATCTCTCAAAGTTACTTGTGTACCCTAAAATCTTCAAAGTGGCGCCATTTCTCGAGCTTTTGATGGATTTCGATGCACTATACGGCAATACAACGTTCTCTTAATGTAGATTGCGTTTACTGGATGGAAGTTTCCTGTATTTTGAGTAACAATACCAGAAAATGGCCTTTTTCTAACCTAAGCATAACCTCTAGGTCTCAAATAAAGAAATTATGGGATGGAGCTAAGTCAAGTCAATTATGGGATAGAAAGGCCAGAAAATACTTCAACTGTCATTTGCCCTTTCAAGAAAACGGCAAAAACACGAGTTACTGGCTTTTAAAGCTTAAAGGCACACAAGATCTAGCATGTTTTCACAAAAGGGGGTGTTAGGTTCAAAGGCTCCTTTTGTGAAAACATGCTAGATCTTGTGTACCTTACAAACTTCAAAGTGGCGCCATTTCTCGAGCTTTTGATGGATTTCGATGTACTACACGTCAAAACAACGGTCTCTTCCAGTACTTGAAGACTAGCGTGCCAGTTTTGCCGTATTTGGTGTAGAAAACCCGAAAATGTGGTTTTTGTAAGCTAACCTGAATCTCTCAAAGTTACTTGTGTACCCTAAAATTTTCAAAGTGGCGCCATTTCTCGAGCTTTTGATGGATTTCGATGTACTACACGTCAAAACAACGGTCTCTTCCAGTACTTTAAGACTAGCGTGCCAGTTTTGCCGTATTTGGTGTAGAAAACCCGAAAATGTGGTTTTTGTAAGCTAACCTGAATCTCTCAAAGTTACTTGTGTACCCTAAAATCTTCAAAGTGGCGCCATTTCTCGAGCTTTTGATGGATTTCGATGTACTACACGTCAAAACAACGGTCTCTTCCAGTACTTTAAGACTAGCGTGCCAGTTTTGCCGTATTTGGTGTAGAAAACCCGAAAATGTGGTTTTTGTAAGCTAACCTGAATCTCTCAAAGTTACTTGTGTACCCTAAAATCTTCAAAGTGGCGCCATTTCTCGAGCTTTTGATGGATTTCGATGTACTACACGTCAAAACAACGGTCTCTTCCAGTACTTTAAGACTAGCGTGCCAGTTTTGCCGTATTTGGTGTAGAAAACCCGAAAATGTGGTTTTTGTAAGCTAACCTGAATCTCTCAAAGTTACTTGTGTACCCTAAAATCTTCAAAGTGGCGCCATTTCTCGAGCTTTTGATGGATTTCGATGCACTATACGGCAATACAACGTTCTCTTAATGTAGATTGCGTTTACTGGATGGAAGTTTCCTGTATTTTGAGTAACAATACCAGAAAATGGCCTTTTTCTAACCTAAGCATAACCTCTAGGTCTCAAATAAAGAAATTATGGGATGGAGCTAAGTCAAGTCAATTATGGGATAGAAAGGCCAGAAAATACTTCAACTGTCATTTGCCCTTTCAAGAAAACGGCACGAGTTACTGGCTTTTAAAGCTTAAAGGCACACAAGATCTAGCATGTTTTCACAAAAGGGGGTGTTAGGTTCAAAGGCTCCTTTTGTGAAAACATGCTAGATCTTGTGTACCTTACAAACTTCAAAGTGGCGCCATTTCTCGAGCTTTTGATGGATTTCGATGTACTACACGTCAAAACAACGGTCTCTTCCAGTACTTGAAGACTAGCGTGCCAGTTTTGCCGTATTTGGTGTAGAAAACCCGAAAATGTGGTTTTTGTAAGCTAACCTGAATCTCTCAAAGTTACTTGTGTACCCTAAAATTTTCAAAGTGGCGCCATTTCTCGAGCTTTTGATGGATTTCGATGTACTACACGTCAAAACAACGGTCTCTTCCAGTACTTTAAGACTAGCGTGCCAGTTTTGCCGTATTTGGTGTAGAAAACCCGAAAATGTGGTTTTTGTAAGCTAACCTGAATCTCTCAAAGTTACTTGTGTACCCTAAAATCTTCAAAGTGGCGCCATTTCTCGAGCTTTTGATGGATTTCGATGTACTACACGTCAAAACAACGGTCTCTTCCAGTACTTTAAGACTAGCGTGCCAGTTTTGCCGTATTTGGTGTAGAAAACCCGAAAATGTGGTTTTTGTAAGCTAACCTGAATCTCTCAAAGTTACTTGTGTACCCTAAAATCTTCAAAGTGGCGCCATTTCTCGAGCTTTTGATGGATTTCGATGCACTATACGGCAATACAACGTTCTCTTAATGTAGATTGCGTTTACTGGATGGAAGTTTCCTGTATTTTGAGTAACAATACCAGAAAATGGCCTTTTTCTAACCTAAGCATAACCTCTAGGTCTCAAATAAAGAAATTATGGGATGGAGCTAAGTCAAGTCAATTATGGGATAGAAAGGCCAGAAAATACTTCAACTGTCATTTGCCCTTTCAAGAAAACGGCAAAAACACGAGTTACTGGCTTTTAAAGCTTAAAGGCACACAAGATCTAGCATGTTTTCACAAAAGGGGGTGTTAGGTTCAAAGGCTCCTTTTGTGAAAACATGCTAGATCTTGTGTACCTTACAAACTTCAAAGTGGCGCCATTTCTCGAGCTTTTGATGGATTTCGATGTACTACACGTCAAAACAACGGTCTCTTCCAGTACTTTAAGACTAGCGTGCCAGTTTTGCCGTATTTGGTGTAGAAAACCCGAAAATGTGGTTTTTGTAAGCTAACCTGAATCTCTCAAAGTTACTTGTGTACCCTAAAATCTTCAAAGTGGCGCCATTTCTCGAGCTTTTGATGGATTTCGATGCACTATACGGCAATACAACGTTCTCTTAATGTAGATTGCGTTTACTGGATGGAAGTTTCCTGTATTTTGAGTAACAATACCAGAAAATGGCCTTTTTCTAACCTAAGCATAACCTCTAGGTCTCAAATAAAGAAATTATGGGATGGAGCTAAGTCAAGTCAATTATGGGATAGAAAGGCCAGAAAATACTTCAACTGTCATTTGCCCTTTCAAGAAAACGGCAAAAACACGAGTTACTGGCTTTTAAAGCTTAAAGGCACACAAGATCTAGCATGTTTTCACAAAAGGGGGTGTTAGGTTCAAAGGCTCCTTTTGTGAAAACATGCTAGATCTTGTGTACCTTACAAACTTCAAAGTGGCGCCATTTCTCGAGCTTTTGATGGATTTCGATGTACTACACGTCAAAACAACGGTCTCTTCCAGTACTTGAAGACTAGCGTGCCAGTTTTGCCGTATTTGGTGTAGAAAACCCGAAAATGTGGTTTTTGTAAGCTAACCTGAATCTCTCAAAGTTACTTGTGTACCCTAAAATTTTCAAAGTGGCGCCATTTCTCGAGCTTTTGATGGATTTCGATGTACTACACGTCAAAACAACGGTCTCTTCCAGTACTTTAAGACTAGCGTGCCAGTTTTGCCGTATTTGGTGTAGAAAACCCGAAAATGTGGTTTTTGTAAGCTAACCTGAATCTCTCAAAGTTACTTGTGTACCCTAAAATCTTCAAAGTGGCGCCATTTCTCGAGCTTTTGATGGATTTCGATGTACTACACGTCAAAACAACGGTCTCTTCCAGTACTTTAAGACTAGCGTGCCAGTTTTGCCGTATTTGGTGTAGAAAACCCGAAAATGTGGTTTTTGTAAGCTAACCTGAATCTCTCAAAGTTACTTGTGTACCCTAAAATCTTCAAAGTGGCGCCATTTCTCGAGCTTTTGATGGATTTCGATGCACTATACGGCAATACAACGTTCTCTTAATGTAGATTGCGTTTACTGGATGGAAGTTTCCTGTATTTTGAGTAACAATACCAGAAAATGGCCTTTTTCTAACCTAAGCATAACCTCTAGGTCTCAAATAAAGAAATTATGGGATGGAGCTAAGTCAAGTCAATTATGGGATAGAAAGGCCAGAAAATACTTCAACTGTCATTTGCCCTTTCAAGAAAACGGCAAAAACACGAGTTACTGGCTTTTAAAGCTTAAAGGCACACAAGATCTAGCATGTTTTCACAAAAGGGGGTGTTAGGTTCAAAGGCTCCTTTTGTGAAAACATGCTAGATCTTGTGTACCTTACAAACTTCAAAGTGGCGCCATTTCTCGAGCTTTTGATGGATTTCGATGTACTACACGTCAAAACAACGGTCTCTTCCAGTACTTGAAGACTAGCGTGCCAGTTTTGCCGTATTTGGTGTAGAAAACCCGAAAATGTGGTTTTTGTAAGCTAACCTGAATCTCTCAAAGTTACTTGTGTACCCTAAAATTTTCAAAGTGGCGCCATTTCTCGAGCTTTTGATGGATTTCGATGTACTACACGTCAAAACAACGGTCTCTTCCAGTACTTTAAGACTAGCGTGCCAGTTTTGCCGTATTTGGTGTAGAAAACCCGAAAATGTGGTTTTTGTAAGCTAACCTGAATCTCTCAAAGTTACTTGTGTACCCTAAAATCTTCAAAGTGGCGCCATTTCTCGAGCTTTTGATGGATTTCGATGTACTACACGTCAAAACAACGGTCTCTTCCAGTACTTTAAGACTAGCGTGCCAGTTTTGCCGTATTTGGTGTAGAAAACCCGAAAATGTGGTTTTTGTAAGCTAACCTGAATCTCTCAAAGTTACTTGTGTACCCTAAAATCTTCAAAGTGGCGCCATTTCTCGAGCTTTTGATGGATTTCGATGCACTATACGGCAATACAACGTTCTCTTAATGTAGATTGCGTTTACTGGATGGAAGTTTCCTGTATTTTGAGTAACAATACCAGAAAATGGCCTTTTTCTAACCTAAGCATAACCTCTAGGTCTCAAATAAAGAAATTATGGGATGGAGCTAAGTCAAGTCAATTATGGGATAGAAAGGCCAGAAAATACTTCAACTGTCATTTGCCCTTTCAAGAAAACGGCACGAGTTACTGGCTTTTAAAGCTTAAAGGCACACAAGATCTAGCATGTTTTCACAAAAGGGGGTGTTAGGTTCAAAGGCTCCTTTTGTGAAAACATGCTAGATCTTGTGTACCTTACAAACTTCAAAGTGGCGCCATTTCTCGAGCTTTTGATGGATTTCGATGTACTACACGTCAAAACAACGGTCTCTTCCAGTACTTGAAGACTAGCGTGCCAGTTTTGCCGTATTTGGTGTAGAAAACCCGAAAATGTGGTTTTTGTAAGCTAACCTGAATCTCTCAAAGTTACTTGTGTACCCTAAAATTTTCAAAGTGGCGCCATTTCTCGAGCTTTTGATGG
The DNA here is from genome assembly GCA_030867875.1 of Actinernus sp. WN-2022. NCBI lineage: Eukaryota > Metazoa > Cnidaria > Anthozoa > Actiniaria > Actinernidae > Actinernus > Actinernus sp. WN-2022. The sequence goes on from JAOWCC010001368.1 coordinate 32,582,841, forward strand.
ATTTCGATGTACTACACGTCAAAACAACGGTCTCTTCCAGTACTTTAAGACTAGCGTGCCAGTTTTGCCGTATTTGGTGTAGAAAACCCGAAAATGTGGTTTTTGTAAGCTAACCTGAATCTCTCAAAGTTACTTGTGTACCCTAAAATCTTCAAAGTGGCGCCATTTCTCGAGCTTTTGATGGATTTCGATGTACTACACGTCAAAACAACGGTCTCTTCCAGTACTTTAAGACTAGCGTGCCAGTTTTGCCGTATTTGGTGTAGAAAACCCGAAAATGTGGTTTTTGTAAGCTAACCTGAATCTCTCAAAGTTACTTGTGTACCCTAAAATCTTCAAAGTGGCGCCATTTCTCGAGCTTTTGATGGATTTCGATGCACTATACGGCAATACAACGTTCTCTTAATGTAGATTGCGTTTACTGGATGGAAGTTTCCTGTATTTTGAGTAACAATACCAGAAAATGGCCTTTTTCTAACCTAAGCATAACCTCTAGGTCTCAAATAAAGAAATTATGGGATGGAGCTAAGTCAAGTCAATTATGGGATAGAAAGGCCAGAAAATACTTCAACTGTCATTTGCCCTTTCAAGAAAACGGCAAAAACACGAGTTACTGGCTTTTAAAGCTTAAAGGCACACAAGATCTAGCATGTTTTCACAAAAGGGGGTGTTAGGTTCAAAGGCTCCTTTTGTGAAAACATGCTAGATCTTGTGTACCTTACAAACTTCAAAGTGGCGCCATTTCTCGAGCTTTTGATGGATTTCGATGTACTACACGTCAAAACAACGGTCTCTTCCAGTACTTTAAGACTAGCGTGCCAGTTTTGCCGTATTTGGTGTAGAAAACCCGAAAATGTGGTTTTTGTAAGCTAACCTGAATCTCTCAAAGTTACTTGTGTACCCTAAAATCTTCAAAGTGGCGCCATTTCTCGAGCTTTTGATGGATTTCGATGTACTACACGTCAAAACAACGGTCTCTTCCAGTACTTTAAGACTAGCGTGCCAGTTTTGCCGTATTTGGTGTAGAAAACCCGAAAATGTGGTTTTTGTAAGCTAACCTGAATCTCTCAAAGTTACTTGTGTACCCTAAAATCTTCAAAGTGGCGCCATTTCTCGAGCTTTTGATGGATTTCGATGCACTATACGGCAATACAACGTTCTCTTAATGTAGATTGCGTTTACTGGATGGAAGTTTCCTGTATTTTGAGTAACAATACCAGAAAATGGCCTTTTTCTAACCTAAGCATAACCTCTAGGTCTCAAATAAAGAAATTATGGGATGGAGCTAAGTCAAGTCAATTATGGGATAGAAAGGCCAGAAAATACTTCAACTGTCATTTGCCCTTTCAAGAAAACGGCAAAAACACGAGTTACTGGCTTTTAAAGCTTAAAGGCACACAAGATCTAGCATGTTTTCACAAAAGGGGGTGTTAGGTTCAAAGGCTCCTTTTGTGAAAACATGCTAGATCTTGTGTACCTTACAAACTTCAAAGTGGCGCCATTTCTCGAGCTTTTGATGGATTTCGATGTACTACACGTCAAAACAACGGTCTCTTCCAGTACTTGAAGACTAGCGTGCCAGTTTTGCCGTATTTGGTGTAGAAAACCCGAAAATGTGGTTTTTGTAAGCTAACCTGAATCTCTCAAAGTTACTTGTGTACCCTAAAATTTTCAAAGTGGCGCCATTTCTCGAGCTTTTGATGGATTTCGATGTACTACACGTCAAAACAACGGTCTCTTCCAGTACTTTAAGACTAGCGTGCCAGTTTTGCCGTATTTGGTGTAGAAAACCCGAAAATGTGGTTTTTGTAAGCTAACCTGAATCTCTCAAAGTTACTTGTGTACCCTAAAATCTTCAAAGTGGCGCCATTTCTCGAGCTTTTGATGGATTTCGATGTACTACACGTCAAAACAACGGTCTCTTCCAGTACTTTAAGACTAGCGTGCCAGTTTTGCCGTATTTGGTGTAGAAAACCCGAAAATGTGGTTTTTGTAAGCTAACCTGAATCTCTCAAAGTTACTTGTGTACCCTAAAATCTTCAAAGTGGCGCCATTTCTCGAGCTTTTGATGGATTTCGATGCACTATACGGCAATACAACGTTCTCTTAATGTAGATTGCGTTTACTGGATGGAAGTTTCCTGTATTTTGAGTAACAATACCAGAAAATGGCCTTTTTCTAACCTAAGCATAACCTCTAGGTCTCAAATAAAGAAATTATGGGATGGAGCTAAGTCAAGTCAATTATGGGATAGAAAGGCCAGAAAATACTTCAACTGTCATTTGCCCTTTCAAGAAAACGGCAAAAACACGAGTTACTGGCTTTTAAAGCTTAAAGGCACACAAGATCTAGCATGTTTTCACAAAAGGGGGTGTTAGGTTCAAAGGCTCCTTTTGTGAAAACATGCTAGATATGCATGTGTCTACTAATATTTCAAAATGGCTGAAAAATTGCGTAGGTGGTTGTTGTATATTCGTGTTAACCTTCCTTAGTTTTAACTCGTGGATGTGTGCAAGCACAGGTGTCTGCGTATATTGCTTGTGCTTATGCTTACGTTGATAGTGAAGCTCAGGCATTAAAGTGCAAGTAGCGCCAAAAAAAAAACATGAACTCTTTTTTTGCCCCAAATTCTATTTCTAATATGCTTCAGTTGTGTAAATTAGGTTTCTTTCAGAGGCAGGAGCAGAAATTAAACTATAATAAACGCTACCCGTATCCGGGCCGAATTGCGGGATTGATTCATCTTGTGATGTCACAATGAAAACCTACGGGATTTTATTGTAGTAGTTTTCTCTAGGGAGGGAGTTGATTCATCTTATGACGTCACAGGATCCATGAAAAGTAACCAAAATTAGGGACTAATTGACCTATATCATTATGACGTCAAATCAAAACAATCTATTGTTTAAACGCTAAGGATCACGGTCGTGGGAGGGGGACAAAACAGTAACAACACAAAGGAAATCTCTATCAAATGCATTTTGTAGAACGTAGAATAGCGGTAACAGCTACCAAATACGGTAAATATTGTGGGATAAACATTGATACAGCTGATATCTGGAAACCAGACAATTCGAAGTTAAATTTTCCTCAACAGAGCAGATTTAGTTCAAAATATGTTCAAGTCGATTCTGTCCCCCTCATAAACAAGCCGTGACGTCATAATGATATAGGGTAATTGCCAGAAATGTTACACAATTTGCAAGCTAAGATTAATACCTTTTTGTGAGAAACAAACACAATAGTACAATTTTTTTTGACATTATACTTGCACTTTAAGGAATGTTTGCAAACCCATGTTCATCGTCATTTTTCATGAAGCACAACGGAAACGATGAAATCGCCATTCTCCCATCAAGAAGGGGATGCTGGCTAACCAGACACTTACCGCTAATAGAAACACTGCTACGTATTTCATTATGACAACCTTCCCAAACATTGCAGCGTAGAATAACTTGACTGTAAGATTTCGACTCTTAAAAATAAAGACAAGTATGCATCACTCACGGTACCGTGGGTGCCAGCCAGGCTCGTATACATAAAAGACGAAGTTGCAAGAGAGCCGAGAAGAGGTCGACAGAGAAGAAAGCGAAGAGAGAACAAAAGGAAGAGAGAGAAGGAAATAAGACTTTCTGGACGGTGGTATCCGTTGGGAATGAGATGCGAATATTAGGTACAGAATTTGAACTACATCCTTGATTTCATAACCTATTTTTATTACCAGGCGCTACTGTTGGTGTGGATGTAACGGTAATTTTCATTGGCTTACCAATGGCCCAACAAAATCGTTTTGACATGTTTTCGTGATTTGAAACTCATCTCAACGGATAACACACGAGGGTCTTAATTTTCTCTTCTCTTCACTCCTCTCTCACCTCTTCGACTTCTATTTTTTGAGTCCCTGGAATCAGGGTACACTCACAGCAGAGCGAATGCGATTAAAGAAACAGATGTTAGTAGTTAAAAGGGCGGCAGGTACAAAATGCAGACTGGAAAATGCAGACTGGAAAATGCAGACTGGAAAATGCAGACTGGAAAATGCAGACCGGAAAATGAAGACTCAAAAATGCAGACCAGACAAAATCAATAAGAAACATAGATCTATCGGTCTGTAACAGGGCGACTCTGCAAGGCTTTAGATGACTTAGATCCTTATTTTTGGGGGTTATACACGTCTAATGTGGGGTCTTTGCTTTTTTCTTGACTGCCGGCGCCAGACACGCCGTGTATATGCGAGCCACGCCGAATCCGAGCTTTTCATGACAATATTTCCTTAATAACAGAAAGGAAAAGCTATGTATTCCGAGGTATTTTGAGTTATTTACTTACTTTTTAATTACGTTCGTATTTAGCCGGGTCCTGTCTTTGTTAAACTGATTCAGTCCCATCTTCTGTCCACCATTTTAAATTTATTGCTATGCACAGGAAGCCCAAATTAGCCACTCCAATTATATATAAATTGTTCTTGGAGGGGCTATTACATTAAGGATTTTCTTGAACTTTCTTGTCTATTAAAACGATCGTCCTTTACCTGTGAACTTAAGCCACAAACTAGTCCTCAACACTAAACGTCGTTTTCCTGGGCGCTCAAGCTTGAAACGTTTTTCAGTTAACGGTTAACGTTGACGGGGTAAGTCGTAGGAGCCTAGGGTTTTTGAGAACGAGTGCTAACTCTCTTATCCACGTTTCAAAGACGGATCTAAGACCTATACAAAAAACGGCCATAGGTATTGCATTTAACAGTATGGTCACCGTGAGATCTGTTGCCGCGCGGCCAGTCACCCATGATCCAACAACAAACCTCGCCCAATCCGGATAAAGTGGACACCCCGGCAGAATAATCTCATTACTAGAAAGATTATGAGTATTATGTTGCAATCAATCAACTTCACACCGGTGTTAGCTTAGAACTTTTCCACAATTCGCTTTATCGGTTTATTTGATACAGTTCTAGAGCAATTACAGTATTGTAAACAGGGCTGTAAAGTGAACTGTCATCCAAATAATCTTGTGTATTGTATGAAGAGTCGATCGAGGACTTTGACAAGCCGTTGAGAGTTCCAGAAGTTAATTCTGTACAAGGTGCGATGGAACTTGCTAAGAAGTTGCAGACTTCTCTGACTGGCGCGCAAGGAAACGAGAGACTGTCTCAAGCCGTTGCACGCGTAAATGATATCTTGGTGGACATGCAACTCAAGTCTTTAAGCGCAATGAAGCAGTCTTCCATTTGCAAATATTTCTCCTAATTCTTGTGTGTACAGATTTATGTACCGACATTAGCTCACAATGATGACAACATCATATACCTGCAGCTTTATTCCCGGGGGGTGGGTACTCTCTTATATGGGCTATATGGGTACATGTGCCGCGGGATAGGGTATGGTTTTTGAGCTGCCGAGGTCTGGGATAGGTTATCTTTTTTACGGTTTTGGTCTGGGAAAGGGTATGGATTTTGATATACTTGTCGTTGACGCCATGCTTAGCGCTCTATCGACCACACTACAGCTTAAAATACCATATTAAAACAAAACAACTGCTTTCGTAGTGTAATTGTAATTAAAAACTGTTCGGGATCTGGACTCTTTCATAAACATCACAAGATCACGTCTGGGATAGGGTATATATTTTTTGCTTCAAGTCTGGGATAGGGTATGGTAAACGGCATTTTTAGGTCTGGGATAGGGTCAGGGTTTTGAGGTCTCCGCGGCACACCCCCACCCAAAAAATCTTCTGAGTACCCCCCAAGGTCTTTATAGTAGCTCCCGTAAGCGGATACATCCCATATTCCACAAGTGTCCGCTTACGAGAACTATTTCCGTAAGCGGACAGTTTCAGTTACGGACACTTTTTCTGATTCCCAAGGGTGTCCGCTTTACCAAACAGGAAACCCAAATGTATATGTAACCGGAGAGGCTGCTTTGGGCTTCCTGTGCATAGCAATACATTAAAATGGTGGACAGAAGAAGATGGGACTGAATCAGTTTAACAAAGACAGGACCCGGCTAAATACGAACGTAATTAAAAAGTAAGTAAATAACTCAAAATACCTAGGAATACATAGCTTTTCCTTTCTGTTATTAAGGAAATATTGTCATGAAAAGCTCGGATTCGGCGTGGCTCGCATATACCGGCGGCGTGTCTGGCGCCGGCAGTCAAGAAAAAAGCATTAGACGTGTATAACCCCCAAAAATAAGGATCTAAGTCATCTAAAGCCTTGCAGAGTCGCCCTGTTACAGACCGATAGATCTATGTTTCTTATTGATTTTGTCTGGTCTGCATTTTCCGGTCTGCATTTTCCAGTCTGCATTTTCCAGTCTGCATTTTCCAGTCTGCATTTTCCAGTCTGCAGTCTGCGTTTTCCAGTCTGCATTTTGTACCTGCCGGTTAAAAGGGAACTTGTGACCTTCCTATTTTCTCGTACCTCAAACCAGTCGGTAATCAAATATTTTGCATTGAAGGTTTTATCGAGGAGGATAAACGCACTTGAATACAGAAGACCCAGAATAAACCTCTTTAGACCTGCTGAGATACTGAAATAATTGAGACAATTATAAGTACTGAATAAAAGTCCCCACAAAAATAAGTAACTTTAAAACTAGCTAATGCTGTCAAATCATAATTACTCATGCTTAATGACCTAAGTTAATATTATTTGAAAGTTTTGAGGACATAGACCTTATGGAAAAATAGGTTTAATCTAGGAGTGCGTACCTATGATGCATGGAATCCAAATCCGGATTATGAATCCGAAAACGGATTTTGTGTTCCTTTGGCCAAATCCGAATCCGAATTGCTGATCTGGAGAGTCCGAAACGAGAAAGAATTCATTGGATCTGGATTCGCGTTCCTTTGGAACAGATCCGAAAAACATCAGCGCTGTGCGATTAAAACGATTAATGATTAAAACGATGATTGCTGGTCCAGCAATTGGTAGTAGAACTCTGATTTGGTGTTTTTCTTTTCACTGAAATTATTGTGGAAATCAAGTGGCGTACGCTTTGATAAATAAATAAATTTCCTCTTGGGTTACAGAGAAACCAAAAACACTTACTCAAGGATAAAGTCAGGTGATCTGAAATGGTGCAACAAACAGGCAAGCATCAGCTTCATTTAGAAAACAGCCGTCTGTATCTAAAAGAATACAGCGGAGTGTATTAGGGCTACCGAATGGTAAATTCGAGCAGGCGAGCATCTTATTTTTTAGGGCTAGCATGCACGAGCAATGTTATTTTATCACAGCTGCGAACAACTCTATACAAAAACGAGCAAACTAGCAGCTTGGGAAAAAACAAGTACGAGCAATTCGAGCACACACAATCTTTTTTGCGAGCATTCTAGCAAATTAAAGGTCTAAAACGACGAGCACTTCCAAATTCTGACTGACCATTTGGTAGCCCTTGTATTCCCATGAGAAGTTTGGAAATTGGAGTTGGAATGGGAAAGAGATTTAAACGAGGCTAGTTAGGCCTAGTTAGCGAATTCCATACAGAGTCTTCTACTTTAAAATCTTGATAACTTTGCCACTTTTTAAGTTATACTCTTAAGATTTACAGTATGACTAACTTGTGAGTGCTTTTCAACGCAGAGCGGAATAACTATTTCTATGTGATCTCAACTCTAAATAGAGCTATTACAATAACTACATGAGGTCTATACAGTGGTTTTCGATTGAGTGCCGTAAACAACAACAACAACAATGCATTCATTCGCTTTTAACAATATAGAGAAGTATATAAATGTTTTTTTTTTAGAATATAACTGATGAGTATTAGGGAACCTAACCAAAACCAAAATCAAAGTAATTACAGATCGAGCCAATCACGGGAGCAAGTAAAAACACAACGAGCCAATCACGAGCAAGTAAAAACACAATGAGCCAATCACGGGAGCAAGTAAAAACACAACGAGCCAATCACGAGCAAGTAAAACACAACGAGCCAATCACGGGAGCAAGTAAAACACAACGAGCCAATCACGAACTGAAGTAATTCATGATTGATTTTACTTGAACCAATCACGAAGAAAAGTAAACGCAATCCTTGATAACTCTCACTAAAGCAAACGGTGATTGCGTGCTGGATCAAAACAATGTTGATTTTAGTTTAGAATTTGATTGGCTGACAGTTAAAGTACATTTTTCTCAGCCAAGAGTAAAGCTAATAATAATAATAATAATAATAACAATAATAACAATAATAACAATATTTAAAGAAGGTAACACCGAGCTAACACGAAGTTAACTAGGGTGGCCTTCTATAGTCAACATTAAAATAAAATAATAATATATATATCGATTAAGCGCCCCCCCTCGATTAAGCGCCCCCCTTGGCAACAAAATTTGAAATAAGAGCCCTGGGCGCTTAATCGAGGAAATACGGTATACGACACCAGTGAATATCACTTTTTGCGCGCTGTGATTGGCTACACTCGATCAAAAACGCTGTAGTGGCTACCCGGGGGAGGGGTTCTTCCTATATTCGGCTGGTAAGGGTGATCGTCGTATTTTTAGGGTTTGAAATCGACGATTTAGTATTTTTAGGGGTTGTCCAGGCGAAATCCATTTTTCAGGGTGATTTTTAGACTACGAGGTACATTTTAGAGTGGGAAATGTTTTCACGGTTTGGTATTTTTTACCTCGAAGAACCCCCCCGGGAGTGGCTACTGTGGATTGGTGCATACAATGTGCCACTTGGCCCTCACCTCTCAAAACCATTTGGATTGCACTGACAAAGAATTCCATTGTTTTAGGGTTAAGATTTGTATTGTTTCAGGTTAGGCATTGTTTGGATAGCCAGTACTATTCCAGGTTCCGAGGAGGTGAAGGCCGCCCCTGCCACTTACCATAAAGGGTCGTCCTTTTTGCTCTCTGTCAGTTCACCTTCCACAAAGATCATGTACCTCTTAAAGGAGAACTACAGGCAGAAAAAGCAGGCCGTCAAGTTCAACAGGTCAGTCGGCCGGAGAGGCGAGAGGGGGCTATTCATGGAATTTAATGCTCGCGTTTCAAATGCGTGACACCAAAATATCTCCAATTATCCAAATAAGTCATCGGGCAATTTCAGGTTTTCTTTCATCGAACCTACTTCCACGTCACATAAAATATTATAATATTATCAGTTTATGCCTTCTCATAACTTTTCAAGGTGGCTGGTACTGGGCTATGAATGCTGAGCTCTGTTTGCGGGGCAAGATAACACACAAACCAGTTTTTTGGATTAATTGACCCTGTGTAAACAGTCGCTTTAATCAACCATGAAACAGTCGCTTTCAATCAACCATGAAAACATATCTGTCATAAAAGCCTCGCAAAGGTGAGGGCCAGAATAAGCGCGAAATAATATGAACTTTATAGACTATAAAGTTCGCAGGTCACGGGGAGGAGGCGGGCAAATAAGTGAAAAATTGAGGCTAAACTCAATGTTCATCCAGCCGATTCTTCCACGTGCTCGCAAGTCACCCGACTGAGAGAAACCCGGCACTCTTCTCCGTGACGTCACACCTCAAACGTCACGCCTCATGTCCAAATATGTAATGTAAGATTAATTAAAGGTAATAAACTGAGAAGGCATAAAATTTATTGTTCGAAAGCAAACAATTTTCTTTACGCGCCTAAGCCAATATGGGGTCTCAAGAAAAAAAAATCAGATCATGTGACGCGCGTTTCACTCTTCTTCCCGTGCTCACCTGTGGTCCTACAAGAAACCCTCCGTAAAAGTATGTAAAACCTGCAATCTGGAAAAAGGAAGACATTGGAAATGGTGTTAAATGCCACTACGATCAAATTTTGACATATCAATGTTTTTGCATATTCATAAAGTAGAGTTGATATATTATTAACAGTTCAAATCGTTTTTCGATACAACGACAGGAAGTCTTATTTTTTGAAATCCGAATATTGAATCTAAACATCCGCCATTACTGGAGGCCGTTCCCTTTGTTCAGCTTTATACAAAGGCTTATTCAGCGGAAGTGATATCATACACTTAACGCTCACCTGCAGAACACAACGTCTGGAGGCATATTTCTACTAAAAACGTCTTCACGTACACAAGAAGAAAGTTATATTTATCTTTGCGAGGTTGGCTACTTTTTTATGCACACTATTTCGCGCGACGGGACTGTCGTGCTAAGACATCACTTCCACTGATGGTGTAAGTCTTGGCTTTTATGTGTCAAATGACCATCTCGTTAAGTGATGGGTGTAACCAGGAGTATATTACACAGGAGTGTTCCTAGGCCCTTGTGTTGGCCCCTAACACAGTAGATGGTGTGTCTATTTATAGTCGCGAAGTTCTGGTATGCGATTACGTTTACTTTTGTTCTCTTGCGCTTTAGTATTTTTAGCAGTTTGAACCGTGTTAATAAAAAATTTTCAGTGTATCCTGATTGGTTAAAAGTGACGGCCTTTGTTTCTTCTCGCGGGAAACTGTGCTAAAAATAACTGTACCGTCTATACAGTGTTGTGTGACAATATAATGTGGGAATAGGAACACTCCTCAATATATACTCAGTAACTCATCATATACTTACTTGAAGTAAAGATGGTGGTTTATTTATTGCAGTTCTCTTGAAGTCTTCAGAAATGGTTTCCTGACAACAAATAAACAAACTGATTAGTAACAATAATAACAAACACAATACGTTCAGTTTGTTTGACACCACCAGTTTTCTCAGTTGAGAAAATATTAGTTACCGTCAGGATCCCATTACCCGGAGCGTCCATCTGTCATTTATTCGTGATGCAGCGGTTTTACAGACCGGGATATTATTAGATTTCACATCTCGTTCGCTTTCATCATGGAATGTTGTCAACAAAGGATGCCTCGTTAGCTTCTCTTGTTTGGTCATCCAACATGGCTGCAACATCATTAGTCATTCGAATAGACCCTTTCAGCTTGCTGTTTGTTGCCCCATTTCAGACACGTAACAGTTCTCCAGAGGATTCAGTGCTTTGTTTTCCAATTATAGAAACTGGTACATTTTCTCTTGGGATACAGAAAAACAAAAAGACATTACTTAAGGGAAAAGTCACGTGGTCTGAAATAGGGCAACAAACAGGCAAGCTGACAGGGCTATTAAAATTACGAAAACGCTTGTGATTGGCTAGTGGAACCAAACTCGCGGAAAACACATTCTAAAAATAACCCGGTCTGTAAAAACGCTGCATCACAGACGTAGTATGGGAGATGGACGCTCTGGGTAATGGCTTCTGATACCGTAGATGAAAGTCAGTTATATAGAGGAGGTATTATGTAAGGAAATAGAGGTTAAACAACGGCCATGCAATACTCGCATTAAATTTGCTATAGTAGAGCATTTTAACAGCGGCAATGGACGTTTTATACTAGAGACGCATAATGCATCTAGACGTATTTGAGCAAAGACAACTTAGTGCTACCAGTATAACGGCGAGACGAAGTATTTAGACGAACGTGATGATAAATCTCGCCATATTTTTAGAGAGAATGGTTTCTACTTGTTGTTATTCTTTTGGGCAAAGAAAACTTAGTGCGTCTTCTTAGTTCATCTGGTATCAAAACGCGTTATGCGACTGCACGAACTAAGTTCGATATAGACTTTCTCAAAGTCCTTCTTAGCCCCCTGCGCTCGCTTTTTGACCCAGTAATCGCTTACCCAGTGACTAAGCGAGTTCGACCTGGAGCAAGTCTAAGTTCGATAGTGCGTCGTTTTGGATGGATTACTAAACTTAGTTCGTCCAGTCGCATAATGCGTCGTGTGCCCAATTTTATACTAGACGAACTAAGAAGATGCACTAAGTCGTCTTTAATTTGCCCAAATACGCCTAGACGCATAATGCGTCTCTAGTATAAAAATTGCCAATAGATGGGTTGCAGCAATCCCCGGAGATTCAAAGGGCATGGCGGCCATGTTGGTGTACCTAACAAAAGAAGCTAACGAAGAATCTATTGTTAAAGGTACACCAACATGGCCGCCGTGACGTCATGTGCAGCCCATCTATAGGACATTTTCATTATGGAATCATTTTACTACAACCACCAGAATCCTTTCCAAATTATTTTCTCATTCAGATATTTCAACTCCTCTGAGAATACCAAGACAATGGTCTAAACCAGAGCAACAAAAGAAGCAGCGCAAATAATTCTGGTAGTCGTAGTATGTGACGTCATCATGCAAATGTAGTAGTATGTGACGTCATGTAGTAGTATGTGACGTCATCATGCAAATGTCGTAGTGTGTGACATCATGTAGTAGTATGTGACGTCATCATGCAAATGTCGTAGTATGTGACGTCATCATGCAAATGTAGTAGTATGTGACGTCATCATGCAAATGTAGTAGTATGTGACGTCATCATGCAAATGTAGTAGTATGTGACGTCATCATGCAAATGTCGTAGTGTGTGACATCATGTAGTAGTATGTGACGTCATCATGCAAATGTCGTAGTATGTGACGTCATCATGCAAATGTCGTAGTGTGACATCATGTAGTAGTATGTGACGTCATCATGCAAATGTCGTAGTGTGACATCATGTAGTAGTATGTGACGTCATCATGCAAATGTCGTAGTGTGACATCATGTAGTAGTATGTGACGTCATCATGCAAATGTTGTAGTATGTGACATCATGTAGTAGTATGTGACGTCATCATGCATATGTCGTAGTATGTGACATCATGTAGTAGTATGTGACATCATGTAGTAGTATGTGACATCATGTAGTAGTATGTGACATCATGTCGTAGTATGTGACATGATGTAGTAGTATGTGACGTCATCATGCATATGTCGTAGTATGTGACATCATGTAGTAGTATGTGACGTCATTATGCAAATGTCCTATTAGCATTGTAGTTAAACTAATAAATAACAGGGCAGATTTCAAGTTACAAAATCTGTTTTTGGAGGGGACTACCTATATAAAATTATACATTACAGCAGTGGAGGCCTAATACAAGGGATTCTACGATACTCGTGTTAAATTTACTTAAATAATGACTACCTGTGCGCCGTCGAAATAGTCCCAAGCCAATCCTGATAACAAACAGACACAATGTTAATACTTCGTTTGTATGTGACGTCATCGCCGCCATGTTGGTTGACGTTTACAAAAGATGCCTCGTTAGCTTCTCTTGTTAGTTCTACCAACATGGCTGCTAAGTCTTTGTCATTTGAATCTCTGGGGATTGATTACAAACCAGCAATAGGAGTTGCAAAGTGTGTGCCTTGTTAAGATGTTTTGGGGGTACTTCAGTTTCGGCTATTGCTTGTGTGCAATCAATCCCAAGAGATTCAAATGGTAAACTCTCTGAATTTCTAACGAGACCTGAAACAACCATGGGGACTGATCAAAGCCAGGTTCCGGCTAATCCACAGATCGAATTGAAATGTAGCGTGTTGGTTTTTGCGGAGGGAGGAAAACTGAAGACAAAGATGCAGCGGGCTCCCATCAATTCCGAATACCTCGAAATTCTGCAAATCTCTCTCCCCAAACGTAGAAAGTAGTCACCTCATTTCGTACATCCTTTGGGGATTATTTCTTGTGTTTGCTAATATCAACATTAATGTTGTTTTTGAGGCGTTTTGTTTGTTCGAAATACCCGCGGAATAAGTCGCGCCCCTGGTAAAACGATCGAGTAATACAGTACCGCTCGAAAACTGTATTCTGATTGGACCATTATAGTGTAGCTCTATTGTTTTTGTACTGCACGTTCTAAAGGTTAGGGTACAGGCCGGCTCAAACGATCAAACAGTGTTGGATTACACGATTCAGCCGGCGTTGGATGAAAATTGTTGAGGTTCGGGGGGTGGAAGGGGTGCCGGCTTACAATGTTAGTGTGATTAGTTTCACAAGACAAGTTTGCCTTGGGACAGCACTGCAACACTGAACTGTAATACTAGCAGTATTACTGGCTAGACTGTTGGACCAAAAGCAAACATCAACCATTATTTGATGAAGCAAGAAGTGTTCGAGAACTACGATCCAATCGGCATCCACGGGGATGCAGGTTTGCGCAGTGGTAAAACACTCGCCTCTCGCAGCTGCGGTCCCGGGTTCAATTCCCGGCTCGGGCACCGTATTTGAGTTAGGTTTGTTGCTGATTCCTTATCTGGAGTGGAAGGTTTTTCTCCGGGTTCTCCGGTTTTCCTCCCTCCATAAAAATCAACGTGAGTGGAGTGTTGTGTGTCCCGGCAAAACAGTTAATGTAGTGGGTAGTGTTTGAGCATAGTTAATAGAGTGGAATGGTTATGAAACCCGGCAAACTTCAAAGGGGCTAACAAAGGCGCTGCGATTTGTTGGAAGGGGGCAAGACAAAAGATTGTGCAGGGTCATAGTTCATTAGCGTCCCCTGAACGACTGAACTCACACGTTTCTATTGGCTGATTGGTTAACACATTGGAATTTCTATTGTGTTTTGTGCAGGGTCACGGTTGAAAAAAGCTAACAAAGACATATAACAAAGAAGGTCGCTGGGTTTCATAACCATTACACTCTATTAACTATGGTTTGAGGAGTAAAAGCAGACCCACGTCAGCTGTAAGCTGTAATAATCAGCGTGCTATAGCAAATAAAATATTATTATTATTATGGGATTACAATGTTGCATCCCACAACATTGGATCATGTTATCAGTCACTGCTGCGTCGTTTGGCCAGGGCTCATTAAAGCAAGCCAGATGGCTAGCACGACGGATCGTATTTTTCATTTGCTATTAACTATTTTGCTTATTGTCTATTACGTTGAGATTCTTTTATAAATACGTTGCGTTTTTCCAATACCAGTTTCGACTGGTAATGTTTGTGTCTATGTGTATCGTGTACGAGTTGTCTCTAGTTTCTTTGTTCCGGATGAAACGCGTGAAAGGGGCACTATCAACCGAATTTCTTTAAAATAAAACTACAAAGACAACGAAAGGAGAGGAAATAACATGCGAAGAATGGAAATACCATGTGAATGTCCTGGTATGCTTTTAAATGCAAGATTAAAGTGGATTACAAAAGCTTATTCTACAAACTTGATTTAGGTTGCAACGGAAGCGATTTCAATATCTCTTAAAACAGTAGTTTTCTTCTTTTCGAATCTTTGCCATCCTTCACCAACATTATTTCAAATGTTCTCCAGTATACCTGGAAATCATACTCTGCTAATCTGAGTATATATAATAATAGGTTTGTTATCATTTGTGGCCGGGTAGACATTGCCTCTCAGAGACCAAACCTTTGCTGTAACGTATGGCAGTTTCTGCGATCACGATTGCCAATTCCATCAGTCATGAAAATAACAACTTACATCAGAATTGTTATAATGCAGAAAATACGACTCAGACAGATTTCACTGCACGACGATCAGGAAAAGATTCGAGCCGATAAAAAATGCTTTAGAAAGAAATTGAGGCTACCATGAAAAGAAATCAAGTTGATTGAGTAACATTTTGCGTTAATCCAATTTTAATATTTCGAGCGGTTTTCAATTGAGTGTTGTAAAACCAAAACCAAAGTACAGTGGAACTCCGTTATGTATAACGAACCCGGTTATAACGAAGTCCCCGATATAACGGACATGTTTTTCCAGCCCGGTATTTTTTTTTGCTGGAAAAGCGTTATAACTGGGAGTCGTTTATAACGAACCCTCTATATAACGAAACTATTTTCCCGGGTCCCTTGGCACTTCGTTATAACGGAGTCCCACTGTAATTACAAATCCATCACAGAGCAAGTAAAACGCTATGAACCCATCGCGAACTGAAGTAATTCGTAATTGGTTTTGCTTGAACTGACCAAACTCACGGTAAAACGAACATTGATTGCGTGACGGACCAAAACAATGTGTCATTTGATTGGATCAGCAGGACAAAAACAATGGGAAACTATTTCAACGTCACGGCATGCCGTACGGTAACCGTGCTGTAGTCAGTAATGTCCTTTCTCGGCAATCCCTTTATGTAGGACGACACGAATTTTTACCAAAAATACAATAGAATACGACACAATACCATTCAATACAACAATAGAACGCAACACAATACAATACAATAGAATACAATTTGGTAGTGAGCAATTCGTGTCGTCCTACATGAAGGGATGGCCAGTTTCTCCCACTCATACGAAATCTGCTCTATCTCATGCTGCTCGCACGGGAAGGATGGTATCAGAGCGATACCTGTTGTCCCAAAGATCACAAAATTGGAGTCGGTCTGCAATGTCTTAGTTTCTGTCGTGCCGTACTATTGTGCATGTTCGTTTGTGTCATAATGAAATGACCGTTACGTTCCGCCATCGACTATATATTTTTCTGTTCCTATGACAAGCTTGGACAACTGGCCTCGCTTTGATGCCCTTATGAATAAGGTCAATGATTGGCTGATAATTACAAAACACTTATCACAGCCAATAGAAAAGCTAAGCAAACGCAAAATTAAAGCAATCACCGAATACTCCAGTTTCGTATTCGAAAATTACCGCTGAATGCAATGACTACAGACGCATGTACTCAGGCTTAGCCTCATTCTGAAGTTAAACATTCATAAATACCAGCGAGAAGGTGGGCTTTCACAACTCTCCGTATTGTTGTAGTTTCGCATTTTGCACCTTCTCGCTAGTATTTAAGAATGTTTAACTTCAGAATGAGGCTAAGCCTGAGTACATGCGTCTGCAGTCATTGCATTCAGCGGTAATGTTCGAATACGAAACGGGACTATTACTGTCGATACTCAATCGGAAACGGGGGTCTGGCATCCTTTATCAGTTTGGAAAACACATCAGGGAATTCTCGAGATATTTCACAGTCTGAAGGTGATGTCCTTGAGTTTCGTTTTAGAGAAACTTGAAGTTAGACTCAATTGACAGTACGCTTTAAATCTCTGTAGCAGTGACGAGGAGAAACATTTTTCAAAGCAAATTTAAAGTGAAAAAGCGCAACTCCGTTCGCAGGGATCTTTGCGCGTCTATTAAACCCAATATGGTGTCGAAAGTACTCTCGACGCCATATTGGGTTAAGCGCGCAAGGACCCCTGGGAATCGAAAGTGGTTGGACAATGCAAAACAAATAAGTATTCAAGCTGCATGGAGCTCTTCTCCGTGTCGCCTTGTTTTGTAATTTCTTTACCTGTTAGTCTTAGACAGAGAATACAGTGGGTCGTCGTCCAGGGAAAAGGCGTGTTCTCCAGTGCGTTCATGCTGACGTAACCAGTAATTAAATAAGTCTGGAACAGAAAACAAACATGATTCAAAGAGAGGCGAAATCAAAGACCGAGCGTATAAACCTGGTGGCAGCTTGATCACTGGTCAGCGGTTAACGTTAGAAGCGCTAGCAAAGACCCCTTAGCTCTAACACGAATCCCGCATCTCATTGGATGTTACTCGCTATCTACTCTGTTTAGAGTAACCCAGCCGCCGTCTATTGGGAATTTTTTCTTCTGCTGTTCTAACGCTTTCTTTCCATTGTCAACATTTGACAGCTCCAGGAGCCCATTACCAGGAGCGTACCTATGTGATGGGTAGCGCCCACAGCACAGTAGACGATGTGGCTATTTATAGTCGCGAAGTTCTGGTATGCGATTACGTTGTCTTTTGTTCTCCTGCGCTTTAGTATTTTTAGCAGTTTGAACCGTGTTAATTACAATTTTCAGTGCATTCTGATTGGTTAAAAGTGACGACCTTTGTTTATTCTCGTGGGAAATACAAAGCTAAAAATAGCTACATCTTCTGTTCTGCTGTTGGCCAGACCTAATCTGGGAGATGTACGCTCCTGGTAATGGGCTCCTGAAAGCTCTAACGTCATCGAATGAACTCAGGCGTGAAGTAGGCGGTTTCCAGAATCCCAGGGTCTGTCCGCAAGCGTTTCCTTTTTTTCCTCCTCCCCTCTCCTCCTCCCTCCCTCCATTTTTTTGCGCTTGCCCTATTCTCGCGCGGCCGAAAGAGCGAAAAACCCGGGGGGGGGGGGGGCACAGAAATGCAGGCTAGGGTGTGTGCCCCTCGCAAACTATCAGGTGATCTGTACGGCCCCGCAAATGATCCCAGGCCCGCAAATGATCCCGGCCCGCAAATGATCCCAAAATCGTCCCGGAAATGATCCCGGCCCGCAAATGATCCCAAAATCGTCCCGGAAATGATCCCGGCCCGCAAATGATCCCAAAATCGTCCCGGAAATGATCCCGGCTGAAAATATGGAATGGCAACGGATTTTGGATTGCGAGACTTTTCTGATTTGCAATTCTTCATATGGTTTTCTTATGCTTATTATCATTTTGCGTATATTTTTCTTTAACTTTAGCGACATGTAAAGTAATAGGCAATAAAAAGTTTAGCTGGATTCCTTGAAAAATCTATCACAAACACTTAGTCTACGTTTCACGCGGTACTTAGATAACAAAAAACATGTGCAATTTTTAGAAATCCAATTTACTGTTTAAACGACCGTCTCTTCACTACGAAACGCTTGCGTAATATATAACTGATGATAACTTGCCGACAACAAATTGTGGGTCGCCTGTGGTTTCGGAGGGAATCAACCCTTCGTAGGTGGTCTAGTTGTGTGACAGTTCCTTCAATGTTTACAAATGCAAAATGGAGAAACCCTCGCTACTTTTATTGTGCTATTGCTTATACTTTATTGTCTGAGCGTTTCCTCGGTAGGAGATGAGGATGACAAAAAGAACAAGAAAGAGGTACGGGTATATTCTGATACCATGGAATACTGCGAAGACTGCAATGATTACCCTGCATGGCATGTGAGACATGATCCAGTGACATGGCTTATTGCCAGTCCAAAACAATCAAGCGATTTTAACAGAATTGTTGTTGGCAATTTAGGATCAGGTAGATTTATGTTACCGTTCGCCACATTACAGAAGAGTCGGCAAGCAGGCTAGTATGAATGTTATTAAACAGTCGTCAGTTCAAGATGTCATTAAACAGTCGTCAGTCCAAGACGTCATTAAACAGTCGTCAGTCCAAGATGTCTTGACTTTTTTTTTTATTCAATCAAAATAGGATAATCCCGACACCCCAGCTTAGGCCTAGTTCGAGATCTTGCTTTCTTGATATCTTTTAATATCTAAACCCCTTGCCTGTGAAATGTTGGGCAAATCAACTAGCGGTAGTCGACTACAATGCTCTTCTTTTCATTAATAAAACATGGCTCTCAAACAAAGGAGCTATAAATGCCATTTTAATTAAAAGTATTGCGTCAAACGTTTTCCGGAATAATATTCAAGGAGCCCAGGTTTTCCTATGTGTTTTGAGCGGGCTGGTTTTAATTTGAGCTGCTTTAAAAATACAGTAGATTGATTATTTTACAAAGAAAGCGGCGTCTATTACTTACTAACACGTACTCAGAACACTTATTTTCGGATAACTATATTCATCATGCAGTGTATCCAGGCAAGTTTTTTTGGTTGAAAAATATAAAAAAGAAATGTATATATGCAAATTTATAAGCATAAGATAAAAACATATAGAAATCCAAATAAAAAGTCTCGCAATCCCAAATCCGTTGCCATTCTGTATTTTCGGCTGGGATCATTTCCGGGACGATTTTGGGATCATTTGCGGGCCGGGATCATTTCCGGGACGATTTTGGGATCATTTGCGGGCCGGGATCATTTGCGGGCCTGGGATCATTTGCGGGGCCGTACAGATCGATAAGAAATCTCGAGCTCGCTGGTTCAGTTGTTAATTAGATTTATTAGCGTACGACATTACAAGTTTGTCGTATAAACAGTTGCTTGATGATGATTTTGAACTTACCATATTCATGATAAACATCAGCATAACTGTTACAATGTTAGGTCCACCAAGACGAAGAAGAAGATACGCCAACAAGACATTTACCATGGAATGGATACATCCGGGACCTTGAGTATAGATAGAATAAAACATAACTTGCCAGGTTGTCACAGGAATACGCCATATCTTACACACGTTAGCTGACATTGACTCGTACTGGATAGTTTTTCCATTCTCCTGCGGATGCTCGACCAAAATAAAAGGCATGCGCAGTAAGAAATGAGACGGACTGGGCTCGAGAATGTTGAGCACTTCAGTGCGCATGCGCAAGTGAATCGACTCCTCAAAGATACTGCTTTGTGCAAGAACATGCCAAGCTTTAATAATAATAACTTTATTTAAACTGATAAGACGGATCAGCTAATCGAAAAGGATAAGCTGGTATCAACCGGTGACCAGTATTATAGATAATGTATCTAAAAAATCTCAATCTAAAAATATGAATATATAATATAATAATAATAAATATATGAATGAATAATATTATTATAATAAAGAATAATAGAAGTGGACAAAGCTTAAAAAGGATATTTAAAAGAATTATCGTAAACTACATTGATGAATGTTATCATCAAGTTCTAAAAAATACTTGAAAACGCCAGCCTTAAAATTTGATAGCGTTTGTAACTCTCGCAGCTCTCTAGGTAAGTCATTCCATTCTTTTGCGGCTGTGCATTTAAAAGACGATTGGCCCATTTTCGTTTTCTTGGCAATAACATGTAAAGTGTGCTCTAAGATGTTTATTATGCATTTCTGATCTTTTAACGAGGTACCCTTCTAGCTGATGCGGACAGTTAATGTTATGTACAATTATATACACGAACTGGGGCGTCAAGAAGCGCCTTTTACTGTTAAGAGATAACAAGCAGGGCTTTGCACGTATGTCTTGTGAACACGTCTTAGCGATTAGCGGAAAGAATAATCCGCATAGCCCGGTTTTGCAGATTTCGTATGAGAGGGACAAACTACGGTATGTCCGTAACCGTGCTGTACCGTATTTCAGTAATGTGGTTGGATCAGCAGGACAAAAACAATGGGAAACCATTTGAACGTCACGGCATGCCGTACGGTAACCGTGCTGTAGCAGGAACTCATACAAAATCTGCTGTATACCTCGGAATAACGAACGTGACGGTATGGATGGTATGGTATGGAGGTATGGATGGACCGAGTTTTCCCCCACTTTATGGGCCAACCGCCAAGCGCGATGTGCGGGGACCATAAAAAGCCATAACTTACGGTACGGACCGATGGCCAAGTAGAGCAGATTTCGTATGAGTGGGACAAACTACAGCACTCACTACAGCACGGTTACCGTACGGCATGCCGTGACGTTGAAATGGTTTCCCATTGTTTATGTCTTGCTGATCCAATCAAATTACCAAAATACGGCACAGCACTGTACAGCACAGTTACAGCACAGATACGGACATGACGTAGTTTGTCCCACTCATAAAAAATCTGCTCTATTCATAACCAGCTTTGCTTAAATTTAGCGGTCCGTATTAGCTTGCTTGCCGGTTCTTATGTAATTTTTTCGGTCAAGTTTTCTTTCGGATTGGGTTACCTGTGGCGCGCGGTCAAAATGGGGCGACGAAAAAAGGGCGAGAGTAGGGGGAGGGGGTGGAGCAAATGAGGCGCTACTCTGCACCGCGGCCAAACGTTACAGGAGTTCATATACAAGTTTCCGACGTCTTAAGCATCTTTAGTAAATTCTTTTATAACTTAGTAAACTCACAGTGAATTACAAATTAAGAAAACTTCAACCTGTCAATGTGTTAGGCTTAGCTTTTAAGTAGTTTTCTTATTTTTCGCGAAACATTTCACGTAAATACGCGTACGTGCTTAAAATTAGAAACAGGGGTGATTGACTCTGTTTTCTTTTAGTTTTGGCGGGAAACTGGGAAGACGCGCGCGCGACCGGTTCGCCAAAAACGCATGCGCATGACGTTTTGCCGCAGTGTGGCGCTACTCTCGCTCTTTTGTCGCCCCATTTTGACCGCGCGCCACAGGTAACCCAATCCGAAAAAAATACCCCAAAAAATTATAAGAGCCGGCAAGCAGGCTAGGTCCGTACGGGAAGTTATTGCTTAGTTCAGCTCAAGCGCAGGAGTCATGCCAGAAAATTTAGCCAAGTTTTATATTATTTGTAGTGTTATTGTACGCTTGTCAAGTTTCCCATTACAGTATACCAGATTACCTTAATTATAGTTTAGAACTTATCCAGAAACGCGTATGAATGATGTATGGCTATGAAGCACCTTACCGTAGAGCGTTAGAATCAGCAGGACTTGTACCGCTTTGTGAACGTATAGATCTCAATTATGTAGTAAGTTTTTCAGTAATCTAGTTTCTGATGTTAATAGTCCTCTTTTTCTCTCTAGCTACTTCCACACAATTTAAGTAAACCTCATGAAAATTTACGACGCAGAAGACCCTTCACTATCCCTATTCGTAAGACAAAGATATTCCAAAACTCTTTTTTCGACGCAAGTGCTCAACTATACAATCATCAGATTGCTAGGATGTCAAATAATTCATTTTATGTAGTTACCACTTGTACTTATTTATAAGTAAGTTTTATTAGAATTGTAATCCTTAATTTAGTATTTTACCGATATGACATTGTAATTCCCCAAGTTTTCGGTTTTTCTGCAATTGGATTTAATGTAATAAACGATCTACCTAACTACCTATACAATCATCAGTTTGCTAGAATGTGAAATAATTCATTTTATGTAGTTATATACCACTTGTACTTATTTATAAGTAAGTTTTATTAGAATTGTAATCCTTAATTTAGTATTTTACCGATATGACATTGTAATTCCCCAAGTTTTCGGTTTTTCTGCAATTGGATTTAATGTAATAAACGATCTACCTACCTACCTATACAATCATCAGTTTGCTAGGATGTGAAATAATTCATTTTATGTAGTTACCACTTGTACTTATTTATAAGTAAGTTTTATTAGAATTGTAATCCTTAATTTAGTATTTTACCGATATGACATTGTAATTCCCCAAGTTTTCGTTTTTTCTGCAATTGGATTTAATGTAATAAACGATCTACCTAGTACCTACCTACCTACCTATCTATTTATATCTGTCTACCTATCTACCTATCTATCTATCTATCTATATCTATCTATTTATATCTATCTATCCATCCGTATCCATCTATCGGCTATCTATCTATTTATATCTATCTATCTATTTATATATATATATATATACAGCGAATTGCAAAAATTATGAGTGTCTAACATATCAATATATCGGGTGCATTGTGGGAACGATTTCCCGTTACTGTCCCGCACGGAGACCGATGCGACAATGGCTACCTATACGTACTGTTAATGTACATCTAAGCGTTTTGGATGTAGTAACTAAATGAAATTTTCCCAGTACTAAACAGCTTTTAAATGTCGTACTTATTTTTAAAAGCATCATCCGGCAATAATCTCCGCAGTTATGAGCGCGTAGATGAGATAATTATTGTCGCGGTTCGTGACTAGCGCGCTGACTAAAGCTGAGAGTACTTGACCGAAATACATGTAAATAAAGCCGTACTTTCCCACTTTATCATCCGAGAAGGTTCAAATGTTATTTCTGAAGTAAAAGTTTGTTTCCTAAGGTTTTATTAGTTATGAAAACGTCGACACTGCAAACGAAAACATTAGCATATTAGCGAAAATATGACAATTACAAAGCCTGTTAACGTTATAACGATCTAATATCAAACCTTCCAATGAATCAAGGTTTTCAAAATTCACAAATGACTTCATTTTTCGCATTGCTTACTATTTTTGGACAAATATTGCCATTGGATTTAAAATTTTTTTTTAGAAATAATTGCTTCCTAAGTCTAGAAATTCGTGCGTGCCTTGAATTTACATTTCAGTGGCTCCTTTGTATGTTATTGTTTGTTGAACACGGCCCGATATTGTAGGTAAAGGTTGGAAGGCTTTTCGTAAGAAGGACTTGAAATTGTCTGCACCTTAGATAATGAGGCTAATAATAGAAAAATATATTTCTATTTACTTCGTCTAGTACTCTGGGCTTGACGTTCCAAATAGCCAGCGCGCTAGTCACGAACCGCGACAATAATCTACGCGCTCATTATTGCCGGATGATGCTTTTTAAAATAAATACGACATTTAAAAGCTGTTTAGTACTGGGAAAATTTCGTTTAGTTACTACATCCAAAACCCTTAGATGTACATTAACAGTACGTATACGTAGCCATTGTCGCATCGGTCTCTGTGCGGGACAGTAACGGGAAATCATTCCCACAATGCACCCGATATGTTGATATATTGGACACCTCATAATTTTTGCAATTCGCTGTATATATTTAACAAATAAAGAAGCCTTAGCCATGTTTTATACTATCATAAAACACGATGGGCATTTGAGAACATGAGAGAAATGTTAAAGCACAAGCCGAAGGCGCGTGCTTTCAACATTTCTAGAGTGTTCTCAAATGACCAGAGTGTTTTATGATAGTATAAAACATGGATTTAAGAGTGTTCTCAAATGACCAGAGTGTTTTATGATAGTATAAAACATGGATTTAAGGCTTCTTTATCTGTTTTATAATATAGATTTACGCGCGCGATGAAAGGAAACTGCCAGTTGAAAACTATATAACACGGCTAACCATGTTATATACTCTGATAAAACATGGCTTCTTAGCCAATCAGAGCGCGCGTACTATCGTATCTATATTATAAATATATATGGCCGGACCGCAAACTGACCAATCATAGCTCACGATGTTACCTTGCACTATACTAATTATCATTAGGCGTACTTATTCTATTCACAGGCGCGATAAGAACAATTTCAGCTAATGATCAATGCATCACAGCGTTTTCCAACGTTTGCTTGCGTTCATGCTTGTATCGCTAGTGTAAAGGCAAGCAGCTAATAACATTTTTTACCACAATTGCTGGTAATCTCGCGATCTGATTGGTCGATGTGCGGTGATAAATGAGTCCAACCTCGTGACCAGGGTCTTCTCGGTCAGATCCAAGATGGCAGCTACTCCGAGAGAAGACCCTGGTAAAGGCCAAACTATGACGTATTCTGATTGGCTCTTCGGTTATGACGCAAAAGTTATTCTAACAATGCTTTTTATTGGCCCAAACGGGCTGAGACCACGGAGATGATTTGTATATAGTTTAATTTTCTCAAATTTGATCAAAAAAACGATTTTAAATAACCTTAAAACACGTTGTGTAGGTAGAACAATAGATGAAGTGTATTTATACTGGGTAGTTTTCTGGTAAGTTGCATCAGTGGGAAAGACAAAGGAAGCCGTTTAACCTGGACATGTGCTATCGATCGCTTCGCTTCAACGCTGACGGAAAATGAACTGCTTTTTAGGATTCTCTTCTAGCTTAGATACATCCTGGCAGAATTGTAATACCCTTCCACTGTTTCTTTATCCAAGTAAACTCCATTTGGAGCCGTTTAGTAGACCTGTTTGCACTACATCGTACGCCGCGTGAAAATACCGTTAATCGCATCTCGCTCACTCCGAATTGAGATACCTATGGTTTGTAGGCACGTGTTAAACATTTCCATAGTTAGATTGGCCGCCATATTGGATGCCCACATCACGTGATTAAAATCTCCAGGATTTCTGGAGATTTTTGGTCACGTGATTCAGCCTTTACTAGGGTCTTCTCTAGGAGTAGCCGCCATCTTGGATCTGACCGAGAAGACACTATTCACGAGGTTGAAATGAGTCCAGACAACGGTGCAGACGCGAGAAAGTTATAGACAACGCTGGCTCTTTCAAAGCTTCCTTTTTCTAATATTGTTACTCTGTGTCTATCAAATAGAATTACTTAAAAGGACTCACCAAAGCAAAATAACGCAATGCCAATACCACTGGCTGTAAAATACACATGCTGTGAATAAAAGATTCTAACTATTAGATTAAAAATCTGATATTCTTAATGACACGTTTACTTACTAGCAATCATAATTATTAGGTATTCTCTACGAGTAAGAGTTCTGGTACGGCCGTGCTAAACCATACCCAAATCGACGGTACCATTACCGTGCCCAAATCATTCAGTACAGCTGATTATATGACAGCCAGCGGCGTAGCTAGCCATTTTTGGTTTGTAAGCCCGGTAGTGAGGGTAAGGGAATCAAGAACAGACTAATGAATGTTCGGATAATAGACATGTCCAGAAAGTTTGAAAGCCCGGGCTTACTGGCTTAAAGGCAGCTACGCCCATGACAGCACAAAAAGACTGGGAAAGCCATTTCAGTGTTACAGCGGTATTACCGTTCCGTATTGAAACCCTTTTCTTTTACCGCCTATACGAAATCGGTTCTCTTCCAGCATTAGTTTAACATTAACCTGAGTATCAGGCCCTAGGGGAGCGGGGAGAAGGGTAAGAAAGAAAAGAGGGCCTGACACAAATCCATTCACTGGCTCGTGTACAACATCCAGAATCTGGATGTTGCGCTTATTGGATAAGACTCAGAACCGAATGTGAACGCGAGCTTCACGGCCGTGAACACTGCACTAGCGAACTGAAATCTCTCTTTTACTGACGATTTAAATGGATTTCATAAAAGCATTGGAAGCCGCTTAACAGTTCTTACCAAATATTATTCTTAAGCCTGCACAAAAACTGTCTCGAAGGCTTGTTTCTCGAAAGAAACTGGACGTCCTGCGCAGTGTTGCCGGCGGGAATTTTATTCCGATCTTCTCACAGTTCTGGAAACCGAATAGCCTGCTTGCCGGCTCTCCTGTAATTTTTTTCGGTCGTTTCTTTTCGGATTGGGTCACCTGTGGCACGCGGTCAAAATGGTCCTCGCCCCATTTTGACCGCGTGCCACAGGTGACCCAATCCGAAAAGAAACGACCGAAAAAAATTACAGGAGAGCCGGCAAGCAGGCTAACACTGGCACTATCGAGACATCTACAGATCCGCTTTATCCTCTTTGTCTCTTATTAGTTCTATTAACTTCGTCACTTCGTTACAAAACAATTATTAACTATACCTCGATATAACGAACATTTTGGTTTTTTCCCGCAAATTCGTTATAACGAGGTTTTCGATTTAACGAACCCTCGATATAACGAAGCAATTTCCCCAGTCCCTTGGCACTTCGTTAAATCGAGGTTCCACTGTACTGTTGTCCACACCGCGGCAAAACGTTACGCGCATGCGTATTTGCTATTTCTTATCGGCGCGCGGCCGCCCCCAGTTTCCCGCGAAACTGAAATGAAACAACAGGCACATACCCGTGATTTTAAAATTTCTGCGTAAAAGTACTATTTGTGAACTGTTTTGTCAAAAAATAAGAAAACTACTTAAAAGCTAAGCCTAAGACTTTAACAGGTTGAAGTTTTCTTAATTTATAATTCACTGTGAGTTTACTAAGTTATAAAATTATTTACTAAAAAAGTTGAAACCCTCGGTAATTTGTATTTGATAGCAGAGCCTTCGTTCTTTTGGCCAGCGGAGCATACCGTTTTGCCGCGGTGTGACTGTTGTCAGCTGTTGTAAGTAGTGTCAATGTCGGTGTCTTCGCCACAGTCCTTATTCGGTCATCTCCGTTCGTCATGATCAGCATCGTCGAAATATCAGCTCGACTTCGACGATGCTAGCTCGGCTTGTTGTCGTTAACACGATCGTGGTCACTGATCATCGTAATCAATTAAATACAGTTCCTTCAAATAGGAGATCGTAAATCGTATACAATTCCTACACAAGATCAAGAAGGAAAGCTATAGCCGCTTCAGGTATTATGTGAGGGGTACATGGATGCTCGTCGTACCTTTTAGGGGTCAAAATAGGCCTGGATACAAATATCACGTAAAATCGCCTAAATATCATTCCGGAATATCACGTAAAAATTTCTAAATATCAGGCAAAATTTTCTAAATATCAGGCAAAATTTTCTAAATATCAGGCAAAATTTTCTAAATTTCCCACTAACAAAGATAATGTTAATACAGTTTTAATAAATATTATAATATAACAACCTTTTTTATTATCGTACTCGCATTTTTCACAAAATAAGCTTACAACCATTGGTGGATCCGCCATTTTGCTCTGAGTCTGACCTCTGTACTGACTGCACTAAGCATCATGGGAGACATTATTAAGTGGTAAACCGCTGATCCAGATTACTGTTGCCACTGAATTGAGCTAACCAGTTTCAATCACCAAAAACTACGCTGAAAATGCCTAGACCCTCAACAAAATTCCTAAATATCCCAACAATATCCCATTGTTTTTCTAAATATCACATTGTTTTCTAAATATCATGGAAGGTTCTAAATATCTAAAAAAATATCATGATATTTGTATCTAGGCCTAGGTCAAAATCAGGAGTTTGGTACCACTTAGGGTATCCACCATCAAACACAGACATTTCTATGTAAAGCGGTACCTTTTAGGGGTCGGGTGTCAATTGAACAAAAAAGCTGTTATCAATTTACATTTTTATTATCTTTTAGGGGTCAAAATAAGCTTGAGCCACGCCCATTTTAGTACCTCTTAGGGATCAAATCGAAAACGTCCGACGAGCATCCCTACCTCTTTTATATGGGAGTCACCCCCCCCCCCCCCCCCCCCCCGGGGTTTATACCCTTTATTTAAAGTGTTTACGAGGCAGTATTAATGGAATGGGCCTTCAAGTTTCTCCAAAACAAAACTAAATGAATAACACTCTAAGATTAGGAGAGTTACCTGGTGAATGTCTTGTTATGCTTTACAAACCGTTTTGATACACGATGGATAAAGATTAAAGTGGATTCAAAATGTTTTTCTAGCAACTTCTCACAGGATTTTTAAAAAGCTTCACTTCTCACTGAATAGTATTTACCTGAAGCGTCGGATCTTTCCTGATTAGATAACGTCGGTAAATGAACGCAAGCGGGTAGGCTGTAACGATAAAGAATGCAAGTAAATATACTATTAAGATGAGGACAATTGGCATCAAAATTAGTAGGTTTATTGGTTTCATATTAAAAATTTGACGCGGGGCGGCCTTCACCTCCTCGGAACCTGGAATAGTTCTGGCTACCCAAACAATAACCTAACCACCCTCACCCTAAAACAATAGAATTCTTTGTCAGTGCAAGGTGAAGGCCTCCTGTACAGGGGACGCTTGTCCCTTCTTGCAAGACAAGACACCATGACATAGCCCCTGTAAGACTTGATGCATTGTATATCCTTTCTTAGTTACCTACTTGAATCAGTGCAACTGTAAAATAAATTGTCTTACTACGCATATATGGACGGTCACAGGAGCCCATTACCAGGAGCGTCCATCTTCCCCATTGGATCTGTACCCAGCACAGGAGTAGATGTGGCTATATTTAGAATTGCATTTCGCGCGAAATAAACAAAGGCCATGTTGTCTTAGCCAATCAGATAGCTAATGTCACTTCTCATTATTATTCATTATCATTCTTCTCACTTTCAACGCTGGAATTCGAATTGCTGGTTTTCCGGCACTCAATCCCCAGAGATTCAAATGACAAAGAGCATGGCGGCCATGTTTGTGCCCCAACAAAAGAAGCTAACGAGGAATCTATTGTTTAAGGGCACCAACATGGCGGCTATGACGTCAAGTGAAAACCAGCAATTCTAAATATAGCCACATCTACTCCTGCGCTGGGGGCCCAGCCCATGACATAGGAACGCTCCTGGTAATGGGCTCCTGACGGTCAGTGTTCTCAAGCATGTTAAGGCCTGGTTCAGGAGTCAAATTTCGGATAAAAACTCTTTTCCTTATTTCAGCACGGGCGAATATGGTAAGTACGCCAAGTTTCTCACGATAATATATATCGCCATTCTTGACTACCTTAGGTGGTTTTTGTGTAGTAAAACGTGTCACGTGGTCTGTCACGTGACTTAGAACACGAAATCAGTAAATCAAAAATGCGGCTCCGAGTTTAAAACAGCTAGGATGATGAGTGGTTATGTTTAGTTAAGGTTGAAGCCTTTTACCTAAATCAACTTAGAAAAGATGACTACAATGTTTCGTTAACGAGTAATTAAGGCGAACATATGCAAAATAGGTCACGTGACTTTTTGTATCCTTAATATCTCCTTATCTTTACATGATAGTCATGTTTTCTAAGCGTGATCTGAAACACTGCGGCAGGAGTAATGTTTTAGCAGGGTTACTTTATATTCATATGTTATCGTCGCAGCCGCATTTCACTTAAACGATTTTATATAATTATGACGTCATCGATCACGTGATATGACAGTCATCCACTTAACAAATTTAAGGAAGTGGATATTAGTATTACGGTGTAATTAGTTTTTGTTTAAACTGTTATTTCTGTCAGAAAACATTTTTTAACGTACATCTATTTTCCGTTAAATGAACCAGGCCTTAACATGCTTGAGTTTGATTGGTGGCTGTTAATTGATTGCAAACAGTTTATAATAAACTCCCTTCCTTCAATGCTTGATAGAAAGTACAGTTGAACCTCCCGTAAGCGACCACCCTCGGGACCTGGAAAAGTGGTCGCTTACGAGAGGTGGTCGCTTACGAGTAACCACCACAGGAAGCCCAAATTTTAGTAATATGATATATGGTCTCTAGGGACAGGAAATATCAATACAACAACATATTTTATCACTACAGTTTATTATTATGGGTTTGTAGTGCTCCAACCTCAAAACCTTTAAAATTTTCAGCGAGCATGAACTTCAACAGATAAACGGAGATTGATAGTGTCAACAAATATTTACAGTTTATGGCTTGACAAACCTTTTAATCGAGGATTGTGTGAACGATTTCAGTTGCATGGTCGCTTACCGGAGGTAAAATAACAAAGAATAATCCAACTCCCAAGCCCAAAAGGTGGTCGCGGTCGCTTACGAGAGGTGGGCGCTTACGAGAGGTATTCAATAGAGTACCGAAGTGATGACGTCATAAATAAAAAAATTTCCCTTTAACAACATTTGACCACAGTTGCAGAAAGAACACGATAAAAGAACATTACATAGCAAAAATGAGGTGAATAAGATGAAAAGCGGCCGAGATATGGGCATTGGAATATATAATATTCTTTAACAAAACAATGTATTTTTGTCCTGGTTCCTAAGTTTATGAACCAGTACAAAAATACAGTGATTTGTTAAAGAAAAGTATATATTCCAATGCCCATATCTCAGCTGCTTTTCATCGTATACACCTCATTTTTGGTATGTAATGTTCTTTTATATTGCTCTTTCTGAATCAGTGGTCCAAACATTCTACATCTAAATTTTGCAAATTTGTGACGTCACACTTCGGTACTCTATGCAGTGATTTGACTGAGAGACAAAACGGGCTTTTGGTAAGTGGTCGCTTAAGAGAGATGGTCGCCTACGAGAGGTGGTCGCAAAGAGAGGTTCCACTGTATTTTCAATATTTTACTTGAAGACTGTATATTTACACAGTTTATTAGTCATTTTTGAATATTTGCTTTGATTTTTACCATCCCACATGTGCGCGAGGTTCATCAGTTCATATAAGAATCTCTGATAACGACTGTGCACGACCCGAGCATCTAATGTAATGGTCTCTAACTAGGACACAGTCCCTTTAATTGCTGCCGCAGCGAGCGAGCCTGAAGCGAGCGAGCAAGGCAGCAGTTCTAATCTGTAAGCGGGTCCAAATCTAGATTTATTTTTTTACCGACAATGCATCACTTCTATTGTCTTTTTTACCACAATGCTTTGCACGAATCTGATCGTCACGTGACATTACACGAGGTAGAAGCTAGCTACGTTCAACCGTTCTTTAATGCATTTCTGTGTCTGCGATCCTTGTGTAATAATTTGTTGACGTGTAGGCGAACTCAGTGTAAGCTATCAGTGATCTCTCCTGTTATCAAGATGGTGAGCAGCAAATAATTCGATAAAGTCAAGCAACCGGTTCAAAATACAATTAGTATTTACAATTACGTTCTCAATTACAGTTGATTTCCGGTGTTTAAACTTCACCGGGGAGAACAGCAGTTTATTCTGACTACACTGACAAGAGACTTCATAAGTATAGTTTATTGTAGGATAGTCTCCAGACAACTCCGTACTACAATACAATTAACGACTATAAATTGTATTCCTAACTAATGGGAAACTGCCTGATACGAAAAAACGCTTAAACCACGAAAAAAAACACCCTGGGGTTGTGGCCAAAAAACGTGGGGAAATGCGGAAACGTACTCCTTGTCAATACAAAGTAACCGTACTATAATCAATAAGATAAATAAAATAAATTCGAAACAAACATGGAGCTGACTGGCCTAGAATGACTACGTTTCCCGCTCGAAGCATTATTTTTGCTAGAAGCATTACCCATAATGCTATAGTCTCCTCCCCAAACCTCTCTACCGTGCCGGCAGAATATCAATTTCTGACTATATCGCTCCTGCGACGCTCAAACGTCAGAAATCACGTTTTGTGTCGGCCGGATCTCGGGAATTGGTAGGCTCAGGGAATTTACCGGGAGATCATTGATATATCGGGACAAAATGAAAATAAACCGGGACAACGTTTGAGATACAATACAATACAATACAACTTTATTAGCATTTCATATACATAAATGGTATTGCTTTACAAGTAAATGAGCTGTCACTAAGCGAACGATTTTAAATCTCTGTGGTACGTGTAAGCGATCGGTTTTTCCGATCAAATGCTTCAAAGATGAAGTATCCTACTTTTTTACATACAAATGGGTCAACATTGTTGAATAAGAACAAAATCTTGTGATCATTATCTAACTGTAGAAAATTGTGATAATGTGTACTGATCTCATCAATTAGTACCTTCCTGATGTCAGCATATTAAGCACAGTTGAACATGAAATGAGTTTCATCCTCAACATCTGATGACGAACAATGGTGACAAATTCTTAGTTCTCTTGGTAATTTAGGATGAGCATGTCTACCAACTTCTATATTCAAGTTATGATTTCCTGATCGTAACTTTCGCTACCATTTGTCTGTGCTTCATATTCTTAATCATGTCAAGGTAATCGGAACTATTGGTATCATGTTTAAATGTAGAATAAAAGACGAGCTTCTTGTTCAATCGAATGAGTTTCATTTCATGTACCTTTGATTCTTTTATAATATTCATTTCAATATCAGATAAAAACTTTTTAATTGGATTAAACCTATCATTAGGAGAGTAAGAGCTTTCTTGTCTTGGTGTTTCGAAAAGCTCTAAAAGTTTATTAATTGAGGTCATGAAGCTCGTTTTATTGGACGATGCTAGATCGTTTGAAATAAGAAAACATTGTTTGGCGATACTATTTTCAGGAAGATTCTGAAGGTGCATCCAAAAATGTAACATGTTGCGATATATCAAAGACTTTAAAGAAATCCTTCCAACTTTATTACGAGCAGCTACATTAGGGGCTCTTTTGTTAAGCCCAAGATAATACTTGAAGAATTGCGAATGAAGTCTTTCTATTGAATCTGTTTCCCACTTTTGAAAATTAAGTTTATCGTAAGCACCCCATACTTCTGAATTGTATAATAGAATTGGTGAAAATAGGGTATCAAATAGCTTATTGCACATATTTATAGGCATTTTAGAAAAGTTAAGATATCGTTTTGCTGCAAAAATAGAACGTCTTGTTTTCTCAGTGGAAGTTAATTTTGACTTTGTAAAACTACCATTACTCGAAATCGTGGATCCGAGGTATGTGTACTCAGGAACATTAGTAATTCGTGAATTGTTCAAGAAGAAAGCATGCTTCTCAAGAGTAGACTTGCGATTTTGTTTTTGAAAAATGACAAATTTAGTCTTCTTATCATTGACTGACATCATCCAGTCCTTACAGTACTGCTGTAAAGTATTGATGCTCTTTTGAAGACCTGTGGCACTAGTGGAGATGAGGACCAGATCATCTGCATAAAATAAACTGGATAGCGAGGAACCATTAGGTAAGATGATCGGATCAAGACCACTTGTATTTTGTAAAATGAACCGTAAATCATTTAAATATAAGTTAAAATAGCAGTGGAGATAGTATACATCCTTGGCGAACTCCTCTATTATATTTAAAAAAATTAGTTCTCATGTGTTCTGACTTGATGCAGCATTCAGTTTTAGAATACATGTCAGAAATTAGACGATAGAATTGTCCTCCTATTTCATATTTAAGTAATTTTATTAGTAATCCAGGATGCCAAATTGAATCAAACGCCTTTCGAAAGTCCACAAAACAACAGAATAAGTTCCCTTTCGTCGTGTTGATAACATATTTATCAACTAGTGTCCGTAAAGAGACAATGTGATCAGCAGTTCTATTACCCGGTAAAAAAACAATTTGTGAGAGATGTCAGTAATGTGTTTTTTGTTTTAAGAAGTGTGTGTAGTCTGCCATTAAGAACGAAGCAAAATAATTTGCCCAAACAGCTTGTCACACAAATTCCTCTGTAGTTTGAAGGATCTGATTTATCACCTGATTTATAAATTGCACTGATTATTCCTTTTGTCCATATGTCAGGATAAACTCCGGCTCTCAAAATAAGATTAAATAGTTTAGAAATTATCGGAATTACTATATTCACTCCACATTTTAACATCTCATTGCGGATTTTATCAATTCCTGGTGCTTTTCTATTCTGGCTAGACTTTAGAATACCCTGTCACTTTTTAGCTACCATAAAAGACTGGCACCGTGGTCCGCAGTTTGCCTTTTTTAGTCTTTAAACGGATGTAGAGAAGTTTTAGCAGCCGATTCAATTATGTTATTAAATTGAGATATAGCTTTGTTAACTTCTTCAAGATTATTATGATTAAAGTTTGTTTGTTGAAATTCACGCATCAATTGTTGTATGCGATCAGATTGTAAAGAATCGATGAATTTATCCCTTGAATCAGACTTCCACACAAATTGAATCGGCTTCCACACAAATTGTGTTGGTAGATCAAATAATTCCGCTTTGTCGAAATCATTCATTAGAGGGGGAGGCAATATTTTCAACCAGCCAATCAGCTGAGAATGATCTGATAATGGAGTAGGTTGCTTCACGATAAAACTGTCAAATGAGTTAAGTAGTTCATGGCTAGTTATAATATAATCTACAGTACTAAAACCCTGACGGCCATTAAATGTTATCTTCCCGAGAGAATCACCCTTAAACCTTCCATTAAGGATACGTAAGTCTAAGGCTTTACATATCTCCAGTATGGCTTTTCCGTGACTGTTCACTTGACTGTCTAAATTTTAGCGAGATGCGTCTGCATGGGAAGGTAGTCTGCCAAAATGTGTCTTGATCGCTCTGTATCAATAAAGTCGTACAAATTACCAGTACGGGCATTTAAATCCCCAGCTAAAATAACGGAACCATTTCTCTGAAACATATTGATGTCGTTCTCTAAATTTGTGAAAACATCGGGATCAAAATAGGGAGAATCGAATGGAGATATGTAACATGAACATAAAAATATATCCTTTTCCAATTGGAAAAAGGTCTTGTCTAGCTTGCTCCAAATGTAATCTGGTGAGCTTTTGATAACAGACACACCTCCCTTCAGAGAGGATGCAATTGCAATCAAAATACCCCCAGAAAATCTTCCAGATTTTTTAGTGTTTAACTTTTTTGGAGGATTAATGGCGATAATATCAAATCCTGGAATATTTAGAGCTTCATGACCCCAAATTTCTGAAATAATTATAAAATCACATTTTTTTACACTATTCAAAAAATCATTATGCAGTTGCTTATTTTCACAAATAGAACGTTTACCGAGTCCGTTTATGTTCCAACAGCTCAGTTGTAATAAATGCGGAAGCACCGATGATTGGGTTCTACTCCGACACATGGAAAAAATACAAAACTAAATGTATTGTATGTATAAGAAGATCTGAATAGAACGAAAGGAAAAGAAAAATACAAAAGAGTATACCTGCCATTACTGAAGTTAGACTTGACGGATCATATCATAAATCTTAAAGAGTTTCGTAATGATAGTGGGATCCATAGATTGAAGTGATGGACCGTTATTAGGCCTGGATACAAATATCACGTAAAATCGCCTAAATATCATTCCGGAATATCACGTAAAAAGGTCTAAATATCAGGCAAAATTTTCTAAATATCAGGCAAAATTTTCTAAATTTCCCACTAACAAAGATAATGTTAATACAGTTTTAATAAATATTATAATATAACAATCTTTTTTATTATCGTACTCGCATTTTTCACAAAATAAGCTTACAACCATTGGTGGATCCGCCATTTTGCTCTGAGTCTGACCTCTGTACTGACAGCACTAAGCATCATGGGAGACATTATTAAGTGGGAAACCGCTGATCCAGATTACTGTTGCCACTGAATTGAGCTAACCAGTTTGCCTAGACCCTCAACAAAATTCCTAAATATCCCAACAATATCCCATTTTTTTTCTAAATATCACATTGTTTTCTAAATATCATGGAAGGTTCTAAATATCTAAAAAAATATCATGATATTTGTATCTAGGCCTAACCGTTATCAACACGCCCTCTAGCCGTGATATCTGCATATGATGGTGCCTGTAATAGCAGTCTAGGCTCCACAAGGGAGGTGGAATGAGTTTGCCTAGGGTGTGGGGAAGCGAGCCCGGGGGGGGGGGGGGGGGGGGTACTTACATGAAAAATGGGTATGTATATGAGGCCAAGACTCTCAAACCCTGACCCTGTTTGACCCAATCCGAGCTCCAAAACCCTGATTGCCCCCTTTTTGTTAAAAAAAAAACCTTATTGCCCCTTCTTTAAATTGTTTTCAAAACACTGTTGGATATATATCCCGGCCGGTATACCGCGTACCGGGATTGCATGCAAAATACGGAACATTTCAAGTCGGGACGTGGTATTGGGTAAACAAATCAGCAGATGGAGTACATAGATAAGTACTGAAGTACGAATTAGCGGCGTCACAATGTAAGGGAACCTCAGTGCTTGCATGTGGACAGGCGATCAAAATGCCGCAACAGAATGTATTTTTTTGACATAGTAGCTAAAAAAAACTGAACCCTAACTGCCTAAAAAATACTGAACCCCGACCCTGACTGCACCCAAATTATACTCAAATCCTGACCCTGATCTGCCCAAATCAGATCAAAACCCTGACCCTACCTGCCCAAACTGAGCTCAAAACCCTGACCCACCCGGGCGGCACATACATAATACGTCACAAACAGGAGTACCCCCCCCCCCCCCCCGGGGAAGCGAGATCTGGTACAGCTCGTGGATACTGAGGTGGCGGGTCCTGATGGTTGACGTTACGATGGTTTTCACGATGGACATGGAATCGCGGTGATCTTCTGGTGGTGATCATGTTATATATCGTGTCTTTAAAATTCGTAACGAGCATACCAACTTGTCTTCGTTTCAGGTGTTTGTTGTCGTGTAGCATGTCTTCTGTTATATTTTCGTTATTAATAAAGTGTACATTAGGAGGCATTGGTAAAGATCTAAGTTTCGCGTTGAACTGGCTTCGAATCTGATCTTTTTCATCAGCACGTTTAAGAAGCGTAGATATCAGAACTCTTGACCGTGGATACTTTTGAGCTGCCACATCAACTAATACTTGGAAATCGTCGACGCATTTATCGATAGGTGTATGTTCGATGTCATTAGTCCCCGTATGAATAAGAATGTGGGATGGATGTCTAAAATCCATTGAATTCAGGGTCGCTCTCGCACTTGAAATGGTTGGGCGGAACTGGTGATTCACTGCCTTGTCTCTACACAAGCTCTTGGGATCGATGAATTTACCATTTGAATCTGCGAGAAGGACGACATCACTGTTTGACACTGACAGTCGGTAGTTTTCTCGAGGTCTATTTGAGGACCTTCGTGGCTGATGAAAATTCGTGGTCTCAGGAGATTTAATTGCACTTTCCTGGTTGTGTGCTGAGCCACTCTGAGATAGTACAGGCGCATGTTTGTCAACGGTTTCATTAAGTGGTGCATATTTATTGTGGTGAAAAAACAATGATTGTGGCGTCTCCAGTGGCGTCACAGCCTCCTCTGCTTCGTCTAATGAACACTGGTGTGCCTGGTCCTTGACCACAACCACCTCCTTCTTTTCTGTGCTCTTGCTTTTTCTCAAAGAATGAACTTCAGATTTGAGCCTGATGATTTCCGCTTTCTGTTGATCAGTCTCTACTTCAAGATCAACAACACGTGTTGACAGAAGCTTTATTTCCGTTTTGGATGAATTTTCTTGTTGGACGAGTTTGTCCTCAAGATGGCTGAGTTTCGCATTATATAGTTCCTCTCGATGAGAAGAGACAACGAAATCATTGCGCATATGTGTGAACTCCGCCTCTAAGTTGCATATTACAGATTTCAGCTCGGATAGAGAGTTCTTACTACGAACTGACAGGCCTCTTGCGGAATCTAAAGAATTTCGTCGTTTCCGGTGCGAGTCATGCGTGGATTTTGGTGTTTCCCATGCCTCGAGTAATATTTCTTGAGATTGAACCTGATTCGTATCATCTGAGGGTAAATCCTTGTCGACAACTTGTCGAGTGTTGTTGAAAATTTCGTTCAACATATTACGGGTTATCTCTGCTTCGTTAACAACATCATTTGAAGAATCCATGTTATCTTGTGGATTTAATGAGTAATCAACTTTTGTCTTCAACCTTGGAAACTCGGTATTCGCCCATAGCTCATAGCCAATTACCCTGGTTCCAGAGGTTTTCTAGAGAACAGAAAGAGAGAACTGGAACCAGGGTAATAGCCAATACCCTGGCACATTATAACACCAGTAGTAAGGTAGACATGAATGGTAATAATTAGGGATCCATTGATGAGATTATCCGCGCAATCCGTTGTAGTTGTAGTTTCTGCTGCGTTACTACTGGCGGCAACTACGTGTGCGGATTCGCGGGAGCGAAAGATCTCAGTTCAACTCTATACTCTCAAGTTGCGTCTCCGATTTGTTCAGGTGGTCAATCCATTTTTCATATGTCAAACTTGTTACAATCTCTTAGTGGTTCATAGTACTGGGCTTGTAGCGCCTTTACCCAAAAGAGGATGTTTTGTTCCGATGTTGAGAAGGCAACGCAACGGGCTGATGACTTGTAAATGTCAAATATGTCGATTTCCTCAAACTTAAGCTTCTTTTGCTTCCAGGTTTTCCCTTGAAATGGCTTTATGGCGTACTTCTGATGTATTTCTTCCACACAGTTCAAACTGGATTCAATCGATACAAAACTACAAAATATATTCATCTTAGAACACCTTGGCATTTTTATCACCAAGTAATATATTTCCCCCGATATTTTTCTGCCAAAGTGCTAATGTAGGTTCTCTTCTAATACACTCCGGACTTCCTTAACTGAGCGGGGCAGCATTCACTACCTGTTTAGGTATACTAGTTTACCTATAAGGGCAACATGTCTGTGTGAAGCAGCCACAGTAGCTTATGAAAACTTGCCATTCAGTTCATATTCACCCAAACTTCCTAAAATTTGATGAAGTAACTAATGCACCTATCAGCGGCTTCCCCGAGGGGTCGACCCCCGGGCTAACCACGGCGATATGTAGGAGAATCAGGAGGATTGAATGCAAACATTGCCCCTGGGGTCGGGGAAATGCTCGACTTTGTTCTAGGGTTGGAAAACTGGGGTGGGGGATTTGTTCCTTAAAGATGCTATGAAGTTCAGTGAAGTGTTAATAAAGTTCCGTTTTCTGTTGAAAATAGAGTGTTCAATGTCATAGAAATAACGTTAGTAACGAGATTCAGTAGTCAATTCAGCTCCATCGATCTCATTTCAATGCAAAATGACGGGGGATTGTAGGTCGTGGAAGACCTAACCAGGAGACTTTGAAAGGGACGATTGCTCTACCCCTGGGGGAAATCGGGGAAGCCGGTGATAGGTGCATAATAAAATAAAATAAAATAAAACTGAGCGAGAAAAAAGTCCACTGAGAGTCCAGAGTCCAGTCCATATTTTAGCCTATGCCACAGTAAGCCTACTGCACACTTGTAAAGAAAACCGAGTAAAACAATAGGTGGTAATGAATTTACATTAATATATCATCGGGCGCTGGCATGACCAAAGCGTGCAGTATTATAACATACCAAGTCAAATTTTAGGTCGGAAACTTATTGTTAAATGTTCGTCATTCATTGTTCGTTGTTGAATGGTATCAACCTCTTTGAAATAGGTCTCTACTGAAAACATATATTAAAGACTATCAAGTGACGAGAGAGAAATTTTAGAATGTCACTATTTTGACAGCATTTAATAGTGTCCGACAGTGTGTCTCCTTATAATGCTTCACTGGTTCACATGTAAACTCTTTCACGGGTTTTTCAACTTTTGATATGTACGTATAACAGCAAAACCGTCAATACTGCTGAAAGAGCACCTCGAAGTTAGTCGAAATCCCAAATTTGAGAGTTATATATTCAATAGAAGCAAAGATACAGGCCGCCAACTCTGAAAATTTTACAGACAGTTTGTATGGAAATTTGCTCCCCAGTCGATATTTCCATACAAACGTCTGTAAAATTTTCAGAAACTTCCCCGAATTTGCGGCTGTATCTATGCTCAAATTTGGGATTTCGACTAACTTCTGATCTTTCAGCAGTATTGACGGTTTTGCTGTTATACGTATATATCAAAAGTTGAAACAACCGTGGAAGGGTCTATTCAAAACAGACACAATGATTGATGCACGAAAACACAAATAATCCTTATTATATAAACGCACGCAATATGTACACTGAAACCGAAAGAAATATAGTACTCGTGCAGCTTTTTGCAGATTAATAAACAATTTATTGTAAGTCGGATAACCAGTTAATATGACTGGGGAAAAATACACATTTTCATAATATTTATATTCTTAAATAATATGACGTGTTTTTGAAATGAACACGTCAACCGGCAGAAATGCAAATTAAGTTTATGTTACTGCAGCAAGATTCATTGTATCGTACAATGGTTAGCTAACAAAATAGGCTGAAATTACATAACCCTCAGCTATGAGGGATCGGTTGTTACTGCTATGGGGGATCGGTTGTTACTGGTGTATAAATATTATAAAGCCAAGTCCAACTCACCCGCCAGAAGGCAAAGCGAAAGCCTCAAAACTGCATCTGGAAGACCTGTTTTCTGAATAACCTGTTGAACATCCAAGCGCCATAGACCTTGGTTGGCCATATTTAAAGTCACTTCATGTAAATGAAATCGAACAAGCGCTAATTAGTGCTCTACAAGCTGTACAGCGTTGGTACAGAACGGAGGGCTTTACTGTTTAACATCGTGAGCTGCATCTTCTCACCGCCATATGACCCGATACTTGTCACTTAACAATAGCTATATGAACTGGACTATTGGACCGGTGGATCCTGGACTATTTTTTAACTATTTTGCCGATTATTTTCTCCATGGAGATCTGGGTAGGAAACTGGCGGTAATGGTTGACATCAAACACAAGCTTGAGTTCGGTAAGGAAACTCGTGGAATGCAGATACAGGATTCTTTAAAATCAGTTCTTCCATCAACATAAAAAGTAAACAGCCAAACATGAATGCATGTCAAGTTTCTATAGTATTTCTATAGCTGTTTTCTGTTTCTCGATGATATGCCCGACTGGAGCACCGAGCGACCTTTTTAGCCATGGTGAGTTTTGGCGATCTTCAAAAGTAGACATGAAAATGTTCACGGCAACTGGTTTCAATAAAAGGTAAATTACATGGCTGCTTGGAGATACATAATACATTAAGGTAATACTCGTGAGTTATCAAGCTAAACACTCGGTGATAAATCCCGTATCCCGCGCGTCGTACAATACACGACTTTCATAAATGTGATTTCCCGTTTCGGTAGTTTACCGATATGTATAGAAAATATGAACATTACCATGTGAATGAATAGCATGTCGACATTAATGATCTGGTGAAATTTGAGTGCTGTAGCTTAAAAATCTAGAGAGATTTGTACGGGAAAAACAACTTTCGTGTTCATAGCTCAATAGTCTCCCTCGCAGCCGTTTCCTTTGTCGTCACGCAACGCTCGAGCGAGGAAGACTAATAGCGAGGGAGACTAATAGCTCAACAGCAATTCTCCACATTGCTCTAAAACTCACAACAATTCCTAGTTTTAATGTGATCTTTCATGTAGTAGCATTGGTTCCCTCTACAGATTGATCTTCCGAATTATGCAAATTAGGAGGTGGTCATTATGAATAAGTCACGGTCTTACACACTCAGCAAGGATTACCCTAAATGATTGAGAGAAGTTTCGGTATATACTTCATACTGTAAAACAGTAGAGAAAATGATTATGCAGGGAGACTATATGGAACAAAACACTACCATGTAAGTAGTATATATTACCGAAGTTTCGATAGAAACTCGGCAAGAAATCAGTGCACAGTGTCGGAATGATGTTCAGTGGATCGCATCTCGGATGATTGCCGAGATGACTCTTTTTTTTCTCAAGCAAATTAGACACTCAATTTCAAAAACGTTAGTAAAGTACGTCACTTTATTTAAGTGGCAATGTATTTAACTTTGCTGCTAATTGGGGACAGTTCGACGATTTTACGTCCTTATCCCAGAAGCCGTGAAAGGTCTAACCGTTTACTGTATTATGTAAAGGCAACACCTTCTACTCAGTTATTTTAAGACCCTATGATAATCATACGAACCCTAGCCTGGTCGGGATTTCGGGCGCTTGTTCGGGATATTGTTAGTTCGGTATTTCAGACATTTCGACGCCTGCATGGGGAAAATTGCGTTGTTCCATACGAACCCTGGTCCCAGAGATGTTCTAATTTCTTTTTCGCCGGTTTTGCGCCCCCAAGCGGCATTGGCGATCTGCATATATAGCAGCGCAGGAAGAGAAAATATCTGGTCTCGGTGGTACAGTGAATCTCAATTTGATGTCCGAGACAACTGTCAAACCAAACGTTTAAACTGAGCAATTAATAACTTCACCAATCACAGAAAAGACACCATGTGGAGTTCGTCATACTGTTTTTCGCTGGGGCCGTGCCGAGTAGCCTGAGTAGCTGAAGAACTGCGGAGGAAATATTTTTCAACTACCGCAGCAAAATCTGACTTCGATACGCTTTGCTTTAGAAGCATATTCCTCCTTGCAGTTTTCGTTCTGAAGCAAGACTCGGGGCTTGCAAACACAAAGAGAACGGTCCAATCATGATTCCTATTTCTTCGACTGTTTCCCGCGTCAAACTCGTTGCTGTTTATCCTAGCTATGGTTGTTTATGTCTCGAATATATGCAGAATATTTCATGTTAATTACTTTTATTAATGTCAACTCTAGTGTTGTAATATGGTAGTCCTGGCTAGATAGCTGTATGGTTTTGTTCGGGTCTTCCAACTCATTTATACAATAGACTAAGTTACATTTTGTAAGTGTTTGAGTGAAATAAAAATGTTGTTGTTGAATATGAGAGTCCAGAGTCAACCAATGATAGCAATGGACAAATAACAAGAACTACAGCTTTCCTGATGGGTATGGAAAAGCTTTCCTAAACAACTCGCTAATCGGTCCGGTATCATCTAGGTAAAATGGCGAACATGCGTTTTCACGATTGATAGCTGCAGTGCTTCGATATCCGGCGGAAAGCGAGGTATAGTGCCGTTGACCGACTGATATGATCAAAGTTAAATTCTGGTATGGAAGTCATATCATCAGTATGGCTATTTAGCCACGTTTATCTGGCACAAGAAATAAATTCGACACACTTACCCCTCTCCAGCGAAAACAATTTTCACGTCTTACCCTTCCGTCCGTCTAAACAGTAGAATGCGGACCAATCGCATCTAGATCTCTTTTA
Organism: Actinernus sp. WN-2022; assembly: GCA_030867875.1. Taxonomy (NCBI): domain Eukaryota; kingdom Metazoa; phylum Cnidaria; class Anthozoa; order Actiniaria; family Actinernidae; genus Actinernus; species Actinernus sp. WN-2022. The sequence goes on from JAOWCC010001368.1 coordinate 32,626,427, forward strand.
GAGCTAATTAAAAAATCATCCAATTAGGGAACGAGGGTCAGATCCAGACCCTAATTCAAACATGTAAATGAGATTTAAAGTTATTTACGACGCTACCACAGAGATCAGAGATTTTCTCGTCCTCGTTGCTTCGCAGCTCGCTGCTTTGCGGCTTATAAAACAACACAGAGAAATGATTAGAAAACCTCTGGGACCAGGGTAAAGCTTACACAGGGGCCAGCAGACAACGAATAGCTTGCAGAATGCATGTGTAAATAAGAATCGTGGTAATCGGACAAGCTTGGAAATAAAATCTGGCGAGGACCAATAGTGGATTCTGACATTTTTTAGGGGTATAAATTTCAAATCCCCTCCCCTTACCAACCCCCGTCCCCTCGGCGGGATTAGCACTGATAGGTGCATTGTACGTGTTGATGCCGGCGGACGTTCATAGCGCAATATACTGATCCATTCTTGGAGATACGGTGGTGTTAAGAGGAAACCTATAACGGACGCCTTGAAAGAGCTCTTCCTGCATGGTCTCATCAGAGCTCAGTATCACTTTACAGCTTCACTACGTCGTTTCCAAGTTAATCCCGCAGACGCACCCTCCCCGTTGTCTCTTAGACCTTGACGCAAAACTTAGCCCGCTAGCATGGTCTAGAGTGCAGGCTGTTTATGGCCTCACGATTTCGATCTCATGACGGCCATGGTCTACCGCTCTCAGTCTGGGTGTTAATGTTTTCTGTCAAGATCTCACTCACAGGAAGAACGCATACGTGTTTTCCGGCCTTTTCATTCTACGTTATTGTAACTAATTTTCGCGGGACTTAAATTTCGCGATTTTCGCGATTTAAAAAAAATCGTGAACTTAAAGTCCCGCGAATAAAAGATACCGCGAAAATTAACGACGCGAAATTTAATGCCTTTCGGTAAAACCCTTTTGTCTTTTATCAACTTTAACCAACGTTTACACGAGTATGCATAAACTAAAACGTGTCTAAGAGTCGAGAGTCAGCATGGTATCAGCTAAGAAATGACACTCTTCATCCTCTTCGTCAACTGCCAGCTCAGGATCGCTATCGCTTAAGCACCTCCTTAAGCACCTCCTTTGTGCAGTCATCAAACATGCCATCTTGACCTGGCTCCTTGTATTTGGCAATCACGATCTGCTTATACCTTTCCAGTATTGCCCTGTTCTTTGTTGTAGCATCCCCGGGTAGCATCCATTTCAACTATAACTTGAACAGGAATTTCCAATCGAATTGATGTAAATATTTTGAGCAATAGCTACCATCCTTTTCTCGGAGTGTACAGGACGTACAGTTGTGCCTGGTCATGTTAAACAATCATGATGTTTTAAAAATAGGTTCGTTTCGTTAAAGGTCGGTGATGTCCCCTGATCAATAGGCATCTTTTTTGAGTGTACAAGACGTACACTGAGCTGTACTTTGGTCATAAACGATCATGATGTTAGTTTCGTTTTGTTAAGGGTAGGCGATTTTAAAATTGAAATGTAACATAAAGCAGTGAAAAAATAAAATGTGGATCTTCATTTTCGCGAAATTTAGTTCCCTTTAACTCAACTTTTTTGCGAAATCGCGAAATAAAGTCTCGCGAAATCTGCCGCCTAATTTTTCGCGAAATTAAGTAACCGCGAAAATTAGTTACAATAAGGTAGTTGGACCGCTGCTGCGATTTATAAAATAAAAAATAAAGAACTTGATTTACGTGTCTACTCTTCTAGTTGACCCTAGAAAGAGTCTACTAAACGGGAACACGGATTCCTCGGTCGAAATGGATTGTTTTTTAGGATGGAGCAGAGCCGGAGAACCCGGAGAAAAACCCTCGGACCAAGAGTGAGATACCAACAAACTCAACTCATATGTGGCGCCGTGTCGCGGAAATCGAACCTGGGCCACAGAGGTGAGAGGCAAAGCGCTTAACCACTGCGCCACCTCGGCTCCCGGTGGCTGCCAATTCATGCTCTTATACGTTTTTGGTATCGGACTTACTGATCCAAGGAGATATTGGTGGCCTATCATTACTATTCAACAACATAATGACCCACGCGGTGAACGCTCATAGTATCAATTGATTTCTGTTGTACAATCTTAAAGGCTGAATGATCATTTATTTAAGAGCGCTTTATTTGAATATGGCCATCAGGCAATATGAGAAAAGTAATAAAAGCAACAATAGAGACTGGATTTGACGAGAGAATACTTTTCACGTCCCTCATCACAGTTAATTCCCCATCCCACTTGTATGATTGACAGTCAATTATCCATTCCGCTTGTATGATTGACGGTTAAATACCCACCCCACTTATATGATTGACAGTCAATTACCCATCCCACTTGTATAATTGACAGTTAATTACCCACCCCACTTGTATGATTGACAGTCAATTACCCACCCCACTTGTATGATTGACAGTTAATTACCCACCCCACTTGTATGATTGACAGAAATCAGATGCAAACTACACGTCGCTACTTAATCTCGCGCCATCGCGTAGCAATGAACCAGGTGGTACAGCTTCACTTCACTGAATAGTATTTACCTGAAGCGTCGGATCTTTCCTGATTAGATATCGTCGGTAAATGAACGCAAGCGGGTAGGCTGTAACGATAAAGAATGCAAGTTAATACCATTAATATGAGGACAGTTCAACTGTCCGTTTTCACGTGACGTCATCGCCGCCATCTTGGTTGACGTTAACAAAAGATGCCTCGTTAGCTTATCTTGTTATTTCAACCAACATGGCTGCCACGCCTTAATATGTGGGGATTGATTGCGAACCAGCAATTCAGTTCTTGATCAGTTACAATAAATCACCAGGCCCCCGTTGTTCAAAGCGTGAATAACTTGCTACCTATTGGATATGTTGCAGGTTAAAAAAATTCTTCAGATTAAATTTTTCCAAACTAGTTTTTTTTTTTTAACCTAGTTTATTTTGATTCAACCTAGTTTATTTTTTCAACCTAGGTTGGAAAAGACTAAACTAGTTTGGACGATGATAAAATAGTTGGACAAAAATAAACTAGGTTGGACAAGAGTAAACTAGTTTGGACGATAATAAATTAGTCGGACAAAAATAAACTAGGTTGGACAAACATATACTAGTTAGGACAAATTTAACCTGAAGTTTTTTTTAAACTGCAACAGATACATCCCTATCCAGTGAATCAAACTAGTTATTATTTAGCTAGGTAATTTCGCGAGTGGTGATTGGTCAATTTGCGGTCCATAACTTCCCGTATGGACCTTCTGTCCACTTACAATCTCAAAGAAAATGAAGATGCCATATCCGAACCGTAAGTTATGGATCCCCTCGTTTTACCCCTTGCTTGGGCCGTAAAAAAGGGAAAGGCTCGGTCCATAATTTATAATACGGACCATCGGGTAGCCTGCTATGCAGACGTATTTTTTCAAAAAATACGAAGTAAAAAGTAACGTCTGCTTACCCGAGCGCTTAATTAGTTTCCAATATGCACACCTCGTTGTGTTATATATCAATCAGATGTTACCTTCCATATCCTGGAAAGTGACGTAATGTTACGTTTATTAAAAAGGAATTTAAACAATACATTTGCATTCATAGCTTTGACTGGGCAGAGAAATAAAACAAACTTGCTGACGTCATGCTTGCATATTGCAAACTAATTTTGTTCCCTTTTTCTTCGAACTTATGAGAGTGAAAAAGTACGTCTGCATTGCAGGCTAACCGCACTCGATTAATAAGAGGTATTTAGTTACGTTGGTATGTACCCCTGGATTATAGGGGTTTATCCTGTGGAGAGCGTTATTTCCCCGTGAACCGACTGGGGCCATGCCTTAAAGTGACATAAATCGACTGGGGCCATGCCTTAAAGTGACATAAATCGAAGTGGCGGCCATGTTAGCTGAAAGGACAAGAAATGCTTCTATTGAAAAAGAATGTTCCCCTGGCTCTCGGCATATTCCCCTAACTGCCTTGTACTGAGTTCTAGTACGCTCACTGCTCAATATTGTATGAGCCATTACTTAGTAAGACTAGGTTTATACGAGGGGAAATCGTCTTCGGAATTCGGATTGTAATTGCGTTTTGCTGGGAATAGGGAACAACATATATGAATCCGGAAACTTTTCCCCTAGCGTAAACGTATATAGTGTAAATGCTGATTGATACGGTACGAGGTCATTTATCTCTACCAGCATATTTTCGTATAATAAACGAAGACCGTTTTTATATCACCGGCTTGAATATTTATTAAGTAAGGGTTAGAGACTGCTTGTGAGTTCTTTATCGACAAATACAGGCACGCGCTGACTGTACGATGAACGAAAAATAATGAATACTGCATGAGGCCGAAGGCCGAATGCAGTATGAAGAAATTTTGAGTTCATCGTACAGTCAGCAAGTGACTGTATTTTGCCGATAAAGCACAGACATAAAGTCTCTAACCCTTTTAATATTCAAACTGAGTGCACTGTCAGCCGTGAATTTCAATTGAAATTAGTTGTCAATAACAATTTCATAAAGAAGTCAAATATTTCGCATGAATTAAATCATTTTACGGTAAATATCTCCACAAAGAAAAGTCATTTCAATAGACAATGAATAAAAACAGAAGTAGATAACTTTGCAAAGAATAATTTACTTTGACGTTCGGTGAGTTTAGTTGACGCCTTGCGAGTACATGTTTGTACATTTAACTCGAAAACGTTTCTCTTGGAGCCATGTATTAAAATATCGAGTATTTAGCCGGCTTAACTCCTAGATAGTCTACTTTCTTTAATAGTTTCTTTCATTCGAAAATAACTAACCTGCAGATTCCAGTGAATTGAAATCTTGAAACCCGCCTCCATGTGCTCGGCTCTGAATCTGATGCAAACATTTTCCAAATAAAAATACCCTAGGTTTTCGAACCTTCCACTGAATTGTCTCCTCTTGTCTCCTCTTATTGACAGAGTAAGGTCTCGCCGGAAATAAAATCCATTTCTTCAGTTTGGACTGCTAGGGTGTTGTAGAAACTTTTGTTTACTCAGACACATGTTGACTTGTTAGTTGTTGTACTTCCAGCGCTTGCATATCAGCCATTTCTAACGAACGATTATGCAAATGTTTGCCTGAAAACATAATGTGAGGCGAATAGTATGATTGTACATTTAACTCGAAAACGTTTCTCTTGGAGCCATGTATTCAAATATCAATTATTTAGCCGGCTTAACTACTAGATAGTCTGCTTTCTTTAATAGTTTCTTTCATCCGAAAATAACTAACCTGCAGATTCCAGTGGGGCAGTGAATTGAAATCTTGACTCGAAACCGGCCTCCGGCCATGTGCTCGGCTCCAAACATTTTCCAAATCAAATATCCTGGGTTTTCGAACCATCCACTGAATTCTCGCTTAATTTTCTCCTCTTATTGACAGAGTAAGGTCTCGGAAATACAATCCATTTCTTAAGTAAGACTACTAGAGTGTTGTAGAAACCCGCTTTGTTCACTCGGACACATGTTGACTTGTAAAGTTGTACTTCCAGCACTCGCAAATCAGCCATTTCCAACGAGCGATTATGCAAATGTTCGCCTCAAAATATATATCTTCTGTCACACAGGCAACAGAGTTCAATCCTGCCGTTACCTTTCTAGTAATTGTCTGCATTTTCACTGTTTAATATGCGATGAGGTTTTCCAAGCCGTCCAAACACGTAACTAAGCGCAGGACTAGGTCTCCCTTTCCCTAGGTAAGAGAGGGTCTGGGTCGAGTGCTGTGGTCACCAATAATGCACGCTCATTAGCCAATCACATGCTTGGATTTTGTACAATGCACGAAATTTGAACATTAAAAATATATATTACAAATATAAATATATTTTACTCATGGATGCAACACTCAAATCGAGAAATATTCTACTATTCAACTATTCACTTGGCGTAGAATCGATATTAATGATAAAAATATTTAACCATATATGCACTTTAATGTCTGGTCCCGTGGAAAACAGTGAATTTTATTTCCCCGAGATCTCAATGGCCCTGATCACGTGCGCTGTCGAGCACAGTTACCCTCTGACCTCATTAAGCGAGTTAGCCATGAAAATCGTATATCCCGAACATATTCCGAACATAAAAATACGGCTTTAACTGACGTTATTTCATACTTGACACGGTTTTCTTTGTTATTCATGAGGCTTTATTTTCCATACATACCCCATTATAAATGCAAGGGATGTATGAGAAACGTTGCCGGGATGTATCCAGATACACCCCGGGAACATTTCTCATACATCCCTTGCATTTATAATGAGCAATTCAATACAATTCAATACAATTCAACGATATTTTGTTGTTTCTAGCTTATTATTTTCTCCAAGGAATTCATTCACCTTGGCTTCAGCCAAACTTACTAAATATCCATATAATGATTTAGAACCTTTTCTACGGCCCCTCGGGATGTATCTGGCTAAAAGCCTCGGTTCTCGGTATTTAACTCTTCCATACGCGGATACGGCATTCATCCACCTAACCCCAATAACTCGTTCCTGCACATACATGCATCTACGAGTTAAAACTATATTACTGGTAGGTGACTCAAACCTGGACAGACATGGTAGTGGGTCCCTATCAATCACTTAGTGGCGATGACGTAACGATGACATCATCGGTCACCTGATTTTAAATACATGTTCATATCTCCCTCATTTATAATGCCAGACAGTTCAAACTTGGACAGGCATGGTATTGGATCCCCACGATTCACTTAGTGGTGATGACATAACGATGACATCATCGGTCACGTGATTTTTAGTATATGTCAAAATAGCTCGCTGACCAGTCCGCGAGTTGCACTTAGGGGCCCTATATTTAAAGGGACTGTGTCACGGTACTGCGCATGTTACAGTGTGCAGACATTGAATTGACAGCTTCATTGTGCAACATCCAATGAGAATCAATCAAAATAAATTGCCGAAAACGCCACTGTGTATCGGGTGACAGGCGTTATTCACATGCCAGTTGCTTACAACTCGGTATAATGTAGTTTATTTTACCTTAACACAGTATATGGCGAGATTTACGGGAACTTTATTCTTCCTACATCCAAGATAAACGGCAGTCAAGAATGGTATCTATATTTCATTACTTGCTTGTATTTTTGGCCGTGTTTCTAGTCGTAAACAGTCCGAATTTTACCAAAGTGAAGTCGCTAACAGCCGCGTGTTTATGTAAATCTTAAAGATTACAACTTTTTTATCAATAGCGGTGACTATAAAGGTGCTTGTCGAGGAAAAGTTGGGCCTAAACGACAAAGATGTCCACGTAAAACCCCCGTAAAACGGCCACACGGTTTTGCTGTCTGGAGCTAAAGAGCGAGAAGATGCAGAATATGGCAGCGCAGTCGGTATAATGTTGTTGAAAATGCCATGTCATCATAACTTGAAACGTTGCCAATATTGTCTCGTGAACTCTGTTCTGAACTATGTACTGGCCAATCCAAACCCTCTTCTGGTTGTAACTCCAAAAAGCTTTCGATTTCTTGCATTTTCCAGCCGCTGTATTCAGAGTTAATAACCCAGTGGCAGTCTTCCCCGCGGGAAGGCAGCACTCGTGATTTCCGTTTTTACAGTTAGCAACGACAAGTTCAAGTTAATTTTATTTGCACACTGATTATTAGTTGTAACAATAAATAATGTTTATGTATAAAAAGGATAAATAAATACGGAAAGCGGCTTAAGTGTTCTATAGAGTATGGTGTGTAGTGGTCAAAGTAGCAAAGCTTTCGTGTTGACCACTACCTTTGAGAAGAATAAAAATGCGGTGACAGCCTAAGTTTAGTAATCAGCAAGGTCGATTTAAGTAGATACTAGACAATAAAAGAGAAATTAATAGACAGAACGAGAATGAAAATTACTGTTGATTACTTAATAAATATTGTTTGTAACACATTTTGAAACTATTAAAATTTAAACTTTTGATCGTAATTGGTATGTTCTCCCATATTTTAGAAATCATAAACTTAAAAGTGTGTTGGCCATAATTCGTTCGTAAAAATGGTCCGTAAAGATTTTAATTTGCAGAATACCTGGTATTATACGAATGGACATCAGAAACTGGTTTGATAATATCATGAAAAACAGCAGGAATTTTGGCTTTGTTGTTAATTATTTGAAAAGCAAAGCTTGTAGGACATCTCACATTTCCATAAATGAGCAAAGGAGGCTAAGATGAGTTCAATTGGAAGCCAATTTCAAAATGGAGATCTCACCACTCTGAGAATGTCGTTCCGGGCTGGAACGTAATTCACAAATCATTAGTTTGTCACACATGCGCAGTACCGTGACACAGCGACTTTAAAAAAGTTGTCAACTCATCTACGTTAACGGGTAACAGTTTGTTTGTTAGCTGTCATATGACTCTAAATCAACCAACGGTATATCTAGAACAACAAAATTTGCGACTGTTGATACACAAATGTTGAACCGTGTATCCTCATTCTGTTTGGTGTGTATGTTTGATAAGTAAAGCCTATAGACCCTTTGCACTTTACGTCATAGCGGACATGTTGGTTTACAGCTAACAATAGATTCTTCGTTAGCTTCTTTTGTTCTGTACAATAACCTGGCCGCCATGCCCTTTGTCATTTGAATCTCTGGGGGTTGAGTCAGTGCAACCATCTAGATGGTAATGTAGTCAAACATGTTGATCAACAAGTGTTGAACCGTGCATGTTAGATGTATACCAGCGGAAACCAGTCCTTGTAGTATACACAGCTAAAATTCAGTCTCTACTGATACATACTGAAACTGTATAAGTCCATTAAGTGGCGAGATGGAATTTTAGAATTTTGGAATTCGATCTCCCCATGTTTTATCATGCTTCATTGGTTCACGATTTAAAACAGCTACAATAAACGAAAACACAAATAATCATTCGTAAAAGTTTAAAGACTTTTTGTGTTTTTGTAACCAGTTATCTTTTGAGAATAGTTTGAATTTATTAATGTGTTTTTAAAATAGGAAAGTTGTTATATTAAAGGGGCTGGGTCACCTGGTGCCCGTGCGCAGTAAGTATGCTCTTGAGGTAATTAGCATATCATAAATATTCAAAATTCTTCTGCGATCGCAATGGTTTCTTTCGCAAGCAACAGTAGCATTGTAACTGATTGGTCAGTTCAACGAGAGCTCATTTCTGATTGGTTGAGGGTAAGATTGAAACCCTTTCAATGTTAGCGGGTAGATTTGTGTAAGAAAGTAAAATTCAGTTACGGAAGTTCACCTCGATTTATCCGAAAATACAGCAATGAAAGTCCGGCTAAATGTGTACAAAAACTATTCACCTCGTCAAGTGTAATACTAGGGATTGTTTACTTGTCATCGCTGAGGACAATCTGGCGCCATTTCTTGTGAAAATCGTCAACATTTTGCGAAACATGGTTTTGATCCCGTGTTCACTTGAACGCTGAACGGACGGTTTTCAAATTTAGTCGTCGTTCCTTGCCTTGCTGAACGAAAAACTCCCATCGTTTGGAGTTCTAAAGACTTGTAAAGAGAGTTGGAATTCGCCTCCTTTCATGATAATTGTTGTGAAGCCTTGGTTCGTTCGTGAAGTGTTTATAAATGCTTCGCTGGAATAAAGTCAGTGAGATAGCTTGGCTCGAACTTCGCCGTTTCCTAAATAATTATTTTTGAAGAGCCGACAAAGTAGCAGGTTCAGCTAAATTTCAGGTATGTTTTATTACCTTGTTTTGATTCTGGAAAACGTTTTCAGGTGAGTTCGGGTTGTCCTTTGTCTTGGCTTTGGTGTGTTTTGGCTGGTGAGTTTGTCTTGGCTTTGGTGTGTTTTGGCTTGTGCTCAGAAAAATCGCAAAATAAACTCTTTCTTTTCTTTCATTTTGTCCGTTTTATAAAACATTGCTTTTTAGCAAAAGTTTTTTGGCAATGTTATTTATCTTCTGGCGTTACTTTTTGTTATACCTTGAGTCAAACACTAATGGTTTCGTGTGGCAACAATCTCAATCAACTACTCTTGAAGTGACTCGACCGCGAAGGCCGAGTCACTACCAAAAGTTCCTTGGCCTTTAGCTCCCGCCAGGTTTTGAATATTTGTTTGCTTAAGTATATAGCAGCATGTTGGCTTTTCCAGTGTCGGTCATTTTTTTTTTTCGTCAATTGCCTCAAGGCAGGCGTTTTCTTTCTTCCTGCCCCGACTCGTTTACCTCCCCTTCCTCCAGAGCCTTCATTCATCAGAATTTCAAACAAAAAATGTAAAAATGAAATACTCTACATTTAGAATGAATGCTAAACAAAACGTTCCTGCAAAAAAAATGTTTTAGAGGTTCGAAATAAGAGCGATGGAAATGGATTCCTGAAAGGTTCCTTCGGAGGGAGGTTTGATTTCGTACTCCCGGAGTCGGAAATCAAATGTTGCTTTTGGCCGTGCGATAGACTGGTAACGAATGAGCGCTGACCCAGCCCCTTTAAGGTAAATCATAATATCAACGTTCGTCAAACGAAACCTTAAATGCAAATTCAGTTTATCCACAGGAAGCCCAAGCTCTGTTTATGTAAATTTAATTTATAAGGGTTTGTATGGGAATTTTTTAATCTGGCTTTTCGATAAATATACTGTAATAAAGTGAATAAATCTTACCTGGTGTCTATGATCTGTGTCTTGGCTGTGTCTGTACGTAGTTTCAGCGAATTTGGGCGAATTTTGAATCCCTTACTCTTCATACTATAGAAGAAGATCATAGACACCAGGTAAGTTTTATTCACTTTATTACAGTATATTTATCGAAAAGCCAGATAAAAAAATTCTCATACAAACCCTTATAAATTAAATTTACATAAACAGAGCTTGGGCTTCCTGTGGTTTATCTTACTGCAGCAAGATTCATTGTAATGTAAAATGTTAGCTCAATATTATTACTATTAAAATGTGAATTTGGCTGAAATGACATAATCCTCAGCTATGAGAGGACAGTTGTTACTGCTATGGGGGGTCGGTTGTTACTGGTGGGCATTGTACAAATCAGTTCCGTACGATTATAAAGCCAAGTCCAACTCACCTGCCAGAAGGCATAGCGAAAGCCTCAAAACTGCATCTGGAAGACCTGTTTTCTGAATGACCTGTTGAACGTCCAAGCGCCATAAACCTTGGTTGGCCATATTAAAGTGACCTCATGCAAATGAGAACCTAACTAGCGCTAATTAGTGCTGTACAAGCTGTACAGCTTTACTTAAACGGAGGGTTTTACTGTTTTTAATAAATAGCCGTGAGCTGACGGAGTTCTATCCATTAATTGATCTGAACCACTGACTATGTGGGCCAACGGTTTATTAGTGTTAGCAGCGAGGGTTAGACAAACTTAAGGTTTGAGTCGTCCACCACAAGGCACCTTCGGTATCAGAATCAGTCTCCTAGATCCCTAATTAATATTTAAACGTATGCGGTAAAGTGTCCCAGTTCTATATAAATCATATATTAATTTATTAACTATGATTACACAACTGTTTGTAGTTTGTAAAGTAAATAAATGCTTATTAGCGACTCCAATGTATCATATGTGCTGTACAAGGAGCTAATAAAACGTATACTGATGTACCCCCACCTAGAACTCAAGAAGAGAAAATGTAACCGATGTTTAGTACATTGGAAACTCTCTGAGCAACCAGCTCTCTTAAGCGACCATGTTCAGTTCTAGTTCAGTTGGTTCCTCAGTCCCTCAATTTTCGTTTGACATTGAGAGTGGCCTCTTACGAGAGGGTAAGTTGTATTTCAACGGAGAGTGTTTGTTATTTTCAGTACTGAAAACAAATAGGAAATAAAAAAATCATGCCTAAGGTTTTATAAGGATTGTTGGGACTGACTGAGGCCGTGTGAATGTTAAAATCCAAACTCAAATATGACATACACTGGTATAATAAACTAAAGTCGATTAAGGTATGCTAACCGCCGTGGGAAGCGAGTAGCAGCTGACGTTTCGAGTGCGAGCCCTTCGTCAGAGAAAAAGACGAAGCTCTTGTTTACTTGTTTACCGAGCCACTGTTTAGTTCCAATTATTAAACCAAACACAAAGCCGTAAGATAATAAAAACGTGCATTAAACTTACATATTTTGTGTCGGAGTCAAAAATTTAGAGTCTGCCGTCATGTCAGTCACATCGCCTTCCAAGTCTTGAACTTTATCGAGGTAAACCACGACACCAAATCCTTCAAGTGCAGGTTCTTCTTGCATTGCGAAACGCCGCTTCAAACAACATAGTATGGTAATTTCTTCATGGCATTCCCTTGAGATGTTCGTAATTGCAGGCGGTGATTACTCGAATATTTTGCATGGCGTTGTGAATACAAAGGTTCAATGGTTCATTAAGTAACCATTCCCTTGAGATGTACGTCTTTCTTTCATTGCATTCTTAAAGCGTTTTTGAAGCCGTTTAAAACACTCACAGCACGTGTTTTATCAAGTCTAAACATTCTTGGGCTTCGCCCTCGAATTTTTAAACTTGATAAAACACTGCTGTTCGTGTTTTAAACAGTAGTTAATCGAGTTTAGTTGATTATACCAGTGTTAACGTTGGCCAGCACTAGTTTTTATAGAAACTAGTTACCCATCAAATATGACATGATTGGAGAAGGAAAGGAGATTGTATGTGACGATAATTATAGTCTTGCCGGGTATTAAGGTTTCGTCTAGGAATAGTAGTTTCAATGGGTGATTGACCCAAATCATCCGCCAGCCTCAGTTCGATGTAATGAAGAGCCATTGAAACCGTCATTCTTGTAACTGTCACATTTGCGTCGTCGTTCTCCTAATACTTCTCTCTTCTTATTACAATTCCGTTTTTATATAAGAACATATTATATGTATTCTAGGATTGTACGGCTGCTTCCACGAGGAATACCACAGAGAAGTAGTAGAATTTCCTTTCATGTTGGGAATAAAATATCAACAGTATGTAGTCTTTGTTATTTAGTTATGTCAGCATCCTCTAAATACATAGAGGGACGATTGAAATTGCAATTGCAATTGCAATTGGACAGAAGCAATGCCAAAAACCATTTATGTCTCTCATTTCTTATGAATATTGTTGAGAAATATTAAATCAATACTGCAATACTTAATTACATTTTTAGAACTTCAAATTTAATCATGCTACCTTTATTATGAAAGCAATATGAACACCGAGTCAGTCTCCTTTGAAAAGCAACAACAGCTTATTTGTACCCATGTAAATAATAATATTGGAAATGATGATAATTTTAATTAAAAGTTAACACAAGAAGTAAGGTACTAGGCAACTAAAATAACAAATAAGCTAATATATAGTTAGTTGAGCTATAGCAGTTCCCTTTAAAAACTCGAGAAGAGCTAGCAGCATGACCGAAGAGGGTACCATTCAGTTAGGAACAAGTTTTTACATTGGAATGGCCCTTTCTTTCTTTATCTTGGCAATAGCAACGGTCGTTGGCAACCTCATCATTATAATAGCTATTTACAGAGATCCACAGCGAAACCTACGAACTCCATCCACTTTGCTCGTCGCGAATCTCGCTTTCTCCGACATGATGACTGGATTTGTGAGCCTGCTACTTGGAGTAAACTACACGCATGAAGCGGTTAAAAATGAATCAAGTCAATTCGCGGAATACTTATATGGCTGTGGCAGTGTGGTTTTATTTGTCAATAATTTTACTATTACTGCGATGTCGTTTGATCGCCTTATTGCTGTGTGGAAACCTTCGAGGTACAAACTCGCTGTTACAAGTGGACGAATCAAGCTTGTGCTCGCATGTATTTGGACCTTGGCTTCCTTATCTGTACTGTTTTCTTTACATGGCATTGAAAGTAGGGAATTTCTTTTACTCTGTAGTCATCTCCATATTTCCTTGCCATTGCTCCTCCTTACTGTGACATACTTTATAATCTTCAAGACCCTTAAAAGTCAAAGAGAGCACTTGCAACTCCAAGCTAATTCACCGCATAGGATTGATCCACAAGACAACTCAACCATAGACTCCTCAAGGAGAAGAATCGCGAGGGATCGACGATTATCTGTGACTATTGTACTTATTCTACTTTGCTTTTGCTTGGCAGCGATGCCTTTCTTCATCTTTTCTCATATTCGACTTGTCAACATAGAATGCAATAACTGCTTATTGAGCGTCGAAAATATGACATATTTTTGGCAAATATCCTGCTTATTGCTTTTCATGAATTCAGTGTTTGACCCTTTGCTATTTGTGGCGCGAATGCCCAAGCTTCGTGAGGCTGTGAGGGGCTGCATCCATTTGAGAGGAGCGAATGTTGCTCCATCAATGAGTTAGCTCATCGAGACCTGTATCAAAGCCACACAGCGGCAAAACGTTATGCGCATGCGCTTTTGTTAATCCCAGAGCGCGCGCGATACGTCAGTTTACCGCACAAAATAAAACACCATTAGTCACGTGAAAGTGTAGGTCATCTGATTGGTTTGTGAAATTTTAGAAAAAATATCCATGTGTCTTTAACAATTGAAAGTCAAAATGGAGCAAATGCCAAAATTTGAACGGGTCAAGTTTAGCAATGTTTCTTCAGATGAATTTGACAGAGAACTAAAAGAACGATGCTGCCTTCAGCGACAAGAAGCTTTTGTTTAGTTTTGTGCATTTCGTTGGTAAATAAAGCAAGTCAGTAGGACAATATTTGCTGTGTCCTGAACTCGGACAAAAAGTCTCTGAAGTTGTAGAACATTTAAAAAGAACATTTAATTACTCAAGCTAACACATTAGCTCAATTTAAACTTGGTTTTTAGAATTTTTATGCATAGTTATATTTCATTAGTAAGTCTTTTTTATGGTTTTCTAGCATTCTTAAAGTAGTTTCTATTATAGTTTTTCAGTGTTTTTTAAAGTATACTTGTTTTTAATATTATGTTTACTTAGCGTAGAGGGCCCTCATGAAAAACACCTTCGGGTGATTGTGGCACCCTCTGTAAATATTTGTATTATTATTATTATTATTATTCTCGTGATTGTTTAAAAAAAAAAAAAAAAAAAATCAATTTGATCCGTAAATTAGCCGTGTCCTGGCTTTGATCAGCCTCTTACGATTGTTTTAGGTCTCGTTAGAAATTTAGTGCTTTTACAGTTCCAATCTAGTCATGTGTCCTGGTACAAAAAGGTATACTTGCTTTGACTTACTTAAAGGGGCTGTGTCACGGTAAGACTTTACATTCGTTTTTCCGGGCCGGAAAGAGCTTTTCCACCGATTTTGATATGAACTAACGAACCTCTCGGCCATGTGGGATGCTTAAAATCAAAGCAAATATGCAAAAATGACTAACAAATAGTGTATAGAAACAGTCTCCAGGGAAAATATTGAGAATCCTTTCAATCAAGCATTGAGGAAGGGAAGTTTAACTGTTTGTATCCAATTAACAGCCACTAAACGAGCGATTACTCGATACATGCGCAGTACCATGACATAGCCCTTTAAAGTTCCCGTAACCCCATGTATTCTAATAGATCATGGCTATCAACGAATCAGATCTAGAGCGCGTAATTTAGCCTGAATTTCAGCCGTCTCCAACGAACCAGGGGAGACGGCTGAAATTCAGGCTACGCGTAATTAGCCCTGTTTACTTTATAAAGTATTATACTTCTAACTGGTCTGTGAAATGCATATACATGCGTGAGTCTGATCCGAGGAATCGGATTTTTGCGCGTCTTTTGCATTTAAATGAAACTTTCAAATTAACAAATTGAAGTTAGTTTTTATGTGTCTGTCCTAATATTGACAATGATTTTCGTCATAACATGGTCAAAATAGCTGTGGATCCAACTCTAGAAAAATACCTAAGCTAGTCTAAACTGTTTGTTTCTACTTAAGAACGTTATGTAAATATCCTAAATAAGAGATTTTAATCACGAACTAGAAGATTATGTATTTAATTCAAGACCATTTCTCAGTTCTTGTTCTAAAAGATCGGTCGAACTTGTCACAAAGTCGATCATAAATTAGCCGAAAATGCTTTGTTCGACTCGAGAGAGAGCTCAAATTCGAAAGCCGGCCGCGCGTCTGTTAAAATATTGCATATGAAAATTAGCCAATCAGATTGTGAGAAAATAGGCGGTTGTTGTAAAAACAGAAATGGCACTGTTATTGTGCCTATGTTAACTCGGGTTCTTGCAGGATCTGTATCTCATGGAGACTTCCTTTGTGCATCTGCCTTTTAATATTCGCTGCTCCTTATTAACAATTAATGTTCTTTCCATACTGTCTTGTCTTAGCCCCTTATATACTTGTAGTAATCAATAGATGCATTCTTGTATTCACGTGACTCTATAACTATCGTATAACACATAACATTTTACAATACCTTGCGTTTAAAATCTTAATAACTAAGTACTCGGAATTTTACCATTTCTAATATTAAGTAACTTATCACATGTCAAAATCGTGACATAACACATACAGATCCATATCGGTTGTACTTAACAATTATTCACCGAAGTGAAGGTGAATAGTGGTGGATATTTACCGAGCCACTTCGGCGAGGTAAATATATACCACTATTCACCGACACTGAGGTGAATAATTGTTTTAGTATATATAACCACACTGCAGGTGAATAGCCAGCACCAAATAGTTATTTTATTTTCTGTCAAATGGACAAAAACTCGCGCGAAGTGATCGTTGCTTCGCTCGGAGGTGAATATGAAATCATATTCACTGTTTGAGTAGCCAATAAGAGCGTGCGAAAAGTGATATTCACTGGTGTGGTATTTACTAATACTATAGATATATACCAGAACATTTTGTTAATTTGAATTTTATAATACACAGAGTGAGGCACAAGGTCTCAGCAGACATGGACACTCAGTATCGATCACGGACAATCAGATTCATATTTGACACATAATCTGTGACACCTGCCCTCCTACAGACAATTCAAAGATTGCATTCATTTTACAAATGGGTCATTTTTTCACGTGACATCACGTAACTAGAACAATGAAGTACATCATAAGGCACAGTCGAGTGGCATGACCGTCATTCTCGTCACGTTTTGACGTCATTTTTCACGTTACATCACGTGACTAGAACAATGAAGTACATCATAAGGCACAGTCGAGTGGCGTGACTGTTATCTCGTCACGTTTTGAGGTCATTTTGCACGTGACATCACGTGACTGGAACAATGAAGTACGCCATAAGACAGTCGAATGGCGTGACCGTTATTCTCGTCACGTTTTGACGTAATTTTGCACGTGACATCACGTGACTAGAACAATGAAATACACCATAAGAGACAGTCGAGTGGCGTGACCGTTATTCGCGCCACGTTTTCACGTCCTCTCTTTATCTATAAGATAACAAACCCACGGCAAAATGACGCAACTTTCTTTTCATACTATTTCACTCCCCCTCACATTTCCTTCCGCCATTGTCACCGAAGCGAGCGGTGACTCGAGCGACGTTATGAGAGTTAGAAATATCACACGATTGTACAGTATTTCTCGGTTTGTTTTAAAGAAAATTTACTACATATCTTTTTAATTTATTACTTGTACACCGCAATACAATACAACATAATAAACTAGTTATTTAGGGAAAAGTCATATTAACCATGAAGTTATCTAACATACGGTCACCTCAAAAAAGAAAAATTAATAACAATAATACCACTACTAAATTACGATAAATATGCTAAATAAGCTATATGAGAAGTGCTAAGTTAAGTAAATTATTGGTATAACTAGTTGTAATTTCAGATTAATCAACTGCATTCGAAATGGTTATCATGGCAAATAAAATAAGGTGGATCCACATTGAAATACTTTTTATAGTTTAAACGATAATGAGGTGGTCATAATGCAGTTGTTCGAACTAGGTAAGGTTATTTCACAGCTTGACATGTTGAAAGGACGATAACTTTCTGCCAAGTATGACTGTCCCCAAAAAGCAGCAGCTGTAAAAATCCGCTGAGCTATGAAAACAGTTCACAAAAACACTTGATTAAAGTACAAGCACACTAGGCAGAAAAACTGCAGCAATTTTTTTTATCTTTTGTGCATGTGTTTTTTGTTTCTTTTATATTTGCGGACGAGTCACCGTTTTCCTCGTGTTCATGAGCGCTTTACATGAAATCAGTTCAAAATGGTGAAGGGAATTATTAGCGAGAAAAAGGAGGGAGGATACAAAATGATTTTGTCCAAAGCGGGACGGGCTATCGACCAATCAGAGGGTACGTTTCGTACTATCTATTGTATCTATTGTATCTATTGTTTCGTACTATCTATTGTATAATGTATATGATTTATTGTATATTGATTATGCATAGACCGTATGCAAAATGAGTGACCTAATTAGCAAAAATTCTGATTTGAAACATTTACAGAAACAATGGCACTGACTTCTTCTGAAAAAGCAGTAAGAAGTTCTTTATATTATATAGTTTCATAGTTATATAACAATTCAATCCAAAGTTATTAGCATTTAAAGATTTGGTAAGACATGAAACCGAGTAAGGTCATGGCTGACTGATTTCATACAAAGTTCGATTCTCTTATTTCAAATCCTAACAATTACTCTGTAGCAATGAAAGCTATGACACTCAAATTTCATAGGATTACTTATGTTTGCATGCCGTTTCATCTCCGTGACAAGATTGATTTCGTCATGTGATCATTACTGACGAATGTAAATAAAAACAGCATTATTGCTATAGTGAGAAGTTATGATAGCGTTTACCATCTTGATCAAATAAACGTTATCATTACGTACTAGTATTGACTAGTGATCAAGAGAGCATAAGGGACGGAACATTTGAACATTGATGGAGGGGGGAGGGGGGGAGGGTGAGGTGGGAACCACAATTTGCACAGAAAAAAAATCGAGCGAGGCAAAATCACCCAGACAAAAGGCCCGATTCCAGAAAACAGATTATTGCAGCGATAGGAGTCCTAAAAAAATACGAGCAAAAAAAAACACGGGTACCCCCCCCCCCCCCCCCCCCCCCTCCCCTTTGGATTGGATTACAGGAAAGGAAACTGATAGGTTGTGGGGTGAGCAAAGGACGCTGGTTGAGAAGGCCCCTTTAAGGTAGGCCTGTTTATGTTTGCGCATGTGCGAGACAGGCAAGTAGCTCTTCAATGGCTTTTATACAAACAATTAAGTAATGCTACGTCTAATAACGATAGCACTGAACGGCAAGGAATATAAAAATGTGTTGATTTTCTATTCTTCTTTCTCGTAGTTTCATTGGTTGATAAATTCAATCAGTAGAAAATCATCGAAATAGTTGCGAGCAGCAACCTGTTTCGAACGTCTTTGATGTGCTGGCGGCGCCGTCGCTTCCCGTTACCTTTTTACTCGGTACAAACATAGTTAATAGAGTGGAATGGTTAGGAAACTCGGGGACCTTCTTTGTTATATGTCTTTGTTAGCTTTTTTCAATCACCACCGTGTACAAAACACAATAGAAATTCCAACATGTTAATAAATCAGCCAATAGAAACGTGTGAGTTCAGTCGTTCAGGGAACGCTAATGAACTATGATCGTGCACAATCTTTTGTCTTACCCCTTCCAACCTAAATCGCAGCGCCTTTGTTAGCCCTTTTGAAGTTTGCGGGGTTTCCTAACCATTCCACTCTATTAACTATGGTACAAATTATTAATTATTTCCCTTTCTCAAGGTTCAAGTACAGTTAGGCGCCTTTCGAGTCCTGAACGATTCCTTCAAATTTATCGGATTGAGATTCTTGTCAAGTATTATTTTCTTTCACACGATAAACCGTTGTTCCCACTTTTGAACACTTCATTCATTCATGAAAACCTTTCAGGTAAACCACGAATAAAACTTACAAACATGTGTAAGTATTAAAAGTATTGGGTGGCCGGTGAACACGCATAAAACTAGCTTGAGAAAACAGCGGATGTTTTCTCAGCCTAACAAAAACCGGAAGTCAAAATCACATCTGCTGCTGCGAGCATAGCAACGGTGTTGCATAGCAACGAAATATGTCAATGGGCCCTTAACACCAGATTGCACAGCTGCGTGCCTGTTACAATACGCATACGACATGCTCAATAGATCTTCTTCTATCAAGTTTAAATAGCCCACAATTATTCCGCGGTTTTTAATGTGCTTTGAAATCCTACGACTTTTTTTCCTTCTGCACGCAACAGTTGTAACCAACTGAAGTTGTAGCGGTTGATTTATAGGTAGCGAATGGGGATTCGTGTCGTGGGTTGTCGTGAGTTGGTTTCGTGCTAGAGAAGTACGTATACGAAAATCCGGATAACCGTGTAAATAGGCTTTATACTACTCATGTATATTCAACCGGCCCGCGCGGAGAAAATATTGCAAACAAGTTATTTTGAAATCCTACAACTTTTTTCCTACTGCACGCGACAGTTGTAACCAAGTTGTAGCGGTTGATTTATAGGTAGCGAATGGGGATTCGTGTCGTGGGTTGTCGTGAGTTGGTTTCGTGCTAGAGAAGTACGTATACGAAAATCCGGAAAACTGTGTAAATAGGCTTTATACTACTCATGTATATTCAACCGGCCCGCGCGGAGAAAATATTGCAAACAAGTTATTTTGAAATCCTACAACTTTTTTCCTACTGCACGCGACAGTTGTAACCAAGTTGTAGCGGTTGATTTATAGGTAGCGAATGGGGATTCGTGACGGAGTTGTCGTGAGTTAGTTTCATGCTAGAGAAGTTCGTAGACTAAACATATCTGGCTAACTGTGTAAATAGACCTACATACTACTCAATACATCTATATTGAAGCGGCCCGCACTGGGTAAAAAAGGAAACAAGGTCTTGATATCAAAGTGATGCCGATTACCCAAGCCTTTCAGAACTCCAGTCTCTCAGAAGGTTCTTGACATTTCTCGTTCTGTGGTATTGTGTCCCATTGTGTTGCAAAGACGTTAATGTTGTTTCAGACATCACGTGATTGATCAGCTGAAACAACCAGCCTCGTTTTGGAGTTCTCTGTTATGAATGAAATGATTGTGAAATATTAAACAAAAAGGACGTGTTTTTTTTAATTAGCAGCTATTACGTACGAGAATTAGAATACTTCAAAATACTACACAAGGTTCTGAGATGATGACGTCGTTTGCGGAATATGCTAATGATATCGAAAATGAAGAGACTTAACATTGGATTTGCTCACTGATTAATGTGTGTATTTTTAATCATTTGAAAATTCGATTTCTGCAACCAAAAGGCCGATTTACGTAGTATAACTTTGTCGCATGCAACTAGTTTACGATAGCTCACAACACGCCGGAATTGTTTCGTATAAATCACTTAACCCTACTACCTCACGACTGTTGTGCACATCACGAACAAATGTTTTAAAGTGTTAAACCTCACGACAGTCATAGCCGAGAACAGTAGAAAAGAAAGCATTGTTTGCCCGGGGGTGGTTCTTGCTATATTCGGCTGGTAGGGATGATCGTCGTATTGTTTAGGGTTTGAAATCGGCGATTTAGTATTTTTAGGGGTTGTCCAAGACGAAATCCATTTTTCATGATGATTTTTAGACCATGAAGTACATTTTAGGGTGGGAAATTTTTCCCGGTTTGGTATTTTTCAGGGTATTTTTCGAGGTTTTCCGACGGTCACCCCTACCCTTTTTACCTTGAAGAACCCCCCCCCCCCTCTCTCTCTCTCTCTCTCTCTCTCTCCCCCATGAAGGGGTGAGTATTGGGGGACGATCATTCCAAAGTGGCGGACAAACTAAATTCAACTCACCAAAAAAGGCAGGCTCCCGCTAAAATTATCTGATCCTCGAAGCTCATGGACATGCAGTTTCCCTCGAGCTTCGCTCTTGGGAACTGTGCTCTTCTCGGATCAGAAAATGTCCGCGGACGAAATATCAGGGCATATTTCGACGCCACAAATAGGTTATTGTATTTATATCAATTGGAGCTACAGTAAAATTGGGGCTACATGTACAGGAAAAATATGCACGTGCTTCAAACGATGTCACCAGTACCTAAATAACATAAGTGACGGACATTGATTAAAATATTGTATGGGTATATATTAAATAACTGAGAAACGTGTACTTTTGGTAGCTTGTTATAAAACCCTCATGGAAGACCCAGGTCCATCCCTTCGCCAAGCCTTCTTATATTAATGTCTTCAACCTCGGTTCTTCTTCTGCAGGAGTGGAATATCTTGAAATATTCACCCCTGAATGTCTTGTTCATTATACCGTAAATTATGGGATTAATTGCCGCTGAAATGGACACCAGGATAGAGTAAACCAGATAAACCGGTCTGGGAAGTCTATGACTACCAACAAGTGAGTCTACAAACTCCATGATAAAAACTGGGATCCAGCAAATACTAAAGCCGAGTACTATTCCGAAGAGAGTTTTTGTGATGTTAACTTCCTCGACGCTTAGACTATTGCTGGTTTCGTTCATTCCGTTAGATGTTGTTGATGACAAGCGACGTTGATGGGTCTGCACCGCTTTGAACACTTTCCTGTAGCAATAAATTGTAGTAACAAAAGGCAAGAACACTATGACCAAGACCAGGAAACTGGAGTACCCGATATCTATACTCCTTTTGTAGAACTCCATTGAGCATGTCATTTTGCCAGCGTGGAACTCAAAGAATGCCCAACCAACAACGAGTGGGAGAGCCAACAGGAAAGCAGCAATCCCCATGACAACCAGAACAGACAAAACGGCGAATTTCTTGGTGAAGATGCGCTTGAAAATATCCGCTTTGGCAACTCTGTAATATCGATTCATAGCCGTGAGTGCGATGGTGTGAAGGGATACAAATGCTAAGAAAAGCACAAAGAAGCCATGGACCTTGCATATGAAGATCGGAAATGGCCATAATCCAGTGATCAAGACAACAACAACAAGAGGCATACATAATGAGGATATCAAAACATCAGACAATGCAAGGGCCATAATATAAATATTGGTGACCGTTCGAAGCCGAGGATTTCTATAGAAGATCCAACACACCAGAATATTACCAAATAAAGCTACAGCATTGATCACGATATAGACAAAGGACTCCACCCATATTTGGGCAACAGGTCTCGATCGTAGCTCCATCGCAAGTTTGTCGTCGGAGACTTCCGTATCATTCATTTTAACGGTGATAATAGCCCCTCTTGAAATTGCAGAAATCTATGATGTCCTTTTATCTGTTCAATTGATTATTTTACTACTTCGTAGCATCACGTCGGCATGTGCTGTTACATTTTACATCTGTATGTATTCTAGCCACTGTTGTTTGCGCTTTGCCGCTTGACACGGTAAGAGCTTGAAGTCTTTACACTATACAACTTCTATTTAAAACGATGCCTTGTTTTCTTCCGTCAAGATTTATGGGTTCTTTTCTTGCTCGTTTTCTCACAGGCCAGTCTTTGGTGTTTATCCTTGTCAATGTTCTACCGTAAGCGGCTTCGACCGGCAGCTGCTTCTTTGTGAACTACAGACGATGATTCTGACTTCTATTCCGCCTCGTCTCAATTTCTACGAAACTCTCTTATTTTGTCTTGTATCCAACACTTCTCTTTGTTCCTAAATGCACCCAGCTAGTGCTGTAGCTAAAGTTTGTAAGGAATTATAAACAGCTTCTCTGTTTGACGTCCAGTTCAATCACTGTCCGACACCACCATTAACGGCTATTTCCAGTATTTCTCGATGATTCTAATAATATTTCACCTTTTGGATGAATATTTTTGTAATTCATCCGTTGTCGTAAGACCATTAGATTGTGTCGGTTCTTTCGCGGTTTTACGATTCAAATTAATTCCCTAACTGGGCTTTTTTCATAAATATGACTGTTCTTCTCGTTGTTATTCTAGAATGCGAAGTAAGATTTGCTTAAATTTTCGGAAGGTGGTAATGATCTGAATGATATCGATATTTGGCCGGAAGTCTGTCAAAACATTTCTTCTCATGAGAATATGATGCCAATACACCGTCGATGGCTCTTTCCGCTGGTGTTCTCGATAAATTAAGTTTTCGATTAACTCTCCATCAATTTCCCTTTTCAGTATCCTCGCCGTTCTTTGTTCAAAGTAGAAATGAAACTCTGTGGGAATTCGTTGCGAGGAAGATATTGTCGGTTTACTGGAATCGTAATACCTGTTAGTCTTTCCTGGAACACGTGTTCTTAAATCAGCAATTACTGCTGCCTCTGGCAGACTCTGAAACTGAAAAAAAAAGATAAACAGAGTTAGTAACAATTCCTTTCCTCAAAGTAATCTGGAGAATATAGACAAATAGAGCTAACTCAGAATTCAATTCAAATTTATGAAGGTATGTTATTTTAGCTGAGTAATTATACTTTGGTGAAAACAAATAAGGAAAGTTTAACTGTACGAATGTATAGTTGTTACAAAGTGAACCTAAGACCTTTTTTTCAATGTTCGTGACAATATTCAGTGAAAGAAAACACACTTGGTTGACTCCAAATCTTGCCATTTCAATAAGCAATCCACGAGACAGAATATCATACAATTAAGATTAAATTGCTAACCTTCCTCCTCGAAAAGCTCTTCAGGGAAATGAAAGGATTGTTTAGGAAACTGTATATATTTTGTTACGAAATTCTGCGAATTTGAACGAAAGGCCTTACTCAAGTATCTATTTGTCATTTCTACTGCAGTTTCAAGTATTTATATAGTCACCACCATTGCAGTTTCAAGATTTCAAGTTATTGAATTGTGTGATTTCTCGCTTCTGGGATGACTCGTTTATCTTACTAATAGACTGTTGACATTCAATGTTATTAAAGAATATAGAACAACCGTCATGCTTTGCGCGCTATGTGAAAAGTCGGTTTTGTACGGAGTTGTCTTCCAATCTTTGAAAATCGTTACAGTCCGTCGTTTTGTGTGGTAGTTTCAATTTTAATCTGTTTTCGGAAAGCTTCTTTTGTAGTTTTTCTGTTTAGTTTGATAGTTTCACGAAGCGGAAATAAACAAAATGCCGGCGCTAAGCATCACAAGGTTGGGCCATAAGCATCGCAAGTACTCTAAATGGTTAACATTGCTAGACACAGAGATAGTTTTTAGTCTATTTTGTTCTTAATTACTTATAAGCAGTATATAGAGAAAGGTTGCTGTCATAGTTTTTTAATACTCGTCCATGTTTATCTTGAACAAGAAGTCAGTACAGATAGAGTGTATTATTCCGCCTAGTACATGTCATTAATAAGGTATGGGGCGCAACCTGCGACAAACCCAGGGCGAAGAGCGAAAGATGAGAAATGATGGCCCAGGCATCAACTCCGGCGAAGTGAGGTTGAGTGGGAGAGACTACCTGTTCGTCTTCTGGTTTCTTGCAATCAACACCTATAGCGAGCATTGTTCTTCCTCAGTTTTATACTCTCATTAATTAATTCCCTAGGCATAATTTACCTATTCAAATTACTTTGAAAAGCCCGATATACGCGACAAGAGTTTGGGTACGGTACTCCTAACGTCGGCACGGCACTCCTAACTTGTGCACGGCACTCCTTGGGCACGGCACTCGTAACTTGGGCACGGCACTCGTAACTTGGGCACGGCACTCGTAACTTGGGCACGGCACTCGTAACTTGGGCACGGCACTCGTAACTTGGGCACGGCACTCCTAACTTGGACACGGCACTCGTAACTTGGGTACGGCACTCGTAACTTGGGCACGGCACTCGTAACTTGGGCACGGCACTCGTAACTTGGGCACGGCACACCAAACAGGCGGCTACATGACAAGAATTTAGGGTACGGCACTCGTAAATTTGAGGTACGCGTACCAACTTTTTCGGCACTCCACCCCTTATCGGTTGTCGTGTAAATGGAAATGTTTCGGGTAACCTGTGAAAAGGTATACGTAAGCCTGTTCACATGACTGCGATCTGGGTACTTCACTCCTAACGTGGATACGGCACTTCAAACAGGCAGGCCGAGATTACTTTTTCGTAGGGTGTCATATCCCCTAAATTCCCCAAGATTTCTATTTACACGACAAAGATTAGGCCACGGCCTCAGCATACTAGTACAGTGCCATGCCGATACTTTTTGGCATGCTTATCTGAATTTAAGAAAGTCGTGCTCAAAATGTTTGTCGTTGAAATCGGACTGTAGTCTCGGCCCGGAGGTTTGGAGTGCCGTGCTCAAGATAGCGCTGCCGTGCCTAAAATGAGTGTATTGTAAACGGGGATTACCCTTTCCACAGGGTCTCAGCACACTTATGGATTTTCGGGCACGTGTACCGGAACATTTCCAATTATACTACAAAAATAAGGAGAGTCTCGTGCCCAAAATACTTGTCACGTAAACCACATCGCAGTTTCCTGAAGTACTTTATTGAACTACGTAACGTGTCATCCCTGAATCATTTCAGTGCTTCTTTAAAGAAATTATTTGTATCAATAGTATAAAGAAAAAACCCTTTCTAATAAATCATTGTAACGTAAATGAAATAAAAGAAAAAACGTGTAGGACTAGAACCTACGACCTCAGCATACTAATCAGTACGTTGTATTAACACTTCGTAAGCAAGATTGATGAAACGTAAACGTAAATGGACGGTTAAACGCCGGGCAGCAAGCCGTCGGCAGCTGTGTCGCCTGGCGGCTAGCCGTCGACGACTCAAGACCTTTGGCGGCAAGCCGTTGACAGTTGAAGCTGCCTGGCGGTTGGTCGTCGACGGCTCAAGACGTTTGGCGGCATGCAAGCAACGCAGAAAATAAAATAACACCGGAGAAAGTAAAAGCACCGACTATAAAACTCACACTTTAGAAAATTATATTTTCCCTTCTTTCAGAACTCAAATGGTGCGGGGTCGAAATGTACTCCTCAATAAAACTAACACTTTAGAATGTTTTATTTTCGCTGACTTCAAAACTCAAACGGTACATCGCAACGCGATGGTCAATTGCTAACAATTTCGAATCTTTTATTTTCGCCGTCTTCAGAACTCAAACGGCACGGGGTCGAAACGTACTCCTTAATAAAACTAACACTTTAGAATGTTTTATTTTCGCTGACTTCAAAACTCAAACGGTACATCGCAACGCGATGGTCAATTGCTAACAATTTCGAATCTTTTATTTTCGCCGTCTTCAGAACTCAAACGGCACGGGGTCGAAACGTACTCCTTAATAAAACTAGCACTTTACTGAATATTTAATTTTCGCTGACTTCAAAACTCAAACGGTACATCGCAACGCGATGGTCAATTGCCAACAATTTCCACTTTATAATCTTTTATTCTCGCTGCTTTCAAAGCTCAAACGGCGCGGGGTCGAATTTAGAATGATTTATTTTCGCTGACTTCAGAACTCAAACGGCGGATCAAAACGCGAAGGGCAATGAAGCTAACTCTTTAGAATCTTCTATTTTCGCTGCTTTCAGAATTCAAACGGCGCGGGGTCGAATTTACCCTGGTCCCAGAGGCTTTCTTCGAGAACGGAGCGGCGAAGCGGCGATCAGCGAGCCGCGAAGCGGTGAGAAGGGAAGAGAGAAGAAAGCCTCTGGTAGCCCGCGACCGTTTCTCACTATCATGCTAACGATAGGTGCCAATCAACAAGATCAATTAACGAGGAACCAATTACAACACACCTCCCACGTGATTAGTTTTGTTCTGCGGTAGTAGGAAAGGAAAAGTGGTAGCGTGAAAATACTACTTTCCAGGGAGTACAAAGGACAATAATTTGACTGCTGTTTTTCGCGGGGAGGTCAAGAGCTTCTACATGCAGTTTTGAGTGGGAGGTGATTTGAGTAAATGTCAAACATCGCCTAAAATTTCTGAAACCTGTAAAGTCGATTCGTAATCAATATTGCAGAATATGTAGGGTCCACATAAAAGCCAGTGGAAGATCGTCCGTCAATATCTTTGGGCCAAAGAGCAGGAACGAGGATCGTTGTTGGCATTGGAGAAATCGTTTCTGTCACAAGGGTGTCAGAGAACTTATGTCTGAAGTGCTACCGGCGGTTCATAAAGTTTTAAAAACAATTAGAGACAGAGAAGCAGCTTTCTTCTTTTCGAACGGCTTATGAAAACGAGATGTGCTAGAGATTCTGTGCCACTAGCACAGATAAAAATATCTCGCCGCTACCACTCTCAGTATCAGATGATGTATTTGGGAATACAAGCTCTAAGCTCTCCTGTCACAAGGACAGAGGTGGGAATATTTATCATTTTAACCCGACCGACCCTGGCCCCAGAGATCGCCACATTCCCTATACTCATACATTTAACAACAACAACAACAATTTCGTACTGGAATTACTAAGCTGAGCCACCGGAACAAAGTTCAGATTGCAATTTGATATGGCGGTCAGAACGAAAACAATGTACATGATTTGTTATATAATGAACACAAGAAACGCACACATGTAAAAATAACAAGGGACAACGAATAAAATACAATCTGCTGAAAATACATAATTGAAATTGAAATTGAAATTGAAATTGAAAAGGCAAATTGAAAAGATATTAGATCAATATTTACTTATAAGATCTTTTTTCAAACAATTTTTGAATTTGTAGTTAGTCAAGAATTGAAGGTTTTTGTCTAGTGATAATACACATTTGATTTCTGGTAAGCGAATCAGTATAACTGAAAGCGAGGAGCGAAGCGACGAGAGAGAGAGAGAAGCTCTGGCCGCAGGACCTATCAATCTCACTTCCATGTTAAATCTAATTAAGTAAACTTGTATAAACCGGTTTATACGGATTTAACATGGAAGTGAGATTGATAGGTCCTGCAGCCAGAGCTTCTCTCTCTCTCTCTCGTCACTTCGCTCCTCGCTTTCCGAGAGAGATTAGAAGCTCTGGTAACCAGGGTAGTGCCGTATCGGTCTACCAACCTCATCCCCAGGGTCTTCTCGGTCAGATCCAAGATGGCGGCTACCCGAGAGAAGACCCTGGTAAATGCTGGGAGTATTTTGCATAGGAAGAAAATTAGTTTTGAATTTGCAATTACTACATACTATGTGAAGAGATTCTAGTCGGCTAAGTATCTGATACGGCTGTGTATTTTTACGAGTAATTGAAGCTTTCCGACGGAACAAGTGAAGTCGGAAAGCGTATTCATAACGGCTTAAGAGCATCATTGTAGTAAGGTGTCGTAGTGTTGTTTATATTTGGCATGTCATTGGTAACAAAAGGCCGGCATGCAATGGTGCATGTATATAACGAGCAACTTCAGAGAGCAATTCATATCTCGCCGTTCGTGCAGCGTCCGGAAGGCAAATTTTATTCAACTTGTAATTATTTACTAGATAATTATTTTAAGGTCTTAACCCCCGAGGGAATACGTTTCCCAGAGTTTTTTTTGCCTAAAGAAGGTTTTTATCTCTGGGTTTTTCGTATCGGGCGGAGCACGTTTTTAGATTTATATGTTATTTCCATTTAGACAATCTTGATGTAAACTTAGGGAGTGTTCATTATTTATGGCTTGGGGGGGGGGGGCATTTAATCTGCTTCACTTGTTAAAACTTTTATGACCCCCCTATGAATTAATTAAAACTTAGATGACTCCCCTATAAAATTGCTCAATTTATCCCCCCCCCCCCTAAACAAAAAAGATGGATGTGCAAGAAAGAATGCAAATTGCATATACATGTAATCTATTAAATTTACTATTAATGTTTCTAGATTTATGGTATTTTCCACATTACCTTTGTTTAGTAGAAAACACATATATACATGTATTCTTCTGAAAATCTCTACCTCACCGTCCTTCCCGGATGGGTACTTGAAATTGTACCATTAATTTGTACATTATAATGCATTCCAGTGCATCATATTGCATTGTTCCGTAGTCTCAAATAAATAAAGAAATAAATAAATGAAAAAGAGCTTAGCTTTGGCATTAAACTAATCTCCTGAACACCAATGAAATATCTCTCCTATGGGGATGTGCCTTTGATCATGAGCTTAGAGAATACATCCTGTATATAAAGGAAACAAAGCATAATGCATATTTTAAATCTGGCGAAGGCCCGAACCTAAATTTGCGAGATTTTACTGCTCTCTAAAACACTGGTTTCCTGTGTTCTGGAGACTAAACATTGGCTTAACATACAACAGCAATTTCATTTTACATGACAGGTATGTCAAAACTTTGATGACCATCCAAGGAGTAGGTAAAATCTTTGATGACCCCCCTAAAAAAGCAATTAAAACTTTTGTTGCCCCCTCCACCCCACCATGATTTAACCGACCCCCCCTCCCCCCCAACCATAAATAATGAACACTCCCTTATTATAGTATAAAACACGTAAGTTTCAATCATTAGTGTTAAGTCATTGGACACTCTAGCACTGTAAAACTTAATATTATACAATTACGTGAAGCTATTTTTCACCTGTAAACCGTGAAGTCTTGGACACATGTACACTGTAAGTCATTATCGACACAATTAAGTCGTTGTGCAGACACACCTAAGGTGTAAAGCTACTATAGATACATGTGGAGTGCCGTAAAGTCATTGTAGACACACGTATAATTATAGTCATTGTGTATAGACACACACGTAAGGTGTAAAACTATTATAGATGCATCAGAGTATAAGTTAGTGTGGCACACATATAGTCACTGTGCACAGACACATGCAGGCGGTAAGCTATTATAGATACACGTAGTGTGTAAATCGTTGTGGATACACGTAAGCCGGGTACAGCTATTATAGATACTTGTACTCGTAAGTAATAATCATTGCGGACACGCGTAAAGTAATTTTGGACACATGTAAATCATGGTGCATAGACACACACATAAGGTGTTATATATTATATATCCATGTGAGTGTAAGTCTTTGTGGACACATGTAAGTCCTAGTGCTTAGACACATGTAAGTGTAAAGCTGTTTTAGGCAAGTCTTTGTAGACACACGTTATGTACAGCTATTATACATGCATGTACTGATGTATGTGTAAGTCTTTGTGGACACGTAAGTCATTGTGCACAGACATACGTAACGTTGTAAAGCTATTATACCCATGAAGTCTTTGTGGGCACATACATAAACTAAGTCCTAGTGCTTAGACACTTGTAAGTGTAAAGCTGTTTTCGATACACGTGAAGTCTTTGTAGACACGTTGTGAACAGCTATTATCGATACATGTATACGTAAGTGTCAGTCATTCTGCATAGACATACGTAAGGTTATAAAGCTATTATACATATATGTGAGTGTTAAGTCTTGTGTTCACACTTAAATGTACAGCTATTATAGATACACATACACCTAATTAAAATCATTGTGGACAAGTCATTGTGGACACACGTGAAGTGCATAGTTATTGTAGACATGGATGACATGTAACCTTATTGGACACACAAGGTGTTAAACTAATATAGACACAAAGTGTAAGTGTCGTTGGACACACGAATAGCGTATTTAAAGCTGTTAGGACACACGTGAAGTGTAAGTCATTAACACACGTGAAATGTAAGCTGTTGCAATACACGTGAAGTGTAAGCTGTTGTAATACACGTGAAGTGTAAGTCATTGACACATGTGAAGTGTAAGTCACTGTGACACACGTGAAGTGTAAGTCTTTGTGACACACGTGAAGTGTAAGTCTTTGTGACACACGTGAAGTGTAAGCTATTATAGCACGTGAGTGTAAGTCATTGTGACACACGTGAAGCTTAAGTCATTGTGACAGACGTGAAGCCTAAGCTATTATAGCACGAAGTGTAATCAATTATAACACGAAGTGTAAAGTTATTGTGACACACGTGAATTATAGGCTATTATAGACGTAAAGGGCGGGAACTCTTTATGGAAGTTATAGTACTTGTTTGTTTGTAAGTTACGTTATAATAAATCTAATATTGTCGTTGCACACCTCGGCGACAGTACATTAACACACTCCATACAGTTGTATTGTAGTTGATGCGGTAAAGAGTTATGAATTCGTATTTGGCGAGCCTTTGTAGTTTATTATTATGTAAATTCTGCCAAGAAATGACGTTTTTTTCCATAATAAATATAATAATAACCATAAAACTTGCGCGCTAAGCAAAAAGGTGAGGGGAAGCGGTTTGATTGTGCCGTCTTGCAATTGTGCCGTCTTGCAATTGTGCATATTTCGTGCGTTCTTGGTCGGCTAAGCAGGCAATACGGCTGTGTATTTTTACGAGTCACCTGCTCGTCGATCCGCATGTGTATATCCCCACTTTAGTATTTTCTGTTTTTCATACTGACAACTCATCAACCCTTAACTCAAAAATTTCTGAAATTAAATCTACTAAAAATGCATTTTAAAGGTACAGTTCTTTTGTGTGAAAACATTTTGCCCAATCAGAAGAGTGCAAAACAATAACCAAGAAAACGTTCAATTTAAAAATTTTCCCCATATTGAAATTTCGTCATATTAGAAGTTATGAGTGTTTTCACATCTGTTTACAAAATGAGAAAAAAATTATATTCTTCTTCAAGTTTAGATAGATTTTAATGTCTAAGCCAATGAGGTGGAAGATTGAAACAATACTACAATTAGCACCTGTTTACATGCCATGTTCACGGTTCTTTGCCGTTTCTCAAGTTTATCTAAAAGCGGATCTCCCAATAATCTGAACTACTGATCGAGATAACGACCCGAAAAAAAACGATAAATTATATTTAAAAAAACCTAAAAACACAAAAATTACTTGTAGAACCAAGGGAAATCAATGCAAAAGGTTTAGAAGAAAAAGGAAGATAACGGAAAATGAAAAAAAAAGACCAAGGTTTTGGTCCTGGTCACCTGGTTTCAATAGTGCGCTGAATCGGAGATCGGGGATCGGCTGCGAGGGAAACCGGAAGTCAGCCAAGTTTTATTTTCATCGTGTGTCTATGGTGCTCGGCCCGCGTGTGAGCTCCGCTATTATACTCTCATTAGCGAAAGAACGAATAAAAACAACTTTATTTATGAAAAGGCTGTTGCTTATAATTACCTGCTTATCAATAAAAACTGAAGACAGATTTACACGACAAGCAATTTCGGCATGGCACTCCTAATTTGGCTACGGCACTCCTAATTTTGGCACATCACCCCTAATTTGGGCACGGCTCTCCTAATTTGGCTACGGCACGCCAGAGCTTCTTAGTAACCATATTACCTCCTGGTGATTGCACATCTGGACTCTGCAATCACCAGGGGGTCCCAGTAAACTTATTTTGGAAAACTTGCCGGAGACGCTAGAAAGAAATGACTGAGCTCTATATCCCTGAAGCGCTCAGGCAGACTAAGATGCCAGGACTTCACGCTGGATGAACCAAATGGGGATATAGAACTAGCTTGAAATAAATCTTATTTAAATTGGTAAACTTGCCGGAGACGCTAGAAAGAAATGACTGAGTTCTATATCTCTGAAGCGCTCAAGCAGACTAAGCTGCCAGGACTTCCCGCTGGATGAACCAACTGGGGATATAGAACTATCTTGAAATCAATCTGATTTTGGTAAACTTGCCGGAGACGCTAGAAAGAAATGACTGAGTTATATATCTCTGAAGCGCTCAAGCAGACTAAGCTGCCAGGACTTCCCGCTGGATGAACCAACTGGGGATATAGAATTATCTTGAAATCAATCTTATTTTGGTAAACTTGCCGGAGACGCTAGAAAGAAATGACTGAGTTCTATATCCCTGAAGCGCTCAGGCAGACTAAGCTGCCAGGACTTCCCGCTGGATGAACCAACTGGGGATATAGAACTAGTTTGAAATCAATCTTATTTTGGTAAACTTGGGTACCGGAGACGCTAGAAAGAAATGACTGAGTTCTATATCCCTGAAGCGCTCAGGCAGACTAAGCCGCTGGATGAACCAACTGGGGATATAGAACTATAGCTTGAAATAAGTCTTACTGAATTCTCTCCTTTCTAATGTAAATATAAGCATAATAACTCAGTAATAGTTTTTTTTTTTTAATGGTGTTTCGGTTCCCACTGTCACGTTTCTCTGTCTTGTTTAACTTTGGCGGCATTTTTAGTAGGCTGTCCAACTCCGGTCTATTATGTTCGTCGCTTGAACCCTGAGTTAGGAGTACCGAAGTGTTCTTGAGTCGAAATATGTAGCTTGAGCTTGTTTATTTCGTCTCGCAGGAACAATGTTTCCTCGTGGCTGCTTCTACTAAAACCTTGCATCTAACTGATTCTGTGTAAGCACCATCACCCGGGGGGGGGGGGGACTCCCCATAAAAATAGACGGGGGTGCTCGACGTGAGAAATGAAATTCACCCTAAAAGATAGCAATATGGGCGTGGCTCACAAAAAAATTACCCCTGAAAGACAGCACTCCAAAAGACAAATTTGTGCAAACTAAAGGAAATAAGAGACAAAGCTCTGCCCCATAACCTCGTCTTTAATATTCGGATGGATCAAACTCTATATCGAAGCCGTAAATACCGATTCAACTTGTGGGGTCTCATGCTCGAGTATCCAGCGCTATTTTTTCTCGGCCACAAAAAATTTGGGTCTCGGAGACCCCTAAAAGATAGCAGACCTTTGGAAGACCCCTAAGAGATAGCACTGCTAACGATTTTAACCCCTAAAAGATAGGTCGAGCACCCCCGTCTATTTTTATGGGGAGTCCCCCCCCCCCCCCCCCCCCCGGGCACGATCATAAGACTTGGTTTGGCGGGAATTTCCTACCATGTAGATTTACGCCACTTTTTAGCACTACCACCTTCGCAAAGTCACTCAGTAACGTTCAATCCAAGGCATAAATCCAAATTGTTTACTCCTAATAGCGCAGCTGATGCGGAGAAGCAATACTGGTTTAGCCGTTGTGTAATCCATAGAGAGTCGATTACTGCGAAACCCACCATTTTTCTCATCGACTAGTCTTTCGCAAAATCCTTCGGTATCTCATATATATTTTGCTCCCAAGATTTATCTATACTCCTGTTGATGAAATGTCCAAGCTATAGAAATACTAATAACGACGGTCAGTTTGAAGCAAAATACTCTGCACACAGCTTCAACATTCATCCTGCATGGCTGTGAACACGGACTTGAATGGCAGACTAAATCAGAAATAAAACAATGCATATACTACCGGAATCAAAATTTAACTTCCCTACATCCCTGACATTAGCCAGGACTAGCTTTACTCATAATCACTTAAAAGGTAAATAAAATAAAACCGCAAAATGTTATTCGATTTCTAAACTGTGACGTCACTTCATAGCAACCAGACTTCACGCTGATTTGGATTTCTGATGATCTCTGGCTCGTTGTGTGAGTTCTAATTTTGGCACATCACCACTAATTTGGCCACGGCACTCCTAATTTCGGCACGGCCCTCCTAATTTCGGCACGCCCCTCCTAATTTGGGCACGGCCCTCCTAATTTCGGCACGGCACTTCTAATTGTGGCACATCGTATCACCCCTAATTTGGGCACGGCTCTCCTAATTTGGGCATGGCACTCCTAATTTGGGCACGGCACTCCTAATTTGTGCACGGCACTTCTAATTTGGGCACGGCACTTCTAATTTGGGAAAGCCACTCCTAATTTGGGCACGGCACTCTTAATTTGGGCACGGCACTCTTAATTTGGTCACGGCACTCCTAATTTGGGCACGGTTCTCCTTATTTGGGCACGACTCTCCTAATTTGGGCACGGCACTCCAGACTACCTTTTCAGGCGGTCTCAGAACGCCTATATTTTCGGACACGCGTACCCGGAAAATCGCCATTTACACGACAAAAATAAGGGTGCCATGCTGATAATGTTTGGCACGCGTACTCAATTTTTTTCCCGTATCAATCGGGTTCAAATCGCCAGGAGTCATTACCATAAGCATCCATATATACTATACCCGTGAGTCAGCGTATGACCGGTTTGAGCTATTTTTAGAACATTTTTCCCGGGTAACTGCCTTCTGGCTCTGCTGCGATCGTGCATATGCTTGCCGTAATTATCGAGATTAAAAATGAGCTATTGTTCTTTGAGGCGATTTTACTAACGCTGCATTGTCCTGACTATGGTTTGATTGGATTCCCAAAGTGCGGGCACGTGAACTCCCGTGAGATCTGTTCTAAATATAGCTCAATCCGGTCATACGCTGACTCACAGACCTAGTATGGGAGATGGACGCTCCTGGCAATGGACATCATAATCTATTTTCTCCCATTTAAAGGTGCCAGTAGTTTTAAGAGCACTTGTCATTTAACAAATCTACTGGTATAAACTAATGGTATAATGCTTTTGAAGTGGTTTAAGCGAGAACATGTCAATCCAACTACTAAAATGTACCGACGCGCAAAATTATAATGCACTGCTTGTCAGACAATCATAATAATATGTCGGGGGGGGGACTCCCATATATAAGCCATATAGGTATGTGCCGCGGGATAGGGTATGGTTCTCGAGGTGCCTGACCATTAAATAGGGACTCATATTCTGTATAAACATCCTTAAATAACATCTCCGATCCTTAAAAAGGTTCTTTTTTTTTGTTCCTCTAACTCTTGATATACAATATCGTGCGTCTGCAATTTTACAATGGAAGTTAACTGCATTTCTAAGAATTTTCGAGGGACGTTGTTATCGCTATGAGTAAGTCGTTCTCGTTGTTTCACATAGTTTGTAAAATGCGCTCGTGCGCTCGCCGTCCGTAGCGCACGCCGTCTCTACTGATTGTTTTGTGTGGGTAGACAGATACTGGTAGGCTACCAATATACCCGTTTGGTATTTTGTCGTGACGTCCACACTGCACGCCGTCTCTCCTGATTGTTTTGTGTGGGTAGACAGATACTGGTAGGCTACCAATATACCTGTTTGGTGTTTTGTCGTGACGTCCACACTGCACGCCGTCTCTCCTGGTTGTTTTGTGTGGGTAGACAGATACTGGTAGGCTACCAATATACCTGTTTGGTGTTTTGTCGTGACGTCCACACTGCACGCCGTCTCTCCTGATTGTTTCGAGTGCGTAGACAGATACTGGAAGGCTACCAATATACCTGTTTGGTGTTTTGTCGTGACGTCCACACTGCACGCCGTCTCTCCTGATTGTTTTGTGTGGGTAGACAGATACTGGTAGGCTACCAATATACCTGTTTGGTGTTTTGTCATGACGTCCACACTGCACGCCGTCTCTCCTGATTGTTTCGAGTGCGTAGACAGATACTGGTAGGCTACCAATATACCTGTTTGGTGTTTTGTTGTCATCATGTTCCATAGGAAAACTTTGGTGACACTAGGGTCATCCGGCCGGTCATGCGTCCGGCCACGTCATCTCTATCAAAGAAAAGGTTCAAAATCTTATGTACGATATTTCACAGTCTTTTGAGTGCGGTTTTAAGGTTTCATTCCTGTTCTTCTGTTGTGCGATCAGCAACTGATCTCATGGAAGGCGCCACAGCCCTGTTCCCATGTCCTAAATGCAAGACGTCTTTCACAGCTTCACGAAGTTTCGGCAGCCTCGTAGCCAGCAGTATAGGATCTATGGCAGAGTTTGCCATCACGAATCGCGATGAAAACATCGAAAGATTCCGCGGGATGAGAAATCGCCTTGATTTTACAATCAAAATTTGGATTGACACAAAATATGGAAAAGCCGCCAACCAGAAGAAAACCATCACTAACACTATAGTCATGGTCAGGCGACGATCACGGGCGAGTCTTTTCCTTGCCAAGTATTGTTGTGATCTTTGCGAAGAGTTCTCCTGTCCGTGATCGTTATTGCTCGTGCTTTGTGTCTGATTGAGGTGCTGCCTCTGTGATTTAAGTTTCTTGAAGATATAGATGTACGTTGTTGTCAGCACAACGAGAGGCAATGAGATGTGGCTGTGAGGGTAAACGAAATCACGAAATATCTTACTTGAGTCCTCTATCGTCCTCGGAATGCACAATAATACTGCAACAACCCAAATTACAGTTATGAGGAACGCAATTCTTCGGGTTGTTACGAGAGTCTTGTAGGAATATGGTCGAGCGACAGCAATGAGTCGATCGAAAGACATCGCCGTGATGGTAAAGTTGTTGACGAAGAGAACCACGGTCCGGGCCATTCTTTGGACCAAAGTCAATGTATCAATGCAAACACCTGTGGCCTTCAGAAGACCAGACACTCCTGTCAAGTTGCAGTAGATGAACCCCGTTAGGAAGTCAGACGTGACCAGGTTTGCAATAAGGAAGGTGGAAGGGGTGCGCAAGTTTCCTCGAGGATTTTTGTAGAGCGCATAAAGCACAATGAAGTTACCAACGGAAATGACAAGCGCCAAAGTGAAAGAAAACACGACCATTCCCTTACTGAAATCGCTACGACCGTAACATCTCCGAGTCTGATTCATATTAGAAACGGTTGACTTGTTTTCGTTTTGAGAGTGGAGCGTGTAGAGCAGAAACGATAGTGTTTGAAGTTTTTATACCTTTTTACTCGAGTAACCGATGTCAATTCTGAACAATCAGATACCGTGATATTAGCATGTAACCAATATAATGCTGCCGGTCATTGCGCTTGCGCAGAAATATTTTGAAGTACAGTCTTGGATCTTGATATTGGTCTAAATATTATTTAAGGCGTTACAATATAAACTTCTATTTTGCACGACTGGCTATCAGATTGTTTCTAAACTGATTTGTCTTCGTATGTTTGTTGTTTGTTTTTTAGTTATTATGTTATTTTATTTTCTGTCATAATAATTATTAGTAAGATAGCTACGACTCAATATTTCAGTTCTTCATTCACAATGTGTTCACACGTGGCTGGTCATAACTTTGTATACCTAAATTATTTAGCTTTGGCCTTGTTAATTCCTTACTTTCGCATGATATCTGCATGTTTCTCTGTACATACTACATGTCATTATTTCAGGTGAGTAGAGGTGTATGTTGGACAAGATAGTACTATGGTTAGTTTGGTTAGTTTGCTTTATTTGTTGACACGATGTTTCAACATTTTAATTTGATTCAGATAGTGAAGCGGTCATATCATCTTTACTGTAACCTGTTTTCATATTTAAACGAGTCCAACATACACTAATACCAAATGTAAATATTTTCAGTTACACATAGAGATTTCATTATGTTCACTTGTTTCATATTATTCTTTAAACTCATCTCCATCGTCAATTTCTTTCTGGCAATGTTCGACAAACTAAAATAGGCAATTTTTATGATCTGCCTTTTTTTCACAAGAAGCTGATCAGTTTTGGCAAAAAACTTTGCATATAATTTTCAAAGCCTTGATGCCAATCAACACTAAAGTTGGCCTTTTTTTAATGTATAAAATACTTAATTGTTTTATCTTTACTCCTGCGTTAAAGAGATCGCCCAAATCGTGTTTCCATTCTTGTTTACTGAAAGTGACAAGCTTCCTGTTCCAGATAGAAATTACGATCCTTATAACATATCTTCTGAATAATCTAATTTATAATCTAATCTCATTATATTTTTACTTTATTAAATCTATACTTTTCATTTTATCTGCCTCAGCAACAATTTTATGAGTTTGGCAAGTCTGTATCTTAACCTTAGTTTTGGACGTATTTCTAAAAGGCTTTTTAAATGCAACTTGCTCGCTCGCTTTATATTTTAATGTGAAAAATAAATATTGCATTCTAGAATTCTAGAACAAAAACATCCTGTGTTTTCAAAAATTAATGAAACGAACTAGTTCGTTTTGTTTCAATAACATTCAAACACTATTGTAACAGATGATATATATGGCTCACAAATTTGAACAAAAATGATCCCAAACAAGTTTTCAGGTTTTCAAGAAGCATTCAACCATGACTGTGTAAAGAAAGCGAAAGTTAAATGGAAATGAATTTCTTCCACGAAAAACTTTTCACTAAATTGCAAAGAAACTCGTACACTGAACTGAAACAGGATTTAGGTTTGGTTTTAATCTCAGCTGTGCATGTTCGGCTAGACAACCTAGAATAGTGATATTGTTTTATCAGCACGATAGTGTTCAGTAGCTGATATACCATCGCCACTCCAAAAGACGTTATTGTTGTTAAAGTGCCAATGAAATGAAAAAATCGATCCCGTTTTTATTTTATTTATTTTCATTCTAGGTTTCTCTTAGTGATTTTGTGCAAATAAAAATCAATATGGAGAGCGCGAACTAATTATGCCGTTAAAGATATGGTAATCACGTGCATGACGTCACAAGGTGTACTCATTTATATTCGTCCCCATAAATACTACAAAATAAGTGCATTTTTGGCCAGTTTTCAATTTAAATATGTAATACTTTGAGAAACATTGAAGATGGCCACATTTTTATAGAATCCTTGCAGTCGGCTTTGTGAACTGATAAATGCCCAAACCTAGTGACGTCACGCATGTGATTAGCATATATTTAACGGCGTAAAAATTGTCGCCAGATTTTGACAATTCTGCCTGACTTCGATACGAAATAAAATTATGTTCGTGCTCTCCAAATT
Source organism: Actinernus sp. WN-2022 (assembly GCA_030867875.1). Lineage (NCBI taxonomy): Eukaryota > Metazoa > Cnidaria > Anthozoa > Actiniaria > Actinernidae > Actinernus > Actinernus sp. WN-2022. Next base: position 32,666,763 of record JAOWCC010001368.1, read on the forward strand.
GATTTTTAATTGCACAAAATGGCTAAAGGAAGTCTATAATTTAATAAAATAAAATAAAAACGGGATCGATTTTTTTCATTTCATTGGCACTTTAACTTGCCTGTGGATTTTATTAGCATCTTGCATATACTTTTCAAGCTCATATCTGGTTTCTTTGTCAGCTATCACATGTTTGTGAGAAACCCACTGAACGCTCCCTGAGTCAGTAAAATTGATGGGTTCTTTTTCGGGTGTACGTATACTGGTGTATTACCTTATGTTTATTTTGTAGTTTTGTAGTGCAGGTAATATAAATTTTCAAAAGTACGGGAGAAAACACGGTACCTCTGTTGCCTTTTGTTCGCATTTTCATTACATTGTAACTCGTAATTAATCCGTGAAAATTTCACTATTTTTTGTGTGTATGTGATATAGGTCCCGAGTTAAAAACCTGGTTCGGCTCAGACAGTAGTATGTAAAGTGGCGGTTCTGGGCCACTTTTCAACAAAATTCGTGCAATGATTTCAACAAAGTGTGCAAGCAAGGAGGTCGTGTCCTAGAGGCCACTCCCTCCTTGCTTGCACACTTTGTTGAAATCATTGCACGAATTTTGTTGAAAAGTGTCCCAGAACCCGCCACTTTACATACTACTTTATACACAGTGTTGCCAAGATTGTCACTAGACATTCTTACACCTAAAAATCCAAAGTGATAACCCTATTAGAGAAATGATTACTATACTGTATATCGATATCTTCCACTATGGATTATATATCACACCTCCCACTCGAAATCTTGACCAAGATCGTGGAGCACGTAGGGCCTGCGTCGTTCGCGAGCATCGCAAGGACGTCGAAGCACCTAAACGATGCCGCATCTATCGCGCTCTACAAGAACGCGGACGCAAGGTTCCGCAAACAAGTACTCACTAGAGGACTCGAGGCTGCCCAAGACGACGCCGATAGAGACGGCTTTGTCAAAAAGTTCGGTATTTCCGCAAAGGACTATGAAGATGGTTACGGCCCGCTAGTTTACGCTAGTGAACGTGGCCACCTCGATGTAGTTAAGTGGCTCGGTAATTACTTTCGATTCACCGTAGAGGACGACCACATTGATCGCGCTCTACGAGAGGCCTCTGCGAATAACCATCTCGATGTAGTTGAGTGGCTCGTTAACCACTTTCAGTTCACCATAGAGGACTATTGTGTTCATGATGCTCTACGAGATGCCTCTAAGAATGGTCGTCTCAATGTAGTTGAGTGGCTCGTTAACCACTTTCAGTTCACCATAGAGAACTATTATGTATATATTGCTCTACAAAATGCCTCTGGGAATGGTCATCTCGATGTAGTCGAGTGGCTCGTTAACCACTTTCGGTTCACCATAGAGGATGTTGATGTTTATGAAGCGCTACTCTATGCCTTTGGTAGTGGTCATTCCGATGTAGTCGAGTGGTTCGTTAACCACTTTCAGTTCACCGCAGAAGGTGTAGAAGTTAGTTATCTTCTAACGGATTCCTCTGCGAATAACCATCTCGATGTAGTTAAGTTGCTCGTTAAGCACTTTCAGCTCACCATAGAGAACGATTGCGTTTATGATGCGCTAATCCGTGCCTCTGGGAATGGTCATCTCGATGTAGTCGAGTGGCTCGTTAACCACTTTCGGTTCACCGCAGAAGAAGTAGACGTTCGTCGTGTTCTACAAAAGGCCTCTGCGAATAACCATCTCGATGTAGTTGAGTGGCTCGTTAACCACTTTCAGTTCACCATAGAGAACTATTGCGTTTTAGGTGCTCTACGAGATGCCTCTAAGAATCGTCATTTCGATGTAGTTGAGTGGCTCGTTAAGCACTTAAGATCTAGATAGACGTTTAAACACCAAACCACAGCATACGCGAAGGGTGATAAGATAAAGTTCGATTGGAACTCGGGAACGATCTTCGACGAGGAATTTCCATGAGGCTTTCAAACGAAACCTGTGCTGCGGGGCGCAAAGATAAAATTCAAACAAGATGTCGTGTAAGTTCGAACCATCACAGAGTTCGCTCGACACTTGGGACCTTATCAATCTCGGGAACGATCTTCGAAAGACCTTCTCAAAGACGAGATATCTCAAATCAATGGGCTAAGCGATTCTTGATTTTACGTTTTTCTTTTACTAAGTTCGCGTCGTAGTGGTGCACTACACGTTGTACAAAGTCTGTAGCTAGTTCGACAACCACGATCGCATTTACGACATCCACCAACCTCGAGAACGAGTTGGAAGGAACGTTTGCAGACCTCGTGATCGATGAGAATGAAGATTAGGAATCACCACATAAAAAAAGAATGAAGAAAAGTCGGTGCGTGACCTCTCTTCATTCTTTTTTTGTTGGTGATTCTATTCTGATGAACATCTTACGACCCCAATGCTATCATGACTCTGCGTTAGTCCGGTGACTTCCTCTACGATCATACTCGAGGTAACGTAACTATTCCACGGAGCATTTTGATTATTGAATATCGCATTGATCGTAACGGTTCCTGTGTCTTTCACTTTTATCTGTAATTTATATGTATGTGGTGTCTTATCGAATGGAACATGGAAACCTTTATGGGACACACAGGCAAGAGTTTCTGGATTGATTGCTAATTGTGCACCGAAGCTAGCTCTGTTACGGGTTTGAACGACATTATTTGGTAACGAATTCACGCTGATGTAAGATATTAATCCCTGACCTGTGGTTACGACCCATCGAAACCATACGTTAGCTCCTCCCGTGTCGCATCCAAGGTAAAGCGTACATGACAACCGAATTAAATTCGTTGTGCTCTTGGGATACATTACGATGAAGAAGTGTGGTAGGTCTCCCCAATCCATATCGTTGTGGCGCCATATGTTTGAAATTTCCTTTGCTATATAAGTGACTGTCTTGATAGGAACCAAGTTAAGCACTCTTTGCTTAATAATGTACTCGTTATCATCAAAGACAGTAGGATTCACGAAAGTGTTTACGTTTAATGCTCCAGCAATAATTGCAACGTATATAGTCACTGTTTGATTAGATGATTGATCATGTGCGACTGTGAAGGATAGTCTACCTGTATGGGTACTCGTGGTTATGCTAAGCTCTTTAAAAGCCGCATATGAGGATCCTCCTATTCTACCACTTTTTTCTGTGTTCGATATGAACCCCAAGTTTTGCTCAATTGATAAAGGACCCAATGTTAGGATTCCAAGATTTGCATAAATTTCAAGCCTAATCGTGTATGTGCTATTGCTTTTTAATCCGTGGTTTGAGTCGTCGTGGATTGGTAGAGTCATGGTTAACTTTTCTACCGATTTAGGTGAGAAGGTTTCAAGGATTTTAAAACCCTGGTGCTCCGAAGGAACTATACCCACTACTGAGGCCGTATCCTTAATGATTAGGAATGTGGTTACGCTGCTTGATGACGCCCAATTATTAGAATCCATAAGGAATTTACCACAATTGAAGGTCAGATTACTATACATAACACCAGACCCGTGGATGCCTCTATCTCCTTTCGGACCTGTGTCGCCTTTGTCCCCTTGGATACCAGCATCTCCTTTTGGACCTGTATCTCCTCTTACCCCTTGAATGCCAACATCTCCTTTTGGACCTGTATCTCCTCTTACCCCTTGGATACCAGCATCTCCTTTTGGACCTGTATCTCCTCTTACCCCTTGAATGCCAACATCTCCTTTCGGACCTTGGAGACCTGGATCACCTCTAGCACCTTTTAACCCATCCTTCGGATCTTGTTCTTTGTCATCCAAATCATTGAAAATGCCCATCTTATATTAATACCCCACAAAAAGTTCCTATTAGAGGAGTGCTAGTACAAGTATATGTGAAGGGTCTGGCGGTATGGATCAAAAATCATTCGATAACATCTACAGGATTGTCGTGACTGAGTGCGATCTTCTTGAGTCAGAGCCAGAGCCAGGGCCAGATCCAGAGCAGCCCATGCCTCCCATAGATCGAAAATTATTGAATGACATCTACAGGATTGTCAATGGGCCGACTGCGTACGATCACATTAAGGCGCTAAACGAGTCGAGGGCGCCCAACGCGGCGGACGCGATAGGCGAGTCAGGGGAGCGCGACGTGGCGGACGTGATGGACGGACCACCTCCCACGTACCATCGTTGTGAGGATAGGAGCCACCCCACAAAGTTCTTGAGTTATAGCCGATTCGGATGGATTGACCAACTCGAGCGGGAGTCGATTCTTAACCTATTTAGTCAGGTCGTACACGCCTTTACTTTATTGTTTTGTGACGACCAGCGACTCCCAAAGCTTCCGTTCATATTCAGAAGAATGTTTGAGCTCCGCGGAGATCGTGAGCGGGCGGCCCTATGTGGTGGAATGAGACTCAGCGTTAAGACACAAAAGAAATACGATAAGATCTGGCACAGCATTAGCAATTGGATAGAACAGGATAGGTTTCATAATGTAAACAAAACCGACCTCCTCCCCGCTCAATAATTAAGCGAGTTTGTTTCGCATTTCTTCCGTTACTTCCTTGCGAATGCGGGCTTCCAAGTCGGTCAGGGTCGATTTTGTACCCCGCGTTTTTTGACGAATCTCCTGCCTCATCGCCTCGTACTTGTTGAGCTCTGAGAGGATGAGTGTGAACTCTTTATCATCAATCTTATTGTCCTGGAGGGCCTTAGAGACCAAACCACGCACCGTGTTTAACGTAGCCTTACCACAAGCCAGCGTCTGCTCGTGCTTGATCAATTTCTGAGCGAGTCGTTTGGAAGCAGCAGTCGAAGAGACCGATATGAGCCCCAAGAGTCCACCACCACCCCCCAAAGGAACTCCAATCAGGATCCCGAGACCAGAAAGGCTGGTGGCTAGACCGGAAACACCGAGCACAACGCTCAAACTCCCAGTGATCACAGCAAGCCCTCGAACAAGAGCACAGGCGCGTGAGTATTTCTTACGAATACTTGTGGAAGTCTTTATAGCGTTCTCGAGGGAGGTCTGTACGTCACAGATTTTTCGAAGGCGAAATGTTTGTCCCTCATCATTAGAGGTGAGTGTAGGGTAAATACTAGATTCCATAGCGCTATATAATACGTTAGAATAATTTTGATGTCTTTGTGGGTCTTCAGCGTTAAAGAGGCCCATGAAAGTTTCGCGTCACCCGTTTCTTAGGCTTATCAACGCAAAGGAAGGAGAATGGTTGGCAGGTCGCTTTCTCGTATTGTTCAGGTGTTACTCCAAGTTCGCTTCCAATACAGTTCTTCTCACGTTTGGTTGGGAAGTCTGCTATACAGTAATGCGAACAATTTAACCGAATCGTCTTTGGGGTGGCAAAGAAGGTCTGTGATAAGTATATCGGGCTACAGTTCTTATGGCGACCACCCGTGAAGTATTCCACAATAGGCTTCTGGTTCTTTTCCGTGATGAAGTCGTCGAAGATAACGACCTTTTGGGATTCTTGATCGAGGGTCTGTAGAGGTTTGATATCGTCGATGTCGCTGCTACCCTCCAGAATGGGGTACCCAACCTTCTCACTTAACTCACCGAAAAGGTCATAAAGATCGCGATACTTCTCTTGATCGAGATTGCGGGCATATAGATATATCTTATCGTAGTACAAAAGCGGGGCGCGGAGCATGTGAATGAGCAAGTTTGTCTTCCCACCCCCCGAGGGGGCAGCGATAAGCATTCGGAAAGGCTCGCTAGGCATGAAAGGGTAGAGCTGCTTAAACTTCGTGATTGCGTCCTTCCCACCATCATAGTTCGGAATTTCCATAGCTATATATTTATTCCAACTAAATTGATTTTTATTTAACTAAGTTGATTCTTATTTCAACTAAGTTGATTTTTATTTAACTAAGTTATAGATATGGATCTCGAAGCTTTTCAGCTACATGCTCTTCCTCAGATAGAGGCGGGACGGATGGTCAATCTTGTTCATAGCACCTTAAAGAAGGAGGAACACGCCAGGCAAGATACTTATGAAAAACAGAAGAAAGCCTTTGAGCCCCTCATCGAGGAACTTGAAGAGCTACGGGAAGAGGTCATCGAAGCCGCTGCGCCCCCACAGGTCGTCGTGCCAGCACTTTCCGCGCCTCCAGAACAACAAGCCTTGCCTGCCCCTGCGGCACCCACACCTGTAGAACTTGTTGTGGATCCTAATCACGGCTTCACCCCCGAAGAGCTGCAGATGCTAACCGAGTCAGGGCTACCAACACCAAACGAAGCCTTTCAACAAGGTACTGAGAAGGAAGCTCGAATCGCTGCGGCAAACCTGAATAAAAAACTCGGTGGGAAGAAGAGCAAGACAAAGGTCGGGTCGCCGCAAAGAGCGGAAATTGATAAAAAAATCGCACTTAATAAGAAGTTTGTGAAGAGGGCGGAAACTATTTTTGATGGTCGCTCGACCATACATCCACAGCAAGGTCAAGGCGTACGACGTAAGCGAGGCGGAACCATATACTATACCGGTCCGGGCGACCTGCTTGATCGGTTGGAAATCCTCGGAGGTTCCATAAAGGGTGGAAATACGAGTCGGCAAGTGAAGCAAGAGGTTTCTGACATAGCACACAAGCTGCGCGACCTCGGGGAGGTTACCAACGACCAACTCATAGCCCTCTTGCACGATTATGTGACCTAGAATATAGGCACTATGGATCGAGCACTCTACATCTCATCTGTGGATCGAGTGAAAGTCGGGGTCTCTCGTCCTAATAGCTTTACGATCAAGTACGTTCCTACCTTACAACTTTCACCTAACATGAGGCACTCGTTAGCACTCGATAAACTTTCTATGACATACTCCTGGCACAATATCACCCCTGCGTATCAAAACAACGATGTGAAATACAGCCCCGATGGCAATAACTGGACGACGGTGAACTTTCCGAATGGTATGTATTCATACGATGACTTGAACGACTATCTACATCAGACTATGAAGCGCAATAGCCACGATCCGAAGAAAATTTCCATTATCTTTGTCCTAACGAGTTACAAAGTGGTGATCGAGCTCGTTGGTAGTTATCAAATAGATCTTCGAGGAACGAAATTCTGCGAACTCCTAGGATTCGAGCCAAAGATCATAACCAAAACCGAGTACGGAACGAAACTACCCAACATCACCAACTCAATCGATTCTCTCCACATAAGAACCACTGCCATTTCAGATTCTCTGGTGAGCGGTGTGTCCGGCAATACGATCGCCGTCATCCCAACGGACAATCTTCAACGCTCTTACCCATTCTCAATCGAGCCTAAGCGGGCACTCTTTACACCCCTGACGTCGAATAGCATCAGTCACATGAGCTTTTTCGTAACCGATGCCCTCAATAGACCTGTAGACCTCAACGACATTGACTGGCATATGACGCTAATCTTACGAAGCGAAAAATTATCTCAGCCTTAATATAGAGATGCCTTACTATAACGAATACAAGAGGCGCTACGACCCTGAAGCGGGAAAGTTCATCTATAGACATGTTCACGGCGAAGGTCTGTTTGATTCACTGAAAAGTTTTGGTCGGCGCGCTTTGGGTAAAGCAGCTAAGTCCACAGTCAAGTCCGCAACCAAAGCGCTTATAACCCGAACACCCGTGACCCAAGAGCCTTCGCAGACACCCAATGGTGGAGCTAAGATCGTTGAGCTTCTACGAGGCCCTGCAACATCACAGTTGACTACGGCGGATCGGATCAATCGCTTGCTGGAGGGTGGAAGAGTTTTTTAGTTTTTACGTATATATATAGCGATAGCATAAGCATGGAATCGTATAGAAATCCAAAGTACGTTGAGAGATATGAGGATGTGGTCTTCGATTTGGAAACCCCACTCGTTTCAGTCGTCGCTAACAACGCGCATCAGAAAAAAGAGGGCTATCGGTTCGTTGCCGATAATAGCGGAGAGATAAGCCCTTTCGATTGGTACAATGCCCGCTTCGCAATTGATTTCAAAGTGGTGAAGCTGGCTGATGGTAGCAACGTAGCCGTTGATGATCATAACGGCGTAGTAAATGGCTCACACAGTTTTGTCAACGAGTTATCTGTCAAAGGAAACGGAATGCAGCTGTACGACTGTCAATCGGCCAACCACGCCGTGAACGTGAAGAACCTTCTCGAGTATAGTCGGGGGTACGTAGAGACAACTGGCACAAACGCATTCTTTTACTTGGATACCAGTCGCCACGCCGAAGAACGAGTGGCACAAGCTAACTATAATAAAGGGTTCGCCATGCGGAAGGGTGCGTTGGGCGTATCAGCCACAGTGAACACTGAAATCCCGCTCAACCGTTATGCCTTCTTTGATGCGCTCGAGGATCAGCTGCTCCCCAACATGAAGATGGAGCTTGGTGTGGTGCTTGAGAGCGATGCCAACTTGATATGGGAGGCTGCGGACAACTGCCGCGTAGTCGTCACGAAGTTCCAACTGTGGGTCCCACGACTAGTCTTCAACGCGGCTGGCATCAGCATTTACACGAGTCAGTTTCTGAAACCGCATAAGTGGTCCTACCTTCGGGAAATGATTGAGCGCTCGAACTCTTCTCGTCAACAAACTGGAGCGTTCAAGATCACGTCTGGTATTAGTCGCCCGCGACACGTGTTCGTATGGATTGCTAACGATGCCACTCAGGACAGTCAAACAGCTAACCCCTTCTTGTACAACACATTTTCCGTGGCGGATGCCAAGACTCTCTCTAGTTGTCACCTCGAGGTTGGAAATGGAAATCAGTACCCTGAATACGAGTACACCCCATCAACCGATATGTCGAGAGTGTTCCGCGACGTCCTGAAGTACAGTTACGACATAAACAATTACGCTGGTGGAACGCTACTGACGCGGACAAATTTTGGGACCATCTTTCCCGTATTATATTTCGACCTCCGCCACCAGAAGCCAGATCTGAAAGACGGCACAACCAAGTTGACATTCAAGTATAAGCTTTCGGCGGGAACTAACGCAGACTACAGCGTATACGCCCTCGTCCTTTATAGTCAGGACGTCGAACTCCTGCAATCTAGTGGCAAGTTGCTAGTTCGGACATAAATTGTTTTTCTATAAGTATAGTCATGGCATACATTGGGTACAACATCAGTTTATCTCCTGGCCAGAAGGAAAGAATTGCTAAGGCCTATCAGAACCGAGCCCCGGTCACGATTCGTTTGGCACACGAGCAGCTCTCGGGTTCTGATACGGTCCTGTTGACGCAACGACAAGTGACTCGGCTTGAGAAAGCCAAGCGATTGGGCAAGGGGGCTCAGATCGATATTAGCACGACTCAGATCCGCCAACAGACTGGAGGTTTCCTGGGAGCACTACTCCCAATCTTGGCTCGTGCTCTTCCGTGGCTCACCAAAGCGGCTGTCCCACTAGCTACCGGCGCTCTTTCTGGATTGGCTAGTTGGGGAGTCAATAAAGCACTTCCAAAGGGGGGTGGGCTATTCTCGGTCCCCAACGCAAAGGTGGACAAACTCATCGAGTACCAACATTACCTCACCACGAAGCAGAAGGAAAAAATCCTCCAAGCGCTGCAGGCCGGTTCTGGAGTACAGGTTCAGCTCACCAAGAAACAACAGGGTGGGTTCCTAGGCACATTGCTGGCAAGTATCGGCATCCCTTTGATCCTCAAAGCGCTAACAGGGCGAGGTCTTCAGGTGGATCCCGCATCTCTGGCTAGCGCTCGACCTACTTACTTATCTCCACCGCAGAAGGGCGGTAAAAAAAGTGGGTGTGGATTGATCCTAGGCAAGAACAGTCCGTTCAACGGCATTCCGATCTTGGGCGATATCCTCTAACAAATCTCGATTTACATAGGCTCGTAGACGCGTACGAAATTAAGAACTTTCGGGGAGTGTTCAGCAGGGATAGCCTACCCGACAAAAGACATGCGCAAGAATGTGGGATCGTGAATCTTGATGCGGCAAGTGGTTCTGGGACACACTGGGTATGTTATCGTATTGTTAAAGGAAGCCCTGCCGAATATTTCGACTCGTTTGGGCTCGACATGCCAGAGGAGGTAAGTGAGTACCTTGGGCCTTCAGTGCTCTATAGTGGCGACGAGCTCCAAGAGCGCTCTTCCGTGTTGTGTGGGTGGTGGTGTTTGTACTATCTCATAGAGCGGCAGAAAGGTACGCACCTGCTTGAGGTGATTCACAAAGACAACTATGCCTTCATCAAAAACTACTTTGGATTTTAAAAAACTTTTTTTCATACATAATATAGGATGGCTTCGTACTGTGTGAAGGAAAGGAAACAAACTCAATCCGTCCCGGGGTCCGAGACCTTGGTGACCACTAAGACTGGTCGGACAAGAATGCAATCTGTTTGTGCAAGCTGTGGAGCGGCGAAGTCTAGGTTTGTCTCCACGAAAGCCGGTGGCGACCTTGGAGCGGAACTTTTCGAGGCTGGTACGAAAGCTCTCTGGCAAATGGGGAAAGCGGGGATCAGGAGTGACGCGGCAAAGAATATGGCTTCAAAGTACATCAAAGGAATGGCAGGCCAGTTGATTGATCAGGGCGTCTCCCAGACCTTGGACAAGCTGGGCAGCGGGGTCGACATCCACAAACAGATTCTTAAAATAGCGCCAAAGAAGGGATTCGTGCTCCCGGGGCATAACTACACCGGCCCTGGCAATCCTCTGGAGAAGCAAGTTCGGTGGGCGCCCGACGGTACTATCCTCGAGGTTTTTCAACCACCTACGGGTAAGACTGACGCGGTCGCTATGCAACACGATGTTGATTACAGTGTTTGTGATAACGGCGCCAACAAGCTCGCTTGCAAACACGCGGCCGATCGCAAAATGGTCAAGGCCTTAGATGCCATCCCTTGGAAAGAGCGACAATGGGGACATGCCCTTGCCCGAAACACGATTCAATCCAAACAGAAGTTGGGGTTGGGGTTTAATAAAAGGTTATAGATCTGGGTGCGACATATTACGGTCCAAGAGGTTATTGGAAAGGGGTGACCGCAATTGGTAAGCTCGCCGATGCTGCTAAGGTACCAAAAGATGCAGCTAAGAGTTGGTTGGAGAAACAAGCACTATGGCAAATATACTTACCACCGCCACGACATATCCCAAGACCTCATTGGACCGTATCGAAACCTAACGAGGTCCATCAAGCTGATTTGATCTTCTTACCTCACGATCGACCTGGCCGTGGACGAAAGCTATATAAGTATGCTTTAGTGGTAATCGATGTGGCTTCTAGATATAAAGAGGCTGAGCCTTTGTCCTCGAAAGATAGCGGTGAGGTGGCTGCAGCCTTTGAGCGAATCTACAAACGGAGTCCACTAGAATGGCCAAAGTTATTGCAGGTCGATCCTGGTAGAGAATTCATGGGGCATATGTCTGAAACGCTAGAACTACATGGTACGAAAGTTCAACGAGGCGAGGCCGGTAATCATAGGGCACAAAGTTTTGTCGAACGAGCAAATAGAACTCTAGCTGAGAGATTGTTTGGATACCAATATGCACAAGAGATGGTACTTACTTCGGAAGGCTCGGATGCGCGTAGTAGAGAATGGGTAGTTCGTCTACCAATGGTTATCAAAGCCCTGAACAGTGAGGTGACTCGACTTACTGGTAAAGAGCCTTCGAATGCAGTGTTGGCACAGCAAGTAAACATAAAAACTCCTACATATTCGCGCACTGTTGGATTGAGAGAAGAGCGCCTACCATTCGACGTTCTAGTTCGATATCTCTACGCACCAGGAGAATTGGAAGGGGGTGAAAAACGTAGAGCTACTGATCCTGTGTGGAGTTTACAGATATACGTTATTTCGCGAAGTGTAATATCTTCGGGGCAGCCTGTGCTGTACTACCTTGCTAAGCAAGAAGGGGAGAAGGACGCACCCAAACGTGGATTCGTTCGTGAAGAGCTACAAGTAGTTCCACCAGATACGGAACTACCACCAAGAGGTATTCTGTTCGTGCCTAGTGTAGCAACTCGTAAATGAAATTATCCATGTCCTAAGTCTTTATGTCCATAGGCTAATGTATCGATTCCATTATTATGGATCCAACGCTTGGAGTCGAATGGTGAAAGGGATACCTTATTAATGTGCTGCCCATAGATGTGGTGGCCTTTCGATCGTAGTACATCCATCCCATGCCTGAAGGTCTTCTTAGCAAATAGCGACTCTTTGTACTGCTCGTGGCGGATGTGCTTCTTTACAACTACCTTGCGGATGCCTTTAGCCTTCCTTATGCTTTTCCCATCAGCCTCTAGGATAGAATACATCTTCGGTCGAAGACCTACATACTCGGCGATCGGGCGCCCGGCACACTCGTCCTTCATCTTTCCAAGGACTTTCTTGTTCGCTGTGCTATGTAGTGGATGCTCCTTAGGGTAGTCAGATGTGTCGTAGAGATCTTCGTGGGCAGCCATGTCGGCATACACATCGTCTGTCTGGATCTCAAGTAGTAAACTGTCTGTGTCTGTATAGACTAGCTGGCATCGGTCTCCATACTGTCCAAGCAGTTGGTTGTAATAGAAGTCGTACATCAGATGCTTTGAGAGGTCAAGAATGCTCATCCCCACGTAGACTGGACGGTTCAAAGTTAGTCGACTCTTATGCATATGTAGGGCTGCCAGATCGTCATCGAAGATGTTTGCCCGTGCGAAGGTTGGGCTAGCAATCAGACGTCTAAGTTTGTCCTCTTCGCTGGCACGCACTAGATTGACATTTACGCGCTTGCGTAAGTTCTCCATGGTTTTGCCGAAGACGCTGTTGTTCATCAACTTGTACAGGTCCTTTTCGAAGTCGCTCGTAGCCAGTTTTCGTAGTTCCGTATTCATTCGTATGTATGGCTCCATCCATGGTGATTGATCGAATCGTAGTGCTCTATGGATCTTTTTCAAACGCATGCCAAGAGATAGATATAGCTGTAGATTGCGGTAGTGGAGCACGTATCGCTCTTTATCGTATAAGTTAGGTACAAGCTTTTCAACCTCTATCGATGTACCTTTAAGGTTGCGCTGATATTCGGACATCCACTCCTTTTGGACCTTCATGCGCTCTGGTGCTAGCGGATAGGCATTGTGTGCGTTGTGGAGTTCTTGTGGGTATTCGAGATCCACCTCTAGTATGTAGCCCTTGGGGCTGTCGGATGGACAGTCCACTATGGTATTGGTGAGTCCTTGAAGGTCCTCTACCCACTCAAAGCCTCCCGTTGGTAGTGGCTGACTCATCGCCCATCCATATAGGTTGTTGGCATCGAGGTACTGGATGTACGTTGTGGGCTTGGATTGGTCATGGCACTCAACCAGAGTATTGTTGGCCTTGGCATGTCTCTTCGATACCATGGATATTCCACCACGTAAACCTTTCTCTACGAAGAGATGCTGGTCATAGTCCACGAGCAGCTCGAGCTCCACACCTGTAGCTTTCAAGAGCGCGTCCCAAGAGAGACCAGGGCTGGTGTAGTAGTGTGCAGGATCCAAGCCATACTGATGTAGACACGTTTCCCGAAAGGTCTCAAAGACATCTGCCAGAAGAAGCACGTCGGTTCGGAGATATAGGTCGTGGTAATCTCCCATGTTCTCACAGCCGAAGGTGTTCCAGACCATCAAAGCGTGTTCGTAGTCCTCCTCGGAAATGCCTTCAGCTGATAGCTTGCTGTAGAAGTCGGCTTGTGGTGGGAGTGGATCTGCAAACCGATCCCAGTTATCCATATACTCATACGGATAGATGCCTTTTCGCAAAAGCAGGCGTTGCCGCTCTACACTAGGCTCATACAGAGCAGTAATCTGGAAGGCTTCTGGTTGGTTAGCTGACACCAGCTTGTCTAGGGATGCTAAGAGGAATTGAGCGCTGTCGATGAATCGCAGCTGGTCTAAGGAGAACGATATGTACTTCTCAGTGTTGTTAGGGATACACGTGATCTGCCCCTTCGTCTTGGAAATAGCCTGCATTATTAGATGTGAGTCGTAACCACGCAAGTTGTGGAATACGACTGGTATGGTCGTGGTTTTGGGGTTCAACCGCAGCTTGAGGTTACAAGCATTGTGGGCTGCGCCTCTGTACTTGCCTGTTATGTGGCAATGGTCGCGAACTGAGTCACCGTAGAGTGGCTCCTCACACACATGACAGATTCTGGCCGTATTGTGGGCAAACCAATTCTCTGGGGTCATCCGTATTGCCTTTGGGGTCATCAAAACTACTTTGATTCTCGATTCTTCTCGTTGCATTGCCTCCAGGAACCGTTCTGCGGCATCCCGACCTCTGTAAACGACTGGAGGCTCTGTATGACCATCGCATCGAACCACGACGTAGCCAAAGCCACAAGCCACATGATGTTGTGTGTTCTGAGTGTTGCTCTTTGTGGGATCCAACTCTGGTCCTGCGATCTTCGTTGTCAAAGCCTCGAAATCTGCATAGATAACATACGGAGCTGGTAGCTGTCTGTGGTGGTTTTGGAAGGAGAGCTTGCTTTCACCCTCTTTAGGCATTTCCACTCTCACGGCGGTTCCCCCTATACCTTGACACTCGGGCTTATGGGCTTCGAGGAGGTCCTTTCGAGAGTACCCATGTAGGCATCGCTCGCAGAAGTGCTTTCGGTGTTCGTGCTTGCTATGACTGTAGAGGAGGCGGTTCAAGTCCTTAATCCAGGCATAGTGGTACTTTCCGGACTCCTCTATGAGCAGCATGTTGATGCGTGGGATGTCCCCACATTGCTCGCTAATCCTATAGACCACCACACCTTTCTCCCAGCCGAAGACATTGATTGCTAGGTCGTTTTGTTTCTCAACCCGGCGAATCTGCGATATGGGTGTTGGTGCATCGACTCCTGTAAAGTCTAGGCCGTCGTCTATAGGATACCTAGATGGTCTGTATGCATGTCCTCCGTGAAGAACTGGAAATAACGATGACCGAAGAGCCCATCGTAGGCAGTTATCATCCTTATTTCGAACATTCACCACGGCTTTCTTATTTGCAACTTCCGGAGGCAGTTCGATGAAGGATCCACCTCTCAGAGGTTGGTAGAGAGCAATGTTCAGATAGAGCAGGATGATGTGGTCAACAACCCATCCAGAGCCTCTATTCGTCCACTTCTCGAGACTCTCTAGAATCTTTGGGATGGCTCTGTCTAAGGCCTCATGAATCTCGTCGGTCTGCATGACGATCTCCTGGCTATGACGCATCGTAGGGTCAGTAAACTCATTTCTACCGTCCGGATGGTCCTTCCGTAGCATCACCTTCAGAGCGAGTTGGAACTTAACTCCACGTAGGTCATCGACTTCTTCCACCAACTTCTGATGAATATCGTGGCGCGTGCCTTCTAGGAAGGCCCTTGGGTCAACACCTAGTTCGTGGCCCGGGGGAACGTACATCTGCCACCCACGTAGATACTTACCGATGGTCCGATGGGTTCGCTCAAATGTGAGGCGTTCCATATTGGGGTGGGCGTATACTATAGTGGATCTATACGTTTAAATGGTTATACGATATTGAGTAAATGTGTGTGTGTGTCTAGTTTTCGTTAATGATGGGTCTAGGGCGGTAGGTAGGACAATTCTTCTTCTTATGTCTCCACAAGGCAGAGTCGCAGCTTAGCTCTCCACCACAACTCTCACAAATGTATTGCTTTGGGACCCTAACGCACGGGGTCTTGCGATTCTCTCGATGGCGTTTCAGATTCCAACTCCTCTTAAATACTCTTCCACACTTTTCACACTCCATCCCATATGGATTATATATCTTAGTAAATCTATATGTTTAAATGGTACTGTCATGTTGAGTAAAAATCATTAGTCGGTTGGAACGCGCGCGAATGACGCATAATCCATAGCGAAAGAGATCGATATAACTATATGCTAATCATATCTCTAATAGGTTTACACTTTTGGATTTTTTAGGTGTAAGAATGTCTAGTGACAATCTTGGCAACACTGTGTATAAAGTAGTATGTAAAGTGGCGGGTTCTGGGACACTTTTCAACAAAATTCGTGCAATGATTTCAACAAAGTGTGCAAGCAAGGAGGGAGTGGCCTCTAGGACACGACCTCCTTGCTTGCACACTTTGTTGAAATCATTGCACGAATTTTGTTGAAAAGTGGCCCAGAACCGCCACTTTACATACTACTCAGACAAATTTATAATTGCCCCTGTACTAAATAAATTCAAACTTTTGAACTCAAAGTTTTTGAGCTAAATCCTGGAATGATTGACAGGACTCGATGTGTAAGCGTTTTCCACGTATTATTAGTATTTTCCAAAATTTCCCCCCTGTAATACGGGGCTGGATTCGAGTCGTTGCCGTTAACGTTGTCCTAGACATATCCACATTTGGATTTATAATTATAGCCTTTGTTCAGTTCGCACCTTTTACATAAAGAATGGTCATCAGCCGTGAACGCGCCCTTTGTATTTGGTAACAAAGAGCCACGGTGGTCTAATGGTTAACGCTCTTGTTTACCAGTTCGAAGCCCCGAGTTTAAGTCTCAGTATCGGCATCGAATTTTTTTTTTCTTGTTTTGTTTTTTGTTGTTTTCTTGTTTTTCCCCTTGTTTTTTTTGTTCTGTTTACATGTGTTTCTTTTTGCAGTTTCTTTTTTGACATTGGATAAGAACGAACGCTGTAGCTAAAATAATACTGTCAACCTGAAACGGTCTCAATTTAGATAATTATACCAGCACTGACTGAGTACGCCCAAATTGCGTTATTTTTGTTTAGAACGGTGTAGCAATTATGTTGATGGTTGTGGATTTGAATAAGCGTATTTTTTTTACACTGTGCCAGGCTTACATGTATATACCAGAAACAGTTTTGAAAATACTAGATACCCACTAATTGAAAGTATTATATCTTTGTTTAGAAGTAGGAAGCGATTTTAGCAAGTATTATGAATTTCATTCGTACTGATTTTCTGAACTTAGGCAGACTGAGCGAGCGACCTTTTTTTTTCGAAAACATCGGCCGCGAGACACGGAGACAGTTTTGAAAATACCCGGCAGTCCTGAAATTGTCCAGAATTCTCTTTGAAACCCATAGTAATGATTGCATAAGTTGACGAAGCTTTTTTCTTTGTGAAGGAAGAGAACTCACATGGAATTAAAGCAGTGTACTCGGCGTAAGTTTACGAGTGTTTGACAAATGATCACAAACTTTTGAAGCTTTGCCATGGACGATGTCAATGTTCAAAATACTACATTCCCTGCGGCAATCGAAGCTTTTGCAAAAGAAATGTTCGAACATCCCTTAATAAAATATATGTGGATGATAGGTGTCCTAGGCATTTCAAAGGTTAAAAAGAACTCCGTTCTTGTAGTCACGTTTGAAATAAAAGCTTTTAAGGGAATGCAGTCAGAAGAAAAAAAGGGGAAAAAGAAATGAAAAAAATCTTCGGAGTGAAAAAAAAGCCGGACGCGATGCCGATACCGAGACTTGAACTCGGGGCTTCGAACTGGTAAGCAAGAGCGTTTTAAACTATTAGACCACCGTTGCTCTTTGTTACCAAATACAAAGGACGCGTTCACGGCTGATTACCGCTCTTTATGTAAAAGGTGCGAACTGAACAAAGGCTATAAATTCATATGTGGATATGTCTTGGACAACGTTAACGGCAACGACTGTATATGACTGTATATATACAGTCAATGCCAAAAAGGTTGTCCAGCAGAACATAATATAATACTATAATATCCATTGTTTTGGGCTATTGTCTAGACCAAGACAATAGGCCAAAACAATGGATATTAAAGTATTATATTATGTTCTGCTGGACAACCTTTTTGGCAGCGACTGTATATACACCCGATCAAAAAAATGATGACACTCCAGAATATATATATCCCCATATGTGTCTTCGTTGTTACCTGGGAAAGCAATACCATAGGGATCGGTATGAGTACAATGCGCAAACAATCGCTTCGTTTAGTGCCTAAATACATAACAATCTTTCTTAGCGCCAGTGGATTTGAAGTTTACAAACATTAGAAATAAAGGAAAGTTAAAGTTTTTATAGCGCAGCATTTTTTTCACATTGTTTGATCTTCTCTTGGGCCTTTAAACAAATTTAATGAAGTACCAGTTCGCTTAGAAAAACTTTGCCTTAAGAATGGTTTTTAGAAAAGAATTGCGATGCCAAATTATTAGGGGGTTTAGTCACGTGCTCGATAAAAACTAAAAGTAAATACAATTTCCCTGCTTTACAAAGACGCCGTGTCTTTAAGTGCTCACCCCGAAAAATCATGGCAGCGTATTTGAGATTTAAAAGTTGTCAGTGATGACGTCTGTCTAAGGTCTGATGGCAAGCTATTCCACAGTACCGCCCCACTGTAACTCAAACTCCTTTTGTCAAAGTCGGTGCGGGGGAGCGGCACTGCCAGCTTGCCATCTGTGTTTCTCAAGTTGTATGACGCGACATCAGTCCGATTGATAAACCTCGAGCTCAAATATTCAGGAGCTTCATTACGTAACACTTTGTACATTAAAATCGATTTACTGACCTTTCGTTGTCGGTCTAGTTTATTCCAGTTAAGTAACTGAAAGAGCTTATCGGCGTTAGCGTCATAGCTTGAAAATGTTATTATGCGTGCCGCGCGATTTTGTAATTTTTGTAATTTTCGGGAAAGGCCTTTGTTACAGCCGCCGCAAACTACACTACAATAGTCAAAGTGCGGTTGTACTAGACAGTGCATTATAAATGGTAAGGAACAAAGGAACAAAGGAACAAAGTGCCTAACGCGTTTGATGGCACTTATCCCAGAGTTGCCAGTATAGTTTTCAAAAGCACTGTTGTAATAGGCTTTCTTTGCTTTCCTGATCTCGTCATTTACATGATTGCGTATTTTCTTAAAGTTATTCCAATCCTGTTGATCTTTAAACATTATAGCTTTAATTTTGAGATGATCTCTCCGGTGCATTTTATTTTTAACTCAGAATTAATCCATGGGCTTTTCGATGCTCGTGTACGTCTAGTACGTATTGGAGCGTGCTTATCGCATACCTCTGTAAACATCGCTTTCCATTTAAGCCACATTTCATTTGTGTCTTCAGTTCTCCTGAGGTCGTTCCATTTTTGCAATTCAATGTCATTGCGGAAGTTTTCTCATTTTTTTTTTGAAATGCCGAATGGAAACCTTGCGTGTTCCCTTTGACGTAGGTGGTAAGGAGAGTTTGCGATAAGCATACACTAAGCTATGGTCACTGATACTTATATGAAATACTCCATTGTATAGGTTATATTATTTAAATGATTTGTGAATATAAGATCAATTAACGTGCTACTTGTTGCAGTAATACGTTTTGGTTCTTCGATCAACTGATGGAGATTGTAAATATAAGTGATATTAAGAAGCGCTTGATTGTTGTTATTAGATTCAGATAGGAGGTTGCAATTAAAATCGCCCAAGATGATATGTTCCGTATTTTCTGAATCTATTTTCCCGATGAGGGCTGCTACTGATAAATATGTGTAAAATTCCGGTTTAGAATTAGGGGGCGGTAAACTGTAGATAATATGAACGGCTTAGATCTAGGTTTTCTAATTTCAATAGATAAGCTCTCCAGGTTTTGTGTCAGTCTAAGGGACGGACCATTAGATTATTGATGGGGGGGGGGGTTGCGAGAATTTTAGTTGCTCGATATTTTTTATTCTGATTCTAGCCCTGCACGATATCTTTTTAAAGCGCCATGACCTTGCACGATATTTTTTTCTGAACTTACCTAAAGATTTTTTCAGTTATATTAATGCAATATATTTTGTACCAACAATCCTATATTTTTTTAGCTTGACTGTTTTTTTTACATTGCACGCACTCCCGCTCGCTCAAGTAGCGGTGAGTTCCTGGTTGGGCCTTGGAAATTAAAGAAAGCCACATAATTAATGACAAATTCCAAAACAAAGCATGGATATTCTGCGGCTGAAAAACGGGCTAAGAAAAAAGGGGGAAAAGGACAGTCAAAGCAAGAAATCACCACATAGAGATCAGCCCTCTATCAGCAGAAGTGATGAAACACACACTGGTACCCAAAACCTATCATTACCATTTATATTTCATATAAATATTTCAACTTGATCTATTTTTTGATCAAAAATGTTACTGTTGCATTAAGTTAAGATTACCAGCAGAAGTGAAACCAGAAGAGCCTTGTGTCCGGGCCTTGTGTATAAACCTGCGAACATTTATAACCCGGATCATGTGTGCTGTACGCAATGTCTGCCGACGTATCGGTCGCGACCGACGGTCAGCCGATAGGCGGCCGAGGGTCGGACGAGAGTCGACCGCTACACTCCGCATAACGAGCCAGACACTCTTAGCAACCAAACTACCCCCTGGTGATAGGGGACCATTGGTCCCCTATCACCAGGGGGTGCTCTAGGAAGCAGGAGCATTCCATTTAAGTAAGTCCAGCCTCATGTCACCTTAAAGTGTCTACTTTAGCGCCTAGATATGTAATCCGTAGGTGTCGATGTGTGAGAAAGAACTACTTTTGCATTTTACCTTTCATTAGTCGACTACCCGTAGTAGTGCACGAAATCTAGTCATTCGTAGTCCGATTTTCAGTACGTTTCGATCGAGGTCGACGATTTATCTGGTTTGCCGTATGTCAGTGCCTATCCGACTTTCGGCTAATTTCTCAAAATCAACAATACATAATCTTGTTATTATTTCATAAGTCGGGAACGATGTGGAATTTACTTTAATGAGACGAAAATGCGACTTACACGCTTGCCAATTACTGTTCGAAACGTCGCAGACTTCGCTTATTATTTATTATTCGGACCCCAAATTATTATCGCGGATACTGAAAATAAAGCGGATGAGATATCGAGATGTTACCTACCCTGGCAGCAGGTTTCTCGTGTCTTGTTGTTTGTAGTCGGGAGCTGCAGTTCGCGACCGGTAATTCGCGTCTGGTTGTTTTGATCTGATTTGCGCAAATTTCGCGATGGGTAACGGCTACTCGTAGGTAGGCGTACATAGGTAGGCGTACATCTCGTTTAGGCTTGTGTTCAATATCCCGAAGTGCTCAGGCATACTGTGGTGCCATGGACTTCAACCTGGGTAAACCAGCTGGGATACAGAACAACTAAAACATAAATTGTGTTTGGCATATTTCTTTTGAGCTTGTGTTCAATATCCCGAAGTGCTCAGGCATACTGTGGTGCCATGGACTTCAACCTAGGTAAACCATCTGGGATACAGAACAACTAAAACATAAATTGTGTTTGGCATATTTCTTTTGAGCTTGTGTTCAATATCCCGAAGTGCTCAGGCATACTGTGGTGCCATGGACTTCAACCTGGGTAAACCAGCTGGGATACAGAACAACTAAAACATAAATTTTGTTTGGCATATTTCTTTTGAGCTTGTGTTCAATATCCCGAAGTGCTCAGGCATACTGTGGTGCCATGGACTTCAACCTAGGTAAACCAGCTGGGATACAGAACAACTAAAACATAAATTGTGTTTGGCATATTTCTTTTGAGCTTGTGTTCAATATCCCGAAGTGCTCAGGCATACTGTGGTGCCATGGACTTCAACCTGGGTAAACCAGCTGGGATACAGAACAACTAAAACATAAATTGTGTTTCGCATATTTCTTTTGAGCTTGTGTTCAATATCCCGAAGTGCTCAGGCATACTGTGGTGCCATGGACTTCAACCTAGGTAAACCAGCTTGGATACAGAACAACTAAAACATAAATTTGTTTGGCATATTTCTTTTGAGCTTGTGTTCAATATCGCGAAATGCTCAGGCATACTGTGGTGCCATCGACTTCAACCTGGGTAAACCAGCTGGGATACCGAACAACTATATTTTTTTAGGCGTAGATCTCATTTAGGCTTGTGTTCAATATCCCGAAGTGCTCAGGCATTAGTTGTGGTGCCACAGAACAACTCAGAAATTAATTTTTGTTTGGCATATCTCTTTTGAGCTTGTGTTCAATATCCCGAAGTGCTCAGGCATATTGTAGTGCCATGGACTTCAACCTGGGTAAACCAGCTGGGATACCGAACAACTTAAAATATATATTTTTTTGGCGTACATATCTTTTAGGCCTGTGTTCAATATATCTCTTTTTATAGGCTTGTGTTCAATATCCATAAGTGCTCAGACTTCAACCTGGGATTGTAGAAGTATTTTGGGGCACTTTCCCCAAGTATCACGTCAGATGCTTTAGTTTACCCTTTATTCTTGGTCACTTTTTCGGCGATTTGGTTTAGCATTGACTGCACATCAGAATTCTGGCACCAGAGGGACTTTATATTTCTCACAAATATCGCTGATCATAGCTCCAAATGTGTACCTTTGAAGCTCTTCTGGACCTTGAACGTTGGGGGACTTCCCGCCATTTTCGCTGCCATATAATTTTCTTCTACTTTATATATACATACGTGTTCGTTACTCGATTTCCTTCGTTCTGTCTTCAGGGATGTAATTTCCTCGTTTGCTCTCGCCAGAGACACTTTTAAGCTTTGGATCTCCTCGTAATCGGCTGGCGGAGTCGGTGGCGGGTTGGTGTTTCGTCCTGACCGGGAAGCGATTGCAAGGGGTTTGTTATTTTCAATTGTTTATTAGCCACTGATAATTCACTAACATGAAATTCTTCTGATTTTGGCACATAATTGCCGCCAAAACGATGAATGTCGTAGCGAGACACCCACCTTTCCATCGACAATCCTGCAGCCATTCATCCAAATTCCAAAGCCCGCTATTTTCTATTTGGACACTGTCGGCTAGTGGCGAAGTAAACTGCGAAGGGATCGTGCAACCAGGTGTTTGACAGGAACTTACAACATTTCACGCCGCAAATTTCCGAATTCAGAAGATGCCAGTGCTGCGGAGAATTTGCCGCTCGATTCAGCGAGAAAAACACGGCGCAAAACGGATACGTCCATAAGTCGAAGCACGAGTCCAGTATGCGAAGCAATCCTTTACCTTAATTTCATAATATTTGTATTTCCCGCTCATGTCAAAATGCCACTGGCACTGAAGTACAGCCCCTGAAATAACGCAGGATCCGCAATTTTGTGTACAAGCTTTGCTGATATAAAGTAATTACCAAAGCGATCAAGTGAAAACCGCAAATCACAATAATGATTGATATTTGCCACGACTATGACGTCACTCCATAGCAACCGGCCCGCACGCATTTCCGAACTTCCGATGATCTCTGGCTCGTTATGTCTAAGGGACGGACCATTAGATTATTGATGGGGGGGGGGGGGGGTTGCGAGAATTTTAGTTGCTCGATATTTTTTTTTCTGATTCTAGCCCTGCACGATATTTTTCATATCAAACAATTGGTGTCGTTCAGAGTAATATTTGGGCCTGACTAGATGCTACTGAGGCATACGCTCATCCTTTTCAAATTTCGCTATCGATTTTTTAAATCGCACTTCCTGTAGCCTACGTTCTATCCGCCTCTCTTCTGCCGGCTCGCTACACTTCTTGAACGTATTCTAGTATTCGAAGATCCGTCCTGCTTTCCAAATATGGAATATATTGACCATATATGGAATATCACAGGGAGCTCTCAGGAACGACACTTTTATCAATAAATTGTTTGATATGTTAAAGCGCCATGATATTTTTTTCTGAACTTACCTAAAGATTTTTTCAGTTATATTAATGCAATATATTTTGTATCAACAATCCTATATATTTTTAGCGTGACTGTTTTTTTTACATTGCACGCACTCCCGCTCGCTCAAGTAGCGGTGAGTTCCTGGTTGGGCCTTGGAAATTAAAGAAAGCCACATAATTAATGACAAATGCCAAAACAAAGCATGGATATTCTGCGGCTGACAAACGGGCTAAGAAAAAAGGGGGAAAAGGACAGTCAAAGCAAGAAATCACCACATAGAGATCAGCCCTCTATCAGCAGAAGTGATGAAACACAAACTGGTACCCAAAACCTATCATTACCATTTATATTTCATATAAATATTTCAACTTGATCTATTTTTTGATCAAAAATGTTACTGTTGCATTAAGTTAAGATTACCAGCAGAAGTGAAACCAGAAGAGCCTTGTGTCCGGGCCTTGTGTATAAACCTGCGAACATTTATAACCCGGATCATGTGTGCTGTACGCAATGTCTGCCGACGTATCGGTCGCGACCGACGGTCAGCCGATAGGCGGCCGAGGGTCGGACGAGAGTCGACCGCTACACGGCCGAGATTTGGCTATTCTGTATATCGGCCGACATGGTTGATGATGCACCGACAGTCGTCCGATTGATCACCGACAATCAACACCGACAGTCGGCCGAGGTAACGGTGACTGTGATATTTTCAGCTACCGTATATGTACTTCAAAGGTTGTAGAGGCCACAACTGTTAATGCTTTCGTACAAGGCTAACCTTTGTAAACTTAAGATAGCACAAACTAGCAGCTCTTTATTTATTTTCCAGCCATGCGCCTCTGCATTATACTCCGATTGGAGTGCGCGGAGTATATATTAGAATTAGAACCGAGCCCTACAGTAAAAAAATGATGCTTATTAATAAATCGTAGCGACCCCAATATTTTCAAATGTTATTTTATGTATTTTACGAATACTGGGAGCCGGCGCGGGGTTTAAGTATCGACGAATTCATTGGGATAGCTCGGCCTATACATGTGTCAGTATTAGTTGCGAACTTCAGTTTAAATTGACCCATTTATACGAATCGTTCGCTGCTTAGCTAAGCGGTGCGGCTAACTTCCTCTCGTATAAATGGCCCTATTGTTGCTACTCTATTCCAGATTCAAGGCGAAATCTCCCCTTCAGATTAAAAAAAATTGGTACCCTGTTCCAGACCAAAACGGTGCGATATAGCGATTTATATACGCAATCGATCTTGCGTGAGCGGATGTATAAAAGACACTAAAAAACACAAATTAAGATATTAAACGTTGCATTTGAAGTAATTTCATCAGTCACTATGAGAGAGTTAATTGTATAAAGGAACATTTTTTACCGCAACAGAAAGGAATATTACTATACTTAGACTGAATTATATTCAATACAGTAAACCTTCCAGGTAAAAAAAATCCGAAAGAGTTAGTTTATTTGAGTGAAAACAGTATGCAGAATAGTTTAATTATAACTTAACATCTCACCGATACCCCACCGACATATAACCGACACCTTACCGATATACCACCGATCCACTATCGGCCGACACATACACAGCAGGAGGGGGGAAATCGACCGACGTGTCGGCCGACACACGACCGACTGTCGACCGACATGTCGGCCACCCCTTGACCGATCCGCTACCAGCAGTCGCCCGCGGGTCGGTCGACAGTCGGCCGATATGTCGGCCAACCATCGACCGATACGTCGGCCAACATTGCGTACAGTACACATGATCCTATAACCCTATATCCACTAGGCCAGTGAGAACTCATCGTTTACCAGATAACTTCTTTCCGAAATATATACAGTCAGTTAATACAGGGTAAGTTTCGATTTATGAGTGCATGTGACTTTTTGCGATCGATCGTCCCATCAGTTTATCTGCTGTCTTGATTACGGCCATCTTGAATAATTTACATATGTTGACTGATTCCTGGTAACCAGTCTGTGTGATCTTCAGATCTGTATTGGGTTTCCTGTGGAAATTGTTCATAACAACAAACCAGTCTTCTTCCCTGGTTTATTTCTTTGCCTTTATTAATTTAATTTGTAAATGCGTATGAGACCAGCTAGTGCTTGCTCGATATTTTTTTTTCTTGATTATTGTGTGCTCGATATATTTTTTTCGATAGAAGCGCTTGCTCGATATTTTTGGGGGGATTTGCGCAACCCCCCCATCAATAATCTAATGGTCCGTCCCTAAGTCGTTTCTTACAGCAAAATTGATATTTGTATACGGACAAAAATACAAACCCCGCCTCCATATTTCTTCCATTAATAGGTCTATCGCGGCGTATGACAATGTTGTTAAGCCTCGTTTCGTTAATAGCAAAAATATCAAACCATTGGTTATCAAGTAAGATTCGAAGCTCGTCAATGTGTTTTGAAAGGCTAGTAATATTTAAACATGCCATTTTAAAGCCACGATTATTAGGTGGGTTCATAGTAGTATTGACATTAGGTGCTGCTGCCACAATCAGTCAGGATGAGCCACGGATCACTGGTTTCTTAAGTGGTTGATAAAATTAGATGCAAGGGTTTTAGTGCCTTTAATATTTAAATGGTCCACTCATGTTCAGATGTGCCTTCGAGATATTAGCGTTTGGTATAGGCATTTCCAATTATTCTGGGCAGCAAATCCGTTGACAATTTTGTTTACCTCTTTACTTTATTCGTTCAGAGAGTCATCCGATCGCACTAGAATTGAAGAGAACGTTACCTTTGTATTGGGCGATTCATGTTGAATTTTAGTACAGAGGTCGACGATTTTCTCTGCTACAGCTCTCGGCTCTTCTGTCTTGATATTGTTGGTACCGACGTGTAGTATAATTTCCTGTGGTTTTTATCTTCGAAGGGACGGTTTGCCGATATAGTCGCCGCCCATGTCTTCAATGGTTGCACCAGGGAAGGACTTTACAAACGTCCGACAGCTAGGTGATAACTTTAAATAATTTAAGAGACATGTCAGCCAAACTTGCTTTGCCTGCTCCAAGAACTAATTACTTTAAAAAAGCCTTTGATATAGTGGAGCTTCCGTGTGGAATAGTTTATCTGAGGAGATGCGACTAGCAAAATCGCTCTCCTCTTTCAAGTCTCTATTAAAGAAGTCTAAACAGGCAATATATATCAGGGTTAATCATCAGTGATTGACTATTTTTGTGCAATTTTTCTATTTTACACCTGTTATTATTATTCTAGGTATTTTTATATATGCACGGCGTCAATGTAAAACAGTTTGCCCGTCGTATTTTATTGTAAATATGTGCATCTGATAGGGGGGGGGGGGTACTCCCATATATGGACTATACGGGGATGATCCGCTGGACAGGGTATGATCACAATATACACTGACATCCAAGTATAGATAATTTGTTATTTGTCTTATAGAGGGAACATTTTAACACTTTGTCTTGAACAGGGTATGGAAATTTGGGTTTCAGAACCCCAGCGGCACACCCCTACCCAACTTTGTGTAGAGTACCCCCCTCCCCCCAAGGCTTTGAAATAACTTAAAAAAACTACTTAATAATTGCATATTTGTTTGGTGGATAAACAACACAACCAATTTAAAACTTCACGCGTTTACAATTTCGATGTTTCAGGCTTGTAGGTTGTACTTGCGTATTTACATATAGTTGCTTTGTTTGACTTAAGTAATCAAACGTCCATTGTTAATGAAAATACGAATGTTAACAATTATGCGCTTGTTCTCATGGGAGTACGTGTTTACAACCTGGCGTGAAATAGAAGTAATCGGCTAACGCTGTTGTCACCCAATTCAGATCATGCTACTCTGGGGAATTATTCCTTTTTTATTCTAATCATAATGCAGTCATGCCTATCTGAAAAATAATAATTTTCAAAGAGTCAATTCTCCAGAGTAATGTGTGTTTACATCACATGATCTGAATTGGGTGGCAACAGAGTTAGCGGATTACCTCTATTTGATGAAAACATTATAGTTTGGCACTATAGTTGGCACCACGGACATGCGCAGTGTCAGGGTAGTGTGCAAAAAAACAGGTCCCACAGTCTCACACATCATTACGTATTCATGACACATCGGCCAATGAGGAGTCTCATTTCAGGTCACGTGCTAATACATGAAAACCTGGGATAGTACGACAAATTTGCATATTAGCTGTATTTGGATACGGTAAATATGTAAATTCATTAAAACAATAGCTAATTTGCATATGTAAAGTAGTTTGAAAACGGTTCCAAATACAGGAAATATGCAAATTAGTTCTAGATTGCAGTCCTAACTGAACAGTCCGTTAATGACTACATGAAAAAAGCATGAGCAAACAGAAACACGAAACATAAAACTTTAACGCTTCTAGAAGACTTCTTACATTTTTGTCTACAAATGCTTACAAAATTTAATTTTAAAGCCAGAAATGATAAGCTTTCTGCCGGCGTCATACATTTATATGAATCTCCAAACGTTTCTCGTCCAATTCCCGTCCAAACTTCCATTTTTCCAATTTATACACGCCGGCCAAGCGATCATAATATTCTGTAATCCCTGACACAGTTGTTAGTCTTTGTCCGTTTAGGGCTATCTAAATCGTTACATTAGTTTTCAGTTCTCTTCATCCAGCTGTTTCGAAGCCTTCCCAATCTTACTGAACTGTGATTATTCGTCAGCATCAGCGAACTTAAATTTTAATATGAATATACAAATCCAGTGGAATTCTCGCTATCGATTTCCCCCTCTGTTAAAACGTTTTATCAAATGGCTATCTTGACACTTTCGTACATTTCTGTGAGGATCTTTGTAAATGGCGAAAAGAACAACAAAACTGCCAACAGATGTCATAACTGCCAAGGGGACGGAGAAGAATAACAATCCGAAAACAAATGATGTATCTGCTTTTTGCGGCTCGGTTGAATTCATGGTGTTATCTTAAAGTTTCACTCAACTGGGAAATTCTTTAGTAGCTGGCAGCGAGCGTTCTATATTTGGTAGGTTGGCTTGTTGATAGTAAAAACAGACACTATTTTAGTGAAATGTATAACTAAGAAACTCGAAAAAGTCGATAGAACCAATGGCAGAAGCTTGGAAAAAGCCAAATACAATTTTTATTTGCCATGCAGGAAAGTTTAACCAAGAGCGTTCAAGGAGGGATTAGTTGGTAGATTTTGGTTTTCCTTTCCCAAATCAATTTAATAACGATTTCGTGAGCCTCACAAACTCTGTTAAATTTCGAGATTAGCTGTTCGGATTTTCTAGGTGGAAATCGCGTCAACCGAAAATACTATGGCAAAATATTCCCGGCCTACGAATTTGTTAGTAGTCTAGAACATAACAAGAATTTTCTAGCCCAAGTAACTTCATGTTGCAAAGTTTTGTGGAGGTACGAATTTTTTAGGGATTCTTTTTTCCTGTTCTGACTCTATTGATCAGACGAATTGGGACGTACGAATATTTTAGGGGAAACCTTTTAGTCTCCCTTTTCTTCTATAATTTTCTAGGGATTGAAAACAAATTTTCTAGCTAGTATTTCAGAAAACAATTTTCTAGGGACAATTTTTTCAAATCTGAAAGTTTTAGGCTAACTTACTCTCCCGAACAGCTTTTTAACCGAAAACTTCGTTGGGTGCCCTTGATAGACGTCAGTGGTAAACAGACAGTGAAACAATGGCGGACCGAATAGCCAACTCAAACACTACTAGAACAAGGGCTTTTCTTCTGGGAATTATTGAACGAAATATTAGAAGAAGAATGATGATGCAAACTGCATTAAATTATATTGTTAAAAGAAGGAGACTTGCTGCTAAATGTGTCTCATCACTGCGCTCTTGAGGTTTTCGGAGAGCAATGAAACGCGAATCTACAATAGTTTGTGTTGCATATGGGCAACGTACAATTCATGCAGTAGTATTTATTGGTCGCAAAACATGAACTCCACATGTATTCATGGCCTACTTATCTTCTCCAGGCAGCCATGTTTTTCCACATCTTCTGCGCATGCCTTTCAGGGGCAGAAGGGGATTGTGGGAATGAAAAAGCTATTATAATAATTTATACTATATTATAATAATTAGGTACGGCTCAGTAAAAGTTCGACGTTTGAATAAGAGTCGCTCGAAAGTCGTAATTCCCGACTGCCCTTGTCGAACTGTACGACTGTGTCGATCTTAATACAATTTGTCGAACTTAATTGATTCAAACGTCGTACTTCTCATGACCTTAATTCACGTATTAGGTTCGGATCATGAGAAGATCGACGTTTGAACTGGGCCAAAGTAATGTTGAAATCCAGTCATTACCAACCTTGGACCTTCTGTCATCGAATTACAAGTATATATCATCTGACTTTGACACTAACCCAGATAATGAAATATCATTTGAGCCTGATTTTAAATATTACTCTCTCCATGACTTTCATAAACTAATTAAATTAAATACAAATGTAAATATTAAAACAATGTCTTTCAGTCAAACATAAGGAGCCTAAATCACAACTTTGAAAGTGTATCGGAATTATTAGCAGGTCTGGACTTTCACTTCAGCATTGTAGCATTATGTGAAACTTGGAATCCAAAGAGCTAAGCACACCTTTTTTGCCCTACTAAATTAGAAGGATATCATGAATTTGAATTCTTATCAAGAGAAACTACTAATAGTGGATGTGGATTTTACGTTAAAATGAAATCTTGTATATCAGAAGAAATGGATGTATCAAAATCCCATTTTTCGGATTTTGTAGTAGAATTATCCAAGTTACAGTCTACCAATGAAAAGTACAATTTGTTTCATAATACTTTCTTGGAGATCGTTAATACAAAGCATCTGATAGGGTGCGGAAAAATATTTATGGGGAAATTGTAGGGCATATTATGCGGAAAATATGTTGATTATGCGAAAATTTAAACGATCTATAAAACTGGTAATTGGGTCTTTCCAATATGTTTATATGGTATGTTATATGAACTGCCAGGTGAGGATCCCTCTTCTTCTTCTCTTTAATGACAAATTTATCCATAATAACGGCAAATATTAATTCATTGAAACGCCGAAGAGCAAAACAAGAAAGAGGTTCGAGTTTTCCTGCGAATGCAGCCATCAAATGCAGTTTTTTTTATCAGTAACTGCGATTGGCTAAAATGCAAACGCTTTTTGTCCAATAGAAATCCGTGTTAGAATGAAACTAATATCCAGGCTCATCGTCAAAAGATGCATGGAACGCCTGAACAGAGAACTTACCCATATCCAAGAGTGGATTTTAAGTAACAAGCTTTCCCTAAAATTCGGATTTTCTTTACATGTCGTTGTTAAATACTTTCCCCCTCTCTAGTACAGACTCTAGCTCGATTCCTCATCGTAGTCGTCTGTCAGGAGAATTACCTGAAAACTAGACTTATTAGCCGGCGTTTATGTCTTTTACGTACAAATACATGCAGTACGTAAATTAAGAGGATTCAATTAAGAGACATTAAGTGATTTTATTTCTTTTAACATGACCCGCGAATAAATATTTATCGGGTTTAGCAAATGTGATAAGTGATGTGCAGTCGTGAAGACGTTGTATTCTTGCCCAAACTATATCTGCCAGTCATTGCTGATTAAAGTCACATTCAAAGTCAACGTTTGGTCATTCTGACATTCTTCCTTGTTGTTTGCCATTTTGATTCATTCACAATCGCGTGCCCAGAATAGACTCTCGTACAAATACGGCTTTCGTCCAATCAGCGCGCGAGTTTCGTATGGGTTATTTGAAATACATAATTATTTACCATACTTTTAATATTGTTGTTAGCTACTAGATCAGTCTGTACATTTTCGATATTCAACTTAATAGCCCACTTATAGTCTCAACAAAAAATGTCATGACATACTCTTGAATTAGTTATTTCTTAATTGAGCATTTATTTTACTTGGCACTGAATTAATTAATTTGCCTTTCCACTTTTACAGATTCGGATGATTTCATCAGCCGAAAGCAATATTACCATCAGACTGTGGATATTGCGGAAGGCTGAATCGCTCTTTCTTTACCGGCAAGCAAGAGAGGACTTTAAAGCTATTCTTATCTTAGGAACACGAAGGCCAAGAAGAAAAGGATTAACAGCAGAGTTTATCATAATGAACCTGGATGCAAACTGCCACAGGTAATCACCGTCTTTCCGGCTCACAAGTGTTCCCTTGTAAAACATTATATTCACAAAATAAAGATTGACAGAAATGAACAAAGGAAGCGCCGCTAACGAAAATAACACAACAATTAGAATGATTGTGGCTGTCGTTTTCCTGTCTCTCTCAATTCTTCTCGCGTTGTTTCCTTTTCCCTCGTCTTGTTGAGCTTGCTCGGCATCTCTTTCAGCATTGCATGTTAACTGCTGGATTTGCTGTCTTTGCCGTTTTAACCTCTTAAAAATGATAACATAAATTACAGTCATTAGAAGAAGTGGAAGTGAAACATGGCTGTGGCTGTAGATGAGAAGAACTACAATGGGTGGGATACCAAACGAAGGGAGCAGGCACATAAACAAAGCAAGCAACCAGATTAAAGCTATGGCCACCTTGACTCTTCGACTTGTGACTAAAATCTTATAGCGTAGAGGTCGAAGCACGGCAATCAGTCTATCCAGCGACATCGCAGCGATAGTCAAATTGCTAACAAACAAGACAAGGCTCCCGAGGGGATAAACAGCAGCCTTGAGCAATAAATACTGGCGATTTTTGGAAAGAAGGTAAGTCTCTGCTCCAATCACACATCCGTATAGTGAGCCGGTTATGAAGTCCGAGACTGCAAGGTTTGCAATGAGCAACGTCGACGGTGTTCGTAAATTTCTCTGAGGATCTTTGTAAATGGCGAAAAGGACAACAAAACTGCCAACAGATGTCATAACTGCCAAGGGCACGGAGAATAATAACAATCCGAAGACAAATGATGAATCTGCTTTTTGCGGCTCAGTTGAATTCATGGTGTTCTCTTAAAGTTTCACTCAACTGCGAAATTCTTTGGCAGCGAGCGTTCTATAGTTTGTAGGTTGGCTTGTTGATAGTAAAAACAGACTTTGTTTTTGTAAAATGTATAACTAAGAAACTCGGCGTGGTTAAAGAAAAAGTCAAGAACCAATCAGAAGCTTGGAAAAAAGCCAAATACAATTTTATTTGCCATGCAGGAAAGTTTAATCAAGTGCGTTCAAGGAGGGGGCGATTAAGTGGGAAGTTTTCTTTTTCTTTTCCAAACTCAATTAATGATTTCGTGCAAAAGCACTAAGAGTAATATTTTTGCATTTGCTTGATTGAAAGTGATAAGACACTGGAAACGTAACTTGCCGGATGCATGGAATATCGACCGCTGTTTTCCCAAGCTGTCTACAGTGTTCAGTTGACTCAAAACAATTTAATACCTTTTTGTGTTTTTCGTCTCTTAGATTAAACCGGTAGGTTGGCAGGAGATTTGCTAACTCAATCGGCAGCTGAATGCATAAAATTCCTAAATAATGATATGCTTATTAAATAAATAGTAGATTGTTCTCCGTGTGATATAAAAAATATTGCACGCGCTTCAGGCCTTGAAAAAACTGTGGATGCACGAGCAGAACGCTAGTGCATTTAGAATCTTTTCAAGATCTAAAAAATGCATATTTCGTACAGGACATAGTAAAAAATAATATATAATTCTTCTAAGCGAAGCTGGCGCTTTTATAAGAAAACGATGTATTGATGTTCTATTTGTTTAAGTTAACGTAATAAAAAAAGAAGCTGTCAAAAATGATTAATGAAGTTATATATAATAGAAATCGTATTCTAGTTGCTTAGAATTATATTTAAAATCTTCACTAGCATGTTATCAGTTCATTATATACCCGTTGGACCTAATAATTGATCTTAAAAATAAGTTGTTTAGAGGAAGAATCGTTTGGGACTTCATTTATGATTTTGAAACCTTTTGGAAGCACAAGGCCGACATTTATTCAATCAACTCTTTCTTCTAAAATTGAAAAAGCACAGCGCATTGAAGGTAAAAAAAGTAATAAAGCACAAGTTCAGATATTTAATAAGAATGACAATTAACTTGTAGACGCCTGTCATTTTAAAATTACTTTCATCGAGAAGAGTAACCGCTTTATCATTGAAAGTTTTGATGCTCTAGAAAATGGCCTCCAAGCCATTATTTAGTTTTATAGTTTAAGATCCTCAGCTCCAGTAGGAATAATGATTAGAATAAATACGTACGGTAATCAACAGCTCGTGGAAATACTTTAATGTGTTCAATTCAGAACATGACCCGCGAATAAATATTTATCGGGTTTAGCAAATTTGATAAGTGATGTCGTGAAGACGTTGTATTCTTGCCCAAACTATCTCTGCCAGTCATTGCTGATTAAAGTCACATTCAAAGTCAACGTTTGGTCATTCTGACATTCTTCCTTGTTGTTTGCCAATTTGATTCATTCACAATCGCGTGCCCAGAATAGACTCTCGTACAAATACGGCTTTCATCCAATCAGCGCGCGAGTTTAGTATGGGTTATTTTAAATACAAAATTATTTACCATACTTTTAATATTGTTGTTAGCTACTAGATCAGTCTGTACATTTTCGATATTCAACTTAATAGCCCACTAATAGTCTCAACAAAAAATGTCATGACATACTCTTGAATTAGTTATTTCTTAATTGAGCATTTATTTTACTTGGCACTGAATTAATTTATTTGCCTTTCCACTTTTACAGATTCGGAAGATTTTATCAGCCGAAAGCAATATTACCATCAGATGTGAATATTGCGGAAGGCTGAATCGCTCTTTCTTTACCGGCAAGCAAGAGAGGACTTTAAAGCTATTCTTATCTTAGGAACGCGAAGGCCAAGAAGAAAAGGATTAGCAGCAGAGTTGATCATAATGAACCTGGATGCAAACTGCCACAGGTAATCACCGTCTTTCCGGCTCACAAGTGTTCCCTTGTAAAACATTGTATTCACAAAATAAAGATTGACAGAAATGAACAAAGGAAGCGCCGCTAACGAAAATAACACAACAATTAGAATGATTGTGGCTGTCGCTTTCCTGTCTCTCTCAATTCTTCTCGCGTTGTTTCCTTTTCCCTCGTCTTGTTGAGCTTGCTCGGCATCTCTTTCAGCATTGCATGTTAACTGCTGGATTTGCTGTCTTTGCCATTTTAACCTCTTAAAAATGATAACATAAATTACAGTCATTAGAAGAAGTGGAAGTGAAACATGGCTGTGGCTGCAGATGAGAAGAACTACAATGGGTGGGATACCAAACGAAGGGAGCAGGCACATAAACAAAGCAAGCAACCAGATTAAAGCTATGGCCACCTTGACTCTTCGACTTGTGACTAAAATCTTGTAGCGTAGAGGTCGAAGCACGGCAATCAGTCTATCCAGCGACATCGCAGCGATAGTCAAATTGCTAACAAACAAGACAAGGCTCCCAAGGGGATAAACAGCAGCCTTGAGCAAGAAATACTGGCGATTTTTGGAAAGAAGGTAACTCTCTGCTCCAATCACACATCCGTATAGTGAGCCGGTTATGAAGTCCGAGACTGCGAGGTTTGCAATGAGCAACGTCGACGGTGTTCGTAAATTTCTCTGAGGATCTTTGTAAATGGCGAAAAGGACAACAAAACTGCCAACAGATGTCATAACTGCCAAGGGAACGGAGAATAATAACAATCCGAAGACAAATGATGAATCTGCTTTTTGCGGCTCGGTTGAATTCATGGTGTTCTCTTAAAGTTTCACTCAACTGCGAAATTATTTAGTAGCTCTGTGGCAGCGAGCGCTCTATAGTTTGTAGGTTGGCTTGTTGATAGTAAAAACAGACTTTACGTTTTTGTAAAATGTCAAGAACCAATCAGAAGCTTGGAAAAAAGCCAAATACAATTTTATTTGCCATGCAGGAAAGTTTAATCAAGTGCGTTAAAGGAGGGGGCGATTAAGTGGGAAGTTTTCTTTTTCTTTTCAAAACTCAATTAATGATTTCGTACAAAAGCACTAAAGTAATATTTTTGCATTTGCTTGATTGAAAGTGATAAGACACTGGAAACGTAACTTGCCGGATGCATGGAATATCGACCGCTGTCTTCCCAAGCTGTCTACAGTGTTCAGTTGACTTCAGGCCTTGAAAAACTATGGATGCACGAGCGGAACGCTAGGTGCATTTAGAATCTTTTCAAGATCTAAAAAATGTATATTTCGTACAGGACATAGTAAAAAATAATATAAAATCCTCCTAAGCGAAACTGGCGCTTTTATAAGAAAACGATGTATTGATGTTCTATTTGTTTAAGTTAACGTAATAAAAAATGAAGCTGTCAAAAATTAATGAATTTATATATAATAGAAATCGTATTCTAGTTGCTTAGAATTATATTTAAAATCTTCACTAGCATGTTAACAGTTCATTATATACCCGTTGGACCTAATAATTGATCTTAAAAATAAGTTGTTTAGAGGAAGAATCGTTTGGGACTTCATTTATGATTTTGAAACCTTTTGGAAGCACAAGGCCGACATTTATTCAATCAACTCTTTCTTCTAAAATTTAAAAAGCACAGCGCATTGAAGGTAAAAAAGTAATAAAGCACAAGTTCAGATATTTAATAAGAATGACAATTAACTTGTAGACGCCTGTCATTTTAAAATTACTTTCATCGAGAAGAGTAACCGCTTTATCATTGAAAGTTTTGATGCTCTAGAAAATGGCTTCCAAGCCATAATTTAGTTTTATAGTTTAAGATCCTCAGCTCCAGTAGGAATAATGATTTGAATAAATACGTACGGTAATCAACAGCTCGTGGAAATACTTTAATGTGTTGAATTCAGAATTGGATTACATGATAAATTGCTTGTAAGATTCGTAAAGGACACGATTGTATTTAGAGCAGTCTTTCTATAGCGTCGTCTAGTCAAGCCAAAACCAAAGTACAGAACAGTACAGAGCCAATTCCGTGACGGGATCAAGTGCAAACGCAATGAACTAATCGTACAGTCAGCGCCAATACCTGTATTTTTTCTGATACTCAAGTATATCAAGGCCTGACTCGCCTGTTAATTTGGCATATTTTTATTTAAGAGGAAGTTTCCATCGAATCGTTATGAAACTTGGTAGCCTGTTTGTTATCGGTATTTGTAACAATGACTATCGTGTGTTTCACAGTTGTGTCACGTGACTTGGAAACGACCGTTAACGTTTGAAACTTTTAGAAGAAAACGGGAGAAAGAAAGTGAATTTAAATTAATCTTTTTTCTTCATTGTTCTGACTCATAATAAGGGCTTGAACAATCCGCCTTTTTATAATCATGTCCAGATCATAACGGAAGCAATAGCCCAATTCCGCGATGTGCTTTACTTGCCACGCACAAAGGTTTCAATACGAGGTTCCGTGCTAAATTAAATTTATTCTTTCCTCTGTGAAAAGAATAAATTTAATTTAGCACGGGGCCTAGTATTGAAACATTTGTGAGTGGCAAGTAAAGCATATCGCGGAAGTGAGCTATTAATTAAGGGAAACAGGGCACGTGACATAGCAAATGGCAAACACCTCAAAGTAAAACGCCTCAAACTAATGCTGTTGTATAAGACCCTCAATGGTAAAACGCCTGAATACGTCCGAAATAAATTCAAATTGCTGAAAGACACACACTTTCATCAGATTAAACCGGTAGGTTGGCAGGAGATTTGCTAACTCAATCGGCAGCTGAATGCATAAAATTCCTAAATAATGATATGCTTATTAAATAAATAGTAGATTGTTCTCCGTGTGCTATACAAAATATTGCACGCGCTTCAGGCCTTGAAAAACTGTGGATGCATGAGCGGAACGCTAGTGGATTTAGAATCTTTTCAAGATCTAAAAAATGCATATTTCGTACAGGACATAGTAAAAAATAATATAAAATCCTCCTAAGCGAAACTGGCGCTTTTATAAGAAAACGATGTATTGATGTTCTATTTGTTTAAGTAAACGTAATAAAAAAAGAAGCTGTCAAAAATGATTAATGAATTTATATATAATAGAAATCGTATTCTAGTTGCTTAGAATTATATTTAAAATCTTCACTAGCATGTTATCAGTTCATTATATACCCGTTGGACCTAATAATTGATCTTAAAAATAAGTTGTTTAGAGGAAGAATCGTTTGGGACTTCATTTATGATTTTGAAACCTTTTGGAAGCACAAGGCCGACATTTATTCAATCAACTCTTTCTTCTAAAATTGAAAAAGCACAGCGCATTGAAGGTAAAAAAAGTAATAAAGCACAAGTTCAGATATTTAATAAGAATGACAATTAACTTGTAGACGCCTGTCATTTTAAAATTACTTTCATCGAGAAGAGTAACCGCTTTATCATTGAAAGTTTTGATGCTCTAGAAAATGGCCTCCAAGCCATAATTTAGTTTTATAGTTTAAGATCCTCAGCTCCAGTAGGAATAATGATTTGAATAAATACGTACGGTAACCAACAGCTCGTGGAAATACTTTAATGTGTTGAATTCAGAATTGGATTACATGATAAATTGCTTGTAAGATTCGTAAAGGACACGATTGTATTTAGAGCAGTCTTTCTATAGCGTCGTCTAGTCAAGCCAAAACCAAAGTACAGAACAGTACAGAGCCAATTCCGTGACGGGATCAAGTGCAAACGCAATGAACTAATCGTACAGTCAGCGCCAATACCTGTATTTTTTCTGATACTCAAGTATATCAAGGCCTGACTCGCCTGTTAATTTGGCATATTTTTATTTAAGAGGAAGTTTCCATCGAATCGTTATGAAACTTGGTAGCCTGTTTGTTATCGGTATTTGTAACAATGACTATCGTGTGTTTCACAGTTGTGTCACGTGACTTGGAAACGACCGTTAACGTTTGAAACTTTTAGAAGAAAACGGGAGAAAGAAAGTGAATTTAAATTAATCTTTTTTCTTCATTGTTCTGACTCATAATAAGGGCTTGAACAATCCGCCTTTTTATAATCATGTCCAGATCATAACGGAAGCAATAGCCCAATTCCGCGATATGCTTTACTTGCCACGCACAAAGGTTTCAATACGAGGTTCCGTGCTAAATTAAATTTATTCTTTCCTCTGTGAAAAGAATAAATTTAATTTAGCACGGGGCCTAGTATTGAAACATTTGTGAGTGGCAAGTAAAGCATATCGCGGAAGTGAGCTATTAATTAAGGGAAACAGGGCACGTGACATAGCAAATGGCAAACACCTCAAAGTAAAACGCCTCAAACTAATGCTGTTGTATAAGACCCTCAATGGTAAAACGCCTGAATACGTCCGAAATAAATTCAAATTGCTGAAAGACACACACTTTCATCAGATTAAACCGGTAGGTTGGCAGGAGATTTGCTAACTCAATCGGCAGCTGAATGCATAAAATTCCTAAATAATGATATGCTTATTAAATAAATAGTAGATTGTTCTCCGTGTGCTATACAAAATATTGCACGCGCTTCAGGCCTTGAAAAACTGTGGATGCATGAGCGGAACGCTAGTGCATTTAGAATCTTTTCAAGATCTAAAAAATGCATATTTCGTACAGGACATAGTAAAAAATAATATAAAATCCTCCTAAGCGAAACTGGCGCTTTTATAAGAAAACGATGTATTGATGTTCTATTTGTTTAAGTAAACGTAATAAAAAAAGAAGCTGTCAAAAATGATTAATGAATTTATATATAATAGAAATCGTATTCTAGTTGGTTAGAATTATATTTAAAATCTTCACTAGCATGTTATCAGTTCATTATATACCCGTTGGACCTAATAATTGATCTTAAAAATAAGTTGTTTAGAGGAAGAATCGTTTGGGACTTCATTTATGATTTTGAAACCTTTTGGAAGCACAAGGCCGACATTTATTCAATCAACTCTTTCTTCTAAAATTGAAAAAGCACAGCGCATTGAAGGTAAAAAAAGTAATAAAGCACAAGTTCAGATATTTAATAAGAATGACAATTAACTTGTAGACGCCTGTCATTTTAAAATTACTTTCATCGAGAAGAGTAACCGCTTTATCATTGAAAGTTTTGATGCTCTAGAAAATGGCCTCCAAGGCATAATTTAGTTTTATAGTTTAAGATCCTCAGCTCCAGTAGGAATAATGATTAGAATAAATACGTACGGTAATCAACAGCTCGTGGAAATACTTTAATGTGTTCAATTCAGAATTGGATTACATGATTGCTTGTAAGGTTCGTACGTAAAGGACACGATTGCATTTAGAGCAGTCTTTCTATAGCGTCGTCTAGTCAAGCCAAAACCAAAGTACAGAACAGTACAGAGCCAATTCCGTGACGGCATCAAGTGGAAACGCAATGAACTAATCGTACAGTCAGCGCCAATACCTGTTTTTTTCCTGATACTCAAGTATATTAAGGCCTGACTCACCTGTTAATTTGGCATATTTTTATTTAAAAAAAGAGGAAGTTTCCATCGAATCGTTATGAAACTTGGTAGCCTGTTTGTTATCGGTATTTGTAACAATATGACTATTGTGTGTTTCACAGTTGTGTCACGTGACTTGGAAACGACCGTTAACGTTTGAAACTTTTAGAAGAAAACGGGAGATAGACTGAGTGAATTTAAATGAATCTTTTTTCTTCATTGTTCTGACTCATAATAAGGGCTTGAACAACAATCCGCCTTTTAATCATATCAAGATCATAACGGTAGCAATAGCCCAATTCCGCGATATGCTTTACTTGCCACGCACAAAGGTTTCAATACGAGGCTCCGTGCTAAATTAAATTTATTTTTTCCTCTGTGAAAAGAATAAATTTAATTTAGCACGGGGCCTAGTATTAAACATTTGTGCGTGCCAAGTAAAGCATATCGCGGAAGTGGGCTATTAATTAAGGTAAACAGGTCACGTGACATAGCAAATGGTAAACACCTTAGAAGGCGGAAATACGATCCAAATGTCATTTTAGCAGTGTGATAGCAAACAAAAATCTAAATTTTCCTGTGTACACTTGCCCCATAGGTATTTTTATAGTTTGGACAACTTACACGTAAATATATCAACAGAGCCAGTTAAAGATGTTTAAAATATCTGCAGGGGGTCTGATAAGGACAAAAACGCTAGTGCAAATGCAGTATGAAGAAATCTTGAGTTCATTTTACAGTCGGCAGTTTTCAACAAATCACAAAGATAACCGCGTCTCTAACCTTTTTAATATCCAAACTGTTCAAACTGAGTGCATTGCAGTAAAGTGCTTCAGCTAGCATCGTTTCAATCGAAATCGATAGTGAAAACAAGGATCCCCCAGATAAATCCTTATCCAGTGGATAAAATAAGTCGAGTTAGGTTAGCACTTATCCACTGGATATAAGGAGGGCGAGGAGAAATGTCAGCAAACCATAAATCACTCCATATTTCATGTACAATTCAAAAAACGTATACAGCTATTTTCAAAAGGGTTTATCGTGCATATCGCAACGCCCTTGTCACTGTATACAGCTCTTTCAAAAAGGTTGTCCCGGAGAAACGGAAAGCGACATTCCAGACCGCAATGGATTGTGGTTGTTGCTGAAAGTCTGGTGAATTCGTTTATTTTTGGGTCAAAAAATTTAAGACGATTAATTAATGGTCTCCTGCAAATAGACCATTTCAGCTTGCCTGTTTGTTGCCCCATTTCAGACCACGTGACTTTTCCCTTGAGTAAAGCGTTTTTGTTTTTCTGTATCCCAAGAGGAATTGTTCCAATTTCTATAATTGGAAAACAAAGCACTGAATCCTCTGGAGAACTATCACGTGGTCTGAAATGGGGCAATAATCAGGCGAGCTGAAAGGGTCCATTGATGTTCGAATTCCGCTTCGCTCAGCTGGACATTTCGGTTCATTTCGGTCTGGGAATGTCGTTTGTCTGGGAAAACCATTTTGGAAATAGCTATACACACTGTTGTGTAGCGAATAAGAAATCCTTAAAA
Organism: Actinernus sp. WN-2022; assembly: GCA_030867875.1. Taxonomy (NCBI): domain Eukaryota; kingdom Metazoa; phylum Cnidaria; class Anthozoa; order Actiniaria; family Actinernidae; genus Actinernus; species Actinernus sp. WN-2022. The sequence goes on from JAOWCC010001368.1 coordinate 32,708,234, forward strand.
ATAGCTCCAATGACTCTGAAACTCCATCGCAATGACAAAAAACAATCAACAATAGTCCATGTAAGAAATTTAGCCTACATTTCCAGTATTTCTTCGGTTGATTAAGTGAGGGTCTGTTCCAATGATAATTATTTGAAATCTATTTTTAGATTAACTGGATACAGCCTGGTTATTTTAAGAAAGTCGCCTGATTGGCGTAAATTGCTATGAGGACCCAAGAGATATAAACAATGTTTAACTAACGAGGGTAGCCTACCAGAACGAGATAAACATAACTTACATTACGTGTTGTGAAACTAGATATAGCTTTCAAATATGGATGTAACTTATGGAAAGATAGCTAAAATACAATAATAATAACGAATGAAAAGTCCGAAGACTACAGCAAAGCTGATATACAACGTAAAATTCCAACACAAAGCACTACGGTTAGCTAGGCCTGACATGAAAAGCGCTCGGACTAGATTGCAGCCATAGACAGCTGTTTCGTTCTTATTAGAACTCGTCAGTATGGCATAGCAAACAATTTAATATATAATAATCGATGAAATACCAGTGTATATTTTCTTCTAAGAAGTGATATCTTCACACGTGAAGATATCACTTTTGAAAATAAGTACTTGCTTTCAAAGATTTCTAGCCTGTTTTGTAAGAGATTGAAACTGGTATTTCATCGATAATTATATATTAAACAGAATATTACATGGCCGCTTGGAGATACGAATTTTATCTTCTCGTGTTGATGAAATATAAGGCATGGGGATTCGTTATCTTACCTAAAAACATACAAAAATAGGCGAGATTGGGCTCTTGTGCATACAACAGAAAGCAACGGAATTTAAAGTCGGAAACTGGATATTTTACACGTTACCACAAAAATTCAGACTGATCATTAAGATAATTTGGAAAATCACGAAAATCACTGGGGAATAGAACGTAAAGTACATTACGGCGTTAAATAGCCAAACAAAGCCGGTCGAGCAGACCGATCCAGAACTCGAAAACCTCGTGTGTTCCGTGCAATGGTGCAAGGCGGTCGGGCGGACGGGCAAGAACATCCAGCAAAATTTCACTCATGTTATATGTATGGTGCTTCGCTATTAATACAGTTCTGTACTCTCACTCTCGATCGCAATCATTAAATATGCACGCAGCTCCATACAGTTATTGTAATGCTGAGAACCGTCCCAGGGTCTCCGTAAACAACGAAACATGACTATGTTACACTAAGCTATCAGAGGCAGTATACAAGTCACATTTTACAACTGACCAGTTTCTCGTTTTCTGATTGGCTCTTTGCCATTGGAAATAAGACGACATCACACGGTAGATTACGTAAACACCCGCACAAGATTGATTGCGCACACTCCACCCCCCCCCCCCCCCCCCCGCAATATTCCTTATCATCTTCTTGGCCCTGTTCGCTTCACTGTTTTTAGTTTGTTTGTGTAATAAAACATGGTAATAAATTGTCCTCTTATTTACCATGTCTTTTCTCATCTCATGGTCATTTTCCCCATGCCATGACGCAAAACTTGCATGGTAAATAAGAGGATCACGTAAATCGTAAATTTGTTCAATAATACGCTCTGTATATATGGTAGCCACTTTCTAACCCTTTGTTTAGCGTCTCACGATTAGCAATAGATGGTTTGCACTCAATCCCCAGAGATTCAAATGACAAAGAGCATGGCGGCCATGTTGGTGTACAGAACAATAGAAGCTAACGAAGAATCTATTGTTAACTGTACACCAACATGGCGGCTATGACGTAAAGTGCAAAGGGTCCATAGCTTTTTGAATACAGTTATTATGACGGCGATCTGCCAGATGTTCGTCTGGGGAGGTAGCCTGGCATACAACCGCCTCCTGAGCTCTTATTCCTTTCACGTTCATTTGTTGTAATTGTAAGCACAGGTACCCCAAGCTCATAGTTTAAAATCAGTGGTTTCACGTTACGAGAGAATTACAAGGCTTTGTATGGGAATCCAAAAACTCGTATTTTAGTTCCTCATCTCCTATATGTACACATAATAATAAGAGAATAAACTTTACTTTTGAGTATTCCGTTGTCCTTTTGTCTTTTGAGCTATAGGAATGGGTGTTTTAGGGAGGTTTGAGTTCTCGACTCTTCGCCCTCTGGTTACAACTGATTTCAAACTACGAGCTTGGGCTGCCTGTGTTGTAAGAATACAATACAAGTCTAAGGCCCGATTCAGACGTCGAACTTTCCATGCGCCGAAAGCAATTAAAACGAAAGATAATTAGGCGGCTTCTTTTGATCTAATTAGGTTCGGCGCATGAAAAGTTCAACGTCTGAATCGGCCATAAATTAAAAGAATTGAAATAGAATAGAAATTAAATATTTGACCGCGGATCTCGGCAGAGAGGCAAGTTGACGATGGCTTAAAAATATATACGTATGAAACACAAGCGAATATAATCAAATCTGTATCTGCAGCTGACACCATTTACCGTTATTTTGTTATCTGTGTATGTTGGTCTCGTCTCGAATGACAACAGGATCTCATCTATAGCTACCGACAGTAAGTAAAATGAATCGATAAGAGTTCTTAGAGAAGTTTAATTGTCCATATAATAAAAAGAAAATTACACGGTGGTTTGAAGATATGAAGTTTATCCTCTCGAGTCGAAAACATTTCACTCGTTCGTTGCGCTCACTCGTGAAATGTTTTCGAGTCTCGAGGATAAACTTCATGTCTTCTCACCACCGTGTAATAGGGCGGTTTCAGTTGAGTGTAGTGAAACCAAACGCAAATTACCCACAGCCAGCCAATCATAGGAGCGAGTAATCACAAGTAACGCATAAATGGCTTCTCTGTGAGCCAATGACAAACCAAAGCAAAACCAAAACCAATTTGCGTTTGCTTTTACTTTGGATTCTGATTGGTTGGTTTACTTTCTCAGCCAATAGGAGAGCTTAGTAAACGCAAAACCAAAACACTTCCGACACTCAATTGAAATCCGCTCTATCCTCTTTATATGTACAACTTTACCAGTATATTTACTTGTCTTGTAACTTATATTATTTTACACATACTACTTATTATCTATTGTCTTACAATTTGAATATGTAGTTTTTTATTTTATTTTAGTATATGTATATATATTTTTTAATTGAAGAAGGCTGAAAGCCGAAACGTCTTAAAATATATCATTGGACTGTCAGAATTGAAGTTGCCTGCCTCCTAAATCCTTCACATTATACGTTCTTCCTTGTATGTGTATATGTATATGTATATGTATGTGTATATGTATGTGTATATATGGAACGTTTCTAATATGAATCAGACTCGGAGATGTAACGGTCATAGCGATTTCAGTAAGGGAGTGGTAGCGTTTTCTTTCACTTTGGCGATTGTCATTTCCGTTGGCAACTTCATTGTGCTTTATGCGCTCTACAAAAACCCTCGAGGAAGCTTGCGAACCCCTTCCACCTTCCTTATTGCAAACATGGTCACGTATGACTTCCTAACGGGGTTCGTCTACTAGTGCAGTTGGATAAAACTTAGAAAATTATCTGATCTTAATCCTGGCAAAGCATGTGGTCCTTTTAGCATACCTACTCCAATATTAAAATTGCTTAAGATATCACTATGTAGACCTCTAGAAATACTATATCATTATTCATTCTCCTCTGCATGGTATTGTTCCAGATAGCTTCAAGATTGGAAATGTTATTCCTGTTTACAAAAAGGACTCCCCTCTCTCTGTTGTGAAGTACATACCTATTTTTAAATAGAATTCAAGAGAAACCGATGTACAAAAGATTAAGTAATTACTTGATTAAGACTGCTACCATCTTGGCTTTCAAGCTAAGCATTCAACGACACAAGTACTTTTAATATTAACTGACCGTATATACGTCTTTCGAAAAAGGTTCTTACTCCAGGGACAGCACAACCAGGGGGGCTATAGCCCAGCCCCCCCCCCCCCCCCCCCCACTTTTTTGCCCCAAAAATATTTTGCCTAGTTACTTTTCAGTCAGTTTAAGACTAGTTTGGTCATACCGGCTCCTTGACCATTTTTAGCCATGTACAAAAATGGCGGTTACATATATTAAAGCTAAGATAGACAAGGGAGCTCTGTACTTACATTACAGCAAGAGAGTATATAGACAAGGAAGCTGTATTCTAGATGGCAGTAATTAAGTTGTCAATATGACGTTAATAAGAATATTTTAAAGTTTGATTTAAAGTTTTTTAAGCTAGAAGAATTTGTCAACTCATCGTTTAATGAGTTCCAAAGTTGCGGGCCTTGATATTTAATGCGAAATTGTTTGAGTCTAGTTCTACAAAAGTGGGAACGAAGTCTAGAAGCATTTCTGGTATTTTAATTATGTAATTGTTTGCCGGAAGTAAACAGACCATTGAAACTAGAAGGAAGTAACTGATTAGAATAAGAGTACGTAAAAATGCCAGTTTGCAGTGAATTGATTTCAAAGACTTTCAATATCTCTAATCGTTTAAAAATAGGACCGGAGGGAGCATCAAAATGTGTTTTTGTAGGAGCAGTAGTCTACGAAGATTAGTTGGGTAGGTTGAAGCCCAAACTATATTACAGTAATGCAAATATGGATAGATTAAAGAGTAGTATAGTGAAAGCAATGATTTCCTAGGTAAATTTGTATATGATTCCAACTGACTTTGACATTTTAGTTGTTTCCAGGCTAGGATTTGCACCTATTCTCATTTAACAGGGACTATTCGCAGTTTGAAAAGCCCAAATATAAAGTTTGTACAATCCCAATTTCAATAGATTTACCGAATCACATATTATTCAAAGCCAATATTTCTGAAATGTGGCATAAAACTGTCCAGTAGTTTGTGAGTTACAGACAATATTATTAATGGACCCTGCTTTGAAAAGAAAATCGTTATTTTTAGGATAATGCCATAAAAAAATAAGATAGCAGAGAATACCTGCATCTGGCAAAGATTGTCCTCTTCATTTTTGGAAAGGCTTAGTCTGAAATAGAGGATTATGTTTTATTTTTGACACAGATCCAAAATCGTTTTGAAAAATTACTTGATTATGACAACTGCAATTCCACTTTTTGCGAGCATGAAATTGAATTAACCAATTTTCTCTGTAGTTGCTTTGTTTCGACGACAAATATTTTGAAAACCCCTCAAATTCAAACGTTATACAACACATTTCCGATATTCAATTTAGTTCTGATACCCTAAGCTCATGCATTACCAGTAAGGACTCCATACATGGTAACGTAATTTACAGATCACGTAATTTACATTATAACAATTTACTTTCTGGACACTTTCTTTAGAAATGTAAACGTGAATAACAAGACATAATCAAGGTTTTAGCTTAAATAAGTATGTCTCAATGGTTTGAACATACGTTTCTAAAGAAAACGTGAAATATTTTAGGATTTTGTGGTATTTTTGCTATAAAAGTGAAAAAAGTGCATTGTGTGATACTGCTAAATGGCTGATGATAAACGTGAAGTAAGAAGATTTATTTATTTATACAGATGGATATACATGTAACTTTGGAACCCATTGCAACACACATAATGTAATTTTCTTTGCAACAAAGGCAAATATACCCTTGGTAACGTAATTTACACCGACTTAATTTATACCCAACCAACCCAATGGATGGTGGAAGGTTATAGTTAATATATAATGAGCATTATTATAATGTAAGATGTGAGAAATCATGGTAGATATCAATATGATAAGCAAAATTAGGGAAAAATATACTTTTATGTTCCTTAAATATTTTGCTGAAGAGGGTTTCTTGCCTCAGTGCAAGCAGTTACATGAGGTTGAAAAGAGGCTAAATGTAGCGAAATCTGGGTGTTAAATTCAAGAATAAGAAGTAAATATTTGAATCTAAAGTATTTTGAGGAGAATCTGCTACGGGATGGTGTTATATATCCTCCTTGGCAAGGTCCTATATAAATCCTGTAAATTACGTTACGGTAACGTAACGTTACATCGATTCATTTTTCCCTTCCTACACCTACAAAATTGCAACGATGTCGAATTCTCTGCATGTATTCTCAAGTACTATTTGAGTAAGTCTATTAAAAATTACAGTTGTTCACTTGTCATGTTTTGTATACAAAATATTTCTTGAAAACATGGTAACGTAATTTACTGTCCAGGAAATTTTGGCTCCAATCAATTAGCTCCTTTTAAAAAAAAATTGTTGTGTGTTATGTTACATGTAGGTACTGCTTTACGTTTTTATATTAAAGAGCATATGTAGTAAGGGGAAACGGTCAAAATACATCGCTGGATATAACAATTTATGCTGCGAAATGACTCGATCTAGTTCATGGTAACGTAATTTACACAAAACCATGCGACAAGGATATTTGTGGAAATTAAAATCAGAATAAACGACATAAAGACTTACGGCTCCAAGATTTTTTTTACTTATCAGTAAGATATATAAGCAGACATAACTTTGAAAGTCGTCGCTAGTATTTCAATTACCTTAAATTTGAATTGAAAATTGATTTCTTGACGACAGCCTATTTTTCGCCACTAAGGACAACAAAAAATATCGTAAAACGAAAACCCGATGGATCTTCGCAATAATTGTTTTCTTGGTAATTTATTAGATGCAGAGGAGCGAAAGGAAATATCTTGTAACTTTATACACTGTTATATAAAATTGTTAAAAATAAAATAAATGGTGCGACAGCAATGGTCCCTGTTAGCTGAGAATGGGTGTTTGATCAATTATAACTCCTAAAAACGAGGTTTGTGATACCTGTTTAATTTTATTACCATTAATTAATAGGGGGTCAATTGTGTAATTCGGTCTCTGTCGTGATTTAAATACCATGAAATTTGTCTTTTTTGAGTTTAGTGAAAGTTTATTTGCTTTAAACCAGGTGGAAACTTTAATCATTTCAGTGTTGAGTACGTTAAACAAAGAATTAGGATCTTTGTGAGACAAAAAAACGTTCGTATCATCTGCAAATAAAATAAATTTTAATATATTTGAGGCATTTCAAGTATCATTTATATACAAAAGAAAGAAAAGTGGTCCAAGGATTGAACCTTCAGGAACGCCACAAGCGATATTTTGGTGAGAGGAACTGGAGTCATTGTATTGTACAAATTGTTTTCTGTTCGTAAAATAGCTTTTTACCCATTCAAGAGCGATTCCACGTATACCATAGTGATAGAGCTTATCAAATAAAATGCGATGGTTAACCGTGTCAAAGGCTTTAGATAAATCAAGAAAAATACCAGCAGTAAATTCTTTTTGGTCTTTTGCAGTAGACGCATTATCTAGTAATTGTAAAAGCGCAAATGACGTAGAGTGATTTTTTCTAAATCCATATTAATTGTGATATAAAATATCTTTAGCATTTATAAAGTCGTAAATTCGGTTGTAGACAACCCTTTCTAGAAATTTCGAAAAGCAAGGTAGAATAGATATCGGTCTGTAATTATTAAAAACATTGGATCATCTGCTTTGAATGTAGGAACGACTTTAGCAATCTTCATACTATCAGGGACAATACCCGTAGTTGGAGATAGGTTGATAATATACTTAAGTGGCTCAGAGATACTAAGAATAGATTGTTTAACTGTTGTTATTGATACATTATCATGCCCAGAGGCTTTACCTGATTTAAAAGTATTACATATATCTTCTATCTCATTTTTTGTAACGGGTTTAAGAAAGATACTATAGATTGATAATTACCTGATATGAATGATGTGTGAGATATAGGAGTATCAGGGATTTGATCAGCTAAATTTACAGCAACATTTGTAAAATAACTACAGAATCGATTAGCAATTTCTAAAGGATCAGTAATTTCATTATTATTATACATGAACGTTGAGGGTAGTTCAGTTAGACCTGGATTTACGTCTGTGAATTATTTCATTCAATAATCTCCAAGTTTGCTTCATGTTATTTCGCACCTTTACTAGTTGCGATTCATAATAATTACGTTTCGAAATTCTTAACAAATGATTTAGTTTATTCTTATAATTTTTATACTTAAATTCGTTACGTGGACAAGGGTTTCTAAGGAACCATTTATAAAGTTTGTTTTTCTTGCTAATTGATTTCATAAGAGCGCTCGATGTCCATGGTTTTTTAAGTGAAATTAAAGCTTTTTTATTTAATTTTCTAAAAGGAAAAGAATCGTTGTAGGTTTTAGTGAATTTGTTTACAAATACATTATACGCATCATTGGGATCACAAGAGTTATATACTTCAGACCAGTTAATGCTATTCAAAGAATTGCCATTTTTTTCTTTGTTGGCTTCACTAAAAACCCGCGCAAAAAGTACGTCGCTTTTTTTTGGACTAGGAAAACTGGAGTCATTTGAAATGGAAAATACGGGAAAATGATCAGAAATGTACGTGAAAAAGAGCCCGCTCTTTATATTGGTAAAATAATTAGTAAAAATGTTGTCAATTAGTGTTGCAGAGTTAGCGGTTATTCTCGAGGGTCTTGTAATTAATGGCAAAAGGGAACAAGAGAACATACCATCTAGGATTTCACCCGTAACGGAGTGGCTGTCACGGTTAAGGAGATTTAGATTGAAATCTCCCATTATGTAAGTAAGTTTGTTTTCTTTAGAAATATTGGAAATTATTTCATTGTATTTCACAAGAAAGGCATCTGAATTATTGTTAGGAGTTCTATAAACTACACCAGCAATTGTGTTTATTCCGAGAGGATTCTGAATTTCAATAAAAAGAGCTTCAAATAAGTCAGAGCTTTAAATCCTCACGAATTCTAAATTCAATTTTTTCGTCTATCTTCACGATTTTGGTGTATAAATGTATATCCAGGAATATCAACATGACTGGATTTTTCGGTTAACCAAGTTTCTGAAAGGCCAATAAACGAGAACTTGAACGACAAACATGACAAAAATCAGTCAATTTATCATAATTACGCGACAAACTCCGAATATTTAAGTGCATAAATGAAAGTGAAGATGACTCTGGATATGGAGCTGAGGTATTGAACAAGTTGTTGAACTGGTCAACGAGTAAGTAATCGCAGGTTTTAGGGCAATTGAAGTTCAAATCAGGATCTAGGTCCTGGAATAAAGTTAAACTAGAAGTAATCATAGATTATCAAAGTGCGTTCGACTTATATTTTTTTTGTATGAGAACTAATGCCTCTCGGGTTTCAATTGTTTTCTCGACATTTGTAATACCACTCCAATTAATGTTTTAAATAGTACATAGGAGTTAGTATAGAACACAATCAACCCTATTCAGATGTGTATAAACTGCATCCCATATTTCATGACCAAGGCTGTCTCCATAATACTGACTAAGTGTCAGTGATTACACTCCAGTGTAGAACATAAAGACTGATTCAAATTATTCTTCAAATGAGACCAAAGCTGGCTGCAGAATATTGAGTGTCCATTGTTATTGCAGAATAATTTCTGATCATATTAGGGCTCACCTTGTTTTGATATTTAAGTTCCTTGACATATCCAGTGTGGTTATAGCCTGAATGCAGTGTTAATTTGTATAACCACGATAAAACCACCACGATGCACACATGTGTAGTATTTAAAAAGCTTCTTCACAACTCACACTGAAATATTCATATCCATGTATTTCTCTTCAGCCTTCAGGTATGATTCATAGCATCTTGACCATTTGCAGTTTTGCAAACCGAACAGCACAGCAAGCCAATAGGCCGCATATTTTTCGAACGCACATTCACTCGGGTTCAGCATAAATAAAAAATTATGGCCGAGTTGAATGTTCAAGGCCCTCCAGATGTACTACACACTTTCCTCAGGCTTTGCTCAATTGTACTTGCGAACCTTTGAAACATCATTGCATTGCATTGTCGGAAAATAAGGCAAGTAACTAACCGATCGCGAAACAAAACAGAAGCCATGTGGCATTCACCAAAATGGCCGCTCGCATCGTGTACGTGTGGTTACCAGTTCCCCGGCCGAGATAATTTATTCTAAAAAGTATAAACACACGGACACGAATCTCGATTTCTTTCGCCTGGGGAAGCACAGGTAGCCCACACATGACCACAGGGAGTCCACTGCAAGATTAGTATGCGTTCTCCTTCGTCGAACGCAATTAACATCAGGATTATTAAATAAAGGATTGAAATTTAAAGTTGCTAACCTGTCGTAATCATAATTTAGAGAACCATTGGCTAGCTCATAAATACAGTAGTCGAAATAATCATCGTCAAGATGGTTGAAAGGAAAAGAACATTTTAAACAATTTGAACACAGCCAAGAGAGATTATTAAGACATGTACATTTAACATGATAGTAACAAAGGCAGTGTGAACATTGAGTATATCTTTGATTATCCCTGACTGACTTCGCGCAAAATTTACAAACTAAAGGTAAATTAATTTAAAATGAGATTATAGAGTACTTACTATAATAGAAGAAATTACGTAGAGTGCCTATTTTTAATTACGAGTTTGTCCAACACGAAATATGCAATCTTTCCTTGTTCCTTGGCTTCTCTTAACTTTGGATATAAGTCCTTTCGTTTCTGTATAGTCTCCGCCGCTACGTCTTCATTCACGAAGAGTCCTTCAGGCTTCAAAATTCTCGCTTGCTTGAGTATTAGTTCCTTCTCCTTCCAATCGTAGAGCCTACATATGACATGCAGTCTTAGGGCCGGGGCGGGGAGTACCATCAGGTTTCGTTGAGCTACCTGTACGGTGCGCTCTTTCAATTTGTGGCTCAGAGTCAAGGTGAAGCTTCTCTTTCAAGATTCGTTTGGTCTTAGTTTCAGTTTCGTCCCATGTTTCTTTCCTGATAGATTCGGGGATACCAGATATTCTAATGTTATTTCTGCGACTCTGTTTTCAAGGTAAGTTGCCTTCTCGCTGTACTTCGAGACCGATTTCTTAATTTCTCCAATGTCCTGTGAAATATTGGCCAGAAGTTGATCTTTGGCTTCGAGATTTACGCCATGTGACTCGATATCCTTTTGCGAGTATTCTAGACTGGCACGCAGGTTTGCGACGTCCATGACTAGGTTATCGACACGGTTAATCGTAGAGTTCACTAATGAGTCGATCATTGATTTGAATAAGGTTTCCTGGGCTGACATCCTTGCCTTAACGGTGGATAGCAAGACGAACTCGCTCTCACCGAGAACCTCATCAGTCGATTTCCCCTGTGTAGATTTCGGTGGCATTATGCAGTTGATAATATATTATATCATCAGATTAGATCAGTATACTTTTGAGAAATACTATAGTGTAGTGGAAATGACAAATTACAAACTAACTTCCAGTAAATGAGTTTGGGAGCAGTCAGTAATTCGGAGCAAACAAAAGTACGTCCGACCGCCATTCCTGCATCTCATCAGTTCTATCAATTAAATAAGAACGAAACAGCTGTCTATGGCTGCTAACTAGTCCGAGCGATCTTCGTGTCAGGTCTAGCTAACTTCATCCAGCTGTTTCGAAGCCTTCCCAATCTTACTGAACTGTGATTATTCGTCAGCATCAGCGAACTCAAATTTGAATATGAATATACAAATCCAGTGGAATTCTCGCTATCGATTTTCCCCCTCTGTTTATACGTTTTATCAAATGACTATCTTGACACTTCGACTTGTGATTAAGATCTTGTAGCGTAGAGGTCGAAGCACGGCAATCAGCTATCCAACGACATCGCAGCGATAGACAAGGCTCCCAAGGGTATAAACAGCAGCCTCGAACAAGAAATACTGGCGATTTTTGGAAAGAAGGTAAGTCTCTGCTCCAATCACACATCCGTATAGTGAGCCGGTTATGAAGTCCGAGACTGCAAGGTTTGCAATGAGCAACGTCGACGGTGTTCGTAAATTTCTCTCAGAATCTTTGTAAATGGCTAAAACTGGACAACAAAACTGCCAACAGATGTGACAACTGCCAAGGGAACGGAGAATAATAACAATCCGAAGACAAATGATGAATCTGCTTTTCGCGGCTCGGTTGAATTCATGGTGTTCTCTTAAAGTTTCACTCTACTGCGAAATTCTTTAGTAGCTGGCAGCGAGCGTTCTATAGTTGGTAGGTTGGCTTATTGATAGTAAAAACAGACTCTGTTTTAGTGAAACGTATAACTAAGAAACTCGAAAAAATCGATAGAACCAATCAGAAGCCATGCAGGAAAGTTTAATCAAGAGCGTCCAAGGAGGGATTAGTTGGTAGGTTTTGGTTTTCCTTTCCAAAATCAATTAATGATTTCGTGAGCCTCACAAGCTCTGTTAAATTTCGAGATTTCAGAAAATCATTATACCTTCGGTTTGAAAGTTATGAACCTAAAACTTATGTCAGTTACTAATTTTGGCATACTCTTTCCATTTCTGGCATCCATTTTGAGCTAGCACCAATACTTTGATTGACAACGTCACGTGACCAGTTGCTGCAAAAGACCTATTTACTCAGCCAGCCAAACATACATACATACATACATACATACATGCATACTCTTTATTTATACACGGAGTCTCATTCATCATGAAAATTACAAAGATGCTCTTCCAGAGAGCCGTGTGTTTAGTTCTAAGTTAATGATAACAATAATAATATTGACAAGATTAATAATAGTTAGGTAATAAAAAATAAGAATATTCTATTTAAATATGTTCGCTTCTTAAATACTAAAAAATGATGCGGTAGAATTAAAAAAAAGAGGCTACAAGTATTTAGAAAACTGTTTAATACTTGTAGACTCTTGTGCTACTTTAGGTAGATTGTTCCATAGAGATGCCCCTCTGCATGAAAAACTCTTTTTTTTAGGGCTTCGGTGTTGGGTCTTGTAATGAAGAGATTATTCTGAGAACGGCGCAAACTATGCTGATGAATTGTGTTTGTTTTGGTAAATAAATCAGTTAGATATGGCGGAACTTGGTTATTCATGGTTTTGTACATAACGCTTCCCAATTGGCAGTGGCGTCGTTCTTCTAAGTCTTTCCAATTAAGCATGGCTAAGATGTCTTTTGATCTAACGTCATAATTAGAGCCTGTAATGATTCTAGCAGCTCTGTTTTGAAGTTTTTGAAGTTTCTGAGAAAGGCCTTTACCCAGACTTCCCCAGACAGTGCTACAATAATCACAATGTGAGACTATCAGTGAATTATAGATAGAAATTAAAAGATTATAAGGCACGAATGGCTTGAGTCTTCGTAAAATACCAAGTGCCTTGGCAATCTTTTTAGAAATGTTGTCAATATGAGTCTCCCATGTAAGAAACTCATCGACGTGAACACCGAGACATTTATAAGATTTAAACAGTAAGTTTCATAGAATCCTACAAATGACCCAATAAATTTAGCTTATTTCTTAATGAAACTTATAAAACTTATAAGTCGAATTACTGACAATCACATGGCCAGTACGTGCTAACCTAGACTCAGAATCTATATTATGTCATATTTGTCTTACGTTTGTCTATGATAATCAAAATTCATTTTTTCTGTGATTTATGCTGCACGTGGCTTCATGCCAAATGTGTTAAATTAACAAAGAAAAGGTTCTTATCCTCTGATACTTGCCGAAAAGGCATGAATATCAGTTTTCCCCTTTTCATCTATAAATAATTCTCAATTAGTATTCAATCATATCCCTAGTCAGTAACGATATTAGTTGCACCTCAAATTACAATTCAAAATGCTCAATATGTACCGAAAAGGTGAAACCAACTCAAAACAAGATCTTCATTGTGTTTCTTGTCGCCATAAAGTTGACATTAAATGCTCTCATATATCAAAGAATGAAATAATAAATTTCGATCCCCAAAATTCAAATTGGATCGAGTTGTTATTCATGTATTTCAGTCACTTTTCCATTCAAAAACATCAACAATGTCAAGAGTTTACCTTCAATAGCAAATTTTCATTGTTGATGAACACAATCTTTGTCCCTAAGGCCCAGTTCAAACATCGATCTTCTCATGAGCCGAACCATAAGATCGACATATAGAGCGGTTTTCACACGAGTGTCGTAAAACCAAACGCAAATTACTCACAGCCAGCCAATCACAGGAGGAAGTAAATACAAAAAGGCCAACTGAAGGCTGGAAAAGTTCGTGAATGGGTTTCGCCTGAACCAATCACGAGCCAAAGCAAAACCAAGACCAAAACATGATTGGTTTTACTTTGCAATTTCATTGGTCGATTAATAACATGCCATTTTCTCGGCCAATAGTAAAGCTAAGTAAACGCAAAACCAAAATACTTTCGACACTCATTTGAAATCCGCCGCTCTATAGATCGTTTTCACGTGACGTCATCAAAATTCTAAAATCTAAACTAAAGGATCTATAACCCTGTTCTTTTATTTTGATTTAGGTATCGGTATACTCAGTATTCTTTGAAAGTTTTACGTCGATACGGTGAATCGTTATTGAATTAGAGTATTTTGAATTTTGTGACGGCCCAGGTCAGCGTGTTTCCTAAATGTCATGGAAACCCATATATTCCTGCCAATTTAAAATGTTTGACTTGATTTAACGTTAAAAGTGATATATAATGTGTTTTGAAGTGAATGCTAATCATATTGCTGGGAAAATCAGCTTTATTTGTAGAGTAGGTTTTCGGCCGCCATCTTGGTGTACCAAAGAGGTACACCAACATGGCGCCGCATACAAATTACACTAAATTGTTTGAATGTTGTTTGTCCGACAGCTCAGTTACGAAGTACTCTAATGCTCCAAAATTTCGGTCATTTACATATTTTTACCTGCTCTATACAAAACATTAAAAGTATTTTACTAATATCAGTCTTTTCTTGACGCAATTTTTTGTGTGACGTCAGTGAGAACGATCTATAAGTTCGACTGTTGATTCTGACCGGTCGAACCTAATTCAGTCGCTCCGAATGATATTTATATGTGAAGCATAGAGGTCAGCGGTAAACAGACAGTGCAACAATGGCGGACCGAATGACCAACTCAAACACAACTAGAACAAGGGCTTTTCTTCTGGGAATTATTGAACGAAATAGTAGAAGAAGAAGGATGATGCAAACTGCATTAAATTATATTGTTAAAAGAAGGAGATTGCTGCTAAATGTGTCTCATCACTGCGCTCTTGAGGTTTTCGGAGAGCAATGAAACGCCAATCTACAATAGTTTGTGCTGCATATGGGCAACGTACAATTCATGCAGTAGTATTTAATGGTCGCAAAACATGAACTCCATATGTCTTCATGGCCTACTTGTCTTCTCCAGGCAGCCATTTTTTCCCACATCTTCTGCGCATGCCTTTCAGGGGCAGAAGGGGATTGTGGGAATGAAAAAGCTATTATAATAATTTATACTACATTATAATAATGTATGCATTAGATACGGCTCAGTAAAAGTTCGACGTTTGAATAAGAATCGCTCCAAAGTTGTAATTCCCGACTGCCCTTTCGAACTGTACGACTGCCGTGTCGATCTTAATACAATTTGTCGAACTTAATTGATTCAAACGTCGTACTTCTCATGACCTTAATTCACGTATTAGGTTGGGGTGGCCTTCACCTCCTCGGAACCTGCCGGAATAGTACTGGCTATCCAAACAATGCGTAACCCTGAAACAATACAAACCCTAACTATAAAACAATGGACTTCTTTGTCAGTGCAGTCCAAATGGAGTCCAAAAAAATGCAAGGTTTTGAGAGGTGAAGGCCTGCTGATTAGGTTCGGATCATGAGAAGATCGACGATTGAACTGGGCCAAAGTAATGTTGAAATCCAGTCATTACCAACCTTGGACCTTCTGTCATCGAATTACAAGTATATATCATCTGACTTTGACACTAACCCAGATAATGAAATATCATTTGAGCCTGATTTTAAATATTACTCTCTCCATGACTTTCATAAACTAATTAAATTAAATACAAATGTAAATATTAAAACAATGTCTTTCAGTTAAAAATAAGGAGCCTAAATCACAACTTTGAAAGTGTATCGGAATTATTAGCAAGTCTGGACTTTCACCTCAGCATTGTAGCATTATGTGAAACTGGGAATCCAAAGAGCTAAGCACACCTTTTTTGCCCTACTAAATTAGAAGGATATCATGAATTTGAATTCTTATCAGGAGAAACTACTAATAGTGAATGTGGATTTTACGTTAAAATGAAATCTTGTATATCAGAAGAAATGGATGTATCAAAATCCCATTTTTCGGATTTTGTAGTAGAATTATCCAAGTTACAGTCTACCACTGAAAAGTACAATTTGTTTCATAATACTTTCTTGGAGATCATTAATACAAAGCATCTGATAGGGTGCGGAAAAAAATTATGGGGAAATTTTAGGGCATACTATGCGGAAAATATGTTGATTATGCGAAAATTTAAACGATCTATAAAACTGGTAATTGGGTCTTTCCAATATGTTTATATGGTATGTTATATGAACTGCCAGGTGAGGATCCCTCTTCTTCTTCTCTTTAATGATGAATTTATCCATAATAACGGCAAATATTAATTCATTGAAACGCCGAAACAAGAAAGAGGTTCGAGTTTTCCTGCGAATGCAGCCATCAAATACATTAATAAGTTCTAATGTGTCCAAATCCTGCTGCTTAGACCCAGTCCCCGGTCGAGTTCTCAAGAACTGTTTTGATTTGTTGCTTCCTGTTATCACCAAAATCGTTAATCTGTCATTGGCTACTTGTGTTATGCCTCGCAGTTTAAAGGTTGCTGTCTTAGATCCTCGTCTGAAAAAAACATCATTAGACACTGAAGAGTTTGGTAATTTTCGCCCTATATCTAACTTAAAGGTCATATCGAAAGCCATCGAAAAATCTGTTGCGAGTCAAGTTAATGAACATATTGATGAAAACAACTTGCATGAGATCCTTCAATCTGCATATAAGAAGCAACATAGTACTGAAACTGCACTTACTAGAGTACACAATGATGTTCTCCGAGCACTAGATGGTCAGCAATCTGTTATACTTCTCTTATTGGACTTATCGGCTGCGTTCGATACGGTGGATCACCAAATTTTGTTAAAAAGAATGGCTAACCGATTCGGTCTGATTGATGATGTGCTTGCTTGGTTTGCATCATACTTGTCAGAGAGAAAGCAGTTCGTCAGTGTGTCTGGTGGCGTTTCAACGCAACACGACTTACTATTTGGACTTCCCCAGGGCTCCGTGCTCGGACCCATGCTCTTTTTATTATATACAGCACCACTCGCAGACATAATCCGCAATCATGGAATGGGTTTTCATCTTTATGCAGACGACACCCAAATTTATATTTCGTTCAGGTCCTCAGAGGCAGACTTGGCTAGGGCCAAAGTAGAAGCGTGCACCCAGGATATTGACCAGTGGATGTCACGGAATATGCTTAAAATGAATAGGGGCAAAACCGAACTTATGATTCTAAATGCGCGACATCGTCCCCTACCCCCTATAACTTCCGTTTCTATCTGTGGCGAGGTTATTGAACCCTCTGCCACCGCTAAGAATATTGGTGCAAACTTCGACTCAGCCATGTCCATGGAGTGCCAGGTCAATGAAATCTGTAAATCGGCATTTTTTCATCTACGAAACATATGGCGAATACGAAAATATATATCAGTGCACTCGGCTGAGATACTAGTGCATGCCTTTATTACATCACGGCTGGATTTCTGCAATTCATTACTTTGTGGACTGCCAACACAATTGATCCAGAAACTTCAGAGTGTCCAAAATTCAGCAGCCAGATTAATATGTATGACAAACAAGTACGACAATATTACACCCGTTTTAAAGGAGCTACATTGGTTGCCAATAGAATATAGGATCAGTTTTAAGATATTATTACTTACATATAAGTGCCTGAATGACACAGCTCCTATTTATCTGAAAGATCTAGTCCGTCCTTATGTACCGAAACGGCAACTAAGATCTGCCTCTAAGAACTTGTTAGAATTTGCACCATATAACTTGAAAGGGTATGGCTATAGAGCCTTCTCTGTGTCCGCGCCTAGGCTCTGGAACTCACTACCGGACTTTATAAGAGACCACCAAACAGTTGAAAGCTTTAAAATACATGTTAAGACTTATCTTTTTAGACAGGCATATTTTTAAATTTTTAAATTTTTAAAA
The DNA here is from genome assembly GCA_030867875.1 of Actinernus sp. WN-2022. NCBI lineage: Eukaryota > Metazoa > Cnidaria > Anthozoa > Actiniaria > Actinernidae > Actinernus > Actinernus sp. WN-2022. The sequence goes on from JAOWCC010001368.1 coordinate 32,726,308, forward strand.
AAATATTTTTTCTTAAGATTTTTATTTTTATATTATATGTAAAGCGCTAATGGGCTGTAGGGAATTGGCGCTATATAAATGTATTATTATTATTATTATTATTATTAAATGCAGTTTTTTTATCAGTAACTGCGATTGGCTAAAATGCAAACGCTTTTTGTCCAATAGAAATCCGTGTTAGAATGAAACTAATATCCAGGCTCATCGTCAAAAAGATGCATGGAACGCCTGAACAGAGAACTTACCCATATCCAAGAGTGAATTTTAAGTAACAAGCTTTCCCTAAAATTCGGATTTTCTTTACATGTCGTTGTTAAATACTTTTCCCCTCTCTAGGACAGACTCTAGCTCGATTCCTCATCATAGTCGTCTGTCAGGAGAATTACCTGAAAACTAGACTTATTAGCCGGCGTTTATGTCTTTTACGTACAAATACATGCAGTACGTAAATTAAGAGGATTCAATTAAGAGACAATAAGTGATTTTATTTCTTTTAACATGACCCGCGAATAAATATTTATCGGGTTTAGCAAATTTGATAAGTGATGTGCAGTCGTGAAGACGTTGTATTCTTGCCCAAACTATCTCTGCCAGTCATTGCTGATTAAAGTCACATTCAAAGTTTGGTCATTCTGACATTCTTCCTTGTTGTTTGCCATTTTGATTCATTCACAATCGCGTGCCCAGAATAGACTCTCGTACAAATACGGCTTTCATCCAATCAGCGCGCGAGTTTCGTATGGGTTATTTTAAATACATAATTATTTACCATACTTTTAATATTGTTGTTAGCTACTAGATCAGTCTGTACATTTTCGATATTCAACTTAATAGCCCACTAATAGTCTCAACAAAAAATGTCATGACATACTCTTGAATTATTTTTTTCTTAATTGAGCATTTATTTTACTTGGCACTGAATTAATTTATTTGCCTTTCCACTTTTACAGATTCGGAAGATTTCATCAGCCGAAAGCAATATTACCATCAGATGTGGATATTGCGGAAGGCTGAATCGCTCTTTCTTTACCGGCAAGCAAGAGAGGACTTTAAAGCTATTCTTATCTTAGGAACACGAAGGCCAAGAAGAAAAGGATTAACAGCAGAGTTTATCATAATGAACCTGGATGCAAACTCCCACAGGTAATCACCGTCTTTCCGACTCACAAGTGTTCCCTTGTAAAACATTATATTCACAAAATAAAGATTGACAGAAATGAACAAAGGAAGCGCCGCTAACGAAAATAACACAACAATTAGAATGATTGTGGCTGTCGCTTTCCTGTCTCTCTCAATTCTTCTCGCGTTGTTTCCTTTTCCCTCGTCTTGTTGAGCTTGCTCGGCATCTCTTTCAGCATTGCATGTTAACTGCTGGATTTGCTGTCTTTGCCGTTTTAACCTCTTAAAAATGATAACATAAATTACAGTCATTAGAAGAAGTGGAAGTGAAACATGGCTGTGGCTGTAGATGAGAAGAACTACAATGGGTGGGATACCAAAAGAAGGTAGCAGGCACATAAACAAAGCAAGCAACCAGATTAAAGCTATGGCCACCTTGACTCTTCGACTTGTGACTAAAATCTTGTAGCGTAGAGGTCGAAGCACGGCAATCAGTCTATCCAGCGACATCGCAGCGATAGTCAAATTGCTAACAAACAAGACAAGGCTCCCAAGGGGATAAACAGCAGCCTTGAGCAAGAAATACTGGCGATTTTTGGAAAGAAGGTAACTCTCTGCTCCAATCACACATCCGTATAGTGAGCCGGTTATGAAGTCCGAGACTGCAAGGTTTGCAATGAGCAACGTCGACGGTGTTCGTAAATTTCTCTGAGGATCTTTGTAAATGGCAAAAAGGACAACAAAACTGCCAACAGATGTCATAACTGCCAAGGGAACGGAGAATAATAACAATCCGAAGACAAATGATGAATCTGCTTTTTGCGGCTCGGTTGAATTCATGGTGTTCTCTTAAAGTTTCACTCAACTGCGAAATTCTTTAGTAGCTCAGTGGCAGCGAGCGCTCTATAGTTTGTAGGTTGGCTTGTTGATAGTAAAAACAGACTTTGTTTTTGTAAAATGTATAACTAAGAAACTCGGCGTGGTTAAAGAAAAAGTCAAGAACCAATCAGAAGCTTGGAAAAAAGCCAAATACTATTTTATTTGCCATGCAGGAAAGTTTAATCAAGTGCGTTAAAGGAGGGGGCGATTAAGTGGGAAGTTTTATTTTTCTTTTCCAAACTCAATTAATGATTTCGTACAAAAGCACTAAGAGTAATATTTTTGCATTTGCTTGATTGAAAGTGATAAGACACTGGAAACGTAACTTGCCGGATGCATGGAATATCGACGGCTGTCTTCCCAAGCTGTCTACAGTGTTCAGTTGACTCATAACAATTTAATACCTTTTTGTGTTTTTCGTCTCTTAGATTAAACCGGTAGGTTGGCAGGAGATTTGCTAACTCAATCGGCAGCTGAATGCATAAAATTCCTAAATAATGATATACTTATTAAATAAATAGTAGATTGTTCTCCGTGTGCTACTGAACAAATATTGCACGCGCTTCAGGCCTTGAAAAACTGTGGATGCACGAGCGGAACGCTAGTGCATTTAGAATCTTTTCAAGATCTAAAAAATGCATATTTCGTACAGGACATAGTAAAAAATAATATAAAATCCTCCTAAGCGAAACTGGCGCTTTTATAAGAAAACGATGTATTGATGTTCTATTTGTTTAAGTTAACGTAATAAAAAATGAAGCTGTCAAAAATTAATGAATTTATATATAATAGAAATCGTATTCTAGTTGCTTAGAATTATATTTTAAATCTTGACTAGCATGTTATCAGTTCATTATATACCCGTTGGACCTAATAATTGATCTTAAAAATAAGTTGTTTAGAGGAAGAATCGTTTGGGACTTCATTTATGATTTTGAAACCTTTTGGAAGCACAAGGCCGACATTTATTCAATCAACTCTTTCTTCTAAAATTGAAAAAGCACAGCGCATTGAAGGTAAAAAAAGTAATAAAGCACAAGTTCAGATATTTAATAAGAATGACAATTAACTTGTAGACGCCTGTCATTTTAAAATTACTTTCATCGAGAAGAGTAACCGCTTTATCATTGAAAGTTTTGATGCTCTAGAAAATGGCCTCCAAGCCATACTATTCGTAGTATAGTATGGCTTCAGCTATCGCAATGATGCTCTTCACGGCGATTGTAAACGCAGCGGCATTCACTGGTGGTGGCATACTCTCTAGACTGTTTGGTGGGAAAGATGAAACTGCTAATATAGAACGAGAGAGACATGATAGGGCAACGGAAAAATTCGATGCTGCTAGGGAGGCATATATCGAAGAACATCAAACATTGTCCGATTGGATACGCAAACAGGAAGTTGCTGAACGCGATGCTCATAATAATCAACTCGATAACAACCGAGCTTTTGTGCAATCCGATAAGTTACGTCAGTCACTGAAACGACTCGAAGCAATGAAAGAACCTCGTTTATCTGACTACTATCGACCCTCAAGCAATCAGAAGACTGGTGAGTTGATTTTCGTTGGTGGTGGAACGCTAGTCGCTGGATACGCTATTAGTCGATATGCTTTAAACGAATTTTATTATACTAATGATCCATTTAAAGCTATGTATGTATATATGTATCAGTGTGCGATGCGTGAATATTTCGAACTTGCACTGACTAAGGTTGGTGTTAGACTCAAAGGAGATGAATTGTTCGTAGAAGCTAATGTTTTCCTACATATAGATTCCTCTACTTCGTGTTGTACGAAATCTTTCATAGACATGTTGAATTCTAAAGAAAAGCCCGTCATTACTAAGTTCGATGACGTTGGTCCTTTCTACATAGAAAATCTAGAAATTCAAAGCTCCACATCGAATAGATTCTTCACCGTTAGTAATCTAGCGATTTGCAATGACGAACTCATCTATGAGTATATGTCCGTATATGAAGATCAGAATACGAATTGTGATAATGTATACAAAGTCGGTTTAGTATTGGGACGTGATGCCATTGAATCTCTCAATATAGAATCTAGACCAATTAATGTAAGCCAATCTATTAACTAATTGTTTGTTTGTTAAAAAAAAAAAAAAAAAAAAAAAGTAATAAAGACTTATCAATCCAATGAGTTCTTATTACTTTTTCTTTTTTTTTGTTTGGTTTTGTTCTTGTTGAAGGTTTGAATGTATATATACATAAATGGATGCTAAACTTGCGAATATCTTCTATGGTCCTATGGGCTATTGGAAAGGTCATACTGCAATTGGCAAATTGTCAGTGGCGGCAAAGGTATCTGAAGACATAGCTAATAGTTGGTTGGAGAAACAGGCACTATGGCAAATATACTTACCACCACCACGTTATATACCACGACCACATTGGACTGTATCAAAACCAAATGAGGTTCATCAAGCTGATTTGATATTTCTACCTCATGATAGACCTAGTCGTGGAAGGAAACTATATAAGTATGCTTTAGTTGTGATTGACGTTGCTTCTAGATATAAAGAGGCTGAACCTTTAGCGTCGAAAGATAGTGGTGAAGTTTCTGCAGCCTTTGAACGAATCTACAAACGTAGTCCACTAGAATGGCCAAAAACATTGCAAGTTGATCCTGGTAGAGAATTCATGGGACGTATGTCTGAAACATTAGAACTACGTGGTACGAAAGTTCAACGAGGTGAAGCTGGTAATCATAGGGCACAAAATTTTGTCGAACGAGCAAATAGAACGATAGCTGAAAGATTATTTGGATATCAATATGCAAAAGAGATGGTACTTATATCTGAAGGATCGGATGCGCGTAGTAGAGAATGGGTATTGAGGCTTCCTGATGTTATCAAGGCTATGAACATCCGCTTAAATAATTCCTTAAAGCACGTGCTCGGACAAACGTTAGTAAATGCTCAGCCATGATATAATACCTTATAACCACACTTCTCTAATAGGATGTTGAAATGTAATAAATTCACTATAAACCAAATGTTCGCTTGTCTAATCTGTGTCGTATTAATACGTACTAAGATAACAGCATATGTTAATATCGTGAAGTAGAGAATGTATGTTAGTACCATAGATGGATATACTGCATACTAATCACTCCTCTAATAGGTTTTAAAAACGTAATAAATTCACTATAAACCAAATGTTCGAAAACTGCTCTAATCCAGAATAGTGTGGCAGAAACCGGAAATAGTGCACCAATATTAATACGATAAATGAACTATAGTAGTAAACCAATTGTTGGTGTCTGGCTCGATTTTAACAAAATACAACGAACACACACTACCAATTCGTTACATTTATAATAACGAACCCGAAGGGTGAGATGTTATAAATGTAACGAATTGGTAGTGTGTGTTCGTTGTATTTTGTTGAAATCGGGCCAGAACCAACAATTGATATACTACTAGGCTCATCGTCAAAAAGATGCATGGAACGCCTGAACAGAGAACTTACCCATATCCAAGAGTGGATTTTAAGTAACAAGCTTTCCCTAAAATTCGGATTTTCTTTACATGTCGTTGTTAAATACTTTTCCCCTCTCTAGGACAGACTCTAGCTCGATTCCTCATCGTAGTCGTCTGTCAGGAGAATTACCTGAAAACTAGACTTATTAGCCGGCGTTTATGTCTTTTACGTACAAATACATGCAGTACGTAAATTAAGAGGATTCAATTAAGAGACATTAAGTGATTTTAACATGACCCGCGAATAAATATTTATCGGGTTTAGCAAATTTGATAAGTGATGTCGTGAAGACGTTGTATTCTTGCCCAAACTATCTCTGCCAGTCATTGCTGATTAAAGTCACATTCAAAGTTTGGTCATTCTGACATTCTTCCTTGTTGTTTGCCATTTTGATTCATTCACAATCGCGTGCCCAGAATAGACTCTCGTACAAATACGGCTTTCATCCAATCAGCGCGCGAGTTTCGTATGGGTTATTTTAAATACATAATTATTTACCATACTTTTAATATTGTTGTTAGCTACTAGATCAGTCTGTACATTTTCGATATTCAACTTAATAGCCCACTAATAGTCTCAACAAAAAATGTCATGACATACTCTTGAATTAGTTATTAATTGAGCATTTATTTTACTTGGCACTGAATTAATTTATTTGCCTTTCCACTTTTACAGATTCGGAAGATTTTATCAGCCGAAAGCAATATTACCATCAGATGTGGATATTGCGGAAGGCTGAATCGCTCTTTCTTTACCGGCAAGCAAGAGAGGACTTTAAAGCTATTCTTATCTTAGGAACACGAAGGCCAAGAAGAAAAGGATTAGCAGCAGAGTTGATCATAATGAACCTGGATGCAAACTCCCACAGGTAATCACCGTCTTTCCGGCTCACAAGTGTTCCCTTGTAAAACATTGTATTCACAAAATAAAGATTGACAGAAATGAACAAAGGAAGCGCCGCTAACGAAAATAACACAACAATTAGAATGATTGTGGCTGTCGCTTTCCTGTCTCTCTCAATTCTTCTCGCGTTGTTTCCTTTTCCCTCGTCTTGTTGAGCTTGCTCGGCATCTCTTTCAGCATTGCATGTTAACTGCTGGATTTGCTTTCTTTGCCGTTTTAACCTCTTAAAAATGATAACATAAATTACAGTCATTAGAAGAAGTGGAAGTGAAACATGGCTGTGGCTGCAGATGAGAAGAACTACAATGGGTGGGATACCAAACGTAGGGAGCAGGCACATAAACAAAGCAAGCAACCAGATTAAAGCTATGGCCACCTTGACTCTTCGACTTGTGACTAAAATCTTGTAGCGTAGAGGTCGAAGCACGGCAATCAGTCTATCCAGCGACATCGCAGCGATAGTCAAATTGCTAACAAACAAGACAAGGCTCCCAAGGGGATAAACAGCAGCCTTGAGCAAGAAATACTGGCGACTTTTGGAAAGAAGGTAACTCTCTGCTCCAATCACACATCCGTATAGTGAGCCGGTTATGAAGTCCGAGACTGCAAGGTTTGCAATGAGCAACGTCGACGGTGTTCGTAAATTTCTCTGAGGATCTTTGTAAATGGCGAAAAGGACAACAAAACTGCCAACAGATGTCATAACTGTCAAGGGAACGGAGAATAATAACAATCCGAAGACAAATGATGAATCTGCTTTTTGCGGCTCGGTTGAATTCATGGTGTTCTCTTAAAGTTTCACTCAACTGCGAAATTCTTTAGTAGCTCAGTGGCAGCGAGAGCTCTATAGTTTGTAGGTTGGCTTGTTGATAGTAAAAACTGACTTTACGTTTTTGTAAAATGTATAACTAAGAAACTCGGCGTGGTTAAAGAAAAGTCAAGAACCAATCAGAAGCTTGGAAAAAAGCCAAATACAATTTTATTTGCCATGCAGGAAAGTTTAATCAAGTGCGTTAAAGGAGGGGGCGATTAAGTGGGAAGTTTTATTTTTCTTTTCCAAACTCAATTAATGATTTCGTACAAAAGCACTAAAGTAATATTTTTGCATTTGCTTGATTGAAAGTGATAAGACACTGGAACGTAACTTGCCGGATGCATGGAATATCGACCGCTGTCTTCCCAAGCTGTCTACAGTGTTCAGTTGACTTCAGGCCTTGAAAAACTATGGATGCACGAGCGGAACGCTAGGTGCATTTAGAATCTTTTCAAGATCTAAAAAATGCATATTTCGTACAGGACATAGTAAAAAATAATATAAAATCCTCCTAAGCGAAACTGGCGCTTTTATAAGAAAACGATGTATTGATGTTCTATTTGTTTAAGTTAACGTAATAAAAAATGAAGCTGTCAAAAATTATTAATGAATTTATATATAATAGAAATCGTATTCTAGTTGCTTAGAATTATATTTTAAATCTTGACTAGCATGTTATCAGTTCATTATATACCCGTTGGACCTAATAATTGATCTTAAAAATAAGTTGTTTAGAGGAAGAATCGTTTGGGACTTCATTTATGATTTTGAAACCTTTTGGAAGCACAAGGCCGACATTTATTCAATCAACTCTTTCTTCTAAAATTGAAAAAGCACAGCGCATTGAAGGTAAAAAAAGTAATAAAGCACAAGTTCAGATATTTAATAAGAATGACAATTAACTTGTAGACGCCTGTCATTTTAAAATTACTTTCATCGAGAAGAGTAACCGCTTTATCATTGAAAGTTTTGATGCTCTAGAAAATGGCCTCCAAGCCGTAATTTAGTTTTATAGTTTAAGATCCTCAGCTCCAGTAGGAATAATGATTTGAATAAATACGTACGGTAATCAACAGCTCGTGGAAATACTTTAATGTATTCAATTCAGAATTGGATTACATGATTGCTTGTAAGGATCGTAAAGGACACGATTGTATTTAGAGCAGTCTTTCTATAGCGTCGTCTAGTCAAGCCAAAACCAAAGTACAGAACAGTACAGAGCCAATTCCGTGACGGGATCAAGTGCAAACGCAATGAACTAATCGTACAGTCAGCGCCAATACCTGTTTTTTTTCCTGATACTCAAGTATATTAAGGCCTGACTCACCTGTTAATTTGGCATATTTTTATTTAAGAGGAAGTTTCCATCGAATCGTTATGAAACTTGGTGACTATTGTGTGTTTCACAGTTGTGTGAAAAAAACGCTAGTGCAAATGCAATACGAAGAAATTTTGAGTTCATTTTACAGTCGGCGAGTCCATGCAGTTTTCAACAAATCACAAAGATAACCGCGTCTCTAACCTTTTTAATATCCAAACTGTTCAAACTGAGTGCATTGCAGTAAAGTGCTTTAGCTAGCATCGTTTCAATCGAAATCGGATAGTGAAAAGCAATGTCAAAGACCAGGATCCCCCAGATAAATCCTTATCCAGTGGATAAAATAAGTCGAGTTAGGTTAGTACTTATCCACTGGATATAAGGAGATATAAGGAGAAATGTCAGCAAACCATAAATCACTCCATATCTCATGTACAATTCAAAAAACGTATACAGCTATTTTCAAAAGGGTTTATCGTGCATATCGCAACGCCCTTGTCACTGTATACAGCTCTTTCAAAAAGGTTGTCCCGGAGAAACGGAAAGCGACATTCCCAAACCGCAATGCATTGTGGTTGTTGCTGAAAGTCTGGTGAATTCGTTTATTTTTGGGTCAAAAAATTTAAGACGATTAATTAATGGTCTCCTGCAAATAGACCATTTCAGCTTGCCTGTTTGTTGGCCCATTTCAGACCACGTGACTTTTCCCTTGAGTAAAGCGTTTTTGTTTTTCTGTATCCCAAGAGGAATTGTTCCAATTTCTATAATTGGAAAACAAAGCACTGAATCCTCTGGAGAACTATCACGTGGTCTGAAATGGGGCAATAATCAGGCGAGCTGAAAGGGTCATTGATGTTCGAATTCCGCTTTGCTCAGCTGGACATTTCGGTTCATTTCGGTCTGGGAATTTCGTTTGTCCGAGAAAACCTTTTTGGAAATAACTATACACACTGTTGTGTAGCGAATAAGAAATCCTTAAAAATAGCTCCAATGACAGTTTGAAACTTCATCCCAATGACAAAAAACAATCAACAATAGTCCATGTAAGAAATTTAGCCTACATTTCCAATATTTCTTCGGTTATGATTAATTGAGGGTCTGTTCCAATGATAATTATTTGAAATCTATAATTAGATTAACTGGATACAGCCTGGTTATTTTAAGAACGTCACCTGATTGGCGTAAATTGCTATGAGGACCCAGGAGATATAAACAATGTTTAACTAACGAGGGTAGCCTACCAGAACGAGATAAACATAACTTACATTACGTGTTGTGAAACTAGATATAGCTTTCAAATATGGATGTAACTTATGGAAAGATAGCTAAAATACAATAATAAAAACAATTTAATATATAATTATCGATGAAATACCAGTATATATTTTCTTCTAAGAAGTGATATCTTCACACGTGAAGATATCACTTTTGAAAATAAGTACTGGCTTTCAAAGATTTCTAGTCTGTTTTGTAAGAGATTGAAAATGGTATTTCATCAATAATTATTTATTTTAAAAACAGAATATTACATGGCCGCTTGGAGATACGAATTTTATCTTCTCGTGTTGATGAAATAGCAGTCATGGGGATTCGTTATCTTACCTAAAAACATACAAAAATAGGCGAGATCGGGCTCTTGTGCATACAACAGAAAGTAACGGAATTTAAAGTCGGAAACTGGATATTTTACGTTACCACAAAAATTCAGACTGATCATTAAGATAATTTGGAAAATCACGAATTCCCATAAACTGGGTAATAGAACGTAAAGTACATTACGGCGTTAAATAGCCAAACAAAGCCGGTCGAGCAGACCGATCCAGAACTCGAAAACCTCGTGTGTTTCGCGTAATGGTGCAAGGCGGTCGGGCGGACGGGCAAGAACATCCAGCAAAATTTCACTCATGTTATATGTATGGTGCTTCGCTATTAATACAGTTCTGTACTGTCACTCCCGATCGCAATCATTAAATATACACGCAGCTCCATACAGTTATTGTAATGTTGAGAACCGTCCCAGGGTCTCCGTAAACAACGAAACATGACTATGTTACACTAAGCTATCAGAGGCAGTAAACAAGTCACATTTTACAACTACGATAGGCAACTAGTTCCTGTAAAAACTATTGTTGGTCTGCGTCGGCGGGGAAGATAAACACTGGTATGTAATCAACTAAAGTCGATTGAGGTATGCTAACCGCCGTGTAAAGCGAGTAGCAGCTGACGTTTCGAGCGCTAGCCCTTCGTCAGAACATTTTACAACTGACCAGTTTCTCGTTTTCCGATTGGCTCTTTGCGGCATTGGAAATAAGACGACATAACACGTTAGATTACGTAAACCCCGCACAAGATTGATTGCGCACACTCCACCCCTCTTTACCAGTATATTTACTTGTCTTGTAACTTATATTATTTTACACATACTACTTATTATATATTGTCTTTCAATTTGAATATGTAGTTTTTATTTTATTTTAGTATATGTATATTTTTATTCTTAGCTTTTTATCGTTTTTATTTTTTAATTGAAGAAGGCTGAAAGCCGAAACGTCTTAAAATATATCATTGGACTGTCAGAATTGAAGTTGCCTGCCTCCTAAATCCTTCACATTATACGTTCTTCCTTGTATATGTATATGTATGTGTATATGTATGTGTATATGTATGTGTATATGTATGTGTATATGTATGTGTATATGTATGTGTATATGTATGTGTATATGTATGTGTATATGTATGTGTATATATGGAACGTTTCTAATATGAATCAGACTCGGAGATGTAACGGTCATAGCGATTTCAGTAAGGGAGTGGTAGCGTTTTCTTTCACTTTGGCGATTGTCATTTCCGTTGGCAACCTCATTGTGCTTTATGCGCTCTACAAAAACCCTCGAGGACACTTGCGAACCCCTTCCACCTTCCTTATTGCAAACATGGTCACGTCTGACTTCCTAACGGGGTTCGTCTACTAGTGCAGTTGGATTGGACATGTTATTCCTGTTTACAAAAAGGATTCTCCTCTCTCTGTTGTGAAGTAGACCTATTTTTAAATACAATTCAAGAGAAAATGATGTACAAAAGATTAAGTAATTACTTGATTAAGACTGCTACCATCTTCGAAGGTCAGTTTGGCTTTCAAGCTAAGCATTCAACGACACAAGTACTTTTAATATTAACTGACCGTATATACGTCTTTCGAAAAAGGTTCTTACTCCAGGGACGGCACAGCCAGGGGGGCTATAGCTCCCCCCCCCCCCCCCCCCACCCACCCCCACCCCACTTTTTTGCCCCAAAAATAGTTTGCCTAGTTACTTTTCAGTCAGTTTAAGACTATAGTTTGGTCATACCGGCTCCATGACCAATATGGGTTCTGGAATAATCTCTGCGCATGCTTATCATTACGTCAGCCTAGCCTCTTCGAGTGGGAAGTTTTATTACTCGGGCTACCACATGTCGCCCGAGCCCAATCTCGTTCCCAGAGCCCGCGATCTTTTGGCCGCTGGTCGAATAACGCGCGGGCTCTGGGAACGAGATTGGCCGGAGTCTAAATCTGCAGACTCTTTTTTTTGTTCAGTGCAGTTAAAATATGCATTAATCGTATGAGCGCGCACCTCGTGGCTGCTTGCATGGATTAAACTAGAAAACTGAACAAAACTATTGCAGCTTGACATGAAATTCCAGCAGTCTGTTCTTAAAATTAGTACAAGCAAGGGTTTTTCTTCAGACAACTGTCTCATGATCGCGGCAATGGGTCATATGGATTAAAAACAAAACAATTAAAAGAACATTTAAAAGTAAACTTGGCTTATTTTGCTGGTTTTTGTTCTTGTGTAATGTCAGCTGTTCCTGGGCAGTTGTTTGAGCGAGATGAATGTGAATTTTCATTGATTCAAACTTATCTCGTCGCCAGTCAACTGCTGGTCACTCATACATGAAAATCACTTTGAACATTCCTAAATCATCCCAAGAACCATTAGCAGAGGCACAGATGATCAGTCTATTTAGCTGTCAAAAGCCAGGCATTTGCCACCATGGCTTTGTAGTTTGTCTGCTTGGCGACCTGTATGTACTGAACTTCAAACTGAAGTGGGGAGGGGGAGGTGTTTACTTCAGAGTCCGAAAGTAGTGTTGGTATTTGTATTAACCAGAATTTCCATGATATTTATTAAAATCAACCTGAATTGATAGATAATTTGCTCCAAAATAAGACTTGGTTAAATTGGGCTCAAGCCTGGACCCAGTAATGCTGCACACCTCAATTACGCCATGTACAATTACGTCATTTCCAGCCGTTTTCCTTGCGAATTCAAGGTAAGCTTGCACTCCATTGAAACTCACCGATCAACCATCGCAAGTCCAAATCAGAAACAGAAGTGAATTTTATGATAATTATGCGAAATTATAAAATATGAACCAATCAAAATCACTACCGCGATTTCGGAGTAGTGACGTCACTGGATGGCATTGTCGTCGAATTATTAAATTCAGACGTCTCTCCACAGGTACGATAGATAACTAGTTCCTGTAAAAACTAGTGTTGGTCTGCGTCGGCGGGGAAGATAAACACTGTTATATAATCAGCTAAAGTCGATTGAGGTATGCTAACCGCCGTGGAAAGCGAGTAGCAGCTGACGTTTCGAGCGCTAGCCCTTCGTCAGAGCCCAAAAAAAGGTCCCTATATGCATTTATTTCATACTTGACACGGTTTTCTTTGTTCTTCATGAGGCTTTATTTGCCATACATACCCTCATTATAAATGCAAGGGATGTATGAGAAAAGTTCCCGGGATGTATGTATCCAGATGCATTCCGGGAACTTTTCTCATACACCCTTGCATTTATAACGAGCAATTCAATACAATTCAACGATATTTTGTTGTTTCTAGCTTATACACTGAATTGCGCTTGCATTAAGGAATTTGTTTTATTATTTTCTCCAAGGAATTCATTCACCTTGGCTTCAGCCAAACTTACTAAATATCCCTATAATGATTTAGAACCTTTTCTCTGTCTTGATACTCGCCCAAAATTTACCTAAAAAGAGTTACATCAATGAAAATTTTGCGAAAACCTCGTCAAGTATGAAATAAGACACTTAAATACCTCGAACGTCGGCAATAAGCCATATACATCCCTGTATATGGCTTATTGCCTCCGTTCTCGGTATTTAACTCTTACATAAACTCGACTTAAATTTGTTTGTAAATTTTAAAATCGATAAATATGAAATAGAGACTCACCTTTTTATCCAAATGTATTTTCCTTTATTACCTCTATCGCTTTCGGGAGCTAAAGGCCATTTGAAGGGTTTTATGGTTTCACTTTTAAGTGAAGATGCATGAAGTAAGCGGGGAAAAAAGTCCAACCTCGATTCTATGCGAGATATAGACATATTTTTATTAGCTCTTTGTACAACATATAGGGTCATCAGATTGTTGCTAATAAACTTTTAAAGTAACTAAAAAAAGAAAAGTAACTAATTAAAATACTAAGATCCTTGTATCGTGACAGATCTGGCATTCATACACGTAGTTTGCGACTATAGTTGAAACTTCCCTTGGGGGATTGATAATAGTTAAGAAAATATATTTTTCTGATATACGGCTACTATCTAGGTTAGCAAGAGTTTTTAATTTGAATAAGAAATCATTCCTGATTGCCTCAAACGTTTTACATCTTATTAGGAAGTGTATTTCGTCTTCCATTTCTTTGTCGCAAGTTGAAGTATGCGTCAGCAGACAAAAGGACCTTACGGGGGTATGGTATGTTATATGAACTGCCAGGTGAGGATCCCTCTTCTTCTTCTCTTTAATGATGAATTTATCCATAACAACGGCAAATATTAATTCATTGAAACGCATGCAGTACGTAAATTAAGAGTATTCAATTAAGAGACATTAAGTGATTTTATTTCTTTTAACATGACCCGCGAATAAATATTTATCGGGTTTAGCAAATTTAATAAGCTTGATGTGCAGTCGTGAAGACGTTGTATTCTTGCCCAAACTATCTCTTGCTTTCATTGCTGATTAAAGTCACATTCAAAGTCAACGTTTGGTCATTCTGACAGACATTCTTCCTTGTTGTTTGCCATAATAGACTCTCGTACAAATACGGCTTTCATCCGATCAGCGCGCGAGTTTCATATGGGTTATTTTAAATACATAATTATTTACCATACTTTTAATATTGTTGTTAGCTACTAGATCAGTTGTACATTTTTGATATTCAACTTAATAGTCCACTTATAGTCTCAACAAAAACTCTTGAATTACTTGGCACTGAATTAATTTATTTGCCTTTCCACGTTTACAGATTCGGAAGATTTTATCAGCCGAAAGCAATATTACCATCAGATGTGGATATTGCGGAAGGCTGAATCGCTCTTTCTTTACCGGCAAGCAAGAGAGGACTTTAAAGCTATTCTTATCTTAGGAATACGAAGGCCAAGAAGAAAAGGATTAGCAGCAGAGTTTATCATAATGAACCTGGATGCAAACTGCCACAGGTAATCACCGTCTTTCCGACTCACAAGTGTTCCCTTGTAAAACATTATATTCACAAAATAAAGATTGACAGAAATGAACAAAGGAAGCGCCGCTAACGAAAATAACACAACAATTAGAATGATTGTGGCTGTCATTTTCCTGTCTCTCTCAATTCTTCTCGCGTTGTTTCCTTTTCCCTCGTCTTGTTGAGCTTGCTCGGCATCTCTTTCAGCATTGCATGTTAACTGCTGGATTTGCTGTCTTTGCCGTTTTAACCTCTTAAAAATGATAACATAAATTACAGTCATTAGAAGAAGTGGAAGTGAAACATGGCTGTGGCTGTAGATGAGAAGAACTACAATGGGTGGGATACCAAACGAAGGGAGCAGGCACATAAACAAAGCAAGCAACCAGATTAAAGCTATGGCCACCTTGACTCTTCGACTTGTGACTAAAATTTTGTAGCGTAGAGGTCGAAGCACGGCAATCAGTCTATCCAACGACATCGCAGCGATAGTCAAATTGCTAACAAACAAGACAAGGCTCCCAAGGAGATAAACAGCAGCCTTGAGCAAGAAATACTGGCGATGTTTGGAAAGAAGGTAAGTCTCTGCTCCAATCACACATCCGTATAGTGAGCCGGTTATGAAGTCCGAGACTGCAAGGTTTGCAATGAGCAACGTCGACGGTGTTCGTAAATTTCTCTGAGGATCTTTGTAAATGGCGAAAAGGACAACAAAACTGCCAACAATATCATAACTGCCAAGGGAACGGAGAATAATAACAATCCGAAGACAAATGATGAATCTGCTTTTTGCGGCTCGGTTGAATTCATGGTGTTTTCTTAAAGTTTCACTCAACTGCGAAATTATTTAGTAGCTCAGTGGCAGCGAGCGTTCTATAGTTTGTAGGTTGGCTTCTTGATAGTAAAAACAGACTTTGTTTTCGTATAATGTATAACTAAGAAACTCGGCGTGGTTAAAGAAAAAGTCAAGAACCAATCAGAAGCTTGGAAAAAAGCCAAATACAATTTTATTTGCCATGCAGGAAAGTTTAATCAAGTGCGTTCAAGGAGGGGGCGATTATTAATAAGTGGGAAGTGTTCTTTTTCTTTTCCAAACTCAACTAATGATTTCGTACAAAAGCACTAAGAGTAATACTTTTGCATTTGCTCGATTGAAAGTTATAAGACACTGGAAACGTAACTTGCCGGATGCATGGAATATCGACTGCTGTCTTCCCAAGCTGTCTACAGTGTTCAGTTGACTAATAACAATTTAATACCTTTTTGTGTTTTTCGTCTCTCAGATTAAACCGGTAGGTTGGCAGGAGATTTGCTAACTCAATCGGCAGCTGAATGCATAAAATTCCTAAATAATGATATGCTTATTAAATAAATAGTAGATTGTTCTCCGTGTGCTATAAAAAATATTGCACGCGCTTCAGGCCTTGAAAAACTGTGGATGCATGAGCGGAACGCTAGTGCATTTAAAATCTTTTCAAGATCTAATAAATGCATATTTCGTACAGGACATAGTAAAAAATAATATAAAATTCTTCTAAGCGAAGCTGGCGCTTTTATAAGAAAACGATGTATTGATGTTCTATTTGTTTAAGTTAACGTAATAAAAAAAGAAGCTGTCAAAAATGATTAATGAATTTATATATAATAGAAATCGTATTCTAGTTGCTTAGAATTATATTTAAAATCTTGACTAGCATGTTAACAGTTCATTATATACCCGTTGGACCTAAACATTGATCTTAAAAATAAGTTGTTTAGAGGAAGAATCGTTTGGGACTTCATTTATGATTTTGAAACCTTTTGGAAGCACAAGGCCGACATTTATTCAATCAACTCTTTCTTCTAAAATTGAAAAAGCACAGCGCATTGAAGGTAAAAAAAGTAATAAAGCACAAGTTCAGATATTTAATAAGAATGACAATTAACTTGTAGACGCCTGTCATTTTAAAATTACTTTCATCGAGAAGAGTAACCGCTTTATCAATGAAAGTTTTGATGCTCTAGAAAATGGCCTCCAAGCCATAATTTAGTTTTATAGTTTAAGATCCTCAGCTCCAGTAGGAATAATGATTTGAATAAATACGTACGGTAATCATCAGCTCGTGGAAATACTTTAATGTGTTCAATTCAGAATTGGATTACATGATTGCTTGTAAGGATCGTAAAGGACACGATTGTATTTAGAGCAGTCTTTCTATAGCGTCGTCTAGTCAAGCCAAAACCAAAGTACAGAACAGTACAGAGCCAATTCCGTGACGGGATCAAGTGCAAACGCAATGAACTAATTTTTTTTCTGATACTCAAGTATATTAAGGCCTGACTCACCTGTTAATTTGGCATATTTTTATTTAAGAGGAAGTTTCCATCGAATCGTTATGAAACTTGGTAGCCTGTTTGTTATCGGTATTTGTAACAATGACTATTGTGTGTTTCACAGTTGTGTCACGTGACTTGGAAACGACCGTTAACGCTTGAAACTTTTAGAAGAAAACGGGAGATAGAAAGTGAATTTAAATTAATCTATTTTCTTCATTGTTCTGACTCATAATAAGGGCTTGAACAATCCGCCTTTTAATCATGTCCAGATCATAACGGAAGCAATAGCCCAATTCCGCGATATGCTTTACTTGCCACGCACAAAGGTTTCAATACGAGGTTCCGTGCTAAATTAAATTAATTATTTCCTCTGTGAAAAGAATAAATTTAATTTAGCACGGGGCCTAGTATTGAAACCTTTGTGCGTGCCAAGTAAAGCATATCGCGGAAGTGGGCTATTAATTAAGGGAAACAGGGCACGTGACATAGCAAATGGCAAACACCTTAGAAGGCGGAAATACGATGCAATTGTCATTTTAGCAGTGTGATAGCAAACAAAAATCAAAATTTTCCTGTGTACACTTGCCCCATATAAAAAAAACTAGTTTTATGACGTCATCAACTGAGGAATATTACGTGACACTAAATGATTCAGAAAGTCAAATATTAGGTATTTTTTATAGTTTGGACAACTTACACGTAAATATATCAACAGAGCCAGTTAAAGATCTTTAAAATATCTGCAGGGGGTCTGATAAGGACAAAAACGCTAGTGCAAATGCAGTATGAAGAGATCTTGAGTTTATTTTACAGTCTGCGAGTCCATGCAGTTTTCAACAAATCACAAAGATAACCGCGTCTCTAACCTTTTTAATATCCAAACTGTTCAAACTGAGTGCAGTAAAGTGCTTCAGCTAGCATCGTTTCAATCGTAATCGATAGTGTAAAGCAATGTCAAAAACAAGGATCCAGTGGATAAAATATGTTGAGTTAGATTAGCACTTTAATATCCACTGGATATAGGGAGGGCGAGGAGACAAACCATAAATCACCGCTCCATATTTCATGTACAATTCTAAAAACGTATACAGCTATTTTCAAAAGAGTTTATCGTGCATATCGCAACGCCCTTGTCACTGTGTACAGCTCTTTCAAAAAGGTTGTCCCGGAGGAACGGAAAACGACATTCCCAGCCCGAAATGGATTGTGGTTGTTGCTGAAAGTCTGGTGAATTCGTTTGTTTTGGGGTCAAAAAATTTAAGACGATTAATTAATTGTCTCCTGCAAATAGACCATTTCAGCTTGCCTGTTTGTTTTACCATTTCAGACCACGTGACTTTTCCCTTGAGTAATGCGTTTTTGTTTTCTGTATCCCAAGAGGAAATGTACCAATTTCTATAACTGGAAAACAAAGCACTGAATCCTCTGGAGAAATATCACGTGGTCTGAAATGGGGCAATCATCAGGCGAGCTGAAAGATTCCATTGATGTTCGAATTCACTCTTTTCACCTGGTGGCCATCTTGGATTCAAAGCGAGGCAATCCTTTGTTTTTGCCAGGTCAGCCTCGTAGTGAGGGATAGTCAAAATGAGGCTCATCTGGCAAAAACAAAGGATTGCCTCGCTTTGAATCCAAGATGGCCACCAGATGAAAAGAGTGAATTCCGCTTCGCACAGCTAGACATTTCGGTTCATTTCGGTCTGGGAATTTCGTTTGTCCGAGAAAACCTTTTTGGAAATAACTATACACACTGTTGTGTAGCGAATAAGAAATCCTTAAAAATAGCTCCAATGACAGTTTGAAACTTCATCCCAATGACAAAAAACAATCAACAATAGTCCATGTAAGAAATTTAGCCTACATTTCCAATATTTCTTCGGTTATGATTAATTGAGGGTCTGTTCCAATGATAATTATTTGAAATCTATAATTAGATTAACTGGATACAGCCTGGTTATTTTAAGAACGTCACCTGATTGGCGTAAATTGCTATGAGGACCCAGGAGATATAAACAATGGGTAACCAACGAGGGTAGCCTACCAGAACGAGATAGACATAACTTACATCACGTGTTGTGAAACTAGATATAGCTTTCAAATATGGATGTAACTTATGGAAAGATAGCTAAAATACAATAATAAAAACAATTTAATATATAATTATCGATGAAATACCAGTATATATTTTCTTCTAAGAAGTGATATCTTCACACGTGAAGATATCACTTTTGAAAATAAGTACTGGCTTTCAAAGATTTCTAGCCTGTTTTGTAATAGATTGAAACTGGTATTTCATCGATAATTATATATTTTAAAAACAGAATATTACATGGCCGCTTGGAGATACGAATTTTATCTTCTCGTGTTGATGAAATATAAGGCATGGGGATTCGTTATCTTACCTAAAAACATACAAAAATAGGCGAGATCGGGCTCTTGTGCATACAACAGAAAGTAACGGAATTTAAAGTCGGAAACTGGATATTTTACACGTTACCACAAAAATTCAGACTGACCATTAAGATAATTGGAAAATCACGAATTCCCATAAACTGGGGAATAGAACGTAAAGTACATTACGGCGTTAAATAGACAAACAAAGCCGGTCGAGCAGACCGATCCAGGACTCGAAAACCTCGTGTGTTTCGCGCAATGGTGCAAGGCGGTCGGGCGGACGGGCAAGAACATCCAGCAAAATTTCACTCATGTTATATGGTGCTTCGCTATTAATACAGTTCTGTACTCTCACTCGATCGCAATCATTAAATATGCCCCCCCCCCCCCCCCCCCCCCCCGCAATATTCCTTATCATCTTCTTGGCCCTGTTCGCTTCACAGTTTTTAGTTTGTCCGTGTAAAAAAACATGGTATGTCCTCTTATTTACCATGTCTTTTCTCATCTCATGGTCATTTTTCCCATGCCATGACGCAAAACTTGCATGGTAAATAAGAGGACCACGTAAATCGTAAATTTGTTAAATAACACGCTCTGTATATATGGTAGCCGCTTTCACGTTCATTTGTTGTACACATAATAATAAGAGAATAAACTTAACTTTTGAGTATTCGTTGTCCTTTTGTCTTTTGAGCTATAGGAATGGGTGTTTTAGGGAGGTTTGAGTTCTCGACTTCTTCACCCTCTGGTTACCACTGATTTCAAACTACGAGCTTGGGCTGCCTGTGTTGTAAGAATACAAGTCTAAATTAAAAGAATTGAAATAGAATATAAAAAAATATTTGACCGCGGATCTCGGCAGAGAAGCAAGTTGACGATGGCTTAAAAATATATACGTATGAAACACAAGCGAATATAATCAAATCTGTATCTGAAGCTGACACTATTTACCGTTATTTTGTTATCTGTGTATGTTGGTCTCGTCTCGAATGACAACAGGATCTCATCTATAGCTACCGACAGTAAGTAAAATGAATCGATAAGAGTTCTTAGAGAAGTTTAATTGTCCATATAATAAAAAGAAAATTACACGGTGGTTTGAAGATATGAAGTTTATCCTCTCGAGTCGAAAACATTTCACTCGTTCGTTGCGCTCACTCGTGAAATGTTTTCGAGTCTCGAGGATAAACTTCATATCTTCTCACCACCGTGTAATAGGGCGGTTTTCAGTTGAGTGTAGTGAAACCAAACGCAAATTACCCACAGCCAGCCAATCATAGGAGCGAGTAATCACAAGTAACGCATAAATGGCTTCTCTGTGAGCCAATGACAAACCAAAGCAAAACCAAAACCAATTTGCGTTTGCTTTTACTTTGGATTCTGATTGGTTGGTTTACTTTCTCAGCCAATAGGAGAGCTTAGTAAACGCAAAACCAACACTTCCGACACTCAATTGAAATCCGCTCTATCCTCTATATATGTACAACTTTACCAGTATATTTACTAGTCTCGTAACTTATATTATTTTACACATACTACTTATTATCTATGTCTTACAATTTGAATATGTAGTGTTTTTTTTATTTAATATATGTATATTTTTATTCTTAGCTTTTTATCGTTTTTATTTTTTAATTGAAGAAGGCTGAAATCATTGGACTGTCAGAATTGAAGTTGCCTGCCTCCTAAATCCTTCACATTATACGTTCTTCCTTGTATATGTATATATGTAACGTTTCTAATATGAATCAGACTCGGTCATAGCGATTTCAGTAAGGGAGTGGTAGCGTTTTCTTTCACTTTGGCGCTTGTCATTTCCGTTGGTAACTTCATTGTGCTTTATGCGCTCTACAAAACCCCTCGAGGAAACTTGCGCACCCCTTCCACCTTCCTTATTGCAAACCTGGTCACTTCTGACTTCCTAACGGGGTTCATCTACTGCAACTTGACAGGAGTGTCTGGTCTTCTGAAGGCCACGGGTGTTTGCATTGATACATTGACTTTGGTCCAAAGAATGGCCCGGACCTTGGTTCTCTTCGTCAACAACTTTACCATCACGGCGATGTCTTCCACCTTCCTTATTGCAAACCTGGTCACGTCTGACTTCCTAACGGGGTTCATCTACTAGTGCAGTTGGATAAAACTTAGAAATTTATATTATATCTGATCTTAATCCTGGCAAAGCATGTGGTCCTTTTATCATACCTATTTCAATATTAAAATTGCTTAAGATATCACTATGTAGACCCAGTGGCGGATCCAGGATTTGAAAAAGGGGGGTGACTATTTTGACCGGTACAGTATTTTATTTTTACGAATTCTTATACAGAATTTGATTTTTAGCCCAAAAGGGAGGGGGGGTGACATGTCACCCCCGTAACCACCCCTGGATCCGCCACTGAGACCTCTAGAAATACTATATCATTATTCATTCTCCTCTGCATGGTATATTGTTCCAGATAGCTTCAAGATTGGAAATGTTATTCCTGTTTACAAAAAGGACTCTCCTCTCTCTGTTGTGAAGTACAGACCTATTTTAAAATAGAATTCGAGTGAAACTGATGTACAAAAGATTAAGTAATTACTTGATTAAGACTGCTACCATCTTCGAAGGTCAGTTTGGCTTTCAAGCTAAGCATTCAACGACACAAGTACTTTTAATATTAACTGACCGTATATACGTCTTTCGAAAAAGGTTCTTACTCCAGGGACAGCACAGCCAGGGGGGCTATAGCCCCCCCCCCCCCCCCCCACCCTTTTTTGCCCCCAAAATATTTTGCCTAGTTACTTTTCAGTCAGTTTAAGACTATAGTTTGGTCATACCGGCTCCATGACCATTTTTAGCACTAACAAGGCTAAGAATAAGCAACCACAAACTAGAGATCGAAAAAGGAAGGTATGCAAGACCATACAAACCAATCGAGGAAAGATTATGCCATTTCTGCCTCTCGGAGATTGAGGATGAAACCCACTTTGTCTTGAAGTGCAAGAAATATGAAAACCTAAGGAAGGAATTATATGCTTCACTAAAGAATAAATTTAATATAAATGCGGCACACCGATCTGAAAATAGCCTATTATGCACAATCATGAACCCTGACAGTAGAATTTCTAGTCTTTCAGCAAAATTCATTTATAACTGCTTCAACATCAGAGCTGAAGCTCTAACGCAGTGATGCCTGTTCCCACTAACAGAGATATACATAACCTAATTTAACTGAAATTTATTGGACCCATGTCGAAGTACTTGCATGTACAAAACACCAATAAAATGTGTCTGGCTGTCTGTCCCTGTACTCCTGTGGTACATTCAATCCGACATTGACTTATCTAAAGCCTTTGACACAGTAAACCACAATATTTCATTGTCAAAACTTGATTATTATGGCATTCATGGTATGGCAAAAGAATGATTTACTTTCTACCTTACTGATAGGAGGCAATATGTAACCATAGGCAATGTTCAATCAGAAAACTAGAAAACTGAACAAAACTATTGCAGCTTGAAATGAAATTCCAGCAGTCTGTTCTTAAAATTAGTACAAGCAAGGGTTTTTCTTCAGACAACTTGAACAAGATTTGAATCAACTGTCTCATGATCGCGGCAATGGGTCATATACCCTGGATACCAGAGGCTCGAAATCGTCGGGGCGAGCGAAGCGAGACACGGTCATCACGCAAAACAAAACTCCTTCGGGGAATCAAAACTCTTTCGATCGCGGCACGTTACAGTATATTCGTACCTGAGCCCCTCTGGAACCAGGGTATGGGTCATATGGATTAAAAACAAAACAATTAAAAGAACATTTAAAAGTAAACTTGGCTTATTTTGCTGGTTTTTGTCCTTGTGTAATGTCAGCTGTTCCTGGGCAGTTGTTTGAGCGAGATGAATGTGAATTTTCATTGATTCAAACTTACCTCGTCGCCAGTCAACTGCTGGTCACTCAGACATGAAAATCACTTTGAACATTCCTAAATCATCCCAAGATCCATTAGCAGAGGCACAGATAATCAGTCTATTTAGCTGTCAAAAGCCAGGCATTTGCCACCATGGCTTTGTAGTTTGTCTGCTTGGCGACCTGTATGTACTGAACTTCAAACTGAAGTGGGGAGGGGGAGGTGTTTACTTCAGAGTCCGAAAGTAGTGTTGGTATTTGTATTAACCAGAATTTCCATGATATTTATTAAAATCAACCTGAATTGATAGGTAATTTGCTCCAAAACAAGACTTGGTTAAATTGGGATCAAGCCTGGACCCAGTAATGCTGCACACCTCAATTACGTCATGTACAATTACGTCATTTCCAGCCGTTTTCCTTGCGAATTCAAGGTAAGCTTGCACTCCATTGCAACTCACCGATCAACCATCGCAAGTCCAAAACAGAAACAGAAGTGAATTTTATGATAATTATGCGAAATTATAAAATATGAACGGCAATCAAAATCACTACCGCGATTTTAGAGTAGTGACGTCACTGGATGGCATTGTCGTCGAATTATTAAATTCAGACGTCTCTCCACAGGTACGATAGGTAACTAGTTCATGTAAAAACTAGTATTGGTCTGCGTCGGTGGGGAAGATAAACACTGGTATATGTAATCAACTAAAGTCGATTGAGGTATGCTAACCGCCGTGGAAAGCGAGTAGCAGCTGACGTTCCGAGCGCTACCCAATCGTCAGAGCAAAAAAAAAGGTCCTTATATGTATATAAACTTGACTTAAATTTGTTTGTAAATTTTAAAATCGATAAATATGAAATAGAGACTCACCTTTTTATCCAAATGTATTTTCCTTTATTACCTCTATCGCTTTCGGGAGTCTAAAGGCCATTTGAAGGGTTTTATGGTTTCACTTTTAAGTGAAGATGCATGAAGGAAGCGGGGAAAAAAGTCCAACCTCGATTCTATGCGAGATATAGACAAAAACAGACATATTTTTATTAGCTCTTTGTACAACATAGGGTCATCAGATTGTTGCTAATAAACTTTTAAAGTAACTAAAAAAAGAAAAGTAACTAATTAAAATACTAAGATCCTTGTATCGTGACAGATCTGGCATTCATACACGTAGTTTGCGACTATAGTTGAAACTTCCCTTGGGGGATTGATAATAGTTAAGAAAATATATTTTTCTGACATACGGCTACTATCTAGGTTAGCAAGAGTTTTTAATTTGAACAAGAGCCCATCTGGGCTTTCACTCGGGCCACATGAGATTGAAGATGATATTACACTTTCATTTGAAATCCTCTAGTAATAACCGAAGGGAATAATTATTAGCTGAATTTAGCAGTCTTTTGGAGTGGCTGGTAGCGCGGTGACATTCATTCTCTGCTCCCCTAGTATATATATGTAATTTAATATTTTTGTTTTTCTCGTGTATGTAAATTAAAGAAGTTGACCTCTACTTATTCATGTTCATGTTACGCACGCTTATTAGCGGAGCGCGGTAATTACGTCACAAATCTAGACCCCCCGCCAAGACTCAGACAAACAAACCGCTTTTCTTGTATCAACTTACAAGAATTGACTAGCACTTCAGTTCGTCCTCTGTCTATTCTACCAGAAATGACTGCTTTCCTGGACCATATTTTGAAAGAGAACCTGATGATTATACTGTCGAACAGCTTAAACTTTGGCTGAAATACAGAGGATTGAAACAAAGCGACAAACGTCGATCTTGTCAAGCGAGTTTTGCATCTTCGCTGGCCAACCAACGAGACAAAAATTGCTTACTATATAGACTGTCAAGTCCTATTTAAACTGTATCCCAAACTCATCTTTTCCCATGCAATATCGTTGTAAGACTTCACCTAAACATTGAAAAGTTACAAAAGTCAGGTTTTCCTGTATTAAGGCAAAAACAAAATAATGTAGCCGTGTGCCGAGTGCAATCATCTTCTTCCTGATAAAACTCATCGGAGACCAAAGCTGTTATGGCTGGAAGAGCATATACATTATGCACTAGTCAATTGAAACTCCGGCCCGCCGTCCCCGGGACATAGCGGGGAATGTAACATTTATACAGTGTTACATTTTGACCTTTTCCCCTCCCATCGGGGACAGTTGGCTGTTACAATACCCGCCCCTATGGCCCCTGCATGTGCTTCAGAATTTTCAATTGGGAGGAGGCATTGATAAATTGAATATACATAAGCTTCAATCTGTTGTTCCATTATTTGAAAAAAAAACATTTTCTGAAGCACATCACTAGCGGATCCGGGGGAGGGGTTTCGGGGGTTGCAACCCCTCTATGATTCCTGTAAATCACTGTAAATTCAATTTTAAAATCTCTAAATTTAAAAAAAATCCTTTTGCAAACCCCCTTTCACAAAATCCTGGATCCGCCCCTGTACATTTTCTATTACTATACATGCTTTCCGCACTTTTACAGTCTCCACCATTGTCTTGTTTATCAGAAACGTTGTCTGTCAACAAAAAAAAAACAATGCGATGTCATGCAGCTGCGTTTAAATATATTTTTTAATCTGATATTTTGCCGTGACGCAAACTTTAACAAAACCGGCTTTGTTGTTGCAAATAACAAAGAGTGTACTGTGTAATAATAAACACTTCCTGATCTACTACTCGTGACTTAACTCAGTTTAATGTTCAAATTTCGTGCATTGTACAAAATCCAAGCATGTGATTGGCTAATGAGCGTGCATTATTGGTGACCACAGCACTCGACCCAGACCCTCTCTTACCTAGGGAAAGGGAGACCTAGTCCTTCGCTTAGTTACGTGTTTGGACGGCTTGGAAAACCTCATCGCATATTAAACAGTGAAAATGCAGACAATTACTAGAAAGGTAACGGCAGGATTGAACTCTGTTGCCTGTGTGACAGAAGATATATATTTTGAGGCGAACATTTGCATAATCGCTCGTTGGAAATGGCTGATTTGCGAGTGCTGGAAGTACAACTTTACAAGTCAACATGTGTCCGAGTGAACAAAGGTTTCTACAACACACTAGTAGTCTTACTTAAGAAATGGATTGTATTTCCGAGACCTTACTCGGTCAATAAGAGGAGAAAATTAAGCGAGAATTCAGTGGATGGTTCGAAAACCCAGGATATTTGATTTGGAAAATGTTTGCATCGGAGCCGAGCACATGGCCGGAGGCCGGTTTCGAGTCAAGATTTCAATTCACTCACTGCCACTGGAATCTGCAGGTTAGTTATTTTCGAATGAAAGAAACTATTAAAGAAAGCAGACTATCTAGGAGTTAAGCCGGCTAAATAATTGATATTTGAATACATGGCTCCAAGAGAAACGTTTTCGAGTTAAATGTACAAT
This sequence comes from Actinernus sp. WN-2022, assembly GCA_030867875.1. Taxonomy (NCBI): domain Eukaryota; kingdom Metazoa; phylum Cnidaria; class Anthozoa; order Actiniaria; family Actinernidae; genus Actinernus; species Actinernus sp. WN-2022. Next base: position 32,753,362 of record JAOWCC010001368.1, read on the forward strand.
CATACTATTCGCCTCACATTTTGTTTTCAGGCAAACATTTGCATAATCGTTCGTTAGAAATGGCTGATATGCAAGCGCTGGAAGTACAACAACTAACAAGTCAACATGTGTCTGAGTAAACAAAAGTTTCTACAACACTCTAGCAGTCCAAACTGAAGAAATGGATTTTATTTCCGGCGAGACCTTACTCTGTCAATAAGAGGAGACAATGAAGCGACAATTCAGTGGAAGGTTCGAAAACCTAGGATATTTTTATTTGGAAAATGTTTGCATCAGAGCCGAGCACATGGAGGCCGGTTTCAAGATTTCAATTCACTGGAATCTGCAGGTTAGTTATTTTCGAATGAAAGAAACTATTAAAGAAAGTAGACTATCTAGGAGTTAAGCCGGCTAAATACTCGATATTTTAATACATGGCTCCAAGAGAAACTTTTTCGAGTTAAATGTACAAACATGTACTCGCAAGGCGTCAACTAAACTGACCGAACGCCAAAGTAAATTATTCTTTGCAAAGTTATCTACTTCTGTTGTTATTCATTGTCTATTGAAATGACGTTTCTTTGTGGAGATATTTACCGTAAAATGATTTAATTCATGCGAAATATTTGACTTCTTTATGAAATTGTTATTGACAACTGATTTCAATTGAAATTCACGGCTGACAGTGCACTCAGTTTGAATATTAAAAGGATTAGAGACTTTATGTTTGTACTTTATCGGCAAAATACAGTCACTTGCTGACTGTACGATGAACTCAAAATTTCGTTCATCGTACAGTCAGCGCGTGCCTGTATTTGTCGATAAAGAACTCACAAGCAGTCTCTAACCCTTACATAAACACTGCCTCTGATGGAAACACCCAGGACTTGTTTAAATTAACTACGATTTTTGCGTGTCCCTAGCTTCCGCCATGTTTGATACACGTTGTTGATGCTCGAGCCCAGTCCCGCTCTGTCGTGGCTGGCGTTACAACCACCGCTAAACTCCCCGCAAATTTTGCAAATCGTTACTTTCCCCGTTCCACCGGAGAAATGCAGCGTTAAATGTGCGTTATTCCACGGCCATGTCCCCGTTAATGCCCCACTATGTCCCGGTGGTCGGGGGGCCGGGGTTACAATTGACTAGTGCATTAAAACTATGAACTGATAGCATCCTAAAATTCGGCAATCTTGCTTATGTTGGTGTGCTCTTTCAAACCATTATATTATTGTTTGCATTTATCGAGTTTTCAAATTTAATACCTGCAGCTCCGAAAGAAATTAACTTCATTTGTGCTCAGAAAATAAATCAAAGCATTGTAGATGTACTGTAGACGAGGCTTTGCTTCCAAAATTTATTTAGAATCCACTGATAAATTCAAGTAAACTTAATGGTTGAACAGTAGTTCCTTCTCATTGTTTACTGGTGGATACATAGTCAGGGTTTCAGTAATTTATAGCCACTTACGTTTCATTGCCAGACCTAGTCTCGTTGTTCTGTGCTTTTAAGGTCTCTTTGTACAAACATTTATCCAACGCTGACATTTCTCACTGAATTTGCTGTAAAGGTTTTGGAACAGAAAAGCTCCTCCTGTGAGTGATCAAAAAGGCCGAGAAAAGATGAGAAACCTCTACTAGCGGTGTACCGATCGATGCTTCATTCTCCGAGACATATCTCTTTGAGCGCCGGATTTATGAAGGTTTTTCACATCTAGTCACTCTTACATCTCCCCCAGCAACAATGCTTGGTAGTCACCATTACTGATATGACTGGGAATCTTACTGAAGCAGCTGAAGGCATTGATTCTTTTTTTTTTATCGAAAAAAATACGAATTCGGTCCTAATTTAGTCTGCTGTTCTGCAGGTTCAGAGTACTAATAGATGAGTGTCTCAAATGTATGTTTATATTTGTCCCATATTATAAGTTGTATCCTGTCCACCTATGATGGAGCTATCACTATATTTCTCTACTGTTCTTTCTACTCTGCGGCTCTTTGATCGCGTCCATATCGGTATTTGTTGGACTAAAGATTATTAACTGAAATGCCCGTTTTGTTTATCTCTATTTAAAAGCTTTTACCCTCCTTCCCAAAACTGCAGTCTGCTCATTATATTACAGAACTATAAAGGGAACTGTTGGAAGCCTTTAATTTCTCGAACCAAAACCTCGGCCGTGAGAGGAGTCTTGAGAGTTGAATAACTGCTTCGGTCATCGTAAATTATTCTGTGCTGAGTGTTTATTACCTACGAAACGTACCTCAAACAAGAGCGCCAGTTGAAATATCCTGAGCCTGTTGGAAGGCTTTCGCACGAGTGAAGTTAAATAAAACATTAAACTGCTTACATTTGAGAGATGGGACTCCAAATTTGAGAGAAAATTCCTCGCGCCGTCGTCCACGATCTTGATTTTACTGTATTAAATTATGTAAATAAATTAACCTGGCGTTGTTACGTGACCAGCACAAGTGCAATCTGATTGGTGTGAATTTGACCTTTAACGCATGCGCAGAAATTTTGCTACATGAAACAAAAAAAAAATTAAAAAGAAAAACAATAACGGCTTGCAGATTTAGACTCGGTGCTGCCACAGGCAGCCCGAGTAATAAGAAATCATTCCTGATTGCCTCAAACGTTTTACATCTTATTATTCTTTGTCGCAAGTTGAAGTATTCGACCCAGGCTTTTTCTTACACGGTAATGGGTCAGGAGAGGTCACATTTTCACCATTTCAAACAAGCCTAGAGTATCCTCTGTAAGCCAAATATTTCTTCGCAGAAGTACTCAAAACCTTTCAAAGTTTCATATATATAAAAATTGCAAAAGAGTTGAGGGGCACTTTAAGGACGGTGCCTACTATTGTCAGCGCGCATGCTGTTCTGCGCATCTTGCGTCCCACGGGTCATCCCGCGAGATAGGCCATTTGCAGAACTATTTTGAAAAAGCTGTGTTAATTGTGTAATTTGACAGACAGAAAGATGAAGGATTTTAAAATACGGTCGATAGATATGCTCGAGAAATGAACGATTTGGGAAATCTTTAAATTCCACTACACGGCCACGAAAGACAATTTTCAGCTAAAATGGTATTAAAAGAGCCGACCATTTCAATGATTTATCGTGGGGAGATGGTCGAAGAATCGTAGATTTAGGAGATTTACCCGACCAATTGAATGAAGGTTGTTTGGACTGCCATGAATCGCTGCTGTCTTTTCGCCCAGCGCCTTGTGCTTTAGGCCTGTCGATGCTTTCGAGTTTCGTCAGTTTCTCCAAACATGGACTCGGCCGAGTATAAACAATGTGTGAATACGGTCAAATAAGCTTTGTGAAAACGGGTAAATCTCTTGGAAATCCAAAGAAGAATGAAGAAGGGAGGACTGTATGGGGTTTGAGCACAAAAGAAGCAGTAACAGGTTTGATTTTCAATGAAGAAAGTCGAAAGACGGCACTGACTCTTTTCCCCACCGCCATTTGAAAATCTCCCAGAATGCAATAAAAGAAACCAATTTTCAGACTTACTAGAGAGGCCTTGGTAAAAAATGTCAATTTTTGAAAATAAAATTAGCGATAGAGGCCTACCATCCACATAACTTTTTAAAACGCGTGGATACCCCCATTTTTTTTTTGTAATCTATAATATAGAAGCTAAACAACGTTTACATATATTTTTTGTCTTTATAAAATTGAAACTAGATGCCCATTTCAGCAAAAAAATATGTCTGTTCATGGTCACTAATGAGGCTTAGAAAGCAAAATCTGTACAAAAAATGATAATAATAATAATAATAATCGTTATTTATATAGCGCTGTTTCCACAGAGAATAAGTACCCAATAGCGCTTAACAAATAACACAAGGCTGCGCGTAACAATAAATTGGCGCTCACAACAATATTCAATAAATAACTATATCAACAATAAAAAATAACCTACAACTACAGCTAACTAATTAACAACATTATAGAAATGAGAAACTAAAAACTAAGCTAGCCTAACTATAGGTAAAATGATAATAACCATCTGCGTTTTACATGGTAAAAGGTAAACAAAGATATGTATAAAACTAGAAGTAATCATAGATTATCAAAGTGCGTTCGACATATTTTTTGAAAGAGAAAGCACTGTGGTAACAGTCAGAGAAGCTGAAAAATTGCTGCTGACAGCAATGATGTGGACGGTGTACGAAGTCGGCTGTATCTCAATAACACATCTTAAATATGCCATGGTACACCATGACACAATACATGTACACCATGACATATATGATGTTCTGCAAATTCATGGATACCATGAAATTAGACATGTATAGGGTCACTTTCTTATGTGCCAGCTCTGCATCTCTTCTGCCGTTCCGAGCTCTTCTGAAGATATATTGCGAAGCGGCTCTCACGTTTCGAACACGTGTTAAAAGCAATACCTCTCATTGGTTTGCGACCTTCGCGACCGGTAATTATGTTCAGCCAATCATAAAGCCGCTCTTTAGAGGTGAAGGCCTTCTGTCATTTATAGCATCTTGACCATTTGCAGTTTTGGTATCGGCAAACTGAACAGCACAATTCAATACAGCGAGCAAGCCAACATCATATTTTTCGATCACACATTCACTCGGGAGTCGGGTTCAGCATAAATAAATAATTATGGCCGAGTTGAATGTTCAAGGTCCTCCAGATGTACTACACACTTTCCTCAGGCTTTGCTCAATTGTACTTGCGAACCTTTGAAACATCATTGCATTGGTTGTCGGAAAATAAGGCAGGTAACTTGCCGATCGCGAACAGAAACAGAAGCCATGCTGGCATTCACCAAAATGGCCGCTCGCATCGTGTACGTGTGGTTACCAGTTCCCCGGCCGAGATAATTTATTCCAAAAAGTACAATCATCGGCACCATACACAATCTCGATTTCTTTCGCCTGGGGAAGCACAGGTAGCCCACACAGGACCACAGGGAGTCCACTGCAAGATTAGTATGCGTTCTCCTTCGTCGAACGCAATTAATAAAATGCCTTCTTGAACAAATAGGTCTTGAGTTGCTTCTTGAAGCTCATAAGTGAGTCACAGACCCTTATATCCTGTGGCAGGGAATTGCACAGAGTAGGCGCAGCACAGGAAAATGCTCTATAGCCATAGGAGCGCAAGTTGTATTGTGGGACTACAAGCCGGTTCCTGGAAGACGATCTAAGATTAAGCTTAGCAACATAGGCAGTAATTAAGTCGGCGATATATGACGGTGCCGTTCCGTGTAGAGCCTTATAAGTAGTTAATAATATCTTAAATATAATCCGTTCTTCTACCGGAAGCCAGTGTAAATTAAACAAAACAGGTGTTATATGGTCACACTTACGGGTTAAGGTAACCACCCGGGCTGCGGCGTTTTGAACACTCTGCAGACGGACAATAAGGTGTTTAGGTAAACCATACAGTAGCGAATTACAGAAATCTAACCTAGAAGTAACAAATGCGTGGACTAACGTTTCAGAAGACTGAAAGCTAAGGTATTTTCTGATACGACTAATATTCCTAAGATGGTAGAAGCCAGATTTACAGAGACTAGTAACATACTGTTCCATTGTAAAAGAAGAATCAAATAGTACACCAATGTTTCTAACAAGGGAGGATGGGCAGATCACCTCATCACAAACAGAGATGGAGTCAAGAGGTGGCAGAGGGCGATGGCGAGCATTTTGAAACAGCAGCTCAGTCTTGTCTCCATTCAGTTTTAATTTATTCCATGTCATCCAGGCATCTACATCACGGACACATGCCTCGATCTTAGATGTTGCCATGTCAAGTTCACTAGTGTCAGATGATTTAAAGGTGATATATAGCTGAGTGTCATCAGCATAGAGATGATAGTCCATACTGTGTTGTCTAAGTAGATCACTGAGTGGAGTTGTATAAAGCGAGAATAGTATCGGTCCCAGAACGCTGCCTTGAGGAACACCGGAACGAACGGTGTACTTGGAAGATTGGCCCCCGCGAACATTGACAGTAAACGTCCGGTCAGTCAGGTATGACCTAAACCAGTCATGGGCCTTATCGACAATCCCGAATCTTGAAGAGAGCCGAGACAACAGGATTTCGTGGTCAACAGTGTCGAAGGCGGCTGACAGGTCAAGAAGTAGGAGAATCACGGACTTCCGATTGTCTATTGCTCTCAACGCAAGATATCGTTTTGAACCTTTACTAACGCAGTTTCCGTGCTGTGGCACTTCTTATAGGCAGACTGGTAAAGTTCATCCAAGTTGTTGTCATTAATGTGTAGGCACGTTTGAGCCGCTACAACTTTCTCAGTTGACTTGGAAATGAACTTTAGATTAGATATTGGGCGAAAGCTGCTAAACTCGTCTGTGTCCAGTGAAGCCTTCTTTAGACGTGGTTGTAGGGAAGCAACCTTTAAGCTCTCCGGTAAGACGGCATTTAGCAGCGAAGTGTTGACCATCTCGGTTATCACCGGAAGCAGATCACTGAAGCATTCTTTCAGAACCCGAGCAGGAATGGGATCGAGAGCACATGACTTGACACACTGATTAAATAGTTTGATTGGCATCCTTTGTGAAGAAAGCTATGTCTAACGTTTTTTGCCCTAATATTTTGCCAGATAACCCAAAATATTAATCGAATTAAAAAATAGTTTCTCGGACAAAGAAAAATGCTGAGTCAGCACTTTTTCCGATTTTCATCCTTAATTATCTCTCTTAAACGTATGGGTACCCCACAATTTGATTTTTTCTGATTTCAAAAGCTCCTTAGGGGGTTCAAACAATCCATAATATTTTTAGAAAACAAATTGGTTTGCAATTAGTAGGCACTGTCCTTAAATAAACCCCACCAGTGTAGACTGACACACTAATTAAACCAAACGGTTTGGCTAGAGTTAACAAAACTTTATTCGTTTTAAACACAATACATATTAACAAGGCAAGTTACACAAGGTCCTATATTGTTACCCTTACTTTAAATATACCCCAAGTGTGGACTGACACACTGATTAACTAAAACGGTTTTCATTTTTACACCCAAACCACTCCGTCCAAATTCTACTGAATTTGATTTGTGGTATCAAATTTAAAAGTCCAAGAACACAAGTTATGTTATTTACCAAAATCTGATATTCTACAAACCTACAGTTTATGCATCTAAGTATGCTTCACCTAAGAACGACAAGGAATGGAAAAAGGTGTTAATTTTCTATCCTTCTTTCTCGTAATTTCATAAGTTGATACTCATAACCCCAATTTTTTTAACGTTAAACAGGTAAATAGTTGAACTGTATATTTCTTGATTTGGTTGTTGCGTTTATGAGTTTGAGGTTTCTATTTCCAATAGGCTAATTATGCGATGTCACATAGTAGGCCAACAAAAGGTCATTTCTTGTGAATTAAACTTCCCGATTTATACAAACTTTTGGTAAAATCACTAATACAAGGCTCAAACCTAACAAGTTTGTTTAGAAAAAATCTCGGTCAGCACGTTTTGTATAATAAATAGCACTACTATGACATCACATAATTCAGTAGCATATTGCAAATATAAACCTTTATAACTCCTAGACGTAACACCCAAATCAAGAAATATTTTACAGTTCAACTATTACTTGGAGAATCAATTTTATTAAGGCATATTCAAGCAAAATCATGTTGGTATATTGTATTTTGCTACAGTTATTTGCTGGATTATTACTTAATTTACGTCGAATTCCGTTATATAATATTATGTTGTATATATAAATATATACTTGAAGTATAAAGTATTTAACTCAAGCAGTCCGAAAAATTCACCGACGGGATATGTCAGTAAAATGTAAAGCGCCATGAAACTGTGGTATATAAATATGGCCTATTATTATTATTAATCGGAGATTCTAGAAATGCCTCTTTCAATAAGTAATTATTTCTTTTTCAAACACACCGGCTACCAGTATCCAAGGTATTTCAAATTCAGAAAGCTAACGAAAAAAGAAAACTCGACGTGGAAACGTTAGATCTGTGTGCACTCTTATTGAAAAAGAATACAGAAGAAAAAGAAATACAACAGTAACAAAACAGGAGACAAAAACAAAACAGAGACGAACCCACGTCCGTAGAGTGTCAACCAAACTGGGAAGAGGGCAAGAGAAAAGAACCCGCTTTCAGACCACTACATTTGATGTAATTATACCTTAGGTAGAGCGAACCTGCGAGGTCAGTGAGCGGGCGGAGCACGATGTAAATGTGCAGAATCTCTTGAAAGTTTTAAATTTAAGCTCAAATAAATTTTAGCGGAAAATAAGTGACATTATTGCATGATCAGCTCGGTTTTCTTTGTTATTCATAGGGCTTTATCTACGATAAAGACCGGTTGAACAACAGAGTTGCTCATTACGTGTCAATATACAGAGAAAGCCCTTGCATTTATAATGACCAATGCAAGGGCTGTTCTATCACCCAATATTAGAGCTCAAGTACGACACTCACTCACTCCCTCTTTATAAGAACGCGAGCAGTCTTATCATTATGGGACGTGATATTTTTCCAACATAGTCCAACTGCGCATGTTAATGACGTAATCTTAACCTCTAAATAATAATTCTATTGTTTGATTCAGTGCTTTGTTTAATTTACAAAGTTGCCAAGGGTATTGTTTACTTTTTCTGAAGATCAAAGAATTAGCCAGTAACAAAACGAGCGGGGTACTGGAGCAGAGTAAGTAAAACTAATGCAATTAATAACTAGTCAAAGTGAGCATTATTTTCCAAAAGAACAGATCAATCTTAGCTAGTCTGGAAAGTTTGGTGAACTTTGGTTCAATATTGATGATGCTACAAGGCATCAAATATGTCAATTTCCCCATACAAACTCATATTTTTTAACGTTCATTGTAAAATTTTGGAGGGACAAAGAAATTTCAATTGCTTTATAATTCGGACAAGATTCACTCGAATCACGTCAAACTTGGCACACATACTAATTTCAACATGCTCTATCATGTGATGAACTTAGAATTAGAATTAGAGTAATTCTTATAAACTCGGTCCCAGTCCCCTGCTCGTTTTGTTACCGGCCAATTGCTTTCTCATAGGAATAGCTCTGGCGACGAAACCTCGCAGATCATGAAATAGGTCAGATAAATACCTCGGTTCTCGATATTTATCTACGGCCCTCGGGCTTTGTAGGACTTAATGCCTCGGTTCTCAACATTTATCTCTTACATAGTTTTAACTATTAAAATATTAAGCCTATTTATAATATTTATTGTTTATCTATCTATGTATATATGTAAGTACGTTCGTACTTGTTATATAATTATAGTTACTATCTTTTTAAGTAGAATGTTATACGGCCTACCTGAAATTTAGCATTATGAGAGTGAGTGAGATTTTCAGAGAGTTCAAAATTGCATGAGCCCGTAAGGCGAATGTAATTTGAGCTCTTTGAAAAATCTCACGACTTCAAATTAATCCAGAATTACACGAGAAAGCCATGATTACTTGTTAATAATATTTATCCGCGTATATTTGTGCTTTTTGTCGTGATGTTATTCAAAGGTTTTGCTTCAGTTTTTCAACTTCTCCCGGCTGTTAATGTGGAAATCTCTCCGTTATTGTTCTACATTGTTGCAAAAGTTTGAAAACACCCCCGTCTCTCGGTCAATCCAATTCATAAATTCCAGTTGGATATAGTTTGTTCACATCTGAGGTATTACATGGTTTGGCACTGGTGTTTCTCAGCCAATCAAATTCGAGAACTCTGCATGTATATTATTAGCAACAGTAAGCGTTACGGGTTTACTTATTGATGAAAACTCAAAATGTAAAAGTTCTAGCGGAGCCTTCGGAGCTCTTCAATAAGATCAAAAAACCTGGGGGATGACGAAAACAAGAGAAAACACATGCAAGTAAAACAAATCCCACCACGGCTCAAATTAATCCCTAATTGCATTCGAATCCATATGTGTAGCAGATTTTGTACGAGTACCGCAACTGTACGGAAACTAACGGTACAGTAAACGTACGGTAACTTACGGCACCAGAACCGTACGGTAACTTACGGTACCACAACCGTACGGTAACTTACGGTACCGTATCTAGACATTGGATTGACTCAAACAGGCGCAAAACAATAGGGAACTCATTTCAATATCCCGACACGTCGTACCGTAATCATTCCGCACTGCAAGTCATTGCCGTAATGTTGCTACTAATACGGAATCCGCTACAAAATGGTGCAAAGTCCGCATGGTTACCGTAAGCGCATACGGGTGTCTTACTACAACAATATCTGCCTTTTCTTAAGGCTTCACTTGATTTAATTAACTACTTAAATAAAGTTGTAATCTCTTTGTCGACTGGCTCTTATCACGCGGTGGCCATGGTGGCTAGAACAATAGACTTCCCACGCCCAGCCTCGCACTGAGTAGTTTCAGAACGAGGTTAGATGGGGTGAAACAAATTTTCCTGGGACTCAACATGGCCGCCGTGTGATAAGAGTTACTCTTTTCACCTGGTGGCATCTTGTATTCGAAGCGAGGAAGTCCTTTGTTTTTGCCAGGTTAGCCTCGTTTTGACTATCCCTCACTACTACGAGGCTAACCAGACAAAAGCAAAGGATTGCCTCGCTTTGAATCCAAGATGGCCACGGTGAAAAGACTGTTTGTTGCCCCATTTCAGACGACGTAATTGTTCTTCAAAAGATTCAGTGCTTTGTTTTTCAATTATAAAACATTATACATTTCCTCTTGGGATACAGAAAAAACAATAAGGCATTACTCAAAGAAAAAGTCACGGGGTCTAAAATGGGGCAACAAACAGGCAAGCTGCTACAAAAAAAGGTCCGTATTATTATATTATTATATTACTGTAAACGCAAACTAAACGCATGCAAGTGTAACAAACAATACCGTATATGGTTAGCGGCTCGAGACGTTATCGTACCTTTGCGACAATAAACTATCCCCAAGACTACAGTGTTAAAAATAAGCGTGAGCAGAGAAACTTTTAAGAATCTAAATCGGGTTCTTTCGTTATGTAAGTTCATAGCGCATGCTCGGAAAGAATGATTAACTGATATTTGTCCTTAACGAAACTCGATTTCACAATTTTCTTCTTGGAACAGAACATATTAATATTACACTCAATGACTGGTTCCGAGGGAAACAGTGATATTTGTTTCCCGAGATCTCGATGTTTCCCGAGACAAAAACATCGGTGAGTTTTGGTTTCCCGAGGGACCAGTCATTAAAGGCCAACAATCACCTAGACGCTTTGCGGTGTCTGATATATGATTGGTTGGTTATTAAGTCTTGCTTCACGTGTGCCAATCACCTAGACGCTTTGCGGTGTTTCATATATGATTGGTTGGTTATTAAGTCTTGCTTCACGTGTGCCAGTCACCTAGACGCTTTGCGGTGTTTGATATATGATTGGTTGGTTATCAAGTCTTGCTTCACGTGTGCCAATTTTCGGCTGCAACAAAATGGCGACTAACTGGGTGTGCACCCGCAAAGCATCTAGGGTGAGTGGGGGACTTTAAGTGACTTGTTATGCAGGCTAAGAATTATATTCCATATTGTTAGAGGGAAAAGGCAAACCAAAACGTTTTGAAAGACTACGACATCACGCTATCTTCTGTCACGCTTTGATCACGTGCGGAACGCTGGCTATGCCATGCTGACGTGTCCTGAGAAGGACGTAACGTCGGTCCATGGCAGCCACTCTAATTCCAGCGCTTTGCGTGTTAGCTTTAGCTAACCGTAGCGTTGATTGGAATAGACTGCTGACATTAATATTCTTTACATATCGACATTTGTTCATATTTCGCCAATCCATGTCTCTTCATACGGTGACGGGAAACTAAGAGCTGTACTAAGGAGGGTAACGACTCTCTAGAGTGGGCACAGCATGCCGTGGCATTGAAATGGTTTCCTTATTGTTTGTCTGATCCAATCAAATTGCAGTGTTACGGTACATTACGGTTACAGTACGGTTACAGTACGGTTACAGTACGGTTACATTACGGTTACAGTACGGTTACATTACCGTTACATTACCGTTACAGTACGGTTACATTACCGTTACAGTACGGTTACATTACCGTTACAGTACGGTTACATTACCGTTACAGTACGGTTACAGTACGGTTACATTACCGTTACAGTACGGATACAGTACGGTTACATTACCGTTACAGTACGGTTACATTACCGTTACAGTACGGTTACGGATATGCCGTATGTTGTTCCACTCATTCGAAATCCGCTCTACAAGATATGATTGTCGAGAGTTTCGTATAGTAAATCTATTAAACCTATTGAATTGTCATTTTGGCTTATGAAGAAATCTAAGTGACAAGTACGTTAATCCTCGGAAGGCGATACCAAAAGGCACTAAAAATCCCAGATTTTCCCACAGTGTCGAGGTGACACCAAGCTTTCGTAAAACTTCTTCTCCCTGGATCCACGTCCCGTTGTTCTTGCACGATTCGTAGGCGGATAACTCACTACTGCATCTGAAATGTTTAATTTGTTCGATCAGTTAACGTGTGGAATTTCTGGAATGAGCTCACAATACAAAGCCAGGAGCCCATTACCAGGAGTGTCCATCTCCCATACTTGGACCCATATCCCAAGCGGAAGGCCGATTAAACGGCGAGGTTTTTTCATTATACGCACTAACACAATTCCTTTCCATAAATCATTAAAGGTTACCCGAGTGAAAAACACATTTGGGCTCAAAAGCATCTTTCAGATGTACTTTGTTCAGAAAATGTATTAAAATTTGATAAAACCTTTTCAGAGTCGAGAACGAGCCGCTCAAAGTTGGCCCCGCGAAGACCTGGGCGCCGCCATTTTGTTGACATTAATTCCTGTGACGTTTTTTACGTCACTTCGTCCCACCGGAGTCTTTCGGTTAACTTGTAGCGACTTGTTTTCTTTGTAGAATTTTCACACGCTCGGAATTAGAGTAGATTTTCATCGATATGGCAGAGCAATTTCGTACTACAATAAAAATATCACGAAGACGATATTGTGAGAGAAGTTCAGAAGACTGGGAGGACGAGGAAAAGCATGTGGAAGGCGAGAATATCAGACGGCAACAAAAGGCGACTACCGCGGAGCTAGTGCAAAATTGGTGTTGTGCTATGATGTAAAGATTCGCTGTGTTTTTGTATGGAACTAGTCAGCCTTAAACGCAAGACTAAGGAAGATTATGACAATATTGATATTGGCATTGCTTTCGAAACTTATGTATTATTGGAGCTATATAATTTGCGAGTTATCCGGTTCGATCTGTACTGACTGCATGGATTTGTGCAAGTGAAACGAAACACCTGAAAAGTTAAAACCTCCCTGTAAAAACCGATCATAACTAGCCTAACATAGCAGAATATATGCAATGACACAAGAACGAGACACTCGGAGCAATTTTATTGCAAAAATAATTCCATTCCCTTATTAAATTGTGTGAAAGCATTGGCGCGATCAAGCCCGGCATGTTCGTGCAATTGTGGTGGAACTTGGCGCGTGCCCGCTGTTTCACAACACATCAGTTAGGTAAACGAAATTAAAATTATGTGACTTGCTACACCCTGATTATCTCTCTGGGTCAAATTAAACAAGTTTCGATTGCTATGCCGATATCAATATTGTAATAATCTACCTTTAGTCTTGTGTTTTCTAACTATCTTCAGAATCGGAAACAATTTGTTAAAATTGGTAATTCACATTCTTCCATGTTAGATATTACCTGTGGTGTACCACAAGGCTCTACTTTAGGACCTCTACTATTCCTACTTTATATAAATGATATGCCGAATTCTGCAAAGAAACTCTCATTTCGAATATTTGCTGATGACACCAACATATTCTATACTTGCAATAACCAAAAGGAACTGGAATCTGTCATAAATAGTGAATTGAAATATGTACTTAATTATTGTGTTATTAATAAATTATCACTTAATCTTAAAAAGACTAACTATATGCTCATTACCTCACCTAGGACTACTGCAAAAATTAGCATGACCACACTTAAAATGGAACAGAAAAGCTACATTAAGTATCTTGGTGTATACATTGATGACCATTTAAATTGGAATACTCAAATTAAACATATTAATAATAAAATTTCTAAAAAAATTGGAATTATAAACAAATTACGACATTATGTAGACCTAAAAACAATTAAACAAATTTACTATACTATGATTTATCCCTATCTAAACTATGGATTAATGAGTTGGGGCAATACTTATAAGACTAAACTGTCTAAAACATTCACTAAACAAAACAAATGTATACGTAGTATCTTCTTCGCTAACCAAAGAGAAAGTGCTATTCCATTTTATCTAATACTCGGAATTCTAAAATTGGACAATATCTTTAAGTTTAAAATGGCCACCTTTGCTTTTCAAATAATTAACAACAAAGCCAAAATTCCTACTGTTTTTCATGATATTATCAAACCAGTTTCTGATGTCCATTCGTATAATACCAGGTATTCTGCTAATCAAAATCTTTACAGACCATTTTTACGGACGAATTATGGCCAACACACTTTTAAGTTTATGACTTCTAAAATATGGGAGAACATACCAATTACGATCAAAAGTTTAAATTTTAATAGTTTCAAAATGTGTTACAAACAATATTTATTAAGTAATCAACAGTAATTTTCATCCTCGTTCTGTCTATTAATTTCTCTTTTACTGTCTAGTATTTACTTAAATCTACCTTGCTGATGTTTGTATTTACTAAACTTAGGCTGTCACCGCATTTTTATTCTTCTCAAAGGTAGTGGTCAACACGAAAGCTTTGCTACTTTGACCACTACACACCATACTCTATAGAACACTTAAGCCGCTTTCCGTATTTATTTATCCTTTTTATACATAAACATTATTTATTGTTACAACTAATAATCAGTGTACAAATAAAATGAACTTGATGAACTGACAAGTTCCATACAAAAAAACACACAGCGAATCTTTTAATATAGCGAATCTTTTAATATAGCGTTGATATTCTCGCCTTCCACATGCTTTTCTTCGTCCTCCCAGTCTTCGGAACTTCTCTCACAATATCGTCTTCATCATAATTTTGTTCTAGTACGAAATTGCTCTACCATATCGATGAACATCTACTCTAATTCCGAGCGTGTGAAAATTCTGCAAAGAAAACAAGTTAGCTACAAGCTACAAGTTAGCCGCAATACTCCGGTGGGACGAAGTGACGTAAAAAACGTCACAGGAATTAATGTCTTCGCGGAGCCAACTTCGAGGGGCTCGTTCTGAACTCTGAAAAAGTTTTATCAAATTTTAATACATTTTCTGAACAAAGTACATCTGAAAGATGCTTTTGAGCCCAAATGTGGTTTTCACTCGGGTATCCCTTTAAGGAAACATTGTTTGCCTGTTGCATAAAATTAATATTAACATGATTCTAAAAATAGCCTGATCTGGGAAGTCGTTGGCTCACGAATGCATAACAGAGGGTCGCTCCTGGTCAAAATGGGCTCCTGACAAACCTAAGAGCTAGTCTCTGTAAATTTCATATAAGAGTGGTTTCACTTAATCCTTTAAGCCACAAGGGTGATCAACATCTAACTTCTCTATAAGATATCAGAGCAAAGTGAAGCAGGCAGGTCATGAGAATATTGGATGATCACGTGAGAAATTGCTTTGATGCGACACGAATTCTCTTAACTGACATAACAAGAAATGTTGCAGATCATTAAGGAGAATTTGGTTACTTTTACGTCACCGGCTTGAATATATTATAAATAGAAACCTCTATAACTCATAGATGCAAAACTCAATGAAGAAATATTCTACTGTTCAACGGTTCACTTGATACAGAATCGATATTAATGATACAAATATTTTACCTGATATACAATTTAAGGACAGAGATTATTCGGAGAAAGTAAATTTCAAGTTGAAGGCTTGAGAACTTTACAATAAACTTTAAATGAGAAATTTATAATAGCATACCTTTCTAAAGCCACAGCAAAGACTTCAAGAGCTAACTACACGTCGAATATTGAATTAAAAATTAAAGTAGTATATAAACTAGCGATTCTGGCGCAGCTTGAACGTTTTATTGTTGCAATCCTTGCTCGATAACTCCAGAACCGCAGCGAATTGTTCTACTTCAGCATTCGAACAATTCGCTGCGGTTCAGGAGTCATCGAACAAGGATTGCAATAATACAACGTTCAAGCTGCGCCAGAACCCGCTAGTTTATATACTACTATAAATTATACATTAAAGGAACGTAATCATAAGGTATTATATCAGGGCTAAGCATATATTAACATTTATTCGAACATTTGGTTTATAACGAATTTATTACATTCTAACACCCTATTAGAGGAGTGTTGCTACTAGGTATTATAACATATACTATCATAATCATTATTTACTACTATAGTACATAGTCCACCTCAACGCACTTGAAGCTCTATTAGAGGAAGGATAATACAATATATAATGGCCGATCATACACTAACATTCGTCCAAGTGCCTGGCATTAAGGGCTATTTACGAGGATGGAAGATGGACATTCCAGATAGCAATCCTCTAGGAGCGGACCCAGCCGCTTTCCTATCCGGCGTGCGAAAGCAGACTATCGAAAAGACCGATGAAGAGCTACAAGACTTAAATAACATTAAGGTTCAGCTAGCTTTGAATATAACTCTCCGCCTCGATAAACCCGAGGGCCCGGTATATGAGATAGCCACATTTCGTAGTTCACAAAAAGTTCTGGCCAACAGTTCCGATACCCGCGGAGTAATAGTAGAAGAACATGCTCAGATTTATAACTACATCGAGAAGAGGATCGAACTGGGTCATAGATAAAGTCAACATTCTATGGGTGAACATTGCTAAATATCAACCACTACGCGGAGGTTCATACTTACCACTACCTAAAGAAATCGCGAATAAGAAAGCCGTAATCAATGTGAAAAACTCCGACAACCGCTGTTTTCGTTGGACGATGCGTGCCGCGAAGTTTCCAGTTGCGAAAGATCCACAGAGGACATCGAAATACCCAGAAGACGATGGTTTTGGATTCGATGGGGTGGAAGAATCGTCAACGCCAATCTCACAAATACCACGCTTCGAGAAGCAGAACGAAATCTCTATCAATGTATATGGTTGGGATTTTAAGGATAAGTGTTTGATTGTGCACCACATCTCGAAGGAGACTTTCTCGAAGCGCGTTAACACCTTGCTTATAGAGTGCCCAGAGAGCGGTATACAACATTATTGCTTTATCAAGAACTTCAACCGCCTTCTATTCGATCAGACAAAATATGAACATAGGAAGCACTTCTGCGAACGGTGCCTACATGGATATTCCAATGAAGCTCTTCTTGCGAAGCACATCCCAGAATGTAACGGAATTAACGATCGAGCCATTCGAATCGAAATGCCCACCGATGAGAATAACAAAGTCTCATTTCAGAACGTTCACAAGCAGCTCAAAGTTCCCTACGTTATCTAAGCAGATCTTGAGGCCTTAACTACTAAGATAGAAGGACAAGATCCCACGAAGAACACATTTAAAACAGAAGAACATATTCCATGTGGATTTTGTTACGTAGTCGTACGTTCTGATGGTCATAGCGAACCATATGTATTATATCGAGGTAAGGATACTATCGAGTGCTTTCTACGATGTGTACAAGAAGAAGAAGCGAAGATAAAAGCTCAAGCTGCCAAACCACTACATATGCCACCAAAAAGCATGAGAGATTATAATAGAGCAATTCTTTGTCATATCTGCCAGAAACCTCTTGGTAAAGATAGAGTACGCGACCATTGCCACATCACAGGAGAGTTTCGAGGTGCCGCACACAAAGCATGTAATCTCAAATTACGTATCTTTCCTACTATCCCAGTCGTATTCCACAATTTGCGTGGCTACGATTCTCACCTATTGATGCAATCCATATCTAAGACGTCAGGTAAGATCTCTTGTATTCCAAACAATATGGAGAAATACATTTCATTCTCACTCGGCAACCTACGGTTCATCGACATCGCGCAATTTCTACTTTCATCCCTCGATAAATTGGTAGCGAGTTCATCACCAGATACGTTCCTACAAACTATGAAACGTACATCGAACCAAGAGAAAACCAAGTTGCTTCTACGCAAAGGAGTTTATCCGTATGAGCACACGGATTCTTGGGATAGATTTACAGAGAATTCTCTTCCACCAAAAGACGCATTCTATAGTAAACTAACTCTAGAGGACATCTCCGACAAGGACTACGAACACGCACTAAAAGTTTGGGAGGCATTCAGTTGTAAAACGTTAGGAGACTACCACGACCTTTACCTACGAACAGATGTACTTCTTCTAGCAGATGTGTTCGAGAACTTCCGCGCGACATGTATGCAAAACTATGGATTGGATCCAGCTCATTATTATACGAGTCCAGGACTTTCGTGGGATGCGTTGTTAAAGAAGACCGGAGTAGAACTTGAATTATTAACCGACTATGACATGCATCTATTCGCCGAGAAAGGTCTACGTGGCGGAATATCTATGGTATCTCATCGTTATGCTAAAGCAAACAACCCCAACGTACCCGACTTCGATCCAGATAAGCCAAATAGCCATATAATATACCTCGACGCCAACAATCTATATGGTTGGGCCATGAGCCAATATCTACCAACGGGAGGATTTGAGTGGTGTACACCAACGGAAGAACGAATTACCCAACACGAAATCGATTCCGATGTAGGATACATCCTCGAAGTCGACCTTGAGTATCCACGAAAGCTCCACGACTTACACAACGACTATCCACTAGCCCCCGAGAGAATACAAGTAAATAAAGGTTGGCTATCAAATTATCAAATCGATTTATTTGAGAAACTATACAAAGGCAACGGATCTTTGAAAGTGGAAAAGCTCGTACCTAACCTATACGATAAAGAACAATATGTGCTCCACTACCGCAATCTACAACTGTATCTATCTCTCGGAATGCGTTTAACGAAGATTCACAGAGCACTACGATTCAACCAATCGCCATGGATGGAGCCATACATAAGAATGAATACAGAACTACGAAAACAAGCGAATAGCCCTTTCGAGCAGGATCTCTACAAACTAATGAACAATAGCGTATTTGGTAAGACAATGGAAAATCTACGAAAACGTGTAGATGTCAAACTAGTGCGATCTTCAGAAGGAATCAAACTACAACGTCTCTTGAATAAGCCTAGTTATGCCCGATCCACGATCTTCGATAATGATCTAGCCGCTGTACACAATTACAAAAGTAAGTTACTACTGAACCGTCCAGTATATGTCGGAATGTCGATTCTAGATCTCTCGAAACATCTGATGTACGACTTCTACTACAACGATCTCAAGCGGCAGTATGGGCAATGTTGTAATCTACTATATACTGACACTGATAGTCTATTACTTCACATTGAAACAGAAGACATCTATACAGACATTACCACCAATAAGCATCTATACGATACTAGCAACTACAGCAAGGATCATCCTCTGTATGACATATCAAACAAGAAAGTACTTGGTAAAATGAAAGATGAATGTGGAGGTATTCCCATTGCTGAATACGTTGGACTACGATCGAAGCTATACTCGATCTTGAAAGTAGGTGGTGACGAGATTAGGAAAGCCAAAGGTACCAAGAAGGCAGTTGTTAAACATCGTATTCGTCACGAACAATACAAAGATTGCTTACAAGATAAGAAAGTATTTCACCACGAAATGCATATGCTTCGAAGTGAAGGTCACAGGATGTATGGTATTCATATGAATAAGATCTCTCTATCGCCATTCGACTCTAAGCGTTGGATCTATAGTAATGGAATCGATACATTAGCCTATGGCCACAAAGACTTAGATATGGATGAGTTTATTTACGAGTTGCTATCTTAGACCGGTTGGGTACGAACAGAATTCCCTTGGGGGGTAGTTCAGTATTTGGTGGAACGACTTGTAGCTCTTCGCGCACGAATCCTCGCTTTGGTGCGCCTTCCCCTTCTTGCAAAGTAAGGTAGTACAGCACAGGCTGTCCAGAAGATATCACACTACGCGAAATAACGTACGTCTGTAAACTCCACACAGGATCAGTTGCTCGTTTAGCTCCACCTTCCAATTCTCCAGGCGCATAGAGATATCGAACTAAAACGTCGAATGGTAGTCGCTTTTCACCCAATCCAACAGTTCGAGAATATGTAGGAGTTTTGATGTTGACTTGATGCGCCTCTACAGAATTCGAAGGCTCTTTACCAGTAAGTCGAGTCACCTCGCTATTCATGGCTTTGATAACCTCAGGAAGCCGCAATACCAATACCAATCAACTTGCAATGTTTTTGGCCATTCTAGTGGACTACGTTTGTAGATCCGATCAAATGCTGCAGACACTTCACCACTATCTTTCGATGCTAAAGGTTCAGCCTCTTTATATCTAGAAGCTACATCGATTACCACCAAAGCATACTTATATAGTTTCCTTCCACGTCCAGGTCGATCGTGAGGTAGAAAGATCAAATCAGCTTGATGAACTTCATTAGGTTTCGATACAGCCCAATGTGGTCGTGGAATGTAGCGTGGTGGTGATAGATATATTTGCCACATGGCTTGTTTCTCTAACCAACCCTTAGCTACATCTTCCGATACCTTTGCAGCCACCGATAACTTGCTAATTGCAGCATAACCTTTCCAATAGCCCATAGGACCATAGAAGATATTCGCAAGTTTAGCATCCATTATATGTCTATGTATTCTAACCTTCAACAAGAAGAAAAAAAAGAAAAAAAGAATAAGAACTTATCTAACCAACTAGTTCTTATTCTTTTTTTTCTCGTCGATCGTAAAAATTCTCGTTTTTTAAAAGGCATATCGACTAATAGCGTATCCAGCGACTAGCATTCCACCACCAACATAGATCAACTCACTAGTTTTCTGTGCATTAGATGGTTGATAGTAGTCAGAGAAACGAGGTTCTTTCATTGCTTCGAGTCGTTTCAGTGCCTGACGTAACTTATCGGATTGTATGAAAGCTCGGTTACTATCAAGTTGATCATTACGAGCATCGCGTTCATCAACTTCCTGTTTATACGTCCAATCGGACAATTTTTTGTGTTCTTCGATATAAGCCTCCCTATCCTTATCGAATTTTTCCATTGCCGTATCATGTCTCTTTCGTTCTATATTAGCAGTTTCATCTTTTCCACCAAACATCCTAGCAAGCACTCCACCACCAGTAAATGCCGTTGCATTCAAAACTGCTCCGAAAATAGACATTCCAATAGCTGCTACCGTCACCATTATGGTATGATCTTTTGTTTCTCGAGATATTGTTTTGCATATATGCTACCAGCTATTACAGCAGTCCACTTCACGTAATTTGTGATAGAAATAGAAGGATCACTAAGCATAGATTCCTTGACAACCTTTTTTACGATCCAACCAATACCAGTAGCTATTCCAGTTATCATAGCAGCATCGGTCGCTGTTTTCATCAACTCTTTATCCATCCTAATATATAGTATATCTCTAGTCTTTAATTGTTACTCCATATCTGGTACCGTAGTCTTTACAGGGCTCGCGGGTCGTATAGGACTAACGTTCTTAGAAGTGTCATCTGTATATCTTCTGTATTGATAGTATACGCCAACTAATGCAGCACCCGTACCAATAACTGCGATAGTAGTATTAGTAGATACGTTTTAGTCCAACTTTCATCTTCGTCTATTTCCTTAGATAATTCACTTTCACGCGAAATCTCTCTCTTTTGAGCCTCTCTAGCAAGTTTATTACTTAGTGCTAATGCTTTCCCAGCAGTAACCCTCTTTGGATCTTTTACTTTAGTTGGTGTTGTTTTCGGCGGATTCGCAGTTATCTGATCCGTCTGTTCCTCCATCTCGATTCGATATAGTAGTTACTTGTGAATGTTCAATAGGTGTACTAGGAACGACTATGTGATCAGCTACATTGAACAAGACACTATCTAGAGCTCCAAATAGAACTGCCTTAAGTGCTAATCGACCAACCGCAGTATATATCTCATTGTGGACTAGTTGTTCATCTAGTGGAACTACGTATGCAACTGCGCGAGTAGCTAGACGTTGTGCACCATCCACTAAGCATCCTGTTATTTGATAGCATGCACAAAACAATACAGCGCCCATACCAATAACTGCTATAGTAGATACATTCGTAGTCCAACTTTCATCTACATTGATTTCTTTAGGTAATTCACCTTCACATGTGATCTCTCTCTTTTGAGTCTCCGCAGTTATCTGATCCGTCTGTTCCTCCATCTCGATTCGATATAGTAGTTACTTGCGAATGTTCAATAGGTGTACCAGGAACGACTATGTGATCAGCTACATTGAACAAGACACTAGCTAGAGCTACAAATCGACCGTGTTTAAGTGCTAATCGACCAGCCGCCATAGATATCTGATGGCGGGCTAATTGGTTTTCTTGTAGATCCTTAAACAGTGCTTGTTGGTCGTCTAGTGTAGCTACGTATGAGGCTGCGCGAATAACTTGACGTAGTACACCATCTACTAAGTGTACTGTTATTTGATTTGCTACTACGGCCTGGTATCTACTATGTAAACGTTTTACGTCCTTCTCAGATAGTTTAGTTATATCCGTTAGGGAGAAATTCTGTCCTAGACATTCTTTCGTTTTACCTAATACAGCTAAGGTCTTAAGTTCTTCCCGCCATTCTTCGATATCCTCCAATTCGGTTGAAAATTCCAATTTTGGTGGTGGACCTGTTAAATCCTCACCTTCCAGTTCTTTAATGTATTCATCCATGATAATATATTATAGGTGCGGGTATCTCTAACACTACTGCAAAAGGATGTCGCAAACAGAAACATATGCGAGCAAACTTATGAGATCGAAGTATCATTCGTAATTCATTACATTCTTGTGAGTCTCCATAATCTTCAAATATCTTTTTACCATCTATAACCGACGCGGTATGAAATGCAACTACGATAGCTACGTTCTCACGAAATGGTTTACATATACTCGTTAATTGTTGGGATAGTACCCAAACAGATAGTCCTATATGTCGAGCAGAGAATGCTAAATCTACTAGTTTGTCAGTTCTTCGTTTTACGTCTTTTGATGCGGCACAATCATCTAGAATCAATAATGTATTGGTACCTGACCAAAAGGTCGCACAAATATTTAATGCGGTATCGATAGCATCCTGAGATGGTGATATGACGTAAAAATGCGGATCTCGATTAGCAAATCCATGATACGTTTTGTTGTGGGCATACGTAGGACAAATTAATACTATATAATCGAACTTACCACGAAACGGTCCACGAAGTTGTTCTATGAGAAACGCAGTCTTTCCACAATTCGTTGGACCTACTATGAGTGAGTTGAATGGGATGTGTTCTACCAAGGAATCCATCAGTATGTAATACTATCTAAAGATCTGTTCAATATCTTGAGCTGAGCATCAGCAAGGACATAGATATGCATGTTTACGTTTCCACTTCCTTTTAAAGTTCTATGTATACGAATATCGATATCTTTTCCACCACCAGTTTGTGCCATTCCATCGCCATGAGCAGAGGAATCTTTTGCTGTACGGCAATCGACTAGGATGGCAAATCTGTTATTGTAAAATTTGGTAGGAGTCATAGAGGTCTCGGATGTACCAAACCATCCTTTTGCGGACTCCCAAAAATCTGGTGTTAACATACCTCCCGGAAAGAATCTATTTGGAACTCCATTTACGTCTATCTCTATCTTTGAAATATCAGGATTTACGAATGCTTCGCTATCTCGTGAGCCGGCGGTGGGAGGATCTACGAATAGAAAGAGTAATCCAGCGAATGATCGTCGTGGAACATTTATATTCTGAGATATCAAAGTATCTGATGCCTTAGCAATAGGTACTGTCTTAAAGTGAACTGCGTGATCGTATAGGAATGCAGTACCTTTTTCATATGCGTGAAATGCCTTCCTAGCTAGCGTTTCATTCTTGATTGCTTCGTATTCTAACTGGATGTTGGTAAGCTTGTACGTACCTATCTTTGTCGAATCTGATCCAACGATTATATCGATAGAGCGGGCTAGAGTTAATTCGAATGAAATAGTGTCTTCTAGTGCATGTGGATATAGAACTCCATGTTGTGTAAGAATATCGACGTCTAACGGAATTCTATATTTTGAACCATATGCAGCTAACAATGCATTCTCACCAGCATCTGAAGTACCTGCATCACCAGCCTTAGATCGTAGCTTATTTGTGTTATCTGATTGGATACCTTGTTGTACTCTCGATTCTCTCTCTTGTGTAGATAGATAGATATCGGAATATGTTTGTAATAGATCCGATCGAGCAATGTCTTCTACTATTTCAGCTCCTATCTTACAAACTCGATGTATAACTAAGCAACGTCCAACATTTGCAACGACTCGATTATTAGCATGTCCACCAGACAATACGATATCACCCAATAATGCTAAACTACCAGGTACTAATACGATATCTTCTCCTAGTGTTGGTATTTCCACATATAGAGTCTCACCTGGATTGGCAGATGATGGAGTGAAAGTTTTTCTATATAAGGTTCGTTGAGCTTTGAGTGCGAGTTGCGCTCTTAGTGCTTCCTTAGGAATTAACTTCGATGATATCATGTTGAATATACTATGATATATAGTTATGTTCAATATGGAAGCTAGGGGCGACGTTGATGTGAGACCTGAGGATAGTACCGACAGATACGAAGAACGAGAACCAGATGAAGAAAACCGAGGAGAACGAGATGAAGAAGACCGACAACGAGAAGCAAATGAAAGATACGTGGCTTACTTATTGAGTGACAATCAAGATGAAGCCGGAGGTAGTGAGACAATTACCATGGATAATTTGCATGACTACGCTATAGAAGGTGACCCACTTCGAGGATTCACATTCGAACAAACAATTCGAGATTCGGCAAAAGAAATGCTGGTTGACATAGTAAAGGGGCAATATCCGGATGCTGGTGTTCGGCATAATATAGAAATATCCTTAGTAGATGGAAACATTACCGTTCGCGAACTTGGAAGCAAAGAACCCTTTAAACGTCTATTCGTCGGTAATGATGATGATAGGAAATTACGCGTGAAGATGAGGAAAGCTCTCAAAGATGCTTTAGGTCCAAATAATGAAGAGGCTGCTACTGAAGTAATATTTGCAGAACGACAACTCGCTGATCTGGAAGCAAATAACGAATCTATTCTTGAAGACTCCGAATCGACCGACGCTCAGAAAGAAATAGCTAAGAAAGAGTTAATATCCATCCATAAGGCAAGAGAATTACTTGAACGTCAAGAAGAAGCCATACTAGAACGTATATCGCTACGTGAAAGGGTCAAATACATTTTCAGGAAGTATGGAATGACTGTTCTTGCGGTGGTAACTGCTATTGGTGCTATCGTTAGTGTAATAGTTTCCCAGCTATCGAAATCCGTACCGAAACCAGTAAAAGATGGTATCGACAAAGTGGCAGATACGGTAAAGAAGGGATTAAAAACGATGGGTGATTTATTAAAGGAAATTGGAAAGAAACTTGGACAGATACTACCTGGAATGATTGGATCAATTGCGAATTTCATATTTACTATGGCCGGTAAAGCTCTAGGAGTATTAGCAGAGAACGTTTGGTTATTTATCGTAGCTATAGTGGTGATCACAATAGAGCAATACAAACGACGTTAGCGAAATAACGCCCATGCAATTCCAGCTCCTGCAATAGATACTATCGCTAGATTGATCCCATGGTGTGGAGTAGGATTCTGTAAGGTACTATGTGAAACTCGTTGTGGAACTTGTCGTGGTAATTGTTGTGGAACTTGATGTGGTAATTGTTGTGGAACTTGATGTGGTAATTGTTTCTTTTGTTTCTTCCCTTTCATATCTGGTGGGGGCTTGGTTTCGAGAACATCTGTATTAATATCGTTTTTCCCTAACACCATACCTTCTGTGGCGTTCGGGATTGGATTTTTATAACCATCCTTCTTGCTGAGGTAGTACTCAAGATTGCTTGGTAGTAATCGTACCCCTATGGCTATTGCTAGGTCTAATCTCTTATGTGTGTGTACTATAGCTATAAGATAGTTTTTATAGCTTACCACTAAACCGTTTTCGAGAATAGCGTCTTTGACTAATCTCTTAAATTTTTCTTTGACGTTGAAACTATCTATGATGGATTGGTTAAGATCATTCTGAGCAGCTAGAACGCAATATCCAAAAGCTTCGACGGATCGATTCAATCTACCTAATCCAGCATTAGTTAAACCCTTTCCGATTGGTGGTGTAAACCAATTATATTGTTTTCCTTCATGTTCATCGTTCCGAATGAATGCCACAAGATCACCCTGATCCTTCTTACCTCCTTGGTCTGCAAATAAATTATTGTGATTTGGCCAATTATCTGCTTCTTTATCGTAACCTCTGATTACGTGGACGTTTTCGAAATCATCATACAAAAGGAATACATCTCCTAATCCGTTATTCCTACCTCCGTGCCATCGGAAATCTGGTGTTCGAGATATACCAAATTCGATGCATAATTTCTCAAGAGCTGATTTGCTATAGGGGTTATCCATTTGCTTGAAAGCAGATTCACCAGGTAGAGGAACTCCATGAGCACCACCAAGCTCATGTAGAATTCTTCGTATTGTGAAATAAACGTGAAATCGTAGTAGTCCTTGAACAATAGGAGGATACGTTTTGAAAATAGGATCAAACAATGACACTCCACATCCAGAAGTCGCGCACCACGTTGCGAAATTCAATTGTTGAGGCCAATATTTGAAATCTGGACCTGATAACCAATGGTGGGACTCCTTTGCTGTCATATGCTTTACGACAGTCTCTTTGAATATGTTCGGAACGCCTGCTTTGAACTTTTTCTTAGGTGTGACATATATCCATAGATTAGTTAAATCTATATCTTGTGCTTTTTCAGTAGGTGGGACCGCCGTAATAGGATATTTCACACTTTTATCTAGTGTTAACGTATGTGGAAAACCCTTATGCACATCCCACAATGCGTTATCGATGCGTTTTTGAATGGTGGTAGGTAGCTTATAGACATCGTCGCCATAAACCACGTAACCATTATTCCCATCTCGAAACCAAATACTAGTTGAATATTTGCCAGGGCCGTCTATATCCGTTGATACATAGAACTGGTGAAAATCTGCATGTGGGTATCTTTTCTTGAACTTCGCTAATAGATCGGCATTCAATGATGCGACCTTCTTATCTTCCTCAGCTATTCTCTCTCTATCTCTACTAGCTATTCTCTCAGCCTTTGACCGTAAATTAGCATTCCGTGTTGGGGTCTCATCATCTCTCTCGTCGTCTCCACCCTCATAATGATAGCTGAAATTACCTCCGTGCCTCCTCATGTTAAAGCTAATTATGTATGTAGTTCATACCTTTAACACATAATGGTTATATTAAATGTCACCACCACATCGTCTGACCATACGGTCTACTTCGATAACCCTATTCTTATCAATAATATTTCGCTAGTTGAGGTCACTATTAGTCATAATTGGTGGAACCTAGCTGAGAAAGGGGGCTTTAAGTGGATTACCCCCAATAGTTTGACATTTCCATACGAAATTAAGCCGGGACATTATAAGATAGAAACTTTGATAACCTACTTCGATTCCGCAGTCGCGGCCGGTTTCTTGGAATTCATAGACTACCCATTTAGGAAATATTGGCTTATGAAGGTCAAGAAACCAATCCAGTTCACTAAGAATGTCTGCGATTTGTTTAGTATCGAAGTAAATGAAGATGTGACAGATTATGTGACTATCAATAAAGGAAAATACGTCCTGGTACCAAAAGATATTAATCACATATATATCTACTGTGATGTGGTGGATTCAGATTTCTCGCTTCTTGATGGGAAGCCATCTAAAATCCTACATACTTTAAAAACTACATCACACGTTTTTGGTGAAACGACTTATTTTCCACCAACCCTCATACCCATTCGAGCCCTAGGAACGATACGGAACTACATTCGCCTCACAGTTTGCGATGAGCAAGGCAATCTCATAGACTTCAACAAGCAGCCTCTACGTTTCGTATTGAAGCTTGAGTAAATCATACGTATATACAATGGATGGTGATTCGATTCAACCGTTTCCAACAGCACCAGATATCTATCCATCGGGAGCTATAAAGGAACTTAGCGATATAAATGGATCGAGTTTTAGACTGCAAAAAGTCTGTGATACACTTGCTGAGCTAGAACAACAAGCAAAGCACTACGAAGTTGTTCGCAAAAAATATGCTCGAGCGCGTGGTATCGTTCATGGGATTGCTGTGGCCACAGGTAGCCTGAGTGGCGTTTTATCAGCTTTTGCGTTAGGTTCATCATTTACGGGGGTTGGGATACCTGTGGGTATTTCATTAGGATCAGCGGGGTTCCTGTGTGCCGCCATATCGGCTTCGATGGCTGTTGTTAGTAAGAGACTTGGCGTTCACGTCTCGAAGCATGAAAAGACTGTTATGTTAGCAAAAGCTAAGGCGAATTCCGTGGAAGTCAAAGTCTCGAAAGCTCTATCCGATTGTAACATTTCAGAAGCCGAGTTCGGAAGCGTTATTGATGAGAAAAGGAAATATGAGACGCTTAAACTAGAAATACGGCAAAAAAACAGGCAAGAAAGAGGATCGAAAAACGTAGAACAACTTCGATCCGAGATCCGAAAGGAGATGAGAGCAAAACTTGGCAGTCTGGTGGGATAAGAATCGATATAACCAACGTGGGCTTTACAGTCTTAGTATAAATTAATTCTGATGTCTGGTCCGTATGCAAATTTCTGTCGATTCTGCCCAGCGTAGATTTTACAATCTTAGTATAAATTAATTCCGACATCCGGTTTGCACGCAAACTTCCGTTGGTGGTGCAATACTTATGATATCGATGGTGTAATATAAGCCACGAGGACGGCACGCAGGTGGTATCGATAGCGTCATATAGACCACGAGGTCGGCACGCAGGTTGTATCGGCGGCGCCATATAGACCACGAGGTCGGCACGAAGTATGACATCTATCGCGTGGGTGTTATTGCTGGTATGATAGAGATCATGGCCCATCCCTTTCGTCATTATCGTTTACCTATGGAGCAAGGAAGGTTTCTCGCGCTCGTTAGAGACTTAAATGACGTTCTTGATCAAGTTGGGGAGTTCATAGACACGGGAAAAGCTAAATATACCGGAGAATAATTCATTTTAAGTATTGTTGAGACTTACTTGTAACTAATCAGACAAGAACTCGCGATCGGTCGACTGTTGAAGAGTAAAATGCCACTCGAAGAGATGTCGCAATGTAGGATGTACGGTGGGGTAGAATATCTTCGTTCACAGTCTGTGAATCATTTTAAGAATGTTTCTATAGTGTTCCTCGTCCTCTTTACGTTAGTAATAGTGTGTTTTGAAATTTTCTAGAGATGAATTTTGATGTTTAAATCGTGTCGCAAATGTGGGATGTACGGCGGAGTCAAATATCTTGTTTCGCAGTCGGCGAATCATTTTAAAATGTTTCTATCGTGTTCCTTGTCCTCCCTATGTGAGTAATAGTGTTTTTGAAATTTCCTAGAGATGAATTTTGATGTTTAAATCGTAAACGGCCGATTCAAGGCTCCCTGAAAGTAATTATGCAGGAATGCGGTCCGGCGAGGGCCGGTTTCGTAATTCAGTATAAATTATGTAGGAATGCGGTCCGGCGAGGACCGGTTTTGTAATTCAGTATAAATTATGTAGGAATGCGGTCCGGCGAGGACCGGTTTCGTAATTCAGTATAAATTATGTAGGAATGCGGTCCGGCGAGGACCGGTTTTGTAATTAACATACAATAAAAACTATTTGTGTACATAGCACGTTGAAGTTGTTTTTCCCCCAGTTCTTACTCTATCAGGATTTTTCTTCTTGTGTATTTCACTATCGCTAGTTAGACCGTGTCTCGTATAGATGGGCTCAAAGTGGGAGTTGTAAGCAATCAACTCATTGATAAAACGCACGACCGAACCCTTATATATACCACACCATTTAACAACGTCAATAAGAGACATACGAGATCCCGAACGACGCAGTACCTCGTAACTCGCTCCAACGACTTTAGTTCTAAGTATGGAGCTGGTACCTATATTGTTTTCTATTGCCTTATGAACAATCTCGTAGACTATTTGTTGGGCATTCTTAGGTGCTCCTTGGGGGTTGAGTTTATCAAAAGTCGTTGTAGTGTGAGGAGCTATTCTATCGGTATTTAAATCTATATCGATATTATCGTCATCGTGTAGAGAACGTATAAAGCCCTCTCCACGGCATATGCTTTTATTGTTTAGTTGCATAAAACGAGCGACATCCCCTTTAGATCTAACGAATCCACATTGTATACACGCTTGATAAAGTATAGCGGCTAAAATAGTTCGTTTTGCATAGCTACGTTTGGTACGAACTTTCCGTACTTGAAGGAATACATCGGCTACGATTACTAATACATTTGTGGGAAACGAGAGGGCGTAATTTCGTTTATAAATAGTGTTGTATGTCCGTAGTTCTAGTATAATCGTTCGTAGTTGCAATTCTTTGTTATCGCTTTGCTTTGGGATTGTGCGGTCTAGATCATGTTGACGCTGAAAGCTATCCGGCCCTACTATGTGTAACCTAGTAGTAAGATTGGTAGTTGTTTCTTCACATGATTCGACCTCGGAAACAAGACCACAAGTGGGGCATATGAATTCCATTCCTTGTAGTTCCATCGGGCATAGACATTCGGAACATGATTCACCGGTGCTAATATGCGACAATGGTTCAATATGCGACAATGGTTTGATATGTAGGCTTGCACAAATTTCTGGACCAAGTAATCTAATAATGTTATCCATACTAGTTGTATACCATATGCCTGTCAATTGTCTAATTGTTCGTTCGTTTTAAAAAAAGAGAAAAAATGAAGAGAGGTCGCATAACAATTTCTCTTCATTTTTTCCTTTTTTTTCGTATCGTGATTTCTACTTATCCTCCGATCCTACCACATTTAGATCTTTCTCACTGATGGAGAGGTCATCCAATGCATTATCGAGATCGTGAATGTCCACCACGTTTCGATCTTTTTCCGATTCCACTACATTTAGATCTTTCTCCGATTCTACTACATTTGAACACGTGATATTCGCTGACTCGTTAGCTTGCTTCTTATCAAGGTTCTTCTTATTGCGAATGGTACGGCGTTGAGGTGCACCACATTTTGCACAAAGTTCGTGATTAGTACGACAGCCTCGACCGCACGTCAAACATGGAACGAATATAGCACATCCTCTTCCTATCTGGAAGTTATGTTGAGAGCAATACTCTGACACCTTCGAACACTTCCTTATACATTTCGTGGTCTTTCCTCGAATCAACCAATCACAAGTTCTCGTCTCAATCATCGTGCAATATACCTATATATGTTATATGTCTAATTGGTATCTTAGTTGTGACGTCTACGTTGAGGTTCTTCAATCACGCGCGGTTGTCTAATCTGTGTGGTATTAATACGTACTAAGATAACAACATACGTTAATATCGTGAAGTAGAGAATGTATGTTAGTACCATGGGTGGATATACTGTAAACTAATCATTCCTTTAATAGGTGTTAAAATGTAAAAATACAATGAAAAAAATAGTACAACGAAACTGCTCCAATCCGGAAAAGCGGTAGAAACCGGAGCTGTGCTCAAGTTTGGATATTTAGGTGTAAGAATGCCTAGGGACAATTTGACCGTTGCGAGAGATCCTATGCGGCAGCATAAGAATTTATGTAGTAATCTAGTAGGGCGTTTTCGTCCTCTATGGTGAGCTGGGAGCGCTTAATGAGCCACTCAATGATACATTTAGCGGTATTAAGATGATCGTTGCTACGGGCGCATAGTAGAGCATGATGAACGTATTTATACTCCATAGTTATCTGAAAGCGTTGAATGAGCCACTTAATGGTATTGAGATGGGCATTCCTACAGGCATCTAGTATAGCAAACCCGACGGCTTTATCCTCTTTGGTGAACTGGAAGTGTTTAGTGAGACACTTAACGATATCAAGACGGTCATCCTTACAGGCAGCGCATAGAACGTAATCGGTGTGTCCACCCATTTTATCGAACCATAAGTGCTTAATGAGCCACTTAATAACGTTAAGATTACCATATTCACTGGCGTAGACAAGAGGAAAGCTATCATAGATGTGGTTTGCGGAAATACCGAATGTCCTAGCCAAATTGTCTCGATCGTTGTCATTACGAGTAGACCTAAGACCGAAAGTGAGTACTCGTTTACGGAACTCTTGGTCTACGTTTTTGTAGCGCACGAGAGATGCGGCACAGTTTAGGTGTTTCGATGTCCTTGCGATGCTTGCGAATGATTCTGGGCCTGCATGCTCTACTATCTTGACTAAGATTTCTATGGGAAGGCACGATATGCTATCCATAGTGGAAGAGATCGATATACTACGTAGTAATCGCTTATCTAATAGGATGTTGAAATGTAAAAACAACGGAAAAAAGTACAACAAACTGCTCCAATCCGGAAGGAGGACTATGGTCTATAGTAGTATATAAACTAGCGGGTTCTGGCGCAGCTTGAACGTTGTATTATTGCAATCCTTGTTCGATGACTCCTGAACCGCAGCGAATTGTTCGAATGCTGAAGTAGAACAATTCGCTGCGGTTCTGGAGTTATCGAGCAAGGATTGCAACAATAAAACGTTCAAGCTGCGCCAGAACCGCTAGTTTATATACTACTATTAAAGATATCGAAAATATTCTATCTCGTATTATACAACATGATCAAGCTACCTTAGTTTATAAAAGGTAGAAATATAGAAGAACCGCTCCGCTTTATAAATGATTCAATGGACTATACCATCTCAAGACTGAATAAAGAAATGCTGATATTTGCAGGAAGCATTTGACTTGGTAGAACACCCCTTCGTATTCGCTGTACCCAAACAATTCGGTTTTGGCCGTGACTTCGCTTTATCTTAACTGATAACGAGAGCTGTGTTCTTAACGGGACCGCAACAGTTTTTTTTTAAACACTGGATGAACAAAGCAAGGAGATCCTATTTTTCCCTTTGCGTACGTCCTCCTTAAGTATAAATGTATATTATACCTTTAGTACTTCGTTACTTGTTTAGTTTTTGTAAATGACGTTGTAGTCACCAAAATGTTGTTTATATTGTCATAGTCATTGTACCGTGTTTTGCCTATCGTTTAGTGTTCGTTTTGTGATCATGCAGTGTTTCAGGTTTCGGCTAGTGCTCGTTAGTGTTCGTGTATCATTCGTGCGCTCTTCGTATCTCGTTTAGTCAGGCGTTCCTCTTTCATTGTATAAATTAGTTTTGGCGCGTAACTCGTTTAGTAAGTGGCCGCCATGTTGAACCTGAATAGTCGGTAAGTGAATATTGCTCAGTTTGTAATTTGTATCAGTCCTTTATTTGTATATTTCTCTATGTACTTATTGTATTTATCTGTTCGTTTACTAGAAAACCTGGTTCATGGCTAGTTTGGGAAGTTATAGCTGTTCTGCAGTCATTTGTGGCCGTAATTGTGCGAGTAAACAAAAATAAACCCGAGTTATCGACGATTGGATCACCAAAAACGAGATAAGGTCGTTATAGACGTACGTTGTAAAAGTAATTACTGTTGTAAATATGTTGACGTAAATTGTAAAAGTACTTATACTGTTATAAGTATGTTGACGTAAGTTGTAAAAGTACTTATACTGTTGTAAGTATGTTGACGTTGTAAGTATGTTGGCGTATGTTGTAAAAGTACTTACTGTTGTAAGTATGTTGATGTATCTTGTAAAAGTACTTACTGTTGTAAGTATGTTGACGTAAGTTGTAAAAATACTTACTGTTGTAAGTATGTTGATGTTGTAAGTATGTTGACGTAAGTTGTAAAAGTACTTACTGTTGTAAGTATGCTGACGTTGTAAGTATGTTGACGTAAGTTGTAAAAGTACTTACTGTTGTAAGTATGTTGACGTTGTAAGTATGTTGACGTAAGTTGTAAAAGTACTTACTGTTGTAAGTATGCCGACGTTGTAAGTATGTTGACGTAAGTTGTAAAAGTACTTACTGTTGTAAGTATGTTGACGTAAGTTGTAAAAGTACTTACTGTTGTAAGTATGTTGACGTATGTTGTAAAAGTACTTACTGTTGTAAGTATGTTGACGTAAGTTGTAAAAGTACTTATACTGTTGTAAGTATATCGACATTGTAAGTATGTTGACGTAAGTTATAAAAGTACTTACTGTTGTAAGTATGTTGACGTATGTTGTAAAGTACTCACTGTTGTAAGTATGTTGACGTAATTTGTAAAGTACTTACTGTTGTAAGTATGTTGAAGTATGTTGACGTATCTTGTAAAGTACTTAATGTTGTATGTTGACGTATCTTGTAAAGTACTTACTGTTGTAAGTATATTGACGTATCTTGTAAAGTACTTACTGTTGTAAGTATGTTGACGTATATTATAAAAGTACTTACTGTTGTAAGTATGTTGCTGTATCTTGTAAAGTACTTACTGTTGTAAGTATGTTGACGTTGTAAGTATGTTGACGTAAGTTGTAAAAGTACTTACTGTTGTAAGTATGTTGACGTTGTAAGTATGTTGACGTATCTTGTAAATGTACTTACTGTTGTAAGTATGCTGACTTGTAAGCATGTTGACGGATCTTGTAAATGTACTTACTGTTGTAATGTTTAAATAAATAAATCTAGTATATACACTGTACCACACAAGTGGATAGTACTTTTTGCACGCTCTGATTGGCCACTCAAAACTCGGAATATCATGTATTAGTCACCGCCACTTCGGGTAATAATTGTTAAGTATTCACTGTTTTTTTTGTCTCGTGTGCAAATAATTCACTTGTTAATGTTGTTTTTTTACTTTTTGAAATAATTTGAGTCTGGCTATTTCCCTGAGTAATACAGTACCGCTCGAAACCTGTATTCTGATTGCTCCCATTAAACTGTAGCTCTATTGTTTTCGTACTGCACGTTCTATGGGTTAGGGTGTTTTGTATTGTTGGGAAGGCCAATGCTGTGGCTCGTTTCGAGCGGTACAGGCCGGCTCATTTCACTTGTGTGGTACACACCTATTTCAAATAAGGTTGTCACGGACGAGCGACACAGGATTGTTATTATAACAAGCGGCACCTATGCAGCATGGAATATGGTTTAACTCGGAAATCCATTCGAAGGAAACCATCAATATTATTCTTAAAGCCTTTGACTCCAAAAACAAACGAATTCACCAGACTTTTTAGCAACGACCATAATCCATTTCAGTCTTGGTATGTCGCTCGTTGCTTGTCGTTTCCCCTTGTCTGGGACAACCTTTAATAAAACAGGTGTATACTAAAACAATTATGCCCCTCAGTGTTGGTGCCTTGCGGTGGATTTTATCTCGCTGCTTTGCGGCTCAGCACAAGTAGTTACCTCCACTTCGGGGAATAATTGTTAATGATTCTAGCTCTCATACCTGAAAGGTTTCGAAGATGAGAACTCCACAATCATACAGGCTTGGAAGGAGTATCCGACATAGGAGACGGCCTCAACCCAACTGAGCCAGGGCGGGATGTGCTGCTGGTAAAAGCCTCCCAGTAACATGAGCGTCAGACCAGATACGGCAGCAATAGTAATACACTGCTTAAAGTCCATAACGGTTGCACTGATAAACAAGCCAACGGACTGCGGGATGGTGGACTAAAGTTAGTATCAATCGAACTCGCTCCATCATCCAGTAGTCCAATCATTCCACTTAAATACTTTCATGATAGACTTTGAATTCTCAGTTTAAAGCTATTATAGTTGCACTAATGACAAAGCTAACGGACTGCAGGATTCTGGATCAAAGTCCGTAATCAAAACTCACTCCACCATCCAGCAGTCCAATCGTTCCACTTAACCACTTGTAAAAGCTAGTGGTTTGCGTAGCCGCGTTTCTATGTGTTTTTCGTAAGATTGTAGTGTATGATCATGCCCTATTCGCCTGGGCTCCAATCTTTCTAAAACTCCACAAAAACACTACCCTGGATGCCAGAGGTTCTACTGCCCTCTCAAAGCCCAAGCGTCGCTTCGCTCCTTCACGCCTAAACTTTGGAGTAGAGAGGGCAGGGCAGGCAACCAGGGTAACAAAAAACCGGCTATGCAGGCTAACTGAAATTCTCAGTTTCACTCTGTTATCCTCTGTGCATGGAAAATCCATTGTAAAAGTTGCAGTATAAAGTTCTTGAGAATTTAAAATAGTAATACAATAAGTGTGTGTTATTTAGACTGTTACTCTCG
This sequence comes from Actinernus sp. WN-2022, assembly GCA_030867875.1. Classification (NCBI taxonomy): domain Eukaryota; kingdom Metazoa; phylum Cnidaria; class Anthozoa; order Actiniaria; family Actinernidae; genus Actinernus; species Actinernus sp. WN-2022. Next base: position 32,789,710 of record JAOWCC010001368.1, read on the forward strand.
CAAAGGTCAAATACTACAACTACCAGAACTCTGTGCGGTTCCCTTTGTTCATCTAATTTGGACAATTGTCTTGGTCTTCTCAAAAGAGTTTCAATGAAAAAAAAATACTTGAAAAGGGTTCTGGTAGTCATAGTAAAATGATGCCATAATGCAAATGTTGAAGAGGAGGAAGACTGGAGCGAGTACGGCCCAGTGCTCTCCTATTCCCGACACATCCAACATATCCTCGCTCTAGAATTACCAATAATCAGTAATTGGCTTTTGCTCTTCAATTATCAATAATCGCTAATTCTGAAACGCAAATTAATCAATGACATTCTTAAAACCAGTCAAGGATAAAGATAAACAATTGTCCAAATCCGAACGGCGGTAGACGCGCTTGGTGTAGTGGTCGCGACGCCTGCACTACCAAGCACAACACGCAAACGATTACGAGTTCGAGCCCGAGTAGGAGCGCTCAAAAAAAAATTATCTCTCGTTTACCTTCTCTTCTTGTTTACCTGTGAACCCTAGCTCTAGGTGAGTGATAACCCGTGAACTCGTCCGATGGTTAGGGTTCGGGTTAGGATTTGTCGTAGAATTACCAATAATCGGTTTTTCAAGCGTGTTTGCCATTTACTGATTATTGGTAATTCTAGAGCGAGGATGCGTTGACACATCACAGGTCAGTGGCAAAACGTCACGCGCATGCGCTATTGATTAGCCGGTTGCGCACGCGTATCCCCAGTTTCCCGCCGAAACTAAAAGAAAACAGAAACAATCACCCCACGTGACATTACTGAGCCTAAAAAGGCTGTTACAAAAATGAATAAATATACTACAATAAATCTACAAAGCATCATTAATTAATTAAGGAAAACTATGGAAGAATGGTTAAAGAGAAATTTCAACAGTATCATTACAGAAACAACGATAAAAATCTATGATAATAATCCTAAGATAATATATATATGAATGGAGTCATGAGCTGGCTAGCACAAGCAAGAGCACTGGATACATCGGCACTCGTCTTGGCCTAGTTTAAGTTTGTTCCAGAGTCGGCATGCAATATACAAACAAAATCTGTGTTTGAAACTAGTATTGGGGGCCGGCTGAGTAAGTCTACTTCCATTTCCACGGAGATTGTAAGTACAAATTTTGACACTAAACATATTACTTATATAGTTAGGATAACCATTATAAATAAGTGCCTATGACAGCGCCTATGCTTAATAGATTCTAAGTTATACTGTGACAAAATCTCTTCATATCTAATAGACTTAGGTATCTTAAAAAGAGTTCTGGGTACATAATAGTTAGTATGCTCTAACTTATCTGATAAGGTATTATTGATTCCTATTAAAAGAGGGCTACAGTAGTCAAACTGAGGGAGGATATACGCCTTTTATAGTTTCAATGCTGATTCTGCGCATGAACTTTACTGAGAACTGATTTTATCTATGGGGCAAATGCTAACTTGTTATCGATGTTAACTCCCAGCAGCTTAAGTTCTTCCTTTACCCAGATATTACTTGACTTTAAGGCGAGCTCGTAGTTATAGGTGGATTTACCAATGATCATGGCCTGCGTCTTAGTGGCGTTGATAGTAAGGTAGTTGTCATCAAGCCACCGTGATAAGCGTGACAAGTCACCGTTTATGCAGAATTCCAAGACCGCAGGTGAGTTACTTGCAGAGTAACCAGTAATGTCATCTGCATACAGCCTTAGTTCCACATTCTTGGTGGTACGGGTTATGTCGTTAATATATATATATTGAATAGAAGCGGTCCCAGAAGGGAACCGTGAGGGACGCCGCACTGGACTGTGCACCAACTTGAGTAGCTGTTCTCTATTTTGACTCGCTGCTGGCGGTCGCTGAGGTACGAGCAGATCAATTCCAGGAGGTTCCTAAGACCCCATATTCCTTTAGTTTTCTTAGTAGGAGACGGTGACATAGCGTGTCGAACGCCTTGCTCAGATCTACTGACACAGTAGAGAACGTTTCTCTCCCATCTAGTGCTTCTCTCCAATCCTCTGTGATCTTTAACAGAGCCGTACAACACGAGTGTCCTCTTAGGAAGCCAGATAGACTGTCAGAGAGTAGGCGGCGTGGCACAAAGTAATTGTACAATTGATTGTGCATGACTCGTTCGAATATCCTGTTTCTAATTTTAAGTACGTTCGCGTATTTACGTGAAATGTTTCGCGAAAAACTAGAAAACTACAAATACATAAAAGCTATATAAGCCTAAGACTTTAACAGGTTGAAGGTTTTTTTAATTTGTAATTCACTGTGAGTTTACTAACTTAAAGAATTATTTACTAAAAAAGTTTAAGACCTCGGAAACATGTATTAAGCGCGCAAAACGCTATGCTCCACTGGCCAATGACAACGGAGGCTCTGGGGAAGAAATTGTTCAAATACAGAATTGGTAAAGTTCGCAGAGCTTTTTCAGTAAATCATTTTCTATCTTAGTAAACTCAGTGATTTACCAGTTAAAGTTTTAGCTTTAGGTGATTGCCTTAGATTTCTTGGATCAATCACGGCCAGAAACCCCCACACTTCACCCTAACCTTTAATGGTTAATCAATAATAAAACGATGCATATCCAAGGGAGGGGTGGGTGGATAGTTTCCCAAAAACCGAGATTGAGCCGATTTCTTTCGGCTTGCGCGGTGAACTGGCGAGCATGTGCACGCCCATCTCTCCAAAGCGGATGCGCCTAACGTTTTGCCACTGTACGGATTCGCATATACTTTTCTCGTTCCCAGTGACTCCTCAGTTAGTTGAGGAAGCAATGGGAACAAGAATGTCGCATATACTTGAAGCAGACAAGTCTGCAAACACTTGCGCATGCGTGAATTTCACGGGAAAATTTTACACGGAATTTGAACTTAAAAGCATTTTTACAAAAAAGCGTCATCTTCGAATTTTAAGCACTTTGCCATGAACCAGTCCTAAATTTAATGGGCTTGATTTCTAATCTAATACAATTCTTAACTCTTGCGATTTTCTTCTTAACCTCCGGTCTTTTCTGCTTTGTGTCGAGTTTCTGAAGATTTTCTGAAGATTTTGTGAACAGAAACCATTTAGAGCTGCACCTGCGATTTCTACCGCTGACTGGACATGCGCACATTGTGCAGACCTGTTCTTGAAGCATCAACCGTCTTACCTGCGCTACCAGACTTGTCACTAGGAGGACAAATAAGAATCCAAGGAATGCCACACTCTCGTTCAATCCACACATCCAATATGCAATAATTAGGAAGCCAGTGGGTTGACATACTACCAGAGGTAATTCACTGAAGAGTTTGGCAAAGTAGTAGGCTGATAATCTGTAGTAGCCGGCAGCACGTTCCTTGTTGATCACTGTTCTCTCAGCTGGAACTGCGAGGACAAAAAGATGTGGAAATAATCATTTCACAAGTGCAATACACCTAATTCATGTTAAATGCCGCCTCTTAATTTGGAAGATGAATCTGTTGAGGGAAACCAATGCTACCACATGAAAGATCACATTAAAACTAGTAATTGTGTTCAGTTTTAGAGCAATGTGGAGAATTGCTGTTGAGTTATACGTATTTCAAATGCAGAAAATACATGAAAGCAAGGCTAGAAAGGCTTCCGTCGTTTTCCTCATACAAATCTCTCTAATTTCAAATAGCTGTAACTTCATTGCTTTTTAAGCTACAGCACTGGAATTTCACAAGGTCACTAATGTCGAAATGTTTTCTATTCGGCTGAGCATAGCGAAAGAGAACATAACAAATATATTGTACTACTGTTGTGTTTGTTTCTCACATTAAGGTATTAATCTTGCCAATTTTGTAATATTTCTGGCATTTAATCCCCAGTTTTGGTTACTTTTCGTGGATCCTGTGACGTCATAAAATGAATCTGTTCTCTCTCAAGAGAAAACTACAATAAAATCCCATAGGTTTCAAATGTGACATCACAAGATGAAGATGTTGGGCAAAAATATCGATCAAATATACATATATACACCACATAGATTCCCGTCCAAATTAGTCAATACTCACAAGAAACTAGTGCCGCAAACAGAGGATTAAAATTCCAGTACACAACAAAGAAGAAGATCTGAAATTATAGAAAGAGTGTGTTATAGTACTGAAGCAATTACTGGGCGAGGCTAAGAAAGAATTTAAGCAACTGATGGATCATGTCTTCTAAACGTGTATCTTTGCAGAAGCACCTCAAGAGAACTGAGTTCTCGATAGGAAATATGATGATGATGATGATGACGCAAAACTATCATGATTTGTACGTTCTGAATCGGCAAATAGAGCTTAAGCATCAACGACGTCGACGGCCGCGGCAGCGAGGACGGTACCTAGAAAAATGTTTCTCCCGAAATATGATGTTAACTTTTTCTTTCATTCGCCTTTAATTACTTTTCACATTCATATCTTCGAAAAATAAGATAAACGTTCACGCCGTACGAAAAACGGAGTGATTTACTTTTATACGTTGGCGTTCTCTTGTAAATTTTGGGGTTTCACGTGGGTTTTTTTCAGACAACGGTTGAAATGTAGGCGACTGCATGGATTTTCACGTGCAGTTATTGTATTTTGTAATTAAGGCTATTGTTTTATGTCGTCGTCCTAGACGTTGCCGTCGTGGTTGCTTAAGCTCTCTAATAACTGACAGCTGACCAGGCAGAGGCAAATTAACAAATATTCACCGAAGTGGGGATGATGAGTGGTGGATATTTACTGAGGTAAATATACATTGTTGCTCACAGACAATGAGAACAATTGTTGTAGTATATACAACACAGCTGAAATAGCCAGCCTTAAATTAGTGCAAAAGGGTCAAAAACCCATTTACAAGTGAATATTTCACTTATTCTGTTTTAGGAATTCCTTATAAATCTATGCTTACTTGAAGAGTCTAACCTTTTCAGAAATGTTCTTAAATAGCCGAAAGATCAAACTTCAAGCCGTTATTTTCACGGAGTTATTTTAACTCCACTGTAGGAGTTAAAACAACTCTCAAGAGGGGTTAATTTTAGGAGTTATTTTAATTCTGAAATCAGAGTTATGTTAACTCTGCCTCGGAGTAAACATCAATGAGTGGAGTTAATATTACTCCTTTTGATCAAAGTTACTTTTTAAGGAGTTATTTTGACTTCCATGTAGTAGTTAAATTAACTCCAAATGGGGTACAGATTACTAAATAAATATGATGGGGCTGTTATTGATGGCTCTCGATTTATATTAATCACATGCAGTGGGTTGGACCCAAGTTGTTATTGCCCAAAACACCTAGCCTAATTAAGGCCCTTCCAATAAAATGTTTTGTTTACCATCGCTCTCTTTGTCAACCTAAATGACTCGTACAAACATCCATGAATTCCTCAACTACTTTTTACTGTACTTGTAGTGGATTGACAATTTGCGTGAGACAGGCAAGAAATTAAAACGTACAGAGCTCGGAAAAGAGGTGTAGTTTTAAAAAGAATCTTAAATATTTTGTAATTACTTTTTTCTCCAAAAAAGCCTTAAAGCATTTTTTTGCATTTCCAAGAAAAAAAGTGGATCGGTTGGGTGATGGTAAACATAGTGGAGTTGACAGAGTCCCCGGCGTTATTCTTTGTCGTAGCTAGTCATTCGACTCTTTTATAGACTAAAACAACCCTTCTGCAGCACTTCGAGGAAAGTCGGTGGAATGCTTCAAATTAGAAATATTTTGTTACTTAATTTAAAGAGTCGGGTGCGGTATTGAAAGGAAGTATCTGATACATATCAATTGTGTAGGAAAGTTATAGTAAAAACTCTCCTGATCCCGAAAGGTGTATTTACTTAATTGGCCGAGTGAGACTAAACCGAGTTAACCCATATTTGGAATCAAATCAGGCCTGGTGCCCTGGTCTCAAATCTGTTAGTTTTGGCGCCCAGCTTCGAACGTGGTGGAGTTTTTTCTGAGAAAAATATCCGAAGTTATGCCCATTCATCGCCACTAATAGAACAAGATTATCTTGATAGAAAGGCTCGACTAACTGCTTCAGTTGTGAGGGACATCAGTTCTGGATGAGATGAGATAATTACGGAGAAATCGACGAAGAAGGTATGTACAATGTATGTGTCATGTAAAGCTAAATTACATGTAACATGCACTACACTGAAAAAAAAACACTCAACCTAAGTTTTTCTTGTAGTTTGCTAATTCTGCTCCAATTTCGTCGACGACATTGCCGAGTTACAGTGCTAGGAACTATTTTTAAACATAAAATGGGGCATAACGTTCTTCAAATGTGCGTGTTTAATAGATGCTTTGAATCACACTTTACTGCACCATCAATCGAATTGAAACTACACGTTTCTTTAAAACATAACTACAAAAATAACACCCTGAAATAGAAGAGAAATACCATGTGAATGTCCTGATATGCTTTTCAAACCTTTTCGACAGAGGATGGCAAATATTAAAGTGGATTACTAAAGCTTATTTGTTGAGACTTGATTTCAGTTACAGTGAACTGATTTCAAGTTGCTCTATAGTCTTAATGTTGATTTGAACTTTGTGAGTTTCTAGATATGCAGTCAATACAGTTTATCCAAAGGATTCAGGTGGTCATCGAATTGCAATAATGTATTCCTCTTTCTAAAATTATTAAATACAATTATGTAGGTTATTAGTCGGCTAAGCATCTACGGTAATTACAGCTGTGCATTTGTGCATGCTCCTAGATTTTGATCTCGCTATTTCAAAGCTCGCTATTTCAAAGCTCACCTTGAACATAAAATTGTAGTTTTTATCTCTGTTACACAAAATAATTAACTTTAAGCCACTCACATACAAGAAGTAGAAAAAATGAGTTTGGCAAAGGAGAAATTAGGAAAATTATTTTCCTCATTGAAGGAGCCTGGGGCCTTGAGTGTTACCATGGTAATGTCCTAATTTGCATAATGACTTGTATTTTCCTTCGTACCATACATTAGCCTGCATCGCATCCGAATTGGTGACAGTTGAAATATGGCCATTCAGAAGATGTGTAAGAATGGGCATTAGTAAAAACCAATCAGGAGGGTACATATAATCATGCTACTCCGCTGGGGTCCAAAACAAGCTTTCGTTCGTTAATTCACAGACGGACTTAACCGGGGTAAAGTTCGGATGCGATGCAGGCTAACCATACATGTGCAAAGTGTCAATTGTTTTTACCCACTGTTTGATGAGATATTCTTCATTTTTTTATTTGTCTTCATGGCTGTTTCAACCTTATGACGTCACAGACCATGTAATTTGCACATCCTAAAACCTTAATATTGCTGGAACGATATGAGATATTGACAAAGAGAAAACTCTATTCTTCCTCAATTTGAATGGACTTTCAAATGAGATCTTATATTAATGACAATATTTCGCTTCATTGGCACTTTAACAAAAAAACAACGATCATCTGAAGTACATGTAGCTAGTGGTAAGAAGCAAGTAACTGGCAGTTGGTAGCCACCTTCTATTGAAACCCCTGCACTGGTGAGGTTGTAAAACAATGAAAAACAAAAGCTGGGCCTCACCAGTGGAATACTACATAGTACTTCACCATGTATAATTGAAATCCTTTTACCCCACAATTTCCCTGTGCTTCAAAGCCCACGCCACTTGCCTCATTGGGACACTATGGAACATAAGAACACTAAAATACTCGGTGCTGACTGGGTGTGACCATATTCTAATAAGTGGTAATACAGCTTGATGTCATGTACTTGTGGTCAGACTGCAGTAATACAATGTACTTTTGATTACAAATTGCACTTGCACTTCAGTTGTGCAATTTTGCAATGACCCATAATACGATTCAAACCAAATTAATTGCACTCCACTCAGTTCTATTACCATTTTTTGTTGTAGTTCTAAAATTATGAAATGTAATACTTTAACTTAAAATATTATTAGAGACACTGTCAATCATGAACCTTGAAACTTATTTTAAAGTAAACTACAAAAGTAACACCTTAGTTAGAAGAGAAATATAATTTGAATATCCTGATTTTGTTTTGATAGAGGATGGCAAAAATTAAACTGGATTACAAAAAAGTATTCTAGAAACTGTATTTTGGTTACAGTGAGCTCTAAGTATGGGTTAAACAATGAACGCGAGTTGTATGTGGAATTTAGAGTGTTGAGCATTAGATAGAATGCCACGAGAGGCAAAGCCTCACCGAGTGGTGTTCTATCTAATGCAAGACACTCTAAATTCCATAGACCAATGCAATCAGGTCTATTCAAGTTTACAATAATGTTTTTGTCATTGTTACCTCATGATAATTTTGGGCCTTGTTAGCTTGAATTCGGTCAAGTAGAATGTGTTTTTGTGCTGTTATTCTGTTATTCTGGTACAATATGGCTCAGTATTCAGAACTCGAAGCCCTATAGTGTCTGGTCTTTGTAACTAGCAATACCAGCTCAGTATTTGTTATGTAGAAATATATTCTTGTTATTATTTTTGGATAAAACTGTTGTAGTAGTTCTCAAACAATTGTAGTGGTTATGACATTATGACACATGATTTTAAGGTTTTAAGGCTTTGTTTGTTTTATAAAATGGTATTATATATGACATATGGTACTGTATGTATGTACCATGTTTTATATAGATTTTTATTAAATTATAAAAAAAATTACATGTAATATTGTTCATGGTTGAATTAAATGATATTTTAATCCTTTCTCCTTGTTTGTTGTTCTGTATTATTACCACAATGGCATATGAGAGTAAATAACTCCTTTTTGGGGGTGGAGGGGGGCTTTGGGAATAACTCCCCATAAGCGTCAAATCAACTATACTCACGGAGTTATTATTACTCCTGTAGAAGTGAAAATAACTCCTTCATTGGAGTCCAAAAATGGAGTTAAAACGAAGGAGTTCAAATAACTCCGAAAAAAACGGATTATCCTGAACCTTTTTTAAACTCCATTTTTGGAGTTGTTTCAACTCCCTGAAAATAACAGTGCATCGCCGGATCCAATCCCCAATGCTGACAATGCTTCTTCCCAGTGGCATGATCCATGGCGTTTCAAATAAGTAATTAATTTGAACCCATACTTTCTCCTCAACTCGGCTCGAGTGAAATATTTTCCCGGTGTTTTCCTGTTGTCTCTCAAACTTATCGTTTCCAAATACAGCTCGCATTTCAAGACTTTTAGATCGCCAATTTTATCATTAAAGTGGAGTTTGAGAAGCCATGTAAAACACGAGGAGCTTGTTTTAGAAGCGAGTTTCTAAAGACAGTGAGATAGGGTGAAATGGGATATTCCATCTCACCGGGAATTATAGGTACATCCGACCGCGGAAAACCCTCGTGCAACAGACGCGGACCGCAGTACGGCGCCGCGGTCACCGAACAAATGACCGCGGTAGTTTTTGAGGACGCCGCGGGTGCAAACTGAGGTGATAAACCGAGGCGCTTGCCGCGGTGGCGCTGAGCCGCAATGGAAATACATGTACGTTGTTAGCAGTCTTCGTACTTGAAAGCTTTGAATGTGATGGATGACAAACAGTTTATGGGTTAGCCTTTAACCCAAAGAACGATCACCGGCATTAAACTTCTCGTAAACAATCTTCTGTTTTCGTATGTTGTCTTTCTTACTCGAGACCGCCGTTGGCGTTCTTATTAACTAACGAAGCCATCTGCTTCAAAATAAGCATTTCTTGAGATACGGCCCGCTAACAATCTTCTGTTAACTTTCGTAAGGTGTCTTTCTTACTTGAGACCGCCGTTGGCGTTCTTATTAACTAACGAAGCATAACACCAAATAAACTTTTGCTTCAGTGTAGTTTCACATTTATGGCAGATCCTCGTCTTGTTACTAGTATTAAAAGGTTTCGGCAGAAATCATTGTAAATGTTTGCGTATTAAAATCTCAACTCTTCTTGGAGTCTGAATTTCTATGTGCAATCAGTCAGGCGTGAACGTGTCAGTCTGATTTTTTACAGAACATCGACAGAGTTTTGAAGCAACGTGTGTCATATTGAAAGAGGTGCAAAAACTTCTATACTCTTACCAGAAAACTTCTACTCGGAAAGTGCAATTCCTTTTGAATTAAAGAATGCCAATCAGGAATAATGCTTTGCGAGCCCGTGTTTACATTTGAACAATAGAAAACCGTTACAATCGCCACTTGTTCAAGCTCGCAAAGCATTAATCCTGATTGGCATTCTTTAAGAGCTTTAATGTATCGGATCAGATCAGTCAATTCGCGTAAATGGAAACTAATTGCGCACCCGCGATATTTGTGTCAGAAATGAGACACGCGTCTGGCTGATAGTTCACGATTGACAGGAACTTTTATTATACTCCTGCGCAGTAAGAATCTGGACTTTTTGACGCCTCTGGCACGCAGGGTATTTACCCAAAACCATCTTACTGTACGTTTGTAAAACTGTTTGTTATGAATTCGAATTTCTCACGCGTTAATCCTGGTGAAAGAAAAGTTAAAATACGAAAGTGTGCAATGAACACGCACGCTTGGATCACGATATTTCGATAACTCGGTCGGAATTTTCGTTTGACAATGGGTACTTTTATGCAAATGAAGCAAAGAACAAAAGAAATGACGTCAAAAAGGTCAAGGTGTTGCCCCCGATGATGTCAGCCTAGGTAATTTTACTTCCGGTAAAAATTTGACCTCTGACGTCATCAGCGGTTTTTGCAGCGTGGGCTCAAGAAATTACGTCAGTCCGGAAATACGTCATAGGCAAAACGGGGAAAAGGTCTTGGAAGCGCAAGGGACGGTGGGGGTGGATCAAAAAGCGGCGGAAACGCGTCAGAGGCGCGCGGCACGGCTTTTGGGGCGATATAAAAACGTGCACGCGCAAAAGGCAGCCCAGCTTTATGGGTAGTGACGATGGATACACTTTCCTAATGGTTTTAAGAATGCAAAAATTTTGCGTGACATCGTGTTAAAAAAATAAACCCCAGAATAGAATCGGCGAAATCGGTGTAATGTAATGGCGCGCTTCATTTGCATAAAAGTACCCCTGCACCCAACTACCCCTACTTTACTACTGACAATAAGGGAAATATCGTCGAAATGTCGCTGAACAAAGAGCGAAATTCGTCAAAATACGTTTGCATGACTTTTGCACAATACTTTAACGAAGCCAACTGCTTCAAAATAAGCATTTCTTAAGCCACGGCGCGTTAACAATCTTCTGTTAATTTTCGTAAGTTGTCTTTCTTACTCAAGACCGCCGTTCGCGTTCTGATTAACTAACGAAGCCAACTGCTTCAAAATAAGCATTTCTTAACACACGGCTCGCTAATAATCTTCTGTTAATTTTCGTAAGTTGTTTTTCTTACTCGAGACCGCCGTTCGCATTCTTATCAACTAACGAAGCCAACTGCTTCAAAATAAACATTTCGTAAGCACGGGCCGCTAACTTTTGTTCTTGATCACACTTCATCAGTCGTCTTTCTACTCAAGACCGCCATTCGCGTTCTTATTAACTAACGAAGCCAACTGCTTCAAAATAAGCATTTCTTAACACACGGTGCGTTAACAATCTTCTGTTAACTTTCGTAAGTTGTCTTTCTTACTCGAGACCGCCGTTCACGTTCTAACGAAGCCAACTGCTTCAAAATAAAATGTATGAGATGTACATGTAGATGTTACGAGGTCGCGGTTAGCGCCGCGGCACGACCACCTCGGCGACCTCAAAAGTGACCGCGGTTACCTCAAGTGACCGCGGTCACCTCAAAAATGACCACGGTTTTTCGCGGTAAAACCGCGGGCATTGCATGCGGCATAGCCGCGGTAAATTTCCTTATAATTCCCGGCGGTACTGTAGATTCAAATGCAAGTTTCCGAGAGCTTAAACTTTTTTTGTAAATAATTTTATAACTTAGTAAACTCACAGTGAATTACAAATTAAGAAAACTTCAACCTGTTAAAGGGGCTATGTCATGGTACTGCGCATGTATTGAGTAATCGCTCGGTTAGTGGTTGTTAATTGGAAACAAACAGTTAAACTTCCCTCCCTCAATGCTAGATTGAAAGGATTTTCAATATTTTCCCTGGAGACTGTTTATATACACTGTTTGTTAGTCATTTTTGCATATTTGCTTTGATTTTAAGCATCCCACATGGCCGAGAGGTTCGTTAGTTCATATCAAAATCGGTGGAAATAGCTCTTTCCGGCCCGGAACGCGATTGTAAACGTCTATTACCACAGCCCCTTTAAAGTCTGTTAAGTAGTTTTCTTGTTTTTCACGAAACATTTTCTCGAAACATTATTTTCACGTACATGTACGTAATGGAGTTCCTGACACGTACGTATCTAAAATTAGAACCAAGAGTTTTCTTTTAGTTTCGGCAGGAAGCTAGAGAGATGCAGGCATGCTGAGCTCATCAATAGCGCATGCGCTCGACGTTTTCCCACGGTGTTCCTACAGCATCGGGTCAAACTGCACATGCGCAATGCTCGCCTAAAAATAAGTGCAACTTACCAAAGCGTATCTGTCTCTGATGCTCTCCTCAGTATAAGGAATCCGAAACCATATAAAGCCACAAATTAATGCAATTGCCAATGTCTGGGAATAAAAAATATATATATACATTGAACATTGCATACAGGGGAAACATTTTAGGTGGGTATTGCGACAGCCAAATGGCATCATAAAGATTTGCACTTTTAAGTGAAGAGTTTAGCCGATTTTGACATTTCTTGGGCCACGTACATCGTGATTAAGATACGTAATATTCTAAGATACGTAATAGTTTTGGAGATATGAGTGCTACTTTTAACCCCTTGGAGTATTTGTTTAAAATTAATGTGAAAATCTTCAAATGATATTTCTTTACAAATGCTAGCTAGGGTAATAGTAAACAATCACGTACCAAAGTTGTTGTCGGTAGGTTGTCGGCCGACAACACGCCGACAACCTAACGACCCAAAATTTGGTACGTGATTGTTCACTATTATCAATTAACTATAACCTATGAGCTTTGTTAGAAACCAAGTTTCAATAAAATGAGTAGGTTGGAAACTTCTACACCGAGATATCCATAAAAGATTATTTTTGACAATTTTTAGATAAAAGTCAGGTAAATATGATTGGCAATTCCACTTCTACCTGGTAATCTATAGTTTTTAAAACACCATGGAAAACTACTGAATAACTACAAGAAAATAGAGAAAGCGGGATATGGAGTATATCACTAGATGAAGGAGGTAAAGGGAGCGGGGGTTGCGCAGTGGTTAAGCACTTCGCCTCTCACCTCTGTGACCCGAGTTCGATTCACGTTTGCGGCGCCACGTGTGAGTTGCGTTTGTTGGTACAGGGTTCTCTGGGTTCTCCTGTTTTCCTCCCTTCACAAAAGCCAACGCGCTCAATTCCAATTCACAGGGCGCTACCTATGAACAGGAATCACTAGCCTGACAAGCCGAACTACTAGCCCCAGGCTATTGGACAGCATTTACATCGCACCCTGATTCTATCTGTGGATGTATGGTTGTTTCAAGTCTCGTTAGAAATTCAGAAGTACGGTTAAGTCTAAATGCTGCTGGTTTTCAATCAATCTCCAGAGACTCAGATAACAAATACCACCACTGCAACATGGCCGCCATGCAGGTATTTGTTAAATAAATGTGTGACTACTGTAACTGAGACCACTTTCACAGATCAAAAATGTCCTAACATATTTACGCTATTTTCTTCACTGAAAAGACTGACTTTATAACTAGTGCACTAAATTTGACTTTTACCTGATCAACACTTGGGCAAGTTGAAATGCTGTTGTATTGTACTCAACACTGATTGGCTCAAATTACCGCAAGTTGGAATGCTTTGTTTTCGTTCTGCAATGTGATTGGTTCTTATTGTCTTCGTGGTCCTGGTGACGTTAGTCACACAGTAAAACTACCGTATCTATTTCGGTGATGAGAAGGGACTGGAACCGAGTGTCAACATTTACTGAATCTCATTAAAGTGTTTAGGAAACCAAATTTTGCATCTTTATTTTATTGCAGAATAATAAGGTTCATTCTTTTCTGATTATCAAGAGTATATTTATTGTCTCTTTGTCGCCATTCAAATTGACTACTTTATGATTGAAACTGTCCGGGGCCTGGAACCGAATCCTTCATTACAATGGCGTCACTGTGAGGACTCGCAAGTGACAATTCCTAATTATGTAGGATGACACGCATTTGTACACAAAAATATAATAAAGCGCAATACAATTCAATTCAATACGAAAAATGAAATACAGTAGAACGCAACACAATACTTAACAAATAAAAGATGGTTCTCCTTATTCTATAAAAAAAAATTTGCACGCTCGAGGTCTTGAAAAACTGCGGATGCACGAGCAGAACGCGGGTACATTTAGCAGCATTTCAAGACCTCCAAAGTACATTATTTTGTAATAGAACAAGGAGAACCATCTTTTATTTGTTTGATAATATAAACTTCAATCTAAACGAAGGAAAGTAAGCTATCTAATTTTAAGAACCAACATAAAAATCTAACTGAGCAAATAAACTGACTACAGCGAAAACTCCATTTTACTGTACTTGACTCGTTTACAACATTTCTCGTCGCTGATTGGTTCAATTCTGACAGCTTGACATTGACGATCTTGAAAGCTCGTTTCTTATTGGATGAAATAACCTGGTATAAAAAGAACATGTCGATTGAAAAAAGTGAAAGAAAGAAATTGCAAGACTGCCGGCCGTAAACGGGCTGTAAAATTGTTAACTGATCAAAACTGTTGCTGGAAAAATAAGTGCTTTCTTTTTAGAATGCGTGTGGTAAGCACAGGAGAAGTTAATCTGCACATTGTGATAGTGTTGAAAATGCCCAATGGAAAAACATTCATAGAGGAAGCGTTTATAATATAGCGAATTCTGAGACTGAGTTACGTGAGTTGAGGTTCCCGACTATATTTTCTACAACTGCATCGTTGTCATACACTGGCTATTTATTCTGTGGTCTGAAAAAGGATATTTTCATTATCCCAAGGAACAGTGTTTAACTGCTGCTCTGATGGCAGTGAGTTGCGTAGCTTTTGAGGCTTAGTTTCGAAATTCTGGGTTCTTTGTTTTATCGTCCGTTTTTCATTCACGAACATTCAGGATCCTCTTAAACGAATTTCTACAGGAAACCAGAGAAACCCTATATTGTATTCTTTGCCATTCGTTATTCTGGCTTCAGCATAGAAGTACGTATATTGTGAGGAGTATTAAAGTTATCGTCGAGTTCTTGGTGAGTCATTTCTTGTAGTTGTGTTGTATCAAACTGTGAATGAGTAACACTGTATATTAGAACAGTCTTCAATGTCCATTGTATTTTGGCGTAGGATAAAGTTAAATACGGGAAGAAAACCAAGGCCACCAGCCACACAATATCTTCCACCTCCTCGCTTATTTTTAGCTTTCTCTGAAACTTTCTCGCTGGAGGCCGCCATGTTTGTAACAACGAGTCCTCACAGTGCGTCACGCAGCTCATTTGGCCGCGCGGCAAACCGGACAGTTTTTAGCATTTCAATTTGAATGGCGAAAAAGAGACCTTTCCGAAGGCGGAACTGAAAAATAAATATACTCTTGATAATCAGAAAAGAATGAACTTTATTATTCTGCAATAAAATAAAGATGCAAAATTTGGTTTCATAAACACTTTAAGAAATGAACTGATTACACTAAAATAGTAAGTTTACCAAGTTTTAGAATGTCTGATTAAATACGAACTGAATAGCACAAACTTTCTAAAATCGCCAAAAACAAGAGATAATTTATTGTTTTTGGGAATGACATCCGCCAAAACCATACTTTCTCTCTTATTTGGGCAATATTAGAAAGCTTGTCACATTTAATATCAAACCAATCTTCCCCAAACTTGGTAAACCTATTAACTTTAGTGTGATCTTTCTTGAGACGGAGTTCATTTCTTAATCAAAACACTTCAAAATGGCTCGTACATGTACCTGTACAAAGTTTAACTTGGAGAGGATTTCTGGTTTGGATTGCTTGAATGTTCTCTCTGTCAACACGGAGAACTGTGTCCAGAACGACGTCACCCAAGCTGTGTTCACCTCACTGTAATCACCATCCTCATCCTCATCATCATCATGGATATCAAGACTCACATCCGACGCCTTGACATTCTTGAGTGTCACAAGTGGTATATCAGCAATGGCCGCCTTTTCCTGATGTGAAATGCGAGGTGAGTGCGATGAAGTTCTCCCCCTTGGGTGATGGTACTTTTTCTTACTGGAGCGTCGACCACTTTCGCCTCTAGAAAAGATACCACCATTCCTTTCTTCTGCCTTTGAACGTTGTTCTAAGTCACGGTTGTTCAGCTTTAAAACAGCTTGGCAATCTGGGTCAGATTCACCGCCGGAGGAGAAATATGAGGGGTCGTCCTTAGCAATGAGTTCGGTATCAGATCCGACCTCGGATAGACAGAGTCTGGACTTGCGTCCAATCCCATCGGCTTCACTGTCAGAACCTTCATATGATAAATTATCCCGAGAGAGTACCAGATCCTTGCTGCTAGACATGTCAGATTCACTTCCATCCAATGGATGTCGAACTTCTAGTCTTTCTAGCGAGGCTTCGTTTGAATTTGACCTGTCAGTCTGATCTGTCCTACAGCCCTGCTCACCTCCACTGTTGCTCTGCATATCTCTTGGAGTTGAAGTTTTCTGACTATTTAGTAACGAAGAGCCGCAGTTAACGAATGGCTCATTCCCCCTCGTAAGAGTCTTGTCTTCCTTGATTAATGGGGCATCACTTTCTTCTGAGTTCCTGGAGAAGTTTGGATCAGGATGTACTTCAACATCGCTACAGTTACTGGTCTTCCTCGAATAATGGTCCCTATTTGCTCCCTTATCTCCACTGATCAATGGGTTCACAATGATATTTGGTTCAGTTTCTTCAATGACGCCACTTCCTACAGGCATATTTCCTGCATCAATACTAGAGGATGAAGAGCCATCCAGCTTGGCCATCCTGCTGGGGGTGAAGTTTGGGAAGTTTTCACTCCTTTGATGAGCGGGTACGTCTGCAACAGCCTCGCAATTGCAAGTCGGTTCCGTATTTTTTGACATCTTACTTGAAGCGATTAATTCTTTATGCTGCTTTACTCTGATAAACAAATGCAGAATAAAGTGAGAACCCAAGATTCCGTTCAAAGATGTCAACAACTTAGACGTCATCTTGTTTAAGGACGGTGCCTACTAATGTCAGCGCGCACGCCGTTCTGCGCATCTTGCGTCGCGCGGGTCATCCCGCGAGACAGGCCATTTGCAGAACTATTTTGAAAAAGCTGTGTTAATTGTGTAATTTGACAGACAGAAAGATGAAGGATTTTAAAATACGGTCGAAAGATATGCTATAATCTTTAAATTCCACTAAACGGCCAGGAAAGACAATTTTCAGCTGAAATGGTATTAAAAGAGCCGACCATCTTAACTCTTAACATGTCTTAGGTGATGATTTATCGTGGGGAGATAGTTGAAGAATCGTAGGTTTAGAAGATTTACCCGATCAATTGAATGAAGGTTGTTTGGACTGCCATGAATCGCTGCTGTCTTTTTCGCCCAGCGCATTTGCTTTAGGCCTGTCGATGCTTTCGAGTTTTGCGAGTTTCTCCAAACATGGATGACTCGGCAGTATAAATTAAACAATGTGTGTATACGGTCAAATAAGCTTTGTGAAAACTGGTAAACCTCTTGGAAATCCAAAGAATAATGAAGAAGGAAGGACTGTATGGGGTTTGAGCACAAAGGAAGGAACAACAGGTTTAAATTATTTTCAATGAAGAAAGTCGAAAGACGGGACTGACTCCTTTCCCTGCCGCCATCTTGAAAATCTCCCAATATGCAATAAAAGAAATCAATTTTCAGACTTACTAGTGTGGGCTTGGTAAAAAATGTCAATTTTTGAAAATAAAATTAGCGATAAAGAGGTCTACCATCCCCATAACATTTTAAAACGAATGGATACCCCCATTTTTTCTTTTTGAAATCTATAATATAGAAGCTAAACAACGTTTACATATATTTTTTGTCTTTATAAAATTATTGAAACTTCATGTCCATTTCAGCCAAAAATATGTCTGTTCATGGTCAAAATTTGTACAAAAAATGAGTTGTTGTAAGATAAATGGTTTGATTAGCATCCTTTGTGAAGAACCCTATGTCTAACGTTTTTTGCCCTAATATTTTGCCAGATAAGCCAAAATATTGATCGAATTAAAAAAGTTTCTCGGACAAAGAAAAATGCTGAGTCAGCACTTTTTTCGATTTTCATCCTTAATTATCTCTCTTAAACGCATGGGTACCCCATAATTTTTTTCTGATTTCAAAAGCTCCTTCGGGGGTTCAAACAATCCATATAGATTTTTAGAAAACAAATTGGTTTGTAATTAGTAGGCACCGTCCTAAAGAGAACCTCAAATAGGGAGCCAACTTATATCAAATAAAAATTGCTGGCAGTCACTTGTTATCTTGGAGAGCCTGGGTGGCCCAGTACATGGTAAGCGCTTGGCTTCTCGCCTCTGTGATCTGGGTTTGATTCCCGATCGCAGTGCCACATTGGAGTTTGCTGGTATCTCGCCGTTGCTCGGAGGGTTTTTCTCCGGTTCTCTGATTTTTCTTCCTCCTCAAAAACCAACCTCAACTCCAATCCAACCTGGGAATTCGTCAAATACTTAATTACAAACCACAGGCTTGGGAGACCCAGTAACAGCTCCCTGTATCTTAATTTCTATTTTCATTTCATTTATTCTGTTTTACCACTCGAGAGTGGACGGAGAACCTCAACAGGCCTTCTATGGAGGTTTCCGAGGGCCTACGATTTATCGTTCTTATCCGAGAAGATGTGAAGGTCTACTATATTATGTAAAGGCAGCACCTTCTACTCAGTTATTTTAAGACCCTGAGTGTTGGTCCGGCCGGGGTTTGAACCCACGACCTCCCGCTCGACAGACCGGAGCTTAACCACTGAGCTAACCAGGCTAATCCTGACGGAAATACACTTCTTCCTTTGTTTCTTTGCTTCAAAGTGCGAATGTGCATGATGTGAACATGTTGATACGCTTTTTTTCTCTGATAAACAAATGCAGAATGAAGTCTGTGCCAAGATTTCATCAACTTAGGTAAATCATCAGTAAATATCCTCATTTTTTAAAAGAACATCAAACAGGGAGCCAACTCATATTAAATATAAATTGCTTGCAGTCACAAGTTATCTTCCTTCAGTGATTTTTCAAAACACGTGTGATAGTAAAACTCCAAGCTTGGTATCATTGGCTAACAGGAAATACGCACATGTAAAATGTATCGAGTACAAGGGCTTGAAAAAGCGAGACTTGGCAGTGTTAATTTTGATGTGCCCCAATTCTTTATTTGCTGCCCTCTATAGGAGTACGTAATTACTGGCTCAAGTCTTTGACATTGCACAGCTATTTTGGGAAATGCAAACAGGAAGAAGATATATAAACTTGCCTCATTTCCCAGGAGTCCACTATGTAGTTCTCTGTTTCTTTTCCAGCGGTGACTTTTTCCACTGATAATCAGAATGATTTGACTCAATACAGCTACATAATGCACTTTAATTAAAAGCAGTGTGTGGAATCAATGGCATGGAGTTCCTTCACATTTACACAATTAACCTGGTGGTCTAAATTGCCACCTTTCCAGACATGAAATTACAGCTTAACTTCACAAGCCTCCATTTCAGCACTAATGATTTCATTGTTATTATGGGGGAATGTCATCTTGAAAACAAATTCACGAGAGGCCCGGAAGAATTCACGTACCAGAAGTCCAGATGAAAAAATCCGGACCTATGAGCAACCAATCAAATTGCAAGATTGGACTTCATCTGGACCTCTCACGGGATGCCATATAATAAATAGATGTATTGCACCCTTCAGCACACAAACTAAACCTGTTTGGCTTTAACAGCAAATTGGCACACTGCTGGCAACATACATGTATGCTCTTCTTGATGTCCCCTGCTGGTAAAGCTGCAATTATATACTACACATGTATACACCTAATTCATAAGAGCATATTTTCTGTATTTTAACAGTTTAGCCACATGTTCAATGTATCAAAAACAACATCCTTGCCATGTGAACGAGCATACTAACATTGGTGATTCTGTAGAATTTGAGTGTTGTACCATAAAAGGCTGTAAAGTTACAGCAATTTGAAATTAGAGAGTTTTGTATGAGAAAAACCATGTAGGCCTTTACAGCCTCGCATTCGTGTATTTTCGACATTGAAAATGCCAATAACTCGACAGCAATTTGAAACATTGCTTTCAAACTGTGGTCAATTACTAATTTAGGTACAATCTTTCATGTGGTAGCAACAGTCTCTCTCCACACATTAATCTTCCAATTTATGCAAATTAGGTGGCGGCCATTATGAATGAGGTCTTTGCACACAATATACATGTGGTGCTCAAATTTAACTTAACTCTAAATCCACTAGCCAAAGTCTACTAGTAGGATTTTTTTCCACTAGCAAAAATCCGGAGGGTACATGTACTGGCAAAATAAATGCTACATGTACATGTATATGACATACCCCGTTACTCATATATATTTTATACCTTCACATGCAGTAACACTTTAATTCATTAGAAGTACATTTCTACATTGTACCTAAAGCAATTACAACCAATTTCAGTTTTACATGCATACACGTAGGTGGAGTTTCAAGTGTTTGAGACAACTATTGGACACAATAATAATTCTGTGCAAATTTCCACCACTTCTGATTGGCAACACATGCACGTTGGTGAAGTTCATGTATGTTGAGTACTTCGAATATAAAACAGCACATTTTTTTCAATTCAGTACATCAAAGCCATTATTGATAAATCTGTGAGCCTGATTACAAAGCATGTATAATGATTGTGTTGAATGAGTATGTCAGATGATTACCCTATGCACGTAACACTGAAATCGATGTAAATGTCTATATATAATTATGCACTTCCAAAAATTTAATACCATAAACACTGGCAGATACATGTAAGCCGCACTCGCAGATAAGCTGCACCCCAAGTTTTGAAGCTAAAATTTTGGAGAAAAAAAGTTTTGAAAGGAAAATCAAGATTAGAAATCTGCATCACCTTCCTTGCTCCGTCAAACCTTCACCGAGATTACTCCGTAGTTTTACCCAGTCTGACCAGGGCTAAAAATAACGGCCGGTCATCGGACAATGTCCGGCTAGAATTGGAACTTGTCTGATCAAATCTTTGCCTTGCTGGTCATTTTGACCGGTAAATGTTACTGCAGTTTCAACCAAATACAGATCTTGACCGGTGACTGACCGGCCATTATTTTTAGCCCTGCTGACTATGTTTTTTTTAATTGTTGATTTATGGAAATTTATTGAACTTTTATAGATGTTCTCGTAGATAAGCTGCACCCCCGATTTGCAAGGAAGATTTTGGGTAAAAAGGTGCAGCATATCTGCCGCTGTTTACGGTACATTGTCCAGTTGTTAAGTTTTCATTTATTTGATTGTAAAATCAACTTACAGAAAAAGTCGGCTGGGTTGAAGTGAGGCTCACAAATCAAGTCTATACTTTCAAAGAACTCAAGTACTCGGCACGCCTTGCCATAATATGCAACCTAGAAATAAATTATTGAATTAATTTCGTAATATCATTATATACATGTACATTTCAAAAAAGTCATGAATAATTAATGAGCATTTTGTCCAATCAGAAGAAGCAAATCAATCATGTGCATGCTCCTTTATACCTGGTAAAACGAAAGGGTCTTTATGCAACTTTTCAATCTACATTGTACCAAGTGTGGCCCTATATAAAACTTCATGGTTGAGGCCTTTTTCCTTTGTTGAACAAAGGTAAAAGACCTCAACCATGATGTTTTATATTCATGTAGGGCTACACTCAGAGTGAAAAGTTGTACATGTAAATTAAAGACCCTCCCTTGTCAATCCTTATAAAACCAAGGGCTTCACCATGAATATTTATACAGGCCCTCACTCATACAGTGAAGATCGATCCTTGAAAACATCCTAAGGGGAATCTCAGTTTTAAGACAAGACTCAGGGTTGCTCAACCAATGGTCTTAAGTGCAATGACTCGAGGAGCTTGAAAACAAAGGCCCCTTGGGTCACAGTTAATCACAGGCAACCAGCCTAACATTATGGGACCCACATTTTCGCTCCATATTCCAACTGTGCATGTCACTGATGCACAACGTACATGTAGCTATAAACAAGTAATTCTTCACTTTTCATCTAAATTTCTGAAAATTATTATCTTTTAGAAGTAAAATTTTTGAAGCTGTTTAATAAACTCATAGCACATGTTTTATCAAGTTTAAAACTCATAGCACATGTTTTATCAAGTTTAAAACTCACGGGCTGCACCCTCGAGTTTTAAACCTGATAAAACACTGCTGCTCGTTTAGTAACAAGCTGATCGATTGAGCTGCATATAAAATTGAAACCACTGGTGTAGGAGCTGGACCAAATCTTATAATTAAACTATTTATCAATGTTACCCCTGTTTTCATGAATTTTGGGTGGGACTGTGCTGCCGAGGTATCTAAACCCTGACCCTATTTCAGACCAAAATATAAGATTTTCCAAACCCTTTTTCAGACTTGCACTCTATTTCATAACAAGAAATATATGACAATGTGCTGTCTCATACTTCCATCAATCATACAAAGTAGATTTCGCCAACAAAGGGAAGCTGGTAATTTTAAGCTTTCTGTCTGCTTCCCCTCATTGGCAGAATCTACTTAATTGCATGATTGACGAAAATCCATCGGCAACTTCGTGTCGTGACTTTCGTCTCATGCCATGCATTGTGTATCAATGAAAATGGTGGTAAAATGAAATAAATAAAGTTCAACAATTATAATGGTTTTCAAACATTGTGTTGTTCATTTTGGAGAAAGCAAACTTGATTGACAGTATACGAAATGTACACATGAACTCACGCATGCAAAACTTTCATTAGCTTACATGTACATGTAATCATAACAATCTTTTTTAGAATAGTTTCTGGACTGGAATACATGTACTTTGAAGCAAGTTCTCTTCCTTTCATATGTGCAAAGTACTTTAGTGTGAGATATATAACATAATTATAGACATTACCTTGCCATTGCAGAGTAGTAGAAGTTTATCGAACATGCGAAATATTTGGCTTGACGGCTGGTGAATACTGCTAACTATTGTCTTGTTCTCCCTTGCAGCAAAGCTCTTGAGTGTGTTAATGAGATTCAGGGCATTGCTTGAGTCAAGGCCTGAAGTGGGCTCCTGATTAAACAACAACTTTAAATTATAATACTCTCACATATAAGTAGATCTATACAATGTACATCTATTTAGAATAGTAGTAACAATGACAGGAATATTAGGGTACCTGAAATAACCATTAATAGTTAATCTTGGTTAAGTACCATTAATAATTGATAATGGAGAAAAGCGGGTAGTTAGTAGCCAAGGAAAAATACAGGGTAAACAAAAGACAACAAATTACAGATATACAATATGTACAAATGTACATGTACACTGTTCAGTTTCCTAATTTGCCGAGGGTTTTGCGGTCTTTAGGTACAGTATTGTTCCAGGCCTCAGCACCTTGATATCTTACATTAAATTTACCATAATTGGTTCAGCCTTGAGATAGATAATATGATTGTTCTACAACACGTAACTATAAAACACACGATTGTAAAAATGTAAGCACACATAATATTTCAATAGAGAGCTTAAGGTTACCGGATACCTTCAGGGTGCGTTTACAGTTTAAATTACGTAGCGCCTTGAGGAAACATCGTAGATAAATCATCCATGTATCATTTTAAAGCTTATAAAATTGGCTACAAGAATACATAAAAAGTTTAGAGTTCTTTGAAAATCTCGAATTTTTCGCGATCCTGTTTCTCCGATATAGTGAGATGGCTTTCAGAAGCTCTGACTCCGAACATATTTAATTTTTTTTAAATCTGTTTGCTTTGTCACATTTCAGAGGAATCGTATTACAAAAGGGTGTCAGAGAATTTCAAAATTCGATTTCGTTCAAAAGTTATCATGCTCTTCGTAAAAAGGCAAAATCATAGATATGTGAGAAACGCCGGCAAGAGCTGTCTTTTTAGAATTTCCCAATTCCCTGACACCCTTTTGCAGCTGCGATATCAATTGACATTTTGTGAAAATTTCACACAAATTGAATAAATTCCTCGAGTGGGACCTTTTTTAAAACTCTATTTTGTTTGAAAATCGAAAGCGTAGAAAATAGCACTTTAAAAAAATTAGCAGTCTGTCGTGCGTGAATCTGAAGCCCCGCCTCTCCAACAATTAGCAAGCTCTTGGCCAATCATTTCTCATCACAGTTCAACTATGTCAAGATTTTCCGCCAATGTCGATTTCCGATCAAAGCTACGCACAGCATCGAGAAAATGTTAATATAGCCAGTTGTTCTAGTTCTCTTGTGTGACTTGAAAAATGGGAAAGACAAAAAGACCTCAAGGAGCAGCCAAGGTGAACAACTAGAGATGCCTTGAATGCCAGCATAGTTAGTAGAGACCGATTTGCAGGCGCCTGAAACAGCAATCAAATGTTTTTCTTTTCTTTTTTGTTTGTTTTCCAAGCTAAGGGCACCTGCTTGCTTTTTGGAAGTCAAGGCCAACAACCGATGGAATTATGGAATCGTGTGTGGAAAAACTTTTCTCAATAAACGTAAACATGAATTTAATATGCGCTAGCTTTCCCCACACCGTCGTTACGGGCGAGTGAGCACTTGTCATGTGTTTATTGATCTGCGGTCAATCAAACAGAACATTTTACTTCCGGTTAAAAACTTCCTTTTCGTATTTCTCCGTCACTATTAAAAAAATTTAACTGAGTTTTTGGTATAATTATGATAAACTACTACTAAAACTACATTTCTGTGTGAAAAAAAATGTCTCCATCTTTTTCGTTTTGAAGGTATCCGGTAACCTTAAAGTGCCTATGAAGCTTATTTTTTTATTTTAGATATCGATTCTAAATCAAGTGAATAGTAGAATGGTAAAATATATTTTGCTTTGAATGCTGTGCCGCTGGGTTAAGGAGGTTTTAACATCCAAAATGCTAATTACATGACGTCAGGGGAGGCATCTGCAATCACTTCTTAGTGGTTGTGAATGGGTGTTTCTACTGATATAAGAAAACAAATTTCTAACATCATTTTATTTCAACCATGGGTATAACACTGATAATAAAAATAATAAAAATAATTGTAACAAAAAAAAATGTATAATAATTGATGCCTCCCCTGACGTCATGTAATTAGCATTTTGGATATTAAAACGTCCTTAACTCAGCGGCACAGCATTCAAAGCAAGATATATTGTACCATTCTACTATTCACTTGATGTAGAATTGATATCTAAAATAAAAAAATAAGCTTCATAGGCACTTTAAGCTTAAGTCTAGGACGACTGGCAGAAAACGATATTTATAGCCTTAATTACAAAATACAATAACTTCACATGAAAATGCAAGCAGTTGCCTACAATTTGAATGTTCTCTGCAAAAATACAAAATGTACAATGTGAAAACCCCAAATTAAAGGCTTGTACATGTATGTTAATAAGAGAATACCAACAAACATGTAAGAAAGTAAATCACTCCGTTTTTTGCTGTGCTTATTACATTTTTCAAAGATTTGGATATGAAAAGTAATTGAAGGCAAATAAAGGAAATATTACATGTAGTACACACAAATTTCGGTAAAATTAAACACAAAATTGTCTCTGTTGTCCCATTGTTGTTGCTTAAGCCTCTAATAACATTTCCACTACTCTGGGCCCCACTGTTGTTCAACTTGATTAAGCTACACATGCAATAATCCAGGATAAATGACTGGTCAACATGTAAATTAAGATTCCTACTACACGTACATATACTGGTACATGACTGTATAATTACCGTATATTTAACAATTAGACCCGCAGCCCAATGGGCTACGAGTCAATAGCCCATGAGGCGCAGCCGAATGGGCTATTTAACTCGTAGCCCATGAGGGCGAGAGGTCTAATTGTTTTAGTATAAACTAACTAGTCGGACAGTAGAAAAGAATAGAAAGAAACAAATTTAAGTTGAAAAATGTTGTTATTTCGTGAAAATGCGTGCAGTTTTTCTCTACCATGGGCTATTACAAATAGACCTATAGTAGGGTAGCCAATCAGAATGCAGGATTTGTAATAGTCCACTAGTTGGTTTATACTAAATAATGGTTAGACTAAGTATAGCCTACTTTGACGATGTTGCGCACGCAACTAGAACAATGCACATAAAATCTGAATAACATTCCTTGACAACAGAGAAAGCGTGAGAGATGCGAGCGTGAAACCTCAATACTTGAAGGTCTGCCAGTTCCTTTGTCATTCGTTTTCAGCCCAAATTTATCAGAAATATTTACATGTAGCTTTAAATCTTAAAGTTCAGTGTTAGAGGATTTTAAGAGCTGTAAGATGATCAGAAATAGCTTTCGGAAGCCAAAACCAAACCGGACTCTGCGAGTTACTTGCAACATGATCGTGGCCTCAACAGACCAACAGGTAAGAAGCTGACTTCGGGATTGTACTTTTCTTCCATGCTTTAAATTGTCTTTATGTTCTAGAAAAATTATGTGATGACAGGAGATGTATCTATTTAATACTCTACCATAGCCGAGGAGATGCTAGGACTGACGCTGGTGTTGTATGAACTGGAATGCGCTATCACTGTTGTGCCACAATGCAGTGGTGATTCGACACGCTATAACAATGGACTTTCCTTTCATCACAACAATTCCCCAGTAAAGACATGGGATTAATTATAAGGTCTCAGTGGATCACCAAAATTCGAAGTAACGAGGGGCTTTATTTCAAGTGTTGCTGGTGATCTGAAAAAAAAGAGAACCTGTCACATGTATATCAAGTTGTTTATATTCGTACTTCAATTATCCCTGTGCATGTAGCCTGTAACGCGTTCCAGTTCATACAACACCAGCATCTCCTTGCGTCTCCTCAGCTACATTGTATGTAGAGTAATAGATATGCATGCATGTATCTCCTGTCGTCACATAATTTTTCTAGAACATAAAGACCGATTTAAAGCGTGGAAGAAAAGTACATTCCCGAAGTCAGCTTCTTATTTTACCTGTTGTCTGTTGAGGCCACGATTATGTTGCAAGTAACTCGCAGAGACCGGTTCGGTTTTGGCTTCAGAAAGCTATTTCTGTTCGTCTTATGGCTCTTAAAATCCTCTAACACTGAACTTTAAGTTTGAAAGCTAAATAGTTCTGATAAATTTGGGCTGAAAACGAATAACAAAGAAACCGGCAGAACTTCTGATATTGATGTTTCACGCTCGCGTCTCTCACGCTCTCTCTGTTGTCAAGGAATGTTAGAATGGCTTGCCCTCCACACAGGCGTTGCTATGGGGAAATCGTCATGTGATCAATTGATGCAAAAGGCCTATTGCAAAGATATACAGTGTATATGCCAAGACATTTATTTCAAAGCAAGATTTCATAAAAATCTGATTAACTCACATCAAGGAAGATAAGAGAAGGGTTTGTAATTAGCTCACATCCAATATTAGCACGCTTCTTTTCACCTGAAAGAAAAGGGGGAAACAAAATTACTGAAGAAATGTAACAAAAAATTATTATAGTCACACATCTACAAGACAAATTTAGCATTTGTAAATAATGGTCTTTCTTATGGAAACTATAATTTAGCAAAATTAAAATGTAACTTGTGCAGACATGGGATGGAAAATGTCAGAAACTTGATATTAATCTTACCCCCAGAGAGACCCCTTGACAGTGGGCTGCCAATACCTATTAATAAAAGAGAACTTGATAAGTAGACAAGGTACACAAACATCTGGACAGAGAGCAAATTAACAAGTACAATTATTCTGCGACATTAGGTATTACAGGGAAATCAAAATCTACCCTTAAAGGAGCTGTACATGTGTCACTGTACTGTGAAACAAGAGCATTTTTGTTTCAGCCAGAAAAAATATTTTCAGTGTTTGTCATATAAGTGGTGGTAAAGGTATACTTCATGATCCAGCCAACATTGCCTGAGTAATAGGCATCTGTTGGGCAGCTACATATACTGTACCAGGAAACTATTGGCAGGGGTTTCATATAATTTATTAGAAGCCGGCTACTGCCAGAGTTCCGGCAGCTACGTGTACTTGTACTCTTATATATACTGCTGCCTACTCTGTCTGTCACTGCCGATTAGGCTATTGAAATACAGCAGATAGACACCTACTTTAAATTTCAATCATGGCTGCTTACTTCAAAAGTTATTGAAAGCCCTGTATTGGGTGTCTAACAGGCGGCTGTCACATGATTGTTCTTACCAGCTGTTGTGGCCAACTGTGGCCAATATAATAACTGGCAGGTGTACATGAATGGTTGAAGTCAAAGCAAATATGCAAAAATGACTAACAAAGTTCTACGATGCATACGTTACTACTGTCTGCATGGAAAATACTGGATATCATTTTAATCAAGCATTAAGGGAGGGGCTGGACCGTTTGTTGCCAATTAACAGCCACCAATCGAACACTGATTCCATATACATGTACATGCACAACACCACACGTACAGCTCCTTTAAATATTACAAGAAATACTTTACAATTTAATGCCAAAATTAATTTACACATTCAGTTGAAATTCCTTGAGACTGATAAGTGTATGAGGAAAACATGATATAGGAAATAATTAAATTATAATAAATTAAAATAAAAACAATGTCATATAAAATAATGTACAGTGGGCATGTAATAAAGCAAACAGCCAACTTTTGTCTGGTTACAGTGTGGATACCCAACCTTGAACTGTTTTTTTAGACTTATTTGATCTGTTGTCCAATCAGTGACGTCTCTAAAAACAATGAAATCTATATTTCTGTGATGCCACCCAATCATAAAAAAGGGGTTTAAAAAAATATCAGAACCATTGTTTGGTATCATGTCTATGATTAGCTGCTGCTGAAAAACAGTGGAAAAAAGTAACACTGTTCACTGTGTCCTTACGGTAAATAAAAATAATATACATACATGTATCCTGACATTTTCTTAAATCCAGAATGTCGATAATTTCTTCAACCTTGAAGAAAAAAGGATCTTCCTATTAAATACTCCTCGAGTCCCTGACCCACAAACACAATAACAGCACTTTACAGTGGTGGGTCCTGGCCCACAATATCCACTGTATTAATATATATATTATCATTATCATTGATAACCACAACATACACAATTTACATCTAATAATATTTATACATGTACATGTAGCAGCCATAATCTGGTATGTAATATCTATGCATGCATACAAGTATCACATACTGCTTACAATTCTGAAAATGACTAGATAGTTGATAAACTTAATCTAAACACTTGAAAACTGAAATTGTAAACTATTGTAACTGAGTCATATCTTGTTGAAAACCAGAACCAGACTCTGTCACTTGACAGTTATATACAATATGCACAACCTCATTATCATAACAAGGGCTCTAGGCCCTCTCGTCCATTTAGGAAACTATCCCTTTCATTGCATTCATAGTCCATTACAAGAGAAATACATAACATAAAAACAATAATAATTTTGGCTAAAGTGAACAATCTGCACCGAAAAAAAGTGGTCGGTAAGTGGTCGGCCGACCACTTACCGACCACTTACCAACCACTTACCGACCACTTACCGACAACACTTGAGAACTGCAGTTTCGATGGTTTCCCGTCATTTATGCCGATGGTTTCCCGTCATTTATGCATTGGAACATACGCTTACTATGTTGTAGAGAGTTGGATATTGTTGAAAATAGTGTACTCATTATATTTGTCTGTTCTTCTTTGCAGCATTTTCTCAGTATAAATGCCAAAAATGGTCACACTCAACTCCGTGAATTAGCGAACCCGACAATACTTGAGAACTGCAGTTTAGATGGTTTCCTCTGCCATTTATGCATTGGAACATACGCTTACAATGTCGTAGACAGTTGGATATTGATGAAAATAGTGTACTTGTCTCTTCTTCTTTGATCTTCTTCTTTGCAGCATTGACTCCGTGAATTAGCGAACCCGCGCCATCTTGGATTCCCATCTTGCCATTTAACAACACAGGCAGCCCGCAGCAAATAAACATACTGATATCGATATCTGGATTAGAGATATCGATAGCAGCTGGTGCTTTCAGTGATCGACTTTATTCATTATATATAGACTATAATTATTGCAAACTACAAGTTTGGCTTGTCGAGAAGAGGCCATTTATTATTAGCGTAAGCATGCCGCGAAGAAAAGCGTGCCAACAAGATGCCATTTATTTTGTTTGTCGGCCCGTCCCTCAGTAGCGCCAGCTAATTAGTAGCGCTAGCGTGCCGACAAGAGGCCGTTTATTATTAGCGTAAACATGCCGTGAAGAAATATATATATTATTAAAACGTGCCGCGAAGTATTTTTTTTTTTTATTAAAGTCAATTAAGGTCAGCTAGATTTATTTAATATGGGTTTCTGCATGATCATAAGGTCATTGCCTTTCAGAGATGGTGTGGCTCCTAAACGCTAAAGGAGCCGTTGTTTGTGGTTGATCAGACTAATCTGATCGGTAGAATGCCTCATCAAAGGCCATTGGCAGCAGCCTCCCATCAGCTCTCATCGCAGCCATCTCTTCTCGGAAATTCCAAAGTTTTCTCCGGCATGTCTGACGCTTCTCGAAGAACAACGGAGAAGCACTGCGAGTCTACTAGCGCAGCTTTAGTTCCGTTAGGACTGGTAACAAGTGATGCCATGCGGTCAAAACAAAATGGCGTCGGGTTTACGCTCGTGAAGAACTATCGATGTTATTGTTGGCCCTCATTGTTGCAAGAACACTAAAGTGTTGTGAAACTATCTTTAGAAGCTTTGAAGTGTTCTTATATGGTATTTTATTTCAACTGGACCTAGTGAAGAGATGACAAACACGTAATTTTCGAGTTCGCAAGTTACCGACCACTTACCAACCACTTACCAACCACTTACCAACCACTTACCGACCACTTACCGACCACTTACCGACACAGTTTTACCGACCACTTACCAACCACTTACCGACCACTTACCAACCACTTACCAACCACTTACCGACCACTTACCAACCACTTACCGACCACTTACCAACCACTTACCAACCACTTACCAACCACTTACCGACCACTTACCGACCACTTACCGACCACTTACCGACCACTTACCGACCACTTTTTTTCGGTGCAGATTGTTCACTTTAGCCAATAATTTTATATTATTAAAAATAATAATAATTTTAATCTGCTGGGAAAAAACTTTTTTCAGATGTTACAGAAAAGTTATTATTGTTGGATCAGTTAAAGGCAAAGTTCATTTAAAGTGCCTAAAAACCCAATGTTTTATTCATCAGCATTCACTCTACATCAAGTCAATAGTTGAATAGTAAATGTAACAATATTATTATCTCTTGACTTGAGTGTTATTCGTCTACTTGTTATACATTTAAGGTTGAAAAAAAACTCTGAATTTCTAACGAGACCTGAAACAACCATGGGTGCTGATCAAAGCCAGGTTCCGGCTAATCAAATGTTTAAATAACACAAAAGCTAATAAATAAGGAACATTTTCCCCTATAAATAATCAACTGGTATGCTCCTGTGAGACCGATGGAATAGGATTTGTTTCAAGAAGCTCTCCAGAGCCATTATCAGGAACCCCGAAAATGGCGGATCGAGAAATTTGAGCTCGCAATGCATCTTGGTTGAATGAGCTCCTATAAGCAAACATTTTAGCAAAAAGCAAGCTTGCGAAAACGAAGCTTAGAAATGAAACGCTGTCAATTATTGGCTTGTTTACGACTGTGTGTATTTCAAGATGTTTCGTTTGTTATTCGAGCTTTTATTTAAAAATTTAGGGGAAGAGAAAGACTGGAAACTTAGCTCAGAGCTTAAAATAGCAAAATGGCACAAAAAAGCAAAATAATTGATCTACTTTCTAGTGCAAAATGGTCGTACTTGCTTATCATCAAGCTCTACCTACACGTACAGATAATAGCTGTGCGATGTCACAACCTACATTTGTACACTGCTAGCTGAAAAACGTGTGGGCTCTGAGAACAAGATTAGCTTTTGAGAATTAGCTCTGTGTTCTCTGCCAATCAGAATTGAGATAGTGAATAAAATGTATAACAACATTAATTACCTGCCAGGTTATACATGTACTGTAGAACATAACTGGGTCTCCAGCAAAATAAGCCCATTTTACAATATAATTGTTCTTACTTTCTGTAGTTTCTCTTTCTTGGATAAGGTATCAGGAAGCCGTAGCATAGCTGAGTACTAATTAGAAAGAAAAATAATACAGAGCAATTATATAGAGTTGATTAACATACAATGTGTACAGTACATCATATTAATAAGTGAAAGGAGATTTGGAAATAAAGTCATACATGAATGGTGGACTAGCTTTAAAATTCACGAATAGTCATCCTTTCATCCTTCCAGCTGATTTTTAATACACTGTAATTACTACATCTTT
Organism: Actinernus sp. WN-2022; assembly: GCA_030867875.1. NCBI lineage: Eukaryota > Metazoa > Cnidaria > Anthozoa > Actiniaria > Actinernidae > Actinernus > Actinernus sp. WN-2022. The sequence continues at coordinate 32,822,268 of JAOWCC010001368.1, forward strand.
ACAATAAACTAAATGCTTAATAATAAAGAGACACTATACAGGAATTGAGCCAGAAATTGAGCTGGACAGTTTGGCCCTTTTGCGAGCGATCTGGCATTTAATTTCCTTTGGAAGCAGACAAAGCGGGTCAAGTTGACCATTATCGTATTTTTCCAAGGGACAAATGTATTTTTAAAGCGGGAATGGCGCAATCTGGCTCTTTCCCTGACTACATGTATATATCCAGTATAATAGCTTGCATTATATATCCAGTATGTAGCCTGTGCACATTTAACTGCAGTGAAAGCCAACTTAACCTACATTGTAGCTAACTACATTATATAACTAAATTATCTAATTTCGGTGTTCATGCATTCTAGGGTAAGATTTTTCGATATTTTCGCACTTTGGCTCAGTGCCAACCTTTGCAAAAAACTTTGTTTGATACGTGCAAGGACACTTGTTCGCATCTCCCCTGCGAAATGTATTCCCAGCTTTCAAGGAATTCCTAGGAATTCTTAGGAATTCTAAGAAATTCCCACTTTTGCAAATAAGCTCTGCCTTTCAGGGCTTGGAATTTCTGGGAATAAAATACTACATGTAGGAATTATAGGTCTATGAGGGTGTAAAAGCTTGGAATAGTTTGGAATTCCTAGGAATTCCTAACAATTCCATCTTGACGGTGTTATATTTTAGGGTTGGAATTCCTGAGAGTTCCTAGGAATTAATGAAGGTTTTCTTAAGTTTCTTAAGTCAGACATTGAATTTAGAAGTGTTCAACTTCATGTCTTCCCTGCCCTGCTAGACAGAGATTCCTAAATCCCTTAGCTTCCTCTGAGCAATTCATTTCAGAGTAAAGTTAAAAGGATACTTGAATTGTTACCAATTGACTAAGATCATGCACTCACATATTTCTAAATACTTTATTGGAAAGCTGACATTACAGGGAATAAAGATCGTTTTCATGAGAAATTTTAAAACTTATACATGTAATTTATTATTGTAAACTTAATTGTTGTCATAATTTGTTGACCGAGGCTTAAGAGAATAAAAGCTTAATATTACGATATTTTCCTGGTTATTTTTACTATTACTCACCGATTTGACCTTCCCAGTGTTTAAATGAAGCAAAGTATTTGTCTAAATCTTTGAAAATGTGTTGTTGTTGTTAAGAAATTTGAACAGAACTTAAAAGATCTCTCTGCCATGTTTCCACTTTAACCGAGTGAAGACTAGAATCAAGTTGATCAATATTTCGTAATAGCATGCACCTGATTGGCTGGACGAGTTGACAGGCCTCCAGGGATTGGATGAAGTTCAAATTATGCACCATTAGGTGAGGTGAGTTCACTCAAGGAGGATTGGAAGGCCTTCCCATGAACACTTGCGCTTGAAAATTTGTCAAGAAGGCAAGAAACTTGGAGATTCCCGCGACTTTTGTCATTTCCAACTAAATTTCCCCTTGAAGTTTTTTAACCCTAGAAACTAGAGATGGATTCAACAAAGTCAGAAATATACTTTCTAACTTTACTCCTCGCTAAACATCTTCAATTTTTGAACTTTTCATACAATCTGAGCATATTTATCGGACACTTTTCTCGAGAGGTTGTTTGCGAGAAATTTCCCGCAAACTCAAGTCGTAAATCTTACCCTGAAAGAAATTAACTACAAACCTTTTAGGCAACTAACCTTACCTGGAAATTAGCATGAGCAGTGACATAAATAAATTAAGTGTCTAATTTGTGCAAAGGGCTCCAAAGGGCTCCAGGTTTAAGAGGTTTACAAAGCCGTTGAAAATGCGTTTTGTTTACGGTGTTTCAATACCATTCACAAAATGTCGCGCTCACTGGATATACAGTACTCACGCCGATCTTTCGTGAAGCATTTCGCGAACAGTACGAGTGGTGTTTATTGGTAATTATACCAAAAAAAACAGACGATTCTTTGTTAATCATTTTACTTAAAAACAATTATGATTACCTGAAAAGATAAAGGGCAGAAATAAGTAATACTTTGGTTTATTCAGTCGCACACTCGTACAAGATGAAATGGCGTGATCAGATTGCGTCAGTAGCGCGCGAACCTCTAAAATTGAAAACTTTTCACTCAAATCACAGGTAATTATCCTGTATATTTTCCCATTTTTCGTAGTCTTTCATTGTAAAATAATGGTCAGAAATACGGGGAAGTCAAAGCTAGCTGTCAAAAGTTTTTCACACCGTACGAGGCACATGTGCCACATGTGTTTACCACTTTCGGTAAAATGAATGTGGCGAAATGTGGCGAAGCGAAATCGGTAACTGAACCACTTTCGTTAAAACGCAATCGGTGACCGAACCACTTTCGTTAAAACACAATCGTTGACCGAACCACTTTCAGTAAAACGAAATCGGTGACTCTACCACCTTCGGTAAAACGAATTCGGTGATTCAACCACCTTCGGTAAAATGAATTCGGATAGTCATCATGTTATGTAAATATGGCGCTACGTACGTGATCAATTCTAGTTTAGTTGTAGCAAAGTTCGGCGTTTTTATTCATCTGATAAACTTTACAGACTTCTGTACTTTCATACTTTAATCTATCCCTCAATCCCTTCACGATTCTTTAAAAGTCGTTGCATACCCATGTAAAAATAAAGGTGGGATCGAGGCGGGATCCCACCTGTCCCACCCGGGATCCCGGGTGGGAATGGCGGGATCCCAGTTGGGATGGCGGGATCCCGCCAATCCCACCTGGGATCCTTAGGCAATCCCACCTGGGATCCCGCCTATCAGGTGGGATATATGTACTCCCACCCGGGATCCCGGGTTGGAATGGCGGGATCCCAGGTAGGAAAGTGGTATCCCACCTGGGATCCTTAGACAACCCCACCTTAGACAATCCCACCTATGAGGTGAGATATATGTACTCCCACCCAGGATCCCATGTGGGAATAGCGGGATCCCAGGTAGGAAAGCGGAATCCCACCATGAATCCTTAGACAATGATCCTCTCTACCAGCAAACAGGCCACCTTGTGGACCTACGTACTCCCACCTGGTATCCCGAGTGGGATCTCAGGTGAGAAAGTAAAATCCTGCCAATCCCACCTGGAAGCCTTAGAAAATCCCTTCTACCAGGTGGGAATGGCAGGATCACACCTGGAAGCCTTTAACAAGAGGCTATGAAATTAAGGTACTATGAAAACTGTATGTTACAGTGTAAATACTAATATAAATCTTATCATAGGATACACATTGTACACATGCAAAGTTACATGTATATGCAGCACTTGCTTCCAAATTTGCATGCAGCTAGAACATTCATGAACACCCTTATTAGCCATCACATGGTAAAAATTGTTGTGGATTTCACAAGGCAAAGTTTGTTTGGTACCTGGCAGATCCATGTCCAGAGGAAACATACACCCAAACAATTCTTGATAGAACAAATTGGAACTCCAACCAATAATAAATTGGCTTAAGTTACTTAAAGAAGCGCAGATTTCATAACTTTCTCCGGGAAAGAGGAACGCTGATGACTGGCTGAAACATTATGAGATTTATACAGAAATGAAGTACAAGTTGCGTGAGTTGGCAATATATTTAAACTTGATGTCTACAGGTACTTGCTCACAGCTCAGCGATCGATCGAGTGGACTCGACTTATAATACATGTATAATAATTTCCGTTAGAAACAGCAAAGTCCTGATACAACTCATTGCTGGTTGCACTATATGTCAAGGTTTCATGCAACCAGAAAAGGAGAAGAAAACATATAGGTTGGTGTTTGTGTAAAACTAATATAAAAGTGAGAACCAGTTCTGAGTTCTGAGTTCTGACAGGCCCAGCTACAGTGTAGCATGCAGCCTCGGGTGTTAAAATGGCCTTATGACTTACATGCTTTCCCAGGCAGACACAGCAAAACAGATGAAGAGGAGTTGGTTGACCAGTTCATTAGCATTTAGATTCCTTGAATATTATAGCCAGACCATTTCGCAAATTAATCCTCAGATGAATGAAGCTCAGGTAAAGTTCTCAATAACAAACAAAGATGGCGGCCGTGAAATAATCCCAGGATGCATTGCTTATCTAAAGACCACTGACCTGAATTGTGCGGGCACATCGCGCCATTTTCAAAACTAACGACTTCAATTCGGCGGCCCTTGTATAATATGGCTTCCAGACTGAGCAAAGGGTTTTCAAAACACATGGGAGATAAGAAAACTATAAACGTAAGATGTGATCATTCAATTGTTGTGGATTGTAACAAGAAAAGGGAATATAGCGCTTGGTTATCATACTTTTAGTTCAGCTGTTGTTTGAACGGATTCGATCGTGCACGTGGTCTGCTTGTAGTTGTATCTTATCCATTTTCAATGATGAAATCCATAGAAAAAGTTTACCAAGTTTATGTAGAGTGTAGAGTGAATCATTTAGCTAAAAGATCGATCGAAATCTTGTAGTCATGGAGTACTACTGTTCGAAGGAATCCGTTCGAAGAGAGTGAAATGTCTCACTTTTAATTTAAGACCGTGTCACTCAGTGTCAGAGATATTTCACACTTCATTAGTTCATACAACAAAAGGTAATATTGCTTTTTAGAAGTGAAATTGCACGTGCTTATACATTGCAATTCAAAACAAATTCAGTCAATACTTGAAGTTCTTCTGTAAATTAGTGGCATCGTGAAATTGCACTTCGAGGGGAAATACAATTTCACCTCAAAACTTGACAAAAGTAAAATTTCACTTTTTAATGTTTATTTCACTTCACCACATTACAATCTTTTCGAACAGTGTGTGTATAAATAGAACACTACAATTTTGGAAAATAACTAGTGCTACGACATCCCTCGTATTCAATAAAATTAATTGTAACACTACTGTCTTCCATCATAGGCACAGCAGATTCGGCACAGCACTTTGTCACTTGATCTCTCGCAAGTGCTTGAGCAAGGAGAGGTCTATCTATTTGCAGATCAGATCAAGTACATGAGCTAGAAATTGTGTGGATTCAGTTTTAGTGAGCCAGTGCAGTATGAGACCATGAAATATAATGGACATCAAGTTAGTTTGCAATAATTCTGCCATGTTTTGTGGTAGAGGTCTTTTATTATATTTTATGTTACATGCAGTCTATTATCAGGGGCTTAATCATACCGGAAGAGAGTATAAACATGATTTATTATAATTATATACATGTATATACCAGGGCAGCAGAAATCTACTATCTGCAACCCTGGATATCATAATTATTATCAATTTTTGCACTTCAACAGACAATGTTTTGAAATGTATTGACATTTTGTGAATGCATTATGTACCAGCTATGGAGTCCATTTCATAATAATAAAACAAATTCGCTTCATTAATTTGTGATATGTATGCTGTCCTGGGAGGGATGTAGGTGGGATCCAGTCTGGGATGTAGGTGGGATCCCACCTGGGATGTAGGCGGGATCCCACCTGGGATGTAGGCGGGATCCCACCTGGGATGTTCCATAATCCCGGGTGGGAGGGCGGTATCCCGGGTGGGAGGGCGGGATTCCGGGTGGGAGGGCGGTATCCTGGGTGGGAGGTCGGTATCCCGGGTGGGAGGTCGGGATCCCGGGTGGGAGGGCGGTATCCCAGGTGGGATCCCACACGGGATTGGATGGCAGGATCCCACCTGGGACGTTCCATAATCCCGGGTGGGATCCCAGGTGGGATCAAGGTGGGATCCCAGGTGGGATTGGCGGGATCCCGCCTTTGATTTTTACATGGGTACGCTGTATGTTTTCAATTCAACAGATTCAAGAGCTTTTCGGTGCTTACATGTGCTTTCAGCCGTGGAAACTAATTGTCTGGTTTTTGACACAACAAGAATGTCGCGAACTTCGCGGAACATGTGATCTTATTGCAGAATGCAGGGTTAAATAATGCGGGAAAGTTTCTCAACTTTTAATACTGGCAAGTGATAAACGTCTACCAAATAGAATATTCTGGAATTCTTTTCATTTAACGTGGGATCCGTCATTTTGCTCAAATTGCTCAAACAGAAGTGTGACATTTTTGAATAATCAATGAGCTCTGACAGCAGCAGTGTTTGTTTTGCTTTGAGATCACACCAAAAATTATCTTGATATCTTCCTACTGAATCAAATGCTTTCAAAGTTTTGTATTTTATTTACGGTCTGAACAGTTTTCACCTAATGCGAAAACTGGTTTGAGTCCATTCTGTCAAATAAAAACACCCAGGTGAATACATTTTGGATATTTTAATTCGTTATTGGTTATTTTGCCGTGAGATCACACCGAATCTTCTGGAGTTTCGATTTCAGCTTTTTTACTTCATCACTTCGTCAATTTGTGATTGGCATTGCGGTTTATAATTGCTGTGAGACCGGACTGCAGCGATTGGTCTGATGTCAGATGTGAAACAAACAAGTCTCAGGTCCTCGATCGATCAAACATAGGACCTGTCAAAACTCAGACTGACAGGTTCACGCGTGACTGATTGCAATTGCACAATCTTGATATTTTAATTTCGAAAACATGCCTTTCCAGAATCCGCAAACATTTGCAATGCTTTTGGTCGGAACCTTGAACAACGCAGGAATCTCTCGTAAATGTTAAACTACGGAAGCTAAAGTTCGTTTGTTGATTATTGCTTATTGCCGGGGCCCGCTTTAAAAGTTTGCCGCTAGATTATGAACGAACGGCGGTTGTTAGTTTGTGGCGGAAGTTTAAGGTTATATATTCACAGCAGTGAGTTTATCAGTGAGGTTATCAGAAGAAATAGGAAGGAGAGAAATGCTCTTAGCCACTTCGCGGCTTTCTCGGTACAAATCACGATCAAAACAAATAAGTTTTTCGATGATCGCACCAGGACACCGACCTGACGCTTCGCCGACAATTTGATATATCGTTTCAAAGAAGACAAAACGAGATATCATTTTTGAAATCTAAACTTCAGCATTTTCAGTTTTAACATTGTAAAAATCACTGAACTACATGTACAAGTAACAACTTGTAGACTGTCTTGACCTGCAATGTTTGGTGAAGCGAAATCGGTGACTGAACCACTTTCGGTAAAACGAAATCGGTGACTGAACCACTTTCATTAAAACACAATCGGTGACCGAACCACTTTCGTTAAAACACAATCGGTGACCGAACCACTTTCAGTAAAACGAAATCGGTGACTCTACCACTTTCAGTAAAACGAATTCGGTCTTAAAACGAATGGAGTTTACCGAACGAAATCTACCACATGTGGTTACCGAATCTTCGTTTTACCGAAGCACATACGGTACCGTATACGGTTGAAAAACTTTTGACAGGGACTGTACGTCAAAATCCCAGGAAAAACTTGGGTTTTGAGATGCTTTGTGAAAATTTGTGCTGCCGAGGTCCGACCTCCACAAAATTCAACGCAGAATGAATTGCTCACGTGACCGGGAAAATTGATAATATAGTTGGTACGCAAAGGATTGTGGGAAGGCCTTCCAATCCTCCTTGAGTTCACTCGTGCATTTGTTGGAGGTTTTATAGCTTGCTCAAAAGGTAAATTCAACAGTGTTTCACAAAAGAGAATGCTTAGATGGAAAGATTATAATAACTGCTGCCAACTGTGGTAATATCAGGGCATATCAGTTCTAGATGAGACGAATTCCTGGAGAAATCTTTGTAAAAGGTGAGCAAAATTGTTTTACTTTAATTAAATCCATTAAATGAAACTGAAAGTTCTGTCAGACACGCATTTCACACAAAACAATTAAGTTTACGGTTTTTCTAGTAGTTCACTTCGCTAATTTGTCATTATTGTGCATTTTAAAGTAATGTTCTCCAATACATTTCAAGAAACTATTCTTTAAAGCTTATGAAAATGCGGTAAGATGCATTCAATTAGGTCCCTGTTACGGTTTTGTTTATATTTCTTATTGATCGGACCATGAGTTGGGCTCTCAATAAATTTAAACTTGAAAACTCTGCAGTGAGAACTTCTCAATCTGTAGATCTTTAAGTGCATATTTTGGGCTATGAATTGAAGGATTAATGTGAGCTTTAATCACAGTCTCTGCTAGTATAAGTGTAGAGCACGATTTGAATAATTTTGTTTGTGTATGCATATGTGTAGTGAGATATTACTCCTACATATATTAGCTCATTTAACCTCAATTATCCTAGCTTTCATTAGACAACCATTGGTCAATGTGTTTAAATCAGCGATCAAGGCATTGAGCAATAATTTCTACTTTGAAAAACCCATTCGAAAAGCAATTTAACCATTTAATTATTAACAATTTAATTATTGGACAAGATTTGAAGCACAAGGGATTCCTTTGTAATTTCCGGTTGTCATGCCACACTGGACATGTAAAATCCTTTATCTAATGAAGTGGTAATTCTAATTTTATTGATTATATTTATATTTTCAGGGCTTCAAGTTGCAGATCAGAAGCTTTTCAAATCTAAAAACTCTCAAAGAAAGCTGGACACTGGAAAAAGTCCACTGCCAATTACCTACAAAAATTAATGTAGTGAGTGAAATCACAATCAGTCTTGTTAATACATTTGTACATGTAACTCTGTATTTTATATAGACTGCACAGCCTTTATAAGTTTAATAATTAAACTAAAAGATAGAATGGCAAGAAATAAGCATTGACTCATTATTGATATGATCTGTTAGTTTACTGCCAGACCCGAACCTATATTTTTACCCTTTGGTTTGGCAAAATTCTACCTTTTAATGTTTTTAGATTCAAAGTTAAGTACATACAACAAATTCCTAGGAATTCCCAGATATTCCAAGCAAAATTCCTAGGAATTCCCAGATATTCCAAGAAATTCATATAAATTCCCAGATATTCCTTGAATACAAAGATTTGCTGGCCTGTAGTTATTGATCTTAAGAATTCCTAAGAATTCCTAGGAATTCCTAGCAATTTTATTCCCAGCTATTCCAAACTCAACCAAAGCTTGGAATTCCTAGGAATTCCACGTTCCAATTACTGTGAAAATTGACACCTCTATTCCTAAGGGAATTCTAAGCTTTATTACGCAGGGGCTGTTCGCATCTGTAATCTAATATTATTAGTCTGGTGTATTCATTCATTATTAGACTTTCTCAAAGTCCTTCTTAGTCCCCCACACGAATGACTTTTCCCACTTGCAGCGCGCCAAATTTACTGGTTGATTTTTCAACCAGAGGTGTGGCTTATGACGTACTAAGATGCCGCATGATCAAAGTCGCGACGCATACATGTAGTTGCATTACACTTCCGTCATGCAATCATACAAAGTGGGAGGAGTGATTAACTGTGACGACAAGATGTGAAAAGTATTCTCTCGTCAAATCCTGTGTTTGTTTATTTTTATTATTCACCTCTTATTGCTTTTCTTACTCAGGTTTTCTATTTAAGAAATAGTTTAAGCAGAGTTTCATGGGCTTTTATTGCACGGCAGCCATGCTGAGTCCCAGGAGAATAAAATCCTTTGTTTTTGTCCGGTAAACTCATTCTGAAACCAACCAGTGCGAGGCTACCGGGGCCAAAACTATTGTTTTATCCAAGATGGCCAGACTGCGATAACAGCCCATTAAAAAAACAGAGTGATTTACTTTCTTACATGGCCAAAATGTGCCTGACAGTGGTCATTAACTATATTGTATTTGTGCTATCATCCTAGACTGTTGGGGCTACAGTATCTGCTCCCCCACTTTGTATATATGATGATGATGATAATAATAATAATAATAATAATTCCTAACGATAATCATAGAAATAATATGATCATAATAAATAATTAATTATTATTTATTTATTTATTTATTTATGTTTGGTATACATGTACATGTAGCAAATAGTTAAGGGAATAAAAACCAGCCTATCTAATGTAATTTCACCCAACTAGATTATTTTTTTGGGTTAACGTTCGCGCAAATGATGTTCAGGGGGGGTTAAGCCATTCAAACTTACTTTAATGTGTTCTCCCTTTAAATATAAGTAAATTTTATTTTGGCTGTCATTTCTCTTCCTTAATGTAGATTTCAACCAAATTAAGAGGACCATTTGCAGTTTTACATGGGTAACATGTTAGTGAAAATCCCACGTCGCTACGACATTCCTTCTATCACTAAAAATCCATCGCCCTTTCTCTTGGCCAAGCGGGGCCTGTGTAACCATTTAACTTTAATTTAGTAGTTATTTTCAGGACTTGAAATCTTGGAAACCAAACAGTATTGTCATGAATGATATTCCGAACACGTTTGCTGTCACAAATGAAGTATACCATTTCCAGGGGGTGGGGTAGGGAATATTTGTAATTCGTGGATTAGTGGTGTTAATGTTTGGTATGTTGCACATAGTTAAGGACAATAAAAACCAGCCTATCTGATGTAATTTCGCCCAGCAGTGGTTTGAATGAAGTTGCAGCTTAAAATCACAATGGATTAAGTGATGTGGAAGAATTAAAACCATGGTTTCTGTACTTGACGCGACAACTGCACTGTGGCATGAACTGCAGCTGAAGGCTGTCGGTTCGCGAGGTTGTGATGATATTCAATGAACTTGGATGGAACATACAGTTGTAGCAATCACTTCAAGGAGAAACTATTTCAACCAAGTTTAGGGCACTTACCGTAAACACCGGCAGATAAGCAGCAGTCGCAGATAAGCCGCACCCCAAGTTTGGAAGCTCAAATTTGGGGGGAAAGTTTTGAAAGGAAAATCAAGATTTAGAAATCTGCATCACCTTCCATGCCCAGTCAAACTTTCAACGAGATTACTCCATAGTTTTACCCATAATTTTAAATCTGAAAGTGTTGAAACTTCATGTCTACTTGCATACATATATACAATAGAACTTTCCATAGCATTTGCTTGACGGTACTTTTTTGTCCAAGGTCGATTGTTAGCTAAATGTAGTCCTGAATTTCACGTCAACAAAAACATGCTTGCAGTCATGTTCATCAAAGCTTAGTAACCAAGCATTTTATTGGAAGAGAAAAAACTGGATACTAGAATGCTGCCATGTGTGTACAACAACATGGAGTGCAGTGAGAAGTTTGCCTTTTCATCTGTCGTACATGGTTATATCACATCTACAAGGACATCTGGAAGTCATCTATCAGGGAGAAACTGATTGCTCATAGAGAGATGGAAAATCAGTTCAACAAATTTACTGCTAAAGTACTAAACAGCGGGAAAACAGTTGGTCATCTACCATGTGAGTACTCCAGAATATAGTGTGGTATTTTCTCGCTCGGGGAGGAACGTTACAGGGAAACGCCGACACTGCGGTGGAATGGAGATTCCATGTCTGGTGACATTAAGTTGTTTGAGAAAAGCGACTTTTAACTAAGAAGATTTAACGGAAGGATCCGGAACAAGAAACAGACAACACAAACGGCTTTTTAGGAGCTAACAAGCTTGGGAAAGTGATGATTAGTGCTTCCTTTCTTTTTGTTTTGTGTAGTTTTTTTATGTTAATTTATGGTAATTTATTGAACTTTTATAGATGTTCTCCCAGATAAGCCACACCCCCGATTTGCAACGAAGATTTTGGGTAAAAAGGTGCGGCTTATCTGCTGCTGTTTACGGTATTTCGATGAGAAGCGGTCCAAAATTCCAGTTTAGCCTTTAAGTACAGGTGGAAAATAACCATACACCTATGATACATGTAACTACCATGCAAGTTGCATGGCACTACCCAAAACAAACATGCATGTTGGATTATCATTAGCAGTTTCGACTTGTAAATAATAATAACAATAATAATGGGATTAATCAATGGCATTCCATGAGGTGGCTCTTCATCCACTGATGTTTTAACATCCTTATCCGAGAAGATGTTAAGGTCGTACCATTTGCAGCTCGTGAACGAAATTGTTTCACAAAGGCAGTATACCTTCTACTCAGTTATTTTAAGACCCCGAGTGTTCAATGGTCCAGCTGGGAAATGAACTGTCGACCTCCCACACAATGCAACAGACCTGCGCTTAACCACTGAGCTACCTGTGAGGCAGTATGACTGACAGAAGCCCAATGTACATTGTAAACTACATACATGTACATGTTGCAACTTTAATTTGGTCTCGCACCATCACATAATGACAATGTTAGTAAAGCAATTTATTAACAGTATCAAGCCATTTTTGAGGTTTTTGAAACCTTTCCCACCTGATATTGCAATGCACCTCTTGAACATTAAGTTATCATTGGTAATGTTCTCTTTCTTATGCTGGAGTTCATTTCTTAATTAGGGTGCATTCAATTGACCGTATTCGGGAATAAGAATACACAGAATGATAACTACAAATCGCTTATTTCGGGAATTTTCAGTCCATGGAATACAAGATGTATCCTGAATATCATATTTCAGCAAACTTTAGTAGCTTACAGTGCAAAATGTGCCTGAACCAGTGATTTCCAGAGATTATTCCATCTATTCTTATTACGGAATACGGTCAATCAAAGGCACCCTTAGATGAACTTTACAAACTCTGCACCAGTCCATTTCTCAATAATATTGTTAGTGGGCAATTAAATTGAAATATCACAAGACTTAGTATATTATTACCAGTAGCTACTTACAGTGAGTGTCTCTTTCAGTGTTAAATGTGCAAAGAATATATCTTCTTGCATGACGTATCCAATCCTTTTTTTGAGTTTATTGTTGATTTGTCTTCCATTGATAAGAATATCACCCCCATCTGCCTGCATCCTTCCTGCCAGAATATTCAGCAAAGTTGTCTTTCCAGAACCTGTGACACAAGTAGTGTACCCAAGTAAAATAGTTAGAGTGTGCAGATTCCCATGCGTGGGACAAACTGCGATGTCCATTGACTTACCACGACTGTACTGTAGCCATGCCATACCGTAACTCTGTAGTTTGATTGGATCAGAAGGACAAAAACAGGGAAACCATTACAATGTCATGGCATGCCATACAGTAACCATTCCATAGTCATTGCTGTAGTCACTGTCCCACTCACATGAAATCTGCTCTATAGGGTCAAGTAAAAAACTAAGGGGTCACAAGGCTGTCATTTAAGTTTTTACGTTGCTGCATGGGGTTGCATGGGGGAGGGGGTATGTTGATGTTTCGATTTGATCGGTACTTATATAAGGCCATGTTCACACTATACTGGATATGTTTTTTTGTGCCAGTGTCACAGCAGATTTGGTCCCCCTGCAAATTTGATTCCCCTGCAGGATCAGTGGCTCTATTGTCAACTGCTTTTGTAGAACTGATAGATGCTGCTTAACATTCATGCACAAGAGTCCACTGGTGCTTTGCCCATGCTCATAAGGGTGACATCTGCAGGTGCATGGGCAAAGGACCGCTAAATGTATATGCTTAACATTGAGGTCAACATTCGATGCACAGCTGCCACTCAACACTTTTGCACAATATGTGATATTGACCATTCTTGGCATATTCACACTCGACAATCACAATCATGTTGTTCCAACACTCAAGCACCGATTATCAAGTGAAGCAGAAAAGTGCAGCAAACACTTGAGTCAGTCATTCTGTGTTAACAATCTCTTCTGCTCATTACATAGAGGTTATTGACCAAGCGTGATGTCAAGATTGGGGGGGGGGGGGGGGGGGATATTGGCCAAGTTCATTTTTTGCATGTTTATGGACCCAGATGAAGTATGTAAAACATGAATGAGGCCATATCCCCCAAATTGACCGAAGAAGCTTGATCAATAAGGTTTTATTACATGGCGAAAATAAATAAATATTAATTCAATGCAAAACCCACTTTTGATGCATGCAACAGGAACCGACCCATTGCACAGTAAACTGAAGAGCGAACAAATCAAGCTAAAATTAGACTGAGACTCATATCAACAAATTTCACTTGAAGTTGAACCTTGTGGCATTCAAAATAGTTTGTTTTCCAACATCAAAAATGTGGTTTTCTTTTATGGATGAAAACTGACCTGTATTTTATTCAGATGCACTGAGTTTCAATGACAGCTTTAACAGGAACCGAAATGCAATATCTAGAGACTAGAGTCAAAATATGCCTAAGTTAAGTATAATTTTATGTGAAAGATAACATCGCGACACAAAAATGGCGCCGGAACAGCGTTTCAAGTTACCAGCACAATTTTGCAAAACTGAAAGTTCTAATATAAAAGCATAGTTTTCAAGTGATCTTTTTAAGTGGCCGGGTATTCTATAGTTTAGCTAAAGCTTGTTACATAAATAATGAAATTACATTGCATTTCTTAACTCGCTGGTCATAAATATTTCTGCCTTAATTACCAAATTTGACTCTTGCTGAGACAGCCTTAATTATCTACTATACTCTCTATTTAAGTCTATACTACTATAGCTATTAAAAAAGCCTAAAGGAACATTTCTCAGCTTTAATAGGCAGTTATGTTATAAAATTAGTGGCTAACTTTCGACCAACTTGACCTTGTGAACGCATTTCATAGTCGAAGAGTTGAAACGAAGTTCTAAAAGCAAAAACAAAGCACTCACCGCTGGCTCCCATAATAGCAAGCATCTGCCCCGGTTTAACTTTGCCACTGACATCATTCAAAATTTCTCGGTCCGCAATAGAGACACCAACATTGGTAAAATTGAGAGAAATCCGCACATCGTGCCCTAGATTACTGTTCATTTTGAGCAAAATCTACTCAGTTAGCCTTCACCGAGTTGCATTGCTCTGAGACATGGAATGGGATTTGCGTTTGGTTGAGGATTCCGATTACCTTTGGTGGCGCAACTCTGAATATGGAAATAAACTAATTATGTAATTTTAAAAGTAGCCTGCGTCGCCTGCGACTAATGCGGCGTTAGAGTACCTCGTTCCCAGGGTCTTCTCGGTCAGTATCAACCTCGTTCCCAGGGGTCCTTACGCGCCTAATCAATGTTTGATTAGGCGCGTAAAGACCCCTGGGAACGAGCTCGACCGCCATCTTGAATCTGACCGAGAAGACCCTGGGGACGAGGTTGCCCACTCCCGGCTGGGTGCGCGAGCTAAGACCACAGGAAACCCAAGCTCTGTTTGTGTTTTAAATTATAAGGGTTTGTATGAGATTTTTAACGAGTATTTGGTTGTATCCGTTAGGCCAGTGTTTGGTTAATAAAAACTCCCCTGAAGTCTTTATCTGTTCTTCATTGGGCTCTGTATGCAATTTCAGCGAATTCTGTTGAAATTTTACTCCTCGACCCACAGGCAGCCCAGACTCGACATATATTTCCCGCCTTTTGGGTTACCAGTGGTATGTTTCATAAGCGATCTCGGAAGAGTTTACATAATTGCTCCTTGTGAATTCTCTTTTCCGATTCCTACGAAATAAATCTTCAATAATAAAAGATTGATACTTAATGAAGTTTTGTGAGTGGTTTTGGGGTGATTTGGGGACTTCTTAAAGCAGTTTATTAGGCCTCGAGGTTTTGACCGTTGGCCGCGTACCTCATAGCTACAAATACAGAGCTTGGGTTTCCTGTGCTAAGACAATGAAGGGTTTTAGCCAATCAAAAACTTGCCACTGAAATCCTGTCGCTGAATGTATTTGTATAATTTACATTGTAAACTTTTTCGCGGGTGTCCACCATAAAAAAATATACTCACATTTTGCGGTTATTCTGACTGATTCAACAGCGCTATATTAATCAGATAATGACAACCTTCAAAAGTGTACGTGGTTTGCAGATCTTTTACTTTGCTTGTACATAAGTCATCCTTTAAGTTTGACTTTGAAACATTTACGAGTGACGCTTTTGTTTGTTCCTTAATAAGTAATACTTATTTTGTCGAAGTTTCTGTCAAAATCCAAAAAAATCATCGTATCCATTGCGCAGTAATCGCCGGTCAAAGTGTTTTGAGGCTGTTTCGTAAGAACTTCACACCTCATGAAAGCTTCTGTCAACAGTCGCCAACCAGCCAATGATCCCTGTGGCTTTTTAATATGAATGATCCAGATATTCGCGGTACGAGAACAGAGGTTGTATTCGGTAAAACTCATTATCCTATAAATATTTTATTTCAGCCAATCAGAGCTCAGCTTTACTATGAAATACAGGGCGGTATTTCATGGTTTTTCTATGAAATACAGAGCAGTATTTCATGGCTAGATCAAGGCCAATCAAAATGCAAGAAATTTCGCGCCCTTTCTTTACCAGCCAATAAAAAAAATCACCATTTTGAATACATAATTAGTCTGCAGACGTGCGCGGTTGGCACTTGAAATTTGTGTTTTCCAGTAATTCTGGTGAGAAAATTTGCAGTCTATCGTCCGGTAAGTTACTTTGTTTTCGTGATAAATCTTTTCGTAAATTGTTATTTATAGGATAATATGGTTATTTCATGGTTTACTATGGACTAATACTACCGAAAATTTCACTCGAAATTCATATTATTTTGGTATACAACTCGCCTAAAGGCTCGTTGTATACCAAATAATACAAATTTCTCGTGAAATATTCGCCGGTATTCCATAGAAAACCATGAAATAACCAGTAAGTATTCCACTACTTTGTAGTGAGATGAAAGTAGTGAGGAGACACAGCAAAAAAACAAACGAGGGCAGCAAAGCGAGAAAGAGAGATAGAAAACAAATTTGAATACGTTTTCCGAGAATATGAAATTTTCAGGTCTAAAGAAATTTGTAGTCCTTCAAAGTTGAAAGCTACACGGCACGGTCAGCTCTGAAGTTTGCCATATCCTACACAAATTGTTCCTAGCCGGCAGCGGTACAGTAAATCCCTGGCTACGCAGACTAATTCCTTGGGTGTTATATCGGATACGCGGAAATAGTCGTGCTAGAACTTCGCAAATTACAACTTCGAGCGAAGTTGTAGTTGTAGTTTGCAAAGTTGTAATTTGCGAATACATACTGAGCGTCGACCGTTTCTCTCTCTAAGGAAAACGTTCCTGGAAATGTTCAACCGAGGGTGATAAAAGTGACAGCTTCTGTCGGATATTAACCCATAGAGACTAGTCAATCAACACACTGATAACAAAACAAACGCTGACGTTAAACTGTATATTCATCAAAGTTTTGTGTACCTACCTACACATGACAGAATCGAAAATGGCACACAAAACTTTGATGAATATCTCCAAGCATGTTTTCACCATATTTGGGCAATGCTTAGCCTAAATTTCAGCCATATCCTCACCGGCCCGAGCCGGACGTCTAATAATGCCGTTCAGTGACGTCAAAGTGGATTAAATTTTTAACAAATGCAAATAACTGCCATGGCGGCTGTAAAATGAGTTCGTTGGGTCAAGTAAACAAACGCTTGCCTTGAGAAATTATTTGAGATTATGTCAAAATTAAGGCCCTTCTTGGCTGCAACCATTTGCTTCAAGGGCACCCAACGAGTACTTTTTGAAATTCGTTTGAAACCAGTTGTCTGCAGCTTATCTAGCCATTTTAAGGCGCCTACTATGTCTTTTGACGTATTCTAGAAAGCTATTAGCTTTTCGGACTTTCTAGGTGGAAATCGCTTCAACCGAAAATACTATGGCAAAATATTCCCGGCCTACGAATTTGTTAGTAGTCCGAGAACATAACAAGAATGTTCTAGCCCAAGTAACTTCATGTTGCAAAGTTTTGTGGAGGTACGAATTTTTTAGGGATTCTTTTTTCCTGTTCTGACTCTATTGATCTGACGAATTGGGACGTACGAATATTTTAGGGAAACCTTTTAGTCTCCCTTTTCTTCTATAACTTTCTAGGGATTGAAAACAAATTTTCTAGCCAGTATTTCAGAAAACAATTTTCTAGGGACATTTTTTTCAAATCCGAAAGTTTTAGGCTAACTTACTCTCCCGAACAACTTTTTAACCGAAAACTTCGTTGGGTGCCCTTGTTTGCTTCTCAAGTGTCTCTTAATTGTGTATGTTGTGAATACCTTTTTGAAGCAACAAATCGTTATAATATTTGAGGCAATTAAACAGCAGTCTCGCCGGAGTTGCCGTTCGGTTCGAGATAGGGAGAGAGTTACCGTTTGTAAATCATGCAGCAGAAAAGTTGAAAAGCATGGAAGGATAAAGAAATACTCTTTTACGGGAAAGAACAGTTCATTGAAGCGGAGTAGCATCCGTAAGACTAAAAATATATGCAAATTTACCACCATTAATTCCAATCACGTCATCATCAGCGTTGCCGTCCTTGGATCTTAAATCTGAGCGGTCGTTGTAGTTTAATAACATATGTTGGTCGTCCTAGCCAGCCAGCCAGCCAGTCAAAACAGTCCTGCCCTCCCTCACCAGTCAAAAAGGTGGTGGGTCTCGGGTACAACCCCCTCTCTCACCAGCCCCAAAACGGTGGTGGGTCTCGGGTACAACCCCGTCTCTCACCAGCCAAAAAGGTGGTGGGTCTCGGATACAACCCCGTCTCTCACCAGCCAAAAAGGTGGTGGGTCTCGGGTACAACCCCCATCTCTCACGAGCCCAAAAGGTGGTGGGTCTCGGGTACAACCTCCCTTCCTCACTGTCCAAAAAGGTTGGTGGTGGCGGGTCATACCCCACCCCCTAAAATTGGGTCCCTATCGAGTACCATTGTTTTGACCTCGTCCCTTAGCTGTTCGGATTTTCTAGGTGGAAATCGCGTCAACCGAAAATACTATGGCAAAATATTCCCGGCCTACGAATTTGTTAGTAGTCTAGAACAGAAACAAGAATTTTCTAGCCCAAGTAACTTCATGTTGCAAAGTTTTGTGGAGGTACGAATTTTTTAGGGGTTCTTTTTTCCTTTAGGCAATTCTTTTAGGTGACCTCCATTTGCTAAAGGTTTATTCTTTCGGATTTTAGATGTCAGAATTTATTAGAGAATGAAAATGTGTTTTCGAAAACTTTAGGTGGCCGCTTCACTAAATGATTTGTGATAATATGTTTTGTTTTTTTCATTCCAACCAATGTTTTTTCCCGGATCGTTCTGACTCTATTGATCAGACGAAAACGTACGAATATTTTAGGGGAAACCTTTTAGTCTCCCTTTTCTTCTATAATTTTCTAGGGATTGAAAACAAATTTTCTAGCCAGTATTTCAGAAAACAATTTGCTAGGGACAATTTTTTTCAAATCCGAAAGTTTTAGGCTAACTTACTCTCCCGAACAGCTTTTTAACCGAAAACTTCGTTGGGTGCCCTTGTTAAAATTCAATCTTAAGTAAGTTAAGCTGTATCTATTCAAACGATCATAAATCAGCTGTATCCTGGCTGTATCACCATACCGGAAATAAATCGTTCTCTTTGATTGTCGACCTAGTGATCAACATTTGAAAAGTATTCCAATAATGTTTTTTGCTCTTCAAAGTTTTCTCATAATCTTTAAGCTTCCGGCAAAATGGAGACTTGGAATATGTCAATGCCCATTCACGTGTTTGTTGCTCAAGAAGTTTTATTAACTTGCATTACATCAAACATAAGCGACGGCCATTCTGC
This sequence comes from Actinernus sp. WN-2022, assembly GCA_030867875.1. Taxonomy (NCBI): domain Eukaryota; kingdom Metazoa; phylum Cnidaria; class Anthozoa; order Actiniaria; family Actinernidae; genus Actinernus; species Actinernus sp. WN-2022. Next base: position 32,841,639 of record JAOWCC010001368.1, read on the forward strand.
ATTTATCTGGCCTTCAGTTCAACTTCCTGTTAACCCTCGAGTCTCCCAGCTGTCCTTTGGACAGAATGAGGAAGTCGGCGTCCCCACGATGTTCCTCTATTTTCGATCGAGTTTCCCGCGAAAAGACCCTCACTACCTGACATGATTAGCTAAATTGTCCCCACGCAGTGATACTTGAAAATCGACATTCGCAATATTTATTGTTAATGAAAATTGACTGTCGCAATATTTGTTTTTCATATTTTATAGCTTTTGAAAAATGAAAATTGACTGTCCCAAGGTTCATTTTTTTCTAAAATGAAATTTGACTGATTTCTTTCAACTGCTTTAATTTTTTCAAATAGCCAGAAAAATTAATGACCCTAAGATACACGCATTTGGGACAACCGCAATCTGCCATTTCTCTTCAGGAGTTTTTACATATCGTCGCAGAGATATGTGATGTGATGTTTCTGAAAACTATCGATTTTTCCACGGAGAAACGTCACAAGTCAAACCCCCCCCACCCCCCACCCCCAAACTTCGCTGGACGTTTCTCGTGGAAAAATCGATATGTGACGCTTCCCTAAGGAGAGGAATCACTCACTTAATAAATTGGTGAAAGAAAATTTAAAAACTTGAGTGACGATGGTAATTTCTTGAGTGTAGTGGTTGTGACGTTTGACTTACGAGTAGGAGGAGCAGGGTTCGAGTTCCAGAAAATATCTCAATTTTTTACCTCACCCAGTTTTCGTGAGAGGTCAGTTTTTCTTGAGAACCCTACAACCTTCGCCATGTACGGACCGCCCGACAAAATAAGGCTATTCCGAACACTGAACGAACTCCTCTGACACATCGCGGGCATTTTTTATGACTTCGCTTGTCCCCCCTCCCCCTTCACAATGTTGGGATAGAAAGGCAACATTTCGGTCTTCTCGAAAACCAACATTGAAATGGGGGAGGGGGGTTGTGTTAAAAATAGCCGGAAATTGCTGAAGCGGTCCGACTTAAATGGCAAGGGTTGTCTGAGCGAACGGCACCCACGTCCAGGGTATTTAATTAGCTTCAGTACATTGTGCCAGCTTTTTTGAGCCGTCTTTGTCTCTAAATGGGCACCAAATGAAATTCTTAATATGACCATACATACAGTGACGTCATACCTATATGACGTCATAAAAGTAGGGGGGAGGGGTGGGGTGCATATGAAAAATTATATAGAATTACGGCTTTAAAAAATAAAATTCTAAAATTAAATACATTTTTTACTAAATTTATTAATACCGATACACATTTACGATTTCAAAGTCACAATAGCTTGTGAATATTCATTTTTTAAAGCCGTACATGTGCCAAACTTTGAAACGGCTAACGAATTTTCGATCACGACTCATATCAGCTGTGTTAATAATGCCGAGCTTGAGGGCCGAATTCAGCGAACAATATATCTACTGACTTATAGTAGGGCCGACACTTAGAAATTTCCCAACAGAGAAAGCTTTGCCCAAGCCGTTATCGAAGGATGGGAGCAAAATAACAACAAGGTTATTCAATGGCTGGTTTCTTTAGAGGTTCACGCAGAGCTTGAAGTGCCAAATCTGGAAACGAATCGCTACCACTATCACATGGCTCTGATGTTAAAGACCAAATCAAGGTGGTTGTATGTAAAAAGATATCTATCGTAGTCGAAAACAAATAATAAAATGCAAAAGCAACAGTTCGGTAACGGACTCGCTGTATTTTTAGCGCGCGTGACAGTAGCCGGAAGTGATCATCTCTACAATTCTCCGTTCATTTCTCCAACACAAAACGATGATTTCTGCCTGTAATTGCAAGCCTCAGCCAAGAAAACTTGCTCTATAGTATGAGTTTTGGACGCTGAACACGATGAACTGAGTACTTTGTGTGATACAGGCTTTCAACTTAGAGTTTGCTCATTTCTCCCCTCATTGTAAATAAAACTCCATCTAAAATTTGAATTTATTAACCGTTAGGGACGGACCATTAGATTATTGATGGGGGGGTTGCGCAAATCCCCCAAAAAATATCGAGCAAGCTCTTCTATCGGAAAAAAAATATCGAGCAACACAATAATCAACTGGAAAAAAAATATCGAGCAAGCACTAGCTGGTCTCATACGCATTTACAAATTAAACAAGAGCCCATCTGGGCTTTCACTCGGGCCACATGAGATTGAAGATGAAATACACTTTCATTTGAAATCCTTTTAGTAATAACCGAAGGGAAAAATTATTAGCTGAATTTAGCAGTCTTTAGGAGTGGCCGGTAGCGCGGTGACATGCATTCTCTGCTCCCCTAGTATATATATTTCTCGTGTATGCAAATTAAAGAAGTTGACCTCTACTTATTCATGTACCGCACGCTTACATGAGTGTCTCAAATATATGTTTATATTTGTCCCATATTATAAGTTGTATTCCTGTCCACCTATGATGGAGCTATCAAATGATATATTTCTCTACTGTTCATTCTACCCTGCGGCTCTTTATCGCAGCTCGCGTCCATATCAGGTATTTATTAACTGAAATGCCTGTTGGTTATATACCCTCATTCCCAAAACTGATCTGCTCATTATATTACAGGGCCGGGTTGTTCAGAGCCCGATTAGTCAGTTAATCCTGGATTAACTCTGCACAGAACCTATTGGTTGTCATGGAAATTAACCCTGGATTAGCACTAATCGGGCTTTGAACAACCCGGCCCAGAACTATAAAGGGAACTGTTGGAAGCCTTTAATTTCTCGAACCAAAACCTCGGCCGTGAGAGGATTCTTGTTTAAGTTGATATTGCTTCGCTCATCATAAATTATTCTGTTCTCCGGGGTATTTCTGACAGCCAAAAACACGCTCAAAATTATTTTAGTGCATGTTGGCCTACAGATCACGGTGTTTGAGCTGGTATGTATTATGACCGAGAGGCATAAAACCTACGAAATGTACCTCAAACAAGAATACCGTCCGATGGCAAAAATATATATCAGCGCCACGAGGTCAACAAATCGACAAAGAAATGCATATCTATATAAACACGCAATGATTTCAACCTCACCGTACCTTAATTCATGACCTGACAAGACACTGTTCAGTTTCACTTTCACTCTCAGCTTTGCTCTTGAGTTTGAGTTCGGCTTTGTTAAAGACTTCTTATTCAGTTGTATGGTATTGTGCAGTATATTTGAGTATACCAATTCACAGAGATTCCAATAACAAAGCCGTGGCGAAAGAGAAGCTTAAACGAGAAATATTTTGTCCTCCTAGAAAAACACAACATATTGCCCTTTCTATCGAAGAAGCCTTGGTTTCAGCAGAAAGGAAAACGCTAAATTCCAATTCGATATGTGTGGATCTTTGAGTCCTTCAGGTCCGGCGTCGTGTCGTACATCTATATAAAATCACAGGCCATCTGGGCCGTAAAAAACGCGGTCCTTCGGCTCCGACAAGAGCGCCAGTTGCAATATCCTGAGCCTGTTGGAAGGCTTTCGCACGAGTGAAGTTAAATAAAACATTAAACTGCTTACATTTGAGAGAGCTCGCGGATCCACCATTTTGATTTACTGTATTAAATTATGTAAATAAATTAACTTGGCGAGTGTTACGTGACCAGCACAGTGCGATCTGATTGGTGTGAATTTGACCTTTAACGCATGCGCTGAACGCTTGCTACACTGAATAAAAAAAATAAAAAAATAACGACTTGCATTTTAAGACTCGGTGCTGCCACAGGCAGCCCGAGTAATTAATAAAGGCAAATAAATAAACCAGGGAAGAAGACTGGTTTGTTGTTATACAGATCTGAAGATCACACAGACTGGTTACCAGGAATCAGTCAACATATGTAAATTATCCAAGATGGCCGTTATCAGAACAGCAGATAAACTGATGGGACGATCGATCGCAAAAAGTCACATGCACTCATAAATCGAAACTTACCCTGTATTAACTGACTGCATGTATATATTTCGGAAAGAAGTTATCTGGTAAACAATGAGTTCTCACTGGCCTAGTGGATATAGGGTTATAGGAGCATGTGTACTGTACGCAATGTTGGCCGACGTATCGGTCGATGGTTGGCCGACATGTCGACCGACCCGCGGGCGACTGCTGGTAACGGATCGGTCAAGGGGTGGCCGACATGTCGGTCGTATGTCGGCCGACACGTCGGTCGATTTTCCCCCTCCTGCTGTGTATGTGTCGGCCGATAGTGGATCGGTGGTATATCGGTAAGGTGTCGGTTATATGTCCGTGGGGTATCGGTGAGATGTTAAGTTATAATTAAACTATTCTGCATACTGTTTTCACTCAAATAAACAGTGACTCTTTTGGATTTTTTTTACCTGGAAGGTTTACTGTATTGAATATAATTCAGTGTAAGTGTAGTAATATTCCTTTCTGTTGCGGTATAAAATGTTCCTTTATACAATTAAATATCTCAGTGACTGATGAAATTACTTCAAATGCAACGTTTAATATCTTAATTTGTGTTTTGTTAGTGTCTTTTATACATCCGCTCGCGCAAGATCGATTGCGTATATAAATCGCTAGGTCCTGTATATTGGATCCTATACCTGCTCTACTCCTTCGCTACTGTCTGGATGATGTCCTACCCACCATTACTAGGATAATCAATCTGTCCTTTGAAAACTGCGAAATGCCATCAACCCTGAAGCAAGCTGCTTTATCACCTAAATTAAAGAAGCCCTCTCTTGACCATGAGACATTTGCTAATTTTCGTCCTGTTTCAAACCTGAAGTTCATCTCTAAGGCTGTAGAGAAAGTAGTTGCTGTACAACTGAACAACTACTTAAAAGAAAATAATCTCCATGAAGTCTTACAATCAGCATATAAACAACACCACAGCTGTGAAACCGCATTAGTACGAGTCCAAAATGATATTCTTAAGGCAATAGATGACCAAAACTGTGTAATTCTGCTCCTCCTCGACCTCTCTGCAGCATTCGATACCGTCGACCACAGTATCCTCCTACACAGGATGTCCACCAAGTTTGCCATCAAAGAGAAAGCATTAGCCTGGTTCCAGTCCTACCGTACCGACCGTAAACAGTTTGTAAACATCGATGGTATAGTCTCTTCCAATCATAATCTACATTATGGCGTGCCACAGACTCTGTTCTAGGTCCCATCCTTTATCTCCTTTATACTGCACCGATTGGAGATATGCTACGCAAGCACAACATGTCATTCCACCTATATATATGCAGACGACACACATATATACTCCACCTTCGTCTACAATAACTCTGAACAACTTGCCTCATCGAAGCGCTGTATAGAAACCTGTCTACTTGAGATTGAACAATGGATGACTTGTAATAATGATAAATCTGAACTTTTAATTTTACACTCCCGCCATCGTCCGTATGCTCTCTTACCATCTCTTGCTGTCGGTAATGACACTATATACCCCTCTAGTTATGCCAGAAACATTGGAGTAATCTTCGATGACACTATGTCTATGTCTCGCCAGGTTAACTCTATTTGTAAGTCGGCGTTCTACCAACTAAGGAATATTTCTAGAGTAAGAAAATATTTGTCTGTTAGTACTACAGAAATTCTTCTACACGCATTCGTTACTACTAAGTTAAATAACTGTAACTCCCTATTATATGGCCTACCAAAACAACTAATCCAGAAGCTACAATATGTCCAAAATGCTGCCGCTCGCATTATATCATGCACGCGTAAATACGATCATGTCACACCTACTTTAAAGGAACTGCACTGGCTACCTGTAAACGAGCGCATCACATTTAAGATTCTTCTACTTACTTATAAGTCCCTTAATAACTGACCAAGCACCTGTCTACTTAAGAAAGTTATTACACATCTACAAACCTAACAGAATGCTCCGCTCGTTATCTGACACACTTCGCTTGACTCAACCGATGCCTAGACTTAAAACCTATGGTCAACGCGCGTTTTCTATATCAGCACCTCAAATCTGGAATAGTCTACCTGTAGAAATAAGATCCAGCCCGAATATGAACATCTTTAAATCTAAGCTCAAGTCTTATCTTTTTTGCTCTGCTTATAATCTGAACTAGTTATGAATTATTATTGCCCATGCATATGTACTACATTCAGGCTACATAGTTTACTTATTACTCGTTACGTTAGTAGATAAGAATTAATTAATTTGTTATTTATACATTATTGTAAACCGCATAGAACAGATATGCTATATGTGCTATATAAATATATTATTATTATTATATCGCACCGTTTTGGTCTGGAACAGGGTACCGATTTTTTTTTATCTGAAGGGGAGATTTCGCCTTGAATCTGGAATAGAGTAGCAACAATAGGGCCATTTATACGAGAGGAAGTTAGCCGCACCGCTTAGCTAAGCAGCGAACGATTCGTATAAATGGGTCAATTTAAACTGAAGACTGACACATGTATAGGCCGAGCTATCCCAATGAATTCGTCGATACTTAAACCCCGCGCCGGCTCCCAGTATTCGACATAAAATAACATTTGAAAATATTGGGGTCGCTACGATTTATTAATAAGCATCATTGTTTTACTGTAGGGCTCGGTTCTAATTCTAATATATACTCCGCGCACTCCAATCGGAGTATAATGCAGAGGCGCATGGCTTGAAAATAAATAAAGAGCTGCTAATTTATGCTATCTTAAGTTTACAAAGGTAAGCATTAATAGTTGTGGCCTTTGAAGTACATATACGTTAGCTGAAAATATCACAGTCACCGTTACCTCGGCCGACTGTCGGCAAACTATCGATAGCTATTGAGTGTCAGTGATCAATCGGACGACTGTCGGTGCATCATCAACCATTTAGGTAAGCTCAGAAAAAAATATCGTGCAAGGTCATGGCGCTTTAAAAAAATATCGTGTAGGGCTAGAATCAGAAAAAAAAAATCGAGCAACTAAAATTCTCGCAACCCACCCACCCCCCCCCCCCCCCCCCCAATCAATAATCTAATGGTCCGTCCCTTACAACGGAGAAATGTTCAAACCAGCATTTCGGCGCATCTTATGTACTTCTAGAACGCTTTATATGACACAACTTAAACAGTATATATGTTATGAAAACGTTTTAACGGTATAAGTGCATGGAAATACGTCTAAATAAGTGACTTTGCATGGAGAAATGGAGAGGAGAAATGCCGATGGAAAACAACAGCTTATGCTGTTGTGTGACTGCTGCCGTGACACGGCTGAAATGCAGGGCCGAACTGGGAAAAAGGCCAACAAGCCATAGCAATAGTTCTGGAACGGATTAACATTTTATAAACTGTGTTATTACTCGGGCCGGGCCTTTAGGCCGGCACGAGTCAGAAAATGCAAGCCGTTATTATTATTTTTTGTGTCGCTGAAATGCGCCAGCAACCAATCAGATTACACAGGAGCCCATTGTTCGATCCCAACACGTGACAGGATCAACCAATCAGATTCGACACCTGCCCGATCCTGGTTTTGATCTGTATAGTGTGCGAAGCAACGGAGCAACGGAGCGAAGATTCGGGGCCATTCTTAACCTTTATTTTGCTGAAACTAAAGGTTTCTTCGAATGAAATACCAAGATGTTCAGTTATTCTAGGGCTGACAGGACTTTTAGGGGCTTTCGATGGAAAATTCTCACATTTACGAAAGGGATGTGGCGATCCAAATATCGCACAGTAAGCTAGTCTAGCCGGCCGGAGGATTGTCGATGGTTTTGGTCCAATAATCCACGGAAACTGAAAGAAAATGCCTGTACTGCTGCATCTAAGTGCCATACGATTGCAGTGTTGCCTTGATATTGTTGAAATGCTCTTCATTACCATCACACACTGTGAGGAGGTCAAATCAGTGAGGGATTGATTGTTTGCAATGTTGGCTGTAATTGTTTACTGCGAAGTCGATCCTCTCTTGAAAATGAAATACTCTTGAGATTACACAACTGGGAAGTCTTGACTAAACCAGTCAAACAATGCCGAACTTTGCGAAGACTTCAATTCAAGAGTCGGAAAAGCTGGAAGTGAACAGTGATTGACCCTTGGCTTTGAACGCGAACGGAAATCAGAACTGGTGAGGTTGAAATTATGTGTTTATATATATGCAAATCTTACTTGTTCCCCACTTTTAAATTAAGTGTAATGGTGACTGTAATTCGAACTGGAAATGAAATTGTCCGTAAGTTGAACTGTATAGCGTATGTGACTTTATAGAGACCAAGAAGGAAAAAAGTTAAAATCGATCGTCAAAACAATAACAGAACTCGGAAGATACAGAGGCATTCGAATTTACTACGAATTATACCCATAAACAGAACTGGATATGACTTACAAACCGAGAATACCGAATTAAAATTGAATTGAATGTGAAACTGTCAAAAGAAGAGCAGAATTGGTTGTGTAAAGCCATACTGGAGAGTACAATTATATAAGTTATGGCGGGAAGAGGGGCAGGTTTGGAATTGATAGACCCCCCCCCCCGGATATTTGTAGAGCATCAAATGCCCCACTGTGGAGTCAAGTGCTCCATGGTGGGGCTTTGGTACGGGTGCAAATCTCTTATCAAATTCACTATTTTGACTCTTTCTACAAATGAATTCCTCACCCTGCCAACTTTTGTTTGCTCCAAAATGTCTCACCCCTGGGACAAACACTCAGTCAAATGCCCCACTTATGCCCCCCACCCTTGGGGAAGGGCAGGTTTGGAATTGGTAGAGCTATACACAGATACTGGAACTGATTAGAACAATCATAAATAGAATTGGGTGTGGAGATTTATTTACCAAGCGAACACTGTTGCCCTGAAAAATATGTTGAAAAGTCAACTTGAAATACTGAAGAAAGAAGACAAAGAAGTATTTATGTTTTCAGATAACCAATTGAACTGATATATAATTTATATGCTTTCACTTGTATACTGATTTTATTATTACACTCATGAACAGACAATATTTAGCTTCATTAGTGACATATTTTAATTGATATTAATCTAAATCATGTTCCACGCATTTCTTAGCCTCCCCCGCAGTCGTTTTTAGGGGCTCATAACTAGCCCCTAAAAACGACTGTGGTGGAGGCTACGCATTTCTATGTGTGTACTAGTTGGTGTTACCCTCATTAAATAAAGTTAATTTTCAATGCACACAATATTTTATTAAACATTAGGGACTGGTCAACAATTAGCAGGGGAGGTGCAAAGGGGGTGGGGTGGAGATAAAAAAGTTTAAAAATGTATAGTATGTATTAGTATGAAATTTGTTGACCCTTTCTCCCCTATAACCAATCCTTTTTCAGTTGCCCAATATTTATGACCATCCAGTTTTGGGGATTCAAAACAATATGATCCTCCCCCTTTCACAACCCCTTCCCCTGCTAATTTCTGACCAGTCCCTTCAGCGACCACCCTTATGCAACCTGGTTTTAATTATTAGTAAAACTTTGCAATTAGAAGCTCCTGTAAGTGACCGTGACCACCTTTGGAGGTTGAGAATTGTAAGAAGGTGGAAAATAGCATTTACAAACAGGTTTTGCTAATAACACTACCAATCTCGTACAAGTGCCTTTAATTTTTAATGATTTTCACGAAGTCGTCCTTTTTTGGCAGAATTTATTTTAGAAACAGTTGGCCTCATACCTAAAAGTGACAGCCCGAGTAAACGCCCAGCGGGCGTCTTGTTTGTTATATATTAGACAGGAGTGGGTTATGAATAAATTTGTAAGAGCAGGCTTGATCGGCCGAGTCCGAGAACAGTTTTACACTACGCTCAGTGGGTAACGTAACGGTTATTACAGTTTCCACGAATAAATCGGCAGTGACAGTTCTCAGGATATGCAACCGTTGTTGTCCTTTTCCATCTCTAGTATCTGGTCCTATGTCCCTTCTGTTCTACAACAGTCTGCAATCTTTTTGGCATGCTTTCAACAGCGTTGTCAACGAACTGTAGTGGGATATTATTCAGATGCCGGGATACACGAGCTTTGAATTGCTCGAACGACTCGCGCGTAATTTTCTGTTTGATAGCGTCTTTCTCTAAAGATGACTTAATTATGTTGAAACAATTCTCTATCGGATTGAGATCAGCACTGCGAGGCGGAATCCGGTGGAATTCTGTTTCTATACTGAGTAGCTATATATAGATTGAAGGGCTTTGTGAAACACGCATGCTTCTAGACTGATGAAACAATTTGAACATTTGATGAAACGCAAATACTGCACCGGAATTAATACTGAAAACAGTAGAAACGGATACATCTACAGCATAAACGAATCCCCTTTATCCACTTTTTTGAGCATTGAGTGTGATCACTGAACCTAATTGTGCGAAAACAATTAAGTAAAATATTTGGATACGCCCTCGGATATTATTTTATCCGCGGTATCGGGCTTTTTCATCAAATTTGCATTGACAAGCGCATCCGTATTCCCACCAAGTGCTTACTGCCCCCTCTCGTTTTGAGCTGTTTTCGTTAAATTCCCTGGACGTTTTAGCAACAAGAGGCTGGGAACAGCCTTAACTCGGGCTGTATACACATAAGCGTCACCATTTTTTCTACATTCTTAACATTCCAGACATTACATTCTAAGGCGTGGTCACAGGGGAGGGGTGGTACTCCACTCCTATTATTTATTAGGAGTGGGGTAGGGGAGTTATCAGTCGCGGTGACTTTCTGCTCTCTGCTCCCCTAGTATATTTATGTAATTTAATATTTTTGTTTTTCATCATATGAACATTAGATATGTTTTTCTCGTAAGTAAATTAAAGAAATTGACCTTTTACTGTAAACACTACTTATTCATGTAACACACGTCTACAATTTACAGTCTGCTGTTCTGTTGTACTGGAGGTTCCGAGTACTAAAATATGATTATCTCAATGTTTATATTTATCTCATATCATAATTTGTATCCTGTCCATCCTGCCGATAGAGCTGCCACTATATTTCACTACTGTTCTTTCTACATGCATGTTAATTGTATTCGTGGTCAATTCGTGTGCCTCTGTATAACTTTATCTGCTGTATTCATAACTGAAATGCATGTTGGTTATCTCTAATTAAAAGCTAAATTACCGTCATTCACAAAAATTCAGTCTTGTCCGTGGTGTATATTACAGAGTTGCATAAAGGGAACTGTTCGAAGCCTTCCTCGCTCGTGAGAGGATTCTCGTTTAACAGCTCTAACGAAAGTTAAGCATGCACCAATAATCTCGTCACTCGTGGTCTAGCGGTTACTGTTTGGGTAGGATTGTGTCAGTCGTTCTATAAATCTTAGCTTCCTGGATTCGATCCCTACGCTGAGCCTTGTGAATTTTTTTTTCAAGTAGAGGCTCCCCAATTCCTTGTAAAATTTATAAGTGCCGCTTCGGGTGCTCGTGAAATATTCTAAGTCCCAAATTATTCATAGTTTATAACAAAGGGAGTTTTGTGACGCAGTCTGTGAGGTTGTTACACCGAGGTAAAGCCCCTATTTTAGAACTCTCCACTTACAACATCTAGGCACCTGAAGAAGGCTAGTTTGGCTAGCCGAAATATAGTACCTTTAAAACTATATACACGTCGTTTCAGCTTTGCTATAGTCCTCAGGATAGAGTAAAAACTCTATCCGCAGTCTGTGGCTTCCGGTTGACCTTTTCGACATTATGCGGCGCCAAATCGGCGCGGTGTTCAAGTGTGTGCACTTGAACTACTTGAACAGCGAGAGCTGATTGGTTGGGGGCGAAATACCTCGACTTGGAAAATAAAATGAAGAATAAACACTTGCGATTTAAGACTCGGGCCTGCCCACAGGCAGCCCGAGTAATTATACCATGTGAGCTACCTAAAATCTCGCCTCAGACAACCTTCGCCATTTAAGTACGGACCGCCCGACAAAATAAGGCTATTCCGAACACTGAACGAATCCTCTGACACATCGCGGGCATTTTTTATGACTTCGCTTGTCCCCCCTCCCCCTTCACAACGTGTATCAGACGTATCATGTGTATCAAGCGTATTACGTGTTTCAGACGTATCAGGGTTATCAGACATATCATGTGTATCACGCATATCAGACTAGACGATATCACGTGTATTAGGGCCCGTTTACAAGGAGATAGGGTTACCCTAGCGCTGGGTCATTTCCTCTTATTTTTAGCGATGTGTTTACAAGCAGGCGGGACAACTCAACTCGGCTGCCCGGGTTACCCTAGCGCTAGGGTTACCCTGTCTGAGAGCTAGGGTGACCCTAGCACTAGGGCTATGTTTTGCCCTTGTAAACGGTTTGCTAGGGTAACCCGCCTACCCGGGTCAACTCTATTCTAGAGCCAAATTTCACATTGCAAGTTTCTGGAGTTCTCTAGCAATTAGTAGGTAACATAACAACATTCTAGGATACTAGACAGCTGCAATAAAGGGCACCACAGAAAGAAGAATCGACGTTAATCCACCAAAACCCACCAAAACCCGCCAAAACTCTACTCGTGTCCGCCATGTTGTTTTCTATGCTTGAATGATTTTGGCGGCCGCGAGCCTTGCGGTTCACAGGATATCAAAGAATCAGTAAAATCAAAATCACTTCCACAGATCTGTTTGAACCGGCAAAATTGAGTTGACCCGGGCAGTAGGGTAACCCTACCTGAATCATTTTGCTTGTAAACCCGGGCTATCTTTGACCCTAGTGCTAGAGTAACCCTATCTCCTGACCTTGTAAACGGGCCCTAAGACGTGTCTCGTTTATCAGACGTGTCAGGGTGTCACGAGTCTCAAATTTATCAGATGTGTCAGGGGTATAATCAGATGTGTCAGGTGTGTAATCACCTTGATATTTATACTTGCCATTGTGAAATATTCATTTGTAAGATCTACCTGAGGAAGGCTGGTTTGGCCAGCCGAAATATCGTAGAATTCTCAATATATACGTTGTTCGATCAGCTTTTCTGTAGTCCTTGTTTACTTGTCAGGGGTGTCACGTTTATCAGACGTCTCATGGATTTCACGTTTGTCAGACGTGTCAGGGGTATCGTATCTTTGGTTGTGAGGTTCGTTGTTCGGAGGGGGTATTCTGCAGTTACTCCCTGAGATAACATCTGAACTTTATCCCCGTAAATTTCGGCTTTTAATTTCTGTCAGTCTTGAGGGGCACTAATGTTAAAGAGTAAAAAATAATGCCGCCTGGATTCTCGATGAGTTTAAATGGCGTTGTTCTTGAGAATTCATTTCACACTTGGAGTTTTAGTTTAATGAGTTACAATGTGTTCTGAAAGTTTAGAACCTACGCTACAATCGTGCAAGGGTAAACAGATTTTCTTGTCAAAACACGCAAATTGAATAATATTGAATTTTAATCAGGTGACGTCACGGACACGGTGTGTTGACCGCGCGCCCAGCCGTTAGTGGGGGGAGGCTTTGGAGAAACGACACCCCTACGGCTGAAACCGAGCCTAGGTTATTAAGTGCTTTATATGTAAGAAATGAGATTCTAAAAATAATTATTTCTTCTACTGGCAGCCAGCCGAAGTTGCTTAAGGACTGGGATAATATGGTCATATTTGTGCTTGCCCACAACAAGACGTGCTGCACAGTTCTGCACAAGTTGCAATTTATGAATAAGATATTTGGGCAGGCCATACAGTAGTGAATTGCAATTATCTAATTTACATATAACAAACGCATGTGCTAATGTCTTGATATGTTTTGATTTGCATATAGCAGCAACCTGTCGTTCAAAGGTCAAGCTATTATCAAAAACAAAACCAAGGTTTTTGGCAAACGCTGATGGTACGACGCGCTCATCTCCAACTGACATGACATTTAGTTGTGGCCGAGGGCGATGATGTGCCCCGATAACTAAAACTTCAGTTTTATCATTATTTAGTTTTAGTTTGTTACAAAGCATCCATTTGTTGATATCTCTCACACAAGCCTAAATGATGGCTGTTGAGGACCCGGGGTTGAGGACTCCTTCTGTACATCTGAAGTTGACTTAAACGATAAATAAATTTGCGTGTCATCATCTACCCTGCGAGCAGAGGTTTCTCATCTCTTTGCCTTTCTTTCGGCGACAGGAAAGGCAAGGAGATGAGATCGAGAAACCTCTGCTCGCAGGGTAGTCATCAGCATATCCGTCGAAGTGGAACAATTTGTATAGAAGATTAAGCTGAGTCCGATTAGTGTATAGTACCATTAACGTACATGACTGTAATCAAAACACTCCAATCTTATTGGATTGTTGTTATGATCAATAGAGAGTAATAAGCTTAATAAGAGGTTTGGAACTAAAATGAATGTTGCTAAGCGAAAGAGGTTCTTGGAAAGAATGTTCTATTAAAATTGTTAATAAAAGTAGCTTTAATCAATCAAACCGCGTGCCGCCTAGTTAGACACACAAGTTCCAGTGATTAAACAAAGGAAGGTTTGATCAAAAGGAAAATAATGGATATTAAAGGGTCGTGTCCAAAGCAAAATTATACTGTGTATATTCGGGCCTGTTCACACTAGGTGAAATTTAGTTTGTTTTGCCGGCAAAAAAATCTGTCTTCGCCAAAATAATTTTTAAGTGCGAACGACGTTTTTGCAAACCAAAATGTTGTCGTGCGCTACCAAATATAAAAGACGCCAAAGAGAAGCTTCGTTTTTGTCAGATGCGACATTAAAATCCATTTATATCCATTCTTACATCACAGAAGACATCAAAATGGTCGCAGCAAACAATGGATTCTTCGGGTTTCTATTTCATTTGATTGTTTAAATATTTGATTGAGCAGAAACAAGTTATTAGGAAAACCAAAATTAGATGGGGCGTTTTATTCGATCTTCGATATATATATTCTAAATATAGTTAGCTTAACGACAATGAGGGTATTAAATTGCTAATTAAATCAGAATTTGTTGAAATATTAACACTTACGTGATTGCTGTTTGAGCATAGAGATCATAAATATAGTAATGTTAAACCATTGTTCTATTTTTAGAAATTAACTAATTTAGTCACTCAGCAAACATTTAAAAGTCGTTTAATACTTTTAAGTTACATCGATTGAGTCACATCGATTCAATTGAGTGTCAGGCGAAAGCAAAATGTGTTGCTTTAGTTTTGCATTTGCTTAACCTTTCTATAGAGGTTTTGCACCACCACGTGATGGCAGCCATGTTGGTGGCCAGAACAATGAGATTTGTTCAATCATGTGAAAAATTAAATCTCAAAGGAATAACATTCTATTGTTCTGGCCACCAACATGGCTGCCATCACGTGGTGGTGCAAAACCTCTATTGGCTGGGAAAATGTTTTAGTCGAAGTCCAAATTAAAACCAAGTTGGAGCACAGGCAGCCCAAGCTCTGTATTAGCACTGTGTGACCACTTCTGTTTATATATCAAGCCATTATTTCACTTAATTCTCAGATAAAGAAAATAAACTTACCTTAAGAGTTTGTCGTTGTCCTGTTGTTTCTCTGGGGTCTAGAAATGGCGGTTATGGGGAAAGTTTATTTTCTTTAGTCTGAGAATTAAGTGAAATAATGGCTTGATATATAAACAGAAGTGATCATACAGTGCAAATACAGAGCTTGGGCTGCCTGTGGTTAGAGCGGTTTTCGATTGAGTGTCGTAAAACAAAAACAAAAGTAATCGCAGAACCAATCACAAGCAAGTAAAAACACAATGAGCCAATCACGAACTGAAGTAATTCACGATTGGTTTTACTTGTACCAATCACGAGGAAAAGCAAACGCTATCGTGGATGGCGTGATGGACCAAAACACGTTTGGTTTTAGTTTAGCACTTGATTGGCTGATAATCACAAAACATTTTCCACAGCCAGAGAATAGGAAAACTGAGAAAACGCAAAACCAATGCAAGCACGGATTGCGTTTACTTTTCCTCCTGATTAATGATTGGTTGCTTTTTACACGGCAAATAAAACCAATGTGATTGGCTTGTTGTGTTTTTACTTGCTCCTGATTGGCTCTGTCATTGCTTTGGTTGTGGTTTTACTACACGAAAACCGCTCTGAGCTCGCGATAGCATTGAAGTCTTCAGTATCGCACTTAGCTTCTTCACTGAGTGGTAACCAGAAACGGTCAGTTCAAATCTAGTTTGCAGTCAAAGGTAGGCCCCTAGCTATCTGAGCAGCCTCAGTACTACACTTTTAGCTCAGTGGTTAAGCTCCGGTCTGTTGAGCGGGAGGTCGCGGGTTCAAACCCCGGCCAGACCAACACTCAGGGTCTTAAAATAACTGAGTAGATGGTGCTGCCTTTGTGAAACAACTGCAAATGGTTAGACCTTCACGTCTTCTCGGATAAGGACGTAAAATCGTAGGACTCCCGTCGGCCTCAAGTTTATCAGTCTCATCAGTACTGTCACGAGTTACAGACGTTAAATAAAGTTGCTTTACTTTACTTTACTACAAAATAAGGTATTTCGGACATCTGAAAAACGGAGTCTTTTTTCGGTAAAATTCATAAAGACGTTTTGAAAATCCCCAGTAAAATCAGGTTTTGGTTCACAGCTTACAGAACTGTGTCCACGTTAGATTTTGAACTTAAATTTACGTGAAACTTAAATTTACGTGAAGACAAAAATTAGTATCGATTTAAACTACTACAATTTCAGATACCTGTTTCGACATTGAATTGGTATAGTTACATGTACGGTATAAGTATTTTCCCTCCAAGTTTTAATAGAACAAATCATTACCGTCTAAGAAGTATTAAAAGTGCATGGTCTAAGAGATATTTGGTTATCAGGCAGAAATTGGCGTTTGTTGTTTTCATTTACAGCTTTGGTGAAAACTGAACAAGATGTTGAGGCTGGTTTTGCTTCTGTGCCTCGGTACTGTAGTCGTTCAAGGTAAGGCTCGCTCCTGTGATCAGGTGTGTCAAAATACATGTGCTTCTCCAAAAATGCTAGTCGAATTTTGGCAAATACTAACTTCTAAACTGATGATGGTCCATTGCTGAGATGATGTTTCATGTTCAAGAATTACGAAAGCACTGAATGTTCGTGTTGGCCGAGAGTTTTAGAAACGCGAGTGGATGTTGGAAGTAGGCCTCCCGGTTAGCTCTGTGCTTAAAAGCTCCGGTCTGTTGTGCGGGAGCTCGCGGGTTCAAACCCCGGCCGGACCAACCGGCAATCAGGGTCTTCGAGTATAGAAGGTGCTGCATGACTTTCTGATCGAAGTACAAATGGTTAGATCTTCACGTCTTCTAGGATACGGATGATAAATCGTAGGCCCTCGGAGACCTCCATTGGGGGGCTTTACGCCTACTGAGGTTCTCTGTCTATCTTCGAGTGGTAAAACAGACAATAAATCACGAAATGGCTGTATATAGGAACACCATGAAGAGCTCGAAGTGATCAGCTCCACTATAACGAGACGTAAATAATGTTATTCCATAGATTTCCTTTCTGTTGTATATTATTCGATCAACGTGAAAAGAAACTAATTTCACTCAAGAGGGAAGGGCTTTGGAGATGGGGTAAACGTCGGTGTAGAATCAAAAAGGAAACGATCCGCCCGGATGAGCTCAAACCTTCAGTATATAACCAATGAAACCGTTATAATTGACACAAAACCGGCTATATTCTCTCTTAAAACCTTTCCTTTATGATCGCGTATCACAATACATTTGTGATGTTACACGAGACGATTTTAATGCATGTTACACGATACAACTTTTAGCGCAACATTGATGTGGCAATTCCGGTCAATATGTTACACGGGACGATTTTTGACGACGATTTTTAATGCATGTTAAACCAGACAACGTTTAGCGCAACGTTGATGTGACAACGGTTAATATGTTACACGGGACGATTTTTAGCGCAACATCTAGCTTGGCTAGTACCTATAGGCTCCTTCTTCTACACCCTTGTTAAAACATTGCGGACGAGTGTGGTCTTTGTTCGTTTACGTAGCCTCGTTTCCGTGGGCGTAGCGAGCAGGTTTCTGGGACGAGTCAACAGCGTGTGTTATACAAAGCAACTCCAACAAAATTCGGGCGACAATGCTGCACGTTTTTGAAGGTAATTCAAAAACTTGCAACATGTTGCCGCAACGAAGATTGCCTTGTATTAAAAATCGCCCAGTACGCCATGTTATACTATGCGGTTAACTTTTCGTGCAACGGTTGCATTTAAAAGTCGTCGCGTGTCACATCACGTTATCAAAAATGGTTATTTAAGTAGCGTTCAGTATTTCTCAGTATCGCCTCAGTATCAAGGATACATTTTCACATTTTTTGAAACAAAATTAGATTTTTCGAAGGAAAAAAATTGCCATAACAGCTAAAACTCTATACTCCAATTAATGAAGAAATGGAACTGGTTTAATGAATTGGCTTCAGAACAAAAGACTCGATTTATTACAATGAACGAAAAGGCGTGGCCATACAGCTAAAAATCTACACTCTAATTAATGAAGAAATAGAATTGGTTTTAAAATGACTACTTCAGAATAAAACACTCGGTTTGTTACAATGAACGA
This sequence comes from Actinernus sp. WN-2022, assembly GCA_030867875.1. Classification (NCBI taxonomy): domain Eukaryota; kingdom Metazoa; phylum Cnidaria; class Anthozoa; order Actiniaria; family Actinernidae; genus Actinernus; species Actinernus sp. WN-2022. The sequence continues at coordinate 32,860,072 of JAOWCC010001368.1, forward strand.
AAAGCGACAGGAGCAAACTTCTACTCGAGTCTCGAGCTGAGTGCGACAGAGTGAGAAAGGTCCACAAAATAATATGAAGATCGAGAGCAATACAGGACGATAATCGTTCAACTACAATGAGGAATTGAAGCATTTTTTCCTCTGCATGCAAATAATTGTATTAATCCTCAAAACAGAAAGGAATAATTCTACAAGGTCTATCGTTGCAAAAATCACCACGTCGGGTCGTGCTTCTTCCAACACTTCTCTCGCCTTCTTATAATTCCCGCGCGCTTCTACTGCTCAACACAGCATGCGAAGTCGTTTTAATAATAATAATAATATTTTTATTCCTTCAGTAAAGCAATGAGTCATGTTTGTAGCATCAAACCCAGATCTGGACGTCAAACGACTAATCGTTAGACATTAATCATTAGGCAGACCCAGTACGACAGGACATTGCCGCTGTGAGAACCTTGAAAGGAGAATAGATGACATCCTTAAACGTATCAGTAAGTTCTCTTCAGTTTTCTTTATTTTCCACTCTATGTTACTACATGGATAAGTACAATTTCAGAGTATGATAAACATTTAGGAGTAGGATACATTAAAAAATTAAATCATTTTAGATCGTGTCAGTATATAGCAGGCAATAATACGTAAATTACCAATATTTTGGGGCAATGGAGTACTTTGAAATTTAATTCAATTCATTTTATTTAGGCTTACAATGATTTTTGAATAGAGAAAAAAAAAGAGTAAAAAAAAAGAGTAAAACAAAAGACGATAGAGAACCAATAATTAGGGAGCCAGGGTGGCGCAGTGCAGAGCCAATAATTTTTGGGAGCCGGGGTGGCGCAGTGGTTATTAATAAGCGCTTCGCCTCTCACCTCTGTGGCCCAGGTTCGATTCCCAGACGTGGCGCCATATGTGAGCTGAGTTTGTTGGTATCTCGCCCTTGCTCCGAGGGTTTTTCTCCGGGTTCTCCGGTTTTCCTCCCTCCGCAAAAGCCAACACGCTAAATTCCAATTCGATCTGTGGATTAGCCGGGACCTGGCTTTGATCAGCCCCCATGGTTGTTTCAGGTCTCGTTAAAAATTCAGATTTATTTTTTTAGAGAGTGCTGTAGAGGTCAAAGGAGCAAAGCTTTCGAGTTGACCCCTACATAAGCATTGTTAAAAAAGATGAGTTCTTAAAATAGGAGATAGCTAACTAAATGTTAATTAATTGTAATACGTGTGCTTTTTATATTAAAACAAGAGCCCATCTGGGCTTTCACTCGGGCCACATGAGATTGAAGATGAAATACACTTTCATTTGAAATCCTCTTAGTATCAAGTCGTGCTTTAATTCGCCAGTGAGAACGTCAAAAAAACAGACTGGTCTATTAATCGCTTTTATGGCATGACTATGATAACGCAGGATTCGAACAACAGAATACTGGCAATTCAAGTGTATAAATGCAATACAATGACATATTCAGACTTTGAATTTGATTGAAAATAGATCAAAAACTCGGGGAAATGTCCGGCTAAAACTGTATGAATAAATGTGAAATGAAACATAAATTTCATAGCAAGAAAAACAATTGTAATTCCTATAAATGAGAAAGCTCTTCTATTAAGCCGCTTCTCGTATACACAGACTGTTTCACAAAAAAACATTTGCGCTTATCGACACAAGAATTCAGTTGACCTTTCAAATAATTTATTCTGAGGTACGCATACTCTAAATCACAGATGTTAAATAAAGCGATAATTAGAAGGAAAAGTACATTAACAGACAAACTGAGAGGAAATTTATTCAAATCAAAAAGAGTTTACTTACAGTACTTACGTAACTGAACTTTCGTTTTGGATCTTTTGGTAGTGCACCCACCTTCGTGCACATATGCACTGAATCGGAATGAAAGTCGAAGCCTACCTCGAACTTAACTTTCAGCTAACCTGTTTCCTTTCATTCCACAATGAATAATAATCTCATAAAGTAAGCCCGTAGCTTTCAATAAATTTGCCAGTGTCTGAATGAAACAGCTAGATCTTTTCCAATTTCTCTCACGAGTCACGGCAGAAGACAGTCTCAAGCTACAAAACTTGAATTTTGATCCTCTTCACAGTAACGTAATTTAACGTCTCAGATATTATATATATGCCCTATTTCAGCTAGCGCTGTGCATTTCAAATACTTTTTACTCTCTCGTTGCTGGCAGTTCATGCTTCTTGTTCGTGTAGTTGCCGCATTTCAGTTGGCATACACTGAAAACATCTGCTTAACTAAGATTTGTAACAATCTTAGCGGATCATGTAAATATTCCGCTTGGCTCAATTGAGGGTTTCTGCCGTCAAAGTTCATTTTTTGTTTCAGTTTTCCCCATATTAGCCGACATGTATAATGTCTCGAGCTCTCAATCCAGTAGAAAGACTCTTATTCTGTCGTAAAACATGCCTTAGCTGTACAAGACCGCCCACGATGGAATAGATTTCTGACAATGACTCATTGAAAGTGATATCTCCTTGTCTCGCCTTGTCAGAGAGCTTTGAACTTTCTTATCTGAGCGCGCCTGACGAGATCTAACCTTTGATTATAATTCGATACCCGTTGATATCCAAACGTGTTTGGATATTGTATTTCGCTTACGTTTCTAAATGTACATTGGATCTGTCCAAACAGCGCTGATCGAATGTATTACGGCTCCTGGTTGTTCATGTATTTTTATGGTCAACAAGAGCGCCAGTTGAAATATCCTGAGCCTGTTGGAAGGCTTTCGCCCTCGCGGGTTGACCATTTTGATTTACTGTATTCACTTATGTAAATACATTAACCTGGCGATTGTTGCGTGACCAGCACAGTGCAATCTGATTGGTTTGAATTTGACCTTTAACGCATGCGCAGAAGCCGTCTGACATGGATTAAAAAAAAAAAAAAACGACTTGCATTTTAAGACTCGGGCCCGAGTAAAAAGAAAGAGGAAAAAGCTGAAAAAGGAAATAGTAATAACAAAGAACCTTTAGTTAGTTATAGTGATGTTCAAAAGAAAGTACAGATTACGAAACTAAATTAAACAAATACGGCAGTCAGTTACATGTTACACGTTGTCTGCGATGAAACAGGTAAATAATAATACTATTTATAATATAGATACGATAGTACGCGCGCTCTGATTGGATAAAATTAAAAGCCATGTTTTATCAGAGTTTATAACATGGTTTGCCGTGTTTTATTGTTTTCAACTGGTTGTTTCCTTTAATCGCGCGTGTAAATCTATATTATAAAACAGATATAAAGAAGCCTTAAAGCCATGTTTTATACTATCATAAAACACCCTGGTCATTTGAGAACACTCGAGGAATGTTAAAAGCACGCGCCTTCGGCTTGTGCTTTAATATTTAGATACAATGTAGATAGATAACACTATATTTAAAGAGGGTGCACAATTACAGTAAATACCGTATTCTCCCTTGTGGCCCTAACAAAAAGGATTGAAAATAACAAAAATACAAATTAAACATCACTCTAAAAAAGTTTGAAAGCGAAAGCGATATATGAAAAAATATAATATACATCCTAATTTACTTATATAAGTTTTACTAACACGAAAATTATCAGGAGTGTACTTAGACATTGAAAATTGGAAGTACAGTTTCTTAAGTGAAATTATTGATTTACAATCTTTAATATCATTCGGTAGAGTGTTCCACATGTTAATAACTGGATAGAAAAATGTTCTGTAGAGACTGTTTATGCGTGGGACAGGAAGTCTATACTTAGTATCAGATCTGGTATTGTACACAGAAGTAAATTTAAAAGACGATAGCTTGTTAATAAGAAAATCAGGCGCCCGTTTGTCTTGAATTCTTTTCAAAAGAGAGAGACGATTAGCGATACAAAATTATCGACAGCTAGGTTGCCAATTCAGTTTATTAAATAAAACAAGAGATTTAGTGTCCATTGGAGCATCGAGGATGTTGCGAGCAATTACAATGTTCTCAATTACAGTGCGACAACTGAAAGCCGGCCACTTAGACAACGAGAACCAATCACATTGTAGAACGAAAACAAAGCATATTCAGATTTCCACCAAGTCAAGTAGCATTGTTCTCGTTTTGTTTTCGTTCTGCAATGTGATTGGTTCTCGTTGTCTAAGTGGCCCCGCTTTCAGTAGTCGCACTGTAAATGCCCATCGTGTTTTATGATAGTATAAAACATGGCTAAGGCTTCTTTATTTATTAAATACAGATAAGAAAAAGAAAAAGGAGAATACGACAGGAATTTGGACTAGCTCTGGGAAGATAAGATGAACTGCTCATATTTTTTTCTGAATACGTTAAATGGTAAAAGTTTGAGATTGGTGAGGATATTTTCCCATACTTTTGAAATGGTAAATATAAACGTAAAAATGGCGTCCAATTTAGTTAACTATTGTTTAGGACTTACTAGCCTCGCTTACACGTTCAAAAGCTTTTGTGTGGACTGACTAGCCTCGTGTTCACGTTACCAGGACAATAGCTTTTTAAATTGGACGCCATTTTTCGAATGGGTCTATAATAGTCCAGTTTCGTATTCGAAAATTACCGCTGAATGCAATGATTACAGACGCATGTACGCAGGGTTAGCCTCATTCTGAAGTTAAACATTCTTAAATACCTGCGAGAAGGTGCAAAGCGTGGAACTACAACAATACACAGTGTTGTGAATAGCCCACCTTTTCGCTGGTATTTATGAATGTTAACTTCAGAATGAGGCTAACCCTGCGTACATGCGTCAGGAAGAGAAAGACCTTGCTCCGCCCCAACAAAGAGCTCGTCCTCCTGGTACCGACGCAGTACAAGGACGCTTGTACCAACTAAAGACTTCCGTATAGACGGCCGACGCACGGCGTCACCCCCAAACCTTGGCGGCCGGAACACGAAAGATGAAGTAGAGAGCTAGCATGATCCAATCCTTGGGCGAGGAGTGTTAAGTTCGTTGGGAGTCTGACAGTCTATTCAAAGAATCATTGTGTTTTGTTTGCCTTGACATTTAATCATTCCGAAATCAATGACGTTGCTAATCGCACCCGTTTGTAGCGACCTAGGAATTCAGATTATCCTCGTGACTGAGCACGTTCTATCAGGAGTTAAGTTTTAGTAAGGAATATAGAGTAAGGAGTCAAAGGAGTAACAGTACCGATATTTACGTACGCCCTTTCAAGCCTCTATTCTAAGCTACACGGAGCCAAGATCAAACGTATTTATCATCACACATTTCGATATATTTAGTAATTCGCGTAATTATGCATTCATTCCTTAGTTTTCACCGTGTATATATCCGCTCGGCTCAGCTGTGAGCTCTGTAATAAGATTATAAAAATAGCTGTCCGACTGGCGTATACTGGTGTAACTGGAGAACTCCGGCACATTCGCCCCGCGACTTAGACAGAGATATTAGACAGAGACCCTATCGAACTAGTACATATTAAATTCTGTAAATGGATTTTAGGAGTGTCCAAATACGCAACAAACAATGCATGCCGAGCCGAATTAGGAAGATTTCCTCTTAAAACAGAAGCAATATCCAGGAGTTCAAGTTCAAGTTCAATTTTATTTTGCACTATTTACAAGTTCAGTTTTAACAATTAGTAGGAAAGAGTGGAGAAAAAATAAAATAGGTATTCAAGGTTACAATTTCCAGGAAATGTGCGTAGTGGCCAAAGGAGCAAAAGCTTTCGAGTTGGCCACTACCATGAAGAAACTAAATGAGGAGAATTACCAAATGTTGCAGTCACTTAATTTTTTTAAATACATATATGATTGAAAGTGAGTTTAAACATGGTTGAGAAAAGGAACAAAAAAATGGAGTGGAAAGAAAAATATATATATGTATATATATAAGAGAGATAGGAAATTACTTATATAATAACCTTTGTACAATAAACCCAATCTAAGAATTAATTTACAATAAATTTGGTAATACTGATAATCTAAATTTACATTTAATATTTACAAATACAATGCAAATTAGGTCTGGTTTTCAAGTAGAAACAACTTATATTGTAATTTGAAGTTGTTGTGGGTTTGACATTTGATCTCAATTGGAACTTTTTCCCATATTCTTGAGGCCAGGGATTTAAATCTTGATAACCCATAATTTGTTTTGGAAGCTGGTCTGTACAAATTTTGATTAGCAGCATATCTGGTATTATAATTATGGATATCAGAAGCTGATGAGACTAGATCAGAGAAGACAATTGGAACATCTTTTTTAACATATTTGATTTTATAAATTAGGGATGAGATTTTCATTTTAAAAATATTGTCAAATTTAAGAATTTCTAGAATCCTATAGTAAGGTGTGGCACTTTCTAATTTATTAGCAAAGAAAAAGCAGCGAACACATTTATTTTGTTTTGTTTTAATCTTAATTAATCTAGATTGGGTAGCAGTTCTGGCTGAAACTGCAAGTCTGCGATACCGACAAACTTGCAGTGGACGCTTTTTTGGACTCAAGCCTCTTAAATAATCCCGCAAGTTGGTACAAAAAAATAAGTAAGATAGTCCTCAAGCTCGGATTTGGAAATATCTTAGTCCCCTCCAACACTATCGCCGATAATAACACATCAATAATTTGCAAGAAACTTAAGCAAAGGCTATGCGACATAGAGTTCCAAAATTGGCACAGTGATATTTAAAATGATACAAGAAGAAATGCCAATCAGAGAAATAAGCTAAGGACCTACAGAAATTTTAAAGTAAATTACGAGTTCGAAGACTATCTACGCTTAAGAAACTTGAAGCATAGAACGGCTCTAACAAAGCTTAGGATAAGCAACCATGATTTAGAAATTGAAAAAGGAAGACATGCTAGGCCATTTAAAAAGGTCGATGAAAGACTTTGCAAATTCTGCATGCCTAGAAAGGAGATTGAGGATGAAGCTCATTTCCTCGTAAAATGCAATAAATATAACCATTTACGAAATGCGTTCCATGCTTCAATGCAAAATGAATTTCAGATAAATATAGAAAAGTGCTCCGAGGAAAGTCGGCTAAAAATAATGTTAAGCCCCAACAATAGGACAGCAGTTATAGTTGCAAAATTCATATACGAATGTTTTTTGTATAGAGACAATGGCCTCAAAGAACTCTGATCGATTCTGCCTCGACTCATAATTCTGAAAGACCCCAAACACCTTTAGCACAGTGAAGTGCACATTTATTTGGATAAATGTCTATGTACAGATGTATACGACTCCAAATAAAAACTATCTATCTAACTATCTATCTATCTATCTATCTACAGTGCTGGGAACGCGACACACTAGTTGATATCGTGAAAAAGTGATCACACCGAACTGATTTGAATCCTCGGATTGAATTAGCATATTGTGTGTTTGTTTCTGTTTGAGTTCTCCGTATTTCTAGGATGAAAATGTCCCAGAATTAATCATTTTGACCCCCTCCCCCCCCCCCCACCCCGCGCCGGTCGTGAGGCAACATGAGCTTGCTGGTAGAGATAAATGACATTTTATAAACAACTGTTTACTTTATGTAGAATCGATTTTAATGATAAGGGACTGGGCATCAACTAGAGGGCTGGTGCAAATGAAAAACACCATGCTATTTTTTATGAGCCCTCCCCGGCCCCCAATTTCCCCTCTAGCTTACCATGGCCCCCCTAATTTGCTGCATGAAAATTGGGGACCCACCCCCTTTTTTGCACCAGCTCCCCCCCCTCCCCCCAAAAAAACAACCAGTAATTAATGGCCGGTCCCTAACAAAATTAGCTTATATACACTTTAAACTTAAACTACCGGTATGTTTTTGAAATTATACGAATATCGAATTTAATTTAAGTATTATATTCTTTGTGTTGTTCACTACCAAGATGTCCAACAAGGTGATTGTCCGAATGGCTGGCAAGCTTTTGGAGGATCATGCTACAAGGTCAGCGGCAAGGCGATATCATGGGCCTCGGCGCGTGCAGACTGTAGGGGACAGCACGCTGACCTGGTTACAATCTCGTCGGCTGAAGAGAACGCGTTAGTTTTGAAACTTTTGAGGGAACAAAGTCCAAGCACTAAACAGGTAATATGTAGAGCAGATATCGTATGAGTGTGTAAGGTACAGCAAGTACTTTCAGTATGGTTACCGTACGTCATGCCGTGACATTGTAATGGTTTCCGACTATTGTTGTTGTTCTTCTGATCCAATCAAATTACAGAGGTACGGTATGGCACGGTTACAGTACGGTACGGTAAGGCTACGTTAAGGCTACGGACATAAGAAATCCGCACTATCTACCAGCCATCCACTGCGCTCGTGATCCCATGGTAAAGGCTTTAAAGGAAACTCACGTGCTGATACATCATTTCAACGACCACTGAATTGCGCTCGTGATCCCATGGGAAAGGCTTTACAGGAAACAGTCACGTGCTGATCCATCATTTCAACGACCAATGAAATGCGCTCGTGATCCCATGGGAAAGGCTTTACAGGAAACAGTCACGTGCTGGTCCATCATTTCAAAGACCAATAAAATGCGCTCGTGATCCCATGGGAAAGGCTTTACAGGAAACAGTCACGTGCTGGTCCATCATTTCAACGACCAATGAAATGCGCTCGTGATCCCATGGGGAAAGGCTTTACAGGAAAAAATGACGTGCTGGTCCATCATTTCAACGACCAATGAATCGAGCTCGTGATCCCATGGGAAAGGCTTTACAGGAGACAGTCACGTGCTGGTCCATCATTTCAAAGACCAATAAAATGCGCTCGTGATCCCATGGGAAAGGCTTTACAGGAAACAGTCACGTGCTGGTACATCATTTCAACGACCAATGAAATGCGCTCGTGATCCCATGGGAAAGGCTTTACAGGAAACATTCACGTGCTGGTCCATCATTTCAACGACCAATGAATTGCGCTCGTGATCCCATGGGAAAGGCTTTACTGGCAGCAAACAAACTTCTAAACGCTGTTTTAGAAAGATTGACAATCGGGGGTTGAAAAATAGCATTTGCCGTCCAGAATACAACCTCGTGATTGCATTCCTGAAAAAGGCCCATAATGTGTCAGTCAGTCCATCAATCAGTCTAACAATTATAAGTTATGCGGCTTTGTATGGAGCCGGATTTCTTGGATTTAAACATCCTGTTCCAGTGTGTCTGCAAATGTGAATTATAGCATCAAAGAAGACACTAACATCTGTCTTGATGCTAGTCTCCTTTGCAGCCATTCTTAAGGCTGGTTTCCATATGATCGCTCACGATCGCCCGATCGCTTGAATCATTCAACCAAGCGAGCGCTCACGATCGCTAGCATTTGTTTCCATATGATCGCTCACAAGTTTACGCGCCACTGCATCTGGAGCCCACTCATAAATTAGTCAACGGGTCAGCAGACAACACTTAAGACGTTCCCGTGGTGCCGGAAAAAAACATTGCATTGTGGGATACTTTTCGATCGCTCGATCGGCAGTATATGTTTCCATATGATCGCTATGGATCGCTCACGATCGCTGAGATAGAACATTTTCTATCCCAGCGATCGTGAGCGATCGGATCGTGAGCGATCGCTCAATCGCTCAAAAGTGTTTCCATTTGATCGCTCACGATCGCCGGGTTCATTTCGGGCGATCGGGCGAGCGTGAGCGATCATACGGAAACACTTTTGAGCGATTGAGCTTTAATGTTGGTCCCATGCGTACTCCCACCTCGCTAATGGTTAGTTAGATTTTTATAGGAGAAGTAACACTTTAAAGTATCCTTTGCAACTTATAAATGGTATGGTACTCTTTTAAAGGTAACGCCAATCCAACTTCAGTCCTTCCTTTCTGTTCAGTCTTACCGAAATAGACCTTTTGATAGATATGTATAACAGCAAACCGTCGATACTGCTGAAAAAAAGCACCTCGAAGTTAGACAAAATGTCAAATTTGAGAGTTATATCTTGAATAGGAGCAAAGTTATTGGCCCGCAAACTCGGAAAAGTATACAGACGTTTGTATGGAAATTTTGACTTGGGAGCAAGTTTGTGCCCCCAGTCGAAATTTCCATACAAACGTCTGCAAAATTTCCTGAAATTTCCGAGTTTGCGGGCCTGTATCTTTGCTCCTATTCAAGGAAGGGTCTATTAAACTATACACCAGTCACATCTAGTTAGTGACTTCTTGTGTTTTAACATAACTTGTCTGCTTTTTATTAGGCTTGGATCGGTTTCTATCGGACCAAGGTAGACGTCCCCTTTGCTTGGGTAGATGACTCAACGTCTAGTTACACCAACTGGGCCCCGGGAGAGCCAAACCTTCCGAAAACTGAGCTGTGCGTATTCACGTATACTGCTTCCAACCGAACTGATCGTGCGCCGGGGACATGGAACAATTCAATATGTGGAGGTAGAAAGAAATGGCCTGCTGGTCACGTGTGCGAACTACATCCTACCAAATGAATTCACTGCTTAACGTTCAGCCGACTCGCAAACATTAAATGGCTTGAACCCAGTTACATAGATAGACCCATTCGAAAAATGGCGTCCAATTTAATTAACTATTGTTTAGGACTGACTAGCCTCGCTTACACGTTCAAAAGCTTTTGTGTGGACTGACTAGCCTCGTGTTCACGTTACCAGGACAATAGCTTTTTAAATTGACGCCATTTTTCGAAAATGGGTCTATTTCATAGGCCATTTTGACGATGTTGCGCACGCATTGAAAACAAAAGCATGTGACCGCCAAAAACCAGAATGTGGCCCACCAATGTTGCATGACAATCTTTCGTTTTCTTGATTACATGTATTGTTCTCAATGCGCGCGCAACATCGTCAAAATGGCCAAAAGGGAGCTTAAGCAACAAGGACAACGACGACGGTTGTGACGACGGAACGTAGAAAAGTGTTTTCTCCCGAAATTTGGAGTTTATTATTTCTTTTAGTTGCCTTTAGGTGTCTTCAGTTTATAACCATACTTCCGAAAAATGTGATCAGGACAGAGTTCCGTTCAGGCCGATCGATAAACGGTGTAATTTATTTTCTTACTTTCGTGTTCTCCTTTGAACGTAAAATTTGTTGTTTTCACGTTCTGTTTTTAAGAGAACGGTCAACATGTAGATGACTGTTTGTATTTTCACGTGCAGTTATTGGATTTTCTAATTAAGGGTATTGTTTTATGCCGTCGTCCTAGACGTTGCCGTCCTGGTTGCGTAAGGTCCCCGCTCATGTTGTGGGTTGAACCCATACCGAATGATAATCTTAGTAGTGATAGTCATTTCCTCCTTTCCTAGGTTCCTAACCCCTATCGGCATTATCCCTCTCTAAGTTCAATTTGTCTAATTAATATATCTTACTTCTATATCTTACCTTTCGATTTCCCGCCGCGGGGTTTGACCAGAGACCTTCGGTGTGCAAGACCAGAACTTTACCAATGAGCTACAGAAACTTGCGATGGAACGACTCTCACTTTTAATAATCCCAACTCGTACAACAAACCTAACCCTATAACCGTCAGTAAACAAGTTCCCAGGTAAACGACGAGTTCTCGCCCACCTTAAAGTGCCTATCACCCTTTTGCAATTTTTATAGCTTATGAACCTCCGAAACGTTTTGAGTACTTCTGTGAAGAAAGTTTTGGTTTAAAGTGAATACTTTATGTTCTACGTTTGTTTGAAATCGTGTAAATGTGACCTTTCCTGACCCATGACCGCGTAAGTAAAAGCCTGGGTCGAAACCTGGGGAGACGTCATCTTGACGTCATATAATTAATTCGGCTTTGCAATCATTTGAAGAAATACTTAAAATGTTGTCTAAAATGACTTTTTTCTTTACTAACAACTCAAAAACTGTGTATATTTTCTATGCATCGATGTTGTTGTGATAAAAAGGCGCCATGGAGAATAATGCATTAATGAGATGACGTCTACCCAGGTTTCGACCCAGGCTTTTACTTAACCGGTCATGGGTCAGGAAAGGTCACATCTACACGATTTCAAACAAGCGTAGAACATAAAGTATTCACTTTAAACAAAAACTTTCTTCACAGAAGTACTCAAAACTTTTCGGAGGTTCATAAGCTATCAAAATTGCAAAAGGGTGATAGGCACTTTAAGAGCTAGTGTTCACCATTAAACATGTTCTGACTGCAATTATAGATAATTTATTTTAGATTGCTTAGATTATCAATTAGTCAGGCCGGGTTCAACCCACAACATTAAATTTGATGTTGTGGGTTCAACCATTTATTTTTTACTAGTCCGATGTCAAGTTATATCAAAGGCTCTATTGGCTTTTTCCGGAACTGCAAAAAAACTCTGGGACCCCGTCGCGAGAAAGAGCACATCGAAATTAGTAATTACACCCTGTATTGAGATGTTTGGTTGGATATTAATCATGTGGTGATCATGAGCTTTGAAAAATCGCAAATATAAGAGAGGTTAGTATAATTTGTTAGTATGTACCACACCAGTGAATATCACTTTTCGCGCGCTCTGATTGGCTACTTAAATTGTGAATATGATTTCATATTCACCTCCGAGCGCCGAATCACGCGAGTTTGTCCGTTTGACAGAAAATAAAATAACTATTTGGTGCTGGCTATTCACCTGCAGTGTGGTATATACTAAAGCAATTATTCACCTCAGTGTCGGCAGGAGCCCATTACCAGGAGCGTGCATCTCCCAGATTAGGTCTGTCCAACAGCAGAACAGATGATGTAGCTATTTTTAGTTTTGTGTTTCCTGCGAAAGTAGACAAAGGATACCTGCACTAAACCAATCACACGACGAAATATCACTTTTCAATATGCATTCACGCAGCTATTTTCCTATGCAGGGGAGCGTGCATTGTCTGCAGCGCATGCAACTATTCTATTTCGCGGGAAATGGACATCTATAAATAGCTACATCGTCTATTGTGCTGTGGTCGCTATATACCCATCACATAGGTACGCTCCTGGTAATGGGCTTCTGGTGTCGGTGAATCCTCCAATATTCACCTACACCTCGGTGAATAATTGTTAAAGATTAGGGGAGGCGCGTCCCCCCAAAACCATACAAACGTCTCTTATTCAGTTTGCGATTGTTAAGATCGTGCTATTCAGTTTAATTTCTATTAGGTGAAATTACTCATTTCGACGTGCTTTACACACTCGGTCCCAGTCCTTTTTCAATTCCGGAAAGGCCAATCAGCGTGAGGACTCAAGTAAAGAATATATAACGAGTACAGACTCCTTTCAATAATGGCTTCTCTATTTTTGCATGATGGTGGAGACGTATAGGGTGAAGGCGAATATCACCTTGATTTATAGGACACTCCATAGTAAGTACTAAGCCATTGAAAGTTTAAAGTTTAATTGCTGGAAAGATACTGACATATAAAAATATCAGAGAAATCATTAAACAGATGCTAGTTCTTCTTACCTGGCTCTTGATTTCCGTTTAAAATTCTTTAAAACTGAATTTTCGACAACCCAGCTATAGTATACTATGTAATAGATAAAGAATGAGTGGCCGATCTTTATCCGATTTACAAACTCGAGCTGAAAGCGAGAGTTTGTTAATCGGATAAAGATCGGACACGAATTTTTTATCTTACTTATCAAACGTCTAGCTGTAGAGAGTCACGTTTTCAGTTACTTTGGCGATACGACTTATTTTGGCCGAGAATATCGAAGCCAAAGTTTATGTAAATCAGGACGAAATCTTTATCAGATTTAAAGATCACTTAGCGGTCGGTGATTTCCTTTGTTTTTGCTTCATGAATTATTAATGAGTTTGGTAAAGTATACTTGTATCCATTTGTGCATGACCTCTACTGTAAAATAAACCTGAAGAAGGCTGGTACTGGCCAGCCGAAATATCGTATAAACCTTGACAAGCGTTGTATTTGATCAGCATTGCAGTAGTCTTCGGATACTTTAACATTATATTTTATGCAGCCACATTCACTACAAATATAGGTCTAATATCAACAACCCGGCTATAGTACAATTTTTTTTGCCGCCACATCCACTTTTAATATTGGTCTAATATTGACATATTCTTAGTGAACTGCAACGTGTCCCATTTAAGCAAGATTCACCATTATCAAATAAGGTCTATACGCGTAGTTATCTTCTGTAGGAGTGGCACAGGGGTTACGCGTAACGCGTGATCGGGGCTAAAATAAGTGCGTGATACGTGAAAATAGCAACATTTAGAGCGTGATTCGTGAATTCCGAATTCGTGATCCGTGATTGTGCCTAAAAATTATACGTGACGCGTGAATTTTAGAAATATTGATGCGTGAAACGTGATCCATGAGTCATTATGTGAGCCTAGGTTGATAAGCTCCTGAATACCGTAGCATTAAGATTCACCATTAATGGATAAGGTCTATACGCGTAGTTATCTTCTGTTCTCTAGTAGTACGTCCATGAGACATTATGTGAACCTAGTTTTAGTGAATGCAGTAAAAAGCCTATACTGCATGTTTTAATATATCTGTCGGAAATAAAGGACGGTTAGCCATTGACTGCGTTAATTCAATTAATCTCAATGCATCTATATCTTATGGTGCGTTCCATAAGCATCGGCACCGTTTAGGGGGGGGGGGGGGGGGGTGGATAGATAGATAGATAGATACATATAGATAGATAGATAGAAAGATAGATAGATAGATGTGTTTATTGGCACGATATGCAAACATAGGTCTCAGACCTGAGCTAAGAAAGCTAACAAACGTAAGGTACAGGTAAGGTAGTTGTATAAAAGTATCTGGTAAAATGTACTTGTTTTAGCTAGTAGATTCAACTTATAATAAAAATCAGTGTGAAAGGCGCTATACTGTAATCTTCTGATACACAACTGTTCTTCGTCCATTTACTGAAGGGTCAAAACCATACCCCAGATTCAACTTATAATAAAGCGAATTGGCTGCCAGGAGTTCTCTCTCCGTGAACTTGATAAAGCGCGGGGCGCCGCCAGTGAGGAGCGAAATGATAAGAGGAAGAGAACCTCTGGTGCAACGATATATCGATTTCTCTAGTATCTACTTGTGGGGACAACAACAACAAAAGCCCGGAGAGAGCGGCCTCTGGAATCCAGGTAAGCTGGGGTAATTTAGCCTGCGGGGGCTTGGGTAATTTTAAAATTTCTGAGTATGTTGTTACAAAGAAACAATCATAAGGTCACACTTGGGTCATGACATTGGTGGTGGATATTAAGTGTGGTTGCGAGCTGCAAATGCGCTCGGAGTGCAAGTGATATGGCTATAATAAATATTAATAAATATCGGAGGACAAATACCAAATACCCCTGCTTTCCGAAATTCAAAAATTTCCAAACTTTATAGTAAACCTCATTTTCACCAGTCAGTTTAAAGGGGCTATTTCATGATACTACGCATGTATGTACTCAGTGTTCGATTGGTGACTGTTAATTGATTACAAACAGTTAAACTCCCCTCCTTCAATGCTTGATTGAAATTATTTTCAATATTTTACTTGAAGACTTATATTTACACAGTTTATTAGTAATTTTTGAATATTTTCTTTGATTTTTACCATCCCACATGTGCGCGAGGTTCGTCAGTTCATATGAGAATCGCTGATAATGATCGTGTCTCTCACCATGACACAGCCCTTTCAGACACAGCTAAATCCACCGCGCTCATCATATATAGCCGGGACCGGAAAAATAGGAGGGCTTGTACAGCCGCAAAAGTGATCACCATGCGCCGGCGTAAAAGTGATCCCCGTGCACCGTAAAAGTGATCCCCATGCACCGTAAAATTGATCCCCATGCACCGTAAAAGTGATCCCCATGCACCGTAAAAGTGATTCCCATGCACCGTAAAAGTGATTCCCATGCACCGTAAAAGTGATCCCCATGCACCGTAAAAGTGATCCCCATGCACCGTAAAAGTGATTCCCATGCACCGTAAAAGTGATTCCCATGCACCGTAAAAGTGATCCCATGCACCGTAAAAGTGATCCCATGCACCGTAAAAGTGATCCCATGCACCGTAAAAGTGATCCCCGTGCACCGTAAAAGTGATCCCCATGCACCGTAAAAGTGATCCCCATGCACCGTAAAAGTGATTCCCATGCACCGTAAAAGTGATTCCCATGCACCGTAAAAGTGATCCCATGCACCGTAAAAGTGATTCCCATGCACCGTAAAAGTGATTCCCATGCACCGTAAAAGTGATTCCCATGCACCGTAAAAGTGATCCCATGCACCGTAAAAGTGATCCCCGTGCACCGTAAAAGTGATTCCCATGCACCGTAAAAGTGATCCCATGCACCGTAAAAGTGATCCCATGCACCGTAAAAGTGATTCCCATGCACCGTAAAAGTGATCCCCATGCACCGTAAAAGTGATTCCCATGCACCGTAAAAGTGATCCCCAAATCGCCGCAAAAATGATACCACAGCCGCCGCTTTACAGCGGGAAGTGGTTAACCGGCTCCGCAGTATTTTCTTCACAAAAACAAACATTCACGAGAACAAAATTCCTTCTACGACAATCGAAAAATTATGGTAGATACTGGAGTTTGAAAACATAATGGACTTGATTAGAGTACAGATGCAAATAAGTATCTCACCAAAAACAAAGTTTTTGCGAAGGTAAGCAGTCAAAGCGCAAAAATATCGCAATTAAGATCGCGCCCTAGCCAGTGAATACTGATACGTTTTCAAAAACCTCCGTTTTTTTTATTAAACATTTCCCAAAGTGGAGGGTTTCGAAAACGGAACCGGTCAACCGTTTTAGAGTGGACGGCAAAAACGGATGACTTCGAAAACGCTCGAGTGATGTGCCAATCACTAATTAATAGTCTAGACATTCTCAGCAGCGCGCATTTGCCAAAGTTTGGCGTTTTCGAAGATGCATTTTCAAATGACAAGTTTAAACGTACTTTTCAGTGAAATGAAAACGTATAAGTGTGGACACACCATTAGTTTGAAAAACCACGTGCTTCAAGAAATCTGGTTGTACGTCTTTATAATTTTATTCACCAGCAGATCGTTCATAGTACTACTGCTCCGATAGTTTCGCATTCGAAAATTACCGCAGAATACAATGAATAGACCATTTTCTCAGGTATGCGCACACAAATTGGCCCGCCAAATCGCTTTTTGAACAATAGCCGCCAATTTTTGAACAATAGCCGATAATTTGAATAACAAAGGCTGTCGCATCAGAACGAGTCTAACAAAAGCTAACAAAACTCACGGCCCGCCAAGAAATACTTCATGTAGGCAGCTTGGATTTAGACTGGTGTGTAATCAATTAAAGTCGATTGAGGCTGATGATAACCGCCGTGGAAAGCGAGTAGCAGCTGACGTTTCGAGCGTTAGCCCTTCGTCAGAGCAAAAAAGCTTGGATTTAGTATTGGTTGAAATAATAGGGAGGGTAATAGCAAACCACTACGTGTTTCCCACGTGAAGTATTTACCGGCCCGTCAAGCCTGTTGCGTGCGCATACTTGAGAAAATGGTCTATACAGACGCGTGGACGCAGAGTTAGCCTCATTCTGAAGTTAAACATTCATAAATACCAGCGAGAAGGTGGGCTATTCACAACTCTGCGCATTGTTATAGTTTCGCGTTTTTCACCTTCTCGCTGGTATTTATGAATGTTTCACTTCAGAATGAGGCTAACCCTGCGTACATGCGTCTGTATTCATTGCATTCAGCAGTAATTTTCGAATACGAAACTGGACCATTGTCTGCTCCAAAGCAAGGGAATGGTCAGAAATTAGCAAGTGCGGTGTGTGTGCGAGGGAGGGCTGTATATTTTTAGACTTCTTGATTACATCCCCCCCCCCCCCACCCTTACCGCTAATTTCTGACCAGTCCCTAACTGAGAATTATTACAAATTTGTAATTGTATTATTAACTTTATCTCTTGTTACGAGACATCAGTGTGTTACTGAAACATAAATAAATCCGGTTCAGTCTGATATTTACTGGTTATTTCATGGTTTTCTATGGAACTGACGGGCGAATATTTCACGAGAAATTTGTATTATTTAGTATATAACGAGCCTTTGTATTCCATAGAAAACCATGAAATAACCATATTATCCTATAAATAACGAATTTACAAAAAGATTTATCACGAAAACAAAGTAACTTACCGGACGATAGACTGCAAATTTTCTTGCCGGAAAACACAAATTTAGAGTGGCGCCGCGCACGTCTGCAGACTAATTATGTATTCAAAATGGTGAATTCTTATTGGCTGATAAAGAAATGGCGCGAAATTTCCTGCATTTTGATTGGCCTTGACCTAGCCATGAAATACCACTCTGTATTTCATAGAAAAACCATGAAATACCGCCCTGTTTTCATAGTAAAGCTGAGCTCTGATTGGCTGAAATATAATATTTATAGGATAAATACTGGTTATTTCATGCCTTTCTATGGAATACGCGGGCGAATATTTCACGAGAAATTTGTATTATTTGGAAAGGCTCGTTGTATACCAAAATAATATGAATTTCGAGTGAAATTTTCGCCAGTATTCCATAGAAAACCATGAAATCATCATATTATCGTATAAATAATAAATTGACGGGAAGATTTATCACGAAAACAAAGTAAATTTCCGAACGATAGAATGCGAATTTTCTCGCCGGAAAACAAACGTTATGTTTGCAAAATATGATTTTTTTTTCGCGTTTGAATAATATGAGAAAAAATTAGCTCTCGTTGGCATGTGCCTATCTAGGGAATTGGGGAAGGTATTTATAAGGTTGTTGAGGCTTTTCGTTCTCTTGGTGCTACAACTGGAAGGCCTCGCATCAACCACTGAGCTAAAGTTCAGATAAGTGCTACGTCTTTTCTATTGGATAATTGTTATCCGGTTAGTGTGTTATGGCAAAACAAGGTCCATCTTCGGCTCCTCTTGACTTGAGCGCAATTTTGGAAGCTCAAAAAGATTTTATTTTGAATGCAGTTTACAATCTAATTTCGGGTCTTCAGTCCAATATCCTGAAAGCACAGTCGGTCTTTGCCTCTTCTTTCATATCCGAAGTTCAGTCAGACATATTTACATTCAAAAAGAAAGGCAACGAGAAGCAACTTAAATTCAATACGAAACTTTCAAGGTGTAACCGAGCAGCATTATCAGCGATCGCCAAAGCTCCGGAAGAATTAAGTCAAGGTATTTCTCTTATTAATACTCGCCAGAAAAAAGTCTGCTTACGGTTGGGCTACTATTCAAGAGTATGTTACTGACGAACTCGCCGATAACGAGGAGGATGCAAAGAAAATCAAGAAAGCGGAGAAACGGGCTGGCTCTAGAATTAAAGAGCTCCAAGATAAAAAACGGAAAACTTCCCATAAAACATCAAATTCTGCGTCTACTTCTTCCTTTCCCAAAGGCGATGTCAATTCTGGCAATTATTATTCTGGTAGTTATTTTCGTCTGTAAGGGAAATTCGTCGGAAACAATAGTCGATCAAGCGATATGTGTTTCAGGTGTGGAAGGAAGGGCCATTGGGCCAATTTCTGCAGTTCCTATCAGTACCGACACCTTGACAAAGAACAACATCCCGCCTCCAAGTCTTACTGAGGCGGACCAATTTGAATATGAACAAGAGTCTACTGGGACCTTTGTCCAAGGAAAATTGCGTAACCAGTTCTCTTTTTGGCGCGACGTAGTCGAGCGTCTCAATTTGTTCTCGACATTATCGTTAACGGCTTTAAAATTACTTTTCAAGATTCTCCATTCCGTATTCCTTCGAGAACAGATCCTCTTCGACTCGCCATCACGATTTCGTTGACCAGGCAGTTCAGGAGCTATTTGGACCGTGGTTGCATCAGGGAGGTCTTTTGTTATCCTCAACATTGTAATCCATTACACGTGGCTCAACAGTCCTCAGGGAAATTACGTCTCATTTTGGATTTATCATTCTTGAACAAAATGATAGTTAAGAAATCTATTAAATACGAAGACCTTAGGACAGTTCTTAATTTTTTTTCGGAGAACGAGAAAGCCGATCTTTGAGCCGAGTTTATGATTCTGATGATTGGGGTTTAGCTTGCAGTTCGTTCCGACGTGATTGATCGCATTTTGGAGGCCGAGTACCATTGATCGGTTTGCAAATTTTTTAAATGCAAAACTGCCAAGATTTAATTCTAGATTTTGGAACCCGGGATCCAAGACATTAATTGTTTTGTTCTTGACAGCATTTTTGGTCACCAAGATCTAATCTTTCGTATGCTTGCCTTAAGAATCCAACCTTGAGGTACTTTCTTAATTCTTATCGGTTATACTTCGGCCTTTTTATAGTCATGCGTGTACGTGTTTGTATATTTATTTATGCTTTTAGGTCCCTTGTCTTCCTGCGGCCTTTAGTCAGCACACAACACACAAGGATGCGTATGTGTTTTGGTTGCCGCACGGGGTTTTTTAGGCAATAGAAACGAGAGATAATTTTTTTCGCGTTTTGAATAATAAGAGAACAGATGAGCTCTCGTTGGCATGTACCTACTAGGGAATTGGGGAAGGTATATTTATAAGGTTGTTGAGGTTTTTCGTTATCTTGGTGCTACAACTGGATGCCCTCGCATCAACCACAGGCAGCCCAAGCTCTGTATTTGCACTGTGTGACTATTATTTCACAAAATTCTCAGATAAAGAAAATAAACTTAAGAGTTTGTTGTTGTCCTGTTGTTTCTCTGGGGTCTAGAAATGGCGGTTATGGGGCATTTCTCTCACTTTGGGTTTTCTCTCTTCTCTGTCTTAAATAAAGGAAAGGCTGCACACTCCAATTCAAACCACGAGGCACTTGAGGCCGATTTTTCGCACGAAAACCCATCCGATAGGCGTAATGTAGGTGACTGCGTGCATTCCCACGTGGTTATTGTATTTTGCAATTAAGGCTATTGTTTCATGCCGTCGTCCTAGACGTTGCCGTCGTGGTTGCTTAATCTCTCTATTACTTTCTTCTCCAACTCCCCGCGAAATAAACGAGGTGTCGGATTTCTTCGGCACTATTTCGTAACTGCTCCCGAGGAAAATCCGTGCCAAACCCCCTTTGGCGACCTGTGTTCTTCGCCACGCGATTGGCTACTCAGTACAATAGGCGGCACGTTAGACCCCGTGGGGAGAGAGTAAAGTACCTTGAAATTTATTGACTGTCCCTCTGCCGGAAAGAGGAATTTTGTCAGCAGACCAGGCTACAAAGCCGAGTTTGCCACGGCCATGACCGAATAGCAGCAAACACGTAGTTTCTGACGAAGAATGAGAGGGCTTTTTCAAAGAAATGAGTTCATTTGGAAGAGTTAGGATAATGATTTCTCAAGTCTGTAAACTTCTGGGGTAAGAAAAACATCTACCTTTCACCTGACGGAGGAAATTACGCCTATCGGATGGGTTTTCGTGCGAAAAATCGGCCTCAAGTGCCTCGTGGTTTGAATTGGAGTGTGCAGCCTTTCCTTTATTTAAGACAGAGAAGAGAGAAAAACCCAAAGTCAGAGAAATGCCCCATAACCGCCATTTCTAGACCCCAGAGAAACAACAGGACAACAACAAACTCTTAAGTTTATTTTCTTTATCTGAGAATTTTGTGAAATAATAGTCACACAGTGCAAATACAGAGCTTGGGCTGCCTGTGGTGACAGCGGATATGTTGAAAGCTTTAGTTCAGGCTAAGATTTCAGATCATTCCTCCTTATCAGATTAGAGAACAGTCGCTATTTGTCTCATTGGCTATGCTGGATTCCTCAGATCTAAAGACTTGTGTCAGATTAAACATATGGATTAAAGCATGTGATAAGATTTTCTCTTCTTATTTTTCTATTGCGCGATGGGGTTTGGATCGCCATATCAAGGACCTACCGAGATACCGGCCTGCCCTGTCAAAGCTCTAGAGAGGTACATCGCTGCTGAAAACCCTCTATTCAGAGCATTCGACTCTCCAAATTGTTCATCCAGGTTACGGGATCAAGGCCTTAGCTATACGAGAATGAGTCTTAGAGCAGGAGGTGCTACGGCTGCCGCAAATGCAGGGATTCAAGATAGACATGGACAATGGTCCAGTGAGAAAGCGAAAGACAGTTATGTTAAGGACAATTTTGACTCTATTCTTTCTGTTTCCCAGACCTTGGGAATTTAGCAAGCCGAGTCCGGCAGGCTAGGGAAAACTGCATGTTCCATGGGGCCTGGATTTCCCCCCTTTAATATCTACAAAGAGCGGAGTGGTTTTTTTTCATCCTATGGATGCTCTATACACAGTTTCCCTTCAAAATTATTTTACAACTATATTGATTATATATCCTTTATTGTTTTGCATGCTCTGTTAAATAAACGGTGCCATGCGGCCTTCAGTCAGCACACAACACACAAGGATGCGTATGTGTTTTTGTTGCCGCACGGGGTTTTTTAGGCAATAGAAACGAGAGATGAATTCTTAGTGCCTGATGAAGAAAGGGCGCGAAATTTCCTGCATTTTGATTGGCCTTAATCTAGCCATGAAATACTGCCCTGTATTTCATAGTAAACTGAGCTCTGGTGGGCTGAAATATAACATTTATAGGATAAATTAATATCTGATCCTTGCAACAGTGTGAAAGAAAAATGATAGCAACTAAGCATGGACGGGAATAAAGTTTAATAATCAGTATCATTACGATTCAACTCGGAACACGAAACATTCAGTCCGTTCATTCCGCAGTCGCGTCACCGGGGGGGGGGGGGGGGGGGTTCTTCCTATATTCGGCTGGTTTTAGGGGTGATCGTCGTAATTTTTAGGGTTTGAAATCGACGATCCGTTTTTAGGGATTGGTCAAGCGAAATCCATTTTTAGGGTGATTTTTAGACCATGAAGCATATTTTAGGGTGGGAAATTTTTCACGGTTTGCAATTTTTTAGGCTATTTTCCGAGGTTTTCAGACGGTCACCCCTTCCCTTTTTATCTTGAAGAACCCCCCCCCCCCCCGGGACTGAACCGCTACGTAGACTAATAACATATTAGCTGTATGAAAATAAACCTTGTCAATTTATAGACGAATTTAGAGCCAAGTACATGTACATGAAATTCGAAAACAGTCGTAAAACATTTCCCATAAATCTAGAATCCAGCTTCTACTGATTCAAACTAGGGATGTTTACTAGGTCTGAGATATTCTATTGAGCTCTAAAATCGTTGTAAATACTAAATCTGAAAGTTAAATGCTTTTAAAATACCTTGAATTTGGTACAACACTTTCGAAGCAGCTACAACATCGATCAGTGATATATATATATCTCCTTTTCCTTTTCTTTATGCGGTTACTATCGATTACTATCGATTACTATCGATTGACAGATTAGCGGATAAAAAATCCACAGATCGGATCACTACAAATCGCTTAGCTTGTATCGGATGTTTTAGCCATTGGAATACATGTATTTTGAATATCATTATGTCCCGGGGGGGGGGGGGGGGGGGGGGTACTCCTGTTTGTGACGTATTATGTATGTGCCGCCCGAGTGGGTCAGGGTTTTGAGCTTGGTTTGGGCAGGTAGGGTCAGGGTTTTGACCTGATTTGGGCAGATCAGGGTCAGAATTTGAGTATAATTTGGGTTCAGTCAGGGTCGGGGTTCAGGTTTTTCTAGGCAGTTAGGGTTCAGTTTTTTTTAGCTACTATGTCCAAAAAAAAAGACATTCTGTTGCCGCATTTTGATCGCCTGCCCACATGCAAGCACTGAGGTTCCCATACATCGTACGTGACGCCGCTAATTCGTACTTCAGTACATAACTTATCTATGTACTTCATCTGCTGATTTGTTTACCCAATGACACGTCCCGACTTGAAATATTCCGTATTTTGCATGCAATCCCGGTACGCGGTATACCAGCCGGGGTATATATCCGACCGTGTTTTGAAAACAAATTAAAGAAGGGGCAATCTGTTTTTTTTCCCCAAAAAGGGGGCAATCAGGGTTTTGGAGCTCGGATTGGGTCAAACAGGGTCAGGGTTTGAGCCTCTTGGCCTCACATACATGCCATTTTTCATGTAAGTAAAGGCCCCCCCGGGCATTATGTCCACAAGTGTTTGTAGCTTACACGCAATGCAAAATGTGCTCCAGAGCCGACTAGTTACATTCATTCTTATTCTGGAATACTCGCCCTTAGTTTCTCCTGATTCAATGCATGCGTGAACGAAAATTTGCGATAACTCATTGTTGTAATTTTTTTATCTAATATGCGAAGAATTGACAGGAAGAAAATACGAGAACATGTTTCTTAGTTTAATATTTAATCAGAATTTTCGAAAACTGTCACGTTTGTGCATTATTATCGTACCCACAAACGTGACAGGACTCCAAAATTTACGATAGCTCAATTTAGCGAAATAACAAAGGATCTTAACATCACAGTGTACTCTATAAAGGACAAAAAGATCGTCCGCTGAGTCTATATCCTTTATGGGAATTTTAATCGTGTTTTTTTCAGGATTGAGACCGGCTGTACTATTGGAAAAACCTAGCCAATTAATTGACAATTATAGAGCCGAACACCAAATCATGCTTAATAAAATATTTAAAAGCTTATACCAGAGCCATTTTGTGCCTTTATTTAATTGCTAATTATATTACTTGCAGAACTATTCAGTTCTATCCGAATTTCAATGACAGTGAGCAGTGGTGCATGTCGAAATAAAAGAAGATCACAGAAATGCAAATATGCTAAGTTTTGTTGTAAACACTGTTAACCTAATTCTTATTCATACTGCTTTACATGTGACCACAGATTCGTAGTCAAAGCTTTCTAAACAAATATCAAATAGCCATGATTCACCAGTACTTAGGTAGCACTGAAGCTATTAATGATCCAAGATTTTCGATCCTTCGGAAGAAGTCTAATCCAACGCCTGCAAAGAAGACTGTTGAAATGCAAAGAAATGCAATGGTCCGTAAACCAGTGAAAAGACAGCCAAAGCTGCAAGAGGACAAAATTAGAGTTAACATAAGTGGCATAGTCTACGAGCTGATCGCCAAGAGAGTTGCAAAGTTTCCCGATAGTCTCTTAGCAAGGCCTGAGAAAAGAGCGTGCTTCTTTGACGAGCAGAAGAATGAATTCTTTTTTGATCATAACAGAAGAGTATCGGAATGCATCTACCAGTTTTATCAAAATGGCGGGCACCTTATTCGACCCGAGAACTTTCCAGAACAACTATTAGTCGATGAATTGGAGTTCTTTGGACTTTACGATTACTTAGATCCGGACGATAAGATGTTGTTGGTTATTCCGAATACAAGAAAAGAAGAAATGACTCCACCAACAATCAAATGGCAGAGGGTGGTTTGGAACATGTTTGAAAGACCCGAGTCGAATTTGTTAGCGAGAGCTACCAACTTACTGTCCCTGGTTATTATAGTTTTTTCAACGATTCTTCTCTGTCTTGATACTTCAAAGTACAACTTCGGGGAAGTATTGGTAGCTTTCACTTACAGTAATAACACAGAATCGAGCGCCGCTGGACAAAGGGATGACTCTCGAGTCGCAGAAAGTTGGATCTACATTGCCGAGGCCTCGTGTATTGGATATTTCACTTTTGAGTTGTCAACACGCTTTCTTGTATCCCCAGACAAGCGCCTATTCATTGTATCATTTTTAAACATCATTGATTTTGTGGCAATTCTTCCATTCTTCATCACGCTACTTCTTAGTTTAAAGCGCATTGGGACATCGCTGGCAGTTTTAAGAGTACTACGTTTGAGCAGGATTTTTCGAGTTTTGAAAATATCCCGCTTCAACTCAAGCTTAGTAATTCTCGGCAAAGCACTGAACGCGGGGAGAGCTGATCTATGGATGCTGATTCTCTTGATGATCGTATCCTGTTTATTATTTGCAAGTTTTGGGTATTACTTTGAACAGTTCTGGACACCCGGGACAAACTTTCGAAGCATTCCAGACGCGATGTGGTGGTCTTTTATCACGATGACCTCTATTGGCTACGGTGATATGGTACCCCAAAGTTTTGGTAAGTCATCATTTCCAGCGGTTTTGAGTGAAATAGTCTCTTGCTCATCGTTAGACCGGATAAAAAAAACCAGTCTTAGCGGCTGTTTGGATCTTTTTCTGGCAACTTTGACAAGGAGATACGTAAATAAAGTTAATTTTGTACACGTTTCCTGAAGATCTATATGTAGTTATGATATTGAATCATGTTTGCCGTGTAGCACTAGTAAGTGTAAAGTGTAGATCTAGCTGCCGCTTCCAGTTTGCCGGGGTGGCGCAGTGGTTAAGCGCTTCGTCTCTCCGCTTCTGTGGTCCAGGTTCGATCCCCGGACGCGGCGCCATATGTGAGTTGTAAATTTTGGTATCTCGCCCTTGCTCCTAGGATTTTTCTCCGGGTGCGCCGGTTTTCAAGTCCCCCCACAAAAAAAACAATGCGCTAAATTCAAATTCAATTTGTGGATAAAGAAACAACTAGCTAGGACCCGTAAAAGTCAATTTTTGGTCACGTATATATTCTGCATTATCCTATAAATATTACATTTCAGCCAATCAGAGCTCTGCTTTACTGTGAAATACAGAGCGGTATTTCACGGCTAGAATTTTGTTTTCCAGCGACAAAGTTCTTTGTTTTCATGATAAATCTCCCCGTAAATTTGTTATTTAAAGGATAATATGGTTATTTCGATTTCGTGGTTTTCTATGGAATACTGGCGGAAATTTCACTCGAGATTCATATTATTTTGGTATACAACGAACCTTTCAAATGATAAAAAATTCTCGTAAAATATTCCATAGAAAACCATGAAATAACCAGAAGTACATGCGCGTGTTTCTTGTAGGTTTTTGCCGTGAGAAGAAAATTTTACACCTGTCACTCTGAAAGCGTTAAAAGAAATTGAATTAAGATGCCAGGGAAAATAACATTTTCAGAGTTATGCTAGGTGGATACTAGCCTGCGTCGCATCCGAACTGAATCACGGTTACTGAGTCTTGACCGGGGTTCAGTTCGGATGCGACGCAGGACAGGTGGATGCCTGGGCCCGGTTCCTGAAAGCCCGATTAGCGCTAATCCTGGATTAACTCTAACAAACCATATTAGTTGTCATGGTAATTAACTCTGGATTAGTGCTAATCGGGCTTTCTGGAACCGGGTCCTGGTGTAAAGTTTCTTCCTCGCCAAAAATCTAGTTTCACTAGCGACATCGTTTCAACATTGCTCCGACCAATGCAACATTTGTAGCAATTCAAGTGTTTTGTAGCAATTCAAGACACCCCCTCCCCCCTCCATTTGTCAGTCGATCCCAGGTCTCAATTACGCTCGGCCAATATGGCGGCCGCTTCGATGATCTGTTTGCTGCGCGAAAAAAACACCATCTACCGCCTGAAAGCAGGCTAGGGTTCCAAATACCAAGAAAACAGTGAAACCCGAGGAGCGCATCCCGGATGGTTTATTGCTTTCGAGGTATTTGGAATCCACTAATGAGAGCACTTGTTGAAATAACTTCTCACGCGAATGATAATAACACTAATGCCAGTATTACTGGAAGTGTTGTTTGCCAGGTATTTTGTTGTAAACAATAGTTTATATTGTTATTTTCGTCATTTCAACATAAGTGTCTGATAGTCAGTCAAGTAGACAGTTCGAGACACGTTTTTTATTGCCATCTTTTCTCTTTGTGTAAAGCCACTGCCTACGTACTAGTGTTGGAAATCTGACTGATCAAACACTAATGAGTTTGAACCGGTGTTTCACTAGTCTCCTTCGCAGCCGTTATGGACTCTGTCACGCAAAGCTCCGAGCTTGATGGAGCTGATGGAGCTCGGAGCTTTGCGTGACAGAGTCCATAACGGCTGCGAAGGAGACTAGTGTTTCACCGGCGTATCAAAGCCCATACACGTCACGGCAGAATACAGTTTAATGATTGACTAAAAATCTCATTAATTGTCCATGAAGACTGTTCTCAAACTCATTAATAATTCATGATTTGATTGGCCAACCATTGGATTTTATTGGACCCGTTTTGGGCCGCACTATTAAGAAATCTATTGTGTTTGTATCGTTCTATTGCGGTTTTGTTGGGGTAGCGAGTCAATAACATGGCAGGTTGTTACTCACTGCGGCCCGATCCATTCGATTGACCGTATTTCAGTATTTCAGAATAAGAATATAACTGGTTAACACAGTCTCTGGAAATCACAAGTTCAGGTACATTTTGCACTGTTATTAAAGCTGCAAACACCACAGGCCGCCCAAGTTCTGACTGTATAACAAGGTTTGTATGGGAGTTCTTCCGATAACTCAGAATAATAACATAAATCAGGGGTGAAGCGTATGACTCAAGAATTCCATGAAACACCGTTCTAGCGACCTGAAATACACATAGGACGACAAAACAACTTCAAGTAAGTCTTCTTCCTTTATTTACCTTGTATTACAGGAGATTTATGTTATTATTCTGAGTTATCGGAAGAACTCCCATACAAACCTTGTTATACAGTCAGAACTTGGGCGGCCTGTGCAAACACTAGCTAACATATGATATTCAGGATACATTGATTCCAGTGGCTGAGAAATCCCGATACTGAAAAGCGATTTGTAGTGATCATTCTGTGTATTGCTTGTTTTCACTCAATCCCCAGAGATTCAAATGACAAAGGGCATGGCGGCCACGTCGGTGTACCTAACAAAAGAAGCTAACGAAGAATCTATTGTTAAAGGTGCAAACCAGCAATTCTTATTCCGGAATACGCCCAATTGAACGCAGCCTTAAATTCCACTGTTGTTTGTACAAATGTTTGTTTTCTCTCTGGTCTGATATGATATCTTAAGTGATCCCAAAATGTCCTAACAAAAACACTGATTTTATAACGGGACGTGAAACAACAATAGAGGCTGATCAAAGCCAGGATCCAGCTAAACCACAGATCAAATTTGAATTTAACATGTTGGGTTTTGTGGAGGAAGTAAAACCGGACAATCCGGAGAAAAACCCTGGGAGTAAGGGCGAAATACCAACGAGCTCAACTCGCATGTGGCCGGGCTCGAACCCTGGCTATGGTGGTGAGAGGCAAAGCTCTACACACATTTTAGCTGAAAAGCCTGCAACAAGTATTAAAACTGCCCAGTTTATTTTGTAATAATAAGGCTGAACCACACTTTCTCCATTTCGACCTTTCAAGCGCTTTGAGGAGAGGCATTCGACAGAAATAAGTTCTGCCATTTTATTTCTTTTTGTTGTGCGTCGGAGAAACGAAAATCTGAAAACCTTCCTCACAACCTCCACTTTTGACGTCACGGCTGTCCGTGACGTCACAAGACAGGTTGTTACTGGCATTAAAAAGCTGGAATAGCGGCTCCTAATTGCGACCAATTTTCTTTTTGCTGGAGGTGTGATTATTTTTCATTGGTTTGTGTGACGTACATATGGGGAAATTTGTACTGAATTTGGCCCGATTCAAACGTCGAACTTTTCATGCGCCGAACGCAATTGAAACAAAAGATAATTAGGCGGCTTCTTCTAATTAGGTTCAGCGCATGCAAAGTTTGAATCGGGCGGCTAAGAATCGGTTATTTTTTTAACTTGAAAACTCATTTTCTCTTCCTAGACGCGCAACACAGAGAAATAAAATAGCAGAACTAAATAATTATTTCGAACACATATTTGTATAGTCGTTGGGCTGATTTAGGCCGGGTTCAGTTCCCCTTGTGTTATTATTTGAAATGTGATCAATTCCTATTCTCTCTGTTCGTTTCAGCCGGAAAAATTACTGGAGCGTTTTGTGCTCTGTCTGGTGTTGTTATTGTGGTACCAATATTACCAATCATTTTTGACCGGTGGATGCGGTTTAACCGGTTAGAACAAGAAGCTAAACATCAAGAGCGATGCGGACAGATGCGAACGGATTCGAAGCACGTGAACATCACTGGTGACATTGAACATTTGAAGCTGATTCGCGCTCAAATTGGACGAAGAAGGTCCAGATTTAGTATTTAAAATGAATCTAACAAAATAATGAGAGTATACGCAGAAGAAACACTTGCGGTTCGGGGTTGTCGCCAGAATTAGGGGTAAGGTCAGGAAAATCAGAAATGGGGAAAATCGAAAAATATTTGGGGCTAAGGTCTCTGAATTTCTAACGAGACATGAAACAACCATAGGGGCTATCAAAGCCAGGTCCCTGCTAATCCACAGATCGAAGTTGAGTGTCATAAAACCAAAACCAGTGAGCCAATCACAGGAGCAAGTGGAAACAGAATGAGCCAATCACGAACTGAAGTAATTCACGATTGGTTTTACTTGAACCAACCACGAGGAAAAGTAAACGCAATCGTCGATGCTGTCGCTAAAACAAAACCTGATTGCGTGATTGCGTTTGGTTTTAGCTTAGAACTTGATTGGCTGATAATTACAAAACATTTCTCACAGCCAATAGAAAAGCTAAGCAAACGCAAAACCAAAGCAATCACTTATTATTTTCGACACTCAATCGAAAACCGCTCAAAGCAGATTTCAGGTCAAGTGCGCATGGATCTGTATACGGGGGCAAGTACTTCATGATCATGTAGCTGCACAAATTGTCCCAAACCCTTATGAAACCCTAACCCTATACATTTAAAAACACCCTAACCGTAAATAGAATGAAGAATAACCAATACGACGTAGAATTATACGGATTTAATGTAGCACAATATTTCGACTAGCCATACTAGTCTTCATCAGGTGCTAAGGAACTTTTACAATGTGACTTGACAATATATAATGGTAAAACGGAAATGACGTAAAAAACATAATATGATAACGAAAGATAACTAACGGTGTGACTGATTAGTAGGTCTCGTCGCGTTTGTTAAGGCCATTGGGTTCAAGAGTGTTAGCACGTGTTATGAGATAAGCTTCTTTAGCTTTGCGAATAGCATCACGAGAAGAGAAAATATGTTCTAAAGGAATTAAAAGGATATTAGATGCAGAGTGGTCAGGGTTAGATAGAAAATGTTCAGATGCAGTGGTGGGTTTGGATTTACTGGAAGGTTTGTCAACTGTCCTACGATGTTCGTTGAAGCGGTCTTTAAGTCTACGTTTGGTTTCACCAATGTACTGTTTGTTACATTTAGTACATTGAATCATGTAGATGACGTTTTTAGTGTTGCAGTCCATGTGTGTGGTAATGGTTCTGGTTTCACCCGTAGAAGTAAAAGTATATTGGGTGCAGTTATCAGAAATGTAAGGGCAAGTTAAACAGTTTTGTCCACAACGAAAAGAACCTGGATTGTTGTTGGAAGCAGTGTTGGAGTTATCTGAAGGTAGTTTGGATTTGACTAGCAAATCACGTAGATTGGACGAACGTCGGAAGGCTACAAAAGGGCGTTGGGGGAAAATAGTTTTGCAACGCACGGAGGAATGTAGAAGATCAAAATGTTTCTCAAAGATAGGAAAGATAGATGGAAGTGACGGATTATAGGTGACTATAAAGGGAATACGGTGAGAGGAATTAGATTTCTGTTTAGGTTGTAGAGCAAGATTACGAGGGATATCGGCAGCGCGTTTAGTTTGTTTAGTGAGTAAATCACGGCTGTAACCTCGTTTAAGGAGATAGGAGATGAGTTCAGAGGTACGGTTTTTAAAAGCTTCATTAGTGGAACAAATTCGTCTGAGACGGAGAGCTAAGCTGAAAGGAATGGCTTTTTTAGTATGACTAGGATGACAAGATGAAAAAAGCAGATGCTGATGTTTATCGGTGGGTTTACAATAAAGGTCAGTTTCAATGACTCCATTATTAAGGGATACATTGACATCGAGAAACGGGACATTACTAGAAGAGTGAAAACTGGTAAATTTGATAGTAGGATGAATATTATTAAGATAATCGATGAAAGTTTTGAGGTTATCCGGACCTTCCGTCCAGACCATAAAAATATCATCGATATATCTAAGCCAAGAATAGGGAGTGAAAGGGGCTTTGTTCAAAGCATTGGCTTCAAAGTAACCAAGAAAGAGATTAGCGAAGGAAGGTGCCATTTTGGTTCCCATAGCAGTACCACCTATAAACACTCAAAATGAGACTTTTCATCGTCGCTGGAGATTCATCTCGCATTTTGCCGCCCGCCGTTATCTCAGACTGCTCATCAAAGAATGTAAGAACACTATTTGTTATTTAACCTCTGAACTGAATATTTATATTGATTTGCTTCAGAAATCTTGTACACCAGAAGTTTTTTTATTTTACCAATCTAGGCTTAATTCCATGACCTCATCGCTTGATAATGTTCTTGCTAACCGACGTGCTTCTAAATCTTCTTGCTTGCGTAATGGCTCTAATCACGTTTCCGTTTCTGCCTTTCACCGCAACACTAATGTTAACATAGATAACATTGCCAGTGACACGCCTAACATCAACTCAATTAACACTTTGTCTTCTGCTAATAAGATCAAAAAGAAACGCACACGCCGTAAAACTAAACCTTTCTCTTTTGTCCCCGATGCTAATTCTGTTATTAATCTTTCTGACACTCCTTTAACCACTGACGAAATTTCTATTCTTTCTCGTGGACTCACTTTCTGTCCCACACCTCGACAAATTAACTGGACTGAGATTTCAGCTGACTTATATGATTTTTCTAGACGTATGCGCCTGACTGAATACTTTTATGACTTTAACAAAGACAAGACTAATGACGATCACCTTCGTTTTCGCAACAAAAGTACCTGGACTCCCCCGACCGACAGAGAACTATCTCTTAACACTTTTCTTGACGCTGTCAAACTTGACATATCTAATATCAAACCTAAACGAACTCTTGATAACCTTTCCAATTCTGAACGACAAGCTTTACAAGGACTGAAACAACGACCTGACATAGTCATCAAACCTGCCGACAAAGGTTCTGGGACTGTTGTCATGAACTTACAATGGTACATTGACGAATGCAACCGACAACTTAACGATACCAAATTTTACCGACCACTGCATGACGAAGACAAGACCACACATATCCAACTACGTGTAACCGAATACATAGACAGAATGTTCCATAGCCATTACATTGACGATAAAACCCGTAAATATCTTATTCAACGCGATACTAAACCAGGGCGCTTTTATATTCTGCCTAAGATTCACAAACCAGGTAATCCTGGTCGTCCCATTGTCTCTTCCAACAGCCATCCTACCGAACGTATTTCGGAATTTGTTGATTACTACCTTCAACCTCTAGTTAGCAAACTTCCGTCTTATGTCAAAGACACTAATGATTTCCTTCATAAACTCTCCCTCCTCCGTGACCTTCCGGACAATGCTCTTCTTGTCACTTTAGATGTGTCCTCTCTTTATACCAACATTCCCCATAATGACGGTATCAATGCATGTTATCATTTTCTTAGCACTCGTTCTGATAAAACTATCCCTACTAGTACTTTATGTGATCTTATCCGTATGATTCTTACCATGAATAACTTCACTTTTAATGATAACAACTACCTACAAATTCATGGTACTGCTATGGGAACCAAAATGGCACCTTCCTTCGCTAATCTCTTTCTTGGTTACTTTGAAGCCAATGCTTTGAACAAAGCCCCTTTCACTCCCTATTCTTGGCTTAGATATATCGATGATATTTTTATGGTCTGGACGGAAGGTCCGGATAACCTCAAAACTTTCATCGATTATCTTAATAATATTCATCCTACTATCAAATTTACCAGTTTTCACTCTTCTAGTAATGTCCCGTTTCTCGATGTCAATGTATCCCTTAATAATGGAGTCATTGAAACTGACCTTTATTGTAAACCCACCGATAAACATCAGCATCTGCTTTTTTCATCTTGTCATCCTAGTCATACTAAAAAAGCCATTCCTTTCAGCTTAGCTCTCCGTCTCAGACGAATTTGTTCCACTAATGAAGCTTTTAAAAACCGTACCTCTGAACTCATCTCCTATCTCCTTAAACGAGGTTACAGCCGTGATTTACTCACTAAACAAACTAAACGCGCTGCCGATATCCCTCGTAATCTTGCTCTACAACCTAAACAGAAATCTAATTCCTCTCACCGTATTCCCTTTATAGTCACCTATAATCCGTCACTTCCATCTATCTTTCCTATCTTTGAGAAACATTTTGATCTTCTACATTCCTCCGTGCGTTGCAAAACTATTTTCCCCCAACGCCCTTTTGTAGCCTTCCGACGTTCGTCCAATCTACGTGATTTGCTAGTCAAATCCAAACTACCTTCAGATAACTCCAACACTGCTTCCAACAACAATCCAGGTTCTTTTCGTTGTGGACAAAACTGTTTAACTTGCCCTTACATTTCTGATAACTGCACCCAATATACTTTTACTTCTACGGGTGAAACCAGAACCATTACCACACACATGGACTGCAACACTAAAAACGTCATCTACATGATTCAATGTACTAAATGTAACAAACAGTACATTGGTGAAACCAAACGTAGACTTAAAGACCGCTTCAACGAACATCGTAGGACAGTTGACAAACCTTCCAGTAAATCCAAACCCACCACTGCATCTGAACATTTTCTATCTAACCCTGACCACTCTGCATCTAATATCCTTTTAATTCCTTTAGAACATATTTTCTCTTCTCGTGATGCTATTCGCAAAGCTAAAGAAGCTTATCTCATAACACGTGCTAACACTCTTGAACCCAATGGCCTTAACAAACGCGACGAGACCTACTAATCAGTCACACCGTTAGTTATCTTTCGTTATCATATTATGTTTTTTACGTCATTTCCGTTTTACCATTATATATTGTCAAGTCACATTGTAAAAGTTCCTTAGCACCTGATGAAGACTAGTATGGCTAGTCGAAATATTGTGCTACATTAAATCCGTATAATTCTACGTCGTATTGGTTATTCTTCATTCTACTTATTTCTTAATCTGCGAACCATTTAGATCATTGTTTGATCCGACGTATACCAGTGGAGTGTTGTTCGTGGTCGCTCATTTATAAACTAACCGTAAACAACGGCTGCTCACTAATTTTGGGTGTTTTAGAGCTAATCACTAATTAGGCTAATTTAGGCTATTGTCACAGCTACATGAAGTAGTACCCTATACGGGAATAGTTTTATAAATTTACTCGTTTCAGTCCAGCGTACCGAAAAAGATGACGGTATACACCTTTACCCACAATCCTTTGCGCGCGAAAACCGTTAATCGCTTTTAATCGTTTTAAAGTAATGGTCCAGCTAAGAACTGTAGCAGAATCCATTGTTCTGCGGCAATGAGCCTCCCTCACATACGATTTTGCTTGAATATGCCTTAAGTGGTTTAGGAGGTGTTTACAGTCCAAACTACATCTCGAAAATAAAGTATTTTTTATGCTATTGGCTCTTTTTTCTGTGAAAACTCAGAGAAGCCAACATCCAGACATAGATATATATATAGAGAAAACAAAAGATTTTTCAATCGCAAATTTAAGAACTTTCCCCACATACGATATCCTTCGAAATGAAACCATATTAGTTTGATCAAAAATAAATTTAAACCACAAAAATATTGGGTTCGCAAGGGATTGTGGTCAAATGTTCAGTCACTATCTTTTTCGGTACGGTGGATCACGCGCGCGGTGGCTGCATTGAACCCTTGGAGATAGAACCTTAGCAAGCTTCTAACAGGCTCTCGAGGGGAGGGAGGGGAGGGATGGAAGGAAGGAAGGGAGGGAGGGAGGGGAGAGATGGGAGGGGAGGGAGGGAACTCAAGCATGTTAAGGCCTGGTTCAGGTATCAAATTTCATGTAAAAACTGGTTTCCTTATTTGAGCACAGCCGAGTACAGGAAATGCGCCAAGTTTCTCACGATAAGAGATATCGTCATTCTTGACTCCCTTAAGTGGTTTGTGTGCAGTAAAACATGTCACGTGGTCTGTCACGTGACTTAGACCACAGAATCAGTAATTCAAACACGCGGCTCCGAGTGAAAGAAACAGAAACAGTGAAGGTATAATGAGTGGATGTAGTTAAGGTTAAAGCATTTTACCTATTTCAGTTTAGAAAAGATGACTACATTGCCTTAACATGTTTGAGAAGACAGGAGAAGGGCGAATAAGGAGAAAAGGGGAACTGGGGTGCTTACCATTTACACCCGAAAAACCAGAAATTCCGGTTGGAAAATCAATTGGTTTTGGAAAACGTGGGCCGATTGGGTAATGCAATTTTCCCGCTCTTTTCGGTCTTTCTAGTTAATTTTTTTGTCATTTGTATTATATTTTTAAAATTCCAACCAGATGGTGTGATGCAAGTTCTAAATATCCCTGGTTTTTTATCTCTCTTTCTCCTTCGCTCGAGAGCCTGGCCTCAAGCGAGAACCTAAATAATAAAAGTTCATCCCTTTCATGAGAGGTGCGATACAGCCATTTTAATAACTGGCGGCTCAGTCCCAGTTTCTGGGAAACTACCCACCCACCCCTCCCTTGGATATGCATCGTTTTATTAATGTGTTGGGTAGTGCCATGCAACTTGCTTGCAATTTCGGATTTGGCCGTGCCATTTCCATTTTGCACTACTGTACTGTTTTGTAATGACTACAAAGACCACTGTGTGAGGTCTTTACTAGATTTCAAGATGGCTGAATCTAGGTTAACACTACTGAGCATGCGCGCGTAGCGTGTCCGATGTCCATGTACCATGCGGGCTCATGACTAAGTTAATCAGAATACTACAACTACCAGATCCTCTTCGGAGACATCCAGTTATAGCACTTTGCTCACATCTCCCACGCATGGCATAAGTTACCTCAAAATCGATCACTAAAAGCGAGCCAAAAATATATAAACCAGCACATCTTGTTTAATTCGCTGTCAAATTTAACGAAATTTTCGCATGTTAATATTAAAATGAAATAACGTCTTTAGGATCAAACACGTTTGTATATTGATGTAAGTGTGACGTCATAACGAACGACTCCTTTTAAGGTGAAATTCTGCGATACCTATACGTTTGAAATAAAGCATATTATCACAACAACGTAAATATGTGTTTTTGATTGCCGCAATTTTAAAGTCTCTACGATAAATATTAGCAGAGTTATTAAGAACTGAAGTTTCCTATGACGTCACATTTTCTGACGTCATGGGTCTGACATCAGTCATGCTTTCTAAATTGAAGAAACATAAAAAGACCATATATCGGCTATTCAGTGTACAGTAAGTACAGTCCCTCTTTAAAACCCGAAAAATACTCGAATAGTTATTTTTAAAATTCGTTATTTTTAAAAGACGTTTTCAAAAATATATGACGTCATAATGACGTATCCTCTTTTTCACTGTGAATTTTAAAGTATTTCCTCTCAAAAATTGAAAATTCTAAAAACATACGGTTGTGGGTACCGATTTACTCTTATGATTGCTAGATTGTCGTAAACAAATATTTAAAACTGTAAAAGATGAATGAAGAAGTTATTTTGTAAATGGTTCTGTGTTGAATATTTCCCGCCAAATGTTGGCGGGAAAATTGCCAAAATTCAAAATTTCATAACTTTTCTCCCTCTTAATCAATTGAACTCGAGTTTTCGGTTTCTTTGTTGTCGACATGATGGGAAATCGAAAATATAAAATTTACTGATGTTAAAGGTAATTGAAAACATCGAGAAACCTATTATAAATGGATACATGACGTAACTGTGACGTCATCAAGATGTCTACGGTAGTTCAAAGCATCGGATTTTGTTTAGGTCATCGGTCTTCATCCTCCCACAAAAATTCAATCTTCAACGTTGGAAACTTTTGAAAATATAGCAAAGTGATCGATGTTAGGGTCATTTGTGCCAAGCGTGTCCAGCTCCCTCACATGTTGGTTGTGTTGGGTAGTGCCATGCAACTTGCTTGGTTATTAATGAGTAACTATTAAAGGTTAGGGTGAACTGTGTGGGGGAGGGGTGGGGGTTCCCCAGAAACCGTGATTGATCCGCCTCGTTTTGGGGCTTTTATCACGCGGCTCATGTCGAGTCCCAGGAGAATAAAACTCATTTACATGCTGGGCAATCAGGGCAAACATGGCGAAAAATACAGTGTTTTCATCAGAATCTCATATCAATATTTTGTTTTTTAATTATATTTTTCTGGAACATGACCACCCTAGAACTTAAGATACGTAGGAAAAGATTATGTCGCTAAAATCTCAAGACTGGAAGCATCCTATGATTCAATCAGGTTGGATTTGAAATTCTCACTTATGTTGTTAAAATCCGCGATCAGATTGCAGAGTTTCCAAGATTTCTATTGCCCTCAAATTTAACCAGCAAAATGTTTTAGCACACATTTTTAGTTTTGGGATTCGAAATGTTTCGAAAATGTAATTTTTGGCAAAATATTTGAAACCAGAATCTCATACTCATTAATTATTCATGAGGTAACCAGCCAACCATGTGCCCAGAATTCGATCACATGACGATCCTTGAAACCCCGGAAAGTACTCCCAGAACTCCCTGGAGAACATTCGACCAATTTTTTTCCAGTCCAAGGACTGAATTATTTTTGATCCAGACCTTGAACTGGAACAAAATTAATTCAGTCCTTGGACTGGAAACAAATTGGTTGAATGTACTCCTGGAAGTTCTGGGAGTACTTTCTCGGGATTTCAAGGATCGTCATGTGTTCGAATTCTCGGCACATTTCAACATCAAGGTTTTCTATGCTTTCTAGCGGTATGTTGAAGCTTGTGGCCTCCAAAGCGGCAACTTTGTTCTCTCTTGTCTGCCTCCATTCTTGAAAAATATTCACTGCCCAGTTGTTCTTGTAACGGGTTGACAAGGGCACTTTAGCTTCTTCTTCTTCTTCCATGCTGCTTTTCACTTTCCTAAAACGTTTTAGAGGTCGCAAGTCTTCCTCGTCGTTCTCACGACAAGCCATGCTGACTGTACAAACTAAATTCTGAAATTTGATATTATAATTCACGTACTCCAGTCTCAACAAATCCCAAAGGGCGAGAAACAAAAGCTACTTCATTACTAGAAATAGTAGAATGGATCAATCTTCAGTGACAAACAAGTTCCCTCCCAAATAATTAATGAGCATGAGATGTCATTTCAAAGCCTCCAATTCGGACTGGACGGGATTACAAGTCCTTGCAATTAGTTCCAGTCTGAGGCGCAGTCGGCTGCGCCTCAGACTGGAACTAATTGCGCGGATCGGCTTTGAAACACAGTACATCTCGGTGTAGGGGCATACTTTACCGTTTGCAACCTGAAATGTTATTGGTTACCCAAACAATAGCCTACCCCTAAAACAATACAAACCCTAAAACAAAGGGATTCTTTATCAGAGAATTGCAATAGGATACGACCCTGAAAACACTGAAGTACAACTGTTCATGTAAGTACAAATGAACTTTTATCACAAATACAACAGAATTCAATACAATACGCATGCACATTGCGCAGTACAATAGAACGCAATACACAATACAATTTGGTAAAAAATCATGTGTGCCTACATGAAGGGATGACCAGATTCTCGGTAGTATCTTCGTGTACCGTTTAACCAAGTGCGTCATAAAATTCCCTTTGTTACCCACGTTCGCTATGAATAATTTGAGACTCAGAAATTTTATACGAACATCGGAATCGACACTTAGAAATTTTTGAACGATTATATGTTATCCTCACTATAAAAAAAAATACCGCCTGAACCGGGATTCGAACCCGGGCCGGTTAAGAATCAATGCAATGGTTTACCCACCACCAACCCAAACCCTAACCATTAGACCACGAGAGAATTCGCTGATTGGAGTCGTTTCTTGACCAGATTTATATCAACTTCATTAGTATGTTCATAAAATATTCTATTATAGTATAATATATACTATAATAGCGGTACGACAACCCACCGAGCGCGCGAGGTGTGATTCCCCACGGATCTCAACGGTACACGACGATACTACCAGATTCTCTTACAAGCACTGTATTTTCCGCCTACCCAGCGTGCTATTGGGAATATGAACTCCTCTATTCAGTTAACGTATTTTCTAAAGGACCTAATTACGGAACGTTAACTTTACAGTTACGTTTGTTCGTTCTTGTTACCAACGATTATAAAACCGTTACGTAACATGTGCCAGTCAGGAATGTTCGTTTTCATTCTATAGCCGATATTTTAGTCCTCATATTGGCTACAAGTGAGTTACCAACCAACCTCTTGTGTTTATGTAATTAGAAAAATATTTTATTTTGGTCGAACGGAGCGAGTCTGTGGTCTGACATAAACACGCGAGAGCTAATAAAATTGGACACGCTTTATAAACACTTCCGGTTCCTGTCCGAGTTGAACTGAGTTCTAGTTACTGTGCACATGCGCAGTTGTTACTCTCTCGGAAGCGTTTTCCAATCTCGTACCCATACCCCATTAGTTTCTTACTGCGCATGCTCGACGAAAAAAATTGGGCTCTGGAAGAATTCGATTTTTGTGTATTCTGATTGGCTGTTATGAAAAATGCAATTTCACCGAAAGTCAAACTAAGGGAGCACGGCAGACTTACCTGTTTTGTTTCACTCACGATCTCTTCCAGGTTTAGTCGCCATCTTGAAATTCATTTATTACAATGCGACTTTCCGCTGACCCTAAATAATGTTGGCGCTTACGCTCAATGGGGCCGAGCAGGAGGGGCCGAGCGATCCCCGAAGCGGAGAGTTCGGAATTCGTTCGGCACTTGTCTTGTGAGCGTGAGCGCCAACGTTACTTATTGTCAGCGGAAAGTCGCATTGTAATAAAGGATTTCAAGCTGGACGAGATCGGGAGTGAAACAAAACAGGTAAGTCTGCCGTGCTCCCTTGGTCAAACATAAAGCCTTTTTGGAGGCTCACAAGTCAGACTTATTGATGATACAACATGTCTGACTACCATAGTATATTAATTAGTATATTAATTAAATAAAAACAATTTTTTGAAGTGGCTCCACACGCCGGGTCAGCTGTCTCGCATTTCCCGACATTTGACTGAAGCCAAAAATGGCGGCTTGACGGGGCATAATTTTTTCGAGGACTGGGAACTAATTTACCATGGTATATAAATGGCTCCCTATGTACCCTGGGATAGGTCACGAGATTGCTTTGAAAGCGAAGAAAACAAGCTTTGTTTTGGTACCAATCTTAAGGGGAAAAATAAAAAAATAAATTTTAGAGAACATATCGTGTTGTTGGTGAAATGGCAGACTGTTGACTCTGTCGAAAAATGGCTAGCTTAAGCTTCAATAGGATATTTCGAATTTGCGGATAGAGACCTGAAAGGATGACTTCTGGACTCTTCAATTCTTCGGTAAGAATCGTATGTTTTTTGTTTGTGTGAAATCGCCTTTATTTTATAGAAAATATTCGATTTTCCTCACGTACTATGTCTTGTATTCTGATACTTGCCGGCAAATACGCGACTTTACGATGCCTCAGAAAAAAATACAACCGCTTCGCTGCATTGTTGGGAAGTTTATGGGGGAAAAGCGTGATGTAGCAGTTCCACTAGCCAAGGAAAAACCAAGAGTTTTGTCAGAAATAAAAAATCAACAACAATCAGTCCGCCGATTGAAGTTGAAGGTACGATCACAGTACAAGCGATGTTATGTTGTTGATATTATATGTTATGCCAGAACTAGATAGCTTATTTGTGACTGTGCTCTTTCGCTATTTTATAACGATTGGATTTTTTCTTCCGATACGAGTAAGTCATATTTTAAACAACGTTCTTTTGAACAACTTATTTTGTTTGAAACTGATTTAGCTTTTTAAACGATTGGATTTATTTGAGCCGCTAAATGAAATATGATCGGACGGGAAATTCTCTCTTGAAAATTTGCATTTTTTTTGTAACTGAGAAAGGAGAAATTAGATAGTGATCACCTCGGCTTAACCCTAAATTTGTAACAGCATTTCTCTCCCTTATTAATTGTATAGCATGAAAGTCTTCCATATTTTGGTGTATCTAAATAATTATATGTAAGGTTCGGCACATTCGAGTATACTGTTTAATACTATCCGAACAAACAGTAATGTGCACGCGATGTAATGTTATTGATATTATATTTTATGC
Organism: Actinernus sp. WN-2022; assembly: GCA_030867875.1. Taxonomy (NCBI): domain Eukaryota; kingdom Metazoa; phylum Cnidaria; class Anthozoa; order Actiniaria; family Actinernidae; genus Actinernus; species Actinernus sp. WN-2022. The sequence continues at coordinate 32,901,989 of JAOWCC010001368.1, forward strand.
CAGAACTAGTAGTAGAAAGCTTATTTGTGACTGTGCTCTTTCGCTATTTTATAACGATTGAATTGTTTCTTCGGATACGAGTAAGTCATATTTTAAACAACGTTCTTTTGAACAACTTATTTTATTCGAAACTGCTTTAGCTTTTTTATAAGCGATCGAATGAATTTTAATATTTGAACGGCGCTGACTGAAATATGATCGGACGGGAAATTCTCTCCCTTATTAATTATATAGCATGGAAGTCTTCTATATTTTGGTATATCTAAATAATTATATGTAAGGTTCGGCACATTCGAGTCTGTCGAGCCATCACTGACTGTTACTATCCGAATTGTGAAACTCGCCATTTTGTTTTATTTGATTACCGCTGTACAATGCTGTACTGACTGCAGTAGCTAAATGACTACTTTCTTCAGACAGCTGACCCGGCGTGCCACAGTCAACCTAATTAAGTATTCCAAATGTACTTACTGCAAGAGTATATATTGCTTGTGGCTCCGCGGCTCCGCAGACAACCTGATTAAGTATTCCAAATGTACTTACTGCAAGAGTATATATTGCTTGTGGCTCCACGGCTCCGCAGACAACCTGATTAAGTATTCCAAATGTACTTACTGCAAGAGTATATATTGCTTGTGGCTCCGCGGCTCCGCAGACAACCTGATTAAGTATTGCAAAGGTACTTACTGCAAGAGTATATATTGCTTGTGGCTCCGCGGCTCCGCAGACAACCTGATTAAGTATTGCAAAGGTACTTACTGCAAGAGTATATATTGCTTGTGGCTCCGCAGACAACCTGGCTAAGTATTCCAAAGGTACTTACTGCAAGAGTATATATTGCTTGTGGCTCCACGGCTCCGCAGACAACCTGATTAAGTATTGCAAAGGTACTTACTGCAAGAGTATATATTGCTTGTGGCTCCGCAGACAACCTGACTAAGTATTGCAAAGATACTTACTGCAAGAGTATATATTGCTTGTGGCTCCACGGCTCCGCAGACAACCTGACTAAGTATTGCAAAGGTACTTACTGCAAGAGTATATATTGCTTGTGGCTCCGCAGACAACCTGACTAAGTATTCCAAAGGTACTTACTGCAAGAGTAAGTATTTCAAGTGGTTCCGTAGTTCCACGTTCAGCAAATCTAGAGAATTATATAACACAGAAAGGACAAGAAAAAGTGCCAAAATTGGCCATAAATGAAATCGGGCAGGTATTACATGTCAACCGGCTAAAAAAATATCAACTGCCAGTGTCAGTTTTGTTGCTTTGTGCCGTTCTCATGCCCAACAAAAACCGATTACAACTGAAACCAGTTCACCGGCAAGGGCCATTGTCGCTAACATTGACAAAAGTGAATCTTAAAGTGCAAGTATCATGTCAAAAAAAAGTATTGTTCTATCGTGTTTGTTTCTCACAAAAAGGTATTAATCTTGCAAATTTTGTAACATTTCTGGCATTTAATCTCTAATTTTGGTTACTTTTCATGGAACCTGTGATATCATAAGATGAATCAACTCCCTCCCTAGAGAAAAGTACTACAATAAAATCCCGTAGGTTGCCATTGTGACATCACAAGATGAATCAATCCCGTAATTCGAGTAGCGTTTATTCTAGTTTAATTTCTGCTCCTGCCTTTCAAAGAACACTAAGTTAGATAACTGTCAGAAATAGAATTTGGAGCAAAATGAGTTCATGTTGTCTTATGGCGCTACTTGCACTTTAAGGATTTTCGCAATTGTCTGTATAATTACATGAACAAAACCATGAGTGAACACCTACTGCACGATTATTTCCCTGCACGAGACTTATTTTTCATTAAAGGGGAACTCAACCCTAAAATCAACCCAATGTCTATACAAACATGTATTCGAAATAAATAGGTTCTGCTATTTAATTTTTCTGTGTTGCGCGTCTAGCAAGAGAAAATCCGAAAACCTTCCTCACAGCCTCCGGTATGTACAGACGGCTCAAATCTTGTAATTTGTGACGTAGTATACGGGGAATAAATTAGTTTTGCCATGCCGTCCCCTACATTGAATAGCAGGCCTAATGGCTTCTAATTGCGGACCATTGTGCTTTCTTTGTGCTAGAGGTGTGATCGTTCTTCCTTGGTATGTGTGACGTACGTTATGGGGAAATTTGCACTGAATTGAGCCGCCACACAATATAGATTTTTCAGCGGAAAATCGAACTTGGAGACTAATTTTCTCCTCATAGACGTGCAACACAGAAAAATAAAATAGCAGAACTTATTTCTTTAGAATACATCTTTGTAAAGACGTTGGGTTGATTTTAGGGTTGAGTTCTCCTTTAAGTTAAAGTCAAAGAGTAACAAACGTATTGGGGCAACTGCAGAATACCCTACACTACCTTTCTTCAATAGTCTTGTGAACTAATCCAAACTCTAACCCAATATAAAAAAAAAACTAACCTCAGTAAAACCAATTGCTCACTAATTTAGGATTCTTCGCTTATATACTTACACTCAAACACGTGCTACACTTGCTATGAGTACTACACTGCTACGCTTGCTACACTTGCTACACTGATACAATTACTAACTTGCTACGCGTACTACACTGATACGCTTACTACACTGCTACACTTGCTACACTGCTACACTTGCTACACGGCTGATACGCTTACTACACTTGCTACACTGGGATACGCTTACTACACTGCTACACTGCTACACTGATACGCTTACTACACTTCTACGCTTGCTACACTGGTACGCTTACTACACTTGCTACACTGGTATGCTGCTACACTTGCTGCACTGCTACGCTTGCTAGAGGGGCTGAATGGGGTTAACTGATAACTGAGAAATGGCCCAAAATATTACTGTTAACTGAGAATGTTACCTTTTTTTAGCTGTTAGCTGATATTTGTGAGATAGCTGTTACCTGATATTTCATTATTTTTTATTAAAATGACGTAACGTCACATGCTATTATTGGCTTTTCGGATGGTTTTCGACAGATTTGATCCAGTTGATAATAGTCAAATATTAAACATGACACATCAGAGTTATCTGATACTAGAAAAATCTATTGAATAGACAAAATGTAGTGTTTGATGTTGAATTAGCGGTTATTATTCATTTCATACCAGCAAATATGTATTCAAATCAGGTTAGGGTAGTCTTTTTATATAACTCAGTTAACTGATAACAGCAAAATTTAACTGATAACTGATAAATAGCTAAAAATTTAGCTGTTAACTGATATTGGTACCCCCCCCATTCAGCCCCTCTTGCTACCCTTGGTACACTGGTACGCTTACTACACTTGCTACACTGCCTGTCTTACTACACTTGCTACACTGCTACGCGTACTACACTGCTACGCTTACTACCGACACTCACTACACTGCTACGTTTATTACACTGCTACGCTTCTGCTTTTGCTACACTGCTACGCTTGCTACACTGCTACATACGGTTGCTACACTAGCTAGCTGCTACATTTGTTACACGTACTACACTGCTATATGCTTCTGCTTTTGCTACACTGCTAGGATGCTACGCTTACTTACACTCCTACACTTGCTACACTGCTATTCTTGCTACACCGTTACTTGCTATGGCTGCTACCCTACATTACACTTTCTGTTTGGCTGATATGGGTTTCCCTGTTACTATTTGTATGCGGGATTTTTTCAACATAGCTTGATAGAAGTGTTTTGTTGGTTAATTTATATATGAAGTTGATGAACAATTTCGTGACGGTTATCATTGAGGAGTAACCCTCTAAACAGTAGCAGTGTAGCAAAAGCAGAAGCGTAGCAGTATAGTACGTGTAGCAAATGTAGTAGTGTAGCAACCGTATGTAGCAGTGTAGCAAGCGTAGCAGTGTAGCAAAAGCAGAAGCGTAGCAGTGTAATAAACCTAGCAGTGTAGTAAGTGTAGCAGTGTCGGTAGTAAGCGTAGCAGTGGCGGTAGTAAGCGTAGCAGTGTAGTACGCGTAGCAGTGTAGTAAACGAAGCAGTGTAGCAAGTGTAGCAAGCGTACCAGTGTAGCAAGGGTAGCAAGTGTAGCAAGTGTAGCAAGCGTAGCAGTGTAGTAAGCGTAGCAGTGTAGCAAATGTAGTAAGCGTATCAGTGTAGCAGTGTAGTAAGCGTATCAGTGTAGTACGCGTAGCAAGCGTATCAGTGTAGCAGTGTAGCAAGCGTAGCAGTGTAGTACTCATAGCAAGTGTAGCAGCGTAGTAAGTGTAGCAAGTGTGGCATGTAGCAAGCGTACCAGTGTAGCAAGCGTAGCAGCGTTGCAGTGTAGTACTCATAGCAAGTGTAGCAGCGTAGTAAGTGTAGCAAGCGTGGCATGTAGCAAGCGTACCAGTGTAGCAAGCGTAGCAGTGTAGTAAGCGTAGCAGTGTAGTAAACGTAGCAGTGTAGCAAGTGTAGTAAGCGTAGCAGTGTAGCAAGTGTAGCCAGCGTAGCAGTGTAGCAAGTGTAGTAAGCGTACCAGTGTAGCAAGGGTAGCAAGTGTAGTAAGCGTAGCAGTGTAGCTGGTGTAGCCAGCGTAGCAGTGTAGCAAGTGTAGTAAGCGTAGCAGCGGTGTAGCAAGCGTAGCAGTGCAGTAAGCGTAGCAGTGTAGCAAGTGTAGCCAGCGTAGCAGTGTAGCAAGTGTAGTAAGCGTAGCAGTGTAGCAAGCGTAGCAGTGCAGTAAGCGTATCAGTGTAGCAGTGTAGTAATAATTAATAATAATGTATTACTTATATTGCGCAAGTTACATTAAAATGATCTTTAGCTAGCTGTTGCCTAGTGCCCAGTATCACAAATTCAGTTTTGTTGTCATTTAGCATAAGTTTATCTGTGATGATCCAGTTTTTAATATCATGAACTACAGTCAGACATTGACATCAGTGCAAATTCAGCATCAGTGGACAGATTAGGACTGAATGATAGGTACAACTGCGTATGATCCATGGTTTTAAGCCACTTCATGTTAAGGAGAAGATTGATCCTTCAGGTGTGCTCTTTGACCCTTCTGTTACTTTCATTTCGTGCAACTCGTGAAGAAGCAGTCTTTCGATCTTGCAGAAATACAGGATGGTGGGATATAGTTTGGGATACCTACACTGAGTCAACTGAGAAAAGTTCTTCGCCACTACGCCATTTTGTTTAGCTTTACCACCATACGCATGTGTAGTGGTAGAAACCGCTAATCGCATTGAGTAAATCATCACTTTTCAGTTGTTTCATTTTGTTTCGTTTCGTTTCGTTTCGGCGTTTAAAAGAAAAACCACTGAGTTCGGCACGGCGATAGCACGTCGAGCTACTGCCGTGTAGCACGGCAGAGCATGTCGAATTTAATAGTCGTGTCGAACTTAATTCATGTTGCCGTACCAAATGGTTTCAAACGTCGTGCTCTGCCGTGCTACAGTCGAATTTAATTGCTGCATTTAGTTCGACACGGCAGTGGCGCGACGTTTGAACCGGGCCTAAAACACTGAATGCATCTTTTGATCATCCATGCACCGGCGCCAACCCATTCGGACTAAGCTTTGACACATTATGCTCCTATACCGCTAAATTGAGTATTATGCTCCTTGGCGTCACCCTCGGAAACGGAGTCAAAATTATGCTCCAAATTGTGCTCGCCTGGAGGTATTATGCTCCCAATTATGCCAAAGAAAATGACAACTCCCCGCTTCCCCCTCCCAAAATTCACTACTGGAAGCCGCCATTTTGGAGCAGAAACTTGCAGTCCTTGGCAGTCCTTTGAGTGCAGTTTTGCTAAGCTCCTCCGTTTGGCTAATTTTAGATTCCCACTAGTACTGAAGGTTAATCCAAGATCTTTATATGAACACACATTATCTAGTTGTTGGTTATGGAAATAAAATGTGTAGTTATGATCATCTCTGCCGACATTATTAAAACCATTACCTTAGTCTTACTAGCTGTGTTTACCTCCAACCCTGAAGATCAACAGTGTTCTTCCAGTTTTGATAAAAAAAAATGTAATCCTTTTGCTGTTTTGGACATAATAACCAAATCATCTGCATATAAAATGCCACTTATTTTCTTATTTTGTATTTCCTCTGTATCTGCATCAGTTCGGCCCTAACGTTTCAGGTAGGTCACTTAAATAGAGATTAAAAATGGTGGAACTAAACATACATTCTTGCTTTACACCCACGTAGGAGCAAAATGTTACCTATTTTACCCCCCCCCCCCCACCACCCCCCAGCTTCGTCCCCATGTCTAGGAACGCCTTGCAAGTACTGCATGTTATTCGACCAGTCGTCGATATGAAGTTTAGTCAATTTAGCTCGACACTCTCTGGTATTTCCCTGATTCTTTTCGCCTTTCCTATCCCAAACTCATCAAAAGAGAAAAGTCTTCCTCAGGGTCATGGCCGTGAATTAGGAAAACACAGAGATTCCGACGGCCATGTTGATGTTTTGGAATCAATGCCTCATCCGCGAGAGTTTTGGCAGAAATACGCCAGCATTAGAAAACCAGTTGTGTTTCGCGGTGCTGGTAAACAATTCCCTGCTTTTTCCCTGTGGACTGATTCATATATGAAGCACAAGTTTGGAGAATTGGAAGTGAAGCTCGAGTCGAAAATGGAAAAGGACAAAGTACCCGTTGGCGATCGAGGGCTCGGTCGTGACACTATCAAAAGTTTTCTAGAAAGTTACGTAAAGAAAGACACATACATGGTCTCTCAATTACCAGACCCGCTGGCTAAAGAGGTTCGAGTTTTGCCATGTTTGATGTGTGGAAGTTTCTCTGAGAGAATCTTAGAAGCGAATTTGTGGCTGAGTTCTGGAGGAACAAAGAGTATGCTTCACAAGGATGCCGATAATGCGATTAATTGCCTTCTGAATGGAACGAAGAATTGGATTCTTATTCACCCAAAGAACGAGAAAAACGTAAGTCACAGCTATTTGAAATTATTTATTTTAGTTAAACCAAGGAATATATAATATTTTGCCTTAAAGAGTTGAGAATACATGGGTTTGTTATTAAAAGCAGTTAAGAAAGCGGAACTATATGTTGAATAATATAACCTAAACACGTTACCACTCGAAATGAATCAATGACCCGGAATGACCTCAATTTATTTTAACATATTATAAGTAACAGCTATCTAGAATAACGCTATTTAACAGTATATGTGAACTTATATATATTGCTACATGTATAATAATTTCTCTATCCTCAGATATTTATTCAGTTGATAAGAAACTTGGAAATGATCAGGCAGAAATCTAAACATTTAAATTGCATATATATATGCTGACTCTTCTTAAGCAATATTATTGTTATTTCTGTGGCTCCTGCTAATTATAAGAATGATGAGATTGATCTCTCTCTCACAAAATGATATTTTAAATATCATTTATACTTAAATAAAATTTAATCAAGATTATATAGCTGGTGCATGCTGCGCTCAGTATAAACTAAATCTGATGAGCATTATTAGAGTTTAAATAAACAGAAAACCTATATATAAGCTCCCTGATGACTTCAGATTGAGAATATTTCAACCGTAATAAATCCAACCCAGATCACATTGTTGAATTTGTCCTAATAAGGTGTTTTAATTAACTTCTCTGGAACTGTAAGAGTGATTTATGGCTGTGTTGATGAGGTCATTTGAGGAATAGGCATATATATAATAGCCTAGAAAAAAAGGATACGTCCATTGACATACAAATCAGGAGCAAAGATGGATCGTGCCACTCTTTGGATCGAAAGAAATGTATTAAATATTTAGGAGTAATGATCAATGACTCGATATCCTGGAAGTATCATATTTCGTACCTCTGCTCGCGAATATCTCGAAATACTGGAATTCTATCCAAATTAAGGCACTATCTTTCTATCCTACGACTTAAACAAATTTACTATAACTTAATCTATCCGCCATCTTAGCATGGGGTATAGCGCCTACAAATCTCATATTCAAAAAGTTCAAGTTAAACAAAATAATGTAGCCAGATTAATATTCTTTGCAATTCCCCATGGAAAAGATACGGAAAGCGCTCAACCCTTGCTAAATCTATTAGATATTCTTACAGTATATAACATCTACCGCTTATATGCTTTAAAATTTACGTATCTATGGCACAAAGGACTGTTACCAAGCATGTTTGACAACATGTTTAAATATGCCAGCAGTGTTCATAACTATAATACCAGATACGCAGCCAAACAAAACCGCTATAAATCAGAAGTAAGAACAAATACAGGCAAACAAATGATCTCTTTTATGGCAATTGATCTTTGGAAAGACCTCCCGACTAACATGAAGGATTTAAGTGCATTCGCCTTTTCAAAACAACTGAAACGTTACATACTGTCAGAGCAACACTCATAATTTCTATATATCATTATTTTCTCTCTAATTCTCTAAAATTATTTTGTTAACTCTTAAACTCCTTTTTTTTCTCTACCTGTTATAAACACTTAACTAAATTAATGGCTGGGGGCTAACTAGAAAACCCAGCGGTTAACTTAGCCCTCAGGCTCACACATTTCTTATTATTTATTATATTATACTCTTAGTCTATCTCCGTTCTCTGTCACTCTGTATTTTATAATTATTGTATAAAAAAAATATGAGCAAAAATAAATTAAATTGAATTGAATAGCCAAACAAGATTATTAATCAAAAATGTGGAATATTGATAATAATATTATTGCTAAAGTATATGGTGAGTTGCATGCCTCTTATTTTTCATCTACAGTAATTTTTCTAAGTTGTATCAGCTTGATGAATGAGTGAATCTTTATCTAAAGTGCTACTGAAGCGAAATTTTATCATTCGAATTAAGATCTCACTTGAAAGTCCTTTCGAAATGAAGAAGAATAGCATGTTCTGTTTGTCAATATCTTATCTCGTTCCAGAGATATCGAGGTTGTTGGAATATGCAAATTAGATGGTCTGTGACGTCATAAGGTTGACACAGCCATGAAGACAAATCACAAAATGAAGAATATCTATGCAAATAGTGGGTAAAAATAATTGACACTTTGCACATGTATGGTACAAAGGAAAATACATACCATTATGCACATTAAGATGTTACCATGGTAACACTCTAGGCCCCAGGCTCCTTCAATGAGGAAAATAATTTGTCTAATTTCTCCTTTGCCAAATACATTTTTCTACTGTTAAGGTTACCGTATGCCTTCGCGGCACGTTTTCTTAAAAAAATTTTTTATTATTCTTTTGAAGTTGATGGATTGATCTTCAATTTTCCGAAAAAATAATAATTTAAAACATTCAATAGTTTGAGAGATATAAAAAAAAGTATTTTTAAGGAAAGTAAATAAATCGCTTAGGCGTTATAAATCCCTCTAATCCCATTACGTACCGACAGGCATTCGCTGATCTGCGAATAAGTCGCCATCAAATCTGTAACAATTATTCTATTAGCCGTTTATAAGAACATCAACACGGGAAGATATGTGCTTGAGTAGAAACTAAAAGCTATACATACCCAAGATATCTCATCGCCGCTAACGATTAGCAGGTTTAGGGTCAACGTTAACGTTCGGAGCACGAGGTTACTTACAACTCGCTTTTCCTTTCGACACGGTTTTGTTATCGCTGTCCGGCCCTCTCCCTTATTGGTACAGCCCGTTGATCTAACGTTCTTTTTCTTTTTTTTGCGCATTATCTCTAGTTTTGGCCATAACACAACGCTCTGTCGAATATTTGTGAAACTACACTAGTACGCGAGAGCGGAATGCAGGTTTCTTATGCAATCTGAGCTAGTTACTAATTTCCCGCAAATTTCTGGACTATTCATAAGCTCCGGGGGTTCTTACATATAATTGGCTAGTTGGTTTTAGTATTGACGTTTGCTTTGATGAGGTGTGATGTGTTTACTAACTCTTCAGAGCTAAAAACTCCGATAGATTTTTATGAGTACTCGCTGTCTTTGGATGAATTTATAGGGTATGAAGACTTGTGAGATCTTGATGAAACTTGGCCTGAAGTTAGAGGAGCTACTTACGAACCAAAGTGTGTGAGCGTTTAGCGATATTTTAATTATTTTTCTTGTAAGAGTACTTGCTGCGATGAAACACATAAATTATTTCAATTGAAACTTTGAAGATGAAGTAAAATATTAAAAAACGCTCACATGCTTTGACAGGCTATCATGTGCTGATTGACGTTATGCAGCCGAACCGTTCGTAGGTGCAAACGCAGAAGCACATAAATTCACTTCTTTGAGACTCATCCTTTTTGCGTTTGTTGCCTTAGCATTTCCTTAAAATGTAATATTTGTGCGAAGAAACCATTTCAGCGCATTCTACATTCTATAATCTTTCCAGTGATATATAGGTTTCTATAGTTTCCTTAGAAACGATGTGCGTACAATTTTATTTGCGAGACACATCCGCGAAGGTATAGTCCGTAACCTTAACAGGGATTTTTTTGGATTGACTTAGTATCTTACTGCATATATATGCACATTTTGATGAGATTGCAAGGGACTGGGTACTAGTAGCACTATCATATATAGTAAATAAGTAGAGGGATTTCACATCGATCACTTGGTGGTGCAGTGGTTAAGGCTTGGACCAACAGATCCAGTATCATAATTCAATATAGTAATTAGTATAGTTAATTAAAGCATAATGTAGCACTGCATTTATGGGAGAGGGGTAGGGGAAGGAAGAGAGAGGTAGGAAAAGACAGGAGTAGGGGAGGGTGAAAATATTTTTGGTACCCAAAAAAATTCCTAGTTCGCAAAAAAATTAACTAGTTAGAAAAATAATTACCTGGTTAGAAAAAAAATTAACTAGTTAGAAAAAAATTAACTGGAAACAAAAATTAACTGCAACAAATACATAAAAAAATATACAGATTACTGTATTATAAACAGTCCATGAGTCCACAAATATCAATATTTTGGAGCTCCATTCGAAATAATTATGGTTAAACTGTTTGCTTCTTTTGTAAAACTGGGCACTCAGTTCCAAATTTTGGCCCCACTGTAAGAAAAACTTCTTTTTAGTGCTTCTGTTCAAGGTCTTGGGATACTTGATTAGGTTTGTATTTGAATGAGATAAGTTATAAATGTATATACTGTCTGCTACTGTGTTGGGATTCTTTTATAAAAAGATCAGAAAGATAGCTGGGTGCTAGGTTATTTACTGTCTTGTACATCATAATAGCCCTTGTTTTTAGTACTCTTTTTACTATAATTACTCGGGCTGCCTGTGGCAGCAACGAGTCTTAAAATGCAAGTCGTTATTATTTAAAAAAATAATTCCGTGTAGCACGCGGTCTGCGCATGCGTTAAAGGACAAATTCACACCAATCAGATTGCACTGTGCTGGTCACGCAACAATCGCCAGGTTAATTTATTTACATAATTGAATACAGTAAAATCAAGATAGCGGAAGACCCGCGAGGAACTTTCTCTCTAATTTGGAGTCTCATCTCTCAAATGTAAGCCAGTTTAATGTTTTATTTAACTTCACTCGTGCGAAAGCCTTCCAACAGGCTCAGGATATTTCAACTGGCGCTATTGGCGGAGCCGAAGGACCGCGTTTTTTACCCAGATGGCCAGTGATTTTATATACGACACGTACGACGACCTGAAGCCAGTGAACTGGGGCCAGGATCCGGAAAGCTAAAATTCGAAGAAATAGATATTGGAATCTATAAGCCATCGGCTCGCTGTGCTGCATTTAAAACATCCGAGGAAAACATTATTTTGGGTGAAGGCACTTCAAGACCAATATTACGAGTCTCTTAAAAACTGTCAGAGATTTAAATTTACCGTAAGTTGGATCAGAGAGTGTTGAGATCAAGTTATTTCGTTCCAGCGAGGATATTGACCTAGCGGAAACGGTACGAGCTGTCGAAGGATTTTACTTATAATCATCCACGTCTACTTAACAACAGGAATAGTTATGTGCCAAGGCATGGGCAAAGATTGAGTTTCCCAGATTACAGATGAATTAAAGTAGAGAACTTAATGAATGAAAAAACAGAGGTCAAGCATGACATGCTTGAGAACATGAACATGTTCAACACTTTATATTATACTAAGAAAACAAAACAAATTACAGAGCCTGCAAGTTCACAAGTCAATGAAAAACTCTAAGAGCCTGTAGTTTTGGATCAACATATCCTTGAAACTCCAAAAGCAACATACACATGAGTCAAATTCAAACCGGAAGAGACGGAATTCTTTAGATTATTCACGAGGATAAATTTGTTAGCCCGCAATAAGAACTCTCTCGCTGCTTTAATGACCTTGATTTGTAACATGGAGTCTGACCTAACTGATATGCGTAATGAATTCTTACTCTCGTCACATCAAAACGAAACTCAGTCATTTGGAAGACAAATTTATAGTGCAGCAAGATAATACATACAAGACCGAAATCAAGATGCTGTCATCGCGTATTATTGACCTTGAAGTTGAAAATGGCGAGTTGAAAGCGGATATAATAAAGCTGAGATCCGACTTTCAAACTTTAAAAACAAAATCAAGAATACAAAAAAGAAGACAATGAAAGACCAAGGTCTCCAGTGTTCCGAGACTACCCAACCTACTGAAGCTCATCAGTTTGTTCAAGAGCCATCTTTCTTACATGACAACCCGATCCCTATTCATCAGAATACATTTTCTGTGCTAAATGACGAGAGTTTACAATCACCTGACCGACAACTCACTACTAAAGAAAGGGACCATGAAGTACGGTTAATTCTCGGGTTCAAAACAATGAATATATGCCTACTCAAATGCAGTGTGTTAAACGAATAAGTAGTGTTTAAATTAAAAGGTCAACATACGAGAAAAACAAAACTATTAAATTACATATCAGGGCTCAAAATAACGGCTGGTCAACGGTCAATGTCCGGCCAACTTTGGTGCTTGACCGGTCAAATACCGTTTTGAACGGACATGTTGACCGGTCATATAATTATTTGAAAAAAATTGACCTACAAATCGCAAAGTCATATTGAATTTATATTAGGTCAATGTTCGTCAGGCGTGCAACAATCAGTGAAAAGTATGGCCTGTCATGATTATCAATACCGTCCTTTTTGTTCACCCGACATCCAAACATGTTCTAATTTAATAATAGTTGCCGAAACGCTAACGTTTGTTAATTTCAACTGTCAGCGAGCCACATAGTTGGAATGTAAGGGAACATATTTTTATTGCAGTCCTTGCCGCTAAATGTAATTTCTTAGTTTTTCATTGTACTTCGCTACTGCACATATTTGATAAGCATATTTGACATGCCTTCGATATGGTTGGCTAAAGCAGAGTGAGACCGATCAAGGGAAAATGATACGAGAAATGAAATTCCTGAAAGACCTATTTCGACCCCTTCTCTCATCCCTATTCCCTCACCCTCCCTATTTGATGTCTGGGTGCGAATACCCGCTCTAACAAAAAAAAAACAAAAAAAAAACAAAAAAATCATTTTTGACCGTCCAAAAATTGGCAATGTCCGGTCAAAAATGTATTTGGCTGTACATCTTGACCGGCGTATGACCGGCCGTTATTTCGAGCCCTGCATATATACTAGAGGAGCAGAGAATGAAAGTCACCGCGCTACCGGCCACTAAAGACTGCTCAATTCAGCTAATAATTCTTCCCTTTGGTTATTACTAAGAGGATTTCAAATGAAAGTGTATTACATCTTCAATCTCATGTGGCCCGAGTGATAGCCCAGATGGGCTCTTGTTGTTATTAATGGTAGAAGCCTGGATTTGAAATAAATTCCACCTATAGACCCTTTGCACGTGACGTCATAGCCGCCATGTTGGTGTACAGTTAACAATAGATTCTTCGTTAGCTTCTTTTGTTCTGTACACCAACATGGCCGCTATGCCCTTTGTCATTTGAATCTCTGGGGATTGAGTGCAAACCATCTATACTCAATTTTTGTTCTCCCCCTGCTATGCCTGTGTTGGGAGAACCCTGTAATGTGGTCCAAGTGGTAAGAGCTTTTAATACTGACCTCCACCTCACACGCAGTTTAACCTCAGTGGTCAAGCTCCAGTCTGTTGAGCAGGAGGTTGCAGGTTCAAACCCCGGCCAGACAAACACTCAGGGTCTTATTAAAAATAACTGAGGAGAAGATGCTGGCTTTGTGAAAGAATTGCAAATGGTAAGACCTTCACATCTCGGATAAGGATGTAAAATCATAGGTCTCCTGTCGGCCTCAAGTTTATCAGTCTCACTAGACTGCAAAGTCAGTTACCAACATTAAAAAAATAATTATGTGACCTGCTGGCATAGGTTCCATTCCCAGTTGCGCAGCACCATATGTGAGTTGAGTTTGTTGGTATCTCGTCCTATATAATGCTTCAATGTTTTTTCTCCGGGTCCTCCGGTTTTCCTTCCTCCACAAAAACCAACATGCTACATTCCAATTTGATCTGACATGGTTTAGCCAGGTCCTGACTTAATGATCAGGGCCGGGTTGTTCAAAGCCCGATTAGTGTTAATCCTGGATTAACTCTGCACAAAACCTATTGGTTGTCATGGAAATTAACCCTGGATTAGCACTAATCGGGCTTTGAACAACCCGGCCCAGCCCTATATGGTTGTTTCAGGTGCTGTTAAAATTCAGAGCTTTCAATTGTTATTTGAATTTCTGATGTACATTGTGTAGTTCCAGAAAACAATTGCATTGGTTGCAAACCAGCAATTAGTTAGAATTACTTGTGAAAGAACTAGCTGTCTCTTAACAGATTCCAGTTGCTGAAGGTGACAAAGGATATGGTGGATTTGCTGTTCTTGATGTGGATCAAGTTAATTTACTCAAGTATCCAAAATTCAAGAATGTTCACTGGCAGTTTGCTAACTTAAGTGCTGGAGACTGTCTTTACTTACCATATAGTAAGTACATAATAATTATTAAACTTTATTACATTACAGAAATCAAATGTACATTCCATATATGCATTGCAGAAAAGAGGAAAAAAATTATTGATTTTTTGTTGTTGGACAATATATATTAGAGTTCCTAAGGAGAGGAATCTCTCACTTAATTAATTCGTGAAATGACCATAAAATAAACTAGCATAAATTAGCAGTGGTTTTAAAATGTACAATTTTGACAGCATTTGAGTGATGATGGTTGTTTATAAATAGTGTAGTGGTTGCAATGTTTGCTTTAATTATGAGTAGTCGGCAGCAGGGTTCGAGTTCCAGAAAATCTCTCAAATTTTTTCTACCTCACCATTTTCTTGAGAGGTTTTTCTTAAGAACCCAGTAGCTCTAGGTAGGTAAGATCTTGTTTACTGAGCAGCAGTTTGAGGATTTGTTAGTTAGTTTATATTGTCATTTCATGAATACATTAAGTGAGCGACTCCTCTCCTTAGGAGCTCGTCAATATGATTTTCCCATGCATGACACTGGTCTATCATTTTGCAACTTAATGCTAAAAATAGGAAACAGCTGATTCTTTTATTTCAGGGTGAATACCTACTATGAAATATTTATAATTTATTATCACTTTGAATTCATAAATAGATGTTTTATCACAATTTAATACCCTGAATAAAAATTATATAAAATAAAGCTTGCTACATGTATAGCTTTGAACATAGTTTTTATTTAACGTTATTAAGTCATTCAACTAATAGAATTCACTCGGTGTCTAGGATGGTGTCAAAGTTTGTTGAAGTTTAAGTATAATTAAGAAAGCTAGGGAGTTGTACATGTAGATCTTCTTTCGGAAATAATAATAGAAGAGTCCCAGAATCCAACCTTACTTTGAGACAGGACATTAGGTGCTACTTTCTGTTAATGGTTTGTACTTGTAATAGACATTGTCAGTCTACTTTTCTTTCTAGCTGTCTTTCTTTTCCTATCTTGTTTCTGATGCTTTGTTCTTAGTAATAATAATGATAATAATAATAATAATAACAGTTTTTTTGTTAAATAATTATAACCCCTAACAGACATAGGAATTTTACAATATTTGGATAACAATAAGATATATTAAAACTAATACTAAAATCTAATATTGGAGACACTTATACATAATAATGGTGTAGTTGAAATTGACCATTCAGTTCAATTTGACCATTGGTCAAAACAAACTAGTTCAATTTGATCCAGTCAATTCAAACTAGGTCAATTTGACCCAGTCAAAACAAACTAGTTTAATTTGACTCAAACAAAATTATTAGTGGGCACACATTGTTGATGGTTTTGCTTTTTTTTTTATGTAGGGGTAGGATTTGGATTAGTTCACATGATTATTGATTGTTTGAAGCAAACTAAAGCAAAAAAAATATTGGAGTTTCAATTAATTGACAGATTCCATGTGGGTTACTACTTCATGTAAGTGTTGACTTGTTGACCCGAGAGGATCTGGGTTCTGGTTTAAGTTACTTAATATATAATAAATGTTGCTTCCAAATCAACAAGCACTTGTGTGGCACAGTGTGTTAAGTCAGTGGAAAACTGGGTGTGTCAAGGCAGAGCTGCTGAGTTCAAATCCCTCTGAGTTCAGTACGTGTGTACATCTGAATGAAAGGTAAGTGTAAGTATATGGGAGGGGAGAGAGAGGAGAGAGAGGAGGGAAGGGATGGAAGGGATGGAAGGGATGTAAGGGATGGAAGGAAGGGAAGGAAGGGAGGGGAGGGTGAATTTTTTTAGAATCATTGATAGCGAAACCTGGGTCAATTTGACCTAGGTTGGTTTGACTGGGTCAAATTGAACTAGTTGAATATGACCAATGGTCAAATTGAACTAGTTTGTTTTGACTCATGGTCAAATTGAACTGAATGGTCAATTTCAACTGCAACATATACACTTAATTGTAACTATAACACTAGAAAGACTACACTAGTATTACAATAAAACAAATTAAGACATTAAATTCTTGTTTCTTTCTCTTTGTTTGATTGTTTTCTTTTTTGATTACAACAAGTTTGTTTCTTTAATTTAGTTCTCTTTGCTTGTTTGTTTCTTATATATTTCTCTTAATGTTTGTTTGTTTCATATTTATTTCTCTTAATGTTTGTTTGTTTCATATTTATTTCTCTTAATGTTTGTTTGTTTCATATTTATTTCTCTTAATGTTTGTTTGTTTCTTATTTATTTCTCTTAACAGTTTGTTTGTTTCATATTTCTTTCTCTTAATGTTTGTTTGTTTCTTATTTCTTTCTCTTTGTTTGTTTCATATTTCATTCTCTTTGTTTGTTTCTTATTTCATTCTCTTTGTTTGTTTCTTATTTCATTCTCTTTGTTTGTTTCTTATTTCATTCTCTTTCTTTGTTTCATATTTCATTCTCTTTCTTTGTTTCTTATTTCATTCTCTTTGTTTGTTTCTTATTTCTTTCTCTTTGTTTGTTTCATATTTCATTCTCTTTCTTTGTTTCTTATTTCATTCTCTTTGTTTGTTTCTTATTTCATTCTCTTTGTTTGTTTCTTATTTCATTCTCTTTGTTTGTTTCTTATTTCATTCTCTTTGTTTGTTTCATATTTCATTCTCTTTGTTTGTTTCTTATTTCATTCTCTTTGTTTGTTTCTTATTTCATTCTCTTTGTTTGTTTCTTATTTCTTTCTCTTTGTTTGTTTCATATTTCATTCTCTTTCTTTGTTTCTTATTTCATTCTCTTTGTTTGTTTCTTATTTCATTCTCTTTGTTTGTTTCTTATTTCATTCTCTTTGTTTGTTTCATATTTCATTCTCTTTGTTTGTTTCTTATTTCATTCTCTTTGTTTGTTTCTTATTTCATTCTCTTTGTTTGTTTCTTATTTCATTCTCTTTGTTTGTTTCTTATTTCTTTCTCTTTGTTTGTTTCATATTTCATTCTCTTTCTTTGTTTCTTATTTCATTCTCTTTGTTTGTTTCTTATTTCATTCTCTTTGTTTGTTTCTTATTTCATTCTCTTTGTTTGTTTCTTATTTCTTTCTCTTTGTTTGTTTCATATTTCATTCTCTTTCTTTGTTTCTTATTTCATTCTCTTTGTTTGTTTCTTATTTCATTCTCTTTGTTTGTTTCATATTTCATTCTCTTTGTTTGTTTCTTATTTCTTTCTCTTTGTTTGTTTCATATTTCATTCTCTTTCTTTGTTTCATATTTCATTCTCTTTGTTTGTTTCTTATTTCATTCTCTTTGTTTGTTTCTTATTTCATTCTCTTTGTTTGTTTCTTATTTCATTCTCTTTGTTTGTTTCTTATTTCATTCTCTTTGTTTGTTTCATATTTCATTCTCTTTGTTTGTTTCTTATTTCATTCTCTTTGTTTGTTTCTTATTTCATTCTCTTTGTTTGTTTCTTATTTCATTCTCTTTGTTTGTTTCTTATTTCTTTCTCTTTGTTTGTTTCATATTTCATTCTCTTTGTTTGTTTCTTATTTCATTCTCTTTGTTTGTTTCTTATTTCATTCTCTTTCTTTGTTTCTTATTTCATTCTCTTTGTTTGTTTCTTATTTCATTCTCTTTCTTTGTTTCATATTTCATTCTCTTTCTTTGTTTCTTATTTCATTCTCTTTGTTTGTTTCTTATTTCATTCTCTTTGTTTGTTTCATATTTCATTCTCTTTGTTTGTTTCTTATTTCATTCTCTTTGTTTGTTTCTTATTTCATTCTCTTTGTTTGTTTCTTATTTATTTCTCTTTGTTTGTTTCTTATTTCATTCTCTTTGTTTGTTTCTTATTTATTTCTATTAATGTTTGCTTCTTTCTCTTCATTTTGTTTGTTTTTAATTTTTTATATTTTTTTATTACATATACTTTATATAATTGACATATACGGTAATACGTTCAAATTCAGCAAGATATGTAGAGGTTTGGTGTAGACAGGCATATCGTTCACACAAAATATATAAAAATAGAATTGTTGGCAGGCTCTCTAATCATCACTCACTCAGCAGGAACAATATCACATGACATATGTTTAGTGGATGTGATGTGTAGTTCATAATGGTTCCTTTAAGAAGATCAATATAATGTTTTCAAAACTTAACAAGGGTGAACCATTGATGAAGAGATTAGTAAACGCTTGTCATTTAGATTAGAAAAATTAGGTACATTGCTGAAGGTAGCCATGAGCTGGGTGTGAGGGTGGGCACATATAGTGGGCAGTATAGAAGACGATGAATGTGTTCTTCACATGTAGCTCCACATTATGCAGTGTTATGCAATATTTTTTGAATAAATGAAGTAGTTAAGGGAACAAAAACCAAGTCATACAAGTGATCAGAATAGGAACAAGCGGATTACCGACAACCAAATGTGTAGTGCAATTTGTAATTGGGAGGTGTGGGCCGGAGACATTGTATTAAGTTGCACTAGATGTGAGTTCTATAATTATTTTGATAGAGGATGGAAGGAATCTGTTTAAATTAAAAGTATCTACAGGTATTTGTTTTACACTGTAAAAGTAACAATTGAAATCAGTTGCATTGAAAAGACAATATGTTTGTTTGTTTGTTGTTTCCTTTTAATAAATCTGTGTACAAATTATTCCCCTGCAGTGCATGCATGCATTTTTATAAAATAATTTAGATTATTATTCGACTGTTTTGATAGCCATATTTTCATTAGCCTGTGCAAACATGGAAATGATGTGTGATCACACTGTACTGTCACTGCTTCTTTTTATTATCAATGAAAATAATTATTTTATAAAAGAAATGAAATACATTTTCCATGTTTGCACAGGCTCATGCATATACCTCTGTAAGTTTGGGAGAATTCTTGAGCAGATACAAACATGCACTAGACCTGTGGTCTCCAGTTTATTCTGCTCTCAAATTCTCCCAAACTAATACATGTACCTCGGTTTGCATGAGCCTGTGCAAACACAGAAGGTCTGTTTCAATCCTTAAATAATAACTATTGCCATCATTTAATTCCTTCAGGTTACTGGCATCAAGTCAGATCTTATGGCTCCAAAAACATGGCTGTGTCTGTGTTGTTTTCCAGATTAACAGAGTTTAATGAAACAGGATGCGAGCATGCCAGACTTGAGTACACTCCTTTGAGTGATGTTAACATGGTATGGACGTACCCAGGTCATGGCCCACAAACCATGGGGAATTTGGACCCTTTTGAGATGAAGTAAGAGAATCAAACTATCATGCATTATAGTTCACCACAAAATTTTGGCACGCGCCCATTGGCTAAAAGCGATCACATGACGTGATAGTTGTCGTCCGCGGATGAAAACTATCAGGCGATAGTGCCCGCTGAGAGCGGAAGACGATTTTGTGATGAACAATAACGACAAATAGACTGTGTTTGTCTCGGAACTATCGGCTGATAGTTTCCCTTGGAAATTTGATGTTCTTAAAACTAGCATATAAGCCCTCGAACTTCGTTCTCGGGCTCATATTTGTTTTAAGAACATCAAATTTCCATGGGCAACTATCAGCCGATAGTTCCTCGACGGACACAGTCTATTTGCATAATAGTGCCTGCTGAGAGCGGAAGACAATTTTGTGATGAACAATAACCACAAATAGTGTGTGTTTGTCTTGGAACTAGCTATTGGCTGATAGTTTCCCTTGGATATTTGATGTTCTTAAAACTATAACTAGTAATTTTTGTTGTACAGGTTAAGTATTAAAACCACTCTAATTTTACCGTAATTTAATTAATATCTTAATTGCATCTCAATGTTTGATCCACAGGACTAACATATTAAAAGGCTGTGATTGTGTAAATGTTATGACCCAAAAATTAAGTTGATCTTCTACGAAAATCCTTTTGAAATGATGAACAATAAAAAAAAAATCAGTTATTCTCATCTTGTTCTTTATATTAGGCTGTTTGTCAGTTAGGCTCTGCAAACAACCCATGATGCCATCTCATTTACATATTGCAAAAACCATAATATTATTATAACATATATCTGGGATGAGATGAGATCCTACAATCTTCATTTCGAAAGGATTTTCATAATTATAGCCATATGTAAGATCAACTTCATTTTTGATTTGTATGCAATTTAAACAAGCTGGTTATGAATAGTGTACAGTACCTTTTCCATTTATTCTTATCAGGGACAATTTCCTTGGGCAAATCGATGGTAAAAGGAATCATAAGATAACCATTGATGATGTGTTTGAGGAATTCACAGAGGTATTGTTATTGTTGATTAATTTAAGGTCTTAATTTGAGTAAAATACAATAAACAGTGTTCTATTATTAGTCAGTACAGCTAGGTGACATTACATTCAGCCTTCTCAAAGCCAGCCAGTCGGTGGCTCATAGAGCTGCCTCAGCTCTTCTCTGAGGCTCCACCTCTCTTTTGATAAAGATTCAAAACTAAACATAGAAAAGTATCACATACATGTACATGTACAGTTACATGCATATACAGTTACAGTACATGTATATTGACCTAAATTCTTCTTCAAAACATTTTGAAAAGGCTGCACAGTTTGGAAAAGCTATATCATTGTGCATCAATCCACCTTTTTCTTGCAGATTATTGTATAAAATGAAACAGAATATGTCACTCTGCCATGAGTCTGTCCTCTTACATGTATGTATTAAGTTATAATTATATATTGATGACGTCAAATGTGATAAAAACAACACTCAATAATTATTATATTATGCCACTTGACTAAAGTCTTACAAGTGGAAGATGACTCAGACACACTTCCAGGGCTTGAAATTAAACAGAAGTTCTAGTCGCATTTTGCAACTAGTTATGAAAATGTGTTTGCAAGCAAGTTCGTAATTTTTAGTTGCAAGAAACAGAATCCAGTGGTCTTTCGACAAAAAGCTGCGCGTGCGATATATTTTAAAGAGACCGCTTTAAAATGGTATCTGAGCGAAGGTTCATGTCACTTGGTAAAAGGGAGATAAAAACTGGAAAATGAAGATAAATGGTGCATGATTTTGCTGAAAAGTTGTAAAATATCAATGAAGCATAACACATATGAGACTGTTGGACATTTTATGAATTAATTTATTCATTTAATTTAGGCGAATTTAGTCACAAAATTTGCGACTGCTGGAAAAGTCTTAGTCGCAAGTGATAGTAATTTGGTTGCATTTGCGCATGCAGCAGGTTATTTTTGTGATACGTACTGCTATTGTGGCGCAATTTGCTGCCGTGCAGTTTACAATCATGAGTGATTGTTAGTAACACAGAATATCAGGCTGTTGTGTTGGGAGACAATCCCCTACTCTTTCTCAAAATAACACAACAGGTTCTTTCACGTCCCCCTCGTATAGATTACAAATGTAGAAGAAGGAGACAAAGCCATGCAACGACTTGTACAATGTACGTCTCTACCTAAGGATGCGGCTGGGATTCGAACGTCCAACCTCCTGCACTCTAGCTAGACCATGCTCTACCAACTGAGCTAACCAGTGAGTCAAAATCGGAAATGGAAAAGTGTAACAACTGGGGAAATATTTAGGGGGTACATAAAGTCAGGCAAAGTCAGGAAATAATTGTGAAAACTGTTAGAGGCTCTGAGGTTGAGCACATTTATATTGTAACACAGTGACATCCAATAGCTAAATTTAATCAGGACTTTGTGTGAGAGTGAAGGGAGTGGGGGAGGGGGGCAGTCTGATGGATGGAGGAGGGGCAGTTGCTTGGGGAAAGGGGTGCCATTGCTTCCCTGCCCCCCGTATTTGGCGCTTTGGTGACAATCCTGCAAATACCTTAATTTAATTTAAAAATAACCCCAAATACAGTGAACTCTCTTTAAGACAGACAGCCTTGGGACCAGCAGTACTCTGAGGTCGATCTTAGAGAGGTGTCCATCTTATAGAGAGGTATATAGTTATAGTGAAGTGACTGGAATTTGCCAGGGACTAGCGAATGGTGTCCATCATTAAGAGGGGTGTCCATCTTATAGAGGTGTCCATTGGGAGAGAGTTCACTGTAGTTCAGATTCGTATTTGAAAATTACCGCTGAATGCGATAACTACAGATGCATATATACAGGGTTAGTCTCATTCTGAAGTTAAACATGCATAAATACCAGCAGTGAGGTGGACTATTCACAACTCTGTATTGTTGTAGTTTCGAGTTTGGCACCTTCTCACTGGTATTTACAAATATTTAACTTCAGAATATGAGCTGACTCAAAGCCTCTATACATGTATTAGTGCATCTGTAGTCATTGCATTCAGTG
The DNA here is from genome assembly GCA_030867875.1 of Actinernus sp. WN-2022. Taxonomy (NCBI): domain Eukaryota; kingdom Metazoa; phylum Cnidaria; class Anthozoa; order Actiniaria; family Actinernidae; genus Actinernus; species Actinernus sp. WN-2022. The sequence goes on from JAOWCC010001368.1 coordinate 32,925,058, forward strand.
GTAAATTTCCAATACGAAACTGGACAATTAAGAGTTGATCGAGACAGCTCCAAAATATTTTTTGGACATTCAAATCATATGTCAAAATCTTGCCGTATGCCAGAAAATCCCCAAGTTAAAATATATAAAACACCCATATTTCAATGTCAAAATACTGTATATCGGTTTATTATATAGTGACGATAGTGTTTTACTGAGAAATAAACCACTCATAAAACTCATACGAAACTACATCTGGGTATTGAGTGCCACATTTTCCATATCCTCACTAGTTAAAATATCGATGACATCACGTTTGCCACCTTTTGAACTACATGTACATGTACAAAGATGATGGCAGGTTTGCGAAAATCACAGAAGAAGATGTAAACAGCTTAAATGAGATGCATGACAATGAATATTCCGAGCACAAAAAACCAAATACGATCTAAAACTCTCTAAAGTGTTTCTCAACTGCAATGAAGAGACAAGAAAACCTGATGAAACTCCCCAGAACAGCTTAGAAAGATCACAAAGAAGTTTGTACTGACAGTATTATAATATAGTAAAATGAATAGATAAGAATTCTTAGAGCAGTTTAATTGTCCATATAATAAAAAGAAAATTACATGGTGGTTTAAAGATATGAAGTTTATCCTCTCGAGTCTAAAACATTTCACTCATTCACTGCGCTCACTCGTGAAATGTTTTCGACTCGAGGATAAACTTCATATCTTTGCACCAGCATGTAATATCCTCTATATACCCAAACCTCCTGGCTGACCCTGATGAAGCCAACATGTACATGTGGAGTCTATACATCATATCAGGCACTTATATACATGTAGCTTCTTCAAATTTATATTTACTAATAGAATATTTTTTTATTAGTATAATAGCAGACCAATAAACATGCTGTACTCAAAAAAGGTAAATCACTCAGGATTTTTTTATATGAGCAATAATCATTTTACATTTTATTTTATATGTCAACAGCAAAGATTGTATGAAGATCATCCCAAGATCAGAATGCACATTGCAGAAAAGGTCAGGAGCTCCATGAGATACATGTATTTACGCTTTAATTTTACTCTGAGTATTATTGTATGAGTATTGCCCTAGCTATCCCATTGGATGCTACCCATTGGATGCTACCCATTGGATGCTACCCATTGGATGCTGCCCATTGGATGCTGCCCATTGGATGCAACCCATTGGATGCAACCCATTGGATGCTACCCATTGGATGCTACCCATTGGAAGCAACCCATTGGAAGCAACCCATTGGATGCTACCCATTGGATGCTACCCATTGGATGCTACCCATTGGAAGCAACCCATTGGAAGCAACCCATTGGAAGCAACCCATTGGAAGCAACCCATTGGAAGCAACCCATTGGATGCCACCCATTGGATGCCACCCATTGGATGCCACCCATTGGATGCCACCCATTGGATGCCACCCATTGGATGCCACCCATTGGATGCCACCCATTGGATGCCACCCATTGGATGCCACCCATTGGATGCCACCCATTGGATGCCACCCATTGGATGCCACCCATTGGATGCCACCCATTGGATGCTACCCATTGGATACCCACCAAATATCCAACAGTCTTCTGACTGCCACTATACTTTCATGTTATGGAATAAATAGAGGATATGACATGGCCGTGCGGAGATACGGATTTTATCTTCGATTGTTGATGACATATCTTACGAGTGAGTGCAGCGAACGAGTAAGATATTTCACCAACATGAGAAGATAAAATAAGTATGTCCAAGCAGCCATGTAATGTTATTTTTAATATATGTTTGTCGATGAAATACCAGTTTATCTCTTCCTAAAAAGGCTAGAAATGTTTAAAAGCCACTCGTATTTTCAGAAGGGATATAGATCTTCACCTGTGACGATATCACTTTTTAGAAAGAAATATACAATGGTATTTCATCGATAACAAGAGGCCTTTACTCGGGCCAAATGGAATTCCAACAAGGAATAGTTGGTACCATTTTTTTTAGCCTTTGAGAGAATAATAAATTATTTTAGATTCTTTTTACAAGAGTTACATATATAAATTCTTTTGAAGAAGAATTGTGATATTCTTTGTCTCCAGAGAAGCCATATAATAAGAATATTATATTAGTCATGTAAAAAGAACCTATTTTAGAGTGCCTCAGGGATGAGAACTGCCATGGAAAGCAGAAAGCAAATTGCAGCCATGTTTGTAACATTAACGTATAACAGTAGCTACATTTGTTTGATACATGTGGCAACACAAGACCAGTGATAATATAGTGAACACGAATGGTTAATTCCATCCTGCTCTGCTGTTATGAGACTTACAACTCTTTACCAAACAAGTTTCATATCACATAGACTATATCGCAACTCCATCCATCCCAGAGTGCACTGCGACGGCGGAGTTGCGATATAGTCTATGGTTCAAGGCATGTGGACATGCCTGGATAATTAGCATATTGCACACGCATGCACATGCCGTCACAAGATAGTGACATTCTAGTTCACAAACGAAGTCTTGTGAAGCGAAGAATTACCATTCTCATCAAGAAAATCAATCCATTGTTTGAAAAGGAGGAAAGAGATCAGTTCGACAACGTTTGTGTCGAACAATACCTCAATGAAATTCGTGATTTGGATCGTCAATTCCAAGATCAACACGAAGCCACCTGAGCTCGCTGGTCGATTACGAAAATCAAGAATTGATCGAAAAGGATTGTGAAGAGGTAGAAACCCACGATGATCGAGTCAGAGAAAACGTAAGTAAATTGTTATTTCTCTTAAGTACTCAGTCGACTTCACACAAACCCGAAGGCGAAGATGTAAATTCAAGAAACAGCAAGGCCAGTAAACCCCTAGACAGAAAGTGGGATCGAATTACCACTACTATAAACAATTTGATATCCAAAATAGACGTGGCTCATCTTGACCAAGAGATAAACAACATCGAAGACCTCGCCAATTTAAGAAATCAGCTTTCTGAATCTGGGAAATCGCTTGACCAGTTTGTTTGTGAAGTCGATTCAGCTCCAGTAGATATAGATGATGCAGATGGCGATAATTGGAATGATGCCAGCGCCAGTTATTTTGATAAGGTCAAAGTTAACCGAGACAAGTTGTCTTTACTTATCACTCAATGCCGTCGTAATGTCGAACTTCGCCAGCAAAATGAACGCGAAATGGAATCAAAACAACGCGAGTTAGAGTGGGAGAATCAAAACAAAGAAATTGAAAAGAGACCAGCCGCAGAACTCGAGCATCGCAACAAAGAGCTCGAAAGTCGTAGCCATCAACATCGTGATGAAATAGATAAGTTGTTAAAACAAATAAGTTTCCTTTTTACGGGAAGACCGTAAAACTTCCTCAGCTCAACATTCCTACCTTTGACGGCGAAGCCGCTAATTGGAAATCTTAATGGCAGCAATTTGAGATTACCATCCACAATTCCAAGATGCTGGACGATCAGCTACGTATGCAGTATCTGCTGAAATCGCTTGTAACTAAAAGGGCTAAAGACGCAATTGATGGTATTGATGCCGTTGCTGAAGCCTATCCCGAGGCTGTCGCTGCCCTTAACTGGCTCGATTCGACAGACCTCCAGTAATCCATCGCGCACATGTTAGAGCCCTACTCAATGTAAGAACCGTAAAGGAGGGATCTAGTACCGAGCTGAGACAATTACATATTAACACCTTTCAACATCACATACGATCTCTAAAAGCACTGGACAAACTAGACTTTGGAAAATTCATGACCACTCTAGGGAAATCCAAACTTGATCCAGTAACCATGGTTGAATGGTAGAAATTCACTCAGCTAGCTGGAAAAGGATGTTCCAAGCTACGAGAAATTACTAGAATTTCTAGACCTCAGAGCAACTGCAACAGAGTTAACATACTACGACTCTTAAGTGCAAAGAAAGCACAAGGCTTCTCTTAAAAACCTTGGGGAAAAGCTTCCACAACCCCTTTAGCACCCAGATCAGCGTCAGTCTATACCACAAACGCTGAGGGTAAGTGCCTAATCTGCAATGGGAATAAACAGAGTCTAGCCTACTGCCAAGCATTCAAGAAGAAGTCAGTCTCTGACAAGCGAAGTTTAGTACTAGCACAAGGTCTTTGCTTCAACTGCCTAAAGGGAAAGCACATAGTCAAACAGTGTCCTTCTCCACATCGCTGTCAGAAGTGTGACAAACGACATCACACACTCATCCATTTCGATTATGACAAAGCGCCTGAGACAGTGACAGAAACGGCAGAACCTGTTACAGCCCCGTTCAGCAACAGTAACGTTGAGAGCAATGGTAACAACCCAATCGACTCGGCTGCCTACGTAACTACACAAGAAGCAGCTACTGCAAATTATGTGCTAATGATGACAGCGCAAGTCATCGTAAGTGGACCACACGGTCAGCAAATGCTTGTGCGAGTCCTGTTGGATCCAGCATCTACTGCCTCCTTTATCGCAGAAAGGGTAGCTCAGCATCTACAGTTGTCAAGGCAAAGGCAATTCATTAGCAACAGCGGCATTGGTGGAACTCAGTGCCCAAATCAGCACAGCTCGGTCGTCGACGTTGATCTAACATCGCTTCAAAACTCTTCGTCTCTAACAAAGATTCAGCCGATCGTACTTCCATCCTTAACAAAACATCTACCTGTCACATCTGTCACAAAGGGACACTGGCCACACTTATGCTGCGGTCAGACTCGCGCTAGAGCTTGGAGTTCAGCATGCTTGCTTATGAGATACTTGAGCAAATGCTAAAATTCGAAGCAAGCATGTTGCGGTCAGATTAAAGATCAGCGCTTGCTAGTTTCAAGATGTTAACAGAATCCTGTCAGAATGAGTATTCTGATTACTTCCACTCTCCAGACTGTCCTCTGCACTGGGAAATTCAGCGAGGTACTTGGCGATGAATTATTTGGGAATGAATGTTGAGAGTAACCGCGGAGAGTGTCGAAACTGTTCCTTAAAGGCAGACTGGGACTGTTGTCCAAAAGAAATGGAGCGGGATTTATTACAGACGAAAGTGGTTGGCCCTGAATATTACAGACAGCCATCTCATTCATCATAGCAGCTGGAACGAAAGGACTTGGGCTTCGAGACATTTCAAAACAGTATAGAGAAGTGGTAATGAATTGTTACAACTGTGCTCGTATTGCTGTTAGAAACCAGAGAATTCAGTATTTTGAGATCACCGCTTGTCAATTTTTGCCGTCAATGCAGCAACGCATTTTATAGGTTGAACAACGAAATCCAATTACTTTTATTTGCCTAGCGCAGCCCTAGCGTGGTACAGACCAGGCTTGAGCTACGCTTCGGTCTCTTTGTAGTTTTATTTACCTAGGCATCGGTTTGCCATTAAGCAGAAGCTGCCGTGCTTGGTCGGTCACATTCGCTAGCGTGCTAGGAATGTGCTAGGTAAACAGAAATGAGCCAAGCAAGCACGGTTCTAGCGCGAGTCTGACCGCAGCATTAGTCTCCCTCAAATTAGCAGATCCTCAGTTTAACATATCGAAGTCAATCGACATACTTCTTGCCGTTGATGCCTATCACCATATCCTGAAACCAGGAATGATATTAGGACCAAGGGACACACCAGCAGCACACGAGACAATCTTTGGTTGGGTCAGTCTTATTTGGAAACACGGGCACTCAACGACCAACTCGTGAGGTCACAACCTTACACGTTTCAACTAACCTTCCAAGCTGTGAATAGATTCTACATAAATTCTGGACTTTGGAAGAAGTTCCTAAAGTCAACGTTCCACTATCACCAGCTGATAAATTGGTCGTACATGATTAAAACCAACGTCACACACGTGACGAAGGCGGCCGTTTTGTAGTCAGTCTTCCATTCAAACAACCCGAGACTCCATTGGGTGAGTTTCGCCCCCAAACTTTGAGACGATTCCTATCACTAGAGCGTCGCCTTCAAAGCTCAAAGCAGTTTGATGATTATGTCAAGGTCATTAACGGATATTTTACATCCGGTCATGTGGAAAAGGTTCCAGACGCTGACCTTGACAAGCCGCCTTCAAAGTCGTTCTACCTGGCTCATCACGGCGTGTACAAAGACTCAGCCACGACCCCTCCAAGGGTTGTCTTCGATGGATCAATGAAGTCTACTTCTGGTATATCTTTGAATGATCGGCTCCTCGTGGGACCAACAGTTCATCCTCCACTGAACGATGTCCTTATTTGTTTCAGGCAACATCCTTATATGCTCACTACTGATGTTTCAAAGATGCATGTAGCTGTAAGTCTGGCATCAGAAGATAGAGACTACCGTCGGTTCTTATGGAGGAACAAGCCTACCGACCCAGTAGTGGATTACCGCATGAAAAGAGTCACCTTTGGTATTGCTAGTGCTACTTTCCTAGCCACAAATTCAGTGCTACGTGTCACGGAAGAAAATGAGTCGGAACTTCCTCTTGCAGCTAAAGCCATCAAATAATCGTTCTATGTTGACGATGGCCTGATTTCAGTGCAAACAAAGGAGCAAGCTGTTCTGCTTTATCATCATCTTGAAGAACTCTACGGAAGAGGAGGGTTCAAACTCCACAAGTGGGACTCCAATTCATCTGAAGTTTTGGACTCGATTTCTCCAGAGCTTCGAAGCACAAAGGCCACTTCATGTCTCAGCAACTCCGACAACTTTGTCAAAACGCTAGGAGTGGAGTATAACTCGAGCCAAGACAACTTTCGATTCTCTACCGCTGGTCTATCTGTTGAAGCGCACTTTGCAATCGGATTCAGCAAAGATTTTCGATCCAATTGGCCTCATCTCTTGTGTCACCATCGTAGTGAAGATAATCTTCCAACGCCTGTGGGAACAAGGCATCGATTGGGATGACCCCCTCCCTCCAGACATTCAAAGGGATTGGCTGAACTGGAGACAACTACTTTCTCAAATATCGTCTCTGAGAATTCCACGTTGTTATACCCCGGTCGATAGTCAAGTCATTGACAAGCAACTCATTGGCTTCTCTGATGCCAGTGAGAAGGCCTACTGTGGTGTGGTCTACTTAAGGAGTGTCGACACGGCCAGCGGAGTCCACATATCGGTCGTCACAGCAAAGACCCGGGTTTGCACCAATCAAAATGGTCACTTTACCTCGTCTTGAACTTTGTGGTGCACATTTGCTTTCACAGCTCATGAAACGTGTCATTATAACACAACAACAAGTCCTCCTTGATCTCTCTCAAATCCTTTTGCCGCGTTGGCGCATCTAGCATGGTCTTCAGCGATGAATACAAGAGGCCAAGTAAAACCTCAACAACAAGTCTTTAAAATAACACATGTAATGTTCCTTTGAACTTCCTCCCAGTGATTTAGCATCAGTTTTGCAGTGTATCAGTAGCTTTGCATATTCACTGGCAGCTACTACAGCAGTGTTATGCATGTATCAGCCGTAGCTTCCCCCAGGGGTCAACCCCCTGGGGATTTGTCCAAATGCCCAATCAAACCCGTCATATCACAACTCCTGGTATGGGGCACAGAAAATTAGTACAAATTCATACAAGGTCGGTCCCCTTGGTTCCTGATCCATGAACCAAAGTGAGCTCCTCCCCCCCTTCAGCGATGGGCAACAAACAGTTAATTCTGACAAGGTTCCCATGGCCCATGGATCCACCTCTGATGGAAGCCGCTGGTACATGCATTATTTACCCATCCAGTTATAACAACAACAACAAAGATTTTTAAGGCAGCAGTCATGATTATGATTTATGTAGTATATGTAATCTACTAGATTTAGTCTGTATATTAATATATATATGATGTATATAGTGGCACCAAGGGAACTAGTACTACTACTACTAAAAGAGGAGAGTGTCAATTTAGCATGGTATTGCTATAATTGGGGACAAACTCATATACTATTCTATATCTATACGACTATATCCACTACACTTGAGGGTGGTCTGTGACTACCAGAGATTTGGTTGCATTCTCAGTGTCGGCCTACGATTTAACATTCTGATCCAAGAAGATACGAAGGTCTAACCATTTGCAGATGTCAGAGCAAATGACAGTGTACCTGAGTTCTCGTATTTTATTTCTTCTCGTATTTCATAGTGGTGGTCTCACTCACTGTATATCCACTCCAGATGTATTAACCTTCAAAGTCTTAGCTCACTGCATATCCACATATCCCGCACTCCAGATATATACCTTCAAAGTCTTATGGGAGGGGTGGTCTCACTCACTGCATATCCGCATATCCACTCCAGACATATCTTTAAAGTCTGGATCAATTTACTTACAAAATGTTTCTAGGATATCTCCAGACATAATTATTATTCCTTAATTGTGCTTTAAAAGTAGAAGAAAAGTCACTGCGTATCCGCATGTCCACTTAATTTCAGGAATGTTTGCATTTTTGCAGGGCATTCTGTAGTTACTCCTTCATTTCATATTACCCTATACCACAGGTGATGGCATTGTTAGATCCAGGCAAGAAGGGTTATGTCGAGAAGCATGACATCCAAGGCCTTACAGTAGAGACACTCAAGGCCATTGCCGATATTGAAGATCCTGATGCTGCTAACACTGAAGAGTATGAACATGCTATCTTAGAAAAGGAGGAAATCAGGTAAGCACAGACTCCCTCACTAGAACGGATTTTGATTGAGTGTCGAAAGCAATCCGTGATTGCTTTGGTTTTGTGTTTGCTTAGTTTTCCTATTGGCTGTTGAAAATGTTTCGTGATTATCAGCCAATCAAGTGCTAAACTAAAACCAAACGTGTTTTGGTTCATCACCACGCCATCAATCATCACGATTGTGGTTACTTTTCCTCGTGATTGGTTCAAGTAAAACCATTTGAAAGACTTGAGAACTAGTCGACCAAATTCGCCTTTTACTCGAAGCTCGAGCAAGTTGAAATGCTATTGTCTTGTACTCGACACTGATTGGCTCAATTAACGGTGAGTTGGAATGCTTTGTTTTTGTTCTGTAATGTGATTGGTTATTGTTGTCTAAGTGGCCCTGTGATTGGTTCGTGTTGTCTAAGTGGCCCTGTGATTGGTTATTGTTGTCTAAGTGGCCCTGTGATGGTTCTTGTTGTCTAAGTGGCCCTGTGATTGGTTCTTGTTGTCTAAGTGGCCCTGTGATTGGTTCTTGTTGTCTAAGTAACTCTGTGATTGGTTCTTGTTGTCTAAGTGGCCCTGTGATTGGTTCTTGTTGTCTAAGTAACCCTGTGATTGGTTCTTGTTGTCTAAGTGGCCCTGTGATTGGTTCTTGTTGTCTAAGTGGCCCTGTGAACGGGTAGAGAGGATGACAGCTGTCCCTGAATAGCAACTTTCTGTGTTCTATCGGTAAGGTATGAACTGAACCAAGCAAGAGTTGACTTCGAGAGACCATAAATTGTCAACTTTTTGAGAAGAATATCATGGTCAACAAGATCAAATGCCTTTCTATAATCAATCAGAGTCAGTCCAGATATGAGTCCATTGTCCATGTTCATGAGTAGGTCGTCAACTAATTTGATTAGGGCAGTTTCGCACGAGTATCCTTCGCAGCCGTTACTTATGTCATCGCGCAGTTTTGTTTGCCGACGATTGATACGAAAGGGCTTCAAACTCCGGCTTTGCCTACTTCTTATTTTGCTAAACTGCTCAGAAGGAAAAGAATACATTTAATTTTGCACGGAGCCTCGTATTGAAACCTTTGTTCGTGACAAGTAAAGCGTATCGCGGAAGTGGGCTATTAAAGACAACTACAGTATGTGGAAAACAAACGTCCAGATTTCATGAAAATCGGCTGTATGTAAAAAGAGCGATGGCGTCACAGCGTTGCTATAGTAACTCCGATCTCGCTAAAACTTACTTCATCTTAAACTTTCATCCATCTTTAACAATGTCGCAACGGTTGATTTTCTATTGGATCGGCTTGCGATGTCGTTTTCCTTCTTCAAACTTGAAAGGTACCGACACTGAAAAACCGGGTCGGGCCACCTTAAATCATGCATTTATAATAACTTGCATAAAGTCAACAAGAATAGATAAGTACTATAGATAACAAACTTGCAACGCACACACCGTAGCTTGCAATTATTCTTATTCTGTGTAGCAAAAGCACTTAAAAAGTAAGAATAAAAGTGTTATTGACTTTAATGCTTCAAAAAGTGCGAACAATTTCTAATTATACCCGAGCAGTGTTTTTCTGAAAAATTAAGCTCGTTTGCTCCAATTATGTCAAAAATTGTGCTAGCACAATCTGCCAAGCCCTAGCCGCAGGGGTTCGAACCCGCGACCTCGCTCAACGGTGAGGCGGTTCTTAAGCGAATAATTATGTCATATATTCTATAGTCAGATGTACATATTAATTATGATTTTCACTGTCTCCTTGCAGAGATCTTTTTGAAGATGGTCTAAAAAACGGCAATGGAGTACTGACATTGGATGCATTCATATATTCTTATGAGGTATGTGTAGTTAATAATAAAATATTAGAGTGAATTTCCTATGAGTGTGAAAACTCTGAACTCTGAATTTCTAACGAGACCTGAAACAACCATGGGGGCTGATCAAAGCCAGGTCCCGGCTAATCCACAGATCGAATTGGAATATAGCGCGTTGGTTTTTGTGGAGGGAAGAAAACCGGAGAACCCGGAGAAAAACCCTCGGAGCAATCAACTCACATATGGCGCTGCGTCCGGTAATCGAACCTGGGCCACAAAGGTGAGATGTGAAGTGCTTAACCACTGCGCCACCCCGGCTCCCCAGCTCCCCAAAGCAGCACGACTGTAGCTGTACGACTTATGAAAAAGTTGAAATGTGCTGTTGTCTGTGAATATACTTCGGTGTGAAATAAAGGGATTAAATTCCATTGGGAAAGTGACTCATGTTACATCATTTTCAAGGGATGTTGGAAAGGAAAGCTTGAACCTTTTTTTATCTGAGAATAACAGGAGTACAGTCAATACTGTCGGGACCGCGATTTGGTGTACAGCGGGAGTCAATGTTTCAAGATCATGCGCAGTTGTACAATTCCTTTGTTTATTTGGCGGGAAAGATTTTAGACGAACAAAGTATTTGTACAACTACGCATCATTGAAACTGGGTTATAATAGACCTTTATCACGCGGCTGCCATCTTGAATAAAATCATTGTCCATGCCCGTCCAGCCTCGTTCTAAAACGTATTGAACCGAGGCTGGACGGGCATGGACAATGGTTTCATTCCAAGATGGCCGCCGTCTGATAAAGGCACGGAGACGAGACAATTCTCAAACTCGAGATATCAAACACTAACGCTAAAACAATGAGGAGGGGGGTGGGGGTCACTTTTTACAGGGGGTTATACATGGGAGGTCATGTCATGGAGTCAAAAGGGAGGTTAATACAGTTTACAGTTATTTCAAGAAGGCTTTGTCGTGCACGTTGAATTGTGGATCGCAAGACCGAAGTGCGTTATGATCGATGTGTCTGAGTATAAAAATAATAATAATAATAATGGCCATATTTATATAGCGCCATATCACCACAGTCTCATATCGCTTTACATATTACTGACATATCCCGTCAGTGAATTTTTCGGACTGCGTATATTCAGCTGACTGTGGGGAGCCGGGGTGGCGCAGTGGTTAAGCGCTTCGCCTCTCCTCTGGGGACTGGGTTCGATTCCCGATCGCGGCGCCACATGTGAGTTGAGTTCGTTGGTATCTCGCCCTTGCTCTGAGGGTTTTTATCCGGGTTTTCCACCTCCACAAAAATCAATGTTTTAAATTCCAATACAATCTGTGGTTTAGCTGGGCCTGACTTTGATCAGCTCCTAAAATTCAGATTGACAGATTCACTTTTTCTCAATATTTTTAGCGGCGTGTCTTGGGCCAGGTTTTGGAATGCTCCATGCAGTGTACACAATGTTCTATACAACCTTTTAAAGCCGTGATAGTTGTTACTAAATAGCCTCTTTTTTTTCAGAAAAGTGGCGGATCGGAGAAGGTTGCACGTGAATTATTCGCGATGTTAAAAAGTGAAAAGGAAGAAAGTGCAACTGAAGAGGAAGTCAGAAGGCATTTGGATGAAGTGCTTAAGCTGTTTGAGAAAACTAGAGACGATGATAAGTCAGGTATGCCAAGTTCTTTGCTTGAAAATTCAACTTTGCTCATCAATATTTAACACTTAAAGCAGTGTGTGACAAAAATAAGAAAAGCAGCTTGCTTGCCTGGGTTTAGTAGCCTGAAGCAATGCAATGCCTATAAATCTTATATTTCAGCCAATCAGAGCTCAGGTTTACTATGAAATACAGGGCGGTATTTCATGGTTTTTCTATGAAATACAAAGCGGTATTTCATGGCTAGGTCAAGGCCAATCAAAATACAGGAAATTTTGCGCCCTTTCTTTATCAGCCAATAAAAAATCAATATTTTGAATACATAATTAGTCTGCAGACGCGCGCGGCCGCCACTCGAAATTAGTGTTTTCCGGCGAGAAAATTCGCAGTCTATCGTCCGGTAAGTTACTTTGTTTTCGTGATAAATCTTCTCGTAAATTTGTTCTTTATAGGATAATATGGTTATTTCATGGTTTTCTATGAAATACTGGCAAACATTTCTCGTGAAATATTCGCCCATATTCCATACAAAACCATGAAATAACCAGTAAATACAATAAACTTATAGAGGAAAGACGTATTAACCTTACAGTTATCTAACATACGGTCCTCAAAGCGGAAGCTGAATTACCAGCCCTAGGCTATCGGACAGCACTAACGACACGCCTTGCTTAAAATGCCTGTAAACCAATTTTTGTTATCATTCTACATTAAGGAAATAGTTGAATAGTAAAATAGTTCTTGATTTGAGTGTTTCGTCTGGTTATAGAGGTTTCTATTTCCAATATGCTAATTATGTAATGTCACAGGAGGCCAACAAAAGGCCACTTCTCATTGTGAATGAAACTATTTCTTATTTATACCAAATATTTGGTAAAATCACTGATATAAGTCCCAAATATAACATGGATGTGTTGAACAAAATATTAATCTCTGTCAGCACGTTTTTGTATAATAAATGAGGCCTCCTGTGACATGACGTCATTAGCATATTGGAAATAGAAACCTCTGTAACTCATAAATGCAACACTCAAATCAAGAAATATTTTACTATTCGCCTATTATTATATTTCCTTGATGTATAATCGATTTCAATTATAAAAACAATTGGGCTTATAAATAGGCACTTTTATGACTGGTCCAGAGGGAAACTAAGTTTTGTTTCCCTTTGTCTCAGGAAACTTGAGATTCCATCAGGAGGGAAAGTAATTAAAGTAAAGGTTCACTTACAGCGCAAATTCTATATGGATATCAGTGTTTCTGCTAGAAAACTTATTGTTTGGGATTTTTGTCCCATGATAGGTATTTGGCTTAGGACATTTAGAGGCAAAATCGGCAGGCCAATTTGTTTTGCATATTGTGATGCGTTTTTCTGCATTTTGAAGCATTTTGGGAAAGGTCACCCCAATTTTTCTTTACATGTTAATGTGTTGTACATGATATTTTCATGATTTCCAGTACAAAAACAACTCGAAAGCAAATGAAATATTATTTTATTGCATGTACAGAAATTTATTTCGGACAATTCGGCAGGTTTCCAATGGCCAACGGCAAAATGAATCACTGGGATACATTGACATGCACTTCACAAGGGAGGACTCGAGATATGGACTGTTATTGTGGTGCAGCCGTGCAGTTTACAGTCATAGTGATTGTTAGTACCTCCGAATACAGGCTGTTGGGTCGGGAGACAATCCCCTACTCTTTCATGAAATAGCACAACATTTTCTAGACGTTGGGGTGTCGTTTCTCAAAGCCTCCCCCCACTAAGTGATCGCGGACTCACTGAAACCCCCACGGCTTGAAACCGAGCCTACCCAGTCAGGCGGTAAGGGGGATGAGTGGGGTGGGTAGGGGTGAGAGGATGAGTGGGTAGGGGTGAGGGGATGAGTGGAGTGGGTAACGGTGAGGGGATGAGTGGAGTGGGTAACATGGTGGGATATCTGGGGTGGGTAGGGGTGAGGAGATGAGTGGGTAGGGGTGAGGAGATGAGTGGGTAGGGGTGAGGGGATGAGTGGGTAGGGGTGAGGGGATGAGTGGAGTGGGTAACGGTGAGGGGATGAGTGGAGTGGGTAACATGGGGGATATCTGGGGTGGGTAGGGGTGAGGAGATGAGTGGGTAGGGGTGAGGAGATGAGTGGGTAGGGGTGAGGAGATGAGTGGAGTGGGTAACGGTGAGGGGATAGTGGGTAGGGGTGAGAGGATGAGTGGAGTGGGTAACGGTGAGGGGATAGGTGGAGTGGTGGGTAGTGGGGAGCCATGTAGAGCGGAGCCATGTAGAGCGGGAAAGATACGTTTCACCGAATGCAAACATCCGATTTGCTTTCTGTTTTTCAGGTATTTACTACGACAAGGAGTTCAGGGAAGATAAGGACATAATGAAGTCTACGAAACCTGCTAAGGACGAGGACAAGAAAGAGGCTGTACCGACAACACAGGAAGACCGCGACGAGTTGTAGTAACGCTAAAACTACCTGGAGCCTTTTCGACTCTCTAGCTTTGCGACCATCCCCTTGTGTATTGTTTCTTTTATTTCTTGTTAACACATGAGAAAATACATCAATATGGAAATACTTTGACCAAATAATAGTCTAGTTGTCACCAGAAAGTCAAATAGGGGGGGGGGGGGGGGGGGTGCAATGGCCCCCTTCCCAAAGAAACCCCTCCCCCGCCCCAGTGGCGTAGGGAGTGTGTGTGTTTGGTGGGGGGGGGGGAGGGGGCAGTTGCTCAGTCTGACAGAAGTCATAAATTAAAATGAACCAAAAGTCATCATTTTGCCCCCCTCTACCCCAGTTTTCCACAATTTTAAGGAACTCCCTACGCCCCAGTATTGCCCCTTTCCCATTGCTTCATCCAATTAAATTTAGCGACTGGAGGTTACTCACTGGTTTAAAATTTAAACATACCCTCGCCCTCGGAGTCTCGAATATGTTTTCCCCTTTGTTTTCTGAATTTGATCTCAACCCCTTTTTTTAACATTTTCCCCATTTCTGATTTTGCCTGACATTACGGCATTAATGCTTGCAATAACTCTGGTAGTGATTATACCCGACAAATTTGAAATAGGACAACATTGAACCAAGCTAAAGAGGTCTGACACGTGACATTCTCCAGATAACTCAGACAAAGAACTCAAAATATTTAGACGTTACTTTCATCACCGGTAGCGTTTTGTACAGCGGTCATGTAAATAAAGATTAAGAATAAAATATGTTTAGTTTTAACGTATGAAGTATACATTTAATTGTGGAATTGTAAAGAAATCTGAGAAAAATATACCGGAATGGTTCGATTTTGCGCCGATAAGGGAGCAGGTCAAAACACATGCCCCAGATGGGGAGCCATTTTTTTACCAGACACAGCTGTCAGCGCAGTGTACCACCCCCACCCCCCATATTTGACTATCTATTTCCATTCTCGGGGAGCCTAGGGACAATTTTAATACATCAAATGAAATGATAACGTAAGACAAATCATGCAGTGTATTTGTTTCTAGATTATACCATTTAGCTTTGGAGATATTTAATAACTTTTTTTTTAATTGAGTTTTTTCTCCAGAGGGGATGGCTGGCAGCAGCCCCCACCACCCTGCCCCAAGACTGACCCATTTTGGGGCAGGGGGGTGAGACTGCTCCCTAAAAGCCGTTTGCAGGAAACAGTCACGCCTGAAAGAGTCTTGATATCAAGATCTAACATTGGATAAATTATCCACACTTTCTTCTTCGTTTTCTCTTAAACTCGCCCCGTGTAAGGTTATCCGGAATCATCCACTGCCCGGAATCTTTGTCTTTACTGGCATCTCTGTTTACAAGCATTAGGCTCTAAAGAACAACCACCTCTTTGATTGCCTAAACAACCTATGTTTCTTTAGACAGCGAAAGTGATGATGATGTCGGTTGGCAGTCTAGCCACGGATGCCGACTCCGAGGAGGGCTTGTGACTAGAGAGATCAGGCAGAGGGCAAAACCCGTATGGAAATGTACTTGGACCTTGAAAAACTGAATGAAGCTGCAGCAATGTTTGCATTCCTTACGTCCTCAGGAGGAGTTTTGCCCAAATCACACGTTTTTTTACGAGCAAGTACATTCGTTTCGTTTCGAAAATGAAAACAAAAATGCATGGATATATTTGGTGTGTATCTACAGACGAAATGGCACTGAAGCCTGCTTTAGAGTATTCCTCGATACATCGTTAGATTGTCGGACTTGTGGAGCCGGAGCAACTTTCGTACAAAGAGATAGATAGCAGAGCTAAACGCAGTTTCCAACATGGAAATATTAAACTTTCTAGAGGAGCACCAGTTCGTTATGCAAGCAAGAGATCCGAGTGGCCTCTGGATGACAAAGTCAACTGTCCCGTCGACGTGTTCTATTGCGGAAATAAGGGTGGAGCAGACTAGAAGAACTGTATGATAAAATAATCGGTGTGTCACAACGCTGTTCTAGTTGCCTGAAATCAGACTGGCACACACTTCTTCGTCCATGCAACTTATGTATCAGAGACCCTAACAAAGTCTGCACAATGAAAGTTGCCACTGGTTTGGTCGACGGACTGTGATCCAAAGCAAAAGATCTTCATGAACACTTTGCTTGATGTGATATCGATAAAGACAAATACCCGTATCTAGTTCCTGACTGCCCGATTAACATAACGTCTGTGCGTTCTGCTGAATTTTGGTATTGGATTGATCAGTATTGATGGCTTTCTCGTCAATGTGAGGTTGTTACTATTACTGAGGAGAGAAAACGAAGAAATGAAGAAAAGCGTCTCTCTGATCTAAGCTATTACGCAACAAAGAAGGAAGAAGGTTCAAGATGCCATGTCAGACAAACTTGTCAGCACTACTTTAGTTCCAGAACTGGAATTTAAGTACTGAAAAAGAAATAGAACAGGTCTTCTAAACTACCCAGTTGGCTTGGCCTTCTTCTCCAAAACAAAGCAAGCTGTTTGTCACCGATCGTTTGCGTCATGCTATATTGATGGTTGACATCATGGATCATAAAAAGACTTGACATGCACTGCCCAGCAAATGTTTCTTTAATTGCTGGTGGTGTTGAGCCTGATCATAGCAATGGATATGGCAGAAATGCCAAATTTCGAAGTCCAGCTGGCGTTGTAGCCGTGAAGGAACAATTGTACATTTGTGATCAGGGGAACCGAAAAATCAGAGTGGTAGACATCAGATCTCTTTTTTGCCATGCTTCCCAGATCCCGCGCGAGGAAGAAAGCGTTAGTGAAGAAAAAGATTGTGCTACTCGCCGTGTACGGAAATTCCATATTGAAGACTTAACTCTTATGCCGGAAACCAATGTTCCAGATTTGAATTCTCCATTTGCCATATGTGCATCCAACAAGGATGGACTTCAACTGTTTGACTCGGACGTTCACATGAATAAGGTTTTCTCGATCAATATCCAGCATAACGAAGAAGGACACATTATAGGACACGTGAACGTTATGATATCATTTGAAAAATCCAGTGTTTTAACTGCATTAGCTTTAACGCGTGAAGAAGATCATATGATAGTTTGCGACAGTAATGAAAACAGGCCACATGTTAATCTATATGAAGGAGGTCGGAGATTAAGGTCAATTTCAAACGTTCCCGGTCCCATTGGTATTGTGTAAACTGAAAAAGGAGATGTGTTTTCTCTCCTCTGGAAAGAACATTCCATTTATAGTTTAAAGGAAGACGATCTCCTGCTGGGCAAGAGTCAACTGAAAAGAGTTTATGGAGGTAGTGATCGAGGACATCACGATGGCATAGATAGCACTTGGAATATGCCTTCTGCCATGTGCTCATACAGAAACACTATCCTGGTGTGCGATACAGGAAAAAAAGCCGTGAGAATGTTAACTTCAGCAAAGGGGACTCGTTCCTCTTCAGAAATAAATGGCCAAATATGCAAACATCTTTAGACTGGACAGAAAGGCAAAGTATTTTAATGATCACCTAAGGCACGTACAGGAAGAAGTTGCATTCTTCGCAAGTACTAGTCACGAAACAGAAGCCAAGGAGATGACGGGGAAGGTAAATACCAACGGCCCGGGTATGACTGTTCCAAAAACAACAAGACTGTCATTCTGGATTGTCCTAGATTCCCTAACAAGTCTTTGCAACACCATGATGGAGATTGGTCAAGAGCACCTTACTGATGGCATCTCGTGTGAGAGCATGAACACCCTACGTGTGGAAAGCTTCTTTAAGGGTATTCATGCCGCCCATGACATAATAATAGTAATAATAACGGTTTAATCAGTGGCATATCCACGAGGTGGCTCTTCATCCACTGATGGGCCTACGATTTAACGTCCTTATCCGAGAAGACGTGAAGGTCTAACCATTTGCAGCTAAAACAATAGCACGTTATGCATATGCAGGAGAGTTCGTTGAGTGGAAGACGACATGTTCCGAATATACCAGAAGCACTTCTCATATTTCACAGGGTCGAATTCATTCAATCTTAAGAAAGTGATTACTAGGAGTAATCCCCGAACCTAAACTCCCGACCTAATAAGCAATCGGGCATTAGTGAAGGAACTTGAAATGCTGATGAAGTCAGGAGAAGAGAAGAAGTGATGAGGGATTTTTTCAGAGAGTACGGAAGGGCGGGTATCAGGCAAGCAAATGTTCGTTGTAAGACAAAAGAGTTACAGAAACTCTTCCATATGCGCTGAGTATGCGCCCAACTGTCATTTCGCCATCGTCAGCAGACCTTGACGTAATTACGGCGTGTCACACGATGGATGTCAGGAATGATGTGCGAGGTGCAAATGTGAGAATCCAAATTCTTTACCAAAAAGATGATGTAGTCGCTGAAATACACAATCGACGGAGAGAGGTATCACCCTACTGGTTAGCAGTTCTATTACAGGACGTCCACATTGAAGCGGATAGTGGAAAGTATGTAACGGGTACTAAAGTGGCACTTAAATGTGGCACTTATACACGTATGGTGAAGTCTGCAATGAAAACTCCCCAAAGTGAATTTTGGCAAAAGAACTTGGCTTTACTTGTGAACATCCCGGAAATGTTAGTCCATCGCCTGAGGAAGGCATCAGGCTGTGCAGGATAGCGAATGGCGATGACGAAAATCACATACGCGAGGATGAGCAGAAGACGGAGTTGGAGAGCGAAGGAGTAAGTCATGGAGGGCAGATTCGTCACTTCCACCAAGACTGGAGGGTGTGAGCTTGTCGGGAAGAAGAGCAACTCGTTTTATTTCGGGTTAAGCCATTTATTGTGAGCTGCAAGCAGTCGTGTATTGCTGGTCGTTCTACTGCTAGTGCGTAAGAGGAAATTCGGTTACAATTCCATTGCCGTTAGCGATTCTTCATGTATGCGTTTACCTGCGCTACTTCTGGAACCCGAGAGGACTCTTCTTAACAGGTGCGCAAACAAATTAATTGTTTGAGTCATGAATTTATCACTTAGACCTCGATAGACCCATATGCATTTCGAACGGCGTTGAATTATTCTTGGGCTTTTCTTATATGAAACAATAATGGATCATTTTCGCTAGTGACGTCACACGTCGGTCACGTGGTGGTCTGAAACAAGACCAGAAAAGCTAACTCGTTCACTGTACAGCGCTTGGCTTTTCTCCTTGTTTTTGCCGATTTTGAAGCAGGATACTTTCCAAAAAGGTATATTCACGAGGCGGCTTTTGATAACTATTTTGTAAGGTTCGATTCTACACATGACAATATCAACTTTTAACTTGGGCCCCAGCCATATCGAAATACCTTTGAATATAAGCCAAAAGTAAAGACATGTACAGTTGTCTTTTTAAACAGACGACTGAATATGTTGAAGGTGTATACTTTTTTCAGAAACTTTGAAGAAATATAGTGGAAAAATGAAAGTGAAAAACATCTTATTACATTCAGAATGCATGATTGTAAGATTTCGATGGATTACCTTAAGTTTGTGTGTCGTTGGCATGGCTGAACAACCTCAGCTACAACAACAGCTACTTTAGCTTGAATGCTTTGGTATTTTTCTCTAAAATGTTTTAGTAATTATTCCTATTGATTTTTTTCAAGTTGTACGTTTATAAATTTTCCGCTGAAACAATAATAGAAAGCGTCGAAATCATTGGGGGAATTTTGGATTCCACGAGTCTGAAATCCGGAATCCACGATGGCGGAATCCAGAATCCAAGACACTCTTGGATTACCTTACATGGGCGATTAAATGGTACATTCATTTGAGAAGCCGCAACACACACTCGTACTTGTGTTTGACCACAAAATCAAAATACCGCAAACTGAGTTTAAAAAATTCCGCTGCGCGTCGTGTTTCAACTTCAGTTCTCAGCGTTTTGATCTCGTGATCAACACTTGCACGAGTGTTTGATATATAACTTCAAAACGTTGTTTTAGAAAGGGAAAGTAGCATTTAACAAACAGGTTTTTTGCTATGACACTACCGATTACGTACAAGTTCCTTTAAATAAATGAAGTGAGATTTTTTTGCCATCCAATACAACCACGTGATCCTGCTTTCAAATAAGTGTGCCTATTCCAATTAGCATCTACATCCCCCTACGCATCCCAAAAAGCACTCCTAATGGTCCGGCTGGGGTTTGAACCTGCGACCTCCCGCATGACAGACCGAAGCTTAACCACTGATCTAACCGGGAGGCGATTATAAAAACAGCGGTTATATAAACAACGGTCGTAGTTTGCCGTTTATTATTTCCAGGGGCGTAGCTATGGGGGGTCCTAGGGTGCCCGTGACCCCCCCCCCCCCCCCTCCCCTCCCCCCCCCCCCCCCCCCCCCCCTCCGGGTAAATTATTGAATGAATAGCATGCCCCGTTCTCTCGTAGAGGTAAGCGCCTCAGTCCTCAGTCTGGCGCTCGTGTCGGGACCTCCCCCTCCCCACCCCCCCTGGCAAAATCGCCAAATTGGTTTGCATTGATAAAATCAAATATAATATGTGATCCTTGTAGAACTACCAAAAATACACTCAACCCAAATTTTGGAACAGATTATTTCTTAACGGAGCTGTGTACGACAATTTTACAGTACTTTGTACGCGGCCGCCATTCTGGGACACCAACATGGCGGCCATAAGACGAAAATACAAATAAAGCTTCATTTCCCATTAAAATCATTGGGTTTCACTTCAAAACCCTTTGAATGCAACGTTACGAGAATATTCCTAAATGATTCATGGAGATACACCTGCAATAACATGCCTTTCAAAGTTTGATATACCGACGATTTTTATTGGTACACGGAAGCGAGGCTAATAATACGTGGCCAGAGGTCCTTATTTTCGATTGAGTGTCGTAATATAAAACTAAAGTAATCACAGAACCAATCACTGAAAGCAAGTAAAAACGCAATAATAATAATGAAATTACATTGCGCGAGTTCCATATGTATATATGTTCAAATGGCATTATAATAGTCATAAGACGAACTAGTAAAAAGCTATCTAAGCAATCGTCGTCAGCAAACAGTTATCGGACAAGTTTCATCAAGTATTCGGAAAGTGTCTGTTGGGGTTCCTCAAGGTTCCATCCTTGGCCCCTTATTGTTTTCTATTTACATTAATGATTTGCCCAATTGTCTTAGGCATACTTCGGTAACATTATTTGCCGACGATACAGCCATGTACTGTTCTTCGAATTCTGTTAAGGACTTAGAGTCTATGCTTAATGAAGACCTAAAGAACGTAGCACAGTGGCTTTACAATCACAAGCTAACTTTGAACACCGCAAAATCTAAGTTTATGCTTATTGGAAGTTCACAGAGGTTGAAATCCCTTGACACGATTAGTGTACAAATCTACGACAAAGATCTTGATAGAGTAGATTCATTCAAGTACTTGGGCGTCGTCATAAATGAAACCCTTACCTGGAATGACCATGTCGACTACGCCAACAGCAAGGTTAAACAAAGATTAGGGATACTAACCAGGATCAAGTACTTACTTCCCGCTTCTGTTAGAGAACTTTTTAGCAACACAATGATCTTACCAATCTTAGATTATGGCGACATTGTTTGGGGAGACAAAAGCAATACTACTCTAATGAAATCCCTTCAACTTCTTCAAAATAGAGCAGCAAAGCTAATTTTAAATAAGTCCAAGCACTCTTCTGCTTCAGAGGCCTTGGAAGAACTTGGCTGGGATTCCTTATCAGAGAGACGCAGAAAGCACCGTATCTTATTTGTTTTTAAATGCTTAAATGGTTTTATAGACTGGGATTTTACTTTTACTTTTAAGAGAGACATGCACGACTACAATACCAGAAGTAAGAACGACATCTATAAGCTTAAATCTCGTAGCTCGTTTGGCCAACGTCGCCTTTGTTTTCATGCCATTCATGCAGGACTGGAATTTGCTATCTGAGAGCACGAGAAACATTCTAAATCTAGATCAATTTAAACGATTTATCTAGTTACTTATATATAGTAGTACGTTATTGTTGTTATTATGTTTATAGCTATTTTTTAATTAATACCTTATATTACTAGATTTTAACCTTTTATAGATTCATAGACATTTTTATATTTTTATGTTTCTACACTAATACAGGACCTTCCTGAAAATCACCTTAGGGTGAGGTTTGCTTCCTGTATAAATATTTAAATTATTATTATTATTATCATAAAACATTAGATAGATAGATAGATAGATAGATAGATAGACTGGTTTATTTGAGTCACTTCGCAGTAAGAAAACTGAATTGCGTAACTATTACAAATTGTGTACAACTCTAAATGATACTGAATAATATAATTAACTACTACAAAACTAGGTACTACTATGAGAACTACTATAGCTAGAATTATTATAAAAATTATATATGGCATTAAACGAATTCCTACATAACTACTACTGAATGTATGATAGCTATAGCCTTATAACACGTTGTAGGCATTACAACTGGAAATAATAAACGATTTAGAGAACCGTTTGGTTTTTGTGCATGGGACCGAAAAAAGCCTTTGTTTCCTGAGGTTATACCTAATATTGGAGTTGGCTTTGGGTAGGAGATGTTTCAACTTATTCTCAGGATTCTTGCTTATAGCTTGGAACTGTTTCCTAGTTAACATTTCGTGATGGTCATTACATGATATAGTTATAAAATAGCACTACGACTACATAACTATAGGGCCTCACACTTTTATTGAGTTTGAGGCTAGACTAATAAAACGCCTTCTAATAAAGGTGGGTCCCCAACTTAGACTTAAAGCAACCGATCGAATTTGCGCTCCTGGTCTAGATCTCTACTGGGAGCGCGTTCCATAATTTTGGAGCAGCACAAGTAAAAAGCACGGTCTCCAAGAGTAACTGTGGTCCTTGGGTAACTAAGTAATAAAGTAATAAAGTAGTGTCATCAGAATTTCTAAGATTATCATGAGCGTGATGGAGGCCTATGCATAATTAATTGTGATAAGCTAAGTGTAAAGGTGCTAACCATTAGGGACTGGTCATTATTTAGCCGTGGGGAGGGGCGCTAACTAGATTTGTAGGGGGGTCCGACTATTTTTTTATGCTTCCATTTAGGGGTGTCAAATTTTTATAGTGCCCTCGGAAATGGTCTGAGTATTTGAATCTTATCCTTTCCTAGCAAAATTTTTATTGAAGGTACTCGCCAAATTTTGAAATTCCCGCCATTTTTGTATCAGCCATTACGTAAACTACAAAAGGACTGGGCCTGAGCATGCAAATTTAAACGAATTCAAGAAAGACCACATGAAAATTATTTCGTTTACCGAGTTTGACGACATTAACTACCATAAAAGACTGGCACCGTGGTCCGCAGTCACGCAGTCGAATGATTAGCATATTTATCAACTTCACTGCGGGACTGCGGACCACGGTGCCACTTAGTTAGCTGCCTTATTATAAATTCAATCACTTCACTGCGGCACTGCGGACCACGGTGCCACTTAGTTATATGCCTTATTATAAATTCAACAACTTCACTGCGGCACTGCGGACCACGGTGCCACTTAGTTAGTGGCACCGTGGTCCGCAGTGCCGCAGTGAAGCGATTGAATTTATAATAAGGCAGCTAACTAAGTGGCACCGTGGTCCGCAGTCCCGCAGTGAAGTTGATAAATATGCTAATCAGTCGACTGCGTGACTGCGGACCACGGTGCCAGTCTTTTATGGTAGCTAAAAAAGTGACAGGGTATTCTAAAGTCTAGCCCCATACTGAACGCTCTTGGAATGCTTGCTATTCACAGGTAAACAAGAAGGGAAGGTAAACGAGAGAAATTTTTTTTTTGAGCGCTCCTACTCGGGCTCGAACTCGTAACCGTTTGCGTGTTACCTGCAAGTAATAAGTTACCTGCAAGTATCATAGAACTTTCTCATAATCCTTTTGCGCGTCGACTCAAGAAGAACAACCTATTAAATAAATTAAAATTTACGCTTTTCCAGCAATTAAGCATTAGTGAGAGAGACGCTGCACTTGATCCGTAACATTTTATATTATCTTACATCCTAGATCCTAAAACGTTTCTTAATTCTGAAATTTGTACATGTGTACAAATACCATGTGTGAACTGCCTGTGTGTGTTTATACCCTGTTGTATATGTATATATATCATTTTTAATTGTATTTCTTTCATACACGACCACATCAGCAATTGTGCTGCGTTTAAACAAATCGTGTTTAAATAAAGGTTTTTGTATTGTATTGTATTGTATTGTTGTGCAGTGTCGGTGCAGACGTCATGACCACTACACTAAGCGCGTCTACCGCCGTTCGGAATTTGACAATTGTTTATCTTTATCCTTGACTGGTTAAATTGGTTAAATTGAGGATTATAATCAATTCTAGCCATTTTGACAATTGATGATATTTATAGTCAATCTAAGGGAGATAACGTGTTGGCGATATTTTGGACTGAGCTATGTATAACGAAAATATATAACGCAGCCTGGTACGGAATGCGGGCTCGCTGTGCTGACACCGAGGAGAGGGACTGAACTTGAAAGCCGCAAGCGCATGCTTTCAAAATGGCGGACTTTCCCTCGGATGTTCACTTTTAACACCGCACTTGGCAACTCCACGCGATCAAAACTCCTTCACAAGAAAGCTACGCATATACGCTATCTTGCTACATGATAAACCTTTGTTAAATATGGCCGTAAACCCACACAAATGGTTCAAGAAAAGAAATCACGAAGATGATGACTTCGATGTTGTCGTTGACGTTGTCGACGTCGTTGATAAAGAAGAACCGGATATTATGGAAACTGAACCACAATCTGTGCTTGAAAAGGACGACTGGAAGGTCAAAACTTTGGATGAAATTCTTCAAGAAAAACGCCGAAGACTTGAACCAAGAGCGACCGAGAAAGATGAGGAACGGCTCAGTCCACGAATAAGTTCTAAGGGTTCCAGTCCCTTGTCAAGAATCGAGTCAAAGTCTTCTTCTAAACGTGGGTCGCCGACTGCAGAAGTGATCTACCAGTTGAGTCCCGTGCACAGCAGTCCGTGTAAGTTTTGATCCCATTCCGTGAACTACTGCTCCAATGTCCACAAAGCTTGACACCAGAACGCCTAAATACATCAATTATTGCTCACTAGATCGAGAATGTATGTTAAACTGGATTCGGTAAACTACATGTAAATGAAAACTTCGCTAAATTTTCCATTATAGTTCAGGGCCCGGTTCCTGAAAGCCTGATTAGCGCTAATCCAGAGTTAATTACCATGACAACTAATATGTTTTGTTGAGAGTTAATCCAGGATTAGCACTACTAATCCAGCTTTCAGGAAACGGGCCCAGTTGTTCGAAGCAAGGTTAAGCATTGACCCTGGGTTAAATCGCTAACCCAGGGTTAAACTGTACAGATTACAATTACAGATTTAGCGCCCCGGCTCAGGTGTATTTAGACTCCATTGCGTACAGTGGAGCGACACATCCGGGTAGTTTTAAGCCAAAAAGTGCCCAATTCAAAATCTCTGGTTGATTGCTCACGCAAATTTACAAAGGAATTGCCTAAAAAATGTTTCAGTAGGGCCACTTCAGGCTTCTTATGGAACATATAGTCGCATTATATCACTTAGGTATCGTCGGGAAATGATTCTATAATGCTTAAACGTTCTTCCTGTGAATTTTTAGAAATATCTGATAAATATTTCTGGTAACAAATGAAGATTTTAAAAGGGAACCTTGAATATTTACTAGGGTAATGATGTTTCAAAGTTCCTGGGAGACCAGAAAACTCAGACTACTTCTCCGCCTTCAAAACCATCCCCACACAATACCCGACTTAAGTGCTTAATTAACGACTAAAGCTTGTCAGCGCAACACAATAGGAGTTGTACGTTTTTTACACACGCTTAGGGTTTAATCCTGGGGGAAACTTCTGTTAAATAGATACTATAATTCAAAGGTACGCTGAAGGATTCCCGTGCCAATAAAGCACTTTTTTTAATATAAAAACAACTCCAAGTCATTTCGATACCAATTCCTAGTTCCTATGAAATGCAGGTAACCGATCGTTTCGCCCGAGAGACAATTCGCTTGAGGTCCATTCGCCCGAGTCCAGAAGTCGATTTGCCCGACATTGGATTAGTTCAACAGCTGAAGAGTCCGAACTCTTCAACTAATCCATTTCACATAGTATAACTAGTTTGAAGAGTGTGAAAGCTTGTAATGTATACTATCCCCTTTAAAACATTTCAGCATTGCTGTTTTAAACGAGAGAATAGAGAAATGGGGGAAACTTACTTCAACTCAGAATGGCTTTGTTCATTTGTTTATGACAAAGCCAGTATACCGACTTGAAAAAGTTTCACTTCGCAAATTACTGATCACTTGTAGATCACCAACTTAATAAGTTATTCCCTCGTGTTTTTACTCATGTGTGATCGAGGTTAACGCTAAACAGCAAATGAAAGAGTGAAAATAACCATAGACGCGTGCTTCAATAATTTTAACTTTGTGTTTGTAAGTAAAGTAGATTGGAAAGCATTCACTCTGACATGTTTGTCACCGGCATGCAAAGTTGCAGAAGAGTAATGGAGTTTTTCGGTACTTTGTACTATTTTTTTGCTTTATCGCTGTTAATGACTGGAAGTGGCTTCAACCCCGGGTTTCAAACCCTTCAAATACGAACACAAGTGAAAGCAAGACTTTCGAATAGGTTCACAAAACCTTTTTACAGCTACTGAACCTCTGTGATCTCTCAATTATTTTACCAGAGGGGTGGACAACATTTGTGAGTTGTAAGCTGCAAAGAAACTTGCTTCCTTGCAAGTCGCCGATGCTGCTTCGTCTCATGACTTCAAGTCAGAAAACCTCTGTGACCAGGCTAGTGAACAATATTATTCTCTAAATCTGAAAGCAAAATACTACAAACTTCCCCAAAAAGTGTTTTTTAGAACTAAGCTCCAAAACTAAATCTCTCAATCATACCAAACAACATTAGGGAGCTTAACTGTAATTACATCTTTTAATCACAGGTGGCGCATTTGAAGAATATCTCTATTGTTTATAAAATGATACTCAATTAGCAACAGGATATGTTTCTGGCAGTGATTGACATGCGTCTTATTCGAAGTGGGACACTTGTATACCCATAACTATTTATGAACAGCCAATCAAGCAACGTTAAAAGGAATTGCTTATTCATTATATGGTAATCATTCCGCCTCAAGAGACTTTTCTCTACTGCAAGTAAATGTCGCGAAGAACAATAGGACTGTGCAATGCGTTCTATGAATTATTTGGGATTTAAAATGGTTAGGTTTTTTTTATTTGGGGGTTAGGTTTTTAGATGGTGCATACATTCTCTAGTGAGCGATTCCTGTATTTAGGAGCACATGCTTGACACTGACCCAATTTTTTTGGAAAAGTAAAAAAAAGTTGAAGAACAATATTTTTAACTACACCTCTTTTCCAAGCTCTCTACATATTAGTTTGTGGCCTTTCTCATGAAAATTGTCAATCCACAACTAGTCAAGGAAAAAGTAGTTGAGGAATACTTTTACGCAAGTCTTGAAGCTGACTTGGTTCCAAATCCCCTATTGACCAACCAACCCACCATCACGAAAGAGAGGATAATGGGAAACAAAGCATTTTATTGGGATATCCTAATTACTCTGGGCTAGCAGAAATATTTCTGATTGACAAGGTCACATGGCCAGTTGATGCAAAGTAATGGCGTAGTTGTTGACATTAATATTTTTAGTCAGGGAACAACCTTAACTTTTTTTGCTAGTAGGCTTAAATTTTCACTAGCCAAAGACACCTTTGTGCTAGTCATTAAAGCATGTAACGTTCGTTATATACAATCTATATTAGTTCTTCAAAAGGTTCTCCTTTAGAATCATCACTTAATCTTTTCAAAATGTTAGAAAAATTTGTGGAAGATAAGAAGTCTCTAATATCCATCGAAGCATTGGAAACAATAGTCAATTAATACAGACATACATATCTATTGAAACAAAAAAAACAAGATGGTGGCTTGATTTATGACAGTACTGTATGATGGATAAGCTAGAATCCAGTCTATTGTTTTTCAAAATGGCTATAAATCGCAAAGGAGTAATCATTTCTACGTAATTATATGCTAGTATTTGTGCCGTATAACAACAAAGGTATGATCATGGCATTTTCCATTTACTAGAAAAGTTGTCACAGAAAATTTAGTAGCCAACATGGATAGTAAACCAGCACCTTCTACTAGCCAAAACTGAAAATCCACTAGTATTTGGCTAGTTGAGTACCGTTAAGGTCGAGCCCTGTTAGTTTAAAATGACAAACCATAAAACTAAAGTACTGTATCCATGTAAATAATGAAGCAGATTAACTTATTGCTGGTTTGCAATCATTCCCCAGAGATTCAGATAACAAAGAGTGGTGGCCATGTTGGACGACAATAACAAAAGAATCTATTGGCGAATCTTTGTTATTGTCATCCAACATGGCCACCATGACATCAGTTGCAAACGAAGAATTTCAAGTTACAAAATCTGTGTTTGGAGGGGGACTATCCATGAAGGGTGACTATGTGCAGGGGGGTGTGTTACAGTACGACTACTGAAAGCGGGGCCACTTAGACAACGAGAACCAATCACATTGTAGAACGAAAACAAAGCATTACAACTTCGGTGACTTCAGCCAATCCGTTCTGAGTACAATACAATAGCACTTCAAACCTGCTTGAGTTTGGAATCCTTTCTTTTCATTCTGCAATGTGATTGGTTCTCATTGTCTAAGTGGCCCCGCTTTCAGTTGCACTGTAAAATGTGGGTAATGGTCATGGAGTGGAAAGGTAGCATTATACAAGAGGGGGGAGGGGGATTGCATGTACCAGTATCTATTTGGGGGGGGGGGGGGGGGCAGTACATGTATATATGGGAAACAACAGTACATGTAGGTTACTAGGCAGTTGCTCAAAGATATGTGATAAGACATTAATATTAAATGTATATGTATATCAATTCATCTCATTTTAGCATCTAACTGTAGTGGAACTCGGAGGAAACATGATGAAGATGAACTCCAAAAAGTGTCGGCACAAAGACCTTGGAAGGGCCCAGATGAAGAAGAGGGTGAGATCTTGAGTGATATCTCAGATTCTGAGGGTAATATTGGAAAACAGAGAAGGAAGAGTATTAGATCTGTTAGTACTGAAGACATTGAAATGGTTGAGGAATATCAGAAACCTAAAAGTCAGGAAGGTACGTAGCTGTTGCAGATAAATTTGTAATTTTTATATTTACCTAACTATTTTTTTTATCTACATGTATGTTACATGTAGGTTCAAGTCGGTCATGCAAAACATGGATAAATCCCTCAAATTACTGTAGTTGACACTTATAAGCTGCACTCACTTATACATTACACCCATAACTTTGACAACTTCACTAAGGGAGCGCGTCCAAATATCGGAATCGGTCCTGACCGATTCCGATCATTCGGCAATAGATCCGATTCCGATGTCACTGAAGGTCCACCCGATTGAATCGGTGCCGATAGAATGGGAATCGGAAATAAGTTACAGTATCGGTACCGACAGACTCGGAAGAATCGGAACGGAAATATGTATCAGTCTTTGATCTGTCAGATGACCTTCCAAATTGCTATGTTCACAACCGATTAAACCTGATCGTTACGCGTTAGGAAAATCACGGTTTTCTGCATTCGCTTTGAAATTTTTTATAAGCAACCAAACGAACTTTGAAGCGATTGCAAATAGCCGGGGCATTATTAAAATCCTAATGAAAGTTAATTAAAACTTTACTAAAACACGGACTAACGATAGATACATGTAGGAGATTTAAAACAGTGTACTGTAGATCGAAATGTTTGTGAGCTCCGCAAGCGGCGTGGAAATATGCCAGTTTCTTGCTACTTCAATGGTCGTTGTTTTAGTTTTGATATTGACACTTTTTTTCTTTGCTTCCCCAACTTCTCTAAATTTCTTCATCGTGTAGTATCATTAAAGATAGGACACGTGATATGTACACCAACATTAGCTAGCTGACTAGGAAGCCCGCACGAAACTTCGCTTCTTCGAAATGTCGCTTCGTAATTTCGATCCGTCCAAGATCAAGTTACTTTTTTCCGGCTCACTCGGTCAATTCGACCAACCTGATCGGTTGTAAACTTTATTTGGACTTTGACTAACTGAACTTTTCGGCTCATTTTCGAACGGTACAGGAGGACAACTGTAGAGTTTACTTCAGTTCAGTCAGTATAATCAGGCTAAGAATAGAAATCTGATACTTTGAACCCGCCGGAAGGGTAATATATGCGAAAGGAATGAAAGTGTTCAATTTTGTAAAGGTTACCGTATCAATAATATTCAGATCCGTCAGCCTTCCAGATCTTTGTAAAAGTCATTGCATGAAGTTTTCAAGTAAATTCGGACCATGCAGCATGCAGTTATCGAAATATCGTGAGCCCTAAAATAAACAAAACAACGGCTGCTCGCTAATAGTTCTCAGACCGGCGGTATGTGGCCCGCTTTAAAGCTTGACTCACTCGCTGAGCGCAAAGCATAACACCAAATAAACTTTTGCTTCAGTGTAGTTTCACATTTACGGCAGATCCTTGTCTTGTTACTAGTATTAAAAGGTTTCGGCAGAAATCATTGTAAATGTTTGCGTATAAAAATCTCAACTCTTCTTGGAGTCTGAATTTCCACGTGCAATCAGTCAGGCGTGAACGTGTCAGTCTGATATTTTACAGAACATCAACAGAGTTTTGAAGCAACGTTTGTCATATTGATCAAGACGTGCAAAAACTTCTATACTCTTCCCAGAAAACTTCTACTGGGAAAGTGCAATTCCTTTTGAATTAAAAGAGCTTTAAATGCATCGGATCAGATCAGTCAGTTCGCGTAAATGGAAATTAATTGCGCTCCCGCGGTATTTGTGTCAGAAATGAGACACGAGTCTGGTTCAGTGACAGTTCATGATTGATGGGGACTTTTATTATAAGAATCCGGTACGCAGGGTATTTACCAAAACCATCTTACTGTATAGCTGTACTTTGTAAAACTGTTTGTCATGAATTCGAATTTGTCACGCGTTAAATCGATCCTGGTGGAAGAAAGGTTAACATACGAAATTGTGCAATGAACACGTACGCTTGCCGAAATTTCTTCGAAATGCAATGCAATGTCCGTTGTTCTATCGGTTCGAATAAAAATGTAGTTCTTCATGTCTGTCTTGGGGTCTTTTTGTTGTTTTCCGAAGCGTGGGATCGCTGCCTAGCTGAGCAGCACGACAACTGAGTTCGGCTCCACTGAGTTCAACTCGGGTTTCATGTATGTCAACTCGTGATGGCGTAAGGGGCCGTCGACATATTCGAAATTCCCCGCTTAACGCACAACGGACGTTTAGGGGGGGGGGGGGGGTAAGGGCATGGACGTTAGTGTGCGGCATTTAGAACAAACACTTTTTCATCAATAGAAGTACACTTTTTAATCAAACGTTTCCAGTCGGCAGGATCTACATTACTCGCCAATCTCCATGCTCCTTTCACCGTAAGGAATCGCTGGTGTTTATCAACCAACACGTGAGCAAACCATTTCTTACATGATGCTTCACACCAGAATTCGTGAACACGGTTTTAACTAATTTGTTTGATTTTTAATTAAAATCCAGACATGTGATTGACGTTTTTGTCTAATTTGTTTGACTTTAATTAAAATTTAGAAATATGATTGACGTTTATGTCAATCAAAAGTCATGATCCTGTTTCTTTCGTTTTTCTGACAAATGTAGGAAAAAGCCAGCAAGAATTGTGTCAGGCCCTCTTTCCCTTCCTTCCTTAGAGGGGAGGGGTGGTGAAAAGGAAGGAAGAGAGGGACTGATACTCAGGTTATACTCAAAGGTATGGGCTCCCTGTGTTTTAGGCGCGAAAGCCTGGGTATGAGGACGAATAAACAACATGGCTCCCGGTTTGTAATGTTTTCCCTGGCTAGTTCGAGCGCAATTTCCGTTGAATTTCCCGGAAATTCCAACAACGTCTTTCGATTAGAAGTATCATGAAATACCTCAAACCTCCAGGTAAGTGAAACGCAGTTTTATAGTCGTGTCCGAATGAGTATTTTTGTCAATATCCGAAATGAGCTCGTACGGGAATTCAAGGTACTGACTGACTGTACAGTTGCAGCTATTAAAGCTTTAAGCTTGTTTTATACTTTGTTTATAAGTGAACTCCCGTGTATTTCATTACTGTTTTTTCTAGAATAAAACAATGGGTGGTCGTTAAGGGGGGAGGGGGGGGGGGGTCTGACCTTAACGTCCGTTGTGCGTTTAAGCGGGGAATTTCGAATATGTCGACGGCCCCTAAATCATGTTTACAAAAATTTAATAGAGCAACTTGGAAATCGGACAGATCGATGTGAGTTCCGAACAAGTCACTGTTATGTTCGATCGGATCGGATCGGATGTAATCGGATCGAATCGGAATATTTGCTATCGGAATCGGACAAGACTTGAAAGTACCTCTACATTTTCCCGATGCTCAAGTATCGGAAAGGGCATCGGATCCGATTCCGATAATCGGATTTCCGCCCGATATTTGGACGTGCTCCCTAACTGAAATTTGAAGTCTGAAGATGTTTTGGAAAAGTCTCACTTATAAGTGGCATAATGGTTTTAGCGATTTCTCCAAAACCAAGTCAAGTTTTGAGCAGCTCAAACCCCTCAATTATCTGTAATAGTTTGAGGATGTCCAGTTACGTTCCAGTTATAAGACATTTACAGTTCATAAACCTGACAAAATTATGAAAATTCGAAGCTAAACACATGCAAGTCTTCTCTGTTGGGCTTTGGCCACCGTCTTGATTGTAGACTGCTGAACACAAGATTTTGAAAGCTCTGATATGGCGGGGCAACTCGGTGAAGGTCCATGTTTACGTGAGTTTTGGAGCACATTTTGAAATGTTTTTTTGGAAAGTGTTTGGCTGTAAGTTTGTGGGAAATTTTCTCACAATTTTCATTTTTTTTTGGCAAAATGCTGTACAGCTTATAAGTGATCAACTACAGTATTCTCCCCTTTTGACTGTATACTACATTTATTAGCATCTTCCAAAAGCCCCTGTTGGGCCTCCCCATAGACAATGCTAACCCCATGGGGGAGATGGCCAGCATTGCCTGCCAGGCCATGTGAAGCAATTAAGCAACAAGCTAGCAAAAGCACATGGGCTCCTGTTGGGCCCATGGGGGAGGCCGCTGACTAGCATTGTCTGCCATGTGAAGATCAAAAGCACATGGGCTAAGCCCCTGTTGGGCCTCCCCACAGATAATACTAACCACATGGGGGAGACTGCTGGCCAGCATTACCTGCCACGTGAAGCAAAGCAACAAGCTAGCCAGCACAGTCTCCCCATTGAATTAACAACTATCCTTCTTATAATAAATGGAAAACATGCCTGAAACAATTATAATCGTTAATTGTAAGACAAATCCTAACCCGAACCACAAACCTACCCCTAACCATTGGACAAGTTCATGGGTAAACAAAAGGTTCTCACTCACCAAGAGCTAGAGTTCACAGGTAAACAAGTAGAGAAGGTAAACAAGAGAGAACATCTTTTTCAGCATTCCTACTTGGACTCGACCTCGTAACCCTTTGCGTGTACTGCAGTGTAGTGCAGGCATCAAAAGGTTCTCACTCACCTAGAGCTAGGGTTCACAGGTAAACAAGTAGAGAAGGTAAACAAGAGAGAACATTTTTTTGAGCGCTCCTACTCGGGCTCGACCTCGTAACCCTTTGCGTGTACTGCAGTTGTAGTGCAGA
This sequence comes from Actinernus sp. WN-2022, assembly GCA_030867875.1. Lineage (NCBI taxonomy): Eukaryota > Metazoa > Cnidaria > Anthozoa > Actiniaria > Actinernidae > Actinernus > Actinernus sp. WN-2022. The sequence continues at coordinate 32,959,370 of JAOWCC010001368.1, forward strand.
CATCCTCCCCACAGATACTGCTAACCTCATGGGGGAGACCGCTGACTAGCATTGTCTGCCATGTGAAGATCAAAAGCACATGGGCTAAACCCCTGTTGGGCCTCCCCATAGAAAATGCTAACCTCATGGGGGAGACTGCTGGCCAGCATTGTCTGCCATGTGAAGCAAAGCATTACGCTAGCAAAAGCATATGTCCGGTTAAGGCCCTTTTGGGCCTCCCCACAGATACTGATAACCTCATGGGGGAGACAGCTGGCTAGCATTGTTTCATGTATAACCTACAAAAATAATATACTTGTAAATGTGCTTGGAAAAACAAAATGGTGGAGTGCTCTTTAGTTTGTAGCCTGAATTTCAGCCATCTCCTCCGGGTTCGTTCCTCCTGAGGAGACGTCTGAATCCAATAGCCTATACTCCCGTCCAGTGACGTCACTACCAGAAAACCTGGTAGTGATCTTTGATTGGTTCATATTTTATAATTTCGCATAATTATCTATAGTAACTCATCAGAGAAGACGGCAGGATTTTTTGTTTCTGTTTTGGACTCGCGATGGTTGATCGTTGATGAGTTTCAATGGAGTGCTTGACTTTGGCAAAGACCTTAAATCCGTAAGGAAAACAACTGGAAATGGATTGAAAGTGTCCTGCAAAATAACCGGCTGGCTGTTCTGTAAACATGTACGTTTTATCACGTCGCCAGTCGCGTTCGCGGGGTTGTTGATAATCGATTATTCGTTCACACTCAGTTGTAAAATTGTCGCTACTCTCTTCAAGGAACTGTTCTTTCCCGTAAAAGTCTTGGAACTTCTTGGTAAATTCTCCAAATATCCTTCGATGCTTTTCTACTTTTCTGCTGCATTATTTAGAAAGGTAATCTCTCCCTGTCTCGAACCGAACGGCAGATCGAGAGACTTTACTAATAAACGGAAGACAAAGGCCTCAAATGTTACTGAACGATTTGTTGCTTCAAAGAGGCACTTGAGAAGCAAATGGGATGTAGATAGGTAGGGGTCTTAATTTTGACATAATCTCAAATATTTTCTCAAGGCGAGAGCGGCTTTGTTTTTGTGACCCAACAAACTCTTTTACAGCCGCCGTGGCAGTTTTATTTACATAAATTAAAATTTAATCCGCTTTGATGTCACTGGATGGCATTATCGGCTAGTGGATTCAGACGTCTCTCTCGGTAGGAACGAACCAGAGGAGACAGTTGAAATTCAGGCTATTTAGTTTGCTGTTAATAATGCAAGAAGACTTGTATGTCTGTTAAAAACTTTACAGAAGTAAAAGTCAAGAAAGTCAAGATTGGAGTTTACATTTTTGTCATGCTTTTTTTCCCCAGACATTTTTCTGGCAGAAGAGCAAGAAAAGAGCTCACAGGAAAGCTCTGAGGAGGAAAGTGAAAGTAGCAGTGAAGTAGATGAGGAGGGCGCAGTGGAGAAACAAGAAGACAAGGAAGGGGAAAGTGAGGAAGAAAGCAGTGAATCAGAAAGTGATAGTGGCAGTGAAGATACTTCTGCAGAGGAGGGAATGCAGTCGACTGCAAAAAAGGAAAGCATTTCAAAAGTAGAGGACCAAACAAGTGATGAAGCAGATTCAGAAGAAGACAGTGATGAAGATGGCGACAGTGAGGAATCTGAGAGTGAAACAAGTGAAGATGATGAAGTGAAGCAGCAAGAAAAGATAACCAAAGGAGCCATTGCTGAAGAAAATGATGAAGAAAATGAAGCAGAAGACATTCACAAGGAGATACTAAACATTACCAACACTCAACGATTAAAAGATAGAAAACAAAGGAAAGAAGACAAAAAGGATTCAAAAGTTAGGGAGTATGGACATTTTTCGGATACTGAGCAAAGGTATAAGAGCTCTAGAGACAAAGAGTTACTGGATGTTGATGGCAAACACAAACATAGAAGGCATAGTCGTGAGGAGCGAGAACAACTACAGCAATATCGTGAACAGTATAGAGATTCAAGGAAAGGGAGAGATGAAAGGTCTGGCGACAGAGAAAGACGAGGGAAGGACACTCAGGACAAGACAAGTAAAGGTAGTAAAGGAAATATAAGCAGTTCTGAGGAATACAAAATGGATGATTCTCAGCTTATTGCTAAAGGAAATGCTGAGAGATCTAGCAGCAGGCTAGAGAAGTCAGATGTAGAGAACAAATCAGTTTAATAGTAGAGGAAAAACAGACAAACCTGCAGTAGCAGGGGAAAAAACAGTAAGCTGTACCCTTAGACAGTGGAACAAAAAGGACAGAGAATCCAAAGGGGAAAGAAAAGGTGGAGAATCCAGGCACAGACCAATTATCTGGTAAGGATAAGAATAAAAGATCGAGCAGCAAAGAACAGTCTTCAGAACTCTCTGATTTGTCACGTCATCGGAGCAGATCAGGTGACAAGGAAAGTAACAGAGATAAAAAGAAAGAGAAAGAAACTTCCAAACAAAAAACATCAAGAGATCCTACCCAAAAGGGAACTAAGGATAGAGATAAGAAAGACTCGGGATCAAAGGCAGGACAGGAAAAGAAATATTCCAAAGCTGCTCCTGAACCTAGTAAGCATAAAAAAGAACAATTAATGTCATTAGTGCTGACTGAACAGGAGAGAATGCAGTTTGCACCTGAGGTTGTTGAAAGTGAGGCAAGTAGTGGTGAAGAGACACATCAGCCTTCTAATGTGTTGTATCAAGAGATGAAACAAACTGAAAAAGAAGAAAAGACAGAAGTTGAGGAAAAAGCACCACAGCTACCAGTTTATATGCCAGCCATACAGGGGTGTCGAAATGTGGAGGAATTTCAATGGTTGAACAGGATAGAGGAAGGGACATATGGCATTGTGTACAGAGCAAAGGATAGGAAAACAAGTATGGCAATTTATTGTACCTTTTTCTTACTACATGTATGATCCACACCTCATGTGTAAGCCACACCCCTGCATTCTCACTTTGGCCCAAATAAATAACAGAAACTTTCTTATTGCTAAAAAAATTCAAGGAAAATGCTCACTTACATGTATGTTTGCTGCAACCCCAACATTGTGGAATTTTTTGTTGGCTTTGAAATCTGAAAGGTCAGGTCAGATGTGGCTTATACATGAGGAAGTACTAGAGCGGTTTTCAGTTGAGTGTAGTAAAACCAAAACCAAAGTAATTACATAGTCAATCACAGGAGCAAGTGAAAACACAATGAGCCAATCACCAACTGAAGTAATTCACGATTGGTTTTACTTGAACAAGCAAAGTAAATGCAATCGTTGATACTGTCGCTAAAACAAAACCTGATTGTGTGATTTGGTTTGGTTTTAGTTTTAGAACTTGATTCATGGCTGATAATTGGAAAACATTTCTCACAGCCAATAGAAAAGCTAAGTAAATACAAAACCAAAGCAATCATTTATTATTTTTCAATACTCAATCGAAAACCGCTCTAACAGTAATTTGATCTCTGTCAGTGGTTTACATAACTTTTATATAGTAGGTGGCCAGCTGATGGATAGGTCAGAAATCTTAATAAGATCTTAGTAAGATCTTAGTCTTTTTGGGAATCTTATAAGAATCCTATAAGATCTTATAAGATCTTTATAATAAGATTTCCACCTGGGCTGTCCTGACTGTGCTCTAAAAATGTGAAAATTATGCTCTGAAATTGCTTGACGGTTGCTCAAAAGTTGCCCAACATTATAAAGTTGCTGCTATAATTGAAAAAGTTGTTCTGAACAATAAATGAATGAGGCATTTCACCAAAAACCTTAAGTGTGGTTTTAAGTTTCAATTATTTTGCAAATTCTAAGCTTTTCCCGAACATGGTTGAGAAAACTAAATTAGTTTCACCGTAAGTGGTTCGAGATAATTATTTCCACAATGTACAATGTACGTGCTAAATGCAAATTCAATCTGTTTGTTTTTAGCAGAGTTCTGACTTTGATCAGCCCCTATTGTTGTTTCAATTACATGGTAGTCCCGTGAAATATTAGTGTTTTTTTTCAGAGACAAATTGTGCTCTTTTATTGAATACCGCCGTTTGTGTTTTTAAACTTGCTAAAAAGTTCAATAAGAGAATACAGTTCTTGAAGTGTAAGTCAATAATATGGCTAGCGGGTCTTGTTGTGAGCTTTTCTTTTAAAGCGCTTGCCTAAATCAGTCAGTTTAAAAACACTAACGGTGGAGTTCAATAATAGAACTGTGAGACAATAATAAATTAGCAGGTCTTGTCGTGAGATTTTCTTTTAAAGCGCTTGCCTAAATTAGTCAGTTTAAAAACACGAACGGTGGAGTTCAATAATAGAGTGAGATAAGAAGAAACTTTTGTCGGTAAGAGCGGGTCTAGTCATGAGCATTTTCTTTTAATTTACAAAGCATTTACAAACCTGAATTAATGGCAGAGTTCCATAATAGAACACCACTCTTGAAGTGAGACAAGAAAAAACTTTTGCCGGTATGAGTGGGTCTAGTCGTGAGCATTTTCTTGTACATTGTAGATGTGACTGAATGGATTTTACCGTAGGTGGTTGAGAACCGTACATGTACATGTGTATGTATTTTAGCATACATGTACATGTTGAGAGACCATATGTATTGGTGATTGGCCTGGTCTCCTCCTACTTCTAATCGGTATTGAAGGAGACGTGAAAGAAGCTGTTATACTACTTGAAAAAGAGAAGGGGATTGTCACCTGGTACAGCAGCCAGGCCATTGCACTAACCACACACTCAACATTCTAAACTGCAAGATATTAGTGCCGTAAGCAATACGAAAATAAATCACAGACAATATGTCAGTAATAAGTATTTTAGTGCCATGAGACTGTGGTAATATGGTGCTACATGACTTTGTATATAAATATGGCCATTATTGTTATTATTATTATCAATGATTATTATTGACTGATTTTGGGGATGTTTCAATTAATATTAACGAGGTGGTGAGCTTTCAAAAGTCACAAATATAAGATAGTTCAGTATGGTTTAGCAGGATGACTGTCCCCCCAAACCATACTAAACTCTTGTCAGTGTGAACTTTTTCATTTTCAAAAACTCGCTATTCAGTTCTTATTTACTCAGACAAATGTCTTCAAATGTCTTCAAAGAAGCCTTAGCCATGTTTTATACTATCATAAAACACGATGGGCATTTGAGAACATGAGAGAAATGTTAAAGCACAAGCCGAAGGCGCGTGCTTTAAACATTTCTAGAGTGTTCTCAAATGACCAGAGTGTTTTATGATAGTATAAAACATGGATTTAAGGCTTCTTTATCTGTTTTATAATATAGATTTACGCGCGCGATGAAAGGAAACCGCCAGTTGAAAACTATATAACACGGCTAACCATGTTATATACTCTGATAAAACATGGGTTCTTAGCCAATCAGAGCGCGCATGCTATCGTATCTATATTATAAAAATATATAATAAGCACAGAGCTCCATTCTGGCTGAATGAAAAATAGTAATTGGCCAGTAACAAAACGAGCAGGGGACTGGGACCGAATTACTCTAATTCTAAAATGAAGTTCATCACATGATAGAGCATGTTGAAATTAGCATGTGTGCCAAGTTTGACGTGATTCAAGTGAATCTTGTCTGAATTATAAGCAATTGAAATTTCTTTGTCCCTCCAAAACTTTACAATGAATGTATGGTTCAGAGGGACAACGTTAAAAAATAAGAGAGTTTATATGGAAAAAATGACATATTTGATGCCTTCTAGCATCGTTAATATTGAGCCAAAGTTCACCAAACTTTTGAATTAGTTTTACTGACTCGGTTCCAGTATCCCGCTCGTTTTGTTACCGGGTAATTATTTTACTTTGAATTCTTAATACATTAATGTTCTTTACAAAATGTAAAACCTTGAGTTTTCATGTTGTGTTTTTGCAGCTAACGGGCAAAATGTGTCATGACTGCATGCATTTTCACGTGCACTTATTGTATTTTGTAATTAACTCTATTGTTTTATGCTGCCATAGTTTCTTGAAGTCCAGATTAGTATGGTATGGACACCCCTTGTTAACAAGCACTATGCACTGTATGCAAAGTCAAGTAAAATATATCTCTTGTTTTCATAGATGAGATTGTTGCACTTAAGCGGCTGAAGATGGAAAAGGAAAAAGAAGGCTTCCCCATTACCTCACTGCGCGAGATCAACACCTTACTGAAGTCACAACACCCTAACATCGTCACTGTCAGAGTAAGAATTACAGTATTCAGTGTTAAAATGTGATAATAGGTATTCCGTCAGACATTATACTTTACATGACCAGACAGTAGAAATACTGTCAAGAGTATGGTCATGTACAAGAAGGTTGGCATCTTTAGTTTGCAAATCTATACTGGGTTGGACATTATTAATGGTTGTTTTATGCTGCAGCCATAGTTTGTTAAAGTCCCTATTACATGTAGTATGATGTGGACTTCCCCCTTCCCCCTTGCAATTTTTATAGCTACAAACCTCCGAAAAGTTTTGAGTACTTCTGAGAAGAAAGGTTTGGTTTCCAGTGAATACTTTATGTTCAACGCTTGTTTGAAATGGTGTAAATTTGACTTTTCCTGACCCATGACCGTGTAAGTAAAAGCCAGCCTGATTAGACGTCATATAATTAATTTGACTTTGCATTAATAGTCAACATGTTGACTAAAATTACTTTGTTCTTTACTACTGTCTAACAACTCACAAACTGTGTCTATTCTTTACAAATCAATGTTGTTATGATAGAAAGGAGCCATGGAGAAGAATGCATTAATGAGATGACGTCTACTCAGGAATCGACCCAGGCTTTTACTTACATGTATGCGGTCATGGGTCAGGAAAGGTCAAATTTGCACAATTTCAAACAAGCATAGAACATTGCATATTTTCTGTAAGCCAAAACTTTATTCACAGAAGTATTCAAAACATTTCAAAGGTTTGTACATGTAGCTATAAAACTTGCAAGAAGAAAGGGTTATAGGCACTTTAATAAGCAGTATGCACTCAATAGGGGTTTGACCTCTACAGCACTCTTTAACTATTGGATCTCTATAATCCTCTTTTGTTTCACTCTTTTTTCCCTATTCAAAAATCATTGTAAACCTTAGGTTCTTAAGATAAGTACTAAATAAAATGAAATTGAAAATTAAAATTGGTTGAGTGATGCAAACAACTAAATAAAAGTTAAATTGTGTTTTGGAACTCTTGAACACTTGAGCTACGTAGATGTGTGTGCACATTTAACTGAAAGGCTGCATGTGGGCAACAAGGGCATAAGTGACTTGACCATATTATAAATTCTCCTTCAAATTCTTTGTTTTCTAAGGGAGAATTTAGAACCTGATCAGGAGTTACTTATGCCCTTTATTGCACACAGCTCTTCAATAATTATTGATATGAGACAGTGCTATTATTATGTATTTCTTCTGTTTCTCTTTCATCTGATAATCAAAGTCTTGCCATTACACATAAATGTTCTTCCTTTGATAGTAAGCACTATTAAATACTATCATGTTAAATACCAAACTACACTACATTCTACATGTATGCTATACACTTTTAGTAAAAACCAAACACGAATCCTGCAATTTGAATGGCTAAGTTATTCACTATCTATTCTGTGATACTGATAGTGAGTAGTGAAAAGTTTTTTTTACAAAGTAAAACAAACTTAACCCTTTCACCACTGGAAGTGTTTGGGCTGAATTGTTGAAATGCAGAGTGCTAACTCAACCCTCAACCCTCCCCCCTCAGTTCCAGTTTGGCTTGCCCGGGGTAGTTAAATACTGCTGACTTTTTAAACCAAGGGCTCAAACTTTCCCCATGATGCCATTCGGCAGAATTCTACGGACTTGTCGGCGGTAAGTATGCTTTCTTCTGTAGGATTTCCAATGAAATGTGCTCTAATTTTGGACAAATAAGCCACTAAGAGAGCTAGAGGGCATCATTAAGTCTGATGACGGCTGAAAAGTACTTGGTTTGCTTTTAGTAGGCCTTGTGAGGGGTTTCACAGGATTTTTCTGTTGTGTTTGTGCTTTGAGACACATGAAATAATTCTTCACTGAAACCCTTGAAATTCTGCAGTTGGTTGTCTTTTCCCCCTGCTCAACCTATTAGGATGTGTTTTTGTCACTTTAAAGCAACGGCTTGAGTCCAAATCACCGCTCTTGGTTGTAGGGGTAAAAGACTTATAAAAAAATCTTACAGGAGTCCCAGAGGGGGGGTCCCCTTGTGAATTGTTTGTTGATTACCCAGCATGCAATTGGAGTTGGGAGCAGGTAAACATGGTGGAGAGAAGTGCAGTATTAAGAATAGCACGCTTCACAGTCGTTTGGTGGATTTTATGCAAACAAACCTGCTGGTTGGAAAGATTAAACAAGGTACTGTAACGACTGAGTGGTTATTTTGTGTTTGCTTTTGATTTCAAGTGCGAATGGGAAGGTTTTCTTGAGCTGATTTTCAGCTCCTCAAAATTCGCGAAAATCGAAGAAACGAACAGCGATCTCCAAAACAAATGCGTTTTTCTCCAAAGTGGGAGAGTCGAGCGATCCCTGTTATAGCTCTGACTTTGAAGTTATTCATCCCTTGAAATAGTATCGCAACATCGTATCTCCAGCATGTCTAGGTTTGATGCAATAATTTTTCCCAGGTGCTAAATATTGGCCGCTTTCGAGGCCTGTAGTGGTGAAAGGGTTAAGGTGACCAGCTCATCAAAATACAAAGCAAATTATTGTTTTAGTTTAGATTGAATAACTACTTGGTTTCTACAACATTAATTGTACTCCCTCTCAGTTTCTTTGGCTATGCTCCTCGTCAATTATCAGGTGCTGATAGAAACTTTGGGTTTGTAGTATAATAGCTGAAAGGGCTGTGTACCACAAGGACATTTAGTGTCTCCTGATCATATGCTAAATTCTCCTTAAGTTCTTTGTTTTGTAAGGGAGAATTTAAATTGCACCTAACATATATTTTATTATCATAAATATTGATTCTACATCAAGTTTTGAATACGTCTGTGAAGAAAGTTTTGGTTTACAGAGAATACTCTATGTTCTACGTTTGTTTGAAAAAGTGAAAATGTGACCTTTCCTGACCTTTCCTGACCCATGACCGTGTAAGCAAAAGCCAGGGTCGATCCCTGGGTTGATGTCATCTCTTCAATGCATTATTCACCATGGCGTCTTTCTATCACAACAACATCGTTTTATAGAGAATAGAGTTAGTTTGGGTGAAGACACTTTGTCAGTAAATGCACCGGCTTTGGAAAGTCACTTGGGAAACCGTCACTTGTACCGAGTTCGATGCTAAGCCCATAATGTTCGGTCATTTCTCGTTTAACTTTGCCTATGCAAGACCAGGTATTTTTAACCATTCTTACTTCAAAGAAAATTAGTGCTGCATTTATCCGAGAAGAAAAGACAAACAACTCCATATTAAAAGAGTTATAAGAGAGGAAATCACGTCTGACTCGGGCCACGTTCTGCGATCACAATTCACTTGAAAAACGCTGTATCATACAACGGGATCAAACATGTTTTACAATTCTTCATGTACTAAGTTTGTGAAATCTTATAATGTCTCCAAGACATACTCTATACACAAGTACTGAGCGGGAATACTCGACTCTAGCTCAGAATCGAATATATACAAATAATAAACTATAGTTCTGAGATAACATCTGAACTTTATCCCTGGCCCCATAAATTTCGGCTTTTAATTTCTGTCAGTCTTGAGCGGCACTAATGTTAAAGAGTAACAAATAATGCTGCCTGGTTTCTGAATGATTTTAAATGGTGTTTGTTCTTCAGAATTCATTTCACACTTGGAGTTTTAGTTTTAAGAGTTACAATGTGTTTTGAAAGTTTAGAATCTATGCTACAGTCATGCAAGGGTAAACAGATTTCCTTGTCAAAACACGCAAATTGAATAATATTGAATTTTAATGAGCTGACGTCACGGACATGGTGTGTTGACCACGCGCCTAGCCATTAGTGGGGGGAGGCTTTGGAGAAACGACACCCCAACGGCTGAAAACGAGCCTACCTCTTTCACAGCAATCAAACACCTTCTATAAAAAGCAGCCAATGATGTTCAACCAGTGACTGGGAAATGTCACAGTCAGAACTTCCCACCATTTCTCAGCGGCATGAAAGCAACACAATCAAAGGTCTTCGCACCCAGTTGAGTTTGTTTCGCGTTTTCAATCACTCTTCATTATGGGCAAAACCAAGAATAAACCGGTCAAATGCCAGAATAAGGCAATTGCAATGGTAAAGGATAAACCAGCTAAAGACAAGAAGAAGGCAAACTAAAGCAGACCAAACGGATGCGGAAAATGAAAGAAAAGCATGAGGACAGATAAATTACCCGAAGAATCAGCCATTGAATATATGCTCCGGAAAATGTCAGAGATAATGGGCATGTTATTGTAGAAATACTTAAGAGGAATGAAGCAGCCTAATGTACAACAAAATAGTTTAGCCAGTGGTAATAAGAATATATAGTTTCGAACATTTCTTTGATTTTTTCCTCTTTCTTGAACTCCAAGGACCAGATACTTGTTTTGAAGAAGACATCTACGGATAATTTTAGCGAATACGCTTCGAATTTACGATGACATATTTATGTGAGAAAAGATTCGATAGAACGCTGACAACAAGCCACAGAGCGAACTCCGAACTGAACGGTAAACAACGACTCCCGTGCTTAGCTACAGTTGAATGCTCATGATGATTGATGTGGTGTTTGAGCTGTCAATCAAAATATGTAACGCAATCTTCAGATAAAATGTTTCTTTTTGATATTTCTCCGTCTAGATAAAAAAAAATTCAACCAATTTTTTTTTGTTGGATACTTACACTCGTTCTCAATAACACGTGCAGGTTTGAAATTGAATTTCCAACAGAAAACGTTAATTTGGTGGATGTCACTCAACTATATTTCTATGGCAACACTGGTCTGCATGCTTCGATCGCGAGGGATGTTTGAAATTTGCTGAAGGAGATGAAGCAGAATCTCAATACTATGAAAACGTCGCCATACAACTCCCAGATGTGGAGGAAACATAAATAGCGTAGGAGGTCAACGAAATCGTAAGTAATTTGAGGCGACATAGGTAGAGAAATGGCGGATACTATTAAAGCCGAAAAACGATTGTTTTTTGCTTGAATTCCTCACCGAAATGTCAGTCGAGAGTGGAGAGCATTGCCGATAATCCATGTCCTGAGAGTTTAAAAAAATAAATTTGCCCTGTCGAATGTTGTATCCATGCCTGGAGCTTGTCGAGGTAGAGCTCGAGGGTATTGCTCAATAAAACCTCTTACATGTATAAGGAGCATATCTGCAACTGGATGAATAAAAATAACTATAATTATTTTTCCAAGACCTTTGAAAGCTATATAAACAATCAGATTTCTTATACACAAACCGCTCGCTCACACACAAAGTTTATGCGATTTCCCTATTTTGATCTTATACACAAACCGCTCCCTCACACACAAAGTTTATGCGATTTCCCTAGTTTGATCTTATACACAAACCGCTCGCTCACACATAAAGTTTATGTGATTTCCCTATTTTGATCTTATACACAAACGAATATTCGAGACGCTACTTAATTTTATCCGGAACAGTACCCTGAAGGTATACAATAACCTTAACACTCTAAACTTTGTTTTTATGTGATTTTTTTTTTAAATTCGGCTCTGTAGCTATACTATAACCTTAAAGCTAATTCTTAATCAAATTACAAGAAAGCATTTCACCCACCGCTGTTTATATGCCATGTCGGTGTGTCAGTATGCCCTCAACTAATATCTACTCAGTCAACCTACATGTATCAATCCATTTTATAGCGCTGCATACACACACACTTCTTCCATCTCGCTATTCTTTATCCAGCTCCAACTATACTTTCGAATTTGTCTGAGATTCTTATATACTCAACAGGGCTCGAAATTGCGCCCGATACAGGCATAAATACGGCTAGATTTTTTCGTTTTACGCCTAACGTTTTCCACTTAGGCGTAAAATTACGCCTAGATCTTCTTATCGGTCTTATTTCCAAATCTCTAAAATTATCTGATTTTTTCGAGAAAAAAACAAACATTTGCAAGCAAGCGTTTAGTGTAAACTTTTTTGTCTGTTGTTTGAAGTTTGAAACGCATAGTTTACTAATTACGCGGCGACGTTTGGCGCGTTAAGTCTGAACTTTAAACCGCAAAATGTCAAAGTTTGACAGCTCCTATCTATAGGTTTTGGCATGCAAAACATAGCGTTTTGTCATGCAAAACAACTTGTTTCGCGCGGGAAAATAGTTTACATCACATTACGCCTAAATTTTGGAGAATTACGCCTAAAATTTTTAAGCTGGGCGTAAAATTACGCCTCCTTTTTTTTCTTAATTTCGAGCCCTGCTCAATCTTCGGTTAACTTTTATTCCTGTTCAAGCAAAACACGACCCACGAACAATCTTCGGTTAACTTTCATTCCTGTTCACACTTTATGTGTTGTGAGTTTCTTCAACACCGCCGTTCGCGTTCTTATTAACTAACGAAGCCAACTGCTTCAAAATAAACGTTCTTAAAACACGGCCCGCTAACAATCTTCGGTTAACTTTTATTCCTGTTCACACTTCATCACGGCCCGCTACCAATCTTCGGTTAACTTTTATTCCTGTTCACACTTCATGCGTTGTCAGTATCTTCAACACCGCCGTTCGCGTTCTTATTAACTAACGAAGCCAACTGCTTCAAAATAAATGGCGGTGTTAAAGAAACTGACAAGACATGAAGTGTGAACAGGAATAAAAGTTAACCGAAGATTGTTCGCGGTCCGTCTTTTAAGAACGTTTATTTTGAAGCAGTTGGCTTTGTTAGTTAATAAGAAAGCGAACGGCGGTGTTGAAGAAACTGACAACACATGAAGTGTGAACAGGAATAAAAGTTAACCGAAGATTGTTAGCGGGCCGTGTTTTAAGAATGTTTATTTTGAAGCAGTTGGCTTCGTTAGTTAATAAGAATGCGAATGGCGGTGTTGAAGAAACTGACAAGACATGAAGTGTGAACAGGAATAAAAGTTAACCGAAGATTGTTAGCGGGCCGTGTTTTAAGAATGTTTATTTTGAAGCAGTTGGCTTCGTTAGTTAATAAGAACGCGAACAGTGGTGTTGTGTAAGAAACTAACAACTCATCACGCTTGAACAGGAATAAAAGTTAACCGAAGATTGTTCACGGGCCGTGTTTTAAGAACGTTTATTTTGAAACAGTTGGCTTCGTTAGTTAATAAGAAAGCGAACGCCGGTGTTGAAGAAACTGACAAGACATGAAGTGTGAACAGGAATAAAAGTTAACCGAAGATTGTTAGTGGGCCGTGTTTTAAGAATGTTTATTTTGAAACAGTTGGCTTTGTTAGTTAATAAGAACGCGAACGGTGCTGTTGAGTAAGAAACTGACAACTCATCATGCTTGAACAGGAATAATAACGACGGTGAAAGGTCCAGTTCGAAAAAGTGAAATATCACTTTTTGGTGACGTGAAATATCACTTTTGGTGACGTGAAATATCACTTTTGGTGACGTGAAATATCACTTCTTCAAAAGGGAAATATCACTTTCCAAAAGGGAAATATCACTTTCCAAAAAGTGATATATCCCCAATTCTCGTTGCAATCTTTTCGAACAGTACTGTACCATACTGGATCTGTTGGTCCAAGCCTTTACCACTGCGCCACTAAGTGATCGATGTGAAATCCCTCTACTTATTTACTATATACATTGTATGATAGGGCGACTAGTACCCAGTCCCTCACAATCTAATCAAAATTTGCATATATGCAGTGAGATACTAAGTCAATCCAAAAAATCCCTAGTTAATCTTTTTAACCATTTTCTTTTTTTCTTCCTATTTCTTCTTTTTCTTCTTTTTTCTTTTTCTTCTGGTGATTTTGGGTTTTAGGGCTAACTCACTAGTGACAGTAAACAACAGAGAAACAACACTTCTTCAATGATCCTGTCAACTAATTCAAAGCCTAACCCTACATTAAAAAAAAACCTAACCATATAATATGGGTGCTCACTAATTTAGGGTTGTTAGGGCTAAGTCACTAATATTGGGTTCACTGGTAAACAATGAGTTTTCACTGGCCTAGGGCTAGGGTTCACCTGGTAATAAGGATAATAAACCTAGTTAAAAAATTAACTAGTTAGAAAAAAATTACCTAGTTAGAAAAAAATTAACTAGTTAGAAATAAAAATTAACTGAAAACAAAAATTAACTGCAACCCTCAAATCGAGAAATATTCAACTATTCAACTTTTCACTTGGTGTAGAATCATATTAGTGATAAAAACTGTTCGACTTGTATACACTTTAGGCCAGGTTTTAATGTGAAGGGTCACATAAATTATGCACATTGCATGTTTGAGAAATAAAAAAAATATAAGTGTTTCATATCATGATTATTACAGAATTAGAAGTAATGTTCTCTATGTTTTGCTATTTGCTACATTGTAGGAGATTGTAGTGGGAAGTAATATGGATAGGATTTACATTGTCATGGACTACATTGAACATGACCTGAAGACATTGATGGAACACATGACAAGCCCGTTCACAGTTGGTAGGTACCAATAATGTAAAGCAGAATCAGAGTCAAAATTAATTAGGCACAACATAATTAATAGGGGACAACCACAGTGTACATGTTTTGGTGATCAGGGATCTGGGGGAGGGGGGGGGGGGGGGGAGGGGGGATTTTGGGTGGGAATGTGCTGTCTGGATCTCGAAACCCAGGCCCTATTTCAGACCAAAATATCAGATTTTTCATACCCTTTTCCAGACCTGTATTCTATTTGATTCATAACAAGAGAAATATAATTATGAAGATGTGCTGTCTCATACTTCCCTGTCAAGATCAACCCTATTCCAGACTAGCAATGTGAAATTTATGACCCTATTTCAGACTAAAACAGCTTGAAACCCATACCCTTTGGGGCGATACATACCTGTGAGTGTATACATTGTAGCTTATAATGTGGGAGTACCCCAGGGATACAGTCTGTAGGGATACATTCAGCACAGGCATTGTCATCTTTTGCTTTTTCCACCGATTGAAAAGGGATTGTGGGAGTTTTAGTTGCCAGTCTGCCTTGCTGCACAGTCTGTACCTGATCTAGTCATGTTGTGCCTGAACGACTTATGAATGTATGTATGCTGTGCTTGAACAAGTTACAGTGCCTGTGCTACTTATGCTATGCCTAATATCGCTGTACCCAAATAAGTTATGGTGTGCCTGTGGACCTGATTGAATCATAGTGTGCCTGCATGAACAAGTGAAGGGCTGTGTGCAAAAAGGGCATAAGTATATCCTGATCACATTCTAAATTCTCCTTCAATTTCTTTGTTTTCTAAGGGAGAATTTAGAACGTGATCAAGAGTCACTTACACCCTTTTTGCACACATCCCTTCAAGTTACATTGTGCCTGAATTGTGTATGATGTGGTTGTCCCTGTTTATATGTTGTACCTAATTTTGACTCTGATTTTGCATTACATACCAATGTTGTCAAACAAGTCCTATTAATTTTGATGTTATGTCATACTGGTCAGGTTTTAGGATTTGCATATGGTTATAAGTGCTGAGTTTCCTTTCATCTAGCCCTACTTTTTTTATCTGACAAAGCAAAAAGACTTCAGCAGCACCTTGCTTCCATAGTCGATTAGCACACCTTTATCCAGGCTTTTCAATAAGAACCGGCAACCAGTGAAATTTACCGTCTACTCTGGATATTTGTACCCATGGCTACTTTAGCCACTAAGAAAGTATAACCTCCTATGCAGCCATTCTTTGTATTGTGGGGAGGGAGAGCGACACAAAGAATGGCTGCATACATGTCGGAGGCTAGACAAAGTTAGGATATCTACTGAATAGAGTATGAAAAGGAGAACACTGGTATAATATTAAAGGTACAATGTATGCTAACCGCAGTGGGGAGCTCACCACGGCGGTGAGCATAGCATTACCTTAATCTACTTTCAGTTGATCATACATGTACCAGTGTTTATCTTCCCTGCCGATAGAGGTGAATACTAGTTTTTCACTTGTGGATGCACGCATGTGCAGGTATGAGTTACCGTATTCACTCACAGATAAGCTGCACCTTTTTACCCGAAATCTTCATTTAAAATCGGGGGTGCGGCTTATCTGCGAGAAAATCTACCGAACATAAGGTCCGAAAATTTCCCTAAATTAACATTTAAAAGAAATACTAAAATAAGCTATACATGTACTTTAGTCTAGTAAATACTACACCAAACCAAAAGAAAGTAAACACTGGGCATTGCTTTTGCAAGTTTGGTGGCTCCTAACTGATCCGTTTATGTTGTGAATATTTGTTCCTTTGCAAGCGATTAAATACCACACTAAATGGCACAATGTTTCTTTGCAGATTTGCACTTTAATAGCAAATTTGTCGAACAGATCTTCCACCTCTCTTTGAGTAACAAGTTTTTCTCCAATAGATGGCTTCCGGATATCCTTTTAGGCATGATAGCACAAGACAGCTGATGAAAA
This sequence comes from Actinernus sp. WN-2022, assembly GCA_030867875.1. Taxonomy (NCBI): domain Eukaryota; kingdom Metazoa; phylum Cnidaria; class Anthozoa; order Actiniaria; family Actinernidae; genus Actinernus; species Actinernus sp. WN-2022. Next base: position 32,975,907 of record JAOWCC010001368.1, read on the forward strand.
AGCAAACTACTCCATGTTGTTTTGACTTCGTTCAGCGAAAACAAGACTTTTAGTGTCCAGTTCTCTCTCTTCTAACAGGTGCCTGGTAACTAAGCTACGGACGAATGTGAGCACGTTGTTGGCTTTGTTGACATGTAAAATTTGATATAAAAGGTGACCTGAATGAACAGATCCCGGTAAACAAACACTATGGAAAGATAAATCATATATTTATCTAATTATGCAGACATGAAGTTTATACTATAATTTCAGAGCTGAAATTACAGGTACAACTTTGGAGTTTGCGCCAGTTTGAAAGTCCGATGAAGGTTTATACAATGACAATGTACATGTACGTTTGGTATTCTTCCAAAAAAACTTTTTCCTCTGAATCAAGCTTCTAAACTTGGGGTACGGCTTTTCCACGAGTGCTGGCGTATCCATGAGTGAATACGGTATTGATGCAGTTGTGTGAATGCTCACCTCCTAGTAATGTATGTCAGCTGTATGTTTGATGTTCAGGATATAGTTGTACGATGTGGGATGTGAGAACTCCTGGTGCGAGTGTCCAGAAAGTTAATAATCTTAGATGGAGGAAGAAGTTGATAATGATGCACAAAATAGTAAATTGATGTACCCAGTACCTACAGGTGTTCAACTTTTCAGAAGGAACTTGGTTATTATATGGTTAAATAATAATGTATTCTTGGAGTTGAAAGACAATTTCTCGATGTATGCGATGATAAACTCTAGAAAGTATGTACATGTAGTAAAAATAGAATAGCTCCATGCATTTCAAAAATTTACGTCTTGTTTTCAAGCGTGTTTAATTAACCAGCATAATATGTCTTATCTGGTTTTGCTTAGCTAAGCAGAACAGTGCTAAACTTTAGGGGGAAAAGCTTCAGTTGAACATGGACTTGTTTGAATTAGGTTTATAGTTTACTCGATAACTATAACAGGCCTCGTGGCCTCAAGTTTTCAAAAGGATTGGTCATATATACGGGCGCTTTCTGTCATGCTTAAAACTGATGTTAAAACTTACAGCTACACATGTAAATTGTATCTGCTGTGAAAGCTTTGCTGCTGATCTAGACAACCAGATGAGGGTGCATAAATAAAATTATTTCAAGTAGTTCCACTGCAACTACAGATTTCATGTTGCATGATTTTTTTGTAAGAACTAGAATGGTTCTTGATTTCATTTATTTTTTTGGGGATTGATTTCAAAACTGTAAAGTCCTGTTTCCACCTGATGTCAAACTGAATTATTTTTTCATCTCACTTAATGAAATGCTGTTAAGTATTGTGGTTTCACCCATATATCAATCTCTAGTAATATGCATGATCCCAACTTGAACTTTTAAAACATATTAAACGGCAAATAAGCATTTCAGGTTTCGGGACTGGATATTAAAAACTCCAAAAACAAATTATGAGAGGGGAACTATTTGACAGAAAAGGGGATTGAACACTAAACCTTACATTACTACTACCATTGTTGGACAAACCAAAGCAAAACCCTCACTGAGAATCCACAAGTTCCCTTTAGGGGTCCTTAAAACACTGGTTGATAAAACATTGTCTAACTTCCTCATCCATGCAGTTTTCAATGGGAACTTGTCAGCTCCATTTTATTTAAACTGGAACTGTACCCTAAATAAACCCCATTCCAGTACTATATAAAGATTTTAAGGTGTGTTCGATAGAAATGCAGTTTTATTTCTCTGTGTTGCGCATCTACGAAGAGAACATTAGTCTCCAAGTTTAAAAAAATAACAGATTCTCTGCTGATGAATCTACAAAATGTAGCCTGAGCAGCTGCTCAATTCAGTGCAAATTTCCCCATATTGTTCGTCACACACATACCACAAAATAATAATCACACATCCTAAAAAAAGAAAACAATGGTCTGCAATTAGGAGTCATTTTAGTCCAGCTTTTCAATGTCAGGGACACCATGGCAAAACTAATTTATTCCCCGTACCTGACATTACAAATTAAGGCTTGAGCCATCTGTACATACATTGTAGCAGGAGTGGAGAGGAATGGGTAGTGAAATCTCACTCCTCCCTATTTTTTTTCCAACATTTCTCCCTCCTCCCTAGTGAGTTTTAAAATGTCTCAAGAGCATGTATGTAGATCCCATTTTCTCCCTCCTCCCTGTATGCTAAATTCTTCCTCCTCCCTAGTTTCTCTGGACATTTCACCCTCCCTGGTTTTTTTTCCAATTCTCCCTCCCTGTTCTGTTCCTCTGCCCTCTAGCAGAAGTTGCGAGGAAATATTATTATTTTAGAATTATTTACCAGTAACCAAGCTACATGTATGTCTCTTCCAACTTAGCCCATTGAATTAATGAGAAAACCTCTAAAAATCTTTGCAAGATAAACAACTGGATTTAGTTGTTCGAAGCCTGATTAGCACCAATCCTGAATTAAGTCTTAAACCCATGGTTTTGGTTCTCTCAGTAGAAGGTATTGTTTCCAAATGTAGCAAAACAATTAGAAAACTACTTGTTATTTCTTCTCTATGAACAAGTTCTTAACCTCAAACATGTAGTTCACAAGTTAGCAAATCAAACTAAATATTGTCCTTAATCAATTAGCTTAATTGGGCTTAATGAACAATCAGACGCTGAAGTGTCAACTGAAGGTGATTTTTTCCAAACAACTGAAATGAATGTCATAAATTGCTTACATTGCATTACTGGATGTGAAGTTGATTCAGATATGCTTGTATTTGAAGGTGAAGTAAAAACACTCCTTATTCAGCTCCTACGTGCTGTCGCTCATCTCCATGACAACTGGATCTTACACCGTGACATTAAGACCTCAAATCTACTACTTAATAACAGAGGGATTCTTAAGGTAAGAGCCTAAAATCCATCTTGGAAAATGATGCAATTAGAACAGTAATGTTTGATACAAATTATGTATTTTAATATTATGCTTACATATTTTTACTACTTTAAAGCTCTATTGTTTGATCTGGCTGCTTTGATTTTGTATAGCAAGATATGCAGTGTGGCTTGTAATTACAGTAATAATTACCACAAGTGTTGTATTGCTATATTTAATTATGTTGTTAAACCAGTGTCGTACATGCAGGGTCCGAAATTGCGCCTTATTTGGTGCCAATGCGACTAAATTTTGAGTGTTGGCAACCAAAATTTCGGAGTTAGTTGCCAGCAGGCGACTAAAGCATATGCACAATGTCCCGAAGTCACACAATTAGCCAATAAAACATGCCAGCAAATGTTCTTTGTCACATGTTGCTTGAAACTCGAAATGTGGTGACCACAATTGATCATTTGGTAACTAAAAAATTTCGGCTAGTCGCCGGTTGCCGCCTACGTGAAAAAGTTAATTTCAGACCCTGACATGTATATCAAATGATGTCATAATCAACTTGTATTACACAGAGCCTTGATTCATAACTTCAAAGTTCTAATACAAACAAGGTTTACAAAACAAGTCTACCCATTATCCATTCTCAAAATGCCCACAGTAACCTTCATGCCTCCAATCACGATAGTGCCTCCTTCACCAAACGAAAGCGTACGAGCTTGGAGAATTGGCTATGAAACTTCAGCGGCAGTGTTCTCTGATGCCCAAGCAATAGCGTTGTTGCCGGCTTACTGTAACCGGAACGATGTCGAGCAAACGGTAGCTAAGGAAGTAGCTACCAAATCCAAGGAAAATAAATTAAGAGAAGCCTTAGATGCTCTGGTTGAGATTGTGGGCAGTCAGGCAAGACCACATGAGGATGCAGAGCTGTTTTTCTTCTATGAAATGAAAGGAGAATCAATGTTTGAGGCCATGTACACGATCAGAGAGCATGCACAAAAAGCAAAAATAGAAATGAACGGGGTAATAGCTCAGAAGTTCCTCTCCGTCATCCTGCCAGAAATATGCACAGCCATACCAAAAAGTGCTGAAGACAAAAAAATACCTTGAATTGGAACTCGAGAAACTGTTGGAGTTAGCAAGACGCGAGGAGAGTCTCAGAGCATGCCCGGTAGACATTGAATCTGCAAATTCTGTGAGAACCGTACAGACCAGCAACCCGATCGGCATCAGGCAGCTGAAGTTACATGTATGACAGTCAACCCCAAAAAATAGTTTGAAACAGCTATGGATGGTATGGTTCACTGTATAAGCATGCTCGAAGCCAAACAAAACTGGGAGCAGATGATACCAGCCGAAGGTCAAGAAAGCCAGAAACGCACGAATGAGGCCAATCGTCACAAAACGGGACATTTTGTGAAGCATTGTCCTCGCCCAATCCGAAAACAAAAGTCAAGAAAACCATGGTTCAGTTGTTCAAAGGGTGAATAACATGTGAGAAACAAAGGGAAGGGGTGAGAACTGGTAGCGATTTTGCCAAGCTTGTGGACAGGGAGGACATGACACCTGTATGGAAAGGTGCTCACGAACCGGCAATTTGTGACTAGAGGCAGGACATTCAACAGAGACTTATTCTGAAGTGTGTGACCTCCCTATCTATCAAGTACTGATAGAAATGATGTTCCTAGAAAATGTTGTTAGTTAATGATGATACAAAAGCAGAATTAATGTGGATATAAAAGTAGAAGAATTCTGGAGTGATTATTTTAAAGACAGCTGGTTAAATTACACACAAGTAATGACAAGGAATGACAACATCTCTTCTGAATAAGTTATGCTCCAAAAAAGGCATCTAAGTTTGGGATGTGGTCTATACATGGGTGCAGCCTATATTTCAAATTGTTTTTGTTTTATTCAGGTTGGTGACTTTGGCTTAGCAAGGGAATATGGCTCACCATTGCGGCATTATACTCCTGTCGTGGTCACCCTGTGGTATAGAGCACCTGAACTCTTGCTTGGTATCAAGGTATGGTGCCTGTATTCAATAGTGTACAGTTTGTCATAGGTTGTTATTTTCAATTGGTAGATGCATACATGTACAGTACCGCCAAGAAACATATGTACATTTGATCGCGAGCAGATCGCGATCATGAAGTGCGATCTGCTTGCACTTTGCTCGCGATCTGCTCGCACCTTGCTCGCGATTTCTGCTCGCACCTTGCCCGCGATCCGCTCGCACTTTGCTCGCGATTTGCTCGCGATCAAAAGCTGATCGCGAGCAAACGTCCGCAAGCAAAAGTCGCGGTAAAATATTTTTCTTTCTACCTTTACATGTGTAAGAATAAGAAGTGTATGAAACATGGTCAGTTGAGCAGAAAACGAAGCAATTCTGATTCCACGTTGCTTAACCATAAGCCCAATATTTTAGCAAACACTCAGGCGCTTGAGTTTTGTTCTTTATTGAGTCCCACCACTGTTCGTGTATTACAGTTGACTAAGACACAAGCGCTTCCGAAAATTAAAACTTCTCGAGACAGTTGTCGAGATACCGTCCAGAATTCGGAAAAAGTGTATTCTCGATCATTTCACACTTGGAAGAGTTGTGTTCTTTTATTCAACATTGCAGTTTGTTTGTTGGGGAAGGCACTTCTATCCATCCTGCTTCACAGCTTGCTTGTAATGCGTCCTTGCATTTATCTTCTGATAACCTTACTGAAAATCTATACCAAATATTCTAGAACTAGCATAAAATATGTAATCCTGAACGTGAACTAGCGAAACAAAATAATCACAAAACAACGGCCGCTCGCTTATATTAATTAGTTCCCCGAACAGCGGTGCGGGACCCGCTTAAAGCGCAAAGCAAAACAGCAAATAAACTTTTGCTTCTGTAGTTTCAATCCTTGTGTTGTTAGAGGTTTCGGTTAAAATCATTGCAAATGTTTGCAGTGCTATTAAAGGCATGTTTTCGAAATAAAAATCTCAACTTCTCGGAGTCTGAATTCCCACGTGCAATTAGTCTCGATTTTTGACAGGTCTGTCAAAATCGCTGAAACTTTTATTATGGGAACGTGAAGTTTGAAGTGAGTTTGAAGCCAGGTTTCTAAAGCCACGTTTCTAATGAAAGACGTGCAAAAACGTCTATACTTGAATTATTTTAGCTTCCGTTACTACATTGACAACAACTGGTGCGAAATTAGCATATTGCGTTCAGAATTCATATTAATAAAGGACAAGACCACCAGAATTCATCCACACAATTATTTTATTCACAATTCAAAGTTTATAGTAAATGAGATATTTATTGCAGGCATTTCGAAGTAAAGGCGGACACGCTAACAATCTTCGACTAAACTCTTATTCCTGTTCACAATTGATGAGTCGTCTTTCTTACTCAACACCGCCGTTCGCGTTCTTATTAACAAACGAAGCAAACTGCTTCGAAGTAAACATTCTTTCAGACAGGCGGCCCGCTAACAATCTTCGACTAAACTTTTATTCTTGTTCACACTAGATGAGTTGTCTTTCTTACTCAATACCGCCGTTCGCGTTCTTATTAACAAACAAAGCAAACTGCTTCGAAGTAAACATTCTTTCAGACAGGCGGCCCGCTAACAATCTTCGACTAAACTTTTATTCTTGTTCACACTAGATGAGTTGTCATTCTTACTCAATACCGCCGTTCGCGTTCTTATTAACAAACGAAGCCAACTGCTTCGAAGTAAACATTCTTTAAGAACAATCTTTGTCGAAAAGATTTTATTCTCGTTCACACTCGATGCGTTGTCTTTCTTACTCAACACCGCCGTCAACAAACGAAGCAAACTGCTTCGAATTAAACATTTTGCTAAACGGTCAGAAATGTGACCGCGATCACCAGTTGATCGCGATCATTTTGCGATGTGATCGCGAGCATATTGCAAGCACGATGCGAGCAGATCGCGAGCAGATCGCGAGCAGATCGCGAGCAGATCACACTAAGTGATCGCGATCTGCTCGCGAGCAAATCGCGATAAATGTACATATGTTTCTTGGCGGTACTGTAGGTACAGGTTTCACCTGCAGAGAGGAGAGGCACCTGGGGGGGGGGGGGGGGGGTGGTGAAAAAGGTTGGAATGCTCGTCGGAAAAGCTGGAAAAATACCCTACAAATATTTCACCTAGAAAGTCACTACCCTAAAGAATTTTCAGTTTTCAGTTTATTTTTGCACAATCATGTTCTATTACAAAGTTACAACATTGATATTAAAGGAAAAAATAAAATAAAGTACACTCAGATAAAAACAGAAAGATAATTATAATACAGAGCATTGACGCTTTCGAGTTGACCACTGCCTACTACATGTATATGTACATTTGATATGTAAATGTAAACATGGACGTTATAAGAATAAGGTCATAGCTAATAGACTGTGTTTGAGTAAATAAAAGAGTTTGGTTGTATCATTTTTTAAATGTGTAAACTGAGTTAGACTGTTTTATATTGTAATCAATTGTTTCCCAGATTTTAGATCAAATAAATGATACCTTACTGACCTCAAAATACCCTAAAATAATCCACTAAATAATAAGCCCATGCAGTGATTTACGAGACCATTGCGGATATGCCAAATTTTCTAACTAACATTCCTGCTGTGTTCAGTTTAGTCGCAATTGTATAAATCATAGTTACTAGCAAGGCACTAGATTGGTTGGCCTCATCTGAATGGCAGGAGTCTGTCTGTCTATCCAGGGCTCAAACGTTTACTACACAATTTGTTGCTTCAAAAAGGTTTTCACAGCAGGCATTTAAGAGGCACTTAAGAAGCAAATGGGATGTACATAGGTAGGGTCTTAACTTTGACATGATCTCAAATAATTTCTCAAGGCGAGAGCTTTGTTTTTGTGACCCAACAAACTCTTTACAGCCATGTGGCAGTATTATTTGCATAAATTAAAATAATTTTAATCCGCTTTGAAGTCATTGGACGGCATTATCGTCGAATGAATTCAGACATCTCTCAGGAAGAACAAACCGGAGGAGACGGCTGAAATTCAGGCTAATAAAGATGATGATGTTGTTGATTGTATTTCTATTTTAGGAGTACTCTTGTCCTATTGATCTGTGGTCCGTGGGGTGTGTATTTGCTGAGCTACTCACAATGAAGGCACTTTTCCCAGGCCGTTCAGAGATTGATGAAATCAACAGAATATTTAAGGTATTTTTCTCAAAGTTACATTACATTTAGCTGCAATGTGCAAGGTGATGCAATGTTTCTGCCAGAAAATGTATTGTTTGGACACTTGTCCCATGATAGAGCGGATTTCGATTGAGTGTCTCCGTGATTGCTTTGGTTTTGCGTTTGCTCACTGTTCCTATTGGCTTTGGAAAATGTTTTGTGATTATCAGCCAATCAAGTGCTAAACTAAAACCAAACGTGTTTTGGTCCATCATGCCATCAATCATAACACCATTATTGCGTTTACTTTGCCTCGTGATTGGTTCAAGTAAATCCAATCATTAATTACTTCAGTTCATGATTGGTTCATTGCGTTTTTACTTGCTCCCGTGATTGGTTCTGTGATTACTTTCAATTGGTTTTGGTTTGACGACACTCAATTGAAAACTACTCTACGATGTAGGTGTTTGGTTTAGGACATTTAAAAATCGGCTCCTGCATTTTGAGGCATATTCTGGAAATGTGAGAGGAGATACTTTCGCCCTTGTTGCACACAACCCTTCAATAGACCTTATGCATGATACCTACACTACCAGAATGTTCTTTTGTTACTCTAATTTAGACCATTGTCTTGGTATTCTCAGAGGAAAGAATATACCTTATGCATGATACCTACATGTATACTGCCACAATGTTCTTTTGTTACTCTAATTTAGACCATTGTCTTGGTATTCTCAGAGGAGAGAATAGACCTTATGCATGATACCTATACTACCACAATGTTCCTTTGTTACTCTAATTTAGACCATTGTCTTGGTATTCTCAGAGGAGAGAATAGACCTTATGCATTGATACCTATACTACCACAATGTTCCTTTGTTACTCTAATTTAGACGATTGTCTTCAGTTGGTATTCTCAGAGGAGAGAATAGACCTTATGCATTGATACCTATACTACCACAATGTTCCTTTGTTACTCTAATTTAGACGATTGTCTTCAGTTGGTATTCTCAGAGGAGAGAATAGACCTTATGCATGGTACCTACATGTATACTACCACAATGTTCCTTTGTTACTCTAATTTAGACCATTGTCTTGGTATTCTCAGAGGAGAGAATAGACCTTATGCATGATACCTCCAATACCAGAATGTTGTTTCGTTACTCTAATTTAGACCATTGTCTTGGTATTCTCAGAGGAGAGAATAGACCTTAATATGCATGATACCTACACTACCAGTATTTCCTTGTGGTACTCTAATTTAGACCATTTTCCTGTTATTCTCAGAGGAGAGGAAATGTTGTGTCAAAGTGAGGCTTGGTTGTGATCACGAAATCATGACAGTTTAATCTCTGGTTAGGGATTTTAACAACGGGGCAGTGCTGACATTAAATTCAAACAACCAGCCCCTGCTGAATAAAGTTTGTAAATTCATCTTGCTTTATATTATTTTATTTACTTTAATTATTATGTCTCGAACGGGAGAAGAAATCCACAGATTCGCAGTCACAAAATCCAACTAAGTTTTATTTCACCATCACACGAGTCCCTACGAAGGTCTAACTAAGTAAAACGCATCTAGCACGCCTTAAATTTCACTGCTGGACGCACACCCTCTACACACCCACAAAATAATTAATCTCTATTTCCGATTGGCTAAATAATTCTGAACAACATGTTCTTAGATATCTTCCGTGCACGAAAATCATACTTATCTGACCTAAGTGATTAACCTCTCATTCCTACACTGTCATTCATTTGTCACACGTTCGATGCAGTTTTCAACAATTATAAGTAATAGCATGACATGAGGGAAATTAGTGATCAAATTTCCCCAAGAACTGAGGGAGGATTTGTGGACTTCTACAGATCCTCCCAAGGCTCAAGGGAAAATTTAATCACTAAGTGTCATGCTATTACTTTGTAATACTGTTATCAACGAGGAACAGAACAAATCTCTGAGAAGTTTAGCTTTCTCTGCCTAAACTAAAGATGCCACAGTTGAGTTGCTTTCAAAAACGTTTTGTTAATGCTTGATTGAGTGCCATTGAATGACCCTGACTTTCCCTGAGGACAAGCATGTTGTTTTTAAGAAGAATAACACTAACTACAATCTAATCGTGTGGTTGACTAAACAATGAAAGAGCATCATTGCATGGAGTTTAATTATGCCACGTTTATGGTTGTAAGTACATGTATCCCACATGGAAGATGCAGGTTTCAGAAATGAAGAGAAGTCTGAACTTTCCTGACTTAAAATAGGTAGAGTACAGGGTTAACAGGCATTTCTCTATAACCCAGTGTGCCTAGGGACAGCCCAATGTTCCCTCATCAGCATGCATTCCCTTCTAATTTTCCCTCTTGCAACTCAATGCACTATTGCATCAGTTGACTATTACTACCAGAATCCTTTTTGAATTCTTTTTCTTATTCAGATTTTGACTTAGAATACAAGACAATGGTCCAAATTAGTTCAACAAAAGAAGCAGCGCAAAGGATTCTGATAGTATATTTATTTATTAGCATTCAACTGATGCCATAGCAGTGTTAACTACTACAATCATGTACAAGACAATAGCATTTCAAGTTCCTAGGACTGCAGGTTTTAGGATTTTGAACTGGTAAAAGGCAAATTAGGTGGAGTAGTTTTGAAGTTGGAGTCTTGTCAATTAAGATAATTGAAGGGGTCCGTGCAAGAACAACGTAAGTGACTTTTGATCAAGATCTAAATTCTCTCTTAGAAAACAAAGAATATCAAGAAGAATTTGGAATTTGATCAGAAGTCACTTACGTTGTTCTTGCACGGACCCCTTCAATTGTGTGGAGCTGTTAGTATTTGTAAGTTGGAATGATTTGTCTTCATTCTGCAATGTGGTTTGTTCTTGTTGTCCAAAAGGCCCTGGTTACTGAGTAGTCCCACAGTACATTCATTTAGTGAGTGGTTGCCCTGTGCGGTTAGCAGTTGGATGCCAGGGGCTAAAGTGAACAAGTTGCACCGTAAATACGTTGTCGGTAAGTGGTCGGTAAGTGGTCGGTAAGTGGTTGGTAAGCTGTCGGTAAGTGGTTGGTAAGTGGTCGGTAAAATTGTGTCGGTAAGTGGTTGGTAAGCTGTCGGTAAGCTGTCGGTAAGCTGTTGGTAAGCTGTCGGTAAGTGGTCGGCCGACCACTTACCGACAACAAATTTACGGTGCAACTTGTTCACTTTAGCCGATGCCAAGATTGCAGATATTTTCCTGAGCTCATAAATGTCTTTTGTTTTCCCTGTATTCATCTTTTCTTCATAATGTAAAGTTCTTTGTTGTTTGTTTGTCATGTGCGTTTCTTGTTGGTTCATTCTATATTTTCTACTTTAAATTATTTGTAACTTAACAGACATGCATGTACACCTCATTTTGTAAGCTTTTCATAATAATTTGGTACCTTCAACTTGGTATTTGCTAATTTGGTTTTTACATCATTTGTAAATTTGATATACATGTACATAATTATGCCTGCATCACTAATACCTTAGAGTGGTAAAATTAGTTATTCCAATTTTAAATCTATTTATATCTCTTTATGATAATAAAGTTATAGTAGTGGTAGTAGTTGTTACTGAAACATCCTTCATAACATCCATCACAGGAACTGGGTACACCAAGTGACAAAATCTGGCCTGGACCTCCATCATATTCTGAACTGCCTCATGTCAAAAAGGTATAAACTGTTCCTGTTCTTGTTTAGTACTCAGTAATGCTATATGCTTTACACATAGGTGGCAGTCAGGGCCAATCAAGAAACCTACAATTAATTATTCATCAAAGTTGCAAAAATATAAGGAACTAAATAAACTTTTATACAATAATACTGGTTGTTAATGTTTTTTCCTTTTCTTAGTCGAAATGCATACCATAAATACCTGCTTATAGGCTTCCTTTTAAGAAAAACATGGGCCAAAGTTGGGGATGCATGTCCGATGCTTATAATTGCAGGTACAAGCATCAATAATTATTGTATTTGGAGCTACATGTACCAAAGAAAACACTTGCCCCAGACTCTATAAAATCCAAGATGGTAGCTCACAGTATTGTATCATAGTGTATTGACTGTATAACTTTATTTAGAGACGGTAAAATTCATCAGGGAAAAATACAAAGTGAATATTTATGTAATGTTTAATAAACGAGTAGCAGTGTTTTATCAGACAGTGTTTTTAGATCTGATCAAACATGTGCTGCAAGTTTGTTGAATGGCTTCAAAACTGTTACTTCCGGTTTTATAAGGATTGACTAGGATTGAGGATCTTTTTACGACTTTTCACTCTACGAGTGTGGCCCTGAATATAAAACTTCATGGTTGACACCTTTTTTCCTTTGTTCAACAATAAAATAATTATTATTGATTGATTAAAAATAGCACAAAGAGAGTGCAAATTTAATCAAATCAGCACTTTTCCAAAGGATATGTAGTTATGATATGAAATCATGTTTTCCGCGTAGCACTAGTAAGTGTAAATGTGACCCTCCATGCGAAAACCCGGCTTAAGTAAATCAGCGAGATGTCAGTTTTCCATTTTAATGCATTTTTGACCGTTGGGAATGCATTTCATAACATTCCCAGTGCGTTGGATATCGTTACCAACGAGTTCATAAAACGTTCTAAAACATTACAATGAATCTGTACTCCATTCCAAATCATTTCAAAACCGTTGGAATTTATTCGATAAGCGTTGTAAAACATTTGGCAACCATTTCAAATCATTTTCAAATCGTTGCCGTTTATTCGGTAAGCGTTGTGGAACATTTGGCAAGCATTCCAAATCATTACCAAATCGTTGCCATTCATTCGATAAGCGTTGTAAATCATTTGTCAACCGTTCCAAATCATTTCCAAATCGTTGGCGTTCATTTTTCGTACTTGTACGACATTAAATTTGGCAACGTACGTACACCACCGGCGCTCATTCGGCAATCGTTTTGATAAGATAATCGAACTGGCAAGCAATCCAGAATTAAGCATTCATATCACAAAAGGGCAATGTAGAAACTTCTCTGATATTCTTATACAGTCAAGTAATACTGACATGTCGACTTTTCACGGCGTAATTACAACCATTTGCAAGCTACCGTTACTGTAAGCGTGAACCTTTTTCCGCGTTCGTTTAAGTGTCTGGCGGCACAAACCGCGATAATGACAACCTTTGACATGTCCCGCCTTCACGATTCAGGTTTGGAAACTTTTCAGCTAGATTTTCCTTCGCGCTACGTGCTAAATCATATAAATGTCGGTTAAAGTTAAAGTTTTGGATGCTCAGAATTATGAGAGGTGCAAGACAACAACTGTCTCTTGGCATAATCTGAGTTGCACGACGGTAGAAGACATATCAAAGGTTTTAAACATCAAGGTTGAAACTAATTAGTTTGCCGACGAATTGCAAAGGTTTGGGACGCCAGACGTCTAGTTTCAAACATAAACGAACGCGGAAAAAGGTTCACACTTTATAACGGTAGCTTGCAAATGGTAGTAGGACTATTTTGTAGTAATAAAGTTATCTTTGCTTCAAACACTGGCGTTTTGTTCGTTCTCCCTTGTCTTCGTCTCGTTTATGATTGACATATGGCGTGTAATTAGCATACCGTAAAAGACCGCCTATAAAGCCGCAGGGTTTTTCACTAAGAGTGTTTTTTTCTCCCTAAAGTCTGTGTGCGGCTTGTACGCGGGCTCTTTCAGATCGCAGTTCGCGTGAGATATCCAAAAATGAGCCCTGATAACTTCTTTATGTTGTTTTCTTCTCGTAACATTCCTTAATCCGGTTTGTGTTTAATTAATATTGTGCTTCCGTAAAGGTCACATTTTGTGAAGTTTGATTGGTTCGAGTCTCGTTCTTTAATGTGCTTATTGAAAGACTAAAATTCAACGAATCCTGGAGAAATATTCAGATTCAAGAAGTGGTCACATATCCAGAATACTTTGGGTATAAAGCTATAAAAGAAGTTGTTTGTGCAATCTCACGAGTCACGGCATGCGGCACGTGGCAAATTATAATATTGTCAACAAATCCAAAACTTCACATCTGAGAGATTTGAGACTCCAGCACTTTTTACAGAACATGCAAACTGTTCACGAAGTAAAATCAAAATCATCCAGAACATTTAATTTGTCTATAGCGAATTTTCAAAGCGGCAAACATTACGCAAAGCTAATCGGATATTCAAATCAGTACGCGGAAAACTTCACACATTATGCACCGCGGCAATTTGAAAGACGTGACTTCAGCACCTTTGAAAACGGATTTAAATTAATAGAAAGAACTCGAGAGTATTTTATTTAGTAAACATTGCAAATCGCTGTCTCCTGTAACTATGCTGGCATTCAAGGCGTCACTAGGTGTTCACCTTGGCTTTGTCCCTCGAGGTATTTTTTCAAGTCACAAAACTATAAACATTTTCTCGCTGCGGCGTGTAGCTTTGATCAGAAATCAACAACGGTGAGAAATTTTGACAGATAGTTGAACTGTGATGAGAAATGATTGGCCAAGAGGCGGGGATTTAGATTCACGCACGACAGACGGCTCGATTTTTTGAAGTGCTATTTTCTACGCTTTCGATTTTCAACCAAAATAGAGTTTTAAAAAAGCTCTTACTCAAGAGGAATTTATTCGATGTGTGTGAAATTTTCACAAAATGTCAATTGATATCTCAGCTGCAAACGGTGTCGGGAAATTGGGAAATTGGGAAATTGGGAAATTGGGAAATTCTCTTGACGGCGTTTCCCGCATATCTACTCGATGTGAGGTGGCTGTATTCGCAGGCTACATTTGAGCATGATAACTTTTGAACTATGATTCCCCGACACGGTTTTGTAATATGATTCCACTGAAATGCGACAAAGCAAACAGATTTTAAAGCTTCTGAAAGCCATCTCACTAGATCGGAGAAACGGGTGGCGGATAATTCGAGATTTTCAAAGAACTCACAACGTTTTATTTATTCTTGTAGCCAATTTTATAAGCTTTAAAATGATATATGGATGATTTATCTACGTTTCCTCGAGGCGCTACGTAATTTAGACTGGAATCGTTTTGAAAAGGTCACAACACGATGTCAAAATTTAACGTTTTATCGGATCGTTGTGAAAAGTTGACAAAGCGTTCTCATACATTACAAATAATAATAATAATAATCTTTAATCCATAAAACACCGATAATGGTACATAGGATACACTACGAGATAACTTCAAGAATTACTAGTACAACTACTAAATACAATCAAAATACGATGGCAATATTCTGCAACTAATTTCATAGAAGAATCGTCATGCATATTCAGAAGATATAAAAACAGATCTCTTGTGTTAAGCAAACGAAACGAGGTATTTCGGTTATGCAAATTATCCAAGAACTCATTCCTTAATTTCACAAACTCTTCATGGGTACATGACATCAAATAATGACATTCATCGCCGACCTCATTCAGGTTACATAATGTACATTTACGATCTTCATAAGGAACCTTAGTATAACGACCAGATTCAACCGGTAGTCTGTGCGCTGATATTCTCAATCGTGTTACAGCCTGTCGATAATTAACGTTTCGAATTTCTGTCAAATATCTTTCAAACCCGAAGTTAGTCTTGACATGGCTGAAAGTTCGGAGTTTACCACAAGTACGACCTTGTTGAATCTGGTCTTTCCAAAATTTAGTAAAAAGGTTGTGTAACTTCGCTTTCAGATATCTGCCTAAAATTGGTAGCTGATTCAGTGGTATGTTAAGGTCAGTTAATGACCTGAGTTCACACCAATTTAATAGATAATTTATAAATACCACAGCCTGATGGTTAGAGCGAATACAAACTCGTGCAGCTTCACCAACGAGTGTGGTATCATAAGAACTGTCTGTAATGCGTACCCAATACTTTGCCACTAGGGAGGAAACTTGTGCAATTAAGGGAACTCTGCCTAATTCACCATAAATTGCCAAATTGGTAGCTTTAGAATGGACCCCCAAAATACGCTTGAAGAATTTTAGTTGTAATTTTTCTAAATTACTTACAATCTTAAATATTTTTTGCTTAAAGGCTTCGAAAGACGACATTTTCCCCAGCAAATACACGCCCCATATTTCACATCCGTATAACAGAACTGGGACAACCATCGAAGAGAAAAGTTTGAGTAACACTTTAACAGGAACATTCTCCACGTTTGACATTTTCTTCAAGATCCCATTATATGCTCGTAACGCCTTATTATAAAGCGTTTTCATGGCAAGTTTAAAATTACCTCTGAAGTGAAAAGTTATCCCAAGATATGTATATTCTTCTACACACCCTAGTTCAGCGTCCCCAAAAAACCACTTGGACGTCAGATATACCCGTCTTTGAGCCTGTGTCCCAAATATCAAAATTTTTGATTTTTTCAAATTGACCTTTAGCTTCCATTTCCGAGTATATGACTCCAACTTCCTAAGACAGCATTGCAATCCTGACTCAGACTCCGATAAGAGTATCAAATCATCAGCATATAAAAGACAACTTAGTTTAGTATCACCAAGACTCACCGGATTACATATGGATGTGAACAAATTTGGTATATCATTGATGAAAATATTAAAAAGCGAAGGACTAAGATTACATCCTTGTTTAACACCGATATGCGACTGAAAAAAGGGTGTGATGCCCTGTTCTAGCTTTACTGCTGATTTAACCGATGAATACATACTTAAAAGAATACCAACAAATTTCCTACTACAACCATATTTAATCAATTTAAAAAATAACCCCTCCCTCCAGACACTATCATAAGCCTTTCGAAAGTCAATAAAACAAGCAAATAATGGTTTATTCCTAGATTTATAGAAATCTATCAAAGTTTTCAAAACTAGCAAATGATCCGATGTTCTAAAGCCATGCCTAAAACCTATCTGAAACTTATTCAAAATGTTATTTTCCGCCAGGAAGAGGTTAAAACGTTCATTAAGAATTAATGTGAAAAATTTCCCCAAACAACTACTAAGGCAAATGCCCCTATAATTACTGGGGTCACCTTTACTCCCGGACTTATGGATAGGCACTATAAAACCTTCCGACCATGCACTCGGGAAGACACCGCTAGATAAAACCATATTAAAAAGTTTAACGAAATAAGGTGCTAAAGTTGCAATCGAAGATTTAATTATCTCATTAGTCACAGAGTCACTAGCACATGCCTTGTTATTTTTGAGTCTCTTAGATAATTCACAGACCTCTTCCACTGAAATCGATTGATCAAGAATTTCATTACTTTTGACGGCCCAAAAGTGAAAATCCTTAACGAAAAGAGCCTCGTTGCTAATGTTCTCTGAAGAAAAATTAACTTTGTTCAGATCCTTGAAATAGTTAAACCACTCAGCAGATGAAATATCTCCGGAAACACCATTAGAATGATTCTGTTTGATAGAGTTTACGAGATTCCAAAACTCTTTCGGATTAGATTCTGACAAAATTTGGATTTTATCCAAAATTTCACTATGAAAATTTCTCTTTTGCCTCCTTATCAACCTTTTATACTCCTTTTTTGTTGCAAAGAATTTGTGCCTCAAAAAGGGATCATTAGGGTATTTCGAGAGTAAGTTACCTAAATTTTGTAGCTCCTTTTTAAGATCATGACAACTTTTGTCAAACCACTTTTGTTTTTGTATCCGATTCGATTTTGATTTACCTGTCCGTTTCCGTTTCTCAGGTATCACTTTTCTAGCTACGTCAATTATTACTCCTGTAAATTTGTTTACAACAGAATCAATGTCCAAACTATTTTCATCTGATGAAGAAGAAAACAAAACGTCCAACTTATGAGAAACCTCATTAGAGTTAAGAGACTCACGTAACGCTCCCTTAATATCTTCACTCCATCGAAAAGACAAAGGATGCGGTTGCAATTTAACCGTATTATCCAAAACATTCGGAATTTTAATCTTCATAACAAATGATAAAAAGCAATGATGAGAAAATTCTGTGAGGGAGGAAACTGAAAAATGACTTATAAACGGAAAAAGATTTTGAGACACAACGGCATAGTCAACCACACTAGCACCATTGTAAGTTTGGCACGTGAATTGACCAGTGAAATCTCCCTTTGACCTTCCGTTTAAAGCGATCAACTCATTTCCACAACACAGTTCTGACAGAGATCTCCCATATGCATTCACTTGTGTATCTTTGGAGTTCCGTCGATCAAGTATAAACGGCGTATTCGGCAAGTTCAAATCATCATCAATATAGTCATTCAAATTGCCCATTCTGGCATTAAAATCGCCACATAAAATCACTTCGCCTAAACTAGAAAATTTATAAATGCTATTTTGGAGAACTTCAAAGTGGTCCAAATCCAAACGTTTCTCCCTGGAGGAGTTTTGAGGTGGAATATACACAGTGCAAATAAAAATATCATGCGGTAGAAGGAAAAAACTCTTGTCTAATTTCCACCAGACAAACTCATCACAACTTTCTTGATCCAAGAATTTAATTCCCTTACGGAGGGACGACTTGACCAAAATTGTGATACCCCCTGAGTTTCTGCGAGCATTCCTCGGTATTTTCCTGCATTTAGAAAAAGAAACGTATCCGTCTATATTAACTTCACTACCATCAGTCAACCACGTTTCGACTAGCGACACACAATCAAACTTTTCAATTGTTGATAAGAAATCAGAGTCATTAAGCTTTCCGGACAAACCCTCGATGTTCCAGGAACAGAACCTTAGAAAATTCTTGTTGACAGGCATAATAAGAGAAGCATTCACCCATAACAGTCAACAAAAGATAACATAAAAAACAAGTTAAAGGAAATAAACACCAGACACAAAAAAGCAAACAGAAGAACGAAAAAAAAAAAAAACAACTCAATAACCACACTATGAAAAGTTAATCTAGAATTACAATATACTAAACAGGTACCCTGACCTGCTGCTGGGGGAAACCAAACTGTGGAGTATAAAACCCAATCCCTGGTGGCATGGGAGGAAACGGAACATGTTGCTGATTGAATGTGGGCAGTGGTGCATTTGACTGTACTAACAGTTTTAGAGTGCTAGCTATTTCAGATAATTGATTCTGCACCTCTACCATTCTTGGCGAAATCCTAGTATCAACTGACCGTTCCTGTTGCTGTTTTACCATTGCGACCCGTGGACGTGATTGATGATCCAGACCCCTGTCACGTGGCTGTTGACTTCTCATCCTTGAGCGAGGAGAGTCTCGTCTTGGACGTAACACAATACCTAGCGCTCGACGTATGCCACTTTTTAAATTCCCTGCAAACACTGGAACACCGAATTTCTTATTTAAATGTTTTGCATCATAGAATAGGGCTTTGTCCCTTAAGTTTCCGTTGTCCACAAGAGTGACAACCGGAAAGTCCTTGATTTGACTACACACCGCTTCATTGACGTTGAACACGGCATTGTCAAGAGTGTCACACCTAGGAGTAATACTCGACATAATTACCCTTTTGTTCGGAAATGCTTCAACTGCCGCTTTCACCATTTTAACTTGCTTTGTTATAATCTCCCCGACCGCAAAATGTTCGATATCGTTGACCCCGGTACTTATAATAACTCCGATTCGAACATTAAATTTCGTTGAATTTAAAATCTCTGTTGCTTTGTCCGTCGTGTTGCACGGAATTATCTTACTCTTTCCTTTTGGACACAGTTGCTCTAAATTCAGGAAACGCCTGTTGGAGTCGCAAAGAACGACAAAATCGTATTCCTCGCAATCGTTGGGCAAGGTTTCACTTGCTGACCCCTCCATTTGTGGCGCATCCTCTCTCGCCTGATAAACATTATCTACACTCTCCTCATGAACTTCTAGCTGGTACGAGGGTCCGGGGATCATCGGGTCTATGTCATGAGCTGCAGTCTCACCATTCTTCTTGGTACTGGCTTCCTTTAGTGCTGCAACTTGGTCGTTTAACTGTCCATTAGCTTCCTCCAAAATCTTAATCCTATTGCTTAGCTGTACCTTTTCCTCTACTAACGATCCTACCCGGCCCTGAAGACGTTTCACCACTGACTCCATTTTAGCGAAACGATTTTCAATTTCGCCCTTGTTTTCTTCCTGTGACCGTTTCACGACACCCAATTCGTGCTTCAAATGTGATTTCAGAGTTTCTGACATTTCTTCTTTCGATGAATCTAAATTGTCACTCAAAACATTAATCTCCAGATCCGACGCTGCGACTGCACTATCTAGTTTTGCAGCCAGATCTTCTAATTTCTCAAACCGAGTGTTCGAGGATTCAATATAGTCCCGGGATAGCTTTAAGTCTTGCGCATCTTTGGCTGTTTTCATCTTCGCTTTCGACACCAATTGTCCCTTGTGAAGAGGGGTTGACAACTTCACTACCTTTCGGGGCGAAGAGAACAATTTCTTTTGCTTTCGTCGTAATGGATTACGGCGCGGTGAACTCACTTCGCTATCCACCATCTCATACTCCGCCACCGATTCCTCAGAACCAGAATTAACCTCGCAGTCCGAGTCACAATTGAGAGAAACTCCATTCAGATTCAGCTTTTCACTTTCGTTTGTATCTTGGAAATAGTTCGCGTAAAGCGAGCTAATAGCATCTGGACTCGGATTATCACTCAAACACAAATCATCAACCAACGAACTCAAGCTACCAAATTCGTTTGATTCCCACAGGTCACGGTATTTTCCCTGGATCATAAACTTTTGCTTTGTTATGTAAACTGTAATAGAAAACAAAAGCTGTCCTTCCTTCCTGGCGCCATGATTGCTACGAGATAGTTGAATACGCAGTTCACCACGGGCTGTGCTTTTAAGCCAATCGACCTTATAGTCATCTCGAGTGCCGAAATCCACCCAGTATCGTATCTTCAGCACTGTTAACCATCGTTGAAAGCGATCCTTGCTCTGGACTTCGAATAAATATACTGCCCCCTTTTCTGATGTCGTCAAAATCTCCTTCTCCTCAGCGTTCACTCCACTCGTAGGGCATTTCTATCAGATCGTTGTGAAACGTTGACAAAGCGTTCTCAAACATTATAAATGCGTTTCAATGTTTTATCGGATCGTTGTGGAAAGTTGACAAAGCATTCTCAAACATTACGAATGCGTTTCAATGTTCTATCAGATCGTTGTGAAACGTTGACAAAGCGTTCCAGAACTTTAGGAAAGCATTTCAACGTTATTTCAGATCGTTGTGAAAAGTTGACAACGCGTTGAGAAACATTTCCGATGCATTGCAATGCATTGACAATGCATTGAGAATGCGTTGAAATCCATTCAAACGCCAGTTTCGTTAAGCCGGGTTTTCGCATGGAGGGTCACAAATAATGTGATGTAAAGTGGTAAAGCTGTAGTGCTATGTGTGCACGCCCTACGAGGGAAAGAGAAAAAATCTCTTTCCCTCGTAGGGCGTGCACACATAGCACTACAGCTTAACCACTTTACATCACATTATTTACATTTCCAAAGGAGTCTTGCAGATATCTTGTCCAAAGCTGTTGCTTTGAGCTCTGTTGGTTTGAGCTCAAACCTATTGTCAGTACCATTGAGGTATTTTATTATATATTTTGGGTTATTGTCATCAAATTATATCTCATTAGCAAGCTTCTGAAAGCTCTTGTACATGTAGATTGGGTATCATGGTAATACCATTATGCTTGACTTCCTTAACAACTGAGCTGTTTGATTTTCTTGATGTGTGTTCATTAATAATTTGCCAAGTCTTTTGCGAGTTACCCTTGTTATCATGAAAGGCATTTTTCTAATAATGTTATTTGGCATTTTTGATTTGAATCATTATTTACTGAATTGTGATTTTTTTTTAATTGGACTTCTGTTCGGCACTCCAAATACGTGCAAACTGTTCAGAAACATGGTGTATGTCATAAGTACGTGGTGTGAGAGCAAAATATTTCTTTTTCTTTCTCTTGAAATCAATTTAAACCCCAAAGTTTTATTCCTACATGTACATACAATATAGTTTTTACTTTACCCCTATTTTAATATTGAGTTCGCTATTTCAATACATTTGTGATCTGTAATTTCTCTTCTTTCCTGGTTCTTTGTCCGATCAAAAATCATCTCACTGGCAAAAGTCATCCTACTGGGTTCAAATTCCCAAAAAAATATGATCTTTGTTGATCTTAACTTACCTTTGATTCTGTTGTCGGTTCTTGTAGAATTATTAGGTCAGTTTGCTGTAATTACAATTTTCTTCAGAGCGCTTAGCTGAAGCATGTCTTGAGCGAATCACAAAGTTTTAACCACACCAGGAAATCTACCTCTCAAAATGGCTGCAAAAACTTTGAGGTGGTCTATTTCAGTGTTACGTGCTGCATAGGCAGTATTTAAAGTTCTAAAGACAATCATTAAACATACTGATTCAACACGTCATATACAAGTATTCTATGCAAATTTCCTCCAAATCTGATCAGCAATGCTATAGACCAAGTCTGGTGAGTATACTCAGAATATGAAAAAAACACCTAAATTATTTGATTTGGTACCTAAAAATCATGATAAACCAGTAAGCCTTGTTACAAAGCATGTCGACTGATTCCCCTTAATGCATACATATACGTAGTCAGCACATATAATGATGTGATGAAAGGCTTTGGAGGGGATAATTTTGAAGGTTGCAAATCTGGCTGGGCTGTCATAATTATGACTTTTTGTGTTTCTGGTATCATATGGTATAAGTACTGCAGAGTCAAATTATTTAACCTGCAAATTGTCCCCTCCACAAAAGACCTTTGATGTTTAGTTACCATCAGTGTTTTTGTGAATAAGTCTGTAATGCCTAGTAACTTTGATTGCAGATGACATTCACAGAATACCCTTATAACCAGCTTAGGAATAATTTTGGAGCATATCTGACAGATAAAGGCTTTGATCTGCTTAACAGGTAAGTTTTTTTCCAGAAAATAGTGCTATAGATTATATCATGGCAAGATACCTAGTTCCAGATCAAAATTAAAGAGTGGTAACTGGCCATGGTACTTGGTCCAATTTTTACACTTGGTTAGAATCTGTAATGTGCATATGTTCAGCCACATGTCTTTGATGAACTTTAATGCTAAGTAGTAAATACTTAAGTCACCTGGGGTAGGTACTTATTGACTGAGTGGGAGGGCTGGATGGGAGAACAGGGAACTTAAGCAACCAGGACGGCGACGGCAGTGACGATGGTACGTAGAAAAGTGTTTTGTGCTGAAATTTGGTGTTTACTCTTTACTTTGTTCACCTTTAATTGGTTTTCACAACCAGATTTTCGATAAATGTGATGAGTATAGAGCTATCTGTTTACGCCGAACAAAAAACGGATTGATAATCTTTCTTACAATGTACGTTCGCATTCTCTACATAACGTAAAATTTTGGGGTTTCACATTGTGTTTTTCCAGACAATGGTTGAAATGTAGGTGACTGCATGCCTTTTCACGTGCAGTTATTGTATTACAGTATGTAATTAAGGCTATTGTTTTATGCCGTTGCCCTAGGCATTGCCATCGTGGTTGCTTATTACTATTAACTGTAGTTCCCTACTACATGTATTTGGCTTGAGGTCATGACATGTGGACTGAGTGCAGTGAGGTCTGTACAATTTTCACAGAGAGCCAAATATTGTCTCAACTCAGTCAGTAAGTTGTTATTGATGTGACCACTCTCAAATGCCCTGTTCGACTTTTGCCTGTCACTTTACCCGGATGGCTCCCATCATGTGTCTTTTGTAGACAGTGTGTGTTGTGCCGTACAGGTTGTATAATAAACAATGATGTAACAGTACTATTACTGCATGGGTGAATAGCTCATGTGGTAGAGCACTGGTCATGAACGTTTGAATGCCAGCTGTGACCTTGGGTAGTGAAGTACATGCATGCCTGGTCTTGCAACTCTCTTTCTTCATAAATGGGGGACATTAAGAAGGCCGGCCTATAGTATACATGTAGTTATGGGACCTCAAATACCTGTTTTTCTTGTGAACTCGTTCAGCCACAAAACATTATAAAATAATACAAAACTATTCCTTTTTTCCTTTGACAGAATGCTGACTAAACCATTACATTTCTTGCAAAGCAAGTTAACTTGGAACTAACATTTTTCTTTATCTTGCCATGATAGGTTTTTGACTTATGACCCCAAGAAAAGGATCACAGCAGAAGCAGCACTGAAACATGAGTATTTTAATGTAAGTGTTAATACATAATCCACCATACCACAAAAGATGGTGGCTGCACATTTGTAGTATATGTGGATCTGGAAGCCAAATATGAATCTAGTATTATAATTGTATGAAGAGGATACTGACTGAGAATGCTAATGGAGCAATTTAAGAAGTTACTAAATGAGCACTTTCCTCAGTAAAATAAGAAACACAGCATTCATGGAAAGCATTTTTTTTTCTTTCTTTTTTTTTATTCAACATGTAATCGTAGTTTTAAATAGCTAAGTAGATTAGTATAAATTATATATTAGGTTAGTGAAATCGATATTATCTATCATAATATTATCTTCTTCTTCTTACACATATTATTGTAAACAGCCTGATGATTTTTTACCGTGTATAAATAAAGATCTATCTATTAATTATGATGAAATTGATATAAAAATAAGGAATAAATGGCATCTTGAAATATTTAGTTTCTTAAAGAGTGGAGTGAGCGTCACGACCATCTTTTTCGTTACGGTGGATTATACTTATCTAGATGGGTCTTTGCAGGATTTAATGATTATATTATTACATATCTTGCACTTGTACAGATACAAGATTTTGGAACAATTTTCGAATTAGATTGTCTCAGTCCTTACATGTTACCCATTTCTCTGCTTCTTCTACAAAAGATGCAAATATAGTTTAGATTCCTTGGAATATTATGAATATCATTTGCTAGATTCGCATGATATTTCTGAACCTTGCAGTTTTCTTGAAAACGTCATCTGTGTGGAATTTCTGGGGGGCTCACTTTTGGCCTTCAAATAGAGACAGCTGTTTCTGTGGGCTATGGCTTGATAAAGAAATGTCCTGAATTTCGATTGGCCTGACTAAATAGCTATGAAATACGAAGAGGAAATCGCATAAACGCGAGTGCTTTACAGGTTTTATAAACATTGAGTGATATTTTGAAGGCAATTTGATAACTTTCAAAATATCACTCGGTGCCTATAAATCAAGTATAGCATGAGCAGTTTATGCAATTTTTTGTTAATAATAATAATAATAATAATAATAATAATAATACAAATATTTAGACTAGAGACTATAGAGAGTGTAGATCGTGTAGAGAGCATAGATCATGTAGAGAGCATAGATACTGTAGAGACTATAATTATTATAGAGAGCGTAGATCGTGTAGAGAGCATAGATACTGTAGATACTGTAGAGACTATAGAGATCAGCGTAGATCGTGTAGAGAGCATAGATCGTGTAGAGAGCATAGATACTGTAGAGACTATAGACTGGACCAGCTGTGATACGAATAATCTAGGTAGGGTAGTGCCTTCAGTAATAAATACTGCTATCAATGGCAGCCCTGTATAACTTAAATACAAAAAAGCTAAAAAGTTAGTAACAATATATAAAAAATCTTAATTAAAAACCTTAAAAATCGCTAACAAGAATTAAAGTGATGGCAGATTGCGTTATATCTTTCCTTAGGGGTCAAAATTGACTTAAGATGTACAGGCAGCGCATTGTATATGACTTTTGTGTGCCCCTTGATAATAAAAAGCTCTCCTTGCTACTTCCAGCCTCACTTTAGGCAGTTCAAGATCAGTGTTTGAGCATCGCGTATGTACACTATGGGTCTCTTTACGGGTAATAAAATAATTCTTAAAATATTTAGGCACTACCCCTTCAGTACATTTCATCACTAGCTGAACACAGTGCATTTGTCTTCTACTGGTAAGGGATGCCCAACCCAATCTAGTAACTATGGTATCTGTATCTTCCTGTGTCTTGAATCCCGAGACAATCCTTACTTGTCATAGTCCTTAGTCCGGTTAGTCCCCTTAGATCTAGCAGGGTTGTATCACTGTATGTTGGTCATAGTCCTTAGTCCGGTTAGTCCGGTCAGTTCTAGCAGGGTTGTATCACTGTAGGCTGGTCATAGTCCTTAGTCCGGTTAGTCCACTCAGTTCTAACAGGGTGTATCGATCACTGTATGGTTGTCATGGTCCTTAGTCCGGTTAGTGCCCTTAGTTCTAGCTGGGTTGTATTGCTACATGCCATTTGTATTCCTAATATTCCAGCTAGCTACAGTGTCCTTATGGATTGCATGTTGACAATAGCTGGGTTAACACTTAAACATCATAGATTGGGTCGTAATACCATACTAACTGTAAGTATTTAATAGTGAGCAGTAAACATCATAGATTGGGTTGTAATTCCATACTAACTGTAAGTATTTAACAGTGAGCAGAAATCAGCCTGAATACCGTATTTACCCATGTATAAGCCGCACCCCAAGTTTTGAAGCTTGAATTTAGGAATTCAAAACACTTTTTTTGAAAAATACAAAAAATAATTAGAAAATATTTTGTCCGAGTTGTACTTGATGCCAAACTTCTTCAAAAAAAGAATAATCTTTTGTTGGAGTTCATAAACACTCGTACTTGAAGCAAAACTTCATCAGATTGTCATAAATAAATAATCACAACTTTAATTCGATCGAATATGGTTCAACTTGCCTTGTCATTTCTTGTGTATAATTATTTTAACCTGCAGTCTAAATCACTCCAGAATTCTTCCGCATTTATTCCCCAATTAACTAACAACAATTCCAAGGAACCGCTTTCCTTTAATCGCTAGAGCAAGAAAGGTTTTCAGGCGAAACAATACTTGCACGAGTAGGTGAGGTCCGCCATCTTGGATTTTCATTAACTAGTGCCAATCTCCCACGTGTAAAATTGTGAAGAATGCCTGGTTGTTTAGATGCCTGCTTTGACAAGCGCTGCGAATCACGTTTAAATATTCACGAAATTCTAATATTAATATTAGGTCTTAGAAGAGTTTTTGCTTTAATTCTTTCAAATTGCGTTTTTTTTTTTTCAATGATTATGCTTAAATTGCTATATTACACTATCTTTCTCTGGTATTTGTTTTACTTTTTCTTCTTCTTTCAGATGAAAACAAATAATAATTTATGTGAATTTTTTATACCTTTTCTAGATGTTCCCGTAGATAAGCCGCACCCCCGATTTTGAACGAAAATTTTGGGTGAAAAGGTGCGGCTTATACACTGGTAAATACGGTATATGGAATTTATTAATGAAACAAAAGAGTTTATCTAGTCCATATATCCAGGGGTATAAGGAAAAAGTAAAGAAAGGGGTTCCTAAAACAGGCAGCATAATTATGTCCAATAGTATTCTTTGCGACTGACTTCTTGTTTGGTAAAATTTTCTTCACAGCTTTCCAAACGATTTAGAATCTCCAACGTTCTCTGCTAGCAGTTTCTGATTATAAACACCTTTTGCATGTCTGATCTTATTATTCACCTCATTACGTAGTTCTTTGTAATATGCAAAATCAGTATCAAGCTTCGATTTGCTGAACCTCCGCAGAGAGAAATCACGTTGACGCATTAAATGCCTGATATCGTTCGTTAACCAAGGGCAGTTTTGACCACGAACTTTCTTTGTCACTATAGGCACGTGTTTATCACAAAGGCTAACTAATTTATTCTTCCATGATAGCCATGACACTTCAATGTCATTCTCATTGAGTACTTCATCCCAGGAGGTCTCCAATAGATCGGAACAGAAGTCGCCAGTGATGTAATTTGCATAATTCCTACACTCAATTGTTCTTGGTGGTTGTTTACCAATGTTTATTTTTCGTACAGCAATAAGTAGATCGTGATCACTGAAGCTTGATTCGACAACCTCAGAAACTGATGTTAGTGGGATGAGTTGTTGCTAATAAGTCTAACAGTGTTGAGCTGTCTCTTGCTATCCATGTTGGTTTTGTAATCAATTGAGAAAGATTGCAGCTTTTAAAAATCCCTTTCAGCGTCTTAGACTCTGAGCTGAGTTTGGAGGCTAATAAATCACAGTAACTAATAACTCCTTATCTTCAGCCAGGGCAAACTCAACACTATCTTCAAAAAGCCTCATAAACTCACATGAGTCCGTTGGGGGGCAATAAAATGTTCCAAATAGAATCCCTTTGGTTTTTGGCAGATTAATCTCTATCCAAATGGACTCCACACCTGCACTCTCAAGGTCTTCACGCCTTACAATATTCAACGAGTCTTTCACGAAAACTGCAACTCCACCACCTCTCTTGGCCATTCCCCTATCATTCCTAAAAAGTGAAAAACCTGGTAGTAACAGCTCACTATTTAATATTTTTTTATGTTACCATTGAGCCAGGTTTCAGTCAATGCAATAACATGAATACCAGGGCAGTGAGTAATCATAACACGCAACTTGTGCATTTTCTTGAAGAGACTGCGAACATTTAGGTGAATGACTTTCAATCCTCTTGACTTACATAAGAGCAGCTTCTAAATTAGGTTGTAAATAAAAGGAAGAACTCTCACTAGTGTCGTTTACCGGCGCTGCCATAGATGAACAAAGATTGCACATTCCAGCAGCCTCAAAGCTCACGCCAAGGCATTTAAGGTGTTGAACCATCTTGCACACCGAGCATTCGGCGAAACCTTGATTCTTTCGTATGCTCTTCAAGCATGTACCACAAGTTGGCTTAGCACGAACAGGGCCAGGGTTTAAAGCAATGTCGCCACACAAGAGCAGAGAGCTGACAGTCAAAATATATTTCGTCAGGTTTAGAAGCAAAAGGCAGCGAGACGAGCGTGATAACTTTAACGAGGAAGAGCTACATGTAGTTGATTTCCCCGTACTTGTACTGCCCAACTTGAAATTCACCGTAGACAGTTCTCTTCCAATACTTAGGTTGACTATTCCAGTAGTTCCATTCTTGAAGTTGTTATCGTGGGTTTGAGTTACATGTATAAATACACTCAACAATATAGTTAGAAGAGAGTAGAAAGTAAATTTACGCAAGAGCTTGAAAACACCCATTATGCTAATAAAATTATAAGGAGCAAACATTTACTGAGAGCATGCGACTGTGCACTCAATAGCCTTTAGATGCACTTGTCATTGACCAATCAGAATCCAGCTATTTTATTGAGTATGTTATACTTCTGTTTGTCCTATACCATGTAGAATACAGCCAATCAGGATGGAAAGCCATTGGATATGCGGCATTAGTATATACCACACCTGTGAATAGTGCTTTTGGCATACTCTGATTGGCTACTCAAACATGGGATATCTTAATTGCCATTCACCTCCGAGCAAAGCAGCAGTCACTTTGTGCAAGTTTTTGTCCATTTGACAGAAGATAAAATAACTATTTGGTGCTGGCTGTAATTACATGTAATATATTTTATAGAGATTATTACATGTTAAGAGCTTGATATTGTTTTTATTCACGAGGTTTTCGTATCATATCGCGAACGAGCGAGTCCTTGAGTGAATACAATAACACAAAACTAAGCATAACAAAATTTATTTCTAAAAGTGAAGTGACATTGTATCACCTCCCTGATATGGTTTTTATTCACGGCTTTATCACACGGATATCAACCCCAAATGTGTAATAAAATTATATAATATAGTTTTTAATTTTAGCATAGTTTGTATAGTTATTACATTCATTTAATATATATCTGTATGGATGTAAAGCATTATTGTAGAAATAAATTGTTATTATCATTATTACATAGAGAACACGGTCTTTCGCACCAATCTCGTCTATTCAGGTACATCTCAGTTTTCAGTCACCAACCTTTTCCAGTAAGACTGTCGCATTGTTCACTGACTACCAGTAAATCACTTAGCTTATTAGGTGCATTAATTACTGTGATGCTGCTTTTCAGTTGCATCTTTTTAACGAAGGCAGTGGAGGGGGGACAGGCCCCCTGGGCCCCCCTGGGCCCCCCTCTGGCTATGCCCCTGGTTAAAATGGCTTCTTCCTGCCATAATTATGTGTCATCCAAGTGCATCTGCTACAGCTTCCAGAAGTTTGTTTTCCTGCCAAAAACGCATTATGAAGCATGTGTCGGGTATTTTGTCATTCTGCTTCCTCGGCTCTGTTCAATTATAGAACTTGTTTACTTTAGTGAAGTGTGGGTGAGGGTCCCACATTGTTCAGTAAGTTATATTGGCATGGGATAAAATAGTTATGAACATCCCACTCGTAACTTGATTTTACTTTGTATTGATACATTGCCAAAAGGCTGGTGTATACTGCAATATCAAGTTACTTGTGGGATATATCATGGTAAATAAAACCTGAAATACCGTAAAGCTGAACTGTGATAGAGGTAATTGGCTAACTCTGTTGCCACCCAATTCAGATCATGTGATGCAAACACATTACTCTGGAGAATTGACTCTTTGAAAATTAATTTTATTCAGATAGGCATGACTGCATTATGATTAGACAAGAATGAAAAAGGAATAATTCCCCAGAGTAGGATCATTCTGTTTACATCATATGATCTGAATTGGGTGGCATCAGTGTTAGCCGATTACCTCTATTGGCTGAAATCTAATATTTATGGGATAATCAGTAGACTTTAACATAGTCCTCAACATATTTTTTTGTGATTTAGTTTGCCGCTTGACGAGGGACTTTCATACTTGTTGTGTGCCAAAACTACCGATGTTTGGGTTGGTAAATAAATTATAAGAATAGAGCAAATCAAAACTGCTTTGGTGCACACCTGTCAATCATTAATGATCAAGTCTTTGTGAATTCACATGCAGACTACCAAAACATGCCATGTTCTGTTTAGCCACCCTGTCAGGCCCTACCTCCAAGAAACCTGTTACCTCATCTCGGCAATATTTTGGGTGTGAAACACAAATTTAATTCCTACATAGGAAACAAGTTGACTACTCACGACTTTGTTGCTCACACAAGTTCTTGCTACGCTTGCCTGTCTACAGAATAGAAAAAGCTTACCTGAAAACAAATATTTATTTGTGGTTGACTTGTAGCAAGTCTAGATAATCAGCTGTACCCCTTATTGCAGGAGTCTCCTCTACCTGTGGATCCCACCATGTTTCCCACATGGCCGGCTAAAAGTGAAATGCAGAAGAGACCACGTAGAAAGGATTGTCAGCACAGTCCTGAAGCTCCTGAGGGTGGAGAGATGTTCTCAAAACTGGTATAATAGAACTTTGTGCATGCTTTATTTTTAATGTAAAGTCAGGGTCCGAAATTGCACCTTATTTGGCGCCAATGCGACTAAATTTTGAGTATTGGTGACCAAAATTTCAGAGTTAGAGTTGCCAGCTGGCAACTTACCTAAAGTCTTCACAATGTTTTACAATGTCCTGAAGTCACACGATGTTCTAAGTAAATTTAGCCAATAAAACATGCCAGCAAATTTTCTTTGTTGCATGTCGCCTGAAACTCTAAATGTGGTAACCACAATAATATTGGTCATTTGGCGACTAAAACATTTTGGCTAGTACATGAAAAAGTTAATTTCGGACCCTGAAAGTGCTGCTCAGAACTATTAAACCTCTAGTGAAATGTTTGCTGGGTTTGCTCTAAAGAAAAAAAAGTTTATCATTTGGGGGTTGATGGTGCACCTTTAAATGCAGCCTATAAGGACTGTGAAGTAAATGTACATGTAGCTTTGTTTAGCTGACTGTTAGAATCAACAAGCTGCTGTTATTGGTTGACTTTATGCAGGTCTCTGAGGTTAACAACTATATATATTCATTAATTGGCTCCTTTAAAGTCACTTCCTCCAAAAAGGTAACTTTACATTCAAATAAATGGTTATTGTTAAAAAAGGGTTCAGATTGGTTGAAAGAATGACAAAGCTGATTAGAATAAAATGGACCCTGTTTGATAGGTTTTATGTTTCAGCAAATAACCGAAAATTTGCAATCTGAAAACATTAAGCTTTTGGAAATTCTTGCCCATCTTTAATGTTGAAATAATATATTCCCTTGATGTACTACTGTACAGTACCAGGTATATACTGGAGAAAAGTTAACATTATTTTGATTTGAAGGATGTCAATGATTTGAGTGGATGAAAAATACTGCTTTTAAGAGAACGTTTAGAGCAACTTGACATTAGTTCACTATAACTGAAGTCAAGTAAAAGAATTAATAAGCTTTTGTAATCCACTTAATCTTTGCCATCCTATATCTCGGGTGTTATATTCATCATTATTTGTTGTATTGTTTTAAAGAAACTAGAAGGTTCAATTCAATTGACTGTCAGTGCCCCTTTAATTTACAGTGCAAATTTAAAACACAATAAAGTACTATGTATACTAAGGACCCTAATCAAAAGTGCTACCAACAAAGCAACCAAAAGTTTTCAGTCTGGCTCACCATCTGAGTGAATCAAGAATTAATTTAGTAACAAAGTATTACTCAAATTTATTGCAGATTCTGCTATTCATGTTAATTTTGAATAACTAGAATTAACCAAAGGTTATGTAACCTTATGAGTATATTCATTATGTTAGAATAAGAAAATTAATTTCTGGATGTAGAGAAGTCATAAAAGAGGTGAACTTTACTTAGTGTAACCTAATTAAGAGCACAATTAATTTGTTTATGTTCAATGAAACCAATACATCACTTACTGGTTGCATCACTAAACCAGTTTAACCAGTTGTGACAATCCGACCCCTTCCCCCCCAAAAAACATTGCAGCACTAACTTAACTACGTCCCTTATTGGTTCATTACAAAACTGGTTAGGATAATCCTCAATCTTAAAGTTTGTCCGAAATAGTTTAAGCTGCCTTCGCTCATTCGCTAATGCTCACTTGCTTGCGGCAACTAGAAGTTCCGGAATAAAGGGGTTAGCCCCTCCTCTTTTCACACCTTTGCAACTTGAAGTTTGATGTTCAGTTACAGAGCAGCGAAAAAAGGTAGCAAGTTAATAATCATCAGTGGACTCTTGTTAGAATGCAAGATTTTAAAGCTTTAAAATCAAACAATCTACAAGAAATCGAACAGAGGGAATATAGTTGTCCACTTAGTCTAACGACTGCCAATGGTATTTTATGTACTGTTTAATAAATGAGCAGCGGTGGTTTATCAGATTTAAAACACGATGGCACAGCCCGAGTGTTGTAGATCTGATAAAACTCTGCTGTGAGTTTTTTAAATGGCTTTAAAAAACGTCTAGACGTATAGAGTCATGTACTGTAATTCAGTTATTTCGGCGATACAACGTATTTCGGCAGAGAAAATCCAAGTTAAAGTTTATGTAAATTAGGATGAAATCTATATCACATTTAAAGATCGCTTCTCGCTCGGTGATTTCCTTTGTTTTTGCTTCATGAATTATTCATGAGTTTTTTAAGACTGTTTACGAACTCAGTAGCTCTAACTCTGAAATTGAATGTCCATTTATGTGTTTGAATTGAGTTTGGTGCAATAAGAAAACAGTAGAGATCAGCACTCAAGTGGATTATCACACAGATGTTCTCTCCACAAAGCCCAGTGGTTTATATAACTTTTAAAGTAGGCACTAATGAAAAAGGGTGCTAAGGCACCTGAGCCTCTAGGTGGTTTCAAGCTGCAAAAGTAAGACAGTGGCAAAATCTTGTAAGTAGATGGCTAAAATCACCTGTCGCTGGTGCCTATTGAAACCATTGAAAGCCAAAGTGACAACTTATGCTGGAACTTCCAGTTTAGTAATGAATTTTATTTACTGTTCAGTACTTCCAGTTACTAATTACAGTACTCTTAACTTTACAGAAAGATGAAGGAGATAGCGGCGGTAGCAGTGGCCTAGGTTTCCACATGCCCACATCAAAGAAAGGCTCTGCAGCTGTGCCAGGCTTTAGCTTGAAGTTCTGAGGCCAGTGAGGCTTGTTCCATAATGTTGCCCCTTAGCCCCCACACCTTTTTCTGCAGCTACATGTAGTTCAGAAAGAAAAATGGGTGTTTTAGATACATGCCGCCCACTGCAGAAGATCTAAATTTAAAATTTAATTAGGGGGAGAGGGATACTCCCACCCCCACCCCCCCTGTAGAAAATTTGAGCTTGTGCATTTCATACTCACAGGCCCTGATGTATAGGTATGATTTTGTGGTCATCATCAATTTGGATTCAGTGCTGCTGTTCATAGCCAGAGCATTACATGTATTTAAAAAAATACATGAACCATATGCTGAGGTAAACCCCATTTCTGTAGAAAACAGGTTCAACCGTGTACCTCTCAAGGATTAATTATCTACTGTTCTATCGAACAATGCACCAAAATGCTCCCAATATGTCAAATCAAAGGCTGGTAATGTGCCAGCAGGTTCTTCATCCAAGTTGGCAAATTTGCCAACAGTGTGGACCCTCTATTACCCTGGATACCAGAGGCTCATCAAAACTCTTTCGATCGCGGCACATTACAGTGTATTCGTACCTGAGCCCCTCTGGAACCAGGGTAACCCTCTATTAGCTCTTTCATAAACTGCAAAAGGACTGGGAGTGAGTGTGTAAATTAAATCGAATTTAATAAAATTCATGAATAATTTAATTTGATTTTTAAATGAACCCCACCAGGACCACAGTATAGTTTTGGGGGATGCTGTCCCCATGAATTTTCAGACACTTCCTAGTCAGTTCTTATTTACTCAAATATATTCAAACTCGGTATAAAGCATAATTTCCATGTGGTCTTTCTTGTGGTGGGGTTCATAAAAAAAATACAATTAGTTTTGCACACTCGGTCCTTTTGTAGTTTACGAAATACTAATAGCCTATACTGGTGAAACCAGAGACTGTCATTTCTACTATCATATTGTAAATACTACAAGGATGCGTGATGTTCTCATTGCCTTATATTAATTGGCATTGTAATAAACAAAATATGTACAACTAGCATGCGTCATGTCGTTAATAAAATTATTTATTATTATATGTGCCTCTGAACAGCTAGCTGAGATGGCACACAAATCAGTGTCATGAAAAGTGTTGAAAAGGAGGCCTCTCCTCTGAATTTCTAAATTTCTAATGGACCTGAAGCTTACAACTATAGGGGCTGATCAAAGCCAGTACCCAGCTAATCCACAGATCGAATTGGAATTTAGCATATTGGTTTTTGTGAAGGGAGGAAAACCGGAGGACCCAGAGAAAAACCCTCGGAGCAATTAAGGGCGAGATACCACAAACTCAACTCAAATTTGGCACCACATCTGGGGATCGAACCTACCTACCCACCCTTCCCTTGGATATGCATGTCAATTAAATGATTCTCTGTTAAAGGTTAGGGTGAAATGTGGGGGAGGGGTGGGGGTTTCGAATTTTAAAAAATCCCTGAGGAAGTTGGGATGCCTCGCCGGTTCGAAGCAAGAGTAAATTTACCCTGGGGGGGGGGGGGGGGGGGGAGGACTCCCTTATGTGAGGGGTACATGGATGCTCGTCGTACCTTTTAGGGGTCAAAATCGGGAGTTTGGTACCACTTAGGGTATCCACCATCAAACATACATTTCTATGTAAAGCGGTACCTTTTAGGGGTCGGGTGTCAATTGGACAAAAAAGCTGTTATCAATTTACATTTTTATTATCTTTTAGGGGTCAAAATAAGCTTGAGCCACACCCATTTTAGTACATCTTAGGAGTCAAATCGAAAATGTCCGACGAGCATCCCTACCCCTTTTATATGAGAGTCCCCCCCCCCCCCCCCCCCCCCCCCCCTGGGAAATTGACCCCTGGCCTAGGATGCTGCTAAACTTGTAATCTGTACAGTTTACCCTTGGGTTAGCGATTTAACCCCAAGATACAACTTGCCCTTGCTTTGAACAACTGGACCCTGGGGGTAATAAGAGTAGGAAGAGCGTCAAAATACTGGCAGAAACTAGCCTGCTTGCCGGCTGTTCTGTAATTTTTTCTGTCTTTCTTTTTGGATTGGGTCACCTGTGGCACGCGGTCAAAATGGGGTGAGGCTACAGAATATCCCGCAAAAATGCGCGTGACTTTCCTTTTTATATTCATAAACCGAGGAATAAGTTTTATCTGGAGTGGATACGTAGTGAGTAATAGCCGGGGGGGGGGGGGGGTACTCCCTTATATGAGGGGTACATGGATGCTCGTTGTACCTTTCAGGGGTCAAAATCAGGAGTTTGGTACCACTTAGGGTATCCACCATCAAACACAGACATTTCTATGTAAAGCGGTACCTTTTAGGGGTCGGGTTTCAATTGAACAAAAAAGCTGTTATCAATTTACATTTTTATTATATTTTAGGGGTGAAAATAAGCTTGAGCCACGCCCATTTTAGTACCTCTTAGGAATCAAATCGAAAATGTCCGACGAGCATCCCTACCCCTTTTATATGGGAGTCCCCCCCGGGGGGTAATACCACCTCTCTTATTCAACTTACTCGTTGACCGGGCAAGACATACCCCCTCCCCGCCCCCCTTACTTTTCGATTCAACTCGTGCATTTGGTCACGTCTGGCCTGCGCTGTCAGCTGACCCTACCTGCTGCGTTAGCCAATCAAAACGCTCGCTTTGGATCAACAAGGCGTCCATATTGCTCAAGTCAAGTGCAGTGTACCGGCGACGAGCCTTCTTTATTCCTCTTGTACGTAAAACCTCGTTAAAACTTCCACTTATGTTTCTATGAGTCCTTGCTTCAGCTTCTTTTGGTATTTATCCTTGTATTGCTGCTGTTGAACGATATTGTTTTGCATTTTCCGAAACAGAATCACTGCCGCAATTCAGAATGATCAAATTTGGAATCAACGGGTATGGAGTCATGTGTTCAAGATATGAGCTTTAGCTCCCTTTTCTGAGATTTTAAGCATCTGCTCCTAGTTGCACTGGATTCTAAGAGTATTTTGCTGTGTTGCCTTGCAGATTTGGACGTATTGGGCGTCTAGTATGCCGTGCGAGTTTGGATAGAGACGATATCCAAATCGTTGCGATCAACGATCCTTTCATTGACCTGGAGTACATGGTAAGTCTGTCCCCAGTTTTGCAAAATAACTTGACAAAACAACTCCTACGCTTTTGCTACACTTAAAAGCTGTTAAACTGATGAGGTATGTTTTCAAGGGCAGAGGCCGGGTGGGTGTTTTTCCGGGTTATTATACCGTAATTTTCAGTCCTTTTCAAACTCGTGATAATTTGATTAGCTTATTATATTGCCATTTGCAGGAATCGGTGAAACCATCTGCATTGATCATGTTATTGCTTTTTCAACTGATCCTAGCTAATGGTAAATTCTAACCCAATTAAAATGTGCATTCGCTTCCTCTGAAACCATACGCATGTACATTGTATACGCGTTTAGAGAAATAATATTCGTACCCTTTTAAACACTCGGGAATTAGCTTATTATTAACTTGCTGTAGGAGTGTAGTGTACATGTAGTTGTGCTGATAAATATAAAACTGCTTATCAAAGTTAAATGTGTGTACCTGATTGTACATCCTGCAATTAATCAAACGTTAGTTATTAAGTACATTGTAGTTGTAGGCTTTTCGTTTT
Organism: Actinernus sp. WN-2022; assembly: GCA_030867875.1. Taxonomy (NCBI): domain Eukaryota; kingdom Metazoa; phylum Cnidaria; class Anthozoa; order Actiniaria; family Actinernidae; genus Actinernus; species Actinernus sp. WN-2022. Next base: position 33,013,376 of record JAOWCC010001368.1, read on the forward strand.
TGCCACAGTTTTTGATTTCTAGCCACGTTGCACGTTGTGAATTTTTGATAATGCCACGAGGCCACTTGAATCATGCTTGATTTAAAAAGATGTGTTGCACAGTCTCCGTGGAAATGATTGATATTACTTTTGCAGTTAACAGAGAGTGCATTTCTTTTACAAGCGAAAAATAACATAATTTCAGTGTTTTCTGGCAAAATAAAAATTGAGGAGGTTGATGATAGCTCAGGAATCGTTAAAGAATGCCAATCAGGATTAATGCTCGCAAAGCATTAATACTGATTGGCGTTCTTTAAATGGAAAATTAACTTGTCGTTAAAGGGGCACTGTCACGAGAGGCGCATGCCTCAAATTGTCAAATATACTGCTTCATTTCAGGATAATCTTATGACCAGGTATTGCTTTATTGAGTGGTCTATCAGGCATTCTGGAACTGAAGCAACCGCTACTCTAAACTTCAGCTGGGCTGTGTAGTCACTCGTTCGTGGTAGAACTTTGGATCTGTGGGCAGAATCGGTATATTTCATGTTTCCAAAGCAATATCATTAATTGAAAGATACTACTCAAGGTAGTGAAAGCAGTTTCAAGTACTTACTATGTTTCAGTCTGTTTAGGTTTCTTGAGGCAGGCAGCATAAACATTCAATGATTTCCGGCAAATAATTTATCCGATCGCTGTTCCCGGCAACTTGCATTTAGCAATATTATAACCAGTGCAAAATTTAACCTCGAACTGTCATTGATAAATTCCCCAATTGAACCAAACTCTTTACTGGTCGTGCTTCCACTTCTTCCAGAGTTCGCCCTATTTTCCCTTCTATCGACCGGTCACAGTTGTTGGCGTAACTTGAGCTGCCTTGATCAGTTGATGCCAAAGGTTACAAGAAATAGCTAGTCCTGATACAAAAATTACTGCCAAAAACATCCGAGAACCAACTTAGGCTGATAAACTAGTGGTTTAAAAATATGGTCGGAGCATAACTAATGGTGGAATGAGCATAATAATTATGAACATCTCTGGGTTTACCACCTTCTAGAAGCGGTTCGTCAGATGAATCTAACTTGAAAGCCTTGGCCATCGGTTTCAGTTTATAGAATAATACTCAGAAAAATGCTTCATTTTGTAAAAATAACCGTACAGGTACACAAAATTATAATTTGTTTACGACCTGAGCTAGTAATTTTTTTGCGAGAATCTGAAGATTGCAAAGATTTTCACAGATAAAACAACAGGTTTTGCTTTTCTTCCCATCTTTGAATACGTAGGGTGTACGTTTTCAAATGATGAATTCATGCGTGCCAGTGGGCCTTTAACACAATGATTGGGTAAAAATCTCAAAATGGCAGTTTGGCAACTATTGACATACAGTTTGCTTTTCTTAATATTTATGGTAATTTGTGTGTGGAAGCGAAGCTTAATGCACAGATGCATTTCTAATAATGTTATGGTGGTTTCCTCGGTCAAAGAGATGTCTCCAGATTTGTCTTTCATCCCATATTTCACTTTTGCTTTTGCAGAAGAGAAAAATCTGCTAGTAAAAGGAGCCTTGCAAAAGCTACATGTACTTGCATGACATCAAAAATATGCATTGAACGCAAAGTTATGGATTGGATTTTTGTTATTAAAAGTTTTTTTTGCACTCATTTTATACTTGATCATGGATTATTATACATGTAGCTTGGATCTGATTCAGTCTCTTTATCTGTGCTTAACCTCAAGTAAATTAGCATAAATATTAACCTTTATAGCCCATAGGCCATTCCTGTGGCCATTTACTGGTTACTTGCTTTGATCGAGTGTTTCAGGCTTACTAAGTTTAAAGAGCAAAGCCCTGAGATTCCCACACAGCATATTGTATCTGGACAATTATAGACACACTAAATGATCCTATTGAAATGCATTAGGTATAGTAAAAATTAATAATTTAATCTACATCCTCCTTTCTTTGCATCAGTTAACTTCGGTAAACATTATTTCATTTCAGATAGTGACACTTTCAGAAAAAAACTTTTGTTCTCAGATTCTAAATTTTCATACAAAAATGCATGTGTCACAAGAAGTTTCAAGTTTGCACTAACACTGAAACTTGCCCACCACCAAGCCATTCATTCCGGATGCACTTCAGAGCAAGCTAAATTCAACCACTCTGACCGCAAAGCATGCTGGGAAATCCATTCAACCAGTGGCATGGCACTCCCCCATCTTCATTCTTCAAAATATAAATCTTCAAAGCCATTTTGACCTTGGCTAATACCTTCATATTGGAATCAATGGCAAGTAAATGTTGTCCAATTAATATTCAAAAAAAGCTATGATAGGTGGCTCCAGACCCCCATTTATAAAGCCCACGCTAAAGTGACAAAAGAAGTCCTGTTCTCCATCACAATAACACGCACAGACTCAGTTCTTGGAGAAAGTGCTAATTCAAGCTTTCATTAGATTTTATGTCCTCCAGCACTCTATAAATGGAAAAAATGTATCAACTCTTTCGACCCCAACTGGCCAAAACCGGCCAATATGAAGCATGTAACTGGAAAAAATTATTGCATGAAATCTAGACATGATAGAAGTACAATGTTGCGATTTTACTTCAAGAGACAAATTACTTAAAAGCCAGAACTATAAACAGTGCTCGGTTGACTCCCCACTTTGGAGAAAAAGTCATTTGTTTTGGAGATATTGTCTTGTTTCTTTGATTTTCACGAATTTTGAAGAGCTGAAAATCGGCTCAAAGAACCTTTCCTGTTCGCAATTGAAATCAAAAGGAAACACAAAGTCAGCACTCAGTTGTTACAGTACTTTCTTTAATCTCTCCAACCACCAGGTTTTTCTGGCACAAAACATGAAGCGACTGTGAAGCACGCTATTCTTAACACTGCATTTCTCTCCTATGTTTTCCTGCACCCACCTCCAATTGCATGCTGGGTTAAATGGACGAAAATTGACGAAAATCGACAAGGGGTCCCCCCTCTGTGACTCCTGTAGGATTTTTTTCCGCAAGTCTTTTATCCCTACAACCAAGAGCAGTGATTTGGACTCAAGCCGTTGCTTTAAAGTGACAAAAACACATCCTAATAGGTTGAGCAGGGGGAAAAGACAACCAATTTACTGCAGAATTTCAAGGGTTTCAGTGACGAATTATTTCATGTCTCAAAGCAGAAACACAACAGAAAAACCCTGTGAAACCCCTCAAGGCCTACTAAAAGCAAACCAAGTACTTTTCAGCCATCATCAGACTTAATGATGTCCTCTAGCTCGATCCTCCTACAGACTGGCTTATTTGTACAAAATTAGAGCACATTTGGTTGGAAATCCTACAGAAGAAAGCATACTTACCGCCGATGAGTCCATAGAGTTCTGCCGAATGGCATGCTATGGGGAAAGTTTGAGCCCTTGGTTTAAAAAGTCAGCAGTATTTAACTAGCTAGCCAAACTTGAACTGAGGGGGGAGGGTTGAGTTAGCACTCTGGATTTCACCAATTGAGTCAAATGCGTCTGGGTTCCAAAGGGTTAAAAAGCCTTAACTTCTGAGTGTTTCCTCAAACAAACTTGTGGTCAGTTGGATGAGTTGATGATGTCATCAAAATGGTGGGTTAAATAAGTTGAGCCCTCAGTATTATCGGTCAGATGAAAATTCCATGGTAACAATGACTACATCTTCTTTAGGGGGGAGGGTTAGTTTTAGTGTAGAAATGCTAAAAATCAGTTAAAAACCCTTAAAGGTCCTCGCTAAGTTCACTAGAGAGTTGCAAAGGCGTGATCAGAAAGTGCCAGAGAAGAACCTCTTAACTTTTGCTACAAACTCTACAATATAAACTGCTCTTACTAGTGTTTAACAATGATTAAAGATAAGATTCTTTACTGGCGTTGAACAATGTAGTTGCCACAAAATGTTTGTTTCCCACCTGCATGGCTGGGCCATTTTCCAGTACTGTTGCAACAGTAGAACTTGAGATGTCATCTGAAACACTTACATGTCACCCCACAATGAATTATCACGAGGCACACGACTTACACAAGTGTAATTACCCCTTTTTTAATTGGCTTAGATTTGTCAATCAAAACGTTATGCTTCCCTGGGATCAAAGCCCATCCAGAACAGTGAAACCTTGTTCTCCATTCCGGAGGTTCTTTACGCGCCTCCTGCACTCACTGATTGCTCCTTTGCTGCTCGTGGGTAAACTTAGCTAGAAGGACCTCTAATAATTATGTATTAATTTAAAATGTGTGATTCCTGTGCTTTTAGTACAGTATAAAAAACAAGTAGTTAGAGTTCCAAGTACCAATCTAAATGGATAGCAGATTTTTATTTCACACAAGATGGAAATAAGTTATTACAATTAATACAATAATGAGTAGGTTGGTCTGGCTGAAAAAGGCTTCCACAGCTTTAAATAATGAAAACACCTACCTTGTTAGTTAACCTGTGACAGTGAATATTTGATACTTTTCTTAGGTTTATATGTTCAAGTATGATTCTACCCATGGTAGATTCAAGGGTAAGGTGGAAGCCAAAGATGGCAAGTTATACATCAACGACAAGGCTGTCAATGTGTTTGCCTTGAGGAATCCTGCTGAAATCCCATGGGGTGATAGTGGTGCAGACTATGTTGTGGAATCAACAGGTGTTTTCACGACCATTGACAAAGCTGGTGCGCATATTAAAGGAGGTGCAAAGAAGGTCATTATCTCAGCACCATCTGCTGATGCACCAATGTTTGTTATGGGTGTCAATCATGAGAAATACAACCCAAAAATGAATGTTGTCAGGTATATATCAGCATAGGGTAGTATCGTTGTGTACCGTTTAAATCCGTGGGGAATCACGCCTCGCGTGCTCGGAGGGTTATTAATTTGTCATACCACTATTATGGTACATGGATAACAAAGGGAATTTTATGACGCAGTTGGTTAAATGGTACGTGACGATACTACCCAGCATAGAATTACATTGTATCGTTCTCCTAAATATAGCAACATTGATTATGCCATACACAAGCTGATGAAATATATGCAAGAGATGTGTAATTTATTTAACACATTTTTTTTAGTCCTGCTTTGTGGGACCTACGATTAATTTTATGTCCTGAGAAGACGTGAAGGTGGCATAGTGGCTAAGCACTTCACCTCTCACTTGTGGCCCAGGTTCAATTCCCCGACACAGTGCCATATGGGAGTTTAGTTTGTTGGTATCTCGCCCTTGCTTCGAGGGTTCTCTGGTTTTCCTCCCTCCTCAAAAAACAACCTAAATTCCAATTAGATCTTGGAGTTCATCTGAAATACTTAAATATAAGCCTCTGGCTTGGGAGACCCAGTAACTGCTTCCTGTATCTTCGCCATAAAATATAAACCATTTGGTCTAACCATCTGCAGTTTGAGAACAAGATTTCTTCTCAAAGGCAGCACCTAATGTAGTCAGTTATTTTTAGAGAGATGATTCATACAGACGCTTAACTGCATGCTGAGCTACATGTACCTGGAGAGCTCTCCTTTTATATGGGAGAAACTTGCAATGCAACTAGCCTTTGATACAGATGGTCTTGTGTGGTTCCGTTTACACCAACGTCTGCGAACTCGAGCACACTTTTTTGTTCAGCCAATCATAGAGGAGCTCTTATTTTCTGGGAGCTAATTAAAATGCACAGCGTGCTGGTATGAATAGATTCCCTACGAACCTCCACAGTCACAGAACTGAGTTTTCTTCCCACCAAACAGAGTTTTTTTTGTGGCGATGGTAAAGAATATAATGATGTGAAGACCGTAAAGTCTAAATTTATGCTGTAGATATTGTTTTTTGACCACTTGGTTTTTGAAGTTATTTTCTGTTGTCTAGGCAACTGAGAGGAGACAAGCCTGGCACGTGCCGCACATGCAAATATGGATGTGAAGTAATTAATTAATGTTCCAAATATAACAGGGGAAACCAAACTACATGTAGCAATAAATTTGATTCGTCAAAATAAACAACCGTAAGTCGTGGAACAAAAAAATGTGGCTAGAGTTTGTTGATGTTGGTGTGGGAGATAACGGAACCACACAAGACATCTGCATAGGAGGCTACTATATGCAACACACCTTAGTACAAACTTTCAGCATATTGCAGTACATGTACATCATTCAGTGACATATTATTGTTTGATTGCATAATTATTTACTTTTTTTCAGCAACGCGTCGTGTACCACAAACTGCTTGGCTCCATTGGTCAAGGTGATCAATGACAACTTTGGGCTTGAGGAAGGTTTGATGACTACCATTCATGCCTACACAGCAACCCAGAAGACTGTAGATGGTCCAAGTGCTAAGGTGAGTGCAGTACAGTACAGATCAAAAATAATGCACACGCAAGAACTTCTTTTTGCAGACACAAGAATTTGACTTATTGTGCTTCTTTTTGCGCTTATAATTAATTATCAACCGCAAGAAGTTTGACCCGCAAGAACTTCTTAAACGCAAGAAGTTAGAACCGCAAGAAGTTCAACTTAATTCAAACGGGTTGAAACTCTCTTACTAATTAACATAAAGTCGTCCCTTCAACTGGAAAAAAAATATGTTACATTTTGCAGACTGAGGTTCAGGTTCACGTTCTGCGGGAAACATCAAATTAAAGTACTAAAGAAATATATTAGAACAACAAACACAAACTATGCAGCAAATTTATCGCATTTTGGAAGTGAAATTTCACGTGCAACTTTTTGCTAACACTGCTGTTGAATAATAGCTAGGTTGATCAGGTGACAAAATAATATATTGGCCCTTAAGAGTTGTGTTCTTTATTGAATCCCACCGCCTCTGTGTGTTCAGCTCACTATTAAATAAGACAAACACTTCAGAAATATTAAAAGTAAAAACTCTGAGACAGCAGCCCAAAACATTTTCGCCTTTCACGCTTCTTTATAATATTTATCACCGCCATTTGTGTATCGGCGAAGGTACTTACCTCCTTGCTGCTTCACAGCTTGCTTATAACACATCCTCCTAACCTTACTGAAAATCTTTACTTAAAAATGTAATATGGAAGCCTGAGCTTTCGGCACAAAATAATAACAAACAACGGCCGCTCGATCACTTTAGTTCCTGTTATAAATACCGGTGTTGCGAGTCCAGCTTTATAGTTTGCCGTGCAAAGCATAACACCAAATAAACTTTAGCATCTATAGTTTCACATTTATGGCACATCCCTGTGTTGCTCAAGGTTTCGGCTCAAATCGTTACAAATGTTCGCGGCATACTAGATAAGGCATATTTTCTAAATTAAAATCTCAAGTTCTTGGCGTCTGAATTTCTCCACGTGCAATCAGTCAGGCTTGAACGTGTCAGTCTGAGTTTTTCTGAAGCCAAGTTGGCAATGAAAACCGTGTAAAACTATACTCTTAGTCTTACCAGAAAACTTCTACTGGGAAAGTGGAATCCTTTTGAACTAAATGCGCTTTAATTCATTTAATAGTGAGTGACTGTCTTCCCAAAACTTTAAAGGTCAACAAGAAGTGGTAATTTGCATATTGCGATCGACTCAGTAATTGCTAAACGTGCAAATCAAAGAAGTTGGATCGAACTGCAAAACCAGGGAAACCTGGCAAAACGAAAGAAACAATTAATAAACACTACCATAAACGAAAACAAATTATTGTTAAAAACATCTCAATGTCTTTGAAAATAAGTTTTTCAAAACTTTTACCGAAAGTCTTTCTAAATAAATTTGCTGTGCACACTTGTAAACAAACCACGATCTAGCGTGCATTGTACTCTCGTTTCGAAGTTCTTGCATTGCATTGGACTTGAAACTTATTGTGTTGTTTAACTTCGTGTGTGTTCTTGCAGTTGAGCCGCAAAAAGTGGATTATCCACTCTTTACTTCTTGCACGTTCTTGCGGCTCAGCCGCAAAAAGTGGGCTATCAACTTCTTAAACTTCTTGTGTGTAATCTTGCGGTTGAGCTGCGAAAAGCGGGTTATCAACTTCTTGCGGGTTCTTGCGGCACAAGAAGTTCTTGTGGGACTTCTTACGGGTGCATTATTTTTGAGCTGCACTGTAAGTAAAGGAAATTGCATGAACACGAGTGCTATTAATACAGGATTTATGGGCACTGAGTGATATTTTGAAAGTTGCCCCCCAATCAAAATTGTCATACAAACGTCTGTAAAAATTAATTCAAGATATAACTCTCAAATTTGGGATTTTGACTAACTTTGAGGTGCTCTTTTCAGCAGTATCAACGGTTTTGCTGTTATACATAAAAATGTATATCAAAAGTTCAAAGAAACTGTGGAAGGGTCTATTGCACAAGCCTTATGCGAGTGCAATTTGAGAACTTTCGAAATATCACTCAGTTACTATAAATCACGTATTAACTATGCACAAGCAGTTGATGCAATTTTTGTGTTTATAAAATGGAGTATTATATACTGAGTCTAAGCAAATATTAATTTTGCCAACAACATAGTCTGTACATTGTACAATGTACTTCTACTCAGCGGCTGAATTTGTCTAAGATCTTACTTAAATAAATTATATTCAAAGACATCGGTTTCTAAAACAATGGAAAAATCAGGAGTCTTAATTCAGACTCCATTTAATAAAACACTTATTTAGTTACGCTTGACCAATCAGAAGATAGTAGTCCCGTAGTATTGAAACATGTACAACTTTGTCGCATGTGTGAATGAGAATTGCTGTGCGTAAACGTCAATGATAATGTTTTGCCTCACCTGGCTGAGGAAACCAAGAAACATATCAGGAAGTTTGCATGTGTGCAACACGTGTAGCACAGCCCTGGCATTTAGTTAACATTGTTGTTGAGCAAACAGGGAATCATTTGTTGTGAAACCACAGGCTTAGCATCCTCTAGAATTGGTTTTTGGTTCCCTATGGCTACTAATTCAAACATCGCTGATAATAATATATAATAAGCCTGTAATTCTCAAATATTGAGTTAAGTTACATGTATGTTGCTGTGGGAATTGTTTTGTCAAAGGCTTACAAGGAATGTGCAAACGTTTGTAACATTTAACCAGCACAGCTTTGATACCATTCGCTGCAAGCTGAGAAATGTGCTGTGTTTTTATCAGCTCCAGTGGACTGATGGCTACGTATACAATGACTGTGGCAATCTTTGTTTCTCCTGTTGTTTGGTGTCCAGAACTGTGAGAAGATCTTGGGAAACAACTGGTATAAAATTAAACTTGTCCATATCCCACTGGCAAAACTCCAAGAACAACATCCTTTCTTCTTCAAGAGAGTTTTTGGCATTAGACTAATATTTTGGAAGAACTGTAAAGCACCTAATGCTTTTATGAAATCCATTTCATTCATTATTGCAAGAGGTATTTCAGACACCAAATCGTTGTTGGCTAGTGTAGTATTCAAAGTAAACTTGTGTGGAGCTGGCATTTTCACATCTGGTTTTGAGTCTTGTTTTTTATCCGATCAGCACAACATCCAGAATATGGATGTTTGGCACAAGTCCTGTAATGAATAGTTTTGTGTCAGGCCTTCCTTTCTTTTATTCTCCTTCTCCCCTCGCCCACTGGGCCAAAATACCAAATATTTGTACCTCTTAATACACCAATTTACAGGGCATCTTATAGAGTGCGGGGAAAAACGAGAAATAGTGCAAAAAAAATTGCCAATTAATAGTGCAGAAACAAAAACTTAATAGTGCGGAAAATTGTGTTTTTTTTAACTGATTTATCCTCTAAATCGTTTTTAGGGTAGAAAAAATTATTTTTTGCCTTCCTGAAGTCAATCAGAGCATGTTAAACTAATATGTAATATTACATTGAATAGAAAGAAAACAACATACCGTAAAGACCTGTAGGTAGGCCGCACCCCAAGTTTTGAAGCTCGAATTTAGGAAAAAAGCTTTTTGAAAAATACGAAAGAATATCTTTTCATAAATGAGTTCATAAATGCTTGCACTGGTTACAACTTGCCTTGTCATTTATTGTGTACATGTTTTAACCTGCATTCTTTAAATCACTCCAGAATTCCTCCACTTTTATTCCCCCATTAACTAACAAAATTTTCAAGGAAACTCTTTCCTTTAATTTGCAAGATCAAGTTAGGTTTTCTGGTAAAACTATACAGTCAGTATACATGTACTTGCATGAGTACAATGTAGGTCTGAGGTCCACCATCTTGGATTTTCATTAACTAGTGCCAATCTCGCATGTGTAAAATTATGCATAGAACGGCTTGTTGATTTTTACCACGCAAGTCGGATCGCGAGCGAAGAAGACAGTGTTCTGTTGTTTTGGAAGGTAAATATTGTCAAAAAAGCCTAACTCCACTTTTGCAGTGATTTTTGACAGTATTATTGTGCAGAAATAGAGGAATACTACGATTGGGTACGATTTTAGGCCAATAGTGCGAAATCGCACTCTATCAGATGCCCTGAATTTAGTCTTGATGCATTTCACTTCTGTGTCTAGAAATGGCGTGATGGCCGTGGTGCCCACCAGAATGTCATCCCTGCTTCTACTGGTGCTGCTAAGGCTGTTGGCAAGGTTATCCCTGAAGTGAATGGTAAACTAACTGGTATGGCATTCCGTGTGCCTGTACCTGATGTCTCTGTTGTGGATCTTACTTGCCGCCTTAAAAACCCTGTAAGTAACTAAGCAACGGGTATTTTCTATCCAATTTGCTCCAATTGAAGCCACTTTTGTATTAAAGTACAGTAAAGGTTTGTTACAAAGTCTGATTTTGAATAATGATGACAAAAAGGGTTTCTGTTTCCACATAGCAGAAATTACCCCTTTCACTACTGGATGTATTTGGGCTCAGCTGGTGAAGTCCAGATTGCTAACTCAACCCTCCCCCCTCAGTTCAAATTTGTCTAGCAATGGCCAGTGCTTGCTTTCTTTTGGTTTGGTGTAGTATGTTCTCGCAGATAAGCCGCACTCCCGATTTTAAACGAAGATTTCGGGTAAAAAAGGTGCGGCTTATCCGTGAGTGAATACAGTAATTATATACTGACAAGCCTAGCACATGCATGCAGGTGTCAGTGGGATGGTTGAAATCAAAGGATTTATTGTTATGCAAAAATAACAGTCTACCAAACTGTACATAGAACGTCTAGTATTCAAGGAATATTGCATAATATTATCCTTAACAATAATTTATTAAGTAATGGTTCACGTAAGAACAGGAGCACTCAACGGCCAGGAATGAACAAAGGTGTTAATTTTTCTATTGTTGAAACTTGATATCTCATTGGTTAAACAGAAATAAACCTCCTAAAAATAGGAAAGAACTCTGATTTCTATTTTTTTAGACGATTGAAGTGGACAATTTGTAAAAAGAGAGAAAGAACTCCTATTTGGGGTACATTGAAATATAATTTTATATTAGTAATAAATTATACCACACCAGTGAATATCACTGTTTGTGCGCTCTGATTGGCTACTCAACCAGTGAATATGATATCATATTCACCTCCGAGCAAAGCAGCGATCATCTCGCGCCAGTTTTTGTCCATTTGACAGAAAATAAAATAACTACATGTATTTGGTGCTGGCTAATTCACCTGGAGTGTGGTATATAATTATACTAAAATTATTATTCACCTCAGCGTTGGTGAATAGTGGTGGATATTTACCTCGCCGAAGCGGCTCAGTAAATATCCACCACTATTCACCTTCACTTAGGTGAATAATTGTTAAATATCTCCGCTTTTGTTTTAGTGTCTTTCTATTGGCTGAATTTGTTTTGGAATCAAAAACATATACACAGAGATTTAATGCATTTTAAATTGAGAACATCAATGCCTGACTAAGGCAAGATACATATTTAGTATAAATTATAATTGAATCATTTTCTGTTTGGGATTATTGAAATAACATTCTCAAACTCATTAATAATTCATGAGAGTCATCCAATGGAGGAACTGTATTTGGTCACATGCATGGGTCTTGATACCGGGTGAAACCCTTGTTCAAAGCTTCGTCAGGTGGATGCATCTTGACATCCAATGAAACACCAGTTCCAAATGTACTAGTGTTTGAACATATTTCCAACCCTAGTGATCAATATTTCTTAATCATCATATTCATGAACCACTAACTAATTACATACTGATAAACTACAAGTAAGAAGCGAAGAAGTAAAGAAATAAAGAATGACAGAGAAAGAAAAAGTCTGCCTCCACTGGAGTTCAAACCACGACCCTTTAGACTGCTTGTACTAACTCTTGTCCACTACTCTACTTAAGTATGCTAGTTGAAATCACTGCCATCAAAAAAGAATAATAAGCCATCTATTGAATAATTAGATACAACAGTCAAACGGCAAACAATACTTGCTAATGAAGTTTGAAAAGAAACGTATGTAAATTGTTGGTTTTGCATTCGAGGCTACTCCTCGGGTTTCATTTGTCTTCTCAATATTTGGAATAATAATATATAATATATACAGCTTATATAGCGCTTATACAAATAGATCTAAGCGCTTTACAGGTATCTAAGATATATAAAAATGGAATATATCACTGAATAATCTAAAAATAAACAAAAATAAAAAGTAAATTAATACAATAAAAAATATAATAATAAAAAGTATTAATAATAAACAAAAAAATAAAAATAATTTCAATCATAAGCGACATGGAACAGATGCGTTTTCAATTGAAGTCGGATAACGTTGTGCATTTTCTCAAGGTAACAGGTAGCCCATTCCACAGCTTTGGGGCCGCCACGGAGAAGGCTCGACCTCCATAGGTTTTTAAATTATACTTTCGTTCCCTCAACAGGAACCCCTGATGAAAGACTGCAATTTGTGTTTGACAATGCCCTGGAACACTAGATCTTGCTCTGGTTATTACACAAATCATTACTTAAAGTGCCAATGAAATGAAGAAAATGATCACGTTTTTATTTTATTTTATTAAATTCTAGGTTTCTCTTAGTCATTTTGTGCAAATAAAAATCCATATGGAGAGTGCAAACATTTTTTTTTTCGTATCAAGTCAGGCGGAATTGCCAAAATCTGGCAACAATTATTTACACCGTTAAAGGTACGGTAATCACATGCGTGACGTCTCAAGGTGTACTCATTTATATTCGTCCCCATAAATACTACAAAATAAGTGCATTTTTGGCCAGTTTTCAATTTAAATACGTAATAATTTGAGAAACCTTGAAGATGGGCCAAAAAAATTATAGAATCCTTGCAGTCGGCTTTGTGAATATAAATGCGCAAACCTAGCGATGTCACGCATGTGATTAGCATGTTCTTAACAGTTATTCGTGCCCGGCGTGTTATAGTTTGGTGCTATAGTTGGCGTCACTGACATGCGCAGTGTCAGGGCAGTGTGCAAAAAACAGGTCCCACACTGGAGAGACGGTCTGTATGCATCAAGACCGGTATTGTACCTCTACATTTTTTTTCTGCCTGGGGAAGTCTCTGATCAATCGTGAGACCTCCCTTTGTTCAAGGTATTTGCCTACAGTACTTTGAAATTCTTTTCTTAGTACTGTAGAGAGTACTTTGATGGGGTTTCAAAGTACTGCACATGGTTGAGTCCTCTGGTTAGCCAATTACCTCATGAATTATTAAGTAGTTTTTGAAGACATGTTTCAAAGTCTCTATTATAATTTGTCTCAGGCTACCTATGATGAAATCAAGGCTGTTATAAAGAAAGCTTCAGAGTCAAAAGAAATGAGCAAGTACATGGGTTACACTGACGAGGACGTTGTTTCAAGTGACTTCATTGGTGAGCGAACCTCCTGCATATTTGATGCCAAGGCAGGCATTCAGCTCAATGACAAGTTTGTCAAGCTAGTTGCCTGGTAAGTTGGTCCACTGAATAATTGATTTTACTTTTATTATTGCTTAATATTTTATGACATATACATTTTGTACACATATCTTTATTTGGATCCTAATATGCAACCAGTGCATTGTGGATGTGAACCAAATTAACTATTTACACAGATTTAGTCAATAAAATATGTTAGGTTATTTATTATCAAGACAGTTATCATTGACTAAATTTTGAATTGGATTAGGTGGTCACTCAAAAGTAGAATCTTCACTGTAATTTTCACTCTTCTCTATAATTTATTTTGTTATATTGCTTCCAATTACTGTAATTTTCACTCTTCTCTATAATTTATTTTGTTATATTGCTTCCAATCACTGTAATTTTCACTCTTCTCTATAATTTATTTTGTTATATTGCTTCCAATCACTGTAATTTTCACTCTTCTCTTTATAATAATATTATTTATTTTGTTATATTGCTTCCAAAAGATGGCCCTGTACAGATTCAACTCAGTTTGGTACAAATGTATGCTCGCTCTTGTATTCACTCTATACAGTGCCGCTTGGGGACATCATGAGTCATCATTGCCTGCTGGTTAGCTCAGTGGTTAAGCTCTGGTCTGTTGAGCGGGAGGTCGTGGGTTCAAACCCTGGCCGAACCAACACTCAGGGTCTTAAAATAACTGAGAAGGTGTGGCCTTTGTGAAACAACTGCAAATGGTTAGACCTTCATGTCTTCTCGGCTAAGGACGTAAAATCGTAGGACTCCTGTCTGCCTCAAGTTTATCAGTCTCACCAGACTGTCACGAGTTACCGATGTTAAATAAAGTTGCTTTACTTTTTTTAACTTTACCATTCCATCTACATTGTATATGCTGATGATGCTCAGATTTACTTTAGTTTCGAGACTTCGGTTGTTGGCGACCAAGAGCATGCCCGGATAAGGTGGAGGCTTGTGTCCAAAACATTGATAGAGGGATGCTAAGTGATAATCTGAAACTTGATGACGATAAAACAGAGATAATCGTTTTTCACGCTAAGCATTGCCCAGCTCCGTCTCTGGATACCATTCAAGTGGTGGACGTACCTGTCTGCCCCTCCTTATTTGCTAGGAGTGTTGGAGTTGTGATGGACAATACACTAACATTAGACAAGGATATTACTCAAATGTATAAATCGGCCTTTTATTCTATTAGGAAAATTTCTAGAATTAGGAAGTTCCTAAGTTTGAACACCATTAAGATTCTTGTGCACGCTTTTGTCACATCTAAGCTTGGTCAGTGCAATTTGTTGTTATATGGCCTACCTAAGCATTTAATTCAGCGCCTGCAACATGTTCTGAATGCTGCAGCTAGGCTTGTCACACTTTCTCGTAAGTCTGATCATGTAACACCACTTTTAGTTAAGCTGCATTGGCTGCCTATTGAGCACCGCAAATCCCCCCCCCCCCAAAAAAAATATATATATTTAGCAAACCGAATTTGCACAGAAAAAAAAATCGAGCGAGCCAAAATCACCCAGAAAAAAATTGAGCAAGGGTGAAACTTTGTTCATTACCTGAAACGTACTTGTCATGTGAAATGTAATGAAATTGTTGTTGTAATGCCAACTGACAATGTTTAGTCTCCAGAACACGGGAAACCAGTGTTTTAGAGAGCAGTAAAAACTCAAAAATGTCGGGTTGGGCCTTCGGCCCTTGCAACATTTAAAGACAATCAACTGTTTTTCAGGATGGTATTATCTAAGCTCGTGATCACAGGCGCATCCCCATAGGACTGATAATGCATTTGTGTCCAGGAGATTACTTATATAAAAATTATGTCAATGCTGAGCTCTTTTTCATTTAAAAAAAATGTTTTTATTTGAGACTACGGAACAATATGCAACTGATAATTCACTAGAATGCAATATGATGCACGAATTAACAGTACAATAACCAAGAATCCATCCGGAAAGCAGGGCGAGGTAGAAATTTCCAGAATAATACATGTGCTTTCCTCCAGTTTGACCAAAATTTTCTGTTACATTCAAAATTCCCGGTTTAGATTTGCCGTGATATGCCAGTTTTGAGAATTGAAATCAAGGCTACTAATAAGCGGGTGGTTTCTGCAAATAAAATGCATATTTTTTTTCGACCGGTTTTTCTAGTTCGAAAAATCCCATTCCAGTCGACATTCAAAATTTTCAAAACTTCTAACTGGTCGTTTTGGTTGAATGGAAAGCATGTATTTATGTTTTCTACTAAACAAAGGTAATGAACGTATCATGGAAAATACCATAAAACTAGAAACATTAAAATTGTGTCAAATGTTCTTGATGTAAAACCAAAATACCGAAAGCCTTAAAAAAAATATTGTGCAAGGTCCGATGCCCAAAACAAATTTCTTGCAGCACTAGAAGTCCTAAAACAATTTAGAGCAAAAAAAAAAACCGGTCCCCCCAAATCAATTTTCAAATGGTCTGTCCCTAATCTCACCTGATCGGGCTTAATTTTGGTGATCGGACTAAAATGCGATTTACCGTCTGAGCTAAACCGCCACAGGGAACCCAACTACATGTAGGTCTGTCACGGGCTATTATTATTTTCTCCAACATTTTGGCAAAGCTGCCTTCTAATGATATCTATTGGCCTGAGTTTGGTTGGCACTACCAGCCTCAATTTATTCCAACATTTTTCATTCCTAAGTGCAGTTTGCTTAACACGTGCTCATAGCTGTTAACATTGCAAATAGCTTCCAGCATGCTTTGCATGCCTGTGTTTGACATTAGTTAGTGTGGTTTTAGATTATAGTTCTATACATTCATTTATTTAGTAGAGCCAAACATTGTAAAGCGCTCTTGGACATTTTGGAAATAGCGCTATATAAATATTGTATTATTATTTATTATTCATTTTAGTGCAGTGTGTTGGGAATGATGCACTAACATGGATCTTTAATGACGTGGCCTCAGGACCATGTCTTGAAAGTAATCTTGCATTCGTACTGTCTGACCCAGCACACTGTACATCACTTTATTTATTTCATGATAGTGGAACTCTGGCCGGCCTGCTTGGGCAAGGGCCTGTGTACACCATACACATAGCAAATGATCGAAAAAATTATATCACCAATGATCCATCCAACCGCCTGCTGCCAGCCACACCACTCTTAATTTTTCTTCTAATGAATACTGATTTGTGTTGTGATATCTCGGCCAAACAGCACATGCTCTCCCAGTTCACTAGGTCGCAGGTTTGAGTCCGCAACCAAGATGTTAGGGTTTTTTTACTCCGTAAATCATTTTATTTAGCTCATTCTGATATTTTTCTCAAGAACAGAAATAATTTTCGTTTTACCTTCTGGTCTGGTCTCGAGACATTTGCTTGTAAGCCTTTGCCATCACTACCAGATGACCTTTCAGATGACATTTCAATGTAACAAAAAAAAAATCTCATTTTAACCTCTAGCTGGAGCTCAGTGCCAGTGAAACCAATGTTGACAAAAACCTTTTGTAACAGTTTACTAGTGACATCATTGAGTGTGATTTCTTTTGGCCCTTAAAATGTAATGTCAATATGTGTACATTGTGTCATTTCAAAGTTAATCCACTGAGTAAATCCATATCCAGTGGATAGAATTAGCTACTTACTTAATCAGGGGCCAACACAATACAACTTTTACACTTGTATTCTATAACTCTGAACAACAACTTGAATTTCTAACGAGATCTGAAACAACCATAGGAGCTGATCAAAGCCAGGTCCCGACTAATCCACAGATCGAATTGAAATTTAGGGTGTTGGTTTTTGCTGAGGGAGGAAAACCGGAGAAAAACCCTTGGAGCAAGGGCGACATACCAACTCCACTCAAATATGGCACCGCGTCCGGGAATCAAACCTGGGCCACCGATGTGAGTGGCAAAGCGCTTAACCACTGCACCACCCTGGCTTCCCAGTTTCTATTAGTCTGGCCATTGTTTTGTTGAGGTTGATTAGTGATTAATGTACCTGCATTTTGTTGACTTTTACTAAACCTCCCAAGGTTTGAGGGACTTACATGAAAAATGGGTATGTTTGTGAGGGCAAGGGGCTCAAACCCTTAACCCTGTTTGACCCAAAATCCGAGCTCCAAAACCCTGATTGCCCCCTTTTTTTTGGGGGGGGGGGGGGGGACCCTGATTGCTCCTTCTTTAAAGTGATGAAACTCCGAAACGTTTTGAGTACCTCTGTGAAGAAAGTGTTTGGTTTAAAGTGAATACTTTATGTTCCACGCTTGTTTGAAATCGTGTAAATGTGACCTTTCCTGACCCATGACCGCGTAAGTAAAAGCCTGGGTCGAAACCTGGGTAGACGTCATCTCATTAATGCATTATTCTCCATGGCGCCTTTTTATCACAACAACATCGATGCATAGAAAATATACAGTTTTTGAGTTGTTAGTAAAGAAAAAAGTCATTTTAGTCAACATGTTAAGTATTTCTTCAAATGATTGCAAAGCCGAATTAATTATATGACATCAAGATGAACATAAAGTATTCACTTTAAACCAAAACTTTCTTCACAGAAGTACTCAAAACTTTTCGGAGGTTCATAAGCTATCAAAATTGCAAAAGGGTGATAGGCACTTTAAATAAAAACAAATAGGCCATGTGAAATAAATTGTTTGCCTGTTCCTAACTGCCTAATTAATACTGAACCCTGACCCTGACTGCACCCCCATGGCACATACATAATACGTCACAAACAGGAGTAAACATTCCCCCCCCCCCCCAATATATGTATGGAAAGCACACTCGTACTAAATATTTATTTTTCTTCTCTGCACAGGTATGATAATGAGTATGGCTACAGCCATCGTGTGGTTGACCTGATTATGTATATGGCAAGTCAGGCTTAGCAGTCCTTCCAAGAATTATACCAATACTACTAGTACTATTGTAGAATTAACTTGGTGATGGAAAACAGTGATTGACTTCTCTTGAAATTCTGTACAGCCTGTCTAGTTAAATTAAGTTTGGACATCCTTAGGGTCATGCCTGGTTTGAGAGTGCAAGCTTCACTGACTTTTACATTAATTCTGGGGAGTTAAAGCGAGCTGGAGAAAAGTAATTTTTTACTAAATAATAAAGAGGCTAGCTTCCAAAACCACAAGAATAAAGTGTTTTAATGGTTGTTACAGGCGTTCTTTTTGCTGTATAATGATCAAAGCAGAGCTTGCTTTATATCAATAAACATGATTGTGTGTAATGTTTTCCAATATACCTTTTCCACTTGGCTCAATGTTGTTCCATTTCAGATCCCATGGCCATCCTCTTGTATATTGTTTATTTTATTTCTGGTTAATTGGACAAAGAAATTTTAAAATTCTGAAATATTTGAAATGGGACAACGTCGAGCCAAGTTGAAAAAGTATATTGAAGCCCGTGTAGAGTTCCATATTTCGATCGATCCACAACATTTGGGTTATCTTGTTTCAATGATTCCCTCAAACTAAAGTTGGAAAGAATAAATATTTCTTTTTCTGACTATAAAACAATTCTTAGGGCCATTTGGGACCAGCAGAATTGTCGATATGTAGATACATTTAGCTCTAGTGCTGGGGTCCTAAATACCTACGTACTCTACTCCAATGCGTCGGGGGACAACCCAACGTCCCCTCGTCAGCACGCCTGCTGTACATTTAATTTCCCTGTAAACAGGGAAATTTACTCTAATTTATAGGCGACTCCCCTATAAAAAAAAGTCTGGGATGCTTGGGAAAAAATGAATTTAAACCCCTAAGAGATAGCAATTTGGGCGTGGTCCATCAGGACTTTTTCCCCTTAGAGTCCGCACAATTTGATCATTTAATTTGATATCTGGTGTAACAAGTGCAATGATTAGAACGAGATTAAGGCCAAGTGATACCCGAGACTCATAGAAAAACATCCGCTCAGTTAGCCCCTAAGGGATGGCGTAGCTGACTATTATAGGATGAGCATCCGACTTTTTTATAGGGGAGTTTCCCCCCCCCCCCCCCCCCTCCCTGGGATGTATGCATCAGAATACCAGGAGTTAACTATGAGCACTTATTGTCAAACTGCATTTCATCACTGATTCCACACCTAAAGCAATGAAAGGGGTATAGAATGGTCAAATCAGACTCGCCGAGACCTTGTTTCAAAATCCAAGACTTTTTTTGAAAGAAAGATTTCGAGACTTGCTTGAATTTTGCCAAGACTCCCGATTTTTTTGAGGGACCATTCTATACCCCTAATGAACCCTCTGGGCTGCGTGCCTCTGGATCCGTTGATTTTTCTTGGTGTTGGAAAGTCCATTTTTTGGAAATATTACATGTACTTCTCAAATCGTGAATTATTCATATTTAATATATAATTTATAGGGTGCATGGTAGGTGATTTTCTAATTTTAAACTTCAAAATTATATCCCCTCCTTCAGGTGTGAAAAAATGTAACCCCTTTTCTACTAGTAAGATGCAAACATAACCCCTCCTTGACAGGAGCCCTCAAAATTTTGTAACTCCTGCCTCGTCCGCACCCTATAAATAATTACCACTCCCTAATGAACCCAATTTTATCCCCCCCCAAAAATTATAATGGTATTAAATATTAGCATTTACCGAGCCTGGGCTACCTGATTTTTTAAAATAGCCCAGTTTTGCAATAACTTCAGAATGAGGATAACACTGCGTACAT
The DNA here is from genome assembly GCA_030867875.1 of Actinernus sp. WN-2022. Lineage (NCBI taxonomy): Eukaryota > Metazoa > Cnidaria > Anthozoa > Actiniaria > Actinernidae > Actinernus > Actinernus sp. WN-2022. The sequence continues at coordinate 33,033,807 of JAOWCC010001368.1, forward strand.
GCGTCTGTATTCAGCGGTAATTTTCGAATACGAAACTGTACTATTAACTTGTGGGTTTGGTTCACTAATCTGTCGTCATGGCAACCAATCCCGTTATTTTTTTTAATTTAGTAGTTTTAATATGGTATGCTACATTTGGTTACCTCACACTTGGATGCAAAAGCCATTACTTAAATCAAAGTGTACAGATATTACGTTATTATCCTTATGAATAAGCCTTGTGCCTCGATCTTTACCACCATTCCCATTGTTACACAATGACACAGGACTTCTGTCAATGACAGTGGGAGGGGCCAGCCCCAAACGTCTAGGACAACAGCAGAAAGACAATAGAGTTAATGTAAGCAGTCAGACCTTATACCTTCGCGGCATGTTTTCTTTAAAAATATATATATATTCTTTTGAAATTGATGGATTGATCTTCACCTTTATGAAAAAAAAAATTAACATGGAAAAGTTTGCGAGATATTAGAAAAAACGTAATTTGAAGGAAAGTAAATAAATCGCTTAGGCGTGATAAATCCCTCTGATCCCATTACGTACCACAGGCACCCCGCTGAATTTTTGCGGGAAACTACATCCGGAGCTTCAGACTCAGTGAGCCGTGACTCGTGAGTTCAGTGATTTTATAGCATTTAATTTACCGGTATATCGATCGTGGATTATGTCCAGAAGAGAAAAGAATAATCCTTGGATAAAAGGTAAAAAAAGGAAGACGGGCCCCAAGAAGATTCAAGAGAATGAGCTCGAGAAGGAGCAAAGTTTCAACACGGAGAAGAAAGTGATGCTTGCGGAAAGCGACAAAGGCTCGTGGTTCGAACAGCCTTCATGTTCGACGACTTCCACTTCGAGTTCTATTAGTACTGCCAGAACTCCGACGGAAAGCTTCTCAGCTAGTAGGCTTAAACTTTTGCCAGGTACAAGAAAAGAGACGGAAGGTTCAGAGAGTAGCAGCGAGTCCGCATCTGACTCCGATTCTCTCTCTATTCTCCGAGTTGCCTTTCAACGCGGTTTAGTTTTCGATATCCGGCTCTCTCCCTTCTTGGTACAACCCGTTGATTTACCTTTCTTTTTCCCCTTTTGCGCATTGTCTCTAGTTTTGTATGGTTGCCGGATTGTTGCAATATTCAGTAAACCTATTTTACATTCAGTAAAACCGATTTTATATTCAATAAACAGGTTTTATATTCAGTAAACCGATTTTATATTCAATAAACCCGATTTTATATTCAATAAACAAGTTTTATATTCAGTAAACCATTTTATATTCAGTAAAACCGATTTTATATTCAGTAAAACCGATTTTATATTCAATAAACAGGTTTTATATTCAGTAAACCGATTTTATATTCAATAAACCCGATTTTATATTCAATAAAAATGTTTTATATTCAGTAAACCGGATTTATATTCAATAGAAACGATTTACGTTCAACGTTTTAGTTGAATAAATTATTGCTTAATATGTTCAATCCTCAAGCCATTATTTATTCAGTAAACGCCATTTATATTCAATACCTATTATTTTATTCAGTAAGCACCATTTATATTCAATAATTTCTGCAGTCCAACATGGTCAGCGGAAGACGAAATTCGTGCGTAGCTACTTCGTGTAACGTACACAAAGAGTATTGTGGGAGGTCACTAAACAACAAATATATAAATATATAACTATAATAAATATAATGCTTCTTTAATGCTCCTTTAGACTAATACAAACCCTACCCCTACATTTAAAAAAAACCTAACCATCAACTACGGGTTCAATACTCTTTGTGTACGTTACACGAAGTACCTGGAAGTACCTAGGAATTCGTGGGTCACTTTTCGGAACAAGATGGCGGGTGATCACCCAAGCTTGCACGAGATCGAAGACTGAGTGGCGAAGAGAGGGGTTAGTAGAGCAGTAGCTGCAGTCAGAAGTGTTTCTACTAATGATCTAACTCAGGATTCCTCGAGAAGCTTAGTTTCAGGTACTATGATGGTTCACTTCTATTTATGATATAGACCGACTTGGCTATCGACACTATCTTCTGTAGGTTTGGCAGTCCATGTCCCTTTTTCAAGAAACATAGCTGGAATGGTAGGTCGTTCCCGTGATCTGCTCCGTGCACATGTGGTAGACATGGCCGGAACGCTGTGTCTGGTTTGTTGTCGCAGGGTCCAAAGCGTCGAAGGCTTGGTCACCAATACGTACACTGCGCCGTACAAATCAAAGGTGAAACATCCTGAACTGAGAAAGACACACTTGAAGTAGCCTGTGCCGACTAGGTGGATCCATCAGAATTTGCTGACTATGATAGGAACAGCCCTTGGATGTGAAATCCCTTGGGTGTGAAAGCCTTGTAGGGGACTTCGTGTCCTAGTGTTTTCCCACCTGCCTTTTTGGCGAATCTTGAAATAAATAAATAAATAAATAAAGCTCTCGGGTAATTCAAGATTATCCTTTTGGGGAAAATGACATCTTGTTTTCCGGAACAGTGATACTATTGTCATGACGCTTTGGACCCTGCGACAACGAACCAGACACTGCGTTCCCGGCCATGGCTACCTACCATTCCAGCTATGTTTCTTGATGAAGGGATAGTGCAGTGATAGCGAAATCGGTCTATATCATATATATTTGTAAGCTTAAGTGAACCATCATCAGTACCTGAAGATAAGCTTCTCGAGGAATCCTGAGTTAGACCATTAGTGGGAACACTTCTGATAGCAGCTACTCCTCTCCTTATCCTTCCACCCCCTCCCCATCTTGTTCTCAATAAGCAAGTCACGTGATACAAATGGCGCGCGAATTTCGTCTTCCGCTGACCATATTGGACTGCAGAAATTATTGAATATAAATGAAATTTACTGAATAAAATAATAGGGATTGAATATAAATGGCGTTTACTGAATAAATAATGGATTGAGGATTGAACATATTAAGCAATAATTTATTGAACTAAAGCGTTGAACGTAAATCGTTTCTATTGAATATAAATCCAGTTTACTGAATATAAAACTTGTTTATTGAATATAAAATCGGGTTTATTGAATATAAAATCGGTTTACTGAATATAAAACCTGTTTATTGAATATATAATCGGTTTTACTGAATATAAAATAGTTTACTGAATATAAAACCTGTTTGTTGAATATAAAATCGGGTTTACTGAATGTAAAATAGGTTTACTGAATATTGCAACAATCCGGCAACCATAGTTTTGGCCATAGCACAACGGTCTTTTCAATTAGCCGGTAACAAAACGAGTGGGGGACTGGAACCGAGTCAGTAAAACTAATTCAATTAATAACTAGTCAAAGTGAGCATTATTTTCCAAAAGCACAGATCAAACTTAGTTAGTCTGGAAAGTTTGGTGAACTTTGGCTCAATATTGACGATGCTAGAAGGCATCAAATATGTCAATTTTCCCATACAAACTCTCTTATTATTTAACGTTGTCCCTCCAAACCATACATTCATTGTAAAATTTTGGAGGGACAAAGAAAGTTCAATTGCTTATAATTCAGACACGATTCACTTGAATTACATCAAACTTGGCACAAATGCTAATTTCAACATGCTCTATGATGTGATGAACTTCATTTTAGAATTAGAGTAATTCTGATAAACTAGGTCCCAGTCCCCTACTCGTTTTGTTACCGGCCAATATTTGTGACACGACACTTAAAGGAACAGTGCCATGCTCAGTGCCCATGCGCGAATGTTTGAATTTTGGTTGGGTTGTCCAGAAATCAAAAGATGGGGAGAGATTTGATACGCGAAAGAAATCCTCTTCCATCGGCTTCGCCTAAGTTTCATTTGACCTTATACCTATTTAGAACAGTAATTTAGTTTTGTATCCTAGGATTTATGTTATTTCGTTCGTGTCTATAATTTTTGCGAGTATTTTTGACTCTGAATTCAGTGCCCTTGGACGGTTCGTCGAGCGGAGGAATTAATGGCTACAGAAGAGAACTTCTGTCTCCTGGTAGTTTCATCCAAAGCATTGAGAGGGGGGCAATGGACGGCCTAGGAAACGTAGAGACAGTAAGAATGTAGGGGAGACATTTACTCTGCTTGTAAGACGCTGAATGTTCGCGTGTATTTATTCGGGATTTATTGCAGTGTCAACACGGCCTTCGCTCGGTACAGTTCGAGCTCGCTATTTAGCAAAATCGAACTCTTTTCTTCCCCAATGTTGTAGTGGAAGTGTTCTTATAATTGTTCAACAACTATTCTAAAAATCACAAAGCCCCAAAGCTATGAAGTCAGAACATTAGTTTCCGTAGTTTCGCTTCGCGAAACTGCAGTATAGTAGAATGCAATATTATAATTCCCACAGAAGTTGTTGTTTGTTTATGTCAGTCGGCATTGTCGAGTGGATTCCTGAACTATTATCCCATACATGCAGATCTTCGAAGCACATGTCTTGGTCCAGTGGGGAGTTTATACGATTCTAAATCCTGAACTTCTCAACTCGGATGCAAATTACAAAACTATAAACTCTAGATTTCGTGCTAGCGAAAATTCCAAAGGTCGTTCCAGATCAGTTGAGTTTTGACGCGACGTGACATAATAGCGTGATTTTCCATTGTCTTTGACATTATCAACAATCACGTGTTACGCGTGCGCATTACCGTGGCACTGTCCCTTTAAGGTTACCGGATACCTTCAAAACGAAAAAGTTGGAAAATATTTTTTTTCACACAGAAATGTAGTTTTAGTAGTAGTGACTCATATACCAAAAACTCCGTTCAAATTTTTTTTATATTGACGGAGAAATACCAAAAGGAAGTTTTTAACCGGAAGTAAAAGGTTCTTTTTGATTGACAGCAGATCAATAAACACATGACAAGTGCTCACTCGCCCGTAACGACGGTGTGGGAAATCATTTCATATACCAATGTTTACGTTTATTGAGAAAAGTTTTTCCACACACAATTCCACAATTCCATCGGATGTTGGCCTTATATCTTACAAAAAGCAAGCAGGATGCCCTAACCCTAAACCCTTAGCTTGAAAAACAAAGAAAAAAGAAAAGCAAAACGAGGCCAAACAATGCATACGACTACAATTACAAAGCCAAATAAGAGTCCTCGCAAAACCCGACAAGCGTTCGTATTTTCACTTTCAGACAGTGCCGATTGGTCCACATCTGAACATAAAGTAGAATTGATAAGAGCCAGCCAAGAGAATATTTGTTTCCAAGAAAGCTTAGATGGAAACGTAGTTTGGCGGTGACCCTGAATCGGTTGAACCACGATCTCGCTATTGCCGTGCTGTTTCAGACGCCTGCAAATCGCTGTCTCCTCTACTAACTACGCTGGCATTCAAGACGTCTCTATAGGTGTTCACCTTGGCTTTGCCCCTCGAGGTCTTTGTCTTTCCCATTTTTCTAGCCTGGGAAACCAGCTGACTCTTACCGCTACCATTTTTCAAGTCACACAAAAAAGAACAAACATCGGTGCGTTGCTTTGATCGGAAATCAACATTGGCGGGAAATCTTGACAGATAGTTGAACTGTGATGAGAAATGGTTGGCCAAGAGCTTGCTAATTGTTGGAGAGGCGGGGCTTCAGATTCACGCACGACAGACGCGTATATTTAAAAAAATGCTATTTTCTCGCTTTCGATTTTCAACCAAAATAGAGTTTTAAAAAAAGCTCCCACTCAACAAGAATCTATTCGATTTGTGTGAAATTTTCACAAAATGTTAATTGATATCACAGCTGCAAAAAGGATATCGGGGAATTGGGAAATTCTAAAAAGAGAGCTCTTGACGGCGTTTCTCGCATATCTACTCGGACTGTGTTTTCGCCTTTTCACGAAGAGCATGATAACTTTTGAACTAAATCGAATTTTGAAATTCCCCGACACCCTTTTGTAATACGATTCCTCTGAAATGCGACTAAGCAAACAGATTTTAAAACTTTAAAATATTTTAGGAGTCGGAGCTTCTGAAAGCCATCTCACTAGACCGGAGAAACGGGATCGCGGAAAATTCGAGATTTTCAAAGAACTCAAAACTTTTTATGTATTCTCGTAGCCAATTTTACAAGCTTTAAAATGATACATGGATGATTTATCTACGATGTTTTCTCGAGGCGCTACATAATTTAGACTGGAAACGCACCCTGAAGGTATCCGGTAACCTTAAGTTTGTATGTTTCTTATGCAATTTAAGCCACGTACTAATTTCCCGCGAATTTCTGGACTTGATTCATAAGCTCCGGAATTACCCTATATCATTATGACGTCACGGCTTGTTTACGAGGGGTACAGAATCGACTTGAACAATATAGTTTTGAACCAAATCTGCTCTGCTGAGGAAAGTTTAACTTCGAATTGTCTGGTTTCCAGATATCAGCCGTATCAATGTTTATCCCACAATATTTACCGTATTTGGTGGCTGTTACCGCTATTCTACGTTCTACAAAATGTATTTGATAGCTATTTCCTTTGTGTTGTTGCTGTTTTGTCCCCCTCCCACGACCGTGATCCTTAGCGTTTAAACAATAGATTGTTTTGATTTGACGTCATAATATAATAATAATAATAATAATCTAAACTTATATAGCGCACTTTTCTTAAATTCAAAGGCGCTTCACAAAGAATTACAAACTAAAAAATGGTTAAATATGAGAAGAAACTAAATATTATAAAAACCAAGCAACTAAGTTAAACATGATTTAGACTAAACATGTTCAACTAAGTTAAACATGATTTAGACTAAACATGTTCGAAAACTAGATATCATAGGCCTGTTGAAACAAAAATGTCTTAAGACGAGATTTAAAAGTGTTCAATGATGGTGAGAGTTTAATGTTATCTGGTAAAGTGTTCCACAGCCTGGGCGCTGCCACAGAGAAAGCTCTATCGCCATATGTTTTTGTTGTTTTACCACTTGGAATTTTTAGAAGAAATTTGCTTTTGGAACGTAGGTGTCTGGTGGGCACATATTTTTCTAACAAGTTGCTAAGATAAATCGGTGCAAGCGCGTTGAGTGCCTTAAAAGTAAGTAGCAAGATTTTAAACATAATGCGTTGAGTTACAGGAAGCCAATGAAGTTCTATGAGTATATGAGTTACATGATCGAATTTTCTCTTACGCATGATTAATCGGGCAGCACAGTTGTGAACTAATTGAAGTTTCTGAACAAGAGTTTGCGGAAGGCCATAAAGGAGAGAATTACAATGATCAAGCTTACAAGTAATAAATGCATGTACTAGCGTCTTGGTATTCTCAGCAGATAAGTAGTTCCTAATACGTGCAATGTTACGAATGTGAAAGAATGAAGCCTTGCAAATAGAAGCCACTTGGGATTCCAAATTCAAAGAATCATCAAATACTACGCCGATATTGCGAGCAGACTTAGAAGAAATAATAAGATCATTGCCTATATTAAGTGGCGGAAGTTGGATTTTAGGTCGAAACTGAGATCCTATTATTAGTAGTTCAGTTTTATCAGTGTTCAGTTTTAAATTATTCAAAGACATCCAGGTGGTAATGTCATTGATACAAGCTTCGATCTTGGCTGCAACTAAAGATTCCGGTGCTTGAGAGTCAAATGAGAGGTCAATTTGAGTGTCGTCTGCGTAGAAATGGCACATCATATCATGGCTTCTAATGAGGTCACCCAAAGGAGAAGTGTACATAAGATAAAGTAACGGTCCTAGGACCGACCCTTGTGGCACCCCATATAGCAGATGAACAGGTGCTGACTTTTCTCCTCGGATACACACATACTGTTTACGACCAAGCAGGTATGAACGAATCCACGCTAGAGCATGCCCTGTTATTCCAAAGCAGGCAGTCAGACGCCCAAGCAGTTGGTTTACGTGTTGACGTTTGATTTGACGAGGTGTGATATGTTTCCTAACCTTCAGAAGCCAAAAACGCCGATAGATTTTTATGCATATTCACTGTCTTTGGATGAATTTATAGGCTGTGAAGACTTGTCAGATCTTGATGAATTTTGGCCTAGTGTTAGAGGAGCTACATATGAACCAAAGAGTGTGAGCGTTTAGCGATATTTTAATTATTTTTCTTATAAGAGTACTTGTCGTGATGACAGAGAAACTATTTCGATTGAAACTTTGAAGATGAATTGCATTTGAACAAAGTAAAACATTAAAAAACGCTCACACGCTTTGACAGGCCATCATGTGCTGATTGACGTTATGCAGCCGAATCGTTCGTAGGCGCGAACGCGGAGGCACATAAATTCACTTCTGTGAGACTAGTCTTTTTTTTGCGTTTGTTGCCTTAGCATTTCCTGAAAATGTAATATTTGTGCAAAAAAAAAAAAATTCAGCGCATTCTACATTATATACTAGAATCTTTCCAGTGATATATAGGTTTCTATACTTTCCTTTAAAATGATGCGCGTGCGATTTTATTTGCGAGAGACACCCGCGAAGGTATACGGTAACCTTAAAATCTACGCAGTGAAAACTCGAGATTTTACGTTTGGCTTGAATTTTCTGTACTTATCCCATTGTTTTGGAAATCTGAGTATGGAAAGCAACAAAAGGCGAATAGTTGTTATAGAAGAAACAAACAAGATTTGACAAGAGAATACTTGTTTACATGTTGCCATACAGTTATAAAAGAAACAATAAACAAGATTTGACAAAAGAATACTTGTTTACATGTCGCCATACAGTTATAAAAGAAACAATAAACAAGATTTGACAAGAGAATACTTGTTTACATGTTGCCATAACAGTTACATTGTACCCCTCCCACTCTGTATGATTGACAGAAATATACTGTAATGCAAACTACACCTTGTAGCTTTCACCCCTCGCACCATTGCATAGCAATGAAAACGGTGATAAGCAATCTATACAATGTACCCAGTGGCATTTCAATGTAGACAGAGGGTTGGTGATTTGCAATGTTACTCCTGGTGAGCTTGTTGTCTATGTTTAAGCTTTATATATTTGCTTTTGAACCCCATACCACATACAGAACACTTAAATGGGTTTTCAGTGATATGAGTCAACATGTGTTGTGACAGGGGACCCGAGGCCCTGAAGAGCTTGCCACATCGAGAGCACTTAAAAGGTTTTTCTCCAGTGTGCATTCGCATGTGGACTGTAAGTGTACCAGACTGTTTAATCAGCTTGCCGCAATCTGGGCATTTGTATCTCTTGCCATCTGGAGTAATTTCTTCATACTTGGACATACTACTTCCCCGGCGGTATTCAAAATTCAGTTCACTATTGACTAAGGGTCGGACCGGAAGAACATCTGGATTATGAATAGGTTTTGTTTTGGGAGCAACTAGTACATTGGCAATCTCATCTTGGTTAGTTCTGGGCACATTTGATACATCAATGATGACATCATCGGTTACATGTAATCCAGGGTCTTCAGCGAGTGTACTTTGTTCTTTCGTATTTTCTAATTGCTCCTCAGACCTTGTTTGTGCCTCATAGCTTACTATATCGGCCACAGAATTATCAGCAGTTATACTTGGATCAAAAACTGATCCTGTTTGATCTTCATCCAATGCTCTCAGGCTCATATCTTGAGTCATACCATTTGATGAAACTGTGACTAGACGAGGTTTTTTAGCTGAGGGTTCATTGCAATCGACTGTTCCTTGTAATACTATGACTACTGTATCGCCGATATCTGAATTACTTTCCGAGCTGTAGTTGGCAACAACATCCCCAAATCTCTTGCAACAAGAGGCTTCAGCACCAAACCCTGATAGCTCTTCTTCACCACTGAATTGTTTCCTATTTTCAGTGTTTTCCAAAACGTCTTCAACCTGTCTTGCAGCTGAAGTCGTTCCTGTATCTATGTTTTGTGTTTGATCTGGTCTTGGTCGAGTCTCAACCTCAACTTCTTCTGCAATATTTTCATATACAGTTCCTTTGTCAAATGAAGGTTGAAGTTCAAATTCTTTTGTGTTGGTCGTGCTCTCTTCTTCAGACACTGATTGACCTGCTTCTGAAGAAATCTTCATCTCAATTTCCTTTTCATTGATTCCACTTTCAATTATAAATAAAGGGTTCATTCTCTTGCAATTGGCTCCTGATTCTGTTGGTAGACTTTGGGACATTGTTTGTGTTTCCTCAGATAGGACATTTTCCCCACAAGAAAAATGTTGTCCACCATCATGTAATGGAGATCGGCCTGTCTTACTACTTACAATATTTGTTGTATCCATTTCTTTAACAACACTAGAAATACTGACTTCTTTTCCAGGAAGAATATTTTCTGATTTTTCTTTATCTGGTTGCTTTTCATTTTCAGTCACACTTTCTGACACCTCATCTTTCGCAGCTGATATCTCTTCATTCTGTGTTGATGTTTCTTCTAGATGCTTTTTCAGCAGATGATCTGTGCTACATGTCTCTTCAGCTTCTTGATATCTATAATCTTTTGTTTTTTCCAGAGCTGAACCAGTTGCACTTGATTCTGCCTTAGAGTCACAGCATGGTGGAAGGGTCCTAGAACACTAAAAGTAAATGTGGATTTAATACAATATGAAGCCCCAGGGGGAAGAATATACACAAATATAGCTAATATATGAGGGTTCAGTTGTTAGCAATGGTTCAATATGTGGCTTTAAATACAGAGTACAATAAGCCAGGATTTAGCTAGTGTGCAACTAAATTTATTTTATTTAAAACAACTTTTCACACAAAAAATAACATGGTAATAACCTTAGTTTTCTTTTTAAGCAACAATATATAATTATATATGTTATTTATACCAGCCTTGGTCAGTCCGTATGGAGAACAACTTTGCTAGGTCTTGAAAATGGCCTGAGAACACAAGAAATGGCCTGAGGCAGCAGGACCAACCAACGGCAGTAACTGGTTATTTCCTTAATAACCAAATTATTCAATTTATTGTACATGTACATGCTTTCATTAATTCAGTCATGTGCATGAACAATAGATACATTTGTCAGTCTTGAGCATGCAATCTTAGTTACATTCAAATCGCTGGTAATTTTATGCATTTTCCCCTTTTTTCAAAGGCTTTCAATGCAGTCCGTTTTCTCTCATCCGTTCTGGCTTAATACCCGGGGGGGGGGACTCCCATATAAAAGGGGTAGGGATGCTTGTCGGACATTTTCGATTTGACTCCTAAGAGGTACTAAAATGGGCGTGGCTCAAGCTTATTTTGACCCCTAAAAGATAATAAAAATGTAAATTGATAACAGCTTTTTTGTTCAATTGACACCCGACCCCTAAAAGGTACTGCTTTACATAGAAATGTCTGTGTTTGATGGTGGATACCCTACAGTGTAAGTGGTACCAAACTCCTGATTTTGACCCCTAAAAGGTACGACGAGCATCCATGTACCCCTCACATAAGGGAGTCCCCCCCCCCCCCCCCCAGGCTTAATACCAAGGTTTTTTCAAAGTTTTGAATGTGATTCTTACGTAAAAGTACCCTAGAAGTGAACATGTTTGCCAGCCAATCACTTGCACACGATTTCAATGGATTCCAGACTCAGTGGAATATATATAAAGTAAAATTATTATACTTTAGCCTACATGTATAAGCGGAGCTTGGAGTAGGTAATGCTTCACTTTAAAAACACTATACCACTTTCGATAGACCTTTTTACAGTATGGTGGATGGAGTTGACCCTGCACTGATACAAACCCTCTTTCTATGAATATGGTTAGCTTTTGATTATCATGCTAACTAGATACAAGCCATGAAGGCTGGAGTTGACCCTGCACTGATATAAAAACCCTCTTTCTATGAATATGGATAGCTTTTGATTATAATGCTAACTAGATAGAAGGCTCTAACTAAGTTGGCTCAACTCCAGCCTCAATATCACCAAGGACTTGGTTGCCTTTCAAAGTAGCTGGCCAATAACTATAAATAGGATTATATATAAAGCCTATATACATGTATTACCACAGCTAGATTACTGTTCTGTTGTTTGGCACTGCTGTGGCAAGCGGAACTCTGATAAGCTCGAGAAACTCAATCAACGTTGTCTACGCTTTGTATTAAACAATGACCACGATAGTTATGACAATTTACTTAGATTAATAGTCCAACCTACAGTAGTCTCTTAAATATAAGATATTGCGATATACTCATCTTAGTTTATAAAGCTTTGCATTCACAAGTTCCATCTTATATTTTTATAACTAGTCTTTTCCAGTAGAGAACATCATCCGATAATTAATGTGGTCAGTCTACCTTGGCTATATCTCAGTAGAGTTAACAGTACTAAATATGGTCTTCACTCTTTTAGATATTCTGGTGCTAAGTTATGGAACTCAATTCCCGATTATATTCATAATCTCCCTTTAAACCAGTTTAAATCTACTATCAGGTCTCTTAAATTTTCTAATGAATGTTGCTCCTTTTGTAGCACTTCATAACTGTATTTAATCTGTCAATTTATGCATTAATAGCATATACTGCAGCCAGTTGTTCCCCCTTCCACTTCCCCTTCCATTAATTCATCTTGTTTCCCTTCCATTGAATTCAGTGTGACATCTAGGTGCCTGGCTGGCGCGGGGGCCTGTAGCCGGGTTGTGAGGATTGCCAGCCACAAGGGCAGTCGCCACTTTGGAAAAGAGTAGGGGATTGGGACGAGTGTGGTCTTGCAAAGGCACTTCCGATCATTACAGGAGACACACATTGTACAGAATACAAACAAACAGGGCGAATATTGCAATTAACTCATTGAATACAAGCAGAGAAAGTGAAATAAACTTAAAGACACTGTCCTGAGGTAAAGCTCAACAGAAGTGTCCAGGAATGTGGGTTCATAAAAGCCAACTTACTTAAAGCAGAGCAAAGAAGTAAAAACTACCATGGAACGGCAGTTAGCAGAAGTAAAGCGAAGCTGTGTGGCCGAATGCTACGATCCGAACACGTTATGCTTTAGCCGATTCCTACATTTCCCATCAACATGGATTTATGATTTTAAAGTTGTACTTTGTAACTTTAAACAGGCTCTGTTCTTGGGATTGTAGGGTGAAGAGCAGGAAGGAGTTGGTATGTACATGTAGTCAATCACTACAAATACATGTCACTCTAGTCCCTAGCGGACTTCAAGTGATTCAACATTTCCTAACGTAACATCAGTGATGTATTGGAGATAATAACTGGAGATATCAACTGTATATATCTCTGTTATTGCTTAATCTTGTGGCACCATTAAGGGAAGAATTCCTAGACAATATTTATTTTTAATAAATTTAATTCTGTTTCCCGTCCTAGGTGTAAGACACATTTTCTTGTCGAGTCAGACTCGCGCCTATGGTCAGTAGTTATTCACAGCCTACAATCCCATGAACAGAACAAGACCTGTATAGCTAAAGTTACAAAGTATTTAATACTTTAAAGTGACAAATCCACGATGGTGGGAAATGTAGGAATCGGCTAAAACACAACATATTCGGATCGTAGTAATCGGCCACACAACTTTGCTTTACTTCTGCTAACTCCTGTTCACCAGTAGTTTTCACTTCTTTGCCCTGCTTTAATAAGTTGGCTTTCATGAACCCTTTCCCGGACACTTCCGTTGAGCTTTACTTCTGGTACAGTGTCTTCTTTCAAGCTTATTTCACTTTCTATGCTTGTATTCGATGAGTTAATTTATGATATTCGCTGTGTTTGTTTGTATTCTGTACAATGCGTGTCCCCTGTAATGATCCCAAGCGCCTTTGCGAGACCACCCTCGCCCCAATCCACTACTCTTTTCCAAAGTGGCCATCTTGGAGCTTTGTGTCTTCCTTATAATTAGGCCCTTGGATGGTCCCTGGCACTCACCTTTCATGAAACCTTTTTGTTAAAACAACTTCAAAAGTTACTGCTATATTTATATATTTCATAAGTTAAAATAACCCTACATCTCCTTAAAGAATGTCAATCAGGATTAATGCTTTGCAAGTTTGAACAATAGAAAACCGTTACAATCGCCTTTTTCATACTGTATGAAAATGGCGATTGTAACGTTTTCTATTGTTTAAAAGTAAACATGGGCTCGCAAAGCATTAATCCTGATTGGCATTCTTTTAAGTCCCCAGGGGAGTACATGTACTCCTCAAAAATTTGACTAGGGGGTGTGCTGCCCAGATCTCAAAATCCTGACCTTATTTCAGACCAAAATATATAATTTTCTATTAACTTTTTTAGACCTGACACCAAAAATCGGTAACCGTGCAATGCACCATTCGATAAACTTTTTTTAGACCTGACACCAAAAATCGGTAACCATGCATTATGCACCATTTAAAGCTGCCTTTATCATGTTATCTAATTCGAATGACGTTTCTATAGTGAGTGTCATAGTTTTATCTCTTTCTCAATTTTGAAAATCAACGTCAAAATGACAAGTGAAACTAAGATAAATGAATGAATATGGCTTGCATATATGTGCGGTCTTGTACTCATACATTATGTACCTTATTCCAGTGAACTAAAACAATTAAGGCAAAAGTTATAAGGAGTACTGCCCTATTTCAGACTAAAACAGCTTGAAAACCATACCCCTCCCTCTGCATGAAGCCCAAGAAAGTAACTTTGCAATGCCATTTAGGGTACATTCTGCTAACAATATTTGAATGAATATGGCTTGCATATATGTGCGGTCTTGTACTCATACTATGTACCTTATTCCTGACCAGTGAACTAAAAAAATTAAGGCAAAAGTTATAAGTAGTACTGTCCTATTTCAGACTAAAACAGCTTGAAAACCATACCCCTCCCTCTGCATGAAGCCCAATAAAGTAACTTTGCAATGCCATTTAGGGTACATTCTGCTAACAATATTTGAATGAATATGGCTTGCATATAATTATGTGTGGTCTTGTACTCATACATTATGTACCTTATTCCAGTGAACTAAAACAATTAAGGCAAAAGTTATAAGTAGTACTGTCCTATTTCAGACTAAAACAGCTTGAAAACCATACCCTTCCCTCTGCATGAAGCCCAAGAAAGTAACTTTGCAATGCCATTTAGGGTACATTCTGCTAACAATATTTGAATGAATATGGCTTGCATATATGTGCGGTCTTGTACTCATACTATGTACCTTATTCCAGTGAACTAAAAAAATTAAGGCAAAAGTTATAAGTAGTACTTCCCTATTTCAGACTAAAACAGCTTGAAAACCATACCCCTCCCTCTGCATGAAGCCCAAGAAAGTAACTTTGCAATGCCATTTAGGGTACATTCTACTAACAATATTTGAGAACAATTATTCAATGTCTATAGATGGAATAGTCTCTGGAAATTACTGGTTCAGCTACAAATGCTTGCTGACATATATATGGGCCACGTCAGGCAAAAAGCACCGTGACAACATTCAAGTTAAATAATTCCTACAATGGTGTTCGTAATAAAGATTGAAGATTTTATTGTATTCTTGACAAAGCTAGAGCATTACATTTCATCCCTAACAATAAATGTCAGATTCAAGATTAAATTGATAACAACAATCAGGGATGAATTTCATGTGATTTTGATGCAAGGATCTGATAATTACAAATATGACCACAAAATTAGGAATGCTGTCATAGAGGATGGTTTTGATGTATGACAATAATTATTATTATTACATGGGCAAAAAAATTAATGTCTATTCTGCAGTCATTCTGCTCCCTGTAGCTCATAACATGGTTTTAGCAATAGTATAAGTTACACCTTGAAACAATCATCTGATGATAGGCAATCGTTTGCAGCTGCTAAAATTGTGATTACATCCTTGTGTAAAAATTTCGTCTTCAAATTCAACAGTGCTTGATATTAGCACAATGTGAAGATTGGACTAGCACCACAGGTATAAAAAAGATAACACAATTTCAAAAGATTTACATTTTATGTCATCCACTGCAGGCCTTTTTTGTCTGATGTGATATGATAAATTATTCAGGATAGGATATTTTAGTATTCCAGTGACTAAAAAATCCTTACAAATTACAAGCAATACTATTTGTAACAAATATCAAAATTTTTTGCCAAAACAAATGCTGCCGCGCTACATGTCAAAACCCACACTCTTGGAACAACACCTTTCATTAATTGGTCAAAAGTATCAAAATTCACCACCTCACTGCCTTATCTTCCTAATACTTTATTAATAATTGAAGGTCTGTGTGCAAAAAGGGCATAAGTGATTCTTGATCACCTTCTAAATTCTCCCTTAGAAAACAAAGAAATTGAAGGAAAATTTAGAATGTAATCAAGACTCACTTACACCCTTTTTGCACACAACCCTTCGATATTCTTCAAATAACCCAACCCTGGGGTGGGCATACAATGCCAAAACACCACCCCTTGCCCCCTCGGGATTAACATTGAACAGATACAAATGTAGGTGCATTACCATGTAGGTGTTGTTTATCCATTTGTGTTCAGTAGTATCCATATTGTAATGGAACAACGATTCACCACATCTACACCTGTATGCTTCCCAATCAGATGACATCTTTCTTTTGAACCTGGAATTAATAAAATAATCATACAGTCATGTACTATACAAGTAAATATAGCACCACAATGGCAAACTCGTAAATGTGGAAATTCTCACAGTTAAGTTTTTTTAATTATGGGGACCCAATACCATGTCTGTGGAAGTTTGAGCTGTCTGCCATTAGAAATGAGGGATATACAGACATGCACAAAAATCATGTGACCGATGATGTCATTGTTATACAACCACTAAATCATAGCGGACCTCCCGAGCAGAGCACCTGATACATACATATAGCACAAGAGAGAAATTTTAGCAACAGTCATGTTCTTGCCCAACTGACTGTGCACCAGCGCACGGAACACGCACGGTTTTCGAGGCCTGGTACTAAGGGAATAATTACTGCCGCAGTGAGCGAGCCTGGAGCGAGCGAGCAAGGCAGCAGTTCTAATCTGTAAGCGGGTCCAAATCTCAATTTCTTTTTTTTACCACAATGCATCACTTCTATTGTCTTTTTTTACCACACTGCTTTGCACAGGTCTGATCGTCATGTGACATTACACGAGGTGGAATCTGCATTGTTTGAGCTAACTACGTTCAACCGTTCATTAATGCATTTCTGTGTATCAAGTGCAATCCTTGTGTAATCATGAATTTATTGAAGTGTAGACGTGTAGACGTGTAGGCGAACTCTTTCTAACTCTGTGTGATCTATCAGTTTCCAAAGAGCAAGATCTCTCCTGTTATCAAGATGTTGAGCAGCAAATAATTTTCTTCTATAGGCTTCGATAAACTGCTGTCAAGCAGCCGGTTCAAAATACAATTAGCATTTACAATTACAGTTGATTTCCGGTGTTTAAACTTCACCAGGGAGAACAACAGTTTGTTGTGTCGGGAATTGGTAGGCTCATGGAATTTACCGTTAGATCGTTGATATGTTGGGACAAAATGAAACTAAAGCGTGGCAACTTTTGAGTTACACACCACAGCTCCGTCAAATAG
Organism: Actinernus sp. WN-2022; assembly: GCA_030867875.1. Classification (NCBI taxonomy): domain Eukaryota; kingdom Metazoa; phylum Cnidaria; class Anthozoa; order Actiniaria; family Actinernidae; genus Actinernus; species Actinernus sp. WN-2022. Next base: position 33,051,217 of record JAOWCC010001368.1, read on the forward strand.
GATTCAGTCCCAAAACTACAAAATATATCATCTAACACCTTGGCATTTTTATCACCCAGTAATCTATTTTTCCTGCCAAAGTGCTACTGTAGGTTCTCCTCTATTAATACACTTCCTTAATTGAGCGGAGCAGCATTCACTACCTGTTAGGTATTAATACTAGTTGTAATCTATAGCTTGGAGGTGTTAATGTTTGGTATGTAGCACATACATGTACATGTAGCTAAAGGGAATAAAACCCAGCCTATCATAATTTATGTAATTTCATCCAACTAGATATTTTTTTTAATGTAATATTCGTGCAAATGAAGTTCAGGGGGGTTAAGCCATTTTGAAATTTTATTTTGGTTATCATTTCTCCTCTTGAACTTTAATGTCAACCAAATTAAGAAGACCCCCTGCAGTTCTCTATGGGTAACGTCTTGGTGAAAACCCCATGTCTCTATGGTGTTCCTTTTTACCCATAAAAATCCATCACTTTCTGTTTTCGCCACAAAGCAAGCTGGGACAGTTTCATTTTCTATTTCCCAGTCCAGAACTGAAGTAAATAAAGTTGTAGCATTAAAATCATAGTTTTTGTACCAAAAACGACGAACACAACATATTGGTGGCAAATTTGGGGTAAGATCTGTGAACCTTGCAAAACTGAGGGGGGAGGGGTGGATAATCATATGCATTTCCTGTCAATATTAAATAGTATCCTCCCCTTTAGAAGTGGGTTGAATGAAGTTGCAGCTTAAATATAATCATTTTGGCACTAAACACGACAAACACAACATATTGGTTACACATTTGGGATAAGATCTCCCATCCTTGCAAAACTGAGGGGGGAGGGGTGGGGAGAAACATGCAGTTCCTATTAACCCTTTCAGCCCTGAGTTTTTGGAACTGACTTTTAGCTATTTCTAGACCAAAAAGAACCCCCCCTCCCCTCTTTTGCATTGCACATCAAATTCATTAAAAACAACAACAAAATAAATGTTTAAGTACTTAGCAGTTTCTTAGCCTTTAAACTGGATAAAAATAGAATGTACAGTTGGAATTCATTGGGATCATACTATTTTAAAACCGCTCTTCAGCAATGATGAATCCAAGATGGTCTATGCTTCTCAAAATATGCCCATATACATCATTGATTGTACATGTATTGGGCATATTTTTGGAATACATGATCAGCTAATGACCATATGCAGCCTGCATATCAGGGGTTCTTTTGACACCGTCTTTAATTTGGCCTACCGTAAAGCCCACTGAGAACGAAGTTGTGGTGAACATACAAAATTTATGTAGATGGTCAAATGCTCTAGGGGTTGCTGAGCGATTATAGAAAACCCCACCACTTCTGAAACTTTGTTAGTTAGTGCAGGTTGTTAGTTAGTGAGCTCTGCTAATATTGCTAAGGCATGAAACTTCCCATTTACTCCAAATTCAAACATTTTAGAACGACAAATTATAACAATATTATCATTCACTCACTTTGGAACCATGGACTGCACTAACTAACAAATCTTCAGAAGTGGTGGAGTATTCTATGCTATATCCCACAGCGACCATGTGGAGTATTAAAATAATGCAATAGCCCACTTTTGCTATATCAGCTACACCCTTCACTTGTCACACACATTTGTAGGATCAAATAGGGATTGATACAACTGTCCCCCTTTCAAGTACATCCTCGCTTCTATTATGCCACAGGAAAAAAAAGATGCACCACATGCACGAGCACAGCTCAGCTGCAATTAAAGTGCCTATAACCCTTTTCCAATTTTTATACAAATGTAGCTTAATGAACCACTGAAACGTTTTGAGTACTTCTGTGAAGAAAGTTTTGGTTTAAAGTGAATACTTTATGTTCTACGGTTGTTTGAAATCATGTAAATGTAACCTTTCCTGACCCATGACTGCATAAGTAAAAGCCTGGGTACCCTGCGAGCAGAGGTTTCTCATCTCCTTGCCTTTCCTGTCGCCGAAAGAAACCTCTGCCACAAAACGATTGCTTTTCCCATTGAACCTGCGCACTTGCAACCTCCAAAATCTTGGAGGTAAACCACGTGATAAACCAGTTACCAAACTGGTTTTACCTGTTTGATATCGGTGACTCGGGCATGACTTTTTGGTGATCTTCGCTGGTTTTGCAAGAGCTCACAGTATCCTTTGCAGCCGTTATTTATGTGGTCACGCATTTGTTGTTTGCCGACGATTGATACGAACGGGCTTCAAACTCCGGCTTTGTCTTCTTCATACTCAGTACTGAACTGCACAGAAGACCTTGAAATTACCGTTCAATAAATCTACCTTAATTTATCCTAAAGAAAGCTTTGATTTATACCTTCGAAGGACATTAATTTTATTTTCTCCACTGCCATTTATAACAATAGGAAATGGACAATTTGAAATCTACATACAATGAATCTACAATGTTTACCTTCTCGTTTTTTTTCATCCAATGGCAATCCAAATACCGTGGCACATGCTCAACGCGAAAAGCAATCGTTTCGTGGCAGAGGTTTCATTCGGCGACAGGAAAGGCAAAGAGACGAGAAACCTCTGCTCGCAGGGTAAAGCCTGGGTCGATACCTGTATAGAAGTCATCTTGACGTCATATAATTAATTCTGCTTTGCAATCATTTGAAGAAATACTTAACATGTTGACTAAAATGATTTTTTCTTTACTAACAACTCAAAAACTGTGTATATTTTCTATGCATCGATGTTGTTGTGATACAAAGGCGCCATGGAGAATAATGCATTAATGAGATGACGTCTACCCAGGTTTCGACCCAGGCTTTTACTTACGCGGTCATGGGTCAGGAAAGGTCACATTCACACGATTTCAAACAAGCGCAGAACTTTCTTCACATAAGTACTCAAAACTTTTCTGAGGTTCATAAGCTATCAAAATTGCAAAAGGGTGATAGGCACATTTATAAGTGCAGTCAATTTGTACGTAAAATTAATAATCAATTATTCAATATGTATTTAAAAAGACCGATGCTATAAAACTTCCTACCTTCAGTTGCCTATTCATAAGTTGTCAAAACAGAAGATTACCTCCTTATCTCTGCTGTTCCTTATCTCTGCTGTTTAAAACTCTTCTTCAGCAAGCGAGTTTGAGGTTCAATCTGCACCAAAATTGCGGATCTTCGAACAGTCGCCATCTTTAAGTCGCCTCGCTTTCACGCAATGAAGGCACTCAAAGGCTCATGGGACTGAGCATGAGCCAACCTCATCCCCAGGGTCTTCTCGGTCTGAAGCGGCCATCTTGGATCTGACCAAGAAGACCCTGGGGACGAGGTTGGAAGTAGCCGATGTGAGGCGGCTGTAGCTGTATTCGCAAGCTAGGTTGGAAGGGGCTTATGGATATAACTATATATATTATGTTTAAACAATGATGTAAAAATTAGGCATAATTCTACTGTTCCGCAGTTCCGTTTTTCATATATGGAGAACAATGATCAACCTGTCTATGAAGTGAAAAAATCTCTTAGTCATTGTGTGCAATAAAAAATAAACTGGAGTGCGCAAAGATATTTGTTTTCGTAAAGTCACGCATAAATATTAAGTTTGTACATAATCCCAATTTCATTAGAGTACCCGAATCACATATTATTCAAAACCAATATTTCTGAAATTTGGCATAAAACCGTGTCCATGCAGTAGTTAATATTATTAACGCACCCTGCTTTGAAAAGAAAATCGTTATTTTTAGGAGCCATGCCGAAAAAACATTGATAGCAGAGAATACCTGCGTCTGGCAAACATTGTTCTCATAATTTTTGGAAAGGCTTAGCGGTCTGAAATAGAAGATTATGTTTTATTTTCGACACAAATGCAAAATAATTTTGAAAAATTACTTAGATTTCACTTTATTTAATTAACCAATTTTCTCTGTATTAAATTTCTTTGTTTCGACGGCAAACATTTTGAAAACCCCTTAAATTCAAACGTTATACATTCAATTTAGTTCTGCCCATGCATTACCAGTAAGGACTCACGTAATTATTTACATTATAACAATTTTAATTTCTTATCACTTTCTTTCGAAATGTAATAAGACATAATCAAGGTTTTAGCTTAAATCAGTATGTATCAATGGTTTAAACCAAGAGACCATCACCTATGTTTCTAAAGAAAACGTGAAATTTTAGCATTTAATTTTGTGGTATTTTTCCTAATGAAAAGTGAAAAAGGGCATTGCGTGATACCGCTAAATTTCTGATGATAAACCTGAACTAAGAAGATTACTTACACAAAGGGATACCTCCCGGGATACCTTTGGAAGCCACTGCAACACACATGAACTTTCCTTGCAACAAGGCAAATACACCCTTGGCAGGGGCGTCCCCAGGAGAGGCTTCCAGGGGTTCCAGAACCCCCCCCCCCCCCCCCCCCCCCCACTTCCTTGTCACCAATCTTTGTTTTTACTTTATTCAAATGTCAATGAACAGTTGAAATTTCAATGAACAACATTGGTCAGGAGCGATTGGTCCATATATATTTTCGTCTATGAATAGAATCCCGTGAGCCCGTAAGATGTGTAACAGCGTCCTACCACTGTATAGTCAGCCAAGAAGAAAAGAGTGGTATGTCTTAATAGTAGATTATGAAAGTGAGAATCAAGAGTTTGGTACTCGTACAGTACTGATTCCGTTAACGTTTTTGTTTGTTTGTTTGTTTTTCCTATTTCATTTGAAGAAATTGATCTTTTCTTTTTAATACATACAAAAGGCACGCGTTTTGCACGCGAAATAAAAATAAAAATTGGGCGACTGAATTCTGACGAGATGGAACCCAGGGTTCTATCTAGAGGGGTTGATGGATGGAAGCTTCCCCTCCCAAACAGCCAAGCCCCCCCACCCTAAAAAAAAAAGTCGTGATCATTACCAGACTAACAAATACTATAAAATATTTCTGTGAAAATAAATCAATGTTGTGTCTCAAAATGCACCAGATTGCATCTCAGCACATCCATTTCAAAAGCAATTTCGGGGGGCATGCCCCCTGACCCCCCTAGAGTGTTGATGGGTTTCGCCCGGCCCACTCGAAACTTCTCCCAAAAACAAAAAATAATATATAGATAGAACCCTGGAACCCCCCTTTCAAAAATCCTGGAGAAGCCTCTGCTTGGTAACGTTATTTACATCGACCTTAATTTATAACCAACCAACCCAATGGATTATGGTTAATGTATAATGAGAATTAGTATTAAAACGAAAGATGTGCGAAATCAGAATCATTGTAAACTATTAATATGATAGATGCAGAGGAACGAAAGGAACTCATTTATCTTGTAACTTTGTAGCAAGTGTAAATCAGATAAATAACTGACAACGTGGTCTGTAATGTAAACCAATTGGCACATCTTGTATAGTTGTATGACTGTAATGTAAACCATTTGACACACCTTGTATAACTAATGCCCTAGCTATGAACTTCCTCCTATGTTATACTCTAGCATTGATTATAGATTACAACGTGAATCGAAATAAAGTTAGTTCTATCTGCAGTCTCGGAGTGTACTTGATTCTCGGCACGTTACAACTTTATACACTGATATATTTAATTGTTAAAAATAAAATACGTGGTGCGACAGCAATAGTCCCCGTTAGTCCCTGTTAGCTGGGAATGGGTGAAATTTTGTCAAAATCATGCGTAGTTCTGGTCGGTAGCAGGTCGATATAGTATCTTGGGTTCCAGAGGTTAAATGTTTTGCCTTTTGTTGATTAATCTCATTTACGGTGAGCACAGGCTTACCATCCTCGAAATTGGTTTTGGGCTTCCTGTGGCTACGTCAGTTTTCAAACGGATTTCCCCCGGATTTTGCCTTGTTTACCTCAAATTTGAAGGATGAATATAGCGTTAACCTTTAAACTTGTGCCAAAATAAACTTTACATTATATTTACCAGTTATGTGTGTCTTCCTGTCGTCCGATGCAATTTAGAGGTGCTACAGGTCATAGTCGAGTATGACCTGTAGCATCTCTAAAATGCATATAATAAGTAAAAACTTTAGAATTAACGCTATATTCATCGTAAACAAGGCAAAATCGGGGGGAAATCCGTTTGAAAACTGACGTAGCCACAGGAAGCCCAAACCAATTTTGAGGATTAGTAAGCCTGTTGCCGTGAGCGCCGAAGGTGCGAGTAGTTGGTGAGCGTGCGGATGGCCAAAATTCAACCTCTGACTTTCAATACAGCAGCCTTTAAGAGCGTTATCTAATCCATTGTCATTTTTTGTCTAATCTTGTTCCCAGAGCCCTAGCGTTTTTCGGCCAAAACGAACGCGAGCTCAGATTGCAGGAATGAGATTGTATTTTTCCCCAGGGTACGTTCTCTTTCTTAATATATATTGAAGATAAAAATATAAATTACCTTGAAGAAAAGCTAAGAGAAGTAAATGAACATGTGTAGTCTCATACTTCCAAGTCAAAATCATACCTATTTCAGAATAAAAAGGCACAATTTCCCGGGAGGGGGGGGGACTCTCCATAACAGTAGACGGGGGTGATCGTCCTATCCCTTAGGGTATAAAATTCTACCATCTGCTATCCCTTAGGGGTGTACAAAGAGTCTGCTATCCCTTAGGGGGTTTGATATCAGGATTAATCAATATGCTCATGTCATAGATTAACTATGTTGCGCATCATCCATAGCGAAGATATCTTGGGGATATCTTACCATTTTTTATGCCGATTGTTATTGTTTGATAAAAGAAGGACAATTGTTTCTGTTAAGGACAATGGATCATCCTATCCAAAAAAAAGCCGGACTTGAAGACTGGATGACAGCACTCTCAACAGTCACCAGAAAAGAGATGCGCTCGATGGCGGTGTCTTAAGGACCGTAATAAAATTCAGGAAAACTGAAAATGTGTTTGTTTTATTGCTATCTCTTAGGGTTAAAAATTTCTTCGACCACACCCAATGTGCTATCTCTTAGGGGTAAATTTGCTGTTGACCACACCCAATGTGCTATCCCTTACGGTTAAAATTGATTTTGCCGACGATCACCCCCGTCTACTGTTATGGAGAGTCCCCCCCCCCCCCGGGCACAATTTATAACCATATTTCAGCCTAAAATAGCTCACAAACCATACCTTTGGATACTCAAAGGTAAAGTTTATTCTCTTATTATGTGTATATACTTATAGGAAATGAGGATCTAAAATACAGGAAAAAAATCAGAATTGTTTTATTCCCATACGAAGCCTTGTAATTCTCTCGTAACGTGAAACCACTGATTTCAAACTTTGAGCTTGGGCTGCCTGTGTTGCCTGTGATATCAGGAGTATAACTTATGGGAGTATCAACTGCATGTTCATATACAGTATATAGAGTTCAAGAGTTTCTTAGTATTGAGATAATGTCATATTTTCTTCCTTTGAATAATTAACAATCATTCACCTCAGTGTTGGTGAATAGTGGTGGATATTTACCAAGCCGCTTCGGCGAGGTGAATAATTGTTTTAGTATATACCACACTGCAGGTGAATAGCCAGCACCAAATAGTCATTTTATTTTCTGTAAAATGGACAAAAACTTGTGCAAGCTGATCGCTGCTTCGCTCGGAGGTGAATATGAAATCACATTCACTGTTTGAGTAGCGCCAATCAGAGCGTGCGAAAAGTGATATTCATTGGTGTGGTATATACTAATTATAATTATTTATTCATTTTTTCCTCTTGCAGGTTTTTCCTTGCTTTTGTTACTTTTTCTTTGTTTCCTCTTTACTTTCCTATCATGCTTTGCCAACCTAACAGTTTTGGCTTCAGGTTGATGTGAACCTGTACCTGTGTAAACCTTTCTTTTTCTTAGCACTCTACCACTCTGAAGTTCCATGTGAGCCTTTGCCTGCTCTGAAGGCTTAATGCTCAACTCTGTCTTATGCTCAAAATCAGCCTGCAGCAAAGCTACAGCTGCATCTTCACTCCCATTTTTTCCACTTGTCATGCAAGATTCAACAATGGCAACATTACTCATGGATTGGATGATACTTTTCTTGTTATCTTCATTTACTACTTCTAATGAATTTTCTTGAGCAACTGGACTGACAGTTCCACTGACAGTATCCACCATGTTAGTTTCATTGGCAAGTTGCGATGCACCTTTATTGACGGCCTGACAGATCGAGTCACGAACAATATTCATCTCATTGTGATTGACAGTTTCTTTTGAGGTTTCGTTAACGGAACAATGAGTAGCCTCAGTTTTATTTCCTTTGTCTGCCATGGCTGTACCATTGACTAGCAATGAGAAATGTGTTTCGGTTCCTGCTGTCTGTGTGCTTGTACTGGTTTGGCTACTGGTAAATTGAAGGTCAGATGTTTCGGTACCAACTGAGCAAACAGACTTCGTAGTGCTTGGGTGTGGCACAGCCCAATCAGGTACATGCGAAACAGGCATCCTACAGCTTCTTGAGCACTACAAGCAAAGATAAACAATCTTGAAGTCTTTAAAGGTGCTGGTCAAATACATTAGGAGGCAGCTCCATGATTGTTTTGAAAGATAATAGAAGGAAATGTGGAAGGAAGGGGATAGGGTCGATGTATGGGAGATGTTTTTCATGTGTTCTATCAGTCTCCAAAAAAATGTAAACATCGAGAAGTGTTATTTTTTTATAACATAGAAGGCAAAATTACCCAACTCTGATTGGCTAATGACAGAGGGCTTTTTTCTTAATTGAAGGCAGCATTACTTGTACGCGATTGGTTGATAAGTTGCCTAGCAACAGGCTTCGTGCTGTCAAAGTTTGTCAAGAATTTTAGTTTGCCTTCATCTCGAGTGTAGTGTTCCAAAAAGCGAACAAATAAGGATTTATCAAGCATTTAATGACAGCAAAAAGTTTATAGCTGAGTCCACTAATCTGTTAAGTGTTCTACAACTTTCTGAAGGATTTTTTAAGTGAATACTGTGGTATTTAGCTTAATTGTCATCAATTTTGTCACTGATCTTTTGACAGTGACTGAGTGAGTTTGAGTTTGTTTGCCTGACAAACTAAGTTCAGAAGTTCCTTGTTTCCGTTTTAATCTCTGTAAGAGCAAATAGTATAGTAATTAAGATATCATTTATAATAATTTGAAACACGTACTGTGTTTTTCTGCCATTGAGACTACGTTAAGAGAATGTAATGACAAGTCATCAGTTTTACTAGGTTTTTCTTCAAGCACACGTAGCCATAGTGTAGGCTTTATTTTCAATGTCTTTGTCTTGGAAAATTTTGTCCTCTAATATTATAAACAAGTAATCACATGGGTCCTCGTGAAATTAAGGTTTAATTCGACTTGTGTTTTCAAAGTTTCAAAATTGCCCTTGTTGCTTCGTGACTCGGGCATTTTTGAAACTTTGAAAACCCACATGAAATTAAACCTTTATTTCACTTGGCCCCATGTGATTACCTATACAAATACAATATTCAAGCAAGCTAAATTATTTATTACATAATTTATTTTATGTGCTCATAAACACAACTCACTAGCATGTACGTATTTTGATTGGCAGCCTACAAACGCATTTATTGCAAAACAATTTACTTCCAGGTTGATATACTGTAGCCTCTTCTGCAGGCAACTCCAATTGAAATTATAATAACGCGAAATAATGTGGAAATTTTCTCTCCAGTTATCCTGCCTCTTTTCTTTCACATGGCTTCCAAGTTGAGTGTAGTCATACAGCTAATCAAGTTTGCTGCTTGGTAGACCAATGAAATCAGATGCTCTTGTATACAGCCCCCATAAGAGAGGATTATCCCACTCTAACACGGGGATGAGTAATAGGCTTAAGGCTTTCAAAAATGAGACAAAATCATACACTGATGTGATACGCAAAATATCCCTCAAGACTCCCCCCCCCCCCCCCACCCAAACAAAAAACACACCTATTTTTATAAATTATTGAAATACATGTACTTGAAACATTGACAAATTAATGTGGAAGAGATTAGAATAACTTACAAGGTGTAATGTGTTAGAGAATCTATAGTTTCACCAGTGGCTGTGTTATATGTAAACAGTACATTGCCACACTTGCATTTGTAGTCATGCCACTCAGATTCAGGATCGGAATCCATAATTTATTGAACCTGAAATGAAGAAAAAAATAATGTTAGCCATCACTCCACCATACAGTAAAACATAGCAGCAGTACATTTGACCACATCCCTGAGTCAGCCAAAGTAATCCACTGTGTTGAAAAAGATAAATGGCTTGTGCTTGTACCTACAATTCTTTGCACTCGAAAAACTGTAAATCCCTTTTCAAATTGTGGCAGAGCAGTTTAGAATATCAAACACAAGCCTGAAGTATTATGGCACTGTTATATAAGAGAATGGATGATTCCTACCAACCTCGTTACCAGGGTCTTCTCGGTCAGATCCAAGATGGCGGCTACCATCTTGGATCTGACCGAGAAGACCCTGGTCATGAGGTTGGATTCCTACGTGCTATTAGCTAAGGATGCCGTGTCAAGCTTGCAAGGGATTGTACAGTTTTAATAATTCATGAATTCTATATTCAATTAGGGAGGACACTTAATAAAATTGATCTGGACTCAGTGGATTCCAAACACACAAGAGCATGAACTTCATGCTAGTAAAATTTCTCGAAAATGGCCTTATAATCTTCAGGAAGTTATGCATGTGTAGCATTACACAGAGCTAAAATGTGACAAACATCTGATGATTAGAAATGTTGGACACATGGACATTCAGAATCAGAGTCATGAATTGTGAACTAAGAAAAGCTACTAATCAGTATATTTTAAATCTAAATCAACTTTCATTTTAGAGAATTACTTGGTTAAAAAATCTGAATGCCACATGTATAATTATTTACTGTTTATAATCATACATTCAACTCCATCTTACTGGAATTTCATGTGGGGTTTGGTGAGGGGGGGGGGGGGGGGTGCTTATATAAAATTCATATTCATAGGGGGGACCCTTATTAGAGGGTGGTTGTTTTTTGACTTGGCATAATATTCCAGGGCTGACTAGCGAATGCGAACTCGATAGCCCTATTATGTAACCACAATACCAGCCACAGCTACATGCCTCGTGGGTTAGTTGATAGAATGCAAGGAGGATTGGAAGGCCCTTCCCATGAATTAACTAAAACTGAAAACTTTTCACTCAAATCACAGGTAATTGTCTGAATGTTAAATGCCATTTTTCATAGGCTTTCATTAAATAATAAAATATTTGCCAGAAATACAGGGAAGTCCAAAGCTAGCATAACTTAGTCAAAATCCCAGAAAAAAACTTTGGTTTTGAGATGGTTGGGAAAATTTCTTCAGTTTCATTTTATTTACACTTCAGGAGCAGGTTATACAGGATAGTTTACAAATAATATTACGATAAGAGAATTACAAGATTATCTAAAAAATTATTAAGAAAAATACATTAGATAATGAAGTGTGCGGTGGCCAGAGGAGCAATAAGCTTTCGAGCTGACCACTGCTGCTGAGGTCAATTTCCACAAAATTCAATGTAGAATGAATTGTTCACATGACTGGGGAAATTGATAATATAGTTGCTACGCAAAGGATTATGGAAGGCCTTCAATCCTCCTTGATAGAATGTGACCAAGTGCAAATTTAACAACCGAAATTGAGGAATTAAAGTACATTGTGTAGGGCACTACTGAGCAAGCTACTGAGTAGTTAAACTAAAACTACATGTATAATCATGAACTCTGAATTTCTAACGAGACCTGAAACAACTATGAAGGCTGATCAAAGCCAGGTCCTGCTAATTAATCTGCAGATCGAATTGGAATTTAGTGTGTTGGTTTTTGCAGACAGAGGAAACCCGGAGAATCCAGAGAAAAACCCTCGGAACAAGGGCGAGATACCAACAAACTCAACTCACATATGGTGGCACATCAAGGGGATTGAACATAAACTTCAAGTGAAAAAAAAAAACGGTTGTTGATCCCATACAAAAATAGTCTAGACGATTCCACGAGTTCACGTCTCCCCCAGATCTGAAGACCATGATAGCATATAAAATTTCAAATTAGGTGACATCAACTAAATTTAATAGTACTAAGGGACTGGTCATAAAGTATTTGGGGGAGGGGGGGGGGATCAAATTTTCATAAAAATCGTTTTTCATGACCCACCCCCTGATTCATGCAAAATTATCAGTGGCCCACCCTTGAAGCCTTGCACAGAATTTAGTAGCCCGGCCCGCACTCCACCCCCCCCCCACCCCCCCCCCTCCCCCCCCCCCCCCCCCAACACACACACATTTATATCATCCTAGAGGGAAAAAATAGAAACGTGTTGCGACTTTTTTCTACAACAACAACAACAATTTATTTAATACCACGCAAATAACTGGATACAAAAGTGGATGGAGTATTGCAGTAGTTGGGTATTGGCTACCTAGAATAACTATAAGAGAGCTAATCTAGCTAGGTAGCTAACGTTTATATATATCAAATTATAGAAATAGTCGTATCACACACACACACAGACACAAAATAAAAAAATAGAAATAAAAAACAGGAGCAAAGAAAATTGCAACAATCAACGGGAGGAGATTTAGTCGAAATTCAGTTCAATAAGAATCAATAAAACTTTTCTTAATTACACCTTTAAATTTGTTCAAACGGAGACTCTTGAAAGATTCTTGTGTGTTATTCCAAATGACAGCACCTTTAAAATTAAATTTCCCATAGTTAGTTCTAGCAGATGGAATGCAATAAGTTAATCTTGAAGCTAGCCTGGTTTTGTACCTGTGCCTTGAAGATATATGTGTAAAGAAATCATCAAAGACAGAGGGCAGCGAATTAAAGTGAAACTTATACATAAATATGCAGTTTAAATAGTAGATGATGTCAAGAAATTTTAGAATATTTAAAACTTTGAAAAGAGGAGAGGAAATTGATCTTGAAATTTAGAGAAAGTTATAATTCTTACAGCTTTTTTCTGTAGTATAATAAGTGGTTTTAAAGTTGAGTCATATGTATTTCCCCAGATAATAATACCATAAGTAAGGAAAGGATAGACTAAGGAATAATATAGCTGAGTTAAAATTTCTATAGAGACAAAGTGACGTAGCTTAGAAATAATTCCAACACCTCTTGAGGTTTTCTTAATTAATTGATGAACATGTTCTTTCCAGTTAAGATTTGCATCAATAATAATTCCAAGATATTTGATATTCTGCTTCTGAGTAATTGTTTTTTTGTTTATTTTCAGAAAAATTGATTTGGAACATTTCTTTTGATGTGGATGGAAAATAACAAAATTGGATTTATCTATATTTAGAGACAATTTGTTTGCACATAACCAAGTGTGAACATTTTTCAGTTCAGCATTAACACTCAATTCAAGTGAATCTAAGGATTCATCTGAAATGAGCAAATTTGAGTCGTCAGCAAACAGGTGGAAATCAAATAACTTGGAACAACGGTTAAAATCATTTATGTAGAGGAGGAACAAAAGGGGGCCAAGCACTGAACTCTGTGGGACACCACAAGAAATTGAAGTATATGATGATGTGGAGTTACCTATTGATACAAATTGTTGTCTATTTGATAAGTAGGAGGTAAACCAATCTAGAGGAACTCCACGGATACCATATCTCTGCAATTTATATAGAAGAATATTATGATCAACAGTGTCAAATGCCTTACTAAGGTCTAAGAAAATGCCACAGGAGTATTGACCACCTTCAATAGCTCGTTGAATTTTGTCAGTTATAAGGAGCAAAGCGTGTTCAGTAGAGTGATTAGCACGGAAACCAAACTGCTCTGAATAAATAACTTTAAACTTAGTAAGGAAATTCATTAACCTATTATACATTAATTTTTCTAGAATTTGGTGAAAATAGGAAGAAGAGATATTGGTCTATAGTTAGAAAGGACTAGGTGGGAACCAGCTTAAAAACTGGGATAACCCTGGCAATTTTAAATGAATTGGGGACAGTGCCGGAGGAAAATGAAAGGTTGTAAAGTATCTCTAAAGGTTTGGAAATAACTGAATTAACTAGTTTGAGCAAGGGAATAGGTATGCTATTAGGTCCAGAAGCTTTCCCCGATTTAAATCCTAAGATTATGTCTTGGATTTCTTGACAATATGTGGGGGTGAGGAAGAAGCTTGTGGGTGATGGTAGTGGAAGGTATTGTGAAAAATTAGTATTAGCTCTGGGATATCCTGACTCAAGTTTTTGCCAACATTAGCAAAATAATGATTAAATTCATTGGCAATTTTGTCAGTATCTGTCAGAACTACATTTCTGGAATTTATAATTGTACTTGGAGTGACATAAGCCTAGATTTCAGGGATACTAATTGCTTTATGCCTGTCCATATATTTTTAATGTTGGACTTTATTGTATAAAAAGTAGTCTTCGTAGTATTTCTTTTACTAATGTTAATCAAGTGCTTTAGCTTGTTTCTATATAGTTTATATTTAGCATGGGCACATTCACATTTGGAATGTAAAAAATTTTCTATATAACTTATTCTTTATGTTAATGGATATTCTAAGACCAGATGAAATCCAAGGCTTCAATTTGAATTTGATTTCTTTCCTAGATAGCTTTCTGAGAGGTACATGCTTATTTACTATTTCATTAGATGTATTTAGAAACATACTAAAATATCATTAATATTATTAAGACCATAGAAACGAAGGTTCCAATCAATTTGCTCAAATTCACTAAGCTCTAAGCCAAATGTAGGCTGTAAACCCTTGTTTACCTCTAATTATACCTCATTCACCACAGGATTAGGCTTGATGTGTGTTGAATTTAAGTGATTTCAAGTGATTTAGACGAATTACAACCCTGTGCATTCAGCCGAAAATTTTGGAAATCTAAGCCTCTGAAATGACATTTCCTGCACTTTGGGACCACTTTGAAGCAAATTAAGGCATGACCCACCCCTGGCGTAGTGCATGATTTTTCTTGGCCCACCCCTTTTCCATGTTGAAAATAGTGACCCCCCCCTATACTTTATGACCACGCGTTGATCAGGGTAGCGAAACAGAAACAACACAGGGGAGGGGTGGGGTTATATTTTGACAAATGCCCTGGCCCAGGCTGGTCTTTTCGGGTGGGGGGGGGGGGGGGGGGGGGGGGGGATCGTCGGAGCTAACTTAATTTCTAGCGACTCTAAAACGGACACTTAAAGGGACACTGGCATCGTTTTTGAAGTCACGTTACGGTCACCAAAACAACACGAGTCTGAGGCGCCCTGGTATCGCTCGAGGCTCGACAATTTCAGAGAACCCGGGCTCAGTTTATAATGGATTCTTCGCACGAATCGGAGTTAGAACTTTCAGCTATCGAAGTGGTAGGTATTTATGGTACTGCAGCTTCGGTTAGAAGATTATAACCTGCACTTTCGTAGCCGAACGTATGAATTCGAGGTTCACAAGAAATAATATTTTCTGTTTATAGCCAGCGCACGAACCTTGCAAATGCAAGAGTTCTTGCCAGACAAAGACTACAGAAAAACGAAAGGGCTGTCTATGTCGAACAGCGGGAAGGAAGTGTTCCAGCCACTGCTCGTGTGACACTGCTAAAAAGCCCTGTCGAAATTAGGTAAGCACTGTGTTGACAAAATTGCAGTATAGCATTCTCTTCGTATTTTCCGCTGAAATAAAGTGCCGCGTATTTCTTCTTTTTGCCATTAAACTTTCGTTTGACCGAGGTCGTAATCCTATTGCCTGCTGTGGCAGAAGCCAGACCAAACGAGGAAGAAGAGCGTCAAAATGAAAACCAACATGTAAAGGTGAGAGAAAACTGAATTATAAACGCGGGAAATTACGAGTACGAGTTATTGTTATTTCGCCTCTGGCTTTGGCCTTACTATAATTTATCTATCTTGTATTATGTGTTCAATAAAAAAGTTTGTATTATTATGGTCTACCATGTTGTCGCTCTTTTTTTATCTCAGCTAGTACTTTGGTTATTTTGCCAGTAACTACCCTTGCAAAATATTTTATTTCTAATTGAATTTCATTATAACTATTTGTTCTCCTGGTTATATTTTGAAGTCTTATCGACACTCAGTACTGCTTCGAGGAAGGCAAAGATGGCCGACCCCTCCGCCTCTTCACAGCTGGCGTTTCTTCGCTCATAGCTGAGCGTAACGCATATTTACCTTAAAAAAAACTAGTCGCATTTCTAGAGGAAGGTTTGATCTTTAACTACATGTACGAAGTGTGCCGCTAAACCGTAGTAGAACGCAGATGGAAAACGATTGTGATTGCCTATTTTGAGAGCTTGGATATGCGAGAATAATTTTCGAACCCGGGGTACTTTTATTCCAAGATGAAACTAGATACCAGGCCCCCCTGAGTGCCAGTATCCCTTTAAGTAGTTAAATACCCACTTGAATACGCCAAAGAATCTTTGCCTTCTAAGGAAACAGTGGTGTCTTTCTGTGCTTTAGCCTCCAAGTCGTTCGTACTTCTGTAATACCGTATAAAGAGACCGTCTTTACATACACTCTACTCGCTATCGGCCATCTGCATCTTGCCGTTCTGCACGTCAACCCTCGTTTTCGTGCGTTTAGCCACAGGGAGCCCAAATTCAAACTTTTTATCACGGAGACCACTCGAAGCGTGGAGTAGATAGTAAATAACAACAACTGTTCGTAGCTCATTTCTACTTTCGCGCTGCCATTATAATGTTATTCCTCCTGTTTTTCGCCTGAGAAGCCGGAAAGTAGAGCAGCCGGGAAGTTTTTCGCCTGAGAAGCCGGGAAGTTCTTGGTCCCTTGCTTTTTTTGATTTATATAAACGACCTTCCCAATAAAATATCATCAAACTGTTTCTTGTATGCAGACGATACATCATTGCTTAAAATAGTTGATAATTCCCCGCTGCAATCAGCTGAAGAATTGTCGGCTGACTTAATTAATATTACGGATTGGTCAAATAGCTGGTTAGTTACTATGAATTCTACCAAAACTAGGAGTATTACGTTTACCGCTAAGGGCCCGTTTACAAGGAGATAGGGTTACCCTAGCACTAGGGTTACCCTACCACTAGGGTTACCCTAGCGCTGGGTCATTTCCTCTTATTTTTAGCGATGTGTTTACAAGCAGGCGGGACAACTCAACTCGGCTGCCCGGGTTACCCTAGCGCTAGGGTTACCCTGTCTGAGAGCTAGGGTGACCCTAGCACTAGGGCTATGTTTTGCCCTTGTAAACGGTTTGCTAGGGTAACCCGCCCGGTCAGTATAATTTGCAGACTGCAGATTGCAGACTGCAGACTGCAGACTGGGTATAAAATGCAGACTGGGTATAAAATGCAGACTGGGTATAAAATGCAGACTGGGAAAAAATATAAAAAACTTACCTGAAGACTTTATCAACCTCGTTCCCAGGGTCTTTCGACTTTATCTGTTCTTCATTGGGCTCTGTATGCAATTTCAGCGAGTTCTGTTGAAATTTTACCCCTCGACCTCGATCTCCACAACTGACCACGCTCGAATTTTCATCCAAAATCGATGCCGACCGCAACGAAATCTCAAATAATAGCACAACAGTATCTATTCCAAGAACCTCATGCCATTTAATTTAAATATCCCCCATTTCTGCAGCCAAAATCGAGCAATTTACGCTTGACGACGCTAGTTCCCAAAGTTCACGGTCTCAGAACATTTACATACTGTATATACCTTATTTTGAAACCACTGCTCAAGCGAATCGGCTCTATGGAAAAGCAGTTTAGAGCGCGCGCTTTTGATTCCAATGATCGGAGTTCGATTCCCACACCAGCCACAATTTGCTTTAACTTCTTTTTCTTCTTTCTCAGTTTTATTTAATCTTTTCCTGTCTTTTAAGCTATTAGAGCCGCCTTCTACACTAAAAAACATTGATGTGTATTGGCGCTCCTCCAACATGACGAGAAAGTAATTATATCACAGGTGACCCAATTGCTCTGTAAGTGGCAATATTTACTAGCATTTGAATGGGATTGTTTTAGAACTAATATTGAATAAAAAGCGACAAGCTGCGTGTGGTTGTAATTTCAGCGAGTTTTGACCCCAGCCGAGTTCTGTACACTGGTATTGACCAGGGTCGTAACGAGGTATATTTGTTCTCTAGTGGTCCCTTATTTTTACCCAGAACTTTGATCTCTGATCCCAATTTTCCAGTAATTTGTGATCCGTGATCCAGCCTGAAAAATAAATGAGGCCGTTCATATTCTAATATATTGATCCCGATCCCATAACTGATATACGTTGATCCCGATCCCATACCTCCCATATAAAATGGGTTAAAATTACGGGATTTGGTATCACTTTGGGTGTTAAGGATGGAACGCCAATATTTTTAGCCATCAAGGTATCGTTTAGGGCTGCATGCGCCGGAGAAATAAAAAACGCCGACTATCGCTTGCATGTGACGCCACTCGAGCGAGGGCTGGAATTTGTCTGTATGTTTTAGAAAGGTATCTTTTTATAGGGGTCAAACGAAGCTTAGGCCATGCCCAGATTGGTCTCTTTTAGGGGTTCAATTACAATCTTCCGACGAGCATCCCCGCCCATTTTATATGGGAGGTCCCCCTCCCCGGAGTTAGAGAGCCATTCACTGTGGGATCACAGACCCGAGATCGGGATGACAGGACATGAGATCGGATCAACGTATATCAGTTATGGGATCGGGATCAATATATCAGAATATTAACGGCCTCATTTATTTTTGGCTGGATCACGGATCACAAATTACTGGAAAATTGGGATCAGAGATCAAAGTTCTGGGTAAAAATAACGGACCACTAGAGAAAAAATATACCTCGTTACGACCCTGGTATAACACCAGTGTACAGAACTCGGCTGGGGTCAAAACTCGCTGAAATTACAACCACACGCAGCGGCATGGACAAATAAACACATGCTGTAAGCTAAGTATTGTCGCTTTTTATTCAATATTAGTTCTAAAACAATCCCATTCAAATGCTAGTAAATATTGCCACTTACAGAGCAATTGGGTCACCTGTGATATAATTTCTTTCTCATCATGTCCGTGTTGGAGGAAAGCCAATACACAACAATGTTTTTTAGTGTAGAAGGCGGCTCTAATAGCTTAAAAGTCAGGAAAAGATTAAATAAAACTGAGAAAGGAGAAAAAGAAGTTTAAAAAAATTGTGGCTGGTGTGGGAATCGAACTCCGATCATTGGAATCAAAAGAGCGCGCTCTAAACCGCTTTACCATAGAGCCGATTCGCTTGAGCAGTGGTTTCAAAATAAGGTATATATGTAAAAGTTCTGAGACCGTTGGGAACTAGCATCGTCAAGCGTAAATTGCTCGATTTAGGCTCCAGAAATGGGGGATATTTCAATTAAATGGCACGAGGTTCTTGGAATAGATACTGTTGTGCTATTATTTGAGGTTTAGTTGCGGTCGGCATTGATTTTGGATGAAAATTCGAGCGTGGTCAGTTCTAGACCGGCTTAGGTGGAGATCGAGGTTCAACAGAATTCGCTGAAATTGCATACAGAGCCCAATGAAGAACAGATAAAGTCTTCAGGTAAGTTTTTCTATATTTTTTCCCAGTCTGCATTTTATACCGAGTCTGCAGTCTGCAGTCTGCATTTTATACCCAGTCTGCATTTTATACCCAGTCTGCAGTCTGCAGTCTGCAATCTGCAGTCTGCAGATTATACTGACCGGTAACCCGCCTACCCGGGTCAACTCTATTCTAGAGCCAAATTTCACATTGCAAGTTTCTGAAGTTCACTAGCAATTAGTAGGTAACATATCAACATTCTAGGATACTGGACAGCTGCAATAAAGGCCACCGCAGAAAGAATAATCGACGTTAATCCACAAAACCCGCCAGAACTCTACTCGTGTCCGCCATGTTGTTTTCTATGCTTGAATGATTTTGGCGGCCGCAAGCCTAGCGGTTCACAGGCTACCAAAAAATCAGTAAAATCAAAATCACTTCCACAGATCTGTTTGAACCGGATAAAAATGAAAGAAAAGTCGAAGAGTAATATTAGTAGCACATGTTTTCATTCATTAGTATGACATTTCATAAGAAACAGCTTTTTAAATGAAGAATATATTTGAAAGAGACTTCAACTGGCTTGTGTTGAGTTGACCCGGGCAGTAGGGTAACCAAATCATTTTGCTTGTAAACCCGGGCTATCTTTGACCCTAGTGCTAGGGTAACCCTAGTGCTAGGGTAACCCTATCTCCTTGTAAACGGGAGATAAACAAACTAATGCACCCGCCCCTTATTTTAGGAAATGGTATCATACTGGGCGGGTGCATTAGTTTGTTTATCTTAGCGGTAAACGTAATACTCCTAGTTTTGGTAGAATTCATAGTAACTAACCAGCTATTTGACCAATCCGTAATATTAATTAAGTCAGCCGACAATTCTTCAGCTGATTGCAGCGGGGAATTATCAACTATTTTAAGCAATGATGTATCGTCTGCATACAAGAAACAGTTTGATGATATTTTATTGGGAAGGTCGTTTATATAAATCAAAAAAAGCAAGGGACCAAGAACTCATTTATAACATTTAGGGCTAACACTATCTAGTAATTTATCTTTGAGAAATTATATTTTAGGCATTCACCAAAAAGCTTCTAAACGTTTTAAAAACCTACTCAAACGTATTAAGTATAAAGTAAACAGATCAACTCTTATTGTTCTTTACAAAACCTTTGTTCGACCAATTATGGAATATGCTGATTGCGTTTGGGATGGTCATAGTTAATAGAGTGGAATGGTTATGAAACCCGGCAAACTTCAAAGGGGCTAACAAAGGCGCTGCGATTTATGTTGGAAGAGGGCAAGACAAAAGATTGTGCAGGGTCATAGTTCATTAGCGTCCCCTGAACGACCGAACTCACACGTTTCTATTGGCTGATTGATTAACACATTGAAATTTCTATTGTGTTTTGTGCAGGGTAGTGGTTGAAAAAAGCTAACAAAGACATATAACAAAGAAGGTCGCTGGGTTTCATAACCATTCCACTCTATTAACTATGGGATGGTGCACTAAAAATGAAAGCGATCTTCTAGAAAATGTACAATATGAAGCTGCCAGATTGGTAACTGGGGCTATAAAGGAACCAGCAGAGCTAGACTTTTGCATGAATTAGGATGGGAAGATTGAAAAACAAGGAGACATGCAGATGCATAAATTAGTTCTACTCTCTAAGATAGTTAACCATCTCACACCTGACTGTTTGTATAAGTAGTTAGTGAACGAACGAGACTTTCGCTTAGACACGGTGAAAATTATACTCTGCCAACTAGTCGAACTGAGAAACATAAACGTTCTTTCTTCCCTTCTGCCATTAAGCTTTGGAACAGCTTAGATTAAAAAATACGTAACATATCAACCTTAGCATCTTTTAAAGTTGCTGTGAAATCTACATTTGAATGTTTGTAGTATAATACATTGTATAACTTTTCTGTTTCTACATTTGCCTCAATTGTGCATACCCGTCTAAGAATGAAAAACTCGCAATTGAATTTCGACTTATTTGTAAGAAACTGCATCTCCTCTCCATGTTGTTTTTGTGGATTTTCCAATGAAATATCAATGAATGTTTTTCTTTTAGTGTCCCATGTATGCTGCCCAACGATCCAAACTCCTTACCTCTGTTTCACTTATTATTCAGTAGTAATTGGCGAACTTGCACGGACAAATTTAAGTTAAGAACTTTACTAGCTGTTTGGAGACTCCAGCCTATCACTAGCACAAAACGAATGTATCTTTAAGGAAGTCCACAAAATCTTTATAATGGAGTCAAATCGTTTTTTTCTGATTTGTCCTTGCAACTCGCTTAGTTCCTCCTTTCGTTTCAAGTAATTATTTGTAAATAAATGTTGTGTAAGCTCCCGAGATGAACTCCTGCTCCTGGAGCAAACACAAAGAATATATATGTTAAAAATAAATAAAAAGAGAACAAAGCGGTTGGCAAAAAATGTGTAAAATACATCGCCCCCGGGGGAGGGGGGGTTCTTCCTATATTCGGTTGGTAGGGGTAGTATTTCTTAGGAATCCATTTAAATTTTTCACGGTTTGTTATATTTTAGGGTATTTTTTTAGGTTTTCCGATCGTCACCCCTACCCTTTTTACCTTGAAGATCCCCCCGGACATCGCCCTTTTGTTTTGGCCGAGCGAGGCCTAGCCCCAAAAATGAACTGATCAGTTTTGTCATGATCGACTGACACATAGCCTGTGTCACCTGCGTCGCATCAGAACTAAGCCCTGGTTAATTAAGTCCGTCTGCGATTCTTATTCTGGACTCCCAGCGAAGTACCGGAATATGTGTGTAGTCGATTGTGATTGGCTTTTACGTATGGTCATTCTTACATGTCTTCTTATTGGCCATTCAACTGTCATCAGCCTCAACAACAACAACAACGACGGTGGTTTATTGTACTTCTTCTTGGTTACTGAAATTAAATGAAAGACCAAAGCATAGTTGATAGAGTGGAATGGTTATGAAACCCGGCAAACTTCAAAGGGGCTAACAAAGGCGCTGCGATTTATGTTGGAAGGGGGCAAGACAAAAGAGTGTGCAGGGTCATAGTTCATTAGCGTCCCCTGAACGACTGAACTCACACGTTTCTATTGGCTGATTGATTAACACATTGGAATTTCTATTGTGTTTTGTGCAGGGTCACGGTTGAAAAAAGCTAACAAAGACATATAACAAAGAAGGTCGCTGGGTTTCATAACCATTCCACTCTATTAACTATGACCAAAGCAACCAAAAAATGAGTACAAGACACCTGTAATAACCATAGGGGGCTGGTCTACCCATCTCCAATAGTAAAACACGCCATGCGATAACTTCATTAACGGCTGCTTTATACACCAGCACAGCATTCCATTCCAAGGCACTGACCACTCAGAATCCAAGAACCACTCGCGCCAGAACTCTCGTATGGTGGGAAATCGTAAGTGGAAATATAGCGGCTAAACTCGAAAATAATTATATGGATGTAGAATCGGTTCAAACAGCTTCATCTACATTCTGTTTTTATCAAGAAATAAGTAATATTTTGGAAGAACTAATTTGTTTTGAGGCTGAACTGGTGAGCTCGTAAATGCCTACAAAATTTTATACACGTGGACTAGACTAGCTATGCAAACAATGGGGAATGAAATGTCGTTCTGGTGTAAGCACTAAGCAGCCGTTATAGTGGACTAGCGTATGGCGTGACGACTGACTCACATGCAAATGACCAGCTTCAACCGTCCTCTGACATGACTGACCGTCATAACAATTGCAAGAAGCTGGTGACAGTTCACATGTAAGAATGAGCATTTGTAAAAGCCAATCGCAATCGACTACACATATTCCGGATCCAGAACAAGAATCCTGTCCTGCATCGTTACCCAGGCGCTTTAGGTGGAAAGGAGAAAGATGGGACGACAGGGAGCATGGGAAGGGCGAGGGAGAAAGCGCGCAAAGACCAAGGGAAAGGTGAACTTAGTTTGAGAACTAGTTTCCTCTTCCTCGCCCTTCCCATACTCCCTTGCGCCGCATCTTTCTCCTTTCCACCAAAAGCGCCTGAGAACGAGGCAGAATCCTGTCACTGTCTCGCAGACGGACTTTACCGAGGTTTAGTTCGGATGCGACGCAAGCTACTGAAATGAGGCCAACCAGGTTTTGCTATCACACTAAGGGCCGAGAGGGGAAGCAATATATGTAATTCAGCGGACAGCGCTGAACAACGTATGCCATGTACCACAGGGAGCCCACATCTAAGAGCGCTTCGTTATCTGGACATCATGCTAGATCACATCTAACTTTTGAATGGTTTAAAATTCGAACATTCATAATACAACTTAACCGTTGCCACAGAGATCGTAGAGTATGGAGAAACGAGACAACCTAGGAAGAAACTCGAAATTTGTTTGTATACGTAGTATGTGTCTTATATCAGGAGGCCATTACCAGGAGCGTACCTATGTGATGGGTAGCGCCCACAGACGATGTGGCTATTCAAACCTCATTGAATATTCATGACCCCTCGTAATGACGTCATTAGCATTATATAAGCAACTTAATGATATGCATCTGTGTCAGTTAAGCTAACAAGTCACGGGGAATACAACTCGCTACTCTATGGCAGACCAGTCGCGTCCTATAGGCGAATCCTTGTTTACGTTTTTTCCTCATTAGCATACATCAAACTTCAAGCGACGTACATACAAACAAACAGAGTACATAAATTGAAAGAGATTGTCACACTTGATAATCACCGAAAATTTAAGAGTGATATGATAAATATATTTTGAGGAATGAGCGTTTAAAAAGCTCAAAATTTACAATGAATGTATGGCTGTCAGCAACTCTTGCCCCCCAGCCCATTTTATAGTTTTGTAAAGTCAATTTCTCCGTAAATATTTAACCTATCAATCTCAAATTTTCGGTGGTTACTCAGTTGAAAATTATCTTTCAACTGATATAGTCTGTTTGTTTGTAGCTTGAAGTTTAATTTATGCTAATGAGACAAAAATGTAAACAATGACGTCAGCAAGGATTCGCCTATTCCGGTCAACAACGAAGAAGTTGTGGAAATTGTACAGGCTTTACGGCCCAACGTGTATAATGCGATGAATAATCCTGTCTCTGAGGCGGCTTCAGCTTCTTCAGGCCCGGCGAACTCTCAACAGGACTCGGCGGCTTCGCGACAAGATTCTGTTAATTCACAAGCCCCGGTAAACTCTGAGAAAACTGGTGAAACTAACAAGGCAGAAGGAACTTTGGAGGTGAGAATTATAGCTTAATTCTTCTAGTTGCTCTTTATTCGTTGGGTTATAACGAGCTCGTTGTAGGCGTAATATTTATCGGATTGTTGGTCGTTTCTTTCGCAAGCACATGGCTGGTAATTTATGCAAGGATGCTCATTCTGGCATGATGGTCTAGTATTATGTCTTAGCTCTTTTATGGAACTACTTTGGCGAGCTACACCTCTATTTTCATTTTCCGGACGCGACTGGTCTTCTTGAATTTTATTTGTGCTTTGCTCATACACTCCTATATTGCATTCGTTTTATCTGTAGACTGCTGAGCTGTTGTCAGAGAACAGAGAGAGGATATGGATATACGACCAACGGAAGGGGGTGAAGCTTTTAGGTATAGGGTATAGGGTGTGGCTGTGTGCCCACCCAAAAGGGGTGGCTATGTACCCACTCAAGGGATGTGGCTGTGTGTCCACTAAAGTGTGTGGCTGTGTGCCCACCCAAGAGGTGTGGCTGTGTGCCCACTCAAGAGGTGTTGCTATGTGCCCACCAAAGAGGTGTGGCTGTGTGTCCACTAAAGTGTGTGGCTATGTGCCCACCAAAGAGGTGTGGCTGTGTGCCCACCCAAGAGGTGTGGTGGTGTGTACACCTAGAAGGGTGGTTGGGTGCCCACAAAAATGTGTGGACGTGTGCTCACAAAAGCCGGAGTTGGGTTCCCACAAAGATGTCTGGCAGTGTGTCCACAGAGGTGTGACTGTGGGCCTACAAAAAGATGTGGCTGTATGCCCACAAAGGAGATGTGGCTGTATGCTTACCAGGGGCGTGGCAGTGCGCCACACAAGGGAAATAGCTCTTGTGGCATTAGAGTTGAAGTTAAGAGTAACCCTCTGATGAGGCTGGAAGCTAGGCGTGGCAGTTAGATAGAGACCTGGAACTCGAAGTCTGTAGAGTGAAACCAGAATATGTAGGGAATCTGGGGTCCTGTTTATGGAATAAATGTTGGCTGATAATAATTTATGCAAATTTAGATGAGTTGATTTCAGCAATGGTGTACAATTTTCTGTTATTCCCAGGTGAACGAGCAACTGTTGCAGTTCAGAAAGGAGTTACACGAAATGAAACAGTCGGCGGATGCTCAAATGGTTAAAACCACCTTAGCGAGTCTACAGTTCCTCATTGCGAAGCCCTCGGAGCTGTTCGACCCGAACGCTTCGCTGGCGGCCTTGAAGCACCTAGTAACTGTGGCGAAAGAAAAGAAAGATCCTGAGTCGGAGAAGTACTCAATTGTCCTCCGACAATGCCGCGTTACAGGGTGTTCTTGTAAAATTAGTAGCGTCGAAACAAGAAGCAGAGGTTGCAAAAGTCATCGAGAAGGCACTGAAGGCGGTGAACCAGCAAAAAGGAGGAAGAACGCCTGGAAGGGCACGCCCCTCACCATATCCGAGTGGAAGGGAGAGGAGAGCTTTCAATCTGAAATGCTCCTCTTGTGGACAGATGGGCCATATAGCCAAGTTCTGTCCGTTTGGGCAGGCTTCACCGGGTTCAGGCGTAAGAAATGAGAATGTAGCTTAGAGTACTGGATAACCGAGGAGTTAAAGTACTGTAAAGTAATGTAAAGAAAAATGTGGATTAAGGACTGGACACTGGATAATCGTAATATAATATAAATGAGTATGGCAAATGATGTTAATAAAAGAAGGAACACTGATATGATAAAGAACAATGATCTTTCCCTTACACACACATGCGTGTTCACGCACGCACACGCACACACGCATATTCACACACACATATTCACACACACACACACAAAGGAATATGATAATCATGGTTAAGGGAATTATGGTGTATTGGAACTTTAACGGGTTGTTTGTTGCAAAGCGTGACGTGTTTTGTTTATTTTCCGTAACCTTCGATCGGTGGGATGACCCAGCAAGCGTTTTGTCTTATAAGGCATTCCCTTGTTGCCATGAATTCTCGGGCAGATGGGTCGTTTCCTCCGGGTTTGGGTTTAATCTAGGGGTACCGTAACTCTTGGTTAAGCACTCTTCTCCTTTTGCCTTATTGCAGCCCAAGGCAAAGGCGGGAACAGCAATTTGATCCAATCACGTCTTGTCAAAATACCAAACTTCGCAGTATTAAGTGGGTACTCCTGGATGGAATTCCAAGTTCGGAGGAAGTGACAGAGCCTGCGTTATTACTCGGGGAGTTTGACAGAGTTCTAGATGGAGATTTGCGACTAGTAACCGATATCCCTTTCCGAGACCTTGATTCGTTTCAGGCGGGAGAGCTCCACAAACATTATAATACTTGGGAGGCGATATTAGATGGTCATGTGAAGGGGAAGAAGATCCTATAATGGGTTAAAGAGGGGCTTAACATTAATGAATTCATGAGGCCATTTAAAGGAATTTTTAAAGGCGTAAAATATGACAGCGACACCCCCCCCCCGACTCAGATATTTGGCAATCACGGGTCCTGCAAAGTATTTACAGATTTTATTTCAAGAACCTTAGAAGAGCGCCTACAGACAGGAGCAGTCCGTTTATGGGGAACGTCGGTGAGGTAGCCCCACCAAGGCTAGTGCTGCCATTGACCGTGGAACCTTCGAAACCAAGGTGGTGCGTTGACGCAAGATTCCTTAACTTATGGTTGGGGGACACATCCTTTTCATTAGATAAGCAGTCACAATCTCGACTGACGCGTCACAATCGAGATGGGCAGGCGTCATTCACCGACAACCTACAGACATCGGGTTAGGAGACTTTTGGGAAGGTCACGTGGCCTCGATCGGAAGATATCAATTGTGAAGGAGTTCTGGGCGGTTGCTAAGGTGTTAGAAGCTCTGCCTAGAGATATACGTGATTGTCGAATTAATGTACAGCTGGATAATCAAGCGGTCATACATATTTGGATGGGCCGCGGAGGTCGCGCGCAAATATGTATCCAATAGCCAAGAGGATCTTTCATTTGACACAGGAAAGGAACCTCCAATTGATCGTTTGCATTGACGTCAAAAAAGAATTGCCTCAAGAAATAACTTATAGTAGTAAAATATTTTTAATGCTGTGTATAGAGCAGGTAAAAATATAGAAATGACCGAAATTTTGGAGCAATAGAGTACTTCGTAACCGAGCTGTCGGCCAAATTTAGTGTAATTAGTATGCGCGCGGCGGCCATGTTGGTGTACAGCTTTAGTACACCAAGATGGCGGCCAAAAACGTACTCTACAAATAAAGCTGTTTTTCCCAGCAATATGATTAGCATTCACTTCAAAACACTTTAGATATCACTTTTAAAGGTTTATCAAGTCTAAAATTTGAAATTGGCCGAAATATATGGATTTCCTTGACATTTACGAAACACGCTGACCTGGCTGTCACAAAATTCAAAGTATTGTAACTCAAAAACAAATCACCGTATCGACGTAAAATTTTCGAAGAATACTGAGAATACCGATATCTAAATCATATTAAAAGAACAGCTTCATATATCTCACAGTTTAGATTTTAGAATTTTGATGACGTCACATGCAAATCCGGATCTATTAACTATGACCTACGCCGGTTCCTTCGGAGTGCAACCCGGCGGACGGGTTCTCTCGGAAACTAACTGCTACGAACTCCATGCTGGCACCCCAATGTTGGGATAAAGTTCAGGAGCTGTTTGGCGGAAGTCGTGGTCACAGCCTCGACTTGATGTCGCTCGATTCGAATGCTCAACGAGATCGAGACGGCAAGCCTTTACCTCATTTCACACCTTATCCCACCCCAGAACCTGCAGGAGTAGATGTATTCAGCCAGGACCTCCAAAACTGTGACGGGATGGAAATAAACGCATATTGTTTTCCCCTGTTTGCGTTAATACACGCGCTGCTTTTTTTCTGTATCGTTCTAAATGATATGAATTTTGATTGATGACATCATAAGATTTGACACTAATTTGAAAGACACTATCGCTGGCTAAAATGATGAGCAAGAACGCCACCGGGTAAATATTCCTCTGTTTTTGAACATAATGAATTGTAATTTGATTGTAAACCGTTCACAGACTGACATCTCATGTTTGTAACTTTAATTATTTCAGATTTCGAGCTTCCTCCCTATTCCTATCAACTACTGATAACTTGTTAAGTTAAATAAATGGTTTGAAACCGATGCATTAATCTTTGGCTGGCGATACAGTTTCCTTCAATTCCAGAAGGTAATCGCGACTATGGTGGTCCCCGGTCAGTCCCCTCGTCCAGCTTGGTGGCCGACTACAGTAGCAATGTCGTCCAGAGGTATGATCCTGGCTAAAAAAGGCGCCTGGGATGGTCTATTGACGCCCACGACACATGGTTTTTAGACCGATAAGACTACTATTTGACTTGTGCGTTTTTTCGAGTCGATAGGTTCTAATATGTGAGACTTTTTTCTAGGCGCTGCCCATTGTTCCAAAGCTATACGTACGTACCATCAGTGGGATGCCCCCGGTGCGCCTACCCTAATGACGAGAGTTTCAAGTTTTGTCAGCGTTGTGAATATCAGAGAACACTCTTCAGGAAAACACCACTCACCTTAAAGGCACCTATTAATATTCAGGACATTAAAGCTAGAAAGTCGGATTTATTAGATCGGAGGCAGGCCACCCCGTATGGAAAGCAAAAATCAGCATTGGAAAAGGAACTCACGGGTTTATGGCGGGCCTTGTCCCGCCATTCGATATCCAATCAGCAACCCCGGACGCAGTTGTGGACTTCCTTGGATGGAAAGATAACTTCAGAAAAACGAAAGTGCACCAGGAAGGTTGTCGTTTCTCTGGACAAAAGGGGAATTCCCAGTGTACGGCACGGTCGATTCTTTAATAGGGAAACTCCGCTCTATATTTTGTTTGCACGGCAGGGGTTAAGATGAATCTCCAATCCCTGGGTTTGGCAACCCAGCAGCCTCGAAAACTGTCAAAGAATATCTGACCATGATTCGAGAAGAACAGTTACGGGCTAGGATTACCCCTATCCAGGCTCAACATTTTTTCATTGCGGACTTGTTGGCTCTTGGGTCGTATATCGTTAAGCGGCTAATGGAAGGTGATCTCTTATCTAAAGAAATATATGTTTTCGCAAGAGATCAGGCCTATTTCAAGACGTTGTTTTTTGCGGGTGATCGGGCGGGAGATTTTGGGAGGATGAAAACTGAGGAAATGTTGTACTTCCCAAATAAGGAGGGCCTGCTGTTTAACCATGTCCTGACTAAGTCATTGAGGAATGGGACCTCGAACTTGTTTTCTTTAAAACGCTACTATAAGAATGTGACTCTCTGCCCGGTCACGGCAATTGAAACATATATCGCCTTATGCGATATCATGAAAATACCAATACGCCAAGGCTACTTGTTTAGACCCCTTTCTCCCCAAGGGTATGTTCAGGCATTACGTTTGACTCATCGGCGGCGCAAGGCCGGCTACACTTTTATGTAGAAAGACTTCCGCATATATTTGGAAACAGGAAGGTAACCTTGCATGGACTGCGCAATGGGTGCGCCATATCCTTGGTAATGGCGGGAGCAGACATCCAGACCGTAATGGATCATGTGGGTTGGAAGACTTCCTCTATGGCCTGCCACTACATCAAGTTGAACCAAGTATTTGGATCGGGCGGTGCGGGGGACTTGTTATCTACGATGCCAGTGGACATAGCAAACAACTACCGTAGACAAAACGAGCTGCTGTTTTTTTCTCCTCAAGCCTTCTAAGGGTTTTTGGAAATTTATATATTAACCTCCATGCATTTTGAATGACCAATAAACGTGAACTCATTCTAGCTCGTTTGTATGGGATTGCAGATTTTAAGGTTTTGGGAGTAAAGATTTGGGGGTAAGGATTGGGATAGATTTGATATTTAGTTGTTGTGGTAGGGTGGTCGCTTTAGGAGGGCTTCCCCAACCGGGTGAGACAGGGAGAACTTCCCCATACCTTAATGCTAATGAGGCAGCAAGAGGGATAATGAACTATTCAAACCTCATTGAATATTCATGACCGCTCGTAATGACGTCATTAGCATTATGTAAGCAACTTAATGATATGCATCTGTATCAGTTAAGCTAACAAGTCACAGGGAATACAACTCGCCCCACCCTCCCTCCCTCGCGTTGCCTCTCTAGCACTTCGTGCTTCTCTCCGTCGTTAACTCGACAGGGCCGGGAGGACTTCCCCATACCTTAATGCTAATTAGGCAGCAAGAGGGATAATGAACTATTTTGATTACAAGAGTACGAATTCGCTGAGTCATTGACTCCATGAATGTGCCTTGGAAAATCAGGATTGGTCGATCGGATCACGGATCGATCGGAACACGGATCGATCGGATCACCAATTTTTTAATAGGTCCTGCCAAGAGCCCATAAGCAAGAGCGTCCATATCTCTTATATAGATGCTACGGCGTTTTCACAAGTTCGGCTATTTTTAGATTATCTTTGCCGCCAATTAGTGGGTTACACCCGTGGCGGAACAAAATATGCCTCATTAGCTTCTTTTGTTATACCAACAACACGTCTGCTACGCTTTTGTGATTTTATTCCCTTAGGAATGATTGCAACCCAATAATAGCGGGAAACCGTTCTAAAAATAACCTAACTTGTGAAAATGCCGTAGCATAGATTCTCGCTCTTGGTTATGAGCTCTTGCTCCTGCATTTTCTTCTGAAATTCTTTATTGTATGTACCATTTTCCCTCCTGGCGTTAGTGTTAAATAAAGATTATCTTAGTCTGTAGACAGACCGACAGACTTTATTCGCAGATCGTTAGCTCTTTGCAAGAGCCCATAACCAAGTGCGTCCATATCTTTTATATAGATGCTACGGCATTTTCACAAGTTGGGCTATTTTTAGATTATTTATGCCGCCAATTAGTGGGTTACACCCGTGGCGGAACAAAAGATGCCTCATTAGCTTCTTTTGTTATACCAACAACACGTCTGCTACGCTTTTGTGATTTTATTCCCTTATCTCGTACCCCATGATAGTCTGCGCCAATCTATTCTTGGCTCAGTGGACGTCACGATGCTCACAGTTTAAGATTCGGTTCCAGCTCCTCACGGATTTTCATCGCTCCATCTCATGAATTCGGGAGACGATTTCCCCCGGGCGTAGAGGGAGCCGGTTGAGTTCGCGGTGTCACAGACATAATTGCACGGAAAATTATGCTGGGAATTTTAAACTAACTCAAACCCTACCCTAAACCATAAAAAAAACCTAACCGGTCAGTAAACAAGATCTTATATACCCGCCTAGAGCTTGGGTTATCAAGAAAAACTCGCGAACTCAACCTCCCTCTACGCCCGTGGGAAATCGTTTGCCCATAAAATTCAACCTTGATTTCAACAAAGAAAGAGGGGCGATGGATGCGAAGCTTCAAAACTGGCTCTGAATTATGTGTTGCTCCCTAAACTTACTACCCGGACTGGTATGGGACGGATCTGACTTGAAGGGCTAAAGTGAACAAGTTGCACCGACAACTTACCGACAGCTTACCGACAGCTTACAAACCACATACCGACAGTACTTGAGAATGGTTTCCAGCTGATAGTACAAACAGGGAATTTTCGCCTCAAAGTGTGCGTATCGGTGCGTACATACACGCTACGCTCTTGATATCACGTAGCTTTCCAATGTTAAAATGGAATTTGTCAATAGCTATTAAGCGTATTTTGGTTCAAAATATTCTTGAGCCAGTATGAGATAACGATTCATTCGCTTTCAGACTGATTGTCTGGTTATTGGACACAACAGGAGAGGCCCAACAGTGAGTGCCGCGGATATTTTAATTTGTTATCTGTTATCGAAGCGGTTTATCGTTGCCAAAACGTTGGAAACTTAAGAAGGTATAAAGCATATTTTCGTTCAAATGAGTCAACCACTTACCGACAGCTTACCAACCACTTACCAACCACTTACCGACAGCTTACCACCCAACCACTTACCAACACAATTTTACCGACAACTTACCAACCACTTACCGACCACTTACCAACCACTTACCGACCACTTACCGACCACTTACCAACCACTTACCAACCACTTACCAACCACTTACCGACCACTTACCGACCACTTACCAACCACCTACCGACCACTTACCGACAACGTATTTACGGTGCAACTTGTTCACTTTAGCCGACTTGAAGACTCGAGAAATTAATATAAGCTACGGAGTGTAATTTGAAAGGTAGTCATGCGCAGTAGGCGTGCAGAAAGTACTAATTAGCATATCAAAATCTTCCCGGTTGAGCGAGCGTACGTGATGGACATTGTTTAGTTCAGCATTTATGCTTGTTTCCAATAGTGAGAGATTCTTATGTTCACTGAAAAAGATTTGCATCGTCTGATCATGAAATAGATGAAAATCAAATAGATCTGAAGAGCGATGAAAGTCATGTATATATAATAAAACAAGTAATTGAACAAGAACAGATCCCTCTGGAATTCCACAAGATACAGTACTCTGATCTGATGTTACATTATTTACAGTAACAACTGGTTGTCGATTACTAAGATATGAAAAAGTTTTTCGACCTCTGTGAAGAACATTTAAGACCTATGTATGGTACTTGTATTTCATCCATGTTTCTTTGTTTGTGCTACGACTTAAGTTCTTGTTCATAACAGTCAGATCTGTTACGAAGCCATGCAGTATGTAATGTCCTTCTTTTTGCAGTTATTGACCCCCCCCCCCCACACACACATACACACCTAGAATAGCCTTATGCTAAATGTGGGTGGGTTACTTCTTTTGTAAATGAGTGAAGTTTTGAAATAAAGTAAAGTAAAGTACTAACAAAGAGTTCTGCTGCTCCTTCTAGGATAATAAGTCTGTAATTTTCTCGCGCGAAGCTTTTGAGTTAAATTATGTTGCCGTGGGAATTGTTTTGGCAAAGGGCAAAGTCGTTCTGCTTACACGGAATGTGGGACATTTCGCAGCATTCAAGCGCCACAGCTTTAATACTATTCGCTACAACTGAGCCGATAAACTTGCTGTGTTCTTATCAGTTCCAGTGGACCGACGGCTACGATGACGGTGAAGATGTTTGTTTCTCCTCTTCTTCGAGATTCGAGAACTGCGAGAAGATATTGGGAACCAAATGGGTATAAAAGTAAACTTGTCAGTGTCCCGTCAGCAACATTCCGAGGACATCCTTTCGTTCGAGAAGAAAAGATTTTGAGAGGCACAAAAGTGTTCAAGACATAAATACCAACATTAACAAAGTGCCGGATAACCTACATGTATTTGAATTCCGAGATGTAGCAACAGTAGAAGTCAGTAAAGCATTCAAGAAATTGAATGCACACAAAAGTACTGGGTATGACCAGATCCCTGCCAAGAACCTGAAAGAGGCAGGTGGAAACGTTACACCGTCACTGACGAAGATCTACAACGAGGGCATAAGGCGAAGTTACTGGCCCTCTGATTGGAAGAAAGGAGATTGGATACCAGTATTTAATTAGAGTTGGTATGATATATGAACAATTACGTAGTTCTCAAGCCACAGAGTACCTTGATGCTGACTTGACAGCCTACCGTAAACAACACAGCTGTGAGACAAGTTTATTAATTTCTTGTGAACAAAATGGAAATGGGCTATAGATAAGAGGAAATTTGTTGGTGTCCTTACTACTGATATGAGTAAAGCCTTTTACTCACTCCATCCACCACTCTTAAACAGCAAGTTGAAGGCTTATGGATTCAGTCTAAGAGAATGCATTGGAACTCTTGCGGTCATATTTCAACCAACGTTTCAACCAACGTCTGGAACATTTTCCAGAACGATCTAACATATAAGGTTAATAACTGTAACCTTACTATCATGATGTACGCCGATGACCACCAGATTTATACTACTAGCGACTCTATACAAGAGGTTGAGAAAGTACTGAACCGGGAATGTAACGATATCTCCAGGTGGTACCAATATAATCTTCTAAAATGAAACCCTGTTAATTGATGTCGTTATAGTGGTCTAGAAAGTTGACACTTCAACCGAACTTAAGTTACTGGGAGTAACAATAGATGAAAAATTGAATTATAAAACCCACATTAGTAATGTTTGTAAGAACGCCAGTAAACAAGTGGATGTCTTAATGCGCTTACGCAATATGATTCCTACACAAGCTAAGTTACGTATATAAATCTGCTGTTCTCCCGCACCTCTCTTATTGTCATACGGTCTAGCATTTTTGCCGGGCATCGGACAGTAGAAAACTGGAGAGAGTGAAGGAACGAGCACTGCGTGCTGTTTACTGCAATAAGGCAATGGATTATAGAATACTATTAGAAACTGCTGGCCTTCCCACCCTTTATAATAGAAGATAACAGGATATAGCAATTTTAATGTATAAAGTAAAAAACAATGTATGCCCCAAGTACATTCAGGATATATTTACTATTAATAACAGTACCTATAATTTAAGAAATGCTGATTATATAATTCCTCAATTCAATACGGTTACTTATGGAAACATAGTATAAGTTACGTTGGACCAAAGCATTGGTCGAAACCAAGGACTAGTGTCATACCTAGGCTTAATAATTTCCGTAAATGTATAAGAAAACTAGACCTTGCTGATCTTTTAATGGCAAAATGTAATAACTGTTTTTTTTTTGTTGCAACTAGATTTTAACTGTAGACATACATGTTTTTTTAACAAATTTTAGATAATTTTATAGATTTTAATTGCAGATAAACATATTCTTAACTTATTTCTTTACTTATTATTTTCTTAGAATAGAGTCCCCAATTAGTCGACTTTTTAGTCCGCTATATTTCCACAGACACTTAAATAAAGTTTTTTATTATTATCATTAGTAAACCATCGAGACGGAAAGAACTGTAGAGCGCTTTCTGAATGCTTTTATGAACTCCATACCAAATAGTTGTTCGCTAGTTTTGTTGCCATTTTCACATCCTGTTTCGTCTTTTGTTTTTTATCCAATCAGTGCAAAGTCCAGAATATGGACTTTTGACTCAAGTCCTCAAATAGTTTTGTGTCAGTCCTTCCTTTCTTTTTCCCTCAACCCATTCTTCCTCTCCTTCTCCCCTCCTCTCTCTCCCACTGGGCCTGATACTCAGGTTAACAAAAATTACGAAGGACTCCACAAGGCACTAAATGATTTTTTATCTCTTTATACTGCTCATTTTGCTTTAAAGTGCCTATTAACAATACATTTTTATTTTAGATATCAATTCTAAATCAAGTGAATAGTAGAATGGTAAAATATATTTTGCTTTGAATGCTGTGTCGCTGAGTTAAGAAGATTTTAATATCCAAACACTAATTACATGACGTCAGGGGAGGTATCTGCAATCACTTCTTAGTGGTTGTGAATGGGCGTTTCTACTGATATAGGAAAACAAATTTCTAACATCTTTTTATTTCAACCATGGCTATAACACTGATAATTTCAAAAATTTGTTTAATTGTAACAACAAAATTGTATAATAATTGATGCCTCTCCTGACGTCATGTAATTAGCATTTTGAATACTAAAACCTCCTTAACTCCGCGACACAGCATTCAAAGCAAGATATAGTTTACCATTCTGCTATTCAATTGATTTATAATTGATATCTAAAATAAAAAATGTATTGTTCATGGGCACCTTAAGAGCGAATGCCTGTAAATATCGAGCAACTGGTGGCCAAACTTCGCTCATATTAGGTCTACAGATAGGTATTACCAAGTAAATTAACGTGCTGGAGTTTGTTTTTCAAAAAACCGCCCGAATTTCGAGAAAATCGAGAAAATCGATTTTGGCTGTCGGCAGCCTCACGTGACAGCCAAATTCCAAGGTGAAATTAGCAGGTCTCAAAACTTCTCTCGTATGCAAAAGTGAAGCAACCTTCCAAAAATCTGTCCCGATATATTGATTTAGGAAGGGTTTAACATCTTATTCGGGTTGAAATTTTGATCTTGGCAATAATTCGAGAGGCGAGCAATCACAATTTAGGACTCGTATTTTTTCAACCGGCAGAAATATTGATTCCACATCAAAATCGCGATGGAAATTTTATCCATGTGCCTCATCTTAGATTTTTCTAAAACGCTAGCTATGAAGTGTTTACACATTGAGCTTACACATATGTAAAATCTGGAATGGGTAATTTACTTTGCGCTTCATACGAAACCCTCGAATTTGGAGAAATTTTGAATAAAATTTGAGACAATTGCATAATTAACTCTTTGTTGTTATCCGACTCTTTGCAGACTCCGTTACAAAGCTAACTTAGGACGTGAATATCGAGCTTAAATTGAAACCTGAGAATTGGAAAACAACTTACCTCAAGGGTATGGCATTTGCAAACTTCTACTTCATTTTTTCTTGATTTTAAAGACGGGTACTGAATACAGTTGCTCCGCAAGTGATTGACAATTGACAACACAGAAGGTCAATTAACAGTTCATCCCGAAACTTCACGTATTCTAATTGACAGTGCATATTCTTTGACCGATTATGACCATTACAATGTCCTGTTGGCCTTTTGAAGGTTATTCAAAAACTTTTGTCTCTAACAGAAACAGTAATTTTAAAGATAAACTGAACAGTAGCAGTCGACACTGCATAGGCACGATGGTCGGCTCAGTGTTGTGTGACTGAGCAAAAACTCGGCTGTAGGGGTGCCCCCGGGTGACCGAGCTATTTTTGTAAATATACCCTTTCTTATTTTTTCCTTTTTTTAAGATCACGAAACGCACTTTCTAAATGATGTTTTGTCTATGCTTCCAATATATAGTTAAACGCTATAGCAACATATTTACCATGTTTTAAGCCCCGGTCAAACGTCACCTTCTTATTCTACCAGGAGCTAAAACTGAGCGATTTAAAAAAGGTGCTTCCGTGTTAGTTTTATCATCATTTTTATATTGAATGTAAACTTTTTGAACGGAGACTATTATTATTCCTTAGTGCATGCTAAAGTGGAACGTATTTCATTTGCAAACCATTAGAGGCCATCAAACCCTTAGTGCTCTCAAAGAAAACAAATGAACGTTCCGGTTTTACATGCTAATTATACTTTTCAGATATGCAGTGAATCACTAATCGATGCAGCTACATGGGCTTCATGTACTTTCAAGTGAGCAACTTAGTAACTGCCCAATTTAATAGCGCTATAGCTAGCTGACGACTCAGCGACAATCTATATAATGTCAGTGAATATATTACTAAAATGTACTGTGTTTTTCGATTCGCACCGTTATTGTAATAATATAAATTCCCAATCAAAGGCGTTAACTCAACAGATAGAAGATTATCAAGCAAAGGGATGAGAGCTACTGCTTAGGGATGGGGTGGGGGGTTTCGGGGGTACCAGAAATCAATTGAGAGTTTGTTAACATGCTTAGTTTTTAGGTACGCGTACGGTACTTGGAAGATGCCCGCGCGCCGCCCTTCAAAAGCGCACGCGCGTGACGCTATGCCGCGGTGTGTGTGTAGTGATGGCGTTTGCAAGTCTTGCTACGGTCCCGATTTTAAAAATTAAAACAGACTTTGAAATATTGGGCAGAAATTGTAGTATATGTTAATCTACATGGAGATGGGGACATGTAAAGCATGTTACCATATAGAGGGAGGGGCGTACATGTATTTTTGTCCAAGCAAAGTACAAAATCCGCTCCTAATAAATCATGAACAGTGCCTTATGACTCTTCTTCACAGCTAAATAATCTCTATCATTCATTATTTCGTTAATAGAAATAACGTTGTTAACATAACCAACTTTTTGTGCACTCTCATGCAATATTTCTATCTGGCCAATATACCTAGTGTACGAAGCTACATCCCACACTGTTAAGTCTGCCATACCGTGTATAAATAGTGACATTAATTATCGCAGTGTATGGAACACATACTATAGATTATTAATATAATATCCATATATATTAATGAATATATGAATGTACGGCGGAGAGAGAGAAATCCCGATTACCAAGGTACGAACCAAATTTAAGGTCCACCCGCACAGACAGATTTAAGTCCTTCCTTAAATCTTCATATTTTCTAAATTTGAATAGAAAATGGACTTCGTCCTCAATGTCTGTATTGCATATCTGAGGGCACAATCTTTCCTCGATACTTTTATACGGTGTTGCATAATAATCTTCCTCAGTTTTTCTATTTCCAAGCAGTAATTACTTATTCTCATCTAAGCTGATTTAAAGGTTCTATATGTTCGCAGCTTGTTTGCCTTGTGTTACGAGTCATTTATCTCCCTTAGCCAATGTTGTTGTTCTATATCTTGGATTCTTTGTTTTATATTATTGATAAGTGCAGGGGAATTATTGGTGTTGTTGTCTTGATATAGCCAGATATTGCCGTATCCTAGGCGAAGTATTATTTCTCTTATCTTCTGGGCCCAAACCATGAACTTAGATATATGCCTAGACTCGATAAAAGCACTATATGATAGCTTTGTTTTATCAGCGTTCACTGCGTCTTGTAGGTTTAGCGTGTACTTTATGCTGCGCAAAATTTCTTCGGATTTACTGAAGAGGGAATCTGCCAAGTTCCGCGCGACATTCATTGTTTGTTGCAGTCTTACTTAAATAAAGGGACAAAATAATATATGTATACAAGCAAATAAACGAAGAGACGAAACAAGACAAGACAGAGAGTACGAGCAAACAGAAAACGCGTCAGATATAATTATTTTTATCCCTATAGCAGCCATTTACAAAATTGTATGTGTACTTGTTCTATCGGATCTCTATCTGTCGGCTCGCACTGATTGGCTCATAAATACTGAGCTAACCGGGAGGGGGTTATATGGAATCCCACATGGACATCAAGTGCTTTTAATTTCTTATAAAGAACATTTCTTCGTCATTTGAAAGCACAGGAGGCCCATACTGAGGTGTTTAACCTTTGTAAGAACAAACCAGTTGGGGCGAGTGTTGTGTTCAGTGAAACTAGCAGTCAAACAGGACCGTTCGAAGAGGTGATGTTTACAAATGCTATCAGAAAATCCCGCAGAAACCCCTTGTTGGTCCAAGATGTTGTCGTTAATAATACCCATGGTTATCCAAGGGTCCACGGGAGCAGGGGTATTTGAATGTTTTTAACAAATAACTAGCGTTTTCGGCCGGGGAAATAACTGCCATTTAACAAGGGAAAATGTTAAATGCCCCGCTATATATGTCGCGGGGGTCGGGGAAGGGGGGAGGGACGTGGTTTTAATTGACTGCTGCATAATCGAGGATTCCTGTTTAAATATCAAATGGGATGATCATTTCATTTCCGGGAAAACAGAGTCCAACGACCGACCGGGATTTATTGTACCATTTGAACGTTTCTCCCGATCTATTAATGAGTATTATAATTATAATTTACTGCGTTTTTCGATTCGTATCGTTATTATAATAATACAAACATCCAATCAAAGGCGTTAAAAAAGGTATGTGATATACGGACAGTCAGGAGCCCATTACCCGGAGAGTCCATCTCCCATACTATATCTTTGAGTTGGCGTACATGTAGTTTATTTTACACATTGGGCTATTTATAGAACCAGATTTCATTGTTTTATAGACAATGTACCTTCTTTTGCTAGAGTGCGAACACTGAACGCATGAACGAACGATACAGGCTATCATATCTCCGCCGTTATCATGTTATTCTTTCGAACAAAGAAAAGCATTTATTCTTGGGGGAAAAACGTTTATTACAACACAACGATACGAATCGAAAAACGCAGTAAATTTTAATAATACATCATTCACGCTATATCGCTATTAAATTGGACGCGCCTGTGGTTATCGTGATGCTATTAATAAATGGTGAGAGGGGGGGGGGGGGGGAGGGGGGGCTCCGATAACTGAAAAATACCTCGTAGACTATTTTTATTTTACCGATTATGCCAAGAATAATTGGAAGAGCAAAATAAGGAAACGTCACTTTAGACAAAACAGCATTTAGAAACAGTTTTTCATGACCTTAAAATACAAGAAAAACAAGAGGAGAGTCTATTAAAGAAACAGCATATGTTTACAAAAATAGCTCGGGCACGTAGAATATTGTCCCTTTCACGCAACACTGAGCGATGCATGTCGACTGCTACTGTTCAGTTTATCTTTAACATTACTGTTTCTGTTAGAGGCAAAATGTTTTGAATAACCTTCCAAAGACCAAAATGATTTTGTACGTGTTGCTGATGTTCAATTTGTTTTATCACAGTTAGAATACGTGAAGTTTCGGGATGAACTGTTAATTGACCTTCCGTGTTGTCAATCACTTGCCGAGCAACTTTAATATATTATACCCGTCTTTAAAATCAAGAAAAACTGAAGTAGAAGTTTGCAAATGCCATACCCTTGAGGTAAGTTGTTTTCCAATTCTCAGGTTTCAATTTAAGTTCGATATTCACGTCCTAAGTAAGATTTGTGCTCGAAATCTGCAAACAGGCGGACAATAACAAAAGTTAATTATGCAATTGTCTCGAATTGTATTCAAAATTTCTCCAAATTCGAGGGTTTCGTATGAAGCGCAAAGTAAATTACCCATTCCAGATTTTACGTATGTGTAAGCTCAATGTGTAAACACTTCATGGCCAGCTTTTTAGAAAAATCGAAGGTAAGGCACATGGATAAAATTTCCATCGCGATTTTGATGTGGAATCAATATTTCTGCCGGTTGAAAAAATACGAGTCCTAAATTGTGATTGCTCGCCTCTCGAATTATTGCCAAGATCAAAATTTCAACCCAAATGAGATGTCAAACCCTTCCTAAATCGATATATCGGGACAGATTTTTGGAAGGTTGCTTCACTTTTGCATACGAGAGAAGTTTTGAGACCTGCTAATTTCACCTTGGAAGTTGGCTGTTTTGAGGCTGCCGACAGCCAAAATCGGTATTTTGAAAAACAAACTCCAGCACGTTAATTTACTTGGTAATACCTATCTGTAGACCT
Source organism: Actinernus sp. WN-2022 (assembly GCA_030867875.1). NCBI lineage: Eukaryota > Metazoa > Cnidaria > Anthozoa > Actiniaria > Actinernidae > Actinernus > Actinernus sp. WN-2022. The sequence continues at coordinate 33,092,841 of JAOWCC010001368.1, forward strand.
AATATGAGCGGATTTTTTTTTTCGAGTTTGGCCACGAAATTTCGATTTTGCTCGATATTTACAGGCATTCGCTCTTAAGTACTATTTACCAAATGTGCAGCCGTATTGTATGGGTAGATACATATCCGAACCTCTTCGGCGAAGATATGTATCTTCGATACAAGACGGACGCGAATTTTGTAAAGTACTTCTGAAACTGAAACTTAACTCTGTTAATAATATTAAAGTACAAAATAACAGAAATAACTCAATATTTACTGTAAAACTAGAAACGCTTATATACATTCATTCGGATGTTTTTCGTTTTAGACGGAACTGACAGTAATTATAAGGTATTAATAATCTTGAGTAGGGTCCTCAGATATCTTAGATATGTTACCACTGTTTGAACTCAACTAAGATCAATTCACATGTTTTTTACAAATAACTTTCTTTTTTCCTTTAAATCAACAACATGATTTCTATTTTTTTAAAATAGCATTTCAAATGTCAGTAGTTTGTCGGGTTCTTGTAGTTGGATTAGGGATGACACGGAGTAGGAGCAAGTCTGTTCAGTTGAAGCGAGTGTATGTGGTGTATCAGATAGTACTTCATATTCAACTAAATTTGGGGTAAAACATTTTCTCGAATGGCAATTCAAATCGACTGAATACTGATCATTCAAAAGAACAGTCAAACATGGAATTCAAGGACAGAGCTCACATACATAGTTTATTGTTGGTATATTTGTAGACTTGCTCAAGTAGTTATTCATGAACTGCTGTGCCTGCTGAATTAGAATACAGAGAACCCTTCCTCACTTAATAGAAACACATGGAGAACCTTGTTTACTGAACTGTAACATATAGATAACTGGTGACGTAATGATAGTTATCTATGTGTTCCTGTTCAATCAACAAGAGTTATTTGTATTCCAGTCCAGTGGTCAGTAAGCAGAGTAGTTTATGAATAACTAATCAGCCCCTCACTTTGCTGAAATATTCATTGCCGTCCCCGACTTTTAGCTTGATCGACCTATTACCGCGGTTTATAGAGGTCATCATGTGCTATAATATATCGCACCATAATGATTAGCACCCTTATCCGAATTATTAATTTTAGAAATTTAGAGTTTTAGAATTATGATAAACAATATCTCCTTCAAAAAATAAATTAATACTAGACAAGTTTATTAATTATGTTTGCTAAGAAATCCAACTACGATCTTTGTGACATACAATACTTTATAGTTGATGACATAATCATTAAATTAAAGAAATTTTAAAATGAGATTTTCCTGAAGATACCTTCTCCACAAATAACTCCAGCATCCTGTCGATGTGTGCAATTATGGATTCCCCATCCGCTAAATGGACACTGAGTAATGGAACTCTCTGTACCATTACACAAAACATCATCCATCCATACGTTACCCGATCCTGCTCCAAAATATGCACAACATGAAGCGGAAGTGGCATTAGAGAAGCCAAGATGGCGACAGACAACGTTTGCTTCAGTAACTCTCCAGCGATTATCGCAGACCGTACCCCATTGTCCGTTATGGTAGACTTCTACTCGTCCTTGACTGGACCTGGAGCCGCCAACCAGTCGAACTTTTGAATAAAAAGAATAATATATTAAGCGTGTGGAAGCAAATTAAATATTAAGATTTGATTAGATTATAGTTTCTATTATAATAATTATTTTTTTCGCGACGAAACCAACTACGACCTTTTGCACTTAATCTCGGTTTGGGGAGCAAAGAACCAGAATAACACCGATTTTGAATAATTAATCTGGCTATGTGCCTGAGCAGATAGCCGCTTTAATCATATCAATTTTGTAAAGAAAATTATTAAATTATTTGCCCAGCATAGGTGGAGGTCTTCTCATACGTTGAACAGGTGGAACAGACATGGAGAAGAGGTGGGTCAATAAAGGATATGTGGTCTCAAGCGTGCAAAGCGAAGTCTGAACTTACATGGAATTTGACCTTTGTGACTTCCTAACATAGAGGGTGTAATCAATTGCAATGCCACTCTCCCTTCCGCATGTGCATGCACGTGCTTTGCATGCGATATATAATACAGTACTCACATAACGAACGTTTAAAGCTATACTTTTTATTGATAAGCCAATAATCCCTTTATATGTGATGGTATAATAATTAAAGTAACTTTAAAGTGATCATGATATATTTTAAGCATACCTTCTCCACAAATAACTCCTGCATCTTCTCCATGTTGGCAATTATGGATTCCCCATCCTCTAAATGAACACTGAGTAATATAACTCTCTGTGCCATTACATGACACATCGTCCATCCATATGTTTCCCGATCCTTCTCCAAAATGTGCACAGCATGGAGCGGAAGTGGCATTAGAGAAGCCAAGATGACGACAAAGAACATTTGCAGAAGTAACTGTCCAACCATCAGCACAGACCGTACCCCATTGTCCGTTATGGTAGACTTCTACACGTCCTTGATTGGAACTGTAGCCGCCAACTAGTCGGACTTTTGAATAAAACAAATATATGTTCAGCATGTGGAAGCAAATGAAATATTAAGATTTCAAACCTGTCAGACTTATTGAACCGATTCCTCTTCCCTTCTAGATTACAAATTACACCACTTATAACATACTTAAATATGAATGAATTTATAATGGTGACGTAAGATCAAGAATCGACCCAGGCTTTTTCTTATGCGGTAATGGGTCAGGAAAGGTCAAATTTTCACCATTTTAAACAAGCCTAGAACATAAAGTATTCTCTGTACGCCAAAAGTGTCTTCGCAGAAGTACTCAAAACCTTTCAAAGATTCATATGTATAAAAATTGCAAAAGTCGTTAGGTGTACTTCAATGATGGAGGTAATGAGCGGAGCCAAAATATCCGAGTATCTTTTCAACACCCAACTGGAAATACCGTCAGGGCCTGGTTCTTTCCCTGATGGAAGGGATGCCTGCACCTTTTCAACCTGATCCATAGTAATACCATCATCCCCTCGGTTTCCTTTGTTTGTTTAGTGACATTTATTCTCGAATATCCCTCATCAGCCAACACGATCTCGAACTTAAAGTAATGATTATCATTACTTGTCAAATCGCTTTAAAGTAACGATAAACATTACTCTTAAAACCAGTCAAGACCAGTCAAGGATGAAGATAAACAATAGTCGCATTCCGAATGGCGGTAGACTCGCTTAGTGTAGTGGTCATGCCATCTGCCCTACGCTGCACTACACGCAAAGAGTAATGAGTTCGAACCCCAGTAGGAGCGTTTGAAAGAAACTTTTTCCCTTCTCACGTTCTCTCTTGTTTACCTGTGAACCCTAGCTATAGGTGAGTGAGAACCCATAGTTTACACCTGAACTCGTCCGATGGTTAGGGTTAGTTTTGTGGTTCGGTTTAGGATTTATCTTAAGGGGGCTATGTCATGGTACTGCGCCTGTATCGAGTAATCGCTCGTTTAGTGGCTGTTAATTGGATACAAACAGTTCAACTTCCCTCCCTCAATGCTTGATTGAAAGGATTTTCAATATTTTCCCTGTAGTCTGTTTATATAAACTGTTAGTCATTTTTGCATATTTGCTTTCATTTTAAGCATCCCACATGGCCGAGAGATTCGTTAGTTCATATCAAAATCGGTGGAAATAGCTCTTTCCGGCCCGGAAAAACGAATGTATGGTCTTACCGTGACACTGCCCCTTTAAAATAAAATAATATCTGACCGCATCGAGTTAGAGTGAGTACTGGATGAGTACTATGTCGTCTAACCTAACCTCTGTTGATTTAGGAGTGCGTGATGCATCCCTCTTGATTCATTAAACCGCCATTTCCATGTGGGATGCTTATATACATATGGCTTTGAATATTTAGTCAAGCACATAATTACATTGTGTTTTACTGCTATTCTTCTCAAAAACAACACACTTGTCCCAAGAGGAAGCCAGGCTCATTCGATCTAATGCGCTCAATCAAGCAAAACGTTTTCGAAAGCCACTCGACTGCGACTTCTGGCAGTCAGAGAGAACCAAACTTCTCGCAGATTAGTTCTCTTCCTCGGAGATTATAGTATTACAATCTAATAGTAAAACATTTCGGAAAATTAGCGCTTAAATTTTCCCTCGGCTCTCGGGGAAATTAAATCGCTAATTTCCCACATTTCATGCTATTACTTATAATAACATTATATTAAGTGTATTCTGTACTAGTACTAATTCTTGCTGAAAAATTAATAGGCTGATAATCCTTTGTAGGATATAATAGAACCTCATTAATTATGTTACCAATGTCTTCTTTCCTGATATCAATGACAAGGCCTTCAACTTGAAGGATATTTAAGATGTTTGAAGGGGCTCAGTTGACCACCAACTTTTAGGATTCGAGGTCTTCAGGCGCACAACTTTTGAAGAGTAAACAATCGCCCTTATTCGTTTATGCTCGCGATTAACTTTGTCACGAAGGCACTTAAAAAGAGTTACGTCTCCAGCAGCTAATGTAGATTGATGCTTAGCGATCAACTTCTTAAACTTGACAGTAAACCACGGAGGTCATTATTGCCCTTAATCGACCGAACAGGCATTATGTTGTCTAAGCCTTTATGCACAAAATCAACAAAGAAGGCGAGTTTTTCATTAGCACATTTACAAGCATTCATAATGCAAAGAGCTCACACTCTACTAGGTTTCTTATCACGAGACTGAAAGAACCGTTTGGGACGAGAGTTGTTACTGGATCTGCGCCGGGATCTAACCATAAAAGTAGACTGAGTGATCAGACAGACCGAACGGTGAAAGTTTCTGCGGCTCTTGGTAGTAGAGATGTAAATTTGTGAGAAATACGTAAAGCGTGCTATGGCCTCGCTATAAAACAGCTAGTGAAATACCATACACGAAATGTCGTTGTAGAACGTTAGTATCTAGCTTATTAAAGTCCCCTGTGATCACTGAACCACAAGTGGGGAACTCTGCTTCGATCTTGGTCAAGGTTGCAAACAAATAGTCCTTCATAATGCGGTCGTACTTGGGGATGGTAAACAACACCACAGATCACAAATTAAGTATTCCGCGAGAAAGGCGGGTTAGTCTGATTATAACCCAAAGAACTACGAACTCCGGAATTTCGAGTCCATGCAGCCTGACTTGAGACCAGGATTCCTTGATTTAAATACACACTCCTCCATGGGTAGCGTGAAGAAGATCTTTGCGATGGACTTTAAGCCAGATATGCTAATGACATTGTCAACAACGGGGTCACGCAACCAAGTCTCAGAAAATCAAGCAATATCATGCCCAGAGAGTATCCCTCATCAAATTGAAGTATACTTCAAATGTACTTAAAGTATACTTTTCAACACTTTTTTGTAGACTAAGTACATTTTAAGTATACTTGTAACATACTTTCTACACAAAGTATATTCTGAGTATACTTGTTAATATGTACTTCATATGTACTTATCACAAGCAAGTACAATTCAAGTATACTTCAAATGTACTTAGGTTTCTAAGTATATTCTGAGTACACTTGTTAAAATGTACTTCATATGTACTTATCACAAGCAAGTACAATTCAAGTATACTTCAAATGTACTCAGGTTTCAAAGTATATTCTGAGTACACTTTTAAAATATACTTTGTATGTACTTATATCACAAGCAAATACAATTCAATCAAATAAGTCTCTCTGCATGCCAATTAACCATGCAAGAAGCACTTTATCAGGAACGTCTATTTATTACGCCACAGGATGAACGCGAACGTGGAACTCCGAACTGTTTGTTGATCTCCCACTTCAATTCAAAGAATTCGATCAAGCTCCTAACATGCAATCACGTTCCTCCGACTCTGGAAAGTTTAATTTGTTTGAGGATTTCTTGTTTTGTGGCCATTTAATTTTAGCAGCGCACATGGATGTCACTTTCTCCATCGTGTCTGACATTGGCGAACGGACAACTTTGTTTATAACTTATTACAGATTAACATTTGGCAGCATCCGGGTATTAATATATGTTCATTAAAAAACACGTCGCGGAGAATGCCAGGTATCATGTTCGGTAACCAATCCGAACACGGATGCACGCTTTCAATTAATTTGGCGCTCAAATCTTGAAGTATAATATTTCTCTTCAACCGTACGTACGATCACGTGAAGTCTGTTTGCTGCAAAGTCTCTGTCTTTTGCTATGGTTTTAGCGTTATCAAACTCTATTTCTTTAATAACAATCTCCAGGATTCCTCGATAATCGAAGGTAAGTAGAGCATTCTCAATTTCGCTCAGAAAAGCACGTTGAGTACAACTTTACAACCGATTTCAGTGTTACGTGCATCCGCGTAAAACAATATGTTATCGATTCATCGATTCAGTACTCGAAGTCTATTGAGTAATATGAAAGAGCACTAAATTATTTGATTCAGTACCTCAAAACCAGGATAAACAAGTGAGCCTGTTTACAAAGCATGTCTGTCGAATAGTAATTCCTATTGAAATCGGTTGTACTAATAGCTAGGTATAAGTATATACTGTTCGCACCTCCGCGCGCCGCTATCTGTGGTCATGCATGCAAGTTTTTATATTTTCAAGTCGTTCATGTATCTCGATCGCCCTTGCCCCATGGCAAAGGGTTTTCACGCCGGGTCAGCTGTCTGAAGAAAGTAGTCATTTAGCTACTGCAGTCAGTACAGCATTGTACAGCGGTAATCTAATAAAACAAAATGGCGAGTTTCACCATTCGGATAGTAACAGTCAGTGATGGCTCGACAGACTCGAATGTGCCGAACCTTACATATAATTATTTAGATATACCAAAATATAGAAGACTTCCATGCTATACAATTAATAAGGGAGATAATTTCCCGTCCGATCATATTTCAGTCAGCGCCGTTCAAATATTAAAATTCATTCGATCGCTTATAAAAAAGCTAAAGCAGTTTCGAATAAAATAAGTTGTTCAAAAGAACGTTGTTTAAAATATGACTTACTCGTATCCGAAGAAAAAAAACAATCGTTGTAAAATAGCGAAAGAGCACAGTCACAAATAAGCTATCTAGTTCTAGTTCTGGCATAAAATATAATATCAACAACATTACATCGCGTGCACATTACTGTTTGTTCGGATAGTAACAGTATACTCGAATGTGCCGAATCTTACATATAATTATTTAGATACACCAAAATATAGAAGACTTTCATGCTATACAATTAATAAGGGAGAGAAATGCTGTTACAAATTTAGGGTTAAGCCGAGGTGATCACTATCTAATTTCTCCTTTCTCAGTTACAAAAAATATGCAAATTTTCAAGAGAGAATTTCCCGTCCGATCATATTTCATTCAGCGGCTCAAATAAATCCAATTGTTTAAAAAGCTAAATCAGTTTCGAACAAAATAAGTTGTTCAAAAGAACGTTGTTTAAAATATGACTTACTCGTATCCGAAGAAAAAATCCAATCGTTATAAAAGAGCGAAAGAGCACAGTCACAAATAAGCTATCTAGTTCTGGCATATCATTATAATATCAACAACATAACATCGCTTGTACATTACTCTTGTGATCGTACCTTCAACTTCAATCGGCGGACTGATTGTTGTTGATTTTTTATTTCTGACAAAACTCTTGGTTTTTCCTTGGCTAGTGGAACTGCTACATCACGCTTTGCCCCCATAAACTTCCCAACAGTGCAGCGAAGCGGTTGTATTTTTTCTGAGGCATCGTAAAGTCGCGTATTTGCCGGCAAGTATCAGAATACAAGACATAGTACGTGTGGAAAATCGAATATTTTCTATAAAATAAAGGCGATTTCACACAAACAAAAAACATACGATTCTTACCGAAGGATTGAAGAGTCCAGAAGTCATCCTTTCAGGTCTCTATCCGCAAATTCGAAATATCCTATTGAAGCTTAAGCTAGCCATTTTTCGACAGAGTCAACAGTCTGCCATTTCACCAACAACACGATATGTTCTCTAAAATTTATTTTTTTCTTTTTCCCCTTAAGATTGGTACCAAAACAAAGCTTGTTTTCTTCGCTTTCAAAGCAATCTCGTGTTCCCATTTCGTGACCTATCCCAGGGTACATAGGGAGCCATTTATATACCATGGTAAATTAGTTCCCAGTCCTCGAAAAAATTATGCCCCGTCAAGCCGCCATTTTTGGCTTCAGTCAAATGTCGGGAAATGCGAGACAGCTGACCCGGCGTGAAAATTTTCTCTTTGCCTTTACTGGCTCACATGTAAACGACTAATAATACTCTGTAGTTAAATATAACATAGCTCGGTTGTTGAAACTACAATGTTCGTGTAGCAGATTCACAAATAAACATCCAGGCAATTAACGTGCATCCTTCTGTTTTCCTCTTCCTCACTTTGGCCCTTAACTTCGGCTTATTAAAGAGAGACCAGACTACATATGTAGGAGTATATATATATTAGAGAGTGGGGTTTATAATTTGTACGGCATGTGTGTATTAATTAGAGCATATTTCGTATGAGTGGGACAAACTACGGCATGTCTGTAACCGCGTACTATGCTGTACGTACTAGCTCTGTGATCTGATTGGATCAGCAAGACAAAAACAATTGGAAACCATTTCAACATCCACGGCATGCCGTAAGCTAACCGTGCTGTAGTTTGTCCCACTCATACGAAATCTGCTCTAATAGCCCTTTGTTAGGTACATGTATATAAACCAGAAAATAATATAGGTACTTGTCAGTATTATGCTTGAGTCACTATATTAGCATATAGTAATATATTACATACAATATTTTAATTTCATGATCATGGATATATGGATTTTCATATATATATTTCAAGTTTCTACACCTCAATCTTCTATGTCTGCACTATATATAGCTAGCTATATAGCTAGTACATGTAACTCCAGCTTTAATAATTTTTTATGTCCGCCAGTTTAAGGAAACATTTCACATATGTTTTCACACACCCAATATCTGACATTAGTATATACCACACCAGTGAATATTACTTTTTGCGCGCTCTGATTGGCTACTCAAACAGTGAATATGATTTCATATTCACTTCCGAGCAAAGCAGCGATCATCTTGCGCGAGTTTTTTTCCATTTCACAGGAAATAAAATAACTATTTGGTGCTGGCTATTCACCTGCAGTGTGGTATATACTAAAACAATTATATATTCACCTCAGTGTTGGTGAATAGTGGTGGATATTTACCTCGCCGAAGTGGCTCGGTAAATATCCACCACTATTCACCTCCACTTCGGTGAATAATTGTTAATTATTTTTTCACACCATTTTTCACATCTTCAAAACATGTCACAGCTAGGTGTTTAACACAAATTTCACATGATATATCCCAGTACAGTTAATATAGATATATAGAGGATATTACATGGTCGCGCGGAGATACGGATTTTATCTTCGAGTGTTGATGAAATATCTTACGAGTGAGCGCAGCGAACGGGTAAGATACTCATCAACACGAGAAGATAAAATCTGTATCTCCAAGCGGCCATGTAATGTTCTGTTTAATATATAATTATTGATGAAATACTAGTTTCAATCTCTTACTAAAAAGGCTAGAAATCTTTGAAAGCGAGTCATATTTTCAAAAGTGATATATTCAGGTGTGAAGATATCATTTATATCTTCACGTGTGAAGATATCACTTTTTAGAAAGAAATATACACTGGTATTTCATCGAAAATTATATATTAAAGTAATATTAATAAATATTAATATTATTGTTACTATTATTCACATGTAATTTCACAGCAATATGTATTGTCACATCCTTGTCTCCCTGCATTTGGTTAATGTAGTCTTGAATATTTCACATCATTTCATGGTGTGAAAAGAAGGACACCTTTTCACATGGCAGTTTCACATCATTTTTTCACATACATGTTCATGTGAAAAAATTATGTGAAAACTATGTGAAAATATGTGTGAAATTTGTTGATTTCACTTCCCAATTTCACATATGTCACATGATGTGCTCCAGTAGTGTTAATTAAAGTTGTGTCCTGTAAATTAATATACTTTAAGTATACTTAAGTATACTTCAAGTACATGTTTTATCAAAGTATACTTCAAGTATACTTTACAAGTATACTTCAAGTATATGTTTCACCAAAGTATACTTCAAGTATACTTTAGAAGTATACTTTAAGTATACTTATCATCCCATCAACTTTGTTTACTTTAGTCCAAAAACTGACCACTACTTTAAGTATACTTTTTATCAAGCAAGTATACTTCAAGTATACTTTACAATATGGTTTCTAGTACAATTAAAGTATACTTTAACACTACATTAAGTATACTTCAAGTATACTTCAAGTATACTTCAAGTATATACTTTATGTATGTTTCAAGTATACTTCAAATATACTTCAATTTGATGAGGGATACCACTTCACGTATTTCATAGATCCGTTGTGTTAACGACATGGTATTAGACGTCTGGAACGAGGGGGCAAATGCCACAGATGGTTCAGAAGACAAAACCGTGTTATTATCATTGCAGGTCACATAAATTTCAGTGAGGCATCGAGCACGTTCTTGCACATATACCCTTAACCTGTTCTTGCCGCCCTTTATACTTCAGAAATCCATGAGACTTGAACATACCCAAGTCATAAGGACGCGGAGTGCAGGCTCTTGGACGTAAACTCAGTAGCTAGGAATTCCTTTGAATATTTGGTCGGGGTCTCGGACACAAACATTTGAGCTGGTATTAAAATGGCGTCTTTCGAGAACTTGCGAAGTATTGGTCAAGTCAACCAGGCAAATACTCTGAGTGGAGTAAGGGCCAGGATTGACAGAAATATCCATATAATCGTATTGTTTTGAGACGGGTCATAGCCGGGTACGAGTAAACAGGTATAACCATGTACCGTCCATAAATTGCGGGGAAAACGGGATTTGTGAAAACCACGCAGTGACAACTGGCATGAAGCCGCGTAGAAACTCGTGGGCCAAAATAAACAGCATAAATTGCACCAAAACTATACTTGATAGTGTAGAAATGTCCATTAACATTATAGCAGGTATTTTGGTCATCAGGAGGTACTCCAGAAACCTCAGGAGATGTAATAAACACTAAAAATATGAGAGCTAATTGGCAGCCATGACAGCGCCTTACAGATGACTGTATACACTGTTGTATTTTATAATATGCTGAGCGCTTCATTATTCCCACAAATGGCTCTATTTCTTTTAGAAGGTGCTCAATATTATTCAGCGCATCGGCTGAGTTCATTTGGGGATTCATCGCTTGAGGTAGGAGTTAGGCGCCATATCGACTGACTATCGAATATCGGATAATTATATCTCGATAATATCGGATAGATATGAATGATATACGTCTATTAGAAATCTAATTAGATAAGCCCCCTTTACCTTTACTCAAGTGCTTGATATTCGATATGATCGGATATTATCACGTTAGAAGTCTATTAGATATCTAATTAGATAGACCCCCTTACTTTTACTCGAGTGCTTTATATTCGATAATATCCGATATTATGTAGACGGAATAAATTATCCGATATTTTGCGGTAATACTTGAATGAAAAATATCCGATATTCGATGATATTTGTTTGATATTAGACTATAAAAAAAAATCTGATATTATCCGATATTCGATAGTCAGTCGATATCGCGCCTAAATGTAAGGTAGCTTACCCTCCGTTGGTTTATACACGACGATCTATCAAGCTCGTAGTTATGCATGATATTTTAACTTGACAAAGCAGGTAATGTTCTACTTAATTACTCGGGCCAGGCCTTTGGCCGCCCGAGTCTAAATCTGCAGGCCGTTTTTTTTTATTCAGTGCAGCAAAATCTCTGCGCATGCGTTATATTATGCATTTTTAAATCGTATGCGTCACCTCGTGGCGCTAAGACGTCTATATATATACATGCAGTCGCTATCTTGAAATTCAGTGCGGACGCTGTTCTTGTTTGAGGTACGTTTCGTAGGTTTTATGCCACATTCCATTTTACTCTCGGTCATAATACATAATACATAAATTGTGACCTCAAGCATGTTAAAGTGCCAATGAAATGAAAAATTCAATCCCGTTTTTATTTTATTTTATTAAATTCTAGGCTTCTCTTATTCATTTTGTGCAATTAAAAATAAATTTGGAGAGCGCGAACATATTTTTTTTTTGTATCGAAGTCAGGCGGAATTGTAAAAATCAGGCGACAATTTTTCTGCTGTTAATGATATGATAATTATATGCGTGACGTCACTAGGTCGGCTCATTTATATTCGTCCCCATAAATACTCCAAAATAAGTGCATTTTTGGCCGGTTTTCAATTTAAGTATGTAATACTTTGAGAAACCTTGACGATGGCCATAATTGTTCTAATAGAGTCCTTGCAGTCAGCCTATTTTGACTTTTGTGAATATTAATGTGGACCTAGTGACGTCACGCATGTGATTAGCATATCTTTAACGGCATAAAAATGGTCGCCTAATTTTGGCAATTATGCCTGACTTCAATACGAAATAAAATTATGTTCGCGCTCTCCAAATTGATTTATCATTGCACAAAATGGCTAAGGGAAGCCTATAATTTAATAAAATGAAATAAAAATGGGATCGATTTTTTCATGTCATTGGCACTGTAAGGCATGGTTCAGATCGCTTTCCTTTACCCCCAGCAACGAATGGATCCCGCGCCCCGCTAAACTGTCCCGCGGGTATATCGACATATACAGGTAGGAAAACATGGCGGACATTAGTCAGGGTGCAACCGAGAAAGCCAGGGTGCAACCAAGAAAGCTTACAGTTGTTAATTGTTTCGCTTAAGTACTTTTTTTCACTAGAATGTGGTCAACAGGACGCAGGAGTGACAGGGTCAGGAGTGTATTTCTAAATTTTACTTTTGCCGTGAATCGTGATGGCGTGAAACGCTGCCGTCTGCCGAGCCCGACATGACACGACAGAAGGATATCCCGACATAATTAACGTACATGAAGGATCTACAAGCATTCGAAGAAAAAAATGTCAGTGTCAGTTTTATACTGAACATTAAAGTCGCTGTAGAATAGTCGAGACGCGGGTTGAATTTAGTGAGCTAATAAGTTAAACGGTAAATTTTAAAAGTTAAGTGTTATTTCTATTTGCTGACTTAATACATTTTGGAATAAAACCGTGTAGCTTATAATCCAACCACTATGTATTTCATTAAGAAGCCGTCTAAACAGATTTTACAGTCGAAAAGGAACGTAAAGCACATTCACACGAGCGTAGTCCCAGGCATTTAAATTATTAGGAGAATATTACATTCAGAAAGTCGATTCAGTGACATATATGGCATTGAATGTATTTTCTCCAGCTCTAAGTGAGTACAAAATTTGTGCCACAACACATACATCTCAAATACATTTGAGACTATCTTAATTTACTAATATATCAGGGACTCGATCTACATACTTTAGTAAGTCATATTATACATTTACATACAGTAGTGTGTTAAAGGCAGTTATAATAATAGGTTCTAATGCCATAAATGAGGTGGCTACTTTGAACCTGACAGCCAGCTGAAAACCACTGGTTGCTGCCTGTTTCTGACAACCTTAATTGGCAGTACTAATTTATAGTGCAACAACAGTTGAACATGAAAAGGAAGTAAATATTGTACTGGGCACTGCTACATGCACAGTGGAAAGGACAGTTGAGCAATATTGCTTGTACAGTTGTTGTTCCAATAGTCCAGTTTCGAATTTGAAAATTTTACCACTGAATGCAATGACTACAGCTGCATATATACAGGGTTAGCCTCATTCTTAATTGAAACATTCATAAATACATGTACCAGCAAAAAGGTGAGCTATTCACAACACTGTGATTGTTGAAGGTTCGCATTTTCTCCCTTAATTATCCCTGGTATTTCTGAATGTTTAACTTAAGAACAAGGCTAACCCGGCCTGTGTACATGTGTCTGTATAGTCATCGCATTCAGCGGTAATTTTCAAATTCGAAACTGGACTATTCAGCCAACGTTTTGCTTTGAGTAATGTCTTCTTGTTTTTTATTTTGTGTCCCAAGAGGAAGTGTATATTTTTTAATGGCAAACAAAACACTAAATGCCCTGGAGTCAGCCAGTAGATACTAAATGCAAAACACTAAATGCAAAACACTAAATGCAAAACACTAAATGCTCTGGATACCCTTACCAAACATTTTGATATGGGTAAGATATGGGTTGGTATGGGCCATATCTGGCCCATATCTGGAAATGATATGGGATGGTTGGAAGATGATATGGAAATGATATGGGCTCTGATTTTGCAACATTTCTAGGTATGGTAATGGTATGGGATGGCAATTGCATGTCTATCATGATATGGAAAAAGTATGGGAACAAGATACCCATACATTTCCCATAGAAGCAGGATACATTATTGGTGCTTCTTCGTATGGATTTGATATGGAATTGCTTATGGTGTGTTCACACTTACAATCCCATATCATTTCCATATCATACAAATTCAAGATATCATGAATATCATATGGTGCATGCAGGCTGCCATATAAAACCCATATCTGGAGTATGGGCCATATCAAACCCATATATGGAAATGATATGGGATTATTGGATAATGATATGGAACTGATATGGAAGAACTATGCGAAGTAAGATACTCAATTTATAGATCTCGACTTTCCATAGAGACAGCTATAGGGTGTAATAATTATCAATAATTATTGTTTCTTCATATGGTTTGATATGGAGCTCAGTACATTTTCAGGATTCTGGCTATCAATTTGTTTGCTCATTGTGTCAAATGACCCAGTGTTTCTCAATTCTTCTATGGGTCAACATGGGAAAATTGAAATTCTACAAGCTTAATGTTGATCTAAGTAAAACTAGCTATATTCATAAAGGCCCTGCATGTTTGTGATAGAAGTATCCCATGCAAAGAAAGTGTGAATATGTGGTCGAAATGTGATTCCAAGAACCACACTTTATCACAATAATTATTATACTGTAATCACACGTACTAGTTGAAATGTATGATCTACAAGAAATCACATCATGAAATATGATTAAAAGACTGTGTGATACCACGACCAAATATTTATCACACTTTGATGTCACACAATAAGAATTGTGATAAATAATGTCTCTATCAATTCCAAACCTGCCTCCCTTAATTTTAAGCATTTTCTCCCTTAATTATCCCTGGTATTTCTGAATGTTTAACTTAAGAACAAGGCTAACCCGGCCTGTGTACATGTGTCTGTATAGTCATCGCATTCAGCGGTAATTTTCAAATTCGAAACTGGACTATTCAGCCAACGTTTTGCTTTGAGTAATGTCTTCTTGTTTTTTATTTTGTGTCCCAAGAGGAAGTGTATATTTTTTAATGGCAAACAAAACACTAAATGCCCTGGAGTCAGCCAGTAGATACTAAATGCAAAACACTAAATGCAAAACACTAAATGCAAAACACTAAATGCTCTGGATACCCTTACCAAACATTTTGATATGGGTAAGATATGGGTTGGTATGGGCCATATCTGGCCCATATCTGGAAATGATATGGGATGGTTGGAAGATGATATGGAAATGATATGGGCTCTGATTTTGCAACATTTCTAGGTATGGTAATGGTATGGGATGGCAATTGCATGTCTATCATGATATGGAAAAAGTATGGGAACAAGATACCCATACATTTCCCATAGAAGCAGGATACATTATTGGTGCTTCTTCGTATGGATTTGATATGGAATTGCTTATGGTGTGTTCACACTTACAATCCCATATCATTTCCATATCATACAAATTCAAGATATCATGAATATCATATGGTGCATGCAGGCTGCCATATAAAACCCATATCTGGAGTATGGGCCATATCAAACCCATATATGGAAATGATATGGGATTATTGGATAATGATATGGAACTGATATGGAAGAACTATGCGAAGTAAGATACTCAATTTATAGATCTCGACTTTCCATAGAGACAGCTATAGGGTGTAATAATTATCAATAATTATTGTTTCTTCATAAGGTTTGATATGGAGCTCAGTACATTTTCAGGATTCTGGCTATCAATTTGTTTGCTCATTGTGTCAAATGACCCAGTGTTTCTCAATTCTTCTATGGGTCAACATGGGAAAATTGAAATTCTACAAGCTTAATGTTGATCTAAGTAAAACTAGCTATATTCATAAAGGCCCTGCATGTTTGTGATAGAAGTATCCCATGCAAAGAAAGTGTGAATATGTGGTCGAAATGTGATTCCAAGAACCACACTTTATCACAATAATTATTATACTGTAATCACACGTACTAGTTGAAATGTATGATCTACAAGAAATCACATCATGAAATATGATTAAAAGACTGTGTGATACCACGACCAAATATTTATCACACTTTGATGTCACACAATAAGAATTGTGATAAATAATGTCTCTATCAATTCCAAACCTGCCTCCCCCCCCCCCCCCCCCCACCCCCAAATTTGTCAATTCAGTCTGTCCCAAAGAAGATATGGGTCATGGAGTCCTGGGCCAAAAATATCACCCTTTTTTATCACGTTTTTCCCTTACAAAAATCACGTCTTGCACATATGTAAAATTGGTGTGGGTTAGACCATTTAGATACGAAAAATATACAATACCCAAATATATGTTGGGGTATACCCCCAACCTATTTTTAAGTTCATTTTTAAAAAAACATTTTCGTATTACCTCATCTAAAAAAAATCAAATTTTTACAAATCTGATGTGCAACCCAATTTGTTAAGTAAATAATGAGTTAATTAAAATACACTTAAACCATAGCATAAGAATAAAAAATTGAAGCGGAAATATAACACGTAAGTTTTAACAGTGTATCATAACTGATTCAGTGATACATGATTGTGATATTAACCTGACACATGATCGCTCGATTTCAGTCATTTTAGCGTTTAAATGAGGCACCTTTGACCAATTTCTTTGTAGTATTCTTCAATAAGAGATTTAATCGAGCCTCCCGATGACAAATTTGACGGTAAAATAGTTGGGATAACACATTTTCATCGACCTCTCAACTCAGTCCGCCATCTTGCCTGGCTCTGTGAGGATTTCCCAGCATGCCTCATTTGTTGCATCGTTTCTATGCTAATGTTTCGCGCGCGTTTTCGATCCTTCCCGTCGAAGAAGCTAGAATGGCGCCTTTGGCGGAGAGTTGTGCAGCGTGTGCCGGAGTTTTAGATCTACAACGAGGAAAAGAAAGCATTCTCTAAACCAGGAAAAGGTAAGGAATACGAAACTAATTCTGCTAATTCTTTTCTTGGTAAAATTATTTATTAAAATATCGTCAAAAGTTTTATTTTTCAGAGTTTTCTCTCAATGAAATAAAATTATGTGAATGACTTACGACACGTCTTACGATTGAATCATGAATGTGGACGAGTTCGAGTTTGAAATATTCAAAACTGAGCTAGATAAATAACTCAACTGAATGGATTTTCGGACCGGATTTTCTTATTGTTGGAATCTATTAAATCTAGCAAGACAAGTAGAAAAGTCCTTGTGGTTACTCCTCTATACTATAGGAATAGGTTTTTAACCTAAAAAATGTCGTTCACAAGTTAGCAAATCGAACTAAAGTTTGCCCTTAATCCTGGATTAACTTAATCGGGCTTCGAACAACCGTGCCCATGGCCGGTTAAAATATAAATATAATGATTAAAAAAACGAATGTGTCTGTATATGTTAGCTAATTGAACTTCAAGTATGGATTGAACCACAGCTGTCCCCAACTTTCCAAATAAAGAGGGCCGCACACTCCGTCCGAATGATAAACATGTTTTTTTTACTTGGCCTAAGGCCCTGTTGCAGAAAAGTCGGCTCGGGTACAAGGTCACCCTCCCCCTGAGCCAACTTTAATTTACCGAGCATTTACATGGAAGAAAAGTTGTCATACCCCATGTACATGCTGTTTTGAGCGAGTCTGGGAACATAATATTGGCTTGTGCATGCTCTGTGTCCTGAATTGGCGCAGTTAGGCGAGCCAAAATGTTTATATGAGAATAAGATATATCTTGTGGACAAAGGTAAAACCAATTAATTGCAAGGTAAAGCACAAAAATAGTAAATGAAATTATGAATGATTGTAAGCCATTAATACACCTTCCTTCCTGTACATTTACATTTAAAGGTTTGTTCAATTTTTAAAGTGCCTGCATGGATATCGATGCATAAATCAGAGGGAACCAGAGCAGGAATTACAGTGAAGTGACAAGAAGTGGGATAGGAAGGAAATTACATAGAGCTAGATTATACATGTAAGAGATCTCCTGGTCTATAAAAGGACAAGCAGCTGAGTCACACAATGTATGGTACATTTATTGACTTTATAATGATAATTTATTCAACTGAAGAGCTATTGAAGAGCATTAGGCAGTTACAATTTTTAAATTAATTGATAACTATTAATATTTTAATGCGGATTTATTTGAGTAAAGCGTGCAAGGGGAGTGATTACTGCTAGGCTTATTAGTTATTCATGAGGTGCCATGCCTAGGGTGCTTAATTAGTTTCCAATATGCACACCTCATTGTGTTATGGACCAATCAGATTTTACCTTCCATATCCTGGAAATTGACATAACGTTACATTTTAACAGGAATTTAGACAATACATTTGCTATTGACCAATCATAGGAGAGTTTTCCCACGCTTGAGACAAGACTACTTTGTACATTTCACATTTCATTGTCTTTCATTTCATGTGTCTCATATGTTTAGCCTCCAAAAGCTCAATAAAAAGCTCAATAAAATTCAATCGAAAGCTATATAAGAGAAAGAGCAGAAATAGATTGAGTCAAATTTTGGCTTTGGAGAATCTAAAAGCAGATTTGGTAACTTGATTGTTTTGATATATTTGCACCATGGTAACTGCAACCAGCTGAGAGTTCATGACGGTTGCATGGCGTGCCAATTCAAACAATCCTAACAATGTTTTTTGATTGGGCAGAAAAATGAAACAAAAGTGCGACGTAATGCTTGCATATTTAAAACTAATTAATAAAGCTCTTGGGTAAGCAGATGTTATGTTTTCTTCGAATTTATTAGATACATGTAGGTATAGGGGAAGACACCTATATTGAAGTGAAAGGGGTGATCAGCCGTACATTTTAGGGGTCCTATCCAATGCCCCATACCATTTTGGGTCCTTTGATGAAAGCTGATTATGTAAGTACACAATACCTTTTAGGGTGTAATTTCATTTCTCAAACTGATTGATACGTTTAGTGTTTGACCGATGTAGTTAGCTTATTTTTACTGTGCTTGTGATTTTACAATTATTTTAACATACATTATATGGTTGTATCTTTTAGGGGTCAAAATCATTTTGACTTTCTAGGCTCTTTCAATTTTTTTAATAGACTTTCTAGGCTCTTTTAGGGGTCATTTATGAAGCCCCTACACTACAATATAGGGAGTCATTTACATCTGCATAGCAGGCTAATGCCTATACTACATGATGATCATGAACTGAAAACATACAGTCAACCCTTGAGTACTGAATTGGGAATGGGATGCAGGTTGGCACAGTGGTAAAACACTTGCTTCTCACCACTGTGGTCCCAGGTTCGATTCCCAGTTTGGGCACCATAAACGAGTTAGGTTTGTTGTTGATTCCTTATCTGCATTCAATCAATGGTTTTTCTCTGGGTTCTCTTGTTTTCCTCCCTCCGTAAAAATCAACCTGAGTCGAGTCATGGATCTTTTTACGATCAATGATCGAGTGTTGTGTGTCCAAAACAGTTAATGCAGTGGGGAGTGTGTGAGGAGTAAGCAGGCCCCCACCAGCTGTGAGCTGTAATACTGAGCCTGCTATAACAAATAAAATATATTTTTAAAATTTAATTTAAACACAGAGAACTGACAATGTAATTATTATTATTAATTACAGTTCTCTATGTTTTCCAGTTCAGTAGCCAAATGGATGTTTATCTGTTTTGTTAAGTTTAGTAGGCACCCTGGGGTTAAGCTGTACAAATTACAGTTACAGATTTAGTGCCATCCTGGGGCCACATGGGCATGATATGGGTGAGTATGGGATTGATATGGGAGTGCTTCGTTGACACATCAAATCCATATATGACCCATATCATACCCATACCTGGGCCATATACAGTCCCACTCAAAAATGTTGCAATCGTTGGCGGAACCTGCCAAAATTTGATGGGTAAATGCTGGGTGGCTTGGTACCACTGACGGTTGATGCCACCTGGTGGCTCAGTAGCCGTCAACAGCTCAAGACATTTGCCAACTAGCCATGCACCAACGACTAGCTATGTATCAATCCCCCCTGTCACAAAAAGACGGTAATACACATTACAAACAAGGTACATGTAAGGCATTGTTATTCCCATACAAAATAGGAAGTTCCGGTATAAAATGGTAAGCCCCTCTTTTCACACATGGCAAATTTGAAATTCAAATTACATACACAATGTAGCAGTGAAGAACGTAGGCGAGTGAATCAGCATCTGTTAAAATGTGAAATATTCAGAGTTTAAAATGAAACAAGCCATCAAAAAGTAAACAGAGGGAAGATAGCTATTTATTAAAAGTTTTACTGATTGATGCAATATTTTAGGACTGTTTACAAACTCTGTATGTAGCCTTTACTCTAAACTTTTTGTCTGTTTGATTTAAATTTCGCGCGACAAGCAATCAGTAGGGAGCACTCAAGCGGAGAATCACGATGTTCACTTGACAAAGGCTGAGTGTTGGTGGCCATCCTCGGATAATACCCAGGGGCAGTTATTGAACAACTGGCAAAAAAGGGACTAATAGAGCACTTTCGATATATATGCTTCACAAATGATTCAATGCGAGGCTCAGGGATAAAATTCCACAGTGAATCGTTATAACAAAAGAAAAAAAATCACAAACGATTCAATGCAAAGCTCGGGTACAAAATTGCGCTGTGAATCGCAATAATAGATTTAATGTAAATTATGTTGTTATTACGATTCACTGCACAATTTTGTCCCTGCGCCTTGCATTGAATCGTTTGCGAAGCATATATCGAAAGTGGTCTTTTGCCCGTGGCGGTCATTTGCTATTTGCTAAATTCGCAGTTTCGTTATTATACAAACTCAAACTTTAGCCGTTAATTAAATGCTAAACTTACGCTCTGTATATAATTACGAGCTCAAACTTTAGCCGTTAATTAAATGCTAAAATTAGACTTCGTATATATAGGGAGTCAAACTTTAGCAGTTAATTAAATGCTAAACTTACGCTCCCTATATATACGAGCTCAAACTTTCACAGTTAATTAAATGCTTAACTTAGACTTCGTATATAGAGAGTCAAACTTTAGCAGTTAATTAAATGCTAAACATAATTACGCTATTTATATATACAAGCTCAAACTTCCGCAGTTAATTAAATGCTAAACTTAGACTTAGTGTATATAGAGAGTCAATTACTTTGGCAGTTAATTAAATTCTAAACTTATGCGTCCGTATATATACGAACTCAAACTTTAGCCGAAAAGATACTTAGGACCACCTTTTATAACAACACAGGGACTGCCGTAAATTAAATGTGAAACTGCAGAATATAAAGTTTATTTGATGTTATACTTTGCACTTATTAAGCAGCAAACTTTATAATATAGCTGCAAACTTTAAAGCGGGCCCCGCGCATTAAAGCGAGCTGCCGTTGTTTATTATTTTTTGCCGCAAGTTTAAGGCTCCATATTATTTTTATGATAGTTCTACATTTTTTTAAGTATAGATTTCCAGGATGGTTAACTTTATATCGTGAAGCAGCAAAGAGATAAGCTTGTGCGAGCTGGTTAATGTATATCGAAAAAAACGGTGGTATTGAATATATAGTGTGAAAGGAGAATAAACTTTTGCCGAGTTTTTCTTGCAGGTTGTCTTGAGAAATCTATTTCTGAAGCCAAGAAAAGTTCATGATGGTTGGTGTCTAGCCGTTAACAGTTCAAGACGTTTGGTGGCTGCATGACCGTCGACGTACGGTTGATGCGTTTAAGTTTGGTGCCACGGCCGACGGTAAACGTTGACCGTCATCTTGCGTTAATGATGGCGGTTGTAAAGTCTTTGAGCGAGACTGTTGGCCCATGAGTACCCATGCTGTGAGGAGATTGGCATGATATGGATGTCTTGCCAAAAACGTATCATTCCCATTCATTAACTTTTCATTAGCAAAGTGTGCGAATATGGGATTAATATGGGATTAATATGGGAATGCTTTGTCCATATCATTTCCATAGCAAACCCATAAATAACCCATATCATACCCATGTCTGGGCCATATATATGGTTCATATCATACAGGTGTGGGTTTGATATACATTTGATATGGGTGCCCATACCATTCCCATATCATCAATGCTGTCAGGAAGGTGGACATGATATGGGTATTATATGGGTTTCTTACCAAAAACGTATCAAACCCATATAATAGTTATATGGGATTTATATGGTAGTGCTTTGTTGCATATCATTACCATATCAAACCCATATATAACATCGCCCAGAATGGCGCGACACATCCGGGACATTTCTCAGAGCAAGCAGCGCCAAATTCAAAAGCTACGC
This sequence comes from Actinernus sp. WN-2022, assembly GCA_030867875.1. Taxonomy (NCBI): domain Eukaryota; kingdom Metazoa; phylum Cnidaria; class Anthozoa; order Actiniaria; family Actinernidae; genus Actinernus; species Actinernus sp. WN-2022. Next base: position 33,115,419 of record JAOWCC010001368.1, read on the forward strand.
AATGAATAGTAAGCCAAACAATAGAGAAAATGTGCTCAGACGCACGAGGTAGGTTATGATTTTACTATTTTTTTGAAGAAAAAAACTATCTATATTAAAGTTTAGGTTTCCACTGGCTTTTGTAGAAGAGATATCAATACACAGTTTCCACCCTAAATCAACTTATTCGAGTGAGTGTAAGTATTATCGGTTTTGATTTTAATTTGGTATTTTTTTGAAGTTTTTACATTAGAAATACTAACTCGCAGTCGTTTTCTTGTAGAAATCCGACGGCTATTAGTATTATCGAAATCAACATTTCTAGGACGTTTGTTGGCAATTCAAATTCGCTTGCTAAATTTGGATTTTGAACATTCCCGCGGGGGCCTCACTGGGGTTCTAAGCTCCTCCTTCATGAACAATAGCACATACGCCACCTAATTAACCATTGAAATTGACAACATTAGAATCTATAGGGCCATTCAAAACAAGAACAATATATTAATTGTTACACGAGCCTTTGTAAATTTAATTGGAAAAGTGACTGATCTGAAAAACTAACAGAACATCGTCAAAAGCGCTAGCGCGTCATAAACTAATATTCCAGTAGATGTTTTAAACCTTCAGCTTTAAAATAAGACCTTTCTCGTGTTTCTGTGTGCAGTAGAAGTCAAGAAACAAAAATAAATACTTTACTCAGAACCGGCTAAGTGTGAATGATTAGCGGCACCGCCGTTTTGATTTCAAACCGACATGCAAAACTAACATAATAACGTAGAAAGCGTCTCGCATCATAAACAAATATTCTAGCATATATTTTAAACCTTCAGCTTTAAAATGATATATTTCTCGTGTTTCTGTGTGCAGTAGAAGTCAACAAAGAAAAATAAAGAATCTAGCTGTTGTCTTTCAGAACCGGCTTAGTGTGTAAGATTAGCGGCATTGCCGTTTTGATTTCAAACCAAAACGCTTGAACCGACATAAAAACTAACAGAACAACGTAGAAAGCGCTCTCATATTATAAACAAATGTTCCAGGCTTCAGCTTTAAAATAAGATATTATCCATGCTTCTGTTTCCTCTAGAAGTCAATCTATCAAAGAACTGATGAAACCAGTTTTGTCTTCAACGGCGGTTGGTACTATTTCTTACGAAACAACCCAGAAAGTGCGCAAGCTACTATAAAAACAAAAAATATTCTGAAACGACGCAAAACGATTTAAAACTCACTCGAAAGTTCGTGACATCGCTCAAGATTTACAAGTTTCGCAGTTGACAAACTTCGTAATCAATTGAATCAGAATATTAAAGTGGCTTCGGGCTCTATTGCTTTATTGGCGGTTCATTTGAAGACAATTTGTATTGTTACTAAACTTATAATCAATTAGCGCCATAAGATAATTCTGGCATTGATTCACATATGCCTTACCAGATATGGGACGTTTGTATTCCCATAACGATTAATGAATAACCAATAAGGTATCGCTAAAGAGAACTGCTTTGCATAAGATTATAGTTATTCTGCTTTAGAATAATTCTTCAACAGCAAGTACATGTCGCGAAGAACAATAGGATTCTGCGCGATTACCCATAGTTTGACCCATATCATTCCCATACCAGGGCCACCATATCATAATGTTTGGTAAGGGGAGCTAGTAGACATGCAACAAGTTGACCGCTGTATGTTTTCTTTATGTTTGAGCAAAGCAATAGGCAAGTGATCAAGTCGTGATCATGAGAGGCTGACTTGTTTAACTTGTGAGGTTTTGAATCTAATTGAATATTCTGGTAAAAGAAATGATTGATGTGTGGGGAAAATGTAATAGTTCATTTTCGCATACCAATTTTATCATCAAAGTTCACATATATGCTCATGCTTGGCATTTTTAAAGCTGTAGCATTTCACACTTCATTACATTCCATCCTAATCCATGCTTTCTATTGGCTAGACTGCTGCTACAATGTAGGTCACTCTGCAGAAACTTCACTGGCAAATTTTGGCATGTTGCAAGTCAGAATTGTGTATCCTTTCCAACATGGAAACAAGCAGTATAAAAAAATCAAAAGGACTTTGAGAAAGTTTAGAAAGCCATGCAGCTATCACATATTCTGAATTGGGACAATATGACTTTTGTATATATATATACAAGCTAAATCAGTCAATTGTATTACAAAATAAATACCAAACTGGTTATAGGCTCAACAAGCTTTTAAAATGCTAGAAAATATAATTTAGGTGTGCAACTTAATAACCAGTAGGCCATTTGCAGCTAGTGAGCACTAATACAACATGGATGCTAGAAATGGAAAGAACAAGCCACAATTAGTAACCACTGCAACTAGTTTTAATTTAAGTTCATATCATTGAAACTGAAGGAAGGGCCAATCAGAATTTATGAGGCTGGAGAACTAAACTTGTCCATAATACAGTTTTAAAGATACATGTATGTATTAATCTAAAAGTCTTGATTCCTGATGTTGGCTCACTCTCTCCATTTCTGGCATACATTTTGTGTTAATTAACTAGCACTATTTTTTTGATTGACATATTGGTCATGTAACCCTGCACCTGATACAAAGTGCCTATTTCTATTACTTACCACAAGCTATTTGGTTAAAAAATCTACTTTTGTCACCAAAATCATAAAAAAAAAGAGTAAAAATATATTATTTACAGTACAGATGTACATCATAGCATGGCTTGCTGTCTGTATTGAGTTTGTTGTTGTGTTCCTTTCCTCATTGTTATTTGAGTCTGGATCTTCACAGACTTCAGATTCACTGCCATCCATTGCAAATTGGATATGCTGTGGACTTAGAACAATCTTGCTACTGTTTGTTTGCCAAGCTCATTCCAGACTTTATTGACACTTCAAGTCTAGATATTTTTACAGCTCACTGATCATCCACTTCTTGTATTGTTGACTTATGTCTGCTTCTGTGCCCTGTACACTTTGCACTTGTAAAGGAGCTGGAGTCAAATCATTTGGAATAATTAACCATAACATCCATTCGATTTATTGTCCAGATAGCTTAATTATATTACACCAGGTGTACTGTAATATTCCATGATTGAAGCAGTTTTAATGCTATTTTCTTTCTCTTTGCCATTTCCTTCATATCACTATTGTTCCTGTAGTCAGTATCATTTGCTATCCTGTTGTGAGTGGCATAAAAATTCTCATCCTAGTTTTTAAGTCCCACTTTGCTGTTTTGAAGCTCTTGTAAAACTTCTGTCTGGACTTTTACAAGAAGGGAGTCATATTTCTTCCTGTAGTAATGGGCCCTTGGGTTTCTTGCTACTATTTGATTGAGCCTGTAAAGCACATATACATTAGGTGTCCTTCATAAGATGTGTCCTACTGCTTGTGCTCTTTTTGTCTGAAGTACTTTATCTTGTGCATGTAGATCTTGATCAAGTCGTATTTTCTTCTTTGGTGGCCCAATGTCTTGATCACATGCAGTGGCTGCCTCTACACCAGGATCTGACTCGTCAGGATTCTTGGGACTAGGTTGTTGTGTTAATAAGTCAGGTGGTTGATAGCCATGAACCAGTGACTCTGCTTTCACCCCCATCTTGTACATGTAACTCTGTGCTGGACTGGTCAAGAGAATTGTCCTGGTACAATTCCAATTCATCTCCACTACTAAAGATGATATAAGTAGCATCATCTTGACCACAGGATTGCTCTTCTCTCCTTTCTTCATATCTATTTGACTCTGGTATTTATAACTGTTGTTGCACAGGTTCTGGTCTCAATTCTAACACAGAACCTTCCCTGTTGTAAAGAAGTCTTCCCTCTTCATCTCTGCTCTTGTACAGGGGGAGCTTCTCAGGTGTTGCAGCACATTCTTTCCAGGTCTTCTGTAGGTGAAGTTGGATATCATGGATGCTGTTTGTCCTGAATGGATACAGTTGTGGCCCTTGTTTTCTATTGTCTGGTTCACCAGGTGCATCAAACAAATCAATTGATCCATCATCCTTCCATTTCCACCATGCTTCTGACTTAGGAGTTAGGTAGTCAGATATCTTTGAGATGTGTGACTGCCACAGATGAGAATATCTTGTCATAACGTCCTTTGGCACAACATGTACAATATTACAGGGCTTTGGCAAACCTTTAGCAAGATGGGAAAATTATCTCTCTTGTTTGGTAAGGCTCTTCTTCTCAGTAGCCATAGCATCCTCAGCCTGAATGTGTAGGAAAGCATTGGGCACGAGGTCGTATTCCATGTTTTTCTGGTAATATCTTGTATCCTGTCAAAATACCTCTCAAACAGCTCTGCACTAGTTGAACGGAGGCAGACCAGCCTATAGCTCAGGGGAACATGGTCAACTGCACCATGGTAGAAGATGCCACAAAGCTTTCTAAGATTCATGGCTTTAGGTGGTGTAAGTTGTTTCTGGATAGCCTGTCCATGCCTGAAGGAGATGTTGTAGAGTCTGAGCACTGACCTGGCACTTCTCTTGTCATCATTTTCATAATACATGCCTACCACCTCACAGAAATGCTAAAGACTATCAGTGCATCAGCATTTGTCATATGCAGTGGTATCTCTATAAAGATGTTGGCAATGTGGTTCAGGCATGCATGTAGAGGCTCAAAGAAAAGGACTTCATAATCTTGGAGATTGAGTTCTTGAAGTGAATATTTCTGTTCTCCAAACAGCAAAGCTGGTACCCGACTTGTGCCTCTCAGTAGATCAGTTAGCCTTTCTTGAAGTTCCTTTTTGTTCCCATGATCTTCTAATCCTCTTGCCCTTAATTAATGTTCTCCTGATATCATCTACTTTCAGGGCCTTGAAAGGAGCAGTAGCATCTGACTTTCTTAATTTTCCTTGGAGAACAAGTTGCTGTTTTTCTTCAAGAGACTTGTACTTCTGGTGACTCATGTATGGGTACCCGTATGCTCTCCTCATGTCTCCCTCACCGCCTGAACAACCAAAATGGCCCCCTTTCTGTGTGCCATCTTCAAACTCCACAGCTGGGCTGTCACCATTTATGAATCTCATCTTCTCATTTAGCTTTATGGGTACATTACTGCCAGGCACTAGAACTTCAGTAAACTTAAATTATCTTAGACATTCCTGTCTAGTTGGAACAAAGGCCAGCTGATCAGAGTCCTTGGCTCCAGAAACACCAAGCATGTATATGTGGCGGACCTCTATCACTGACTGAACCTCTGTTTCCTTCCCATGTGTCACCTTGTATTCTTGAGGGGTCAGATGTACTGCTGGATCGTATACTTCTCTTGCAATGAACAACATGAAACCTGAGCCAGCGATGCATGAGTGATCATGCAATGTGAGCCAGTGGCGGGTTCTTTCACACTTTTTCAAGTGCTGTCGCATTTCATCTTCTGTCATTTCACTTTTATACTCATGTAGCTCTTGGAGTCTAGCTCTCATCTGGTCATGTGACATATTCTCATAATCCTCATATTTCCTCAATCGCAATAAATATTTATTTATTTCAACACTTTTGCTACTGATTTCTGTCAATGGGTACTTCCTTGCAGAAATGTTGAAGCGCTTTTTCTCAATGTTACCCTCTGATGTAAGAATAACCTTTGTATACTCATTCTCTAAAACTGCAACACCAAGATTGTAGTGACCTGATTCAATGTCCTTTTGTATATCATGTTCGAGCTTCTGGTTACCTCGGGGAACAGGAACAGATATGGCTCCACCTGATTGTTTTATCAAAGCTCGTCTTACTCGACATTCACCTAATAGGCAAGGCATATATAAATATATTTAAGATTTTATTATAAATGAAATAAGAGTTTATTATTAGATCAAAACATGTATTTATATGTGAAGAAAACATGTTAATATAAACAGATTGAATAATTTATTGATCATAATTAATAAGGTATTAATAATACCTACAAAACTTACAGTCTTTTAGTGCCTGTATAAATTCTGCAGTTATCTTAAAGTGCCAATAAAATGAACATTTAGTCAATAAAATATCTCATTTGAAAATCAGTTTGAAATAAGGCATAACAGCATTTGTTAATGTCATCTCCTTCCAGAGATATTCAGTTTGTTTAAAATATTTTTTTTATTACTATTAGTTATGGTATGTAATGAAGAATACATTTTTTTGTATCTCTCCGAATAGTTGAAAAGAAATTGAAACTTCGTTTGGTAATAAGGAAAGTATATGTCATCGTGCAAATTGTGATGTTGCTATGGAAACACTTTTGGTCCCAGACTTCCTAACTTCTCCCTTGCCAAACACAATTTCTTGTTGTATGCATATAATAAAAGTTGGAACATAGCTGGCATTGAACAAATGTACAAGTGGCTGAGAGCAAATTATTTGTGTAACAAAATTGTTATTTTAATGATAAAATTTTAATTTCATAAGCACTTTTATCTTTTAAAGGATATTAAATTAGTTTCTAAGTTAATTATTATTCAGTTAGCTCAGTGGCAATTTAAGTGCTAGTCTGGTCATGCGAGCTCAGGTGGTGGTTTGAAATCCTGATCGGACCAACACTCTGAGTAGAAGGTCCTGCCTTTACATAAATTATCCAATAGTAAAGGGTTAGGCCTTCATAAATTATGTTCTCGGATAAGGAGGTAAAATCATAGGACTGAGAGTCAATCACCAGAAGAGCTGCATGTTAGTGGTAAAATGTGACTTTTTTCAATGGGATAACTCCTATACTTGTGCCAGACATTGTTGCCCTTTTGCCATTGCTACTTGTAAGGTACCTATATACCCATGCACCTTATAACCCATCAAATATTTTCTCTTGCATGTGATTGGTTGAATGTGTCACATGACCCAATATTTTTTCTCTTACAAACATCAGTGAATACACCCCCATGTGAGCATATAAGCATGTATGTGCGAAAGAAAAAAATTGAAGGATGATAACAACAATGACCTACACTGTACATTGTGGCTTCAAAATATGCCCTGATATTTGTCCTTAGACATTATCTGATCCTCGAAGCTCGTTCAGACTGTTTCATGAGAGCTTTGTTATCGGTAACTGTTCTCTTCTCAGAACAGATGATATTCAGGGACTAAATACCAGGGCATATTTCGATGCCACAAATAGGTTATTGTTTTATTTATCTATAGGTTTAACTTTTATTACATGTAAATTTATATATATAGTCTTTTATACCTCCTATTTATTAAGCAATTCTTTAACATTTACTGTAGTATAATTATTCACTGAACTGTGGTAGATCTAGGGGGTTCAAGTAGGTTCGATCAAACCCCCCTTTCTCTCGATCGCTTACAAAATACAATATAGAAATTGGCAAATATTTTGGTGTCGAACCCCTCTTTTCTCTTGATCGAACTCCTCTTCACAGTATCCTGGATCCGTCCCAGTGCAAGTGGGACAGAATAATTAGGGTTGAGCCATTATTTTCTGCGGGGTGGGAGATGGCAACAACAACTACCAGAGCTCAGCCAGTCGCCGACTTGTTTTGAAAGGCATGTAGATTACAATGTACGTTTATTGAAGGTTTTTGCGAACAAAGTAATTAGCTAAGTACATACATCCTATTCTACACTTGGTTAAAATAAGTATTGCACTGCAGATATGTTAAAAAACTCCCTATTCCTTTAAAAATTATAATGCTCACCTCCATTGTTCCTATGAAATGTAGTTATATCAACCCACTTTACTTCAAAAATGCCTTTAGAATTTGGCCTGCATTAGGTGGTGTAGAAATGTCATCTTTCCCTCTAATTTGATACTCTCTTGCTTTTGCAGACCAACACACAGGTTCATGGGGCCAGTTCTTCATATCCTCAAGCAACTGGTCTGTGTTTCCTATAACTTCACTAGGGATGTGGGACCTGTTCTTGGTTTTTGGTGGCGTTTTCTCCAACCTTTCTCTGGCCTCTGCAATTGTTTCAAATGACTGATGGATCCTTTGCTGAGCTCTAGCACTGAATGGTGTTCTCTGAGCAAGGTGGGCATCCACGTCGTTTCTTTCCCATATACCTTCCATGGATGATTTGAATGCCCGCTGGACCTTTTGTCGCTGTTTTCTCTTTCATTTGGACTCTGCTTTTCCTGGAGATTTGCCTCGGGTAATGTCACAAGTATATCACTGAAGGACCTCCTTCTGGGGTTTTGGACCATTTTATGGAGGAGAAATGGTTGATATAAGACTCTTTGTCAGCTGGTTGTCTCCACTGGAAATTGTCTCATCTATTATCTTGTAGCTTTTGAGGAATGTGGCTGTTAATAAAATATTTACAGTTCTTTTGAGTTTTAAATATATACTTAACTGCATGTACTGTAAGTAAAACATAATTATTCCATCTCTTTTGTCACAGTCAACTATACCTTTGTCAAGCGATGATCGTTCGTAGTTTTGGAATTGCTCTGTGTAAAGAGCGAACCTCTCATCTGTGATATGCTTCTTAAATGTATAGTCCGATTCTGAAGGGAGCGTTTTGCAATTCTGTAAAGCTTTTGCTTTTGTATCCCACAAAAACACCCTAGCAAATCCACAGCTATCTCGCTCCGTCATTAGAAAATAAACTCAAATGGAGTGCCAAAGAATTATGCCATGTGCGCATGTCACTTCTTAGTTTACCGCCTTCCTATGTACTAAAGCATCCCACGTTAAAAGCTGAGAGGGGAACGAAAAATCCAGATCGTGTATGCAATTGCGAACGCTTCACACGCAAAGAACCTACTTAAAACTAAGACATCAGCGGGCAGAAAATGATCTCCAGTACTTTATTCAGTGCCATTCCAGGCAATTATAGATCAAGTGAGCATTAAAACCTGGGTGTGAAGGAACGAAATTATTCCTTAGTAGCTTCTGGTAGATGTGAGTACGTTCTATTTATCAGGCTCCTCTTCCATTCGCTTTCGTCCGCCATCTTGTTCTAACTTAAAACAAGCCCTTCTATTGGCTGGAAAGTACTCATTTGCGGCGCCATTTAGTGTAGGACGCGGTTGCTACCAATCCGTTTAGCTCCCAGGCTTTCCTGATATGATTTTTCACGGCCATCAGTTGACAAAATGGCGGCCAATGTCGATCATCACACGTAATCAACTTCAGCGGTGAATGGGGTGGCGAAATCAATTAAAACTTTAAATGTTTTCAGTGTTTCATATAGTTATGATGTTTTTCCATTGCATCCTGTCCGGAATGGTTGAATATACATCAAAAGTAATTTTTAATTTACAACAAACGAACCAACAATGGCAAGAACGTTATTTTTTGGAAAAAAATCGGCACTTTACCTTCAATAAAACCAACTGTTCCGGACAGACATCTGATAAGGAGAAACTTCTAGCTTCAAAAATGTTGTATTCCATATTCATGGCATGTCATTCCGTCACCCCATTTTCATTTTTTTGTCAGCCAATTAAAACCAACATAAAAGGTCACGTGATCAAATATATTGACTTGTCTAAAGCTAAATTGATCCGGACTGCCGATTTGTATTTTTCTGCCAAACTTGAGTTTATTTCATAACTTTCTGTAAAGCTAGAATGTTTTTGTTGATTTAGTCAAATGTTTGCCTAAACCATGCCCTAACATGCTTGAGAACGTGTTTTTCGCTGGATTTTACCAATCTCTTTTCGAGACATGTGGCTGTGTTATACTATACATGTATATTAGCGATTTATACTTATACTAGTTGTAGCGAAATAGAGCGATTTACTAGCAAATATCTATACTGTAGGGGATAGTAACTCATAACTGCTCAACCATCGAAGTCTGAAGACATCTGAACTCCTGAACTGTGAGAGCAGCACTGTCACTCGCCAACGCGAAGCCAGTCACAGCATTGTCACTCGACAACACTCACAGTCACAGCACAGAATTATGATGAGCCAAGCAATGTTCAACGTTCATGGTAAACCAGCTTTAATAAAAGATCTACTTTGGTCTTTTATTGTGGATTATTGTGTATGATTATAATGAGAGTAATCTGCACAGGCTGTACATGTTCAAAGATAATGTAGTATCCTGTACGTTTTTAACAGCAATTATCTGTTTGAATTTGACGAACCTTTGCCTGAGAACGATCTTAACCTTATGAGTTAAAATGCAACTTGTATATATCTTAAATACGAACATAACCCTAACTATTTCATAGTAGACTAGGCTTCAATAAACAAACTTACTGAAGAAAAATGTAAAAAAAAAAGCAATAGCTTAATATAGTTATATTAAGAAAACCAAGCTAGGCCAAGGATATTATATGTACCGATCAAATCGAAACATCAACATCCCTCCCCAGGCAACCCCCGGGTATTTGAATTTTTGGAGATTGGATTGTTCAATTTCACATCCCCCGGGCCAAAAATGTTGTTCAAATGACTCACCCCATCGTCGTATTAGGCGATCAAATGCCCCTACCCCAGGGACCCCAGGGACATAGTATTAGTTGTGACACCTCATTTTGTTTTTAACTGACAGTTTAAATATTCGTAAGCAATTTACAAATACCTTCAAATACTGCACAAAGCTAATGGAGTCCCTTTGTTTTAAGCCATTTGCTTACAAAAGCAGAATTTTGTCCTTTGAAGTCGTCGTCTAAAGTAACCTCCCCGCTCCAATTCCGCCATGATTTCGATCAAGGAAACCATGCAGCACATTGAGACAACTTGAAATTGAGACAACGTGGTCAAATTCCCCACCCCAAGGCCAGCTACCGATGTCAAATTTCCTACTCCCATGAAAACGAGTCAAATGACCGGGGATTGCCCTGGAGGGATGTTGATTTTTCGACTTGATCGGTACATTATTGTGTACTTTGTACAGTAGTAACACAGCTGTTTTATATTTATGTTTTAACATTTCATAGTCATGTCATGTTCTTCAGTAATATTGCACTGTACATACAGTGCACCCAGAATGTATGGGTGCTCAAGAATTACATCATGGCCTACATGTACATGTAGGTATATTTTTGGTGAAACTAGTAAAAACTTGACCCTCTGAGCAGAGTATTAGAGATGATGTGGTTAGGGCAAATAAAAACATTAAACCCTCTTTCTTTCTGAGAGATACTGTATAATTGACTTCACATGCACCTCATACAACTAGACTATGTTCAGAAGTAATGTATTATTGGTTATTATTTTTTCTCAAATTTCTATTCTGTTCTCCTTTACAGGTTACTCAAATCCAAGTCCATACAGTGTAAAACAGCTCGAGTCTTCAACCCAAGGGATATGATTCCTTGAGTCTTCAACCCAAGGAATATGAGAGCTTCAAATAAGTAACTGATATAATGCCTACCCACACATTGATCAAACATGATGTTTTAGGAAGCAAATTACATACACCTTTGTTATTGAGCTGGAATTAGGTCTTCAATGAGGTACATGTATTAACATAAAAAGATCACGCTATGCCATAACAGAACTGTGAATGCAGTTTATAGATCTATTTTATTTAATCCTTCACTATCATGGTATAATTAACACACTCTACAGATACATAAATAGCGCTGACTCATTTTGCGAGAAATTAAACGAGCAGGGCAGGCCGGCACGTTGAAAGCGATTACATACGAAAACCTCATCTCGATTGACCGGGATCCCGTTCTCTCGATGTGGGGCCAGCCCATTTCATATTTGGAGAGTTAATTTTCGGTGTGTTTCACAGCCACACCGGGATCTCGGTAAACCTGGCCAGCCTGCCTAACCGGCCATGGAACACTCTTGTTTATCATCTAATATATATGTGCAGCGATACCGTGTCCGGTATTTAACTTAATTTAGATTTCACGGTCCGGGTTTTTTTTAGAATTCCGTGTTATAGTCGACTCAGAATAAACAATCAGATGAACAGCCTGGTTTTCGAGCTATATTTTTCTGTTAAAACCGGGTCCGGTTCTGGATCCCATGACCACGCATACAAGAAGATCAAGAAGTCCCCCTCCCTGACGATTTCCACAGTATCACAAGACCTATAGCATGGTTCAATGGTTATGGCCTAATCGTTTGGTAAATTTTATTTTATTTTAACATACCATCTGTACAAATGACTGAAGCATCATGTCGATGTGTGCAATTATGGCTTCCCCATCCGCTAAATGAACACTGCCTAATAGAACTCTCTGTACCAGTACACGACACATCGTCCATCCATATGTGACCAGATCCTGCTCCAAAATGTGCACAACAGGGAGCAGAAGTGGCATTAAGGAAGACTGTTGACTGTTTGGAAGTTCATTTTTTCGTAGCTAACTCCGAAATCTTTTCGAGCTATATGCAGCCTCTGATTACATAAAAATATACTAAAGAAAGCCTTAGCGGCGGCACTGTTGGAACATACACAAACAATCAAGAACTTTGAAAAATACCAAGAAAATACAGAAATAAAATAAAGCAAAAAAAACAAAACAAGGACAATTATAGATTTTTGTAAATATTCCTAACGTGAGATAAACATATGTGATTCAAGAGAGAATGAGGTAATAAAACGAATCCGGCTTATATGGGTCTGTTCCAATGATAATTATTTGAAATCTATTTTTAGATTAAAACCCGGTCCTCACTAGCGACATAAGCATTAACATACGTATTATGTTCTAGTGAAGACAGCCGCGACATAAGCATACGCACAATAAAATCAAAACGTTCCGTTCTTCTTATGATTGTGCTTATGCTTATCTCGCTGTTTTTCCTAGTGAGGACACGCACGACAACAACAACTTTTTATTTCGTACCTCTAAATATTAAATACAAAATTCAATCAAACAAAGAGAGGAATGACTCAAAAATTACGGTACAGGCTATTTGAATATTCAGAAGACTAATCTAACACGTAGCACTTACAAAGTATATTAAGCTGAAAATGGTCGATAAAATACGATGTACCAGAATGTTATAAAATTGGACATAAACAGTACAGGATACAGTTAAAGAAAAACATTAAAGTTTACGAATAACTACGAAAGAGAGTATATAAATAAACACTACATTCAGTATTAGAGAGACACAGGAGACCTATAAAGCACAAGATATAAGGTATAGTGATCGGGAGCAGTTTCAGTATTTGTATAGCAGACTTTCTTTGATCTTATTTTGAAACTGTGACTTTTCCGATCTTTGAGCGATATATCAATGGCATTCCATTTTTTCACCCTGGAAACGAATGGAAATTTTCCATAATTTTTTCTCACTGAAGGAGTGTAGAATGATTGTTTTGAGGATAGCCTAGTATTATAATTATGAACTTTATTATTTTTTGTGAAAAAGTTATCAAAAGCTCTGGGGAGTACATACCTTGTATAATATTCATACATAAACAGGGAGGGAGTTATATAATTGAACTAAATCAACAAACTTAACAATATTAAGTTTTTTTAACAGAAAACTAGTATGTTCATTATAACTTGAGAAGAACGTACGCATGCGTATTAAAGACCCTGTGTCCGAGCCCATGGTACTTTGCATGCGCAAGTCATTTTCGTAGGCTACGAAATCAGAAAGATCGTTGTTGTTGTTATGTGACTTTCGAAATCCATCCCTAGTCATGATTGATAAGGTTCCGAACACACTATTTGCTTTATAAACGATATTTGGAACCGCAGTGCAAATCGTAGTTTTAATATTTTGAAAAAATGGAGGAAATTGGTCGTCTTCCTAACCTTTAGGACGATTTTCATGTTTCAACCAATGAGATCAATAATTTTCACGATACAAAATTAACACCTTGCTCTTTAAAAAACTGAATACCATTTAAAGAGTAACAAACAAGGAACAAAAGAAAATACAAATAATACGCACAATTGCTAATGACTAAAGCGACCTGATTTAATATTAAAAGTCCTAAGTGCGCTTTACAATATTCTGGTTACACAAATAAGTTTAATAATAGGATTTATATATTTAAAAGGAAAACAAGATTTTAAAATATATAAATTATGCGAAAGACTAAATAACCCAATAATAATAATAATGATAAAATAGCAATATGATAGTTCTACTAGTTAATAATAAACATGTTTAAAAAGATAAGTTTTCAATTTGCTTTTAAAAATATATACACTGGCGCTACGCTTAATTTCCAGTGGTGGCACGTTCCATAGCCTCGGTGCACATACTGGTAACGCCCTGGACCCGTAGGATTTTAAACGAAACACAGGCTGCTGGAGAACGATCAAGTGATTTATAAAGAATTTCAAGTGTTGATCACAATAAATTTAACTTTTTCATTGCATCATTGGTGTAACTACGACATGTTATTAGAAAGTGAAACGCCTAAGTGATTGGAGATCTTGTTCTTATTGATTAAGGGAGAAGATATAAAGGGGGAAATATGATCAACTGACATGTTTTACTGAATATCCCCTTAATAGTAAACGATAGTCAAGTTCTCAAAGCGTGAGTTTGTAAAAATAAGTAATCAAAATATACTCGATATACTAACTTGTTTACTTGATGAAAACTCGTTACCCCATTTTAGAAAGCGTTACCCCTTCAAATGTTAACAGGTCACCTGATCACCCAAAATTCAAAACCACTGGTTCATGCTGAAACTTCTTTACCGGCACGTGAAGTTCTATTGATGTAGCAAGTTTCACATATTTTTGTCAAGGTTCTAGCACATAATCATGAAACAAACATGACCCATGTCTTACATAGTTGAGCGTGTGGCACTGTCTTTCTTACGTGCGTGAATCTTGATGTAATATATCAAAAACGAAAACGAGTGTTTTACCACGGGATCCAAACACAAGAAACATGAAAGCATAAGGCTACTTCCGCTTTTATTGTTTCAAAGTGTTTAAGGACCTTGGTAAAACACGAAGCACGAGTTTTCGATATTACTTCTCAAACGAAAACAATACTTGTATTCATAGCTGCTTGCCTGTATGTAATAATTAATCCACGAGCAGGATAACTAACACAATAGTCCAACGATTTCAAGGTAAAATTGTAGAAATCTTGCCACGACGCGCTCAATAAATGTTGTTGAACAAACGACTTTTGAACTTGACCGGGAACCCATGTAACTGCAAAGGGTCGCGCAAGAGCCAATCATAAGCTGGTATTCTGAGAAGTCAATACCATGTTACATTGGCGTCTCAAAATGATCAGCGAATCGTGATACTACTCTTAATTACGAACAATAGAAACAATGCTTACATCAAACATACCTCTATGTAATAATTAATCTATGAGCAGGATAACTAACACAATAGTCCAACACTACTCTTAATTACAAACAATAGAAGCAATGCTAACATAAAACATACCTGCATGTAATAATTAATCCATGAGCAGGATAACTAACACAATAGTCCAACACTACTCTTAATTACAAACAATAGAAACAATGCTGACATAAAAAATACCTGCATGTAATAATTAATCCATGAGCAGGATAACTAACACAATAGTCCAACACTACTCTTAATTACAAACAATAGAAGCAATGCTGACATAAAACATACCTGCATGTAATAATTAATCCATGAGCAGGATAACTAACACAATAGTCCAACACTACTCTTAATTACAAACAATAGAAACAATGCTGACATAAAACATACCTGCATGTAATAATTAATCCATGAGCAGGATAACTAACACAATAGTCCAACACTACTCTTAATTACAAACAATAGAAACAATGCTGACATAAAACATACCTGTATGTAATAATTAATCCATGAGCAGGATCACTAACACAATAGTCCAACACTACTCTTAATTACAAACAATAGAAACAATGCTGACATAAAACATACCTGCATGTAATAATTAATCCATGAGCAGGATAACTAACACAATAGTCCAACACTACTCTTAATTACAAACAATAGAAACAATGCTGACATAAAACATACCTGCATGTAATAATTAATCCATGAGCAGGATCACTAACACAATAGTCCAACACTACTCTTAATTACAAACAATAGAAACAATGCTGACATAAAACATACCTGCATGTAATAATTAATCCATGAGTAGGATAACTATACACAATAGTCCAACACTACTCTTAATTACAAACAATAGAAACAATGCTGACATAAAACATACCTGCATGTAATAATTAATCCATGAGCAGGATCACTAACACAATAGTCCAACACTACTCTTAATTACAAACAATAGAAACAATGCTGACATAAAACATACCTGTATGTAATAATTAATCCATGAGCAGGATCACTAACACAATAGTCCAACACTACTCTTAATTACAAACAATAGAAACAATGCTGACATAAAACATACCTGTATGTAATAATTAATCCATGAGCAGGATCACTAACACAATAGTCCAACATTACTCTTAATTACAAACAATAGAAACAATGCTGACATAAAACATACCTGTATGTAATAATTAATCCATGAGCAGGATCACTAACACAATAGTCCAACACTACTCTTAATTACAAACAATAGAAACAATGCTAACATAAAACATACCTGCATGTAATAATTAATCCATGAGCAGGATAACTAACACAATAGTCCAACACTACACTTAATTACAAACAATAGAAACAATGCTGACATAAAACATACCCGTATGTAATAATTAATAATTAATAATTAGTAGAAGTTGTTTTATGGTGGCTCGCCTGGATTTTCCAGGGACGCACCATACCCACTTTTAAAGGCTGAATTTGTACGAGCGTTCCGGCAGTAGCGAAGCGTAGCAAGCGTGCATGGTAAACTTGTTAGTTCAAAAGCAACAAGTATGTAGAATCTAGACAAAAGAGAACTTTCGGAAAGACACAAGCTACATGTATAAACAAAATGATACAGCAATGAAGCTTGCGTGGATGAATGTAAAAGTTCCCTACGTTTTTGTTTTTATTTCGCACCCTTAAAATGATTCAATGCTCTTAAAATTTACAGGGCAATGGTAGTACATGTTGAATTTCAGGTGAAAATATTTAAAAAAAATATCGACTAGTTTTCGAATTACAGCTTCCTTACCAAATACATTACTATTTTGAGTAAAATGAGCATATTTATTAAATACATTACTTGTTAATCCATAAACCGAAATCGAATAAAGCAAATGGAATGAAATTTTCATGGGAAGTAGTCCTATGTCACGGATATGAAATATGCTAAAAACAGCGCTTGAATCTGTCCTTAAAACACAGTTCTCGACGACTAAACAGGAAGTAAGGCGAATTGTTTATTTTTGGAATGAAAATATTCAACCCAATTTTTTTCGAAAACGCTCTCGTACAATTTTTTTAAACTTCGCAGTCTTGAAGGCCTACATTTAGACTACAAGGGACACTAGGTCGTTTTAAAAGTTTAGGTCTAGATTTCCAGGAAATTGATGATATGTAAGATACATGACGTCAACGTTGTATTGCTATGGTAACACCGATGTCAAACAAATCTACATTTTTGGAACGTTTATTCTATTTCTAGTAAATTGGTGAAGTGGCTAGCCCGACCGTGCTCTGAGAGTGGAGTATCAGCTTTTCAAAGTAGGTATGGTGCGGCCCTGGAAAATCCAGGCGAGCCACCTTATATACTCGTCACTGGATTCTACGGGGTTCCAATTTCAAATGCCGATGAAAATTTCACGCGGATTTCGAAAACCCCGTAGAATCCGGTGATTCGTATATGAACTTTATATATATTTAGAGTATATGTCATTATGAAGATAGCAGTATCCAACGAGACATTTTTCAAAAATGATTTTGTCATTGCCTCAAACTATTAGTTGGCTGATTCACTGACGCATTTTCATAGCCCCTCTTTCTATTTTGATCGATCGTTCGACTATTTTAGCGCCCCGCGCGCGAAACATGTTACGATTACGCAATTCACAGATGAGTCAGCAAAAATGTGTCCTCGTCTGTATTGCGCTTAATTACCTCACGACCGTGCGCCGGAAGTTCGGCGCTTCCCTGTGATCGCATACAGCTATTTCAATAGAGTGGTAAAGTGATGACGGCACAAAACATAAATTTTCGCTTTAACAATATTTGAACACTGAGTCTGAAAGAGCGCCGTGATATAACGTTACACACCAAAAATAAGGCAAATTCGTTAAAATGCGACTGAGATATGTGCAGCCGAATACATAATTTTCTTTAAGAAATCACTGTATTTTCAGCTCTGTTCTAAGCTTTAAGAACATAATCGAAAATACAGTGATTTGTTAAAGAACATTATGTATTCAGCTGCTCATATCTCAGCCGCATTTTAACCAATTCGCTTCATTTTTGGTGTGCAACATTATTTTGAGTTGGTCTTTCAATATCGATGGACCAAAAGTTAAAATTCAGAAATTTGCAAATTCGTGACGTCACTTTACCTCTCTATTGATGTGGTCTGGGAGATAGGGAATAGGACATAAGGGAATAGGTTATTAGGTAATAGGGCATTATGGTACCCCACGACATTGACGGCAAAGTCGACTAACTTATGGTTTATTTATCCATTTTTAGCCTGTGTACAGCCGTCCGACATTTAATAAATGCATTATTCCCTAATTCCATATTCTCTATCTCCCAGAGAACAGTAATTGAAATAGCTGTATGCGGATTGAGTTTTAGTGTGTACGACCATTGCTTAAACATCGAGAATGTTCGAGCACCAACCCGTAAACGTTGACTGAAAACCGAGTGTTGTCATTGGTCAGAGAAATATTGGAGAACCAACCAGTGCTCCGAATTGATATGTCTGACAAAATGATCGAACCATGGCGCCTAGCGACTGCATGAATCTGAAGCGAAGGGAAACATATCTCACTTCGGACACATTTTGAATACTTGAGAGGATTATTTCCATTTCTCGATGTAGATATGTCATAAAGAAGTGAACCCTTGATATTTTTTTTTACTACGAACCTAATTATTTTGTGAACCAATCGGTCACTTACTGGTTGCGTCACTAAACTGTGAGTAGTATAGAAGGGACCGAATTAAGCCCCTTTTTTTGGTGAGCTATGTTAATTTTTGGTGAGCTGTCATTAATTCAATGACGTCACGGTTCTATTGTCTTGGACTCATGAATAAAGTGGTGGGCTCATGAATAAAATAGGGGGGAATAAATTATATTTTGTCTTTCCGCATGAATAAAGTGGTGCGCTCATGAATAAAATGGGGGTGAATAAATTATATTTTGTCTGGGGCTCATGAATAAAGTTCGGCGATCTCATTATCTATTGTTCCTTTGGATGAGGTCATCGATCTATTCGGGCATGTTTGGGCAAAGCCTATTGTTTGGAGTAGCTATAAAGCTAGAACCGATCGGCCCTGAATCCATTCAAGAAATTGAACTTTGAACAAGATCGATCGACCCTGAAACCATTCGAAGTTGAATGAAAAAAAATTAAACATACCTCGCAATATCTAAACCCCTTTGTAACGTAAATAGTAAGAACAAACTACTCGTCATAGGCTCTAAACTGTCTTTATTATTTTCCTTTACAGTTAATAACTCATAAGATAATTGTATACAAAATCCACTATGACTCATTAGAGAAATTTTGCTATTGTCCTTAGCGATTAACGATAACTGAAGAGCCTATTGTTTGGAGGAAAACTCTTGTGATGCAAATTATTCTCTAAAACTGAACTATAATTACCATAAACAACAAAACAAACTACTCGGAACAATATTTTATTGATTCAAACCATGATAAGCGATACGATTTACAATGCAAATTTAGCCCCAAATCCACTCCACCGTGTCCCAACGCTAACTCTCTCTAGCTCTAATACAATGTTAATACTTGTAAGGCTTCCGATTTCGCATTGATCGTCTGATCCGATCGGCTTTTAGATAAGGTCCAACACTTTCTTCGGCATCATCATCCAAGTAATTATTGAGTTCCAAACGTCGGCGTTTTCTTCTTTTTCGTAGTGGAGAGAGTAGCTTTTTGTTTGATGAGTTCAAAGAAGACAAATAAATATTAGAGAATTGGGGTTCGTATGTTTTCTCTGAATTGGGCACTGTGGCTGGTACAGACAAATCTAGGTGTAATTGTGACGGTATGGTTGGTGAGCTCAAAGAAATGTTCGTGGCTGGGGACTGATATACTTTTGCTGAATACGGCACTGTGGCTGGTTCAGCTGAATCTAGGTATACTTGTTGCGGTGTGATGGGTGTATCGGCTATTTCTTGTTCTTGGGGTTGGGTTGTGATACCAGGTGAAAGAGTTGTAGGAGGTACAGGATAGTAACTCATTTGGTGTTTATACCTCATAAAGTTGTTTTGAAGCTGGACATAATTTCTTGCTTTCTGGGTCTGACTGAGATCATTACGGTTTAATACCCTATTCATATCATCCTTCAAGCTTTGCATTTTTTGTAATTGCGGGGAAATTGTAAAGCTCTGCTGCTCGACGTACTTACGCAGTACGTTAGAAACGCTATCCTCGTTAGATATATATTGTAGTTGTTGATGTTCACTGGGTAAAACATTGGTCCTTAACCTACAGCCCTCCAGTGTATTTGGTTTTAAGTCGACGAACAAATAACCATAAGGTCTCCTAACAGCCTTGTCGTACTTGTTGAGAAAATACTCCGTCTGCTTGGGATACATTTGCTTGGCCAGTGTTAAAATTTGTAGTTTTTCACGTGGATTCTTAAACAGCACTAAGTAATGACTGTTTAAACTGATGCTGCGATTGCCTTTACACTGATGGAATAGGTTCTGTAAAATGTAGAGGACACTCAGATTCCGGTGATGAGATCCTTTGGTAAATAGGTTGACAATTCTATTATCGTTTCCCGTTTCAGTCATCTGGTCATCAATGACAATCAGGTTTCGTACATGTACATCAAAAGAGTGATCTTGCTCGATATCAGGGCGGATTCCTTTCACAAATTCGATATCAGGTACCGTACTAAGGAGTGCTGTATACGCAGGCTGCCACTGTGAATAGCACCACACAATTCTCTGGGGTGGACGGAAAATTGTTTGATGGGCTTCTTCGAGTTACTTCTGTACCCAGTCCGTTTTCCCACATCCTGTCATACCAGCAACCATACAAGTAAACGGATGAATGAGTTGAAAAGAGCAACAAATGCCCTTCGTACTTTGAAAACCATTGTTCTGTGATGAAATAGTGGTATGGAGTCCATTCGATAGAGCTTCAGTAGGATGAAACTTATTTTGATGACGTTTTAAATCATATGGTCGGGAGAAGCCTCCATGACAACTGGGACAGAACATTTTTTTTGACGTGTTGATGCTTCAAGAGATTAAATAAAATGAACCCCACGGCGATGGTGTACTCCCATTAATGCTAACAGTTCTGCCGCCGCCCGCCAACGCCCGCCGCCCGTCAACATCCATCGGTCGCCCTAGCGCTATTAATATCCTAGCGCATTCAAATCGTAGATCAGTTTCAACCATGTCTCGTACAGTAAAGAGAAATCGTGGCTTTCTCCATCTCTTAGCTTCTTGCCCCGATCATCAACGTCAATTTCACCTCGAAACGGCATCTCCAGAACAAGTACATTCGCTCGTCCAAGCGACACATAATGTTGTTAGAGGATATTTACCTATCAGTGAGGAAGACAGGCGAAGACTAACTCCACAAAGAGAATATATTTATACACTCGTGGATCCAGAGGTTCCATTCAAAGAAAAGAAGCAACTACTAGTGCAAGAGGGAGGTGGATTTATTGAACATGTGTTAGCCCCTATTCTCACTGGGCTTCTAATGGTATAAATAGGGGAGTCTTAGGTCTTTCAAGATCATTTACTACCGAAGTCACTCTGTGGTGAACATGAAGAG
Source organism: Actinernus sp. WN-2022 (assembly GCA_030867875.1). Lineage (NCBI taxonomy): Eukaryota > Metazoa > Cnidaria > Anthozoa > Actiniaria > Actinernidae > Actinernus > Actinernus sp. WN-2022. The sequence goes on from JAOWCC010001368.1 coordinate 33,137,108, forward strand.
AAACATTGACATGGAAAGTGAAGAAAGTGACACATCGAATGATGAGGGTGAGGATGAAGAGGAACCAAGAATTAAAGATGTTTTGGATGATCTTCCGAGAGCCGTCTCCCATAAAGATGCTTCGGATTTATTGCACAGTATGGCCTCTTCTAAGGATATTTTATTTTGGACGCCAAGAGGAGAATTGCTTTGTAGCAAGCGTAGAATTCCGGTGACGAATATAGCGGCCCTGGTAGAATATGTCTTACTTCCCTATAACAAAGATATGCTGAGACCTCGCGCTCTCAATACATTTCTAGAGGGTCTTGCAGAGCTAGGATTCAACAAACGTCTAATTCACAACAAAAAGTATTTGAGCGATCTTATCGAAAAAGAAAAAAAACATACCAGCAAAAGGAGCCTGAAACTAGCAGCAGTGAGCAAGAAGAGAGTGAAAATGAGAACGAGTCTCAGGAGAGTGACAATAACAGTGATGCCGAAAACCAAGATAGTACTATTGCAAACGAGGAAGAACAGAGTAGTGATGAAGAGGACAGTGAAGATAACAACGAAAATTAAATTAATGCCTCTTGTGATCATTGTAACTCTACCAATGTTCACGCAAAGGGTGTTGTTGGCTGCCCCAAATATCTATGGCATGATATTTTACTTGACCCGATTGTTAAGAATGCCATCACCACATGTACCATTTGCAAGAATGAGTTTCCATTGACAACCAAGTCGGTTAAGAACATTTTGGTACGATGCAAACATTGTCAAACAGTACGGCATATTCATCCCAAAAGTAATAAGGAAGAAACTTATCACCCAACAAGTGACGATGAGGACTGATTGTAAATAAACCTTAAATGCTAAAATACTCTTTAATTTGTTATGCCTCATTGTAAATCGTATCGCTTATCATGGTTTGAATCAATAAAATCTTGTTCCGAGTAGTTTGTTTTGTTGATTATGGTAATTATAGTTCAGTTTTAGAGACGAATTTGCATCACAAGAGGTTTCCTCCAAACAATAGGCTCTTCAGTTATCGTTAATCCCTAAGGACAATAGCAAAATTTCTTTAATGAGTCATAGTGGATTTTGAAAACAATTATCTTATGAGTTATTAACTGTAAAGGAAAATAATAAAGACAGTTTAGGGCCTATGACGAGTAGTTTGTTCTTACTATTTACGTTACAAAGGGGTTTAGATATTGCGAGGTATGTTTAATTTTTTTTCATTCAACTTCGAATGGTTTCAGAGTCGATCGATTTTGTTCAAAGTTCAATTTCTTGAATGGATTCAGGGCCGATCGGTTCTAGCTTTATAGCTGCTCCAAACAATAGGCTTTGCCCACACATGCCCGAATATATCGATGACCTCATCCAAAGGAACAATAGATAATGAGAGCGCCGCACTTCATTCATGAGCCCCAGACAAACGATAATTTATTCACCCCCATTTTATTCATGAGCCCACCACTTTATTCATGAGTCAAAGACAATAGAACCGTGACGTCATTGAATTAATGAGAGCTCACCAAAAATTAACATAGCTCACCAAAAAAGGTGCTTAATTCGGTGCCTCCTATACTACTGTTACACTATAAAATGTAACCGTTTAAATATTTTAGGAAAGGATTGGTGATTAGGATAAGGGTTTTTAAATAAACAGTTAAACATGGAAGCATGAAACATAGTATTTAGTTAAAGGGTCGATATACATTAGCACATATAATCTTCGCGGGAAATAAAATGAGTTGTCACTTCTTTCGAGCATAATTAATCGAACACCCATCAAAGTAGAGTAAACATAATGTCGTTCAACCTCATTAACTCTACGAAACTCTCGTTCTGTTTGCTCTTCTAAGGAAATAGATTAGTAGTTGGGGGCAATTGTAAAATCAATTATGGGATTACAAAAGTTATTAGTATATGCATTTGATATAGTCTATCTTTTAGCCGCTGTGCATGGGTTCATATATATGTAGCAACAAACTTTATTATCAGAATTAATATGACACTATATAATTATGCCTTGATTTCCGTATGCAAAAGCCATTAGGAGTTGTTTTGATTCAATTAACAAAAGGGCTTAGGAGGAAGTCATTAAAATATGTCAGAGATAATGGTGTTGGGTCAAGACGAGTTGACCAATGAAAACATAAGACCTCTTATCTTTGTTGGTTTTTGTGATAAACTAATTGATATCCTATTTACAAGTACTTATGTACAGGCAACTTGTGTGAGCTTTGAGTAACGTGCAATATCAAGTTTAGGTGACCATTTCACATGAACTTAAACTAGGCGGTCCTTGATTTAGCTAAGGCTAAAGCCCCGCCTCGTCCTACCAGGTACGGTGCGTACTTAATTGAATTGGACTTTGTTCTAAAGTCACCTCTTTCTAATATTTTCGGTTAAGACTTAACTTTCTCTATGGTAGAATGAGTATCAATAGTAGTATAGGAGGCACCGAATTAGCCCCTTTTTTGTGGCGCTATGCTAATTTTTGTGGCGCTCTCATTAATTCAATGACGTCACGGTTCTATTGTCTTAGACTCATGAATAAAGTGCGGTGGTTTCTCATTATCTATTGTCTTGGACTCATGAATAAAGTGGTGCGCTCATGAATAAAGTGGTGAGCTATGTTAATTTTTAAGGCGCGCTCATGAATATCTATTGTTCCTTTGGATGAGGTCATCGATCTATTCGGGCATGTTTGGGCAAAGCCCATTGTGCTATTTGATACTAACTTTCAACGAGTGAACATGGAAAATCAGACTTTGAAAAACTGCCCTGTACCGAATTGTGGATCAAAGTATCTTGTTAAATTATCCAACCACTTGGCACAAGTCCATAGGTTATCAACTCAAGAATGTAAACCCTATTTACAAGAAGCGAAACTTCAAAAAAGAAAGTTTTTGTCGAGGAATGTAAATCCAGTTGTTGATAATGGAAAATGTGTTGGTTAGGAATCCTACTTACAATGTTGATCTAACTGAGAGACCTTAGCTAAATCAGCTAATCGACATTGTTAAACGTAGTGACCACGCCAATTCGTTTTCTATAAAGTTGGAAACTTTTAAGGGTCTGACATTATACGCCCGATCCTTGAAGAGTAAAGATATAAACGATGGCTGCTAATCGTTCCAACTCAGATGATGAAATGACTGAAGATTCTTATCAAAGCTCTGATTCTCAGGAGAGCACGGACTCCACAGATGATAGTTATGACGGAGAAGAGGATGTTTGGGAAATAATTCGTAACGAAGCTAAAGAACGGCACCAGGAAGAATGGGAAGCGTTGGTTCAAAAGTATGAACACGATGGGGATAGTCATGAAGTTGCTGAAATCAAAGCCGGTAACGCTTTGGTTCCTACCTATAGAAAAGACCTAAGAGAAGTGTTGTTCGAAGATATGAAATGGATTCACAGCTTAAGAAAAGATCCTGATTTCCAAAAAATCTTGGAAACAAAACAAAACTTGATGAACACGGAAGATTATGGATGGCAAGAAGCGACCGAGGCTGCAATTCACCACCGAAAATTCTTGTTGAATAAACAATTCCAAAAACAACCTATTCCGGAACAGAGTGATTCCGCGATGAATAATACATTTGTACCTTTTAGAAATAAGTTTTATTAAGTCGATTTCTATTAATAAACGTCTAGAAAATGATAGCTGAAGTATAGTTTTAGACTAGACCAGACTACCTAGGTCATTAATTTTCCTCTCCTCGGTAAAAACACAACTGTCTGTAGCATTTGTCAACAAGAAAAATATCAATGAAACATAAATCAGTGTAATTTTGTAACACGGTACATTATATCAACCCAAGAACTGAGAAATAAGAAAGTTATCAACTCCGCGAGGATAAGGAAAACGAACTGTTTTTAAAATTGGTGTTTTTGAGATTGAATAAACTTTGTTTAATTACTGATGGTTTGTTTATATTCGTATGGTAATTATAGTTCAGTTTTAGAGACGAATTTGCATCACAAGAGTTTTCCTCCAAACAATAGGCTCTTCAGTTATCGTTAATCACTAAGGACAATAGCAACATTTCTCACAGTGGATTTTGTATACAATTATCTTATGAGTTATTAACTGTAAAGGAAAATAATAAAGACAGTTTAGAGCCTATCACGAGTAGTTTGTTCTTACTATTTACGCTACAAAGGGGTTTAGATATTGCGAGTAGTATAGTCGGGATTAAAATGATACCCGTTTTTCTTGCACAACAAAACTCAAAAAGTGAATTCAGAAATTCATTTTTGAGTTTTCTTGCACAAGAAAAAAGGGTATCAGTTTTAATCCCGACTATACTACTAGGGGGTATTAAGGGTCATCCAAAGTGTCACTAGACATTCTTACACATAAAAATCCAAACTTGAAGTATATGTTAAAGGAATGATTACTATATATTTATATCAAAGAGAGAATGGCGAGTTCAAAGCTTTTCAATGTAGGCGATGTGGTCGAAGCATTCGAAAAGACCAAAGAAGATGGACAATCTCATGGATCCGTTGTATCATTCGACTGGACCCAACCTAGGAACGGACCTAACGGGTGCAAGTATGTTTCCGTATTCTTTGATATTGGCGATGGACCTCAGCCGGCGGTCTTTCGGTTCGAAGGGGAAAAGCACGTGGGAAAGATAGCACCACACAACGAACAAGATGCAGGCAAGAAACGGGATAGACACCCTTGCCTCCAGTTCCAAAAGTGGAATGCCATCATACCTATGGAGGCAGATGGAATCACAATTAAGCAAAATGACAAGGGAGAATTGGACCTTCCTGCAGATGAAAAGTTGAGTCCTACGTTCAAATTAGTAGAATATCTTGATGAGGCCTTTGAAAGTGAAATAAGCAAATTAATCGAAAACGAGAAGGTCTGTATACGAAATCCACGGAAACGCAGTCCACACGACGCCATCATTGTTCCCAATACCAAGGTGGTTTCAATGGTACAAAGGTTCATTTCCACAAATTCTACTACCAATGCTGGTTGTCGCTTGCCCAATCCTATAATGAGGATGAGAATGAAGTGTGACTACAAGACTGGAACACCTAATGGTCAATTCTTTGACAAAAGTAAGTCGTACTCCGATGGGGACAACACTAAGTACGAACCTCTCGTCGATGAGAACTCTAGCGGTCTTAACATCGACAACATAAGCAAACTCATTCTACCAGGTTCTATTCATGATGGTATTTGCAACGCCTCAAGTATTTGCTCGAGTAGTATGGGACTTTCATACCCACTAGATGTTGAGATCGACATAGTACGACAACCATCGAAGAAGAATAGATATGATCAACAAGACGTTTATACCGCCAATACTAAGCATAGTGCCAGTGTGGACGCAGCCGCAGAAGATGAGTGAACGTAGGTAATGAAAAAAAAAAAAAAAAGAAGAAGAATGAAGAAAGTCGTTGTGACCCTCTTCATTCTTTTTTTTTTTTGTCACTAGACATTCTTACACCTAAAATCCCAACTTGAAGTATATGTTAAAGGAATGATTAGTATACTGTATATTACCACTAAATGGTATTAGTATAAATTCTTTATTCCACAGTACTAGCTTACGTTGTTATCTTAGTACGCATTAACACCATACAGATCGAACATGTCGAAGAAGAACTCAAATGTAGACGCCACAATGATTGAGGTAGTAACTTGTGATTGGTTGATGAGAGGGAAGGACACGAAATGCCCAAAGCAGATTTCGAAGACGTCGAAGTTCTGTGCCCAGCACAACTTCCAGATCTCAAAAGGCTGTGACCCATTCATACCATGCTCGAAGTGCGGTAAAGGATGTCGTACTAGTTACGGGCTTTGCTCAAGATGCGACCGTCTCGCCATCAAGATGAAGTGTCCCGGTGTCTATGTAAAACGTGCTAAGAAGTCCAGCAAGACGCTAGAGGATCCAAGAAAGGAGGAACTTGCAGAACCAAACGTGGTGGAACCGGAGGAGCCTGCTGAGGTAGCATTGCCCACGGAACCAGAGGAAGGTCTCGGAGAGTCTCTCACCCATGCGCTCAACAAGGTGTTGGCTGCCTTGAGGAGTGAGAAGGACGATTAGGAATAGCCACGAAAAGAAAAAAAAAAGAATGAAGAAAGTCGTTGTGACCCTCTTCATTCTTTTTTTTTTTTTTTTTTTTTCTATTAAACGTATAAACATCTATAGTTGTATCATGGACGAGCTAGTCAGATTGTTTGGTCCTGGAATTCGTAGAAGCCTGAATATCAAACCACAAGTGGAACATATTAACACCAGTGAAACATGTCCTGATTGTCTCTGCCCCTTTGAAATACAAGGAACGGAATTCGTATGTCCCACCTGTGGTCTCGTTTCTGAGGTCGAACCATGTGAAGAAACTAAGATCGATATTATTACTACTCGACTGCGTATAGTAGGTCCGGACGGATTTCAGTATCAAAGTGATCTAGACCGAGCAAAACCAAAGCAAAGCGATAACACGGAACTGCAACGACGAACGCTCCTACAAGAACTACGAGCATACAACACTATTTACAAACAAAGTTGTGACCTATCGTTCCCTATGAACACGTTAGAAATCGTAGCCGACGCATTTATCCAAGTAATGAAAGTTCATCCCAAGCGTAGCGATGCTAAGAGACATATTCTAGCTTCTCTACTCTACCATGCATGCATACAATGTGGATTCGTCCGATCTAAAGGTGAGGTTGCTCGCTTCATGCAACTAAGCAACAAAGGCATCCATAGAGGAGAGGTCTTTATACGTTCTCTGTGTGACGACGATGAGATCGATGTAGACTTGGATGCCGAGCGCATAGTTCCTCACATTGCAACGACTTTCCTTAAACTCGATCCTCAAGGAGTACTTATAGACGCTCAACAAATAGTCCACGAGGTTGTTACTACAGCGATAGAAAACAACATAGGCAGATCGGTAATTAAGACGAAAGTTGTTGGAGCAAGTTACGAGGTGCTACATCGTTTAGGATCGTCTATGTCTCTTAACGAAGTCATTGGGCGATGTGACGTATTTGGAAATTCAGTCAAGCGTTTTGTCAAGGAGTTGTCTTCTTACCATTCCCACTTCGAACCAATCTACACTAGACATGGGCTAACTAGCAGTAGGACTTAGCGAAGTGGAAGTGAGAGCCATGTTCATTTCTTTCATAGGAAACGTTGATTCTTACATTCCAAGTTTTTCTCGCATTTCCTTTTGCACTTCTTGCTTGAGTTCGGCTCGAACCCGATCTGGACTTTTTTCACCTATGGAAGCCTTGCGACGAATTTCAGATCTCATGATCTCATACTTATTCGCTTCGTTCAGGATGAGACTGTATTCGGAGTCGGATATGTTTTCATCACGTAGTGCCTTCGATACTAGATCGCGAATCGTATTGATTTTTGCCTTTGCCAACATAGTTGTCCTTTCATGCTTAGAAACCTTCATTCCTAACTTCTTAGCTCCAAGGGTCGTAGATGCTGAAATTAATCCACATAGCCCACCAATAACTCCAAGTGGTAGACCAATCACTATTCCAACCCCAGTCAACGCTGCGCCCAATCCAGATCCAGATAAGATCACAGATAGACCTCCAGTTACCACTGCGATGCCATGAACTATTCCTTGAGAACGTGCATATTTCTTGCGCACACCTTCGTAGTGCCTTTCTTGAACTTCTATGTCCGAAAGCGTGTCTCGGATCGTTTGCAGTCTAAAGTTCTTTCCAGTGTCGTTAGCGATCTGCGGATAGATACTTGGTGCTGATGGAAACGTTTGAATCGAATCACCTTCCATTGTACGTTATACGTATAACTTACTCAAGCTTCAACACGTACAGTATGGGTCGACCACGGAAGTCTATCAGATTGCCTTTCTCATCGAGAATTGTCAGACGAAGACTGCTTTGTATCGTACCTAGAGCTTTGACATCTAGAGGTTGTAGTGAGGCATACGTCGTTTTCACAAATCTATCGCCTCGGATATGTATTCTACTTAGGACTTTAGATTGCTTTCCATCTTGAATCGAGAATCTGGAATCCACCACGTCGCAGCAGATATACGCTATGTCGATTTCATCTTGGATGGACACTTCGTGCGAACCTACTTTTAGTCGCTTAGCAAGCCCATCTTTATTAATACCCATCAGTTTGCAGAGGTTTCCACTAAGTAGAATCGATTGCTTGACTTCTAGGTTCCAAGCCCTCCTATGATGGGGTTTCTCGATTTTTACAATGTTAGCACTAACTGCAGGCGCAAAGAATTGTCGAAGGCTCGCCATAGTGTGGTTTCCCTTAGGAACTTCGTACGGAAACCCTAGACCTTCGGTAGACCACCAGAAGGTAGCATTCTCTGCTAGGTTCCACCAACTATTCTCAATAGTGACCTCGACTAGTGAAACGTTCTGTATGAGAATAGGGTTGTCGAATTAGACAGTATGGTCGGCCAATGTTGTGGTGATATATAAGAGAACCATCTTATATGTTGAAGGTATAACTATATATACGTATAGCTTCAACATGACAGACGCATGGCGACAGTTCAAGTACCTATTTCCAAAGGCTGTAACCGGATGGTTCGACTCTTTCGTGGGTCGGGATGGGGTGTGGAACATTAATTTATTTTTTCACGGGGAAACCTACCAGGTGTTCACAGATGCAGGCCTCCCTACGAAGGCAGGTGGAGGTCAGCTAATGGTCTTGCATGGGCGCGCAGGCAAGGCGCTTGACCTAGCCCTTGGCACCAAAACAGTTTATGAGGGGGTACTATTCGCGCGGAAGCACAAAGGTATTTCCAAACATGCTTGGGTAGAAGCTGAGGAAAATAAAAAGGTCGCAGCACTGAATGCCGATCTGTTGGCGAAGTTCGAGAAACGATACCCACATGCAGATTTTCACAAGTTCTATACCTCTACGGAAGTGAATGGTCCAGGCAAATATTCGACGAGTATTTGGTTTCGAGATGGAGATTCTAGCTATATCGTTTACGGTGATGATGTCTCAAAGTTATCTACTACGATTCAAAAACGCATCGATAATGCGTTGTGGGATGTGCATAGAGGTTTTCCATCTACGTTGACCCTAGATAGGAGTGCGAAATATCCTATTACAGCAGTTCCTTTTACCGAACCGGCACAAGATATCGATCTCACTAATCTATTGATATATGTCACCCCAAAGGGTACGTTCAAAGCAGGCGTTCCAAATATATTCAAGGAGATCGTTGTAAAGCATACGACAGCAAAGGAGTCCTACCATTGGTTACATGGTCCAGATTTCAAATATTGGCCTCAACAATTGAATTTCGCAACGTGGTGTGCAACTTCCGGATGTGGAGTATCGTTGTTTGACCCCACTTTCAAAACGTATCCACCAGTCGTTCAGGGGTTCCTACGATTCCACGTTTATTTCACGATACGAAGAATTCTACATGAACTTGGTGGTGCTCATGGAGTTCCTTTACCTGGTAACTCCAATTTCAAGCAACTCAACAACCTCTACAACAAAGCAGCCCTGGAGAAATTATGCATCGAGTTTGGTATATCTCGAACACCAGACTTCCGATGGCACGGAGGTAGGAATAATGGATTAGGAGATGTATTCCTGTTATACCAGGGACCAACTGGCTACGTAAACGGATATGTAACTGCCCATGGTCGAAGTTACGACAAAGCAACCACATGGCCCGCGGACTCTACTTTGTTTAAAGATGAAGGAGGTAAGGAGGACACTCTGATAGCTTTTATTAGGAACGATGAACACGAAGGGAAACAATACAATTGGTTTACACCACCAATCGGAAAGGGTTTGACAGATGCTGGATTGGGTAGGTTGAATAGATCTGTCGAGGCTTTTGGACATTGCATACTTGGCGCTCAAGCCGACTTGAACGAATCCATCGTAGATAGCCATAACGTCAAAGAAAAGTTTAAGAGCTTAGTCGAAGACGCTATTCTCGAAAACGATTTAGTGGTGAGCTACAAAAACTATCTTACTGCTATAACGGCAACACATAAGAGGCTCGATCTAGCAATAGCTATAGATGTGCGATTATTGCCAAGCGATCTAGAGTACTATCTTAGTGAGAAAGATGGTTATAGGAATCCAATCCCGAAAGCCACGAAAGATATGTCGCTAGGCGTTAACGACATCAATGCAGAAGGCAAAGGACGCCCACCTCTTCCTATGGAAGGACCACCAGATAAGAAATCGGTGCAGCCTCTCGAGAAACAAGTTCCTGTACCAAAGGCAAAGGCAAAGGCAAAGGCAAAGGCAAAGGCTGTCTCACAACATGAGATTAATCTCGCAATGACAGCCATTGCCGCAGCTGGAATCGCATGGACGTTGTTTCGTTAACGGCGTTTGTATTGCTCCACTACGAAGACCACTGCTGCTACGATTAACAACCAAAGGTTGTTTGCTAAGACTCCAACAACGTCAGCAGCCATACTGAATATGAAACTCACAATTGGCCCAATCATCTTAGGTAGAATCTCCTCTAACTTTTTGCCTATTGCTTTTAAGCCTTTGACAGTTGTTTTAGCAGCTGCTTTGGCAGCATCTCCAAATCCTGGTACTATCGCGGAAACTGTCTTCGTCAGATTGGAAACTATTACACCGATCACAGTACTTACCGCAGCTACCACGCTAATTATACTGACTCCATACTTCTTGAAGATGATTCTTATACGATCCCTAAGTGACATCCGTTCTACTATAGCTTCTTCTATTCGTTCTAGGACTGCTTGCTCCTCCTGATCAGTCTTCATTTCATTAGTAGCGTTTTCTTTCTGAGTTTCGGTAGACGTAGGGTCTTTGAGTATTTCTTCATTTTGTTCGATCCTCTCACTCAATTGGTTTCGAGCTACTATAACTTCTTCTACCATTTCTTCCCTCGAAGGTCCTAAGACTCTTTTGAGACCTTTTCCCATCTTCTTATATAACTCACCTTTCGTGGTGGTCATAGGAATCTCTTTTTCTTTACTTCCATACTCTTTGATAGCGACTCTACCATCAGACAGGGTTGCAACCTCAAGCGTGCCTCGAATTCCCACATCGTGGTATTTTTCCCAGACAGTCTCGAATATGTCCTGTCTCGCATTTTCCGATAAACCCTGTTTGAAGACTACGCCTCGATCGGTATACTTTGGGACTTTCTCTTCCTCCAGCCTCTCCAGGATTCTTTCATTTCTAGAAACGTTCGAGTCGATGAGTTCGTCGAAGTAATCGTCATCTTCTCTAGAAAACGAGGTTTCCTGATCCTTTGGTCTAGCACCTTCTTTACCGTAGGCGCGTCTGGTTTTCATTGGGACCATTTCTCCTGACTCTTCTGGAAATGTTGCATCCCACTCCTCCTCCACATTGATAGTATCATCTTCATCGTAGTCTCCACCTCCTTCAGCTTCATCAGTTCTTTCATCAACGTCCATGTTAAACATAACTATATATATAGTTATATTCAACATGATCTCATCAAAGTTGGATCCCACACAAGTACGAAGAGAGCCTCATGCACTAAAGGCTCCACGAGACTTGTATAGGAAAACGTTCACTCGATCATCTGCCAATCCAGGTGAGACTCTATACGTAGAAGTCCCAAAGCTAGCAGAAGATGTAGTACTAGTACCTGGTAGCTTAGCGCTATTGGGCGACATCGTACTATCTGGTGGACATGCGAATAACAGAGTCGTTTCGAACGTTGGACGCTGTTTGGTCATGCGTAGAATCTGTAGGATGGGAGCTGAAACAGTAGAAGACCTTGTCAGGCCAGACCTCCTACAAACGTACTCCGATGTATACCTATCTACGCAGGAGAGAGAGTCTAGAATACAACAAGGTATTCAATCAGAGAACTTGAATAAGCTACGATCGAAAGCTGGTGACGCAAGTACTTCGTCTGCTGCAGACAACGCGCTCCTAGCTGCATGTGGTTCTAAGTATAGGATTCCATTAGATGTTGACATTCTGACACAACATGGAGTTCTATATCCACACGCCTTAGAAAGTACCATTACGTTCGAGTTGACTCTAGCGTCTGCCAACGAGGTTGTAATTGGATCGGATACTACGAAGATAGGTACGTACCAACTTACCAACATCCAACTAGAATACGAAGCAATCAGGGACGGAACGCTGGCTAGTAGTGCACTTCACAAATATGAAATAGGTACTGCATTCCTATACAACTACGCTGTTCACTTCAAGACAGTAGATATCGCTAAAACATCCGATACTTTGATATCTCAAAACATCAATGTTCCACGACGATCCTTTGCTGGACTACTTCTACTATTCATAGATCCACCTACCATTGGCACGCGAGATAGTGAAGCATTCTCGAATCCAGATATCTTGAAGGTAGAAGTAGATGTCAATGGGATTCCCAACAGACTCTTTCCAAGCGGTATGCTTCCCCTAGATTTCTGGGAGGCTGCAAGAAGCTGGTTTGGTACACCCAATACTTCTATGACTCCAAAGAAGTTCTTTGAAAATAGATTCGCTATCCTAATCGATTGTCGCACAGCAAATGATTCCACCGTTCATGGTGATGGCTTGGCACAAACCGGCAGTGGAAAGGACATCGACATTCGCATACATAGAACTGCGAAGGGAAGTGGAAATGTGAAAATGCACATCTATGTCCTTGCGGATGCTCAGGTCACGATATTGAACAGATCTCTGCAGAGTATATTATACTGATGGATTCTCTCGTAGAGCACGTACCGTTCAACGCACTCATAGTCGGTCCAACGAATTGTGGGAAGACTGCGTTTCTCATAGAACAACTTCGTGGATCATTTCGTGGTAAGTTCGATTACGTAGTACTGATTTGTCCTACGTATGCCCACAACAAAACTTATCGTGGATTCGCAAATCGAGATCCTCGTTTCTTCGTCATGTCACCACCGCAGGATGCTATCGATGCTACTTTGAGTATTTGCGTAACATTTTGGTCAGGTACCAATACTCTATTGATTCTCGATGATTGCGCCGCATCGAAGGACGTCAAGAAACGAACTGACAAGCTAGTGGACTTAGCCTTTTCTGCACGACATATAGGGCTTTCCGTTTGGGTGCTGTCCCAACAACTAACGAGCATATGTAAACCCTTCCGCGAGAACGTAGCTATCGTAGTAGCATTCCATACAGCCTCGGCCGTAGATGGTAAAAGGATATTTGAGGATTATGGAGGCTCGCAAGAATGCAAAGAGTTACGAATGATACTTGGATCCCATAAGTTCGCTCGCATGTGCTTCTGTCTCCGCCATCCTTTCGAGGTAGTGTTAGAGCTCCCAGCACCTACAACATATTATCATGGATGAATACATGAATGAACTGATTGATGAGTGCGCTATTACTTGCCCTCCAGTCGTGTTGGAACATCCAACCAAATTGGAGGGTGTCGAAGATTGTCGGGAAGCACTTGCAATCTTAGCTGCAATGGGTACAACGAAAGAATATCTAGGACAGAATTTCTCAATAGTAGATATATCTAAGCTATCTGAGAAGGACGTAAAACGTTTGCATAGTAGGTACCAGGCCGTAGTAGCAAAGCAAATAACGGGATGCTTAGTAAATGGAGCACTACGTCTAGCTACCCGCGCAGTCGCATACGTAGTTCCAATAGATGACAAACAAGAACTGCTTAAGGACCTACGAGAAGACCACCTAGTTCGCAACGAGATATCCGCTGTGGCCGGCCTATTATCACTCAAAGCAGGTCGATTAGTGGCTCTAGCTAGTGCCTTGTTCCACGTAGTTGATCACATAGTCGTTCCTACAACACCTGTTGAACCTCTACAGGTAACTACTATACTGAATCAAGATGGAAGAAGCGGACCAGATAACTGCGAATCCTCCGACGACTGCACCAACTAAGGTAAAAAACCCAAAGCGCGTTGCAGCCGGAAAGGCACTAGCATTAAGCAACAAGCTCGCTAGAGAAGCTCAGAAGAGAGAGTCGACACGCGAAAGCGAATCATGCAAAGAAGTCTACGTAGAGAAAGGTCGGGTCGAAAACCTGACTATCCTCGCAGTCATCGGTACTGGCGCTACATTGTTTGGCACGTACTTTGCGTACAAGAAGTATGTAGATGGCAACACGCGAGCTGCCACCGTTAGCACGACACAACCTGCAGCTCCAGCAAAACCAACGGCACTAGACATGGAGTAACACTTAAAGACTCGAGACCATACTTATATATGTCTAGATGGAGAAGGAATTGATGAAGACGACAACCGATGCAGTCAAAATCGTTGGACTCGCTTCTGGTATTGGGTGGATCGTAAAAAAGACTACCAAGGAATCTATGCTTAGCGATCCTTCTTCTTCCCTAGTGAATTACGCAAAGTGGACTGCCGTGATAATTGGTAGCTTATACGCGAAACAATATCTTGAGAAACAACTTGAGAAACCTAAATCTTGAGAAACAAAAGATCATACCATAATGGCGGCAGCAATTGGAATGGCCATTTTCGGGGCTATATTGAATGCAACGGCATTTACTGGTGGTGGCATACTAGCTAGAATGATTGGAAAGGGTAGTAATGTAGATGCAGAACGAGAGAGACACGATAGGGCCATCGAAAAACTAGGACGCGCAATGAAAGCGTATAGAATCGAACGTCAAAGACGATACGACTATGCACAAGAGCAGGAAGGTCTTGAACGCAACGCACGCAACGATCAAAGAGATACCAACGAAGCCTTAGTGCGATCCGATAAGTTACGTAAAGAGCTAAAACGGCTCAAAGAGATGAAAGAACCCCGCTTATCTGACTACTACCAACCCTCAAACAATCAGAAGACTAGTGAGTTGCTCTACGTTGGTGGTGGAATGCTAGGCGTTGGATACGCTATTAGTAAATGGCTATAGAAACGTACTAGGTACTACTACTAAGCTACTACTAAGCTACTACTAAGTTACTAGTAAGCTACTAGTAAGCTACTAGTAAGCTACTAGTAAGCTACTACTAAGTTACTAGTAAGCTACTAGTAAGCTACTTAAGCTACTACTAAGCTACTTAAGCTACTACTAAGCTACTTAAGCTACTACTAAGCTACTACTAAGCTACTACTAAGCTACTACTAAGCTACAACTAAGCTACTACTAAGCTACTTAAGCTACTACTAAGCTACTACTAGGTTACTACTAAAAAAGACGAAAAAAAAAAAAAAAAAAAAAGGAAGGAATGAGGCCTGGTTCTCATTCCTTCCTTTTTTTTTTTTTTTTTCATCTGTTGAAGGTTAGAACGTATAGATGTATGATGGATTCTAAACTTGCGAATATCTTCTATGGGCCTATGGGCTATTGGAAAGGTCACTCTGCAATCGGTAAGCTATCGGTAGCAGCGAAAGCATCAGAAGACGTGGCTAGGAGTTGGTTGGAAAAGCAATCTATGTGGCAAATATATCTACCACCACCAAAACACATTCCACGACCACATTGGACTGTATCGAAACCAAATGAAGTCCACCAAGCTGATTTGATATTCTTACCACACGATCGTCCTGGACGTGGAAGGAAACTATATAAGTATGCATTAGTGGTAATCGACGTAGCTTCTCGATACAAAGAAGCCGAACCTTTGGCATCTAAAGATAGTGGTGAAGTTTCTGCGGCATTCGAACGAATCTATAAACGTAGTCCACTAGAATGGCCAAAGACGTTGCAAGTAGATCCTGGTAGAGAATTCATGGGACGTATGTCTGAAACGCTAGAACTACATGGTACGAAAGTTCAACGAGGTGAGGCTGGTAATCATAGAGCGCAAGGCTTCGTCGAACGAGCAAATAGAACTCTAGCCGAGAGATTGTTTGGGTATCAATACGCACAAGAGATGGTACTTACTTCGGAAGGCTCGGATGAGCGTAGTAGAGAATGGGTAGTTCGTTTACCAATGGTTATCAAAGCCCTGAACAGTGAGGTGACTCGACTTACAGGAAAGGAGCCTTCGAATTCTGTAATGACGCAACAAGTAGATGTGAAGACTCCTACGTATTCGCGAACCGTTGGATTGAGAGAAGAGCGTCTACCATTCGACGTTCTAGTTCGATATCTCTATGCACCAGGAGAATTGGAAGGAGGTGAAAAACGTAGAGCTACTGATCCTGTGTGGAGTTTGCAGATATACACCATTTCGCGAAGTGTAGTATCTTCGGGACAGCCTGTGCTGTACTACCTTGTGAAGAGAGAAGGGGAGAAGGACGCACCCAAACGTGGATTCGTTCGTGAAGAGCTACAAGTCGTTCCTAGGGATACGGAACTACCACCAAAAGGAATTATGTTTGTACCCAGACGCTAGACAGCGTACTCTATTGGCTCGGTGTGGATTCCATCGGGAAGAACGTATCTTTTATCATAGTAAGCCGATAGCCCAAGCTTCCGTTGTTCGTAGGTTGTTATACCTTCTGGCAATAGTCGGAAGCCTCGGTTCTTCGCTATGTCGATACTACCCTGGAGGGCTGCTTCGAATCGATCCCACGAAATATCGTTGTGCCGCCTAGACATACCTTTAGCGGAATACTTCTTGCTTCCACCCGTATCGACGTAGTAGGCTTTCGAGCATAGGGCAATGGCGCGCTGTCCTTCGAATTCGAGTTTGAAGAGTCCTGGTGTACGACTGCTCCATTCGTCCCAAGCTAGCCATTCCTTCCTTTCGGCTTCGAAATCCTCTCGCAGTTCCGGTCTTACAACCTCATCGAGGCTATTTCCTGAGATGGCAATGTACGCACTGTCCGTGTCCATCTGTATGTACTCGAAGTCCTTGCGATCGATGTACTTGTCGAGGAAGTCGTAGTAGAACTCAAGCATACGCAGCTTTGCGAGCTGGTACACAGCGATACCTACTTGGAAAGGGCGTTTGATTCGGATCTGGTCCTTCCTACTCTCGAGTTCGTATGCCTCACCAATCTCTTCCAGGTCTTCGAACCAAACACTTCGCAAGGCTTTGTCCACAATCTTCTCATCTTTTGTATAGGTGACCTTCGTTTGGCGTCCCAAGTCTTCGAGCAACTTTCCATAAGCGCTGTTTCCTAGCAGCTTGAACACATCTGCCAGCAAAGCCTCACCTTTGTCTTCATCTCCCATACGACGTGCCTCGGTGACCTGGTCTACGAACCAACCGAAGATTTCTTTGGGTTCGTATTCTATTGTACGGTAGACAGCAGTGATCACTGCGCCATGATCTACATACCAACGTAACAGAGGCTCATAGAGGAGCAACTTCTTTCCAGAGAGACTCCCAACTAGCTTTGTTTCCTCACTGAGCTTTCTACCTGTCTTTGTGAGGTAGGCCAACATTTGTGGAGGAATTGCTTTCTTGGGGATTTTCTTGTTGTAGAAGAAGGGTGGCATCTCCTCAAATTTCTTCCACAATTTCTTTGGTATCTCAATGTCTACTTCTGCATATCCAAACCACGAACCATTTTGTAGACATTCGACAAATCCTTCGGCTTCTAGACCTGGCTCATCGTAGTGAACGACCTCTTCTTTTCCACAAGGCATTTCGAATTCCATCGTGGAAAGATATAGGGCGTTGGCATCGTATCCAAGAATCTTACGACAAATCTTATTTCCTCCCTGATGACTACGAATCTTAGTTTTTCCCGCTTCGTGGAGTCTGGTGAACACTATGCTTGGACCTCCCACGACAGCGTCTTTCAGCATGTGGTAGGCTTCCTTACTTGGAGCGTACATCTCAGCTCCCCTTTCTACACTACCTCGAAGCAGGAACTGTAGCGAGACTCCTGGGATGGACACTGCATCTTTCAGCATGTCTACTCCTTTCTCGTGATAGAAATCTCGCATCTTTTCGAGTGCCTCTAGGAATGGAACTACGTCTAGGTTGTTGTAGTATCGTAGCCAGTCTGCAAAGGTTTCCATTCCTTTGTCGAGAAAGGTGCGCTTACAGTCTTCGAACTCTGACCTAGATAGTAGGTGTTCTCTTTTCAACTTCGAACCCCACTCTGGATAGTCTGGTAATCCAACGTGATCCAACTTGTCGGGAGAGTCGAACCACTCATATGGGAAGAAACTCTTTTGCAACTCGCATCCATAGGCAGTGATCCAACGTTCGTAGGAAGTTCCAGGTCCAAGGTAGTTCATCACATCGAGGAAACGGAAATCGGGAGTCAAGAGAAACATAGTGGTGTTGGCTTTCTTTGCTACCCGGATCTTCGAACAGGTGTCGGCAATGATTCCTACGAAGTGCTCCCTGATCAGATTGAGATCGTACCTGCCAGAGTTGAATCCCACTACTGGAACTTGGCTGATCCATTCGTCGATCTTCACTTGTTGTTTCTTTGGTAGGGTGTCGAAGGAGAATTTGGGTTTATCGAGCCGGTACCATCTTGCCATAGCTACTTGGATTGTCTCTGCTCTTTGCTGGAGTTCTTCGACGAAGGCTTCGATGAGTTCTTTTGGATTGCGTCGACAGATGTGGGTTGGCTTTCGATTGTACGTGTCGGCAATTGATACTGATATTGGGACATGGACGTTTTCGATGGTCAATCGGTCCGTTGGTCGTCTTCCTTTCGTTGTATCGAGATAGGCTTCGAAATCGTAAACTATGAAGTGTGGGTAGACAGTTTGCGTTGGTGTGGGAACCGGTTTATTCTTCTTCTTTGTGGAGCAGCCCCAAGCTTCCACTACTGTATAACCTGCCTCACGTAGACTCTCCGTTCTTTCACAGGTCTTGAGATAGAGCCTCCTTTCCCTAGGGAAGCATTTCGGGCAGCCATGGAAATAGCATCCATGAAATTGAAAGATGGTTTTCGAAAGAGGTTCGTAGCCGTCGACCGGCGCTCCTTCGATCCAATGCTCTCCACCATGCCCACAAGCTGCGTGATGAATGTGTTGCCCAATCCTTTCGGTTTCGCGTTCCAACCAGCATAGAGCGACTTTGCTGGCTGTGCTCTCTGGCCAGAAGGCTTTTTCGTATGCCGACTGGGGTACTGTGATTACTTTTCCGGGGCAAACAATCTTCGTTTCTCCACGACTGCAACGATCTGCATGGCGTTGAAGGTGGCAAGCCTGTGTGAACCGTTGCTTACAGTCATTACATACGTAGATGTGCCCTAGCTTTTTGACGTCCTTGATATAGAAGGCATGTCCTTCGTATATCCCAATCGTCATCGTATGCTTGTAGTGAGCTGCATGTCGCATCAGATGCCAAGCGCCATCCTCCGTGGGTTCATACACCCGAATACCGATTCCAAAGTGTAACTCGACTTCCTCCAGCTGGTCTATGGAAGTTCTGGGAACGTCTTGTGTGGGCGCTGTCAGGCGATAGAAGTCCTGGGCAAGTTTTCGAGCCGAGGTGTTGCACTTGTCTGCACGGGCTCCTTTGTATACGGCAAGGCAGCGCCACAGACATAGGTTGTCACCATATCGATCGAGGGCAAACATTCCTTTTTTCTGGCGAAGCCATTGAGGTAGTGGGCAATGTTCCCAACAGAAGCTGACGATCGATCACGACCTTGACATCCACATATATCCAACGAACGAAGGCCCATTGGGTATTTGGTCGATTGATGTTGTCGGGATTCAAACGAGCTGTCTCCTTGCTATTGATCCACTCTTCTGCGTCTCCTAGGATGTTCACCCATGGAGAGCCTGGGACAGTCTTGGAGAATAGCATCACACGCCCGTCATTGACATTGCGAATGCGATAGGTGTAGCTGTAGCGCAGGTAGAAGCTGGTGGTTACCTTTGCAACTAACTTTTCCATGATCCTAGGGGTCAAATCTCCTGCCACACCTTGGAAGAAGCGCCATCGAATAGTACGGCGGCCTATCTCCACTCCCTCGAGCATTCCATCTCTCTCATCGAGAATAGCACCTGCCTCTCGAGCTAGACTCCGTGGAAGTGGCTCACTACGCGGTCTCGCCATTCTCCCTTCGATATAACTATACATTACGATAGCTTTAACAGATACTCGAATTTGGATTTTTAGGTGTAAGGATGTTGCAGAGCAATCGATGTCGATATAACTATATGTAATCATATCTCTAATAGGATTATCAAGTTGGATTTTATGTACAAGAATGTCTAGTGACACTTTGAATGACCCTTAGTATCCCCCCTAGTAGTATAGTCGGGATTAAAACTGATACCCTTTTTTCTTGTGCAAGAAAACTCAAAAGTGAATTTCTGAATTCACTTTTTGAGTTTTGTTGTGCAAGAAAAACGGGTATCATTTTAATCCCGACTATACTACTTTGCGAGATATTTATTACTCTTTTCATTCAACTTCGAATGGTTTCAGGGCAAAGGCTTTGCCCAAACATGCCTCCAAACAATGGGCTTTGCCCAAACATGCCCGAATAGATCGATGACCTCATCCAAAGGAACAATAGATATTCATGAGCGCGCCTTAAAAATTAACATAGCTCACCACTTTATTCATGAGCGCACCACTTTATTCATGAGTCCAAGACAATAGATAATGAGAAACCACCGCACTTTATTCATGAGTCTAAGACAATAGAACCGTGACGTCATTGAATTAATGAGAGCGCCACAAAAATTAGCATAGCGCCACAAAAAGGGGCTAATTCGGTGCCTCCTATACTACTATCAATGGTTAAGCAAATCTTATGTTAAGTTTCTTTGCAAACTTTGTCTGCTAAATATATTTTATTCTTGTTTTGTAAATCTGTTCACTGGTTACTCCCACTCACTAGTTGCCTTACATCAGAATACATTAAGAGAAGATAGCCAATAGGAGCCAAGCTTTAGATTGATAGCTGTCTGTCCATAAGATTGACAAGAGCTAGCCGATAAAAGGCGAAGCCCACATTGTAAGAGAGGAGTTAGAATGAGTTGGTGAGGAGTTGGCGCGGACTTCTCCGCTGGTACGAATAAAGCGAAGTTCAACTCAGACCAAGTCTCGCCTGCTCACCTGAGTACGATCCCGGTCCCAAGGGAAGCCAGAAAGAAGGTTTTGGCCCCGAAACACTACTACTGCATGTGTATCTGTATATGGTTATTTACTTGGTAATGCTTGTTACAAGGGTACAAAATGTGACACTAAAGTGGAAAACTATGAATAGTTACATTACGCTGATGACACAGTCATATATTACTCTTCAAACGATGTAAAGGGCCTTACAGACAAATTGAACTCGGACCTGTAGGTTTTTAGCAAATGGTTCAATGACAATTTATTAACTCTTAACGTAGATAAATGTAAATTTGGAGTTTTTGGTAGTTCGCGTAACTTAAGTTCCTTTAGTGGTTACCTCCTTAAATGGAAGGAATCTTTTAAATACCTCGGTATACGGCAAATACAACAGAATATGAGCTGGGCTGAACATATTGATGCCCTAAGCAAGAACGTTTGTCAGAGTCTTGGAGTACTTCGCCATGTGAAAATATTGCTTCCATTAGATACCCGTATCACACTGTATAATAACCTTATTTTACCTTTACTTGACTATGCCGATTTAGTATGGGGCGACAAAAACAATGTAGTTCTCATGGGCCATTTACAAAATACATGCTGCCAGAACAATCTTAGACCTACCTAGATACTCTTCAGGAACACAAGCTGTAGAACAACTACAATGGCAGCCATTAAAATGCCACTACGATGAAAATTTACCATTTCGATTTGCCACTTTTTCAGTGTCTATAGGTCAATCAGTATTAGAAATATCCGAAATAGTAAAAAATATTCCCAAATGGGCATCTTAAACCACAAATTTTAGGAGAGTTTACCGGTAAAATCCTGTCCGCCATTGCTGGAAGCCGTGCCCTTTGTTCAGCTTTAAACAAAGGTTTATTCACCGGAAGTGATGTCATACACTTAACACGACAACCTCGTGGCGCGAAATAGCGTGCATAAAAAAGTAGCCAACCTCGCAAAGATAAATATAACTTTCTTCTTATGTACGTGAGGACGTTTTTAGTAGAAATATACCTCCAGGCGTTGTGTTCTGCAGGCGAGCGTTAAGTGTATGACATCATTTCCGGTGAATAAACCTTTGTTTAAAGCTGAACAAAGGGCACGGCTTCCAGTAATGGCGGACGTGTAGATTCAATATTCGGAGCTAAAAAAATAAGACTTCCTCTCGTTGTATCGAAAAACAATTTGAACTGGTAATAATATATGAACTCTACTTTATGAATATGCAAAAACATTGATATGTCAAAATTTGATCGTAGGGGCACTTTAAGTAGTCGCCGTCACAACCATCGCTGTATAGCTATTTTTAAGTGTTTAAATAACTTTATTAATTTTTACTTTAATCTTAAAAAGAATAATGCATACCATAATTACTATACGCATCCGCACAAATTGGGAAAAGCAGCGCTTAATGCGTTCCAATCAATCGAAGCCTGGAACGCATTAGACCTCAGTTCGAAGATCGCTGAGAATTTGATCGTTTTTAAAAGTTTTTTAAAGTAATAGCACTATTGTCTAACATTAGTATTCTTAACATTTTAGCTCTAGTTCTTAACCTTTTATAGCCTTTTAGTCTTCGTTATTACTTTTAGGTATGCAGGACCTCCCTGAAAATCACTGTACGTGAGGGAGTTTTCCTGTAGAAATATTGTTATTATTATTATTATTATCAATTTAATAATACAACTGATCTTCTAAGGAAATTATATATAATAAATATATGAATTATTCGGTGGGGTCGAGTTATGTCGATAGGCTGCTATGCCACAAGTTGAATTTACTGCTGAAGCAGTATGGATTTGTGGATTGAACTATCTCTTCAGGGAAGTTATTCCAAATTGAGAGTGTGACAACCTGGTTTAACCGATTGTGACAATCCGACCAAACATATTTCTGAACAGTTTCCCGACACTGACTTAATTATTACGTCCCTCATTGGTTCCTTTACAAAACTGGTTTAACCTGGTTCAGGTAAATTGGAAAAATGCGTTTCCTCCAAAATTTATTTTCTATCTTTTCGATTAAATAAACAATTATTTAGATATTAGAAATTAAAATGATGAAATCATCAAAAACGATTTCAGCACAAATAACACGATGCCGATTTTAAAACGTCCGAACTTTGAACTGTTTTGAGAATATCGCAAACATTGAATTCCTGTTTATTTGAAATATATTCACCGCTCTTCAAATTTATGTTCTTGGTTGTCTTTAATTGTTGTTTTCTTTGTGTCGTATAATCAACTAAAAGTCAGTTAAGGTATGCTAACCCCCGTCTTTAGCGTTAGCCCTTCATCAGAAATAACCAAATTGTTACTTTTTTGGCCGTCGTCACGGCATAACTGTGCGAAATTCTGACAAATTTGTATCGGCTTGATCGTTTTTCTTTTTAACGCTT
The DNA here is from genome assembly GCA_030867875.1 of Actinernus sp. WN-2022. NCBI lineage: Eukaryota > Metazoa > Cnidaria > Anthozoa > Actiniaria > Actinernidae > Actinernus > Actinernus sp. WN-2022. Next base: position 33,160,400 of record JAOWCC010001368.1, read on the forward strand.
TATTATTTCTATATATTGTTTGTTTTCAGACATGACTTTAAAAATTTAAACACAACCTAATATGCCCATTTACAAGAGACCAGCCTTAGATTTTGTGAGTGTAAATGCAATAAAGTGAAGCGAGAACTATCCCTAACCATATTACTATCCTGACCCATTTGTAGAGGTTATAACATACTGAACAAAATATCTTGATTCTGATTGGTCAATGACGAGTGCATAACAAGTTATAGACTGCACAGTCGCATGCTCTCAGCAAATGTTTGCTCAGTATATTATAAACACAAAATTGCATGGACTGCTCGTGGTATACTTGATTTATAGGCACTGAGTGATATTTTGAAAGTTATTAAATGGCACTCGCCTAAAGGCTGGTTTAATTATGAGAACTTTCAAAATATCACTCAAGCCCATAAATCCAGTATAGCACTCGCGTTCATGCGATTTCCTCTAACGGAATTTCGTCGCTTTCAATGGCTCAGCGGTCTACCTTGTCCTCTTAGTAGTGGTAGGACAATTTGACCGAAACTCGGTCCAGACATAAAGAACAAGCACATCAAGACACAAGGTAAGATTAGTGGATTTTTATTAAATATTTCTGTCAAAAATTGAGAACGCAAAATGTATCATATAAACACTGTTACTGTCAGATGTAATTTCCATACAAACACTGTTACTATCAGATGGCATATAATGATCCTGGGCGACCTGCCGGGTGAGAGTTCTAGCGTTTTCCACTCGAGTACCACCACTAGTCGGTACAGGTATTAATAAACAATTTATGACTTTGTTTCTCTCTATCGCGGATGCATATTCCCTTCTAGCAGAGGTATCTCTCTGTCTTGGTAAAATGGAAGTCGAGGGAGAGAGACCTCAGCTCTGCCGTCATCCGACGCTTTCTTTGATCAACCGCCGTCCACAATCATGGACGAGTCAAACCAGTTTCGAAAACAGTTTTTACCTGAGAAAAGAGATGTACGCATGATCCAAGTTGCATTTCGCTGGTCGAATATCGAGTCCACTCTGTTATCAGTTTTATTCCGTTGTTTGCAAACTAATGACCGTGGGACTGCTTTCCTCTCATTGGTCAACCCTGTGTTATCAGTTTTAGCTCGTCGTTTGCATACTAATGCCCGTGGGACTGCCGTTTCCTCTCATTGGTAAAACTCCTCAAGTGTGAAAAATTACGACAGGAGACGTGCACGTGGGTTTGCGAATCACTCAAAATCACCTCGCCTTCCATTTTACCAAGACAGAGAGAGACCTCTGCTTGCAGGGAAGGATGCATATCGTTCTCGTTCTCTAAAAGTGAATTTCAAGTCACTTGTCAAAATGTTTCATTGTGCATTATATTTTACCTCGGTGTCTACAATATATTGCATTGACAGCAAATTGGAAACGACCCACCGCTGACATAATATATGTGCGTTTCCCAATGCCCCTCTAAGGGTTCATCTCCGCCATCTTTCGAGAGCTTAAAAATATCGAAAAATAACAAAAGCCTCAAAATCTGCACATTTCATGTGTTAAAAAAACCGCTTCATAGAAGTTTTTAGAATTAAATTCAATCTTTCATAATAATAATAATAATAATAATACACCGAAACCTATAGCAGGAAAACGTCTACAACTGGAGATATGATTTTTCAAAGAGAAACATACCAGAACAAAGTTTTTGGATAGTGCTTTCTTTTACATCTAGAGCGGCCACGGGTGACTAACGGAATATGCACGACGTGCATTCAAAAGTCGAGAAATTATCATAATAACCAGGGGGTGCTATATTGGGTGCCAAGTGTCCAAAAATTGTATGCCAAAATTATATAAAATGTGTGTGAAAAATATGTGTATAACTAATATGATGTCACATAATTAGTTGTAATCCTATTTTCATTATCTGATCTGAGTTTCATTATATCAATAATTAACCGATTGGGCTTGTCAATTTATTGTCGCAATTCAGATCATGTGGCAGCTCTCCAGATTCAGTGCTTTGTTTTCCAATTAAATAAATGTATACATTTCCTCTTGGGGTCACTCTATCGTATGAAATATCACTGCGCTATGGTGTCCCTCTGGTATGGGTCCAATATTGTTCTCACTTTTCTTTGCCCCCGCACTTGAGAATGAAATAACTGCCCTTGGACTGGACTGTGTGATGTATGCAGACGATACACAGCTCTACGAGTCATTTAACTCTCTCAATCGCACTGCGGAGCTGTCAAACCTTGAGGCCTGCACCAACGACAACATGATATGGTGTACAGCCAATGGCCTCGCATGCAACGCTGCCAAAACTGAGGCCATCAATCTACCCTCCCGATTCGCCAGAGACTATAATCAGATAACTGGACTCGATATTGGTGGCATCACCATCCCTCCCAAACCAGTAGCACGGGATCTTTGAGTAACTACTGATAATAATCATCTAAGCAAGAGTTAAATACCTCGAACCTCGGCATTCAGCCGAGGGATTTATTTCATTGTGATTCAATAACCTATATTTCACTAACATTCCAGTGCATTTCAATATAAAGACCTGATTAGGTATTCAAGAGCCTTTATTTAGCTCATTAGATAACGATATTCAAGGTCTTTATAGGCCTTTCCCACGCGGCGGCCATCTTGGAATAAACCTTTTGTTAATGCTTACCCATCCTCGGTTAAACAAGTTTGAGACCGAGGCTGGGTAAGCATTTACAATAGGTTTCAAGTTTCCAAGATTACCGCCGCGTGGGAAAGGTCCGTATATATCTTATAAGAGCCATTGACCTCCATATAAGACCTATTGAATATCTAATGAGCAATATATTGAAATTCCACTGGGATCTTAGTGAAATAAAGGTTATCGAATAACATTAGAAAATGTGTCAAAAATGAGATAAAGCTTATCAAACAAGTAAATAACATCTGTAAGTCTAGCCTGTTCACAGGCCCTGGATACTAAAAAAAAAAAAAACATCGGACGTGAAGGAAGGGGGAATGGGGAGAGAAAGAGGAAAACAATCGGACCTTTTTGTTTTCGCCACGTAAGTCGGCCTCCTTTGCCATAACGAACATTGGTCAGATCAGAAAACATCTGACGCAGGCTGACTGCGAGATACTTGTTCATGCTTTTGTTACTTCCACACTTGACTCAACAACAAACAACTTTATTCGGACTCTTATAGCAATGATGTACATGTAAATATATAGAAAAAGTAAATAGCAAGAGTACTGGGACACCTGAAATAGTAATACAAACTAATCGAGTCAGGCATCCCAGACTCTTTCAACTGCATACTTTATGGTCTGCCGGGAACAGAACTGGACAAACTGCAGCGTATTCAGAACACGGCAGCGAGTCTGGTCACTAGATCTAAAAAAAACCTGAGCCCATATTTCCTATACTCCGTAAACTCCACTACCTACTTTTAATTAAGCTTCATAGGTTTGGGGTCCAGAAAGCAGCTCTCACCTGGTTCGAGAATTATTTGGCGGACAGGTCACAGATTGTATCCTACGAGAATCATCTCTCATCGGCCATGGTTATTGACAGTGGCGTACCTTACCGATCGAAACTTGGACCCTTATTATTTATTATGTATTTAAATGATCTTCCTGATGTTGTTGCTTTTTCAAATGTTTTGCTTTATGCGGATGATACGGTAATATATTACGCAGCGCAAAGCTTGTCTGAAGTAGAAATGAAGCTGAGCCTCGATCCAAATACCATCACTTCCTGGCTTCAGGATAACGGTTTATTTTTAAATATGAAGAAGACTGAGTATGTCACATTTGGAACACGGCAAAAGCTAGGTTAACAGAATGTGGATGGTGTTTATATCAGTGGTGAGGCCGTTAAGCATTCCAATGTATTTAAGTACTTGGGTGTGACGTTGGATAAATGGCTTTCATTCAATGAACACATATGTAACGTTAAGGGTAAAGTTTCAAAGACACTCGGAATGCTGTCACGAATGCGGTACTACCTTACTAGTGAATCGGAAAATCGTTTATACAAGTCTATGGTTGTGCCAGTTTTGGAGTACTGTGACACCTGCTATTGTGGCTTAGGTGTGAATAATTCACGAGCGCTTGAACGTTTGCAGAGGCGCGCGGCTAGGATTGTCTCGGGAGTCAAGACACAGGAAGATACAGACACCATAGTTACCAGATTGGGTTGGGCATCCCTTACAAGTTAGTGATGAAATGTACTGAAGGGGTAGTGCCTAAATATTTTAATAATTATTTTATTACCCGTAAAGAGATCCATAGTGTAAATACGCGACGCTCAAACACTGATCTTGAACTGCCTAAAGTGAAGCTGGAAGTAGCAAGGAGAGCTTTTTATTATCAAGGGGCATACATGTACAATGCGCTGCCTGTACATCTTAAGTCAATTTTGACCCCTAAGGAAAGATATAACGCAATCTGCCATCATTTTAATTCTTGTTTCTAACTTTTTAGCTTTTTTGTATTTAAGTTATACACGGCAGTATTTATTACTGAAGGCACTACCCTGTCTAAATATTTGTATTATTATTATTATTATTATTAAGTTGCTTTTAATTAATTTTAATTAATACAATATAATAGTTTTTATTTATACCACGCACGGATATACAAATAGTTAAGATAAAAACGAGTTCATGCAGCAGTAGGGTATAAAACTACATAGAAATAAGTATGAAAGCTAATCTAGATGGGTAGCAAAAGGTATTACATGGTCAGGCGCCCGTTTAGATCACTGATCTATTACATCAATATAAGCCCTCGGGCAATTTAAGATCGTTAGACCCTAATCTCTTGGCTGTTCCGAAATCTCAAACCAAGACATATGGCGATAAATATGTTTCCGTTGGCGCTGTTAAGTTATGGAACTCGCCGCTGGACCATATTAGACGTATTGATTATTAAAGTAACTTTAAATCAACTATAAAGACCTACATTTTAAATTCTTGTTAGTTTCTTGTAATTCTTCGTATGATGCTCCAAATATATATTATTGTTATTAGTATTAGTATTAGTATTATATATTGGGATACAGAAAAACAAGAAAATGTTACTTAAGGGAAACGTCAGGTGAATCGGTCAATTGCTTTCCTTCTTACTAAATTATATTAAACCATGGGTATCAGCATCCGTTCATTATGTCATACCTATACTACATTATATGAAACCATGATTCCAAAGCAAAAATATGTATTTCAAACAATTAAACACTTGGCTTCAAGTTTTTTAAACCAGTCGTGCAAACTCTGCATTAATTAAATACGGAAATGCATCTTATCAATTATATTATATTACTAGTCGTAATCATAGATTATGGAGTGCGTTCGTCATGTTCTTTAGTGTGTAGATTGATATTTGTCTGTTAAAAAGTGACTCTCAAAATTCGAGGCTGTGATAGGTAAAAACCAAGAATTGATAATATGGGTCAGAGTACAATTCAGCCAAGTTTTCTTTTAGCAAATCGAGGTGCACAACATAGGCCAAGTTTTGCAGCTCGGGAATCCGGTTTTGGAAATGGTCCTCGGGCTTTGATGAATCGTACCTACGAACTTTTCAGGCTGCATTGCAAATAAATAACCTAACTTACCAAGCGAACAAAACCAACAGCCGAACCAACAGCAGAGCGCGAGATCCACGAACGTCGAAACGCGAGGCGCTGCGTACACATGGTCAAGCTACAATGTAGTCACCACCTTCCTATCCGCTCGCCAGAACGAGGCAGAAGTGGCGACATACATAGACCACAGGGATCCCAGTGAAATACTGCTAGATTAGGATTGCGTTCTCCTTCGTCAAATACAATGATTTGTATCACATAATGAATTTTATTATATGGCAGCTCCGTGAGCGGGCAAGATAACTCTGAATGCTGCAATCTGATTGGTTGCTCAGCGGGCAAGATTTTTTCATCTTGCCCGCTCAGGATTTTCCAAATTCGCTCAAAATTCTTCTCTAACAAATAGCGATAGAACCCATATATTTTGAAAGAAACTAAACAAATTGTGACATGAAGGCAAATACTAATTTAAAAATCGTTCTGCCTTTTCGTTTTCAACTGAAATTTCTTTTTAGAGGGTGTTCTACTTGTGTTGTCTGAAGGGAATGCTCAGATATCTTCTGATTGACTCTAAACTTTATTTCTGACTGGTAACAGTGTGAATCCAAACAACATGGCCGCTTCCAAACACCAGTGAGTCCAATCGCGCGCGTAGGCCTAGCACCGAGTACCTTACAAGTCATACTACGAATCACGAATGTACCTAGCGTACGATCTTAATCTGAATAAAACATGCCCCTTTTTGAGATGGTTTTAGGACCAACATATTAACATATAAATATTTACATATCAAACTGAACGTATCCTTGTGATCTTAATAAGCTTAAATGAGATTATAATCATGTAAGGTTAGACAAACTATATACAAAGTCCGGGTCTCTAGGTTTGATTTCACGTCCAGAACGTGATCTTGTCAGTACTGGTGTTGAATCTGCTGGTTTGACTCTGGTCGCTATATCATTGGACTTCTTCTGCGGCGTTGATATCTTGCCACTATTGGCAGGTGGTGAATTTGCTACAGTGTGTGGTGTACCTGTGGAAGGGTTACCTGGAAGTGCTGGCTCTTGCACTTCAGAGATTACTGATGGTGGTATTGGTGCAATCGGTACTGGATATCTCACAGGGATCGACGGCTGGGGTCGCTGCTGTGCGATGGTGGCATAACGTGGTTTAATGTCATGCCTGTTGCGTCTCAGCCTTCTGTTGCTCTTATCGTTAATGATCCAGTATGAGTCTGGCGTGGTATCCTTGGACTCAATGTCTGTTGGAGTGTGCTGGAGTGTTGAAGTGAGACCTTGATGTGCGTGATGCATACGATTGAGAGTTCCAGGTCTCATACTCGTAGGAATGATGACTCTGTTCCCTTTCATGACAAGTCCTACCAGGATTGTCAATTCATCTCGGAAGCACCAATATGGGTGTAGATGCTGCTGTAGATCTTGCATGCTATCTGGCCAACCACTGATGATCCGACCTGTTAACTCTGCTAAGATGGAATCAGCTTTCGTCTCCCCTTGCAGGGATTCGAGTCGAGTCGGCTCCACCTTCAGGACTTGCGCGATAGTAGTATGAGAGGGACCGAATTACCCCCTTTTTTAGGGCGCTATGCTAATTTTTAGGGCGCTATGCTAATTTTTGGTGCGCTCTCATTAATTCAATGACGTCACGAGTGTATTGTTTGAAGCTCATGAATAAAGTGGTGCGCTCATGAATAAAATGTGGCGCTCTCATGAATAAAGTGTGGCGCTCTCATGAATAAAATGTGGCGCTCTCGTGAATATCTATTGTTCCTTTGGATGAGGTCATCGATCTATTCGGGCATGTTTGGGCAAAGCCTATTGTTTGGAGCAGCTATAAAGCTAGAACCGATCGGCCCTGAATACATTCGAAGTTGAATGAAAAGAGTAATAAATATCTCGCAATATCTAAACCCCTTTGTAGCGTAAATAGTAAGAACAAACTACTCGTGATAGGCTCTAAACTGTCTTTATTATTTTTCTTTACAGTTAATAACTCATAAGATAATTGTATACAACATCCACTGTGACTCATAAGAGAAATTTTGATATTGTCCTTAGGGATTAACGATAACTGAAGAGCCTATTGTTTGGAGGAAAACTCTTGTGATGCAAATTCTTCTCGAAAAACTGAACTAAATTAACATACGAATATAAACAAACCACCAGATAATTAAACAAAGTTTATTCAATCTCAAAAACACCAATTTTAAAAACTGTTCGTTTTCCTTATCCTTGCGGAGTTGATAACTTTCTTATTTCTCAGTTCTTGGGTTGATATAATGTACCGTGTTACGAGATTACACTGATTTATGTTTCATTGATTGTTTTCTTGTTGACAAATGCTACAGACAGTTGTGTTTTTACCGATGAGACGAAAATTAATGACCTAGGTAGTCTGGTCTAGTCTAAAAACTCTACTTCAGCTATAATTTTCTAGTCTAGTCTTGAAATTGTTAACCTAGGTAGTCTAGTCTAAAAACTCTACTTTAGCTATCATTTTCTAATCTAGTCTAGAAATTGTATTCTTTTCTAGTCTAGTCGTTCTAGACTACAAAGTATCTAGTCTAGAAACTAACAACACCCACAACACCCGATGCCCACAAGATCTGACCGCCCGCCGCCCGTCAACGGGCGTCAACGCCCGCCGCCCGTCAACGCCCGCCTCCTCCTCCCCCCTCCTCCCTCCTCCCTCCTTCTCCTCCTCCTCCTCCTCCTCTTCCTCCTCCTCCTCCTTCCTCCTCCTCCTCCTCCTCCTCCTCCTCCCTCCCTCCTCCTCCTCTCCACCTCCTCCTCCTCCTCCCGCCTCCTCCTCCCTCATCGCTATCCCAAAGCTTCCTTATGTTACAGAAAATATCTGAACAACCGAAAGTATAGCATAAGGAAGCTTTGGGGTAGCGATGAGGGAGGAGGAGGCAGGAGGAGGAGGAGGAGGCGGGAGGAGGAGGAGGAGGGAGGAGGAGGGAGGAGGAGGAGGAGGCGGAGGACGAGGGAGGAGGGGGAGGCGGGCGGTTGACGCCCGTTGACGGGCGTTGACCGGCGGCGGGCGTTGACGGGCGTGACGGGCGTTGACGGGCGGCGGGCGTTGACGGGCGGCGGGCGTTGACGGGCGGCGAGCGTTGACGCCCGTTGACGGGCGGCGGGCGTTCAGGGTCTTGTGGGCATCGGTGTTGTGAGTGTTGTTAGTTTCTAGTCTAGATACTTTGTAGTCTAGAACGACTAGACTAGAAAAGAATACAATTTCTAGACTAGATTAGAAAATGATAGCTAAAGTAGAGTTTTTAGACTAGACTACCTAGGTTAACAATTTCAAGACTAGACTAGAAAATTATAGCTGAAGTAGAGTTTTTAGACTAGACCAGACTACCTAGGTCATTAATTTTCGTCTCATCGGTAAAAACACAACTGTCTGTAGCATTTGTCAAACAAGAAAACAATCAATGAAACATAAATCAGTGTAATCTCGTAACACGGTACATTATATCAACCCAAGAACTAAGAAATAAGAAAGTTATCAACTCCGCGAGATAAGGAAAACGAACAGTTTTTAAAATTGGTGTTTTTGAGATTGAATAAACTTTGTTTAATTATCTGGTAGTTTGTTTATATTCGTATGGTAATTTAGTTCAGTTTTTCGAGAAGAATTTGCATCACACCAGAGTTTTCCTCCAAACAATAGGCTCTTCAGTTATCGTTAATCCCTAAGGACAATATCAAAATTTCTCTTATGAGTCACAGTGGATTTTGTATACAATTATCTTATGAGTTATTAACTGTAAAGGAAAATAATAAAGACAGTTTAGAGCCTATCACGAGCAGTTTTGTTCTTACTATTTACGCTACAAAGGGGTTTAGATATTGCGAGATATTTATTACTCTTTTCATTCAACTTCGAATGTATTCAGGGCCGATCGGTTCTAGCTTTATAGCTGCTCCAAACAATAGGCTTTGCCCAAACATGCCCGAATAGATCGATGACCTCATCCAAAGGAACAATAGATATTCATGAGAGCGCCACATTTTATTCATGAGAGCGCCACACTTTATTCATGAGAGCGCCACATTTTATTCATGAGCGCACCACTTTATTCATGAGCTTCAAACAATACACTCGTGACGTCATTGAATTAATGAGAGCGCACCAAATATTAGCATAGCGCCCTAAAAATTAGCATAGCGCCCTAAAAAAGGGGGTAATTCGGTCCCTCTCATACTACTCGCGATGTTACCGTCCAAACCAGGGATTTCTTTAGCGCTGCGGCGTTCAATGAGACGAGACAGAATATCAGCAAGTAGCACATTCTTGGATCCAACGTACTTTACTTGGATGTCGTATTTAGAGAGACGGAGAAGCATCCTCTGCAATCTCGCTGGTCCCAGGCTAATTGGCTTCTGAAAGATGTGGTCTGTGTGCACGGTGATTTTCCGCCCAAATGTGTACGTCTGCAGTTTTTCACAGGCGAACAAGACGACGAGGAGTTCCCGTTCTATGTTGGAATATTTCGCTGAGGAAGCGCACTGGTTTGCTATATTGCATCAGAACTGCACCAAGACCTTTCTGAGATGCATCAGTCTCGATGACAGCTGGCTTGTTTGGGTCGTAATGGATGAGCTTAACAGCGTTGGCGATGTCTTTCTTGATGGTATCCCGTTCCTTCTGCATGTCACTGGTCCATACGAAATGTGTGTCGCGTTTCAGCAGACTGCGCATGATATTAGTTTTCTTGGTCAAGTTGGAGATGAACGTAGACATAAAGTTCACAGTAGTCTTTGCAGCTCTTGTTTGTCTATCGGGGTAGCAAGCGCTGAGATACCCTTGACCTTCTTTGGACACGGCGCGACACCTTGCGGAGTGATGACACGTCCGAAGTACTCAATTTGCTGTTTCTTGACGAAGCACTTGTCTGCGTTGAATTTAAGCCCAATTTGGCGTGCGTTCTCGACAGTCTGCAATAGGTGAATGTCATGACGCTCTTCTGTTGACCCTTGTATCTTGACATCGTTTGCACATGGGAATATGCCAGGGATGCCAGACAGAACTCGATCCATGTGCTCGCAGATGATTTCAGAGTACTCTGACAGTCCAAATGGTAGACGTATGAAGCAATATTTCTTAAACGGAGTGTTGAACGCGATGAGAACCTGACTCTGCTCATCAAGCTGTTTGGCCCAGTACCCACGCTTGGCATCGAGTGTGGAGCAGTAACTGACCGTCTTGAAGCTGTGTTGAGCATCCTCCCAAGATGCGGTGTAGTGAACGTGCGAATCAGATACTTATTTAGATTTCTTGTATCAAGACATAGACGCAGAGTTCCATTCTTCTTGACGACGATTACTAGGTTGTGTACCTAATCAGTTGTTCTGGACAGGCTCGGATGATTCCTTCCTGCTCCATCTTGTCTAGCTCCTTCTTTAGCTCTGGCACAACACTTTGTGGTACAGCACGAGGTGGTAGCTGAGCTGGTTTCGCGTCGGGTGAGAGTTTGAGGCCGACTTCACCTTCAAAGAGGACCGACCTGACCATCAAAGGTCTCAGGGAAGATCTGTTTCAGGTCCTTCAGAGGATCGCCTGTTTTCTTTCCGACTGGCAAATGCTTTTTCCATTTCTTTGGAGCTGGTTATAGTCGGCTTCTGATTTATCGGTGATGTGTACATCCTCTACATGGTTGGATTCCATGGATATGCTTTGCTGTATGCACACAGGTGCGATAGTCACTAGCTCGAAATTCTTGCATAGTCCAAGACCAAGAATAAAAGCGCATTCGCGTTTCGTAGCGTAGAACTCGTTCTTGCAGTGATGTCATTGCAGGTGATATAGACATCTACAGCTCCACAGTTTTGGAGATTGCGGACATTCCTTGGATAATGGCATCGCTAGGCTTAAGGTTTCTGTTGAAGAGCCCGATCTGTGGAAGCATAGAAGCTGTCATGCAGGATAGCATGGCACCGGTGTCAACCTTGCCTGTGACCGTAAAGGTTGAACTGATATCGCCTTTTGGATGGAACACGACTGGAGCGAATACCTCACGTGTTTCGCAGCTGCCTACCGCATGAATTGATACAGCACTTAGGTCGAAGTCATCTTCATATTCACTGCTGTCCTGGTCGGACATGACGTCTACAACATACTGGCGTTTAGATTTCTTGAGGAAAACTCGCTCAAAGTGTCCCTACTTACCGCATAATCTGCACGTTGAATCCTTGGCTGGACACTTGTCGCGGGGATGGGTGTCTCCCTTGCACCAGATACAAGGCTTCTTTCCATCTGTCTTGCTGTCTGGTTCTGGCCTGGCCCTGGACCGCCTATTCTTGGACCCATTCCTTTGTGACTTCTTGCTTGGGTCACGTGTGTATGATGCATCAATGTGGGTATCACTGGAACCTTCCAGCTTTTTCATGCTGACTTCAACGGCGTCGAATCGTCGCATGATCTCCAAACAGTCCTTAGTTGTCACATCTTTGCTTTTCGCCATCAGTTTGCGTTTGCACTCCCTGTTTGTACAGCCATGGATGAGCTTATCCACAATAAGAAAGTTAGAATTGTCTGGAAATTCAGCTTGACGATATAAGTCCATAATTCGGGAGAAGTATGTCGCAATGTTTTCGCCAACTTTCTGTCGAACATTGTAAAATTCTCCTCGTTGTTCTCTAAAGAAAGTAGAATGGGTCAGGTACACGGCCAGTTGGTTTAGGAGCGCTCTTGTACTGTGATTCTAAGCTCTGGCTCCTCGTTGAGCGTTGCTTCAATGAGAGATTCGGGGTGAGCGCCGGCCCAGATGTAAACAGATTTAACTTTACTCGGTCTGACCTGGTGGCCAGAGGTCCATCTATAATTCTTTCCACTTCTTTTCTCCACAACTTTAATTGCGAGAAAGCATTAGTGGACGTCCAGTCGACCTTTGTTTGTGGGACGTAATACCCTTCAGCCATATTGTAATGTTACGTAACACACACGAGATGTTCAGTAGATGAGATTCGAAAGTCCCAATAATTCCACACAGAAAGTGACAACTCGGCCAATGTGTTAACGACCACTCGCCTGAAGTGTATTTGAAGTGTATTTTCTGAAGGGTCTTGCAGAGAGTCCCTTGGAAGGAGTTCGGTGTAGATGGTTTTGTTGAACGGAATGGTGCTGATGTCCTTTCGTACGAGCCGTGTAGCTGAATTTAGAAGCGTTGAATTTTTTCAGAAATTTTGTTCAGACGTCGGGTCACCATGTTCCACTTGTGTTGTCTGAAGGGAAAGCTCAGAGATCTTCTGATTAACTGTAAACTGTATTTCTAACTGGTAAGAGTGTGAATCCAAACAACATGGCCGCTTCCAAACACCAGTGCATCCAATCGCGCGCGTAGGCCTGGTACCGAGTACCTTACAAGTCATACTACGAATGACGAATGTACCTAGCGTACGATCTTAATCTGAATACAACAGAGGAATTAATGCAGTTTTTCTGGCTCTCGCAAGTTCGATGAAAACAACTCGTCAACTGCAGTAAAAGCGACTGAAGTGAATGAAGCTGGACTTAGAAGATAAAAACTATAGCGAAGCTGAAATGACCGTGACTTCAAGAACACAAAGAAAAGTTCGGCTACCTCACAACGCTACTACAATCGTGGTACAAAGAAATACAATTCTTACGGAAACGAGTTAGCTTAGCACACAGTTTCATCAAAGAAAGCAGGTTTTATATTAGGGACCTTAAGCGACCAGGACGGCGACGGCAGTGACGACGGGACGTAGAAAGAACTTTCTCCCGAAATTTGGTGTTTATTATTTCCCTTGTTCGCCTTCAATTGTTTTTCACAACCAGATTTTCGAAAAATATAATGACTATAAAGTTCCGATCACGCCTAACGAAAAATTATTTTATTTACTTTCAACGTTCGCGTTGTCTTTAAAACGTACAATTTGGAGTTTTCACGTTCTGTTTTTGCAGAGAACGGTGAAAATGTAGGCGACTACGTGTATTTTCACATGCACTTATTGTATTTTGTAATTAAGGCTATTGTTTTATGCCGTCGTCCTAGACGTTGCCGTCGTGGTTGCTTAAGGTCCTTAATTTGTATAAGCTAAGAAATTCAGCATTCACATTTGGTAATTGGCTTACAGATGAAGATTATTTACTAATTAATAGTTACAAGTTTGTTTGTATTCTTCTATTTGCTCTATTTGTCAAGTTTTGAAGTGTACTAATCTGGGTTATCGCCACTCGAGTGATTTCAACGCACATTTTTTCTCTCTAGATAATGCATTCGGCCTTCCTGATGACGTTGTCATTGAAACTCAGTACATCTGAAGTAAAGTGTAGGTCAGTTTTCATCCATTAAAACGCATTTTTACGTCAGAAAACAAACTGTTTTGAACGCTGCAAGGTTGAACTTCAAGTGAAAGTCGCTGAGACTTGCCGAGACTAATTTTAGATTGGTTTCTATTCGCTTTTCAGTTTACCACGCAATGGGTGCCTAGCGCATGTTTCAAAGAGGGCTTTTATTCATTTTTGCCATAAAATAAAAACCTTATTGACCAAGCTTGTTCGGTCAAAATGGGAGAATATTGGCCTCGTTCATTGTTTGCGTTTTTATAGACCTCGACTTCGTCTCGGTCCATAAACACGCAAAAAATGAACTCGGCCAATATCCGCCATCTTGACCTCACGCTTGGTAAATAACCTCTATAATATATTACGGCCCGCGTTATTGCTTGCATATTAATTTTCCGGCTCAAATTAACATCTTGCAAAATTTTATGTGCACGACCTGCAAGTTGTCTCAGTTTGATAATTCGGATTGGTCTGCACCCTATATTTGATCTATAAACGTCCCATTTATTTTCTGAATTTATAAAATGCTTTCAGAGCTGTCTTTTAAAACTCTTTTCTGGTTATCTAATGCTCCGGCAAAGAACGATAGCCTGAATGGCAAAGGAATGTAAAAGGTACTAATTTTCTATTCTTCTTTCTCGTAATTTTCATTTGTTGTTACTCATAAATTCAATGGAAACCCATCGAAATAACGCATTTTCATTCGATATTTTCGAAGTTTGAATTTATGTGATCAAACTAACTGTGGTCTAATTTCGTAGAACATCGTATGTGGAGAAAGTGATCAAATTTGAGATTGAAATATCTTGGAGTTTTCAGAGTAAAAAGAACCCATAGCATCAAACGTACTTTATTTTCTGGGTGTAGTTTGGACTGTAGACATCTCATACAGCACTTCAGGTATATTCAAGCACATTGTATGAAGGGATATGCTCGTTGCCGCAGCCTATAGTCTTTTGCTACAGGTCTTAGCTAAATCATTACTTAAGTTGAAGTTACGGTAGTTCTAAAATGAAGGCCAAGATATTTATAAGCTCTTGCATTTTCTAATTCCTTATTTTTATCGTAAAAGCAGTAATTGATCATTATTTTTCCGTTATTTATATTGTCAAATATGGCTGACCGAATGGCCCAATATTTGTCTCCGGGGGAGGGGGAGGGGGATGGTGCTCCACCATGCTCCACCAAACTCTACCCATTCTCAGACCTATAAATTCTAAATGCTTTACCCCTAATCAGACTAATGAGGTAAATTTGGTATCTCATTTCAGGCCGGAAACGTCAGTTCATTAGCTAAAGGTTCTTTAATACAAGCGATATTAAATAGCGGGGAAATCAGGATCTCGTTTACACAAGCTGACAGATAGCTTCGCAGTCCGGAAACAAGAACCAGCACCGAGTTATTCTGCAAACTCTGGGTGGAATCATGTAAGCAATTACTCAATAAAAACCCAATTTACTGACTATATTAGAAATGCCGTTCTTTTTCTATCACACTTAAGGCGAATCTCAGATGATGGACATGGAAAAGGTATTGCATTTTCACGCTTTTCGTTTCATTTTTTTTTTAAGCGCCACACAATCAAGAGGCGGCACTGAAACTTAATACATATATATTTTCGGGAGAAACTGATAAGTTGACTCAGTACGTTGCATTTTACGCATTTCATGTTAGTTTGTAGTCGCGGTCGAATCATTGTTTTTTTTTTACGCTGTGGCTACATTGCCCGCAGCCGGGAAGGGTTTTCGAAATACTAGTGCACCTATATATCAATGTCAAACAATATAAAAATAAATAAATAAATATTTTATGTGTTATAGCAGGCTGAGTATTACAGCTTAAAGCTGGTGGGGGCCTGCTTTTACTCCTCACACACTCCCCACTACATTAACTGTTTTGGAGACACTACACTCGACTCACGGTTGACTTTTACGGAGGGAGGAAAACCGGAAAACCCGGAGAAAACCCCTCGAATGCAGATAATGAATCAACCAACAAACCTAACTCACATACGGTGGCAGAGCCTGGAATCAAACCTGGGACCACAGTGGTGAGAGGCGAGTGTTCTACCACTGCGCCAACCTGCATCCCCTGGATTTGATATTATTACATGATTGTTCAAGTAGTTCATCACTTCCCCCAGGGATGTATTGCCTGTTTACATATCTGTTCGGTGCAAATGTTCTCTGTAGGACTCCTTCTGAGCATGGAGTCTGATAATATCACAATTGGGCCCTGTTCCGACCTGGATTCTGTACTGGTTCTGTTTCCTTGGTTTTCTGGCTGGTTTCTTCTGTTTGTTCTAGGGTAGTGTTGTGTTCGATTTGACCACTGTTGGGCATTGTTTTCTGTGTCTGTTTCCGTCTGCCGATTTTATCTTGACTGTGAATTAGACATGACTGTCGGTTCGAATATATCTGGCGGATTTGCTTGTGTCTCCTGGGTTTCATCTAATACTTGATATTGATTCGAGACTTCTACATTGTATACTGAGCCATTGCTACCAAAGGCATCCGATATCAGGGATCCTGCATCTTGATTATCGCCGGTACTGTCGGTAGGGGCCGTTACGGTTAGTATTTCTATGCTGTGTTCAAGTTGAAAACTTGTCCATAGTTTTAGTTGTTTCAGTTCTTCAAGGATCGATTTTAAAAGGTATTCGTGTTGTGACAATTTCTTTTTTACCTTCTTCATTTCTGCTTTAATCCCTGAGCTTGAGTTGCTCAAATCATTTATGGATGTGTTTATTTTGTTATCAAACTGTCCGCTGAGTTCTTCTAAGTTGTTGTCGCAATATAATTTCGCCTCGGTGGTTGCTCTCTTCATTTGAATTTCTAGATCTTTAATATCTACTGCTGGTTAGTTGATCTGTATACTGAGTTGTGTATACCGCTTATTTAAAACAACGTAGACACGTGAGAATTACTTAACAGAAGTTAAAAAAAATGAAACACAGAACTGCAATAACTAGACTAAGAATTAGTAATGAATCACAAACTAGCAATAGAAAAAGGTGGACACGCGAGGGCATACAAAAAAACGGAAGAACGAATCTCTTTAAAATGTCAAAAAGATATCGAAGACGAAATGCACTTCTTGATAAATGCCCAATTTATAATAAGCTAAGAGAAAATGTATTGTCAACATTTAAACTTGCCAACAAAAAAACCGAGACAATGACAGAGAAACAATTGTTTCTCGCGCTAATAAACCCACAAAAAACACTCCAGAAGGCATCAGCTAAATATGTTTACGATTATTTAAAAAAAAAGAGGAGACGTCCGATAATATAATTTAATACATAGTTGTCTCTGATACTGATTTTCAAAACTACTGTTATAAAGCCAATTGTAAATTATTGTAAGACTATTTTTTAAATGAAGGTAAGACTAACGTTATTTGGAACCAACAATCAATGTACGACGCCTTTGTACACGATCCAAATACGTATGTATGGGGATTTGACATTTACTCCCCCAAAAAAATCAAATTCTCCATCCTTGGGATAACACCTTTGGTCGTTAATATCAAAATTCCCCACCCCACTACCATACCTGCCTTATGTTGCCTATAAATAACCCCACCCTGGGGCAGCCAACGCATGTCTAAATCCCCACTGTCTGGGTAGCCCTGCCTGTCAAATCCCCACCGCTCGCCCCCTCCCTCGGGCTTAACATTGATAGGTACATAGATACCAGGCAGTCCAAAATGTTGCCATAACACAAAAGCAGAAACATACAATGGAGTTGAAACGTGTAACGCCCATACCTTGCTTTAGTGCATGTTGTCTATTGTGGAAGGAGCAAAATCTGAGGCCCCGGAGAAAAGCCCACGG
The DNA here is from genome assembly GCA_030867875.1 of Actinernus sp. WN-2022. Taxonomy (NCBI): domain Eukaryota; kingdom Metazoa; phylum Cnidaria; class Anthozoa; order Actiniaria; family Actinernidae; genus Actinernus; species Actinernus sp. WN-2022. The sequence continues at coordinate 33,178,124 of JAOWCC010001368.1, forward strand.
AGCAAAGGCAAGATGCCAACCGGCTCAACTCACATATGGCGCCGCAATCGGGAACCGTACCCGGGACACAGTGGTGCGAGGCGAGGCGTTTAACCACTGCGCCACCCCGGCTCCCTAGACAATTCATTATATCGTATATTTCATAATGTGATAAAATTCATTACATGATATAATTCATTATCGTATGCCGCACCCAAAATCCTTTATTGGAAGTGATGAGAAAAATCCCGTATCACCCATGGTTTCATATAACGTAGTAGATAGGATTGCATCGTATGACATAATGAACGGATGCTATTATTACCCATGGTTTCATATAATGTAGTAGGTAGGACTGCAGCATATGACATAATGAACGGACACTATTACCCATGGTTTCATATAATGTAGTAGGTAGGATTGCATCATATAACATAATGAACGGATGCTATTACCCATGGCTTCATATAATGTAGTCATGGCCAAGAATGGAGGACAGTTCAGCGGTACGGTTAGTGGGCGCATATTCTGAACTTTTGAGCAGTATACAATGTATTCAAGGTATATACAAGATATGCCAAATGTAAAACTGTATATAGATAGATGGATTTTGCTATTGCTGGGGATTTTGAAATGTTATATAGTTCTAAAATTGTTTTTGCGAAATATACTTGAAAGTGAACTACCTGTGGTGTTTAGTGGGCTACCTGTGGTACTACGATGAAAATAATTACTAGATCGAGTCTGATCGAGTCCAAAAACGTCATTCTGACGTAAACTTAGACCTCTTGTGGTTGTATATTTCAAGATGGCGGACCAACTCAAGCCAAAACATGAAGAAACCAACTCAAAATGGCCAGTTTTGGCAAACCAGACTTGTCGAACATGATTTTAGCTACTTCAGCTGTTTTCATCGGTTTTAGATCCAAAAGTGCCGGACTTTATTGAAGATTGATTGTCAAACGAACCAACGGGAATCGTCAAACACTCTTCGAACTACAACTTACGATTTTCACGCTTTGACCAGCTACAACTGACATGGAACTACAAGCTCAATACTTTGGCTATGTACGGCAAATGTTGCATATTTGCACACGATTATATACAGCTCAGCGTTCAGAACTTCAACATAGTTTTGTCGGAGTTTATACTGTTTAAACCTACGAAAAAAGGTCACCTAACGCAGGAACGAGCCAACGCGAAGCCTTTGGGATTTACGCGCCCGGTACATCTATAAAGTAAGATACTTTTATTTGGCTGTTTTGTGCTTTCTCAGTCATTTTGTGCCCAGGACTCCATTATTTATGAGCGTACTGCGCATACTCAGTGCAACTTGGCAGCCATGCTGTCCTCGATTCTTGGCCATGAGGTAGGATTGCATCATATGACATAATGAACGGATGCTGATACCCATGGTTTCATATAATGTAGTAGGTAGGATTGCATCATGTAACATAATGAATGGATGCTGATACCCATGGTTTCATATAATGTAGTAGATAGGATTGCATCATATGACATAATGAACGGATGCTATTACCCATGGTTTCATATAATGTAGTAGATAGGATTGCATCATATGACACAATGAACGGATGCTATTATCCATGGTTTCATATAATGAACTAAGAAGGGAGCAATTATATGATATCATGAAACTGAGCCGGCATATTTCTTTCAAATAATGTAAATACGATAACAACAAACGTAATCCAAGGAAGGCGGTTGGTTGTGACAATATTTCTCAGAGAATGTTGTGTTTATCTGCTCCCGCCATTGCACAACCGCTGACCAGGCTGACTAACCACTTCATTATTAATCGTGCATGGCCGACGGTATGGAAGAGCAGTAACCTGTGTTCAAGAAAATGGAGGAGACGGACAAGACCTGCTATCGTCCGGTGTGTGTTGACTGCCCTGTCTACGATCTACGAGAAAGTTTTGTCTGATCAGCTCTATGTGGCATTGTCAAATATTTCGTCAAATATTTCCAGCAATCTAAAGTGGCACTCTTGTTGTACGGTCCTGTTAAAAACGACAGAAGCCTGGCGTGCGAGCCTGGATAAACGCGAAGCTGTTGTAGTAGTAGCCGTTGATCTTATTAAGGCATTTTACTCTGTCTGCCACAGTCTGTTGCTTGCTAAGCTTAAAGCATATTAATGACTTCTCAGATGATGCTATGCAGCTCATGTCTGTCGACCTTCGGGGGAGACGACAGCGCGTTAGGCTGGATGGTGTTTAGTCTGGGTGGAGAACTGTAAAGAGCGGATTACCACAAGGATCCTTGCTAGGTCCATTGTTATTCAATATCTATATCAATGACCTGAACTACTGTGTATCTAATATATACCCGGATTTGAGGCTTTATGCGGATGATACAACTGAGTATATATATATATGCTTCTGATGCGACTCCGATGGTACTGCACTTCTTCATTAATTAACTCTGATCTCAGTCTACTTTCTACATGGTTTGAAAGTAATTATTTATAGATTAATGCGGCGAAAACACAAGCTATGGCCGTTGGACCGTCGTTGTATTGTATTGTATTGTATTGTATTGTATTGTATTGTATTGTCATATCCATACGACTTCAAACTCGATGACTCGGACATCGAAGCCACTGACACTCTAAAGATCACTCTGGACCGCAAACTTTCATTCAAGGCACACATTGCATAGCAGTCGAGGAAGGCTTACGCTAAGGCATCAGTACTGCGAAGGCTGCGCAGATTCATCCCCCAAGACGTTATGATTCGCCTCTACAAAGCTTATATTCTCCCCCGTCTGGAATACTGTGGTCCACAATGTTAGAGATTGGAAAGGTTGAAACTAGGAAGATGGAGGACACTAACTATTAGATACTAAGGACTATTTTGGGTTTGTCCAAGTCATCGTCATATGTTTATCTTCTCAAATACGCCGACACAAGAACCTTAGCTGAACGTAAGAACTTTCAATCACTAATTTTAATTTTTAAATGCATGAACGATCAGGATCTAGCTTATATAAATGACTTTTTCAAGCTTAAAGTAGCAAACTACAACTTGCGCGGAAATGGTACCAGACTAGAACAGCCTCGTTTTAATTTGGAATGGTTTCATAACTCGTTTTCATATATAGCAAGAGTTCTGTGGAACAAACTACCTATTAAAATAAAGGAATGCAAACATATTATATCTTTTAAAAGCGCTTTACGATCTCATATATGATCGTCATAAATAAGATAAATAAGATTTTGAGGTTTTTTCCATATTTTCTTTGTTACTCTCTCGAAACAAATATTCACAAGTTGTTTTCTTTTTGCTAGCACAATTTAATTTGGCTTCAAGATTTAGTAAGCTTTGGAAACTACATACTTTTAATAAGTTTGGATTCTAATTAGTTCTATTGACAGAAATTAAATATACAGCCTTTTCAACTTTGACACTGTTAGTAAGGTTAAAATTCATAATTTTCCGCCAAATTCCGTACATGTGATTTTGATAAAATGCGCACTGAGCACGTGTGTTATACGTTTGAACAGATTCCGGCTGTTTGAAAAATTCGTTCTATTAGATTTCGTGTAATGGCTCAAAATGTTCAAATATCGGGTTGACTGACGTCACAATTACGGCGTTAGTACGTGCGATCGGATCACGATTTTGATATTATCAGCTGTATCAATAAATTGTGCACTGGTTGTGAACTTTTAAGCATAATCAAGCAAACATCTTAAACGATGACATTTTCGCAAAGTGGCTTTGAAGTTTCTATCGAGACCCTTAATTCGAAGGTGTATCTTTGTTTGGTCCATCTAGCTCAATGAAGAACTAATAATTCTTTACTTGAAAAGTCTTGTAAAAATAATAATAAATGCAGCAGTTTTTCTTATTATATCTTTTTTAACGACAAAATGATAAAACATGAAGAATTCTGACAAACAAAAAAGCATGGCAACTACGATGAAGGCTCGCAAGAGGCACTAAGGTGTTTATTATGCCGCTTGCGAATCTTTTGCTTGAGTTTGAAAATCAACATAATTATTAAAATTTCATTAATACCGGTTTATTAATGCTTTTAAAAATACATTTCTTTTCGCTACAAAATCCAATTACGATCTTTGTGACTTAAACTAGGGATACAAGACCTATTTGTTTGATTGTATAAAGTAACTTCAAACTGATAATTTCCTTTAACATACCTTCTCCACAAATAACTCCAGCATCCTGTTGTGGTGTGCAATTATGGGTTCCCCATCCGCTGAACGAACACTCGGTAATAGAACTCTCTGTACCATTACACGACACATCGTCCATCCATATCTGACCCGATCCTGCTCCAAAATGTGCACAACAGGGAGCGAAAGCTGTGGCATGGGGTAGAGCAAGATATCTACAAACTACTTTCGCATCAGTAACTGTCCAACCATCATCACAGACCTTACCCCATTGTCCGTTATGGTAGACTTCTACACGTCCTTCACTAGAACTAGAACCGCCAACCAGCCGAACTTTTGAATAAATTGAAACATATCGTCAGTGTCTCGAGGCAAAAGGAATAATAAGATTTAATTATTTATTTATCGTTTCTATTAAAACGATATTTATTTTAGCGACGAAACCCGACTGTAACCTTTTGGACTTACAGCAGGGATAGATAACTTTTTGTGTGATGGTAAGTAATGTTGACAAGAGTAACTTTCAAATGAGAATTTCCCTTAACAACTGTAACCTTTCGGACTTACAGCAAGGATACAAGATCTTATGCTTGATGCATGGTGTAATCATTATAATTAAAGTAACTTTAAACTGATAATTTCCTTTAACATACCTTCAACACAAATAACTCCAGCATCCTCATCATGGTCGCAATCATGGGTTCCCCATCCGTCAAACGAACACTGAGTAATACTACTCTCTGTACCAGTACACGATACCTCGTCCATCCAAATGCTACCCGATCCTGCTCCAAAATGTGCACAACAGGGAGCGGAGATGGCACGAGATAGCCCAAGATGGCGGCAAACAACATTTGCATCAGTAACTGCCCAGCGATCATCACAGACCGTACCCCATTGTCCGTTATGGTAGACTTCTACACGTCCTTGATAGCGACTAGAACCGCCAACAAGACGAACTTGTGGATAAAACAAATAGGTACATTTTCAGTACGTGGAAGCCAATCAAAGATCTACTTTCTATCGGACTTGAAAACGTATCCTATTCTGAGTAACTGACACCTCCTCTTCTAGTACAAATTACAATACTTGTAACCTAATTTAATTTGGAATAAAAATTAATCAACTGTTTAAAGTGGTCACTACACTTAGCTACATGACGCGGTATCTGCGAAGAAGTCCCAGCTAATTTCCAGGTATACCGCCACATAAGTAATAAACGGTAATCATACAAATAGCAAATAAATGATTAATACAATAATTAAAGTAATCAATATAGGCTATTCACAATTTATATATATAATTTATTGCTTAGCAGTGCTATGAAGGGCTAATATAACATTATAAAATATAAGTTGTAATATATGCTAAGTAACTCCACCCTATCACCCCCAACCCCATTAGAAATGTGCAATTTAAATGTTCCTAACCTAAAAATCCCAACCAAAAATGATAAAAAAATCTCATCACGAAAGACAATATTAACTACTGGAATTAAGCAGAGTATCGTTGACAGATATACTGGAGAAAATCTAAGTCAATTTTGAGGAAGGATGTTAAAAATTCGGGTGGATGAAATATACCGCTTTTAAGAGTAATGTAGGTCAAGCAGTTGAAATCGGTTCACTGCAGTCGCGAAACCAGGTTTCTAGAACAAGCTTTTGTAATCTACTTTAATCTTTGTCATCCTCTATCGAAAAACGTTAACAAACATATAAGGACATTCACATGGTATTTCTCTTCTATCTCAGGGTGTTATTTTTGTAGTTTGTAAAGCATATCAGGACATTCACATGATATTTCTCTTCTATCTCAGCCGGGGTGTTATTTTTGTAGTTTGTAAAACAAATCAGGACATTCACATGATATTTCTCTTCTATCTCAGGGTGTTATTTTTGTAGTTTGTAAAACATATCAGGACATTCACATTATATTTCTCTTCTATCTCAGGGTGTTATTTTTGTAGTTTTTAAAACATATCAGGACATTCACATGATATTTCTCTTCTATCTCATGGTTATATTTTGGAGTTTTGTGTTGATGAAGCCTGAAGCCTGATGAAGCCTGTTTCTCATTGGAAAATATTCATTATCTCCGCCCCAACTATCAAACTATACGCTCACACTGTCGATGATCATCATGTTACAAAACATAATTTGTGGGTTAGAAAACTTCACATCAAAAAACGAGACTAATAAGGAGCACTGAAGAAATTGTGGTAAAAATACCGACGAAGACGATTCCAATTGATTTACACTCGCTGTAGTAAACGTTCGGTGCCATTATGGTCCGCGCGAATTGAAGTTTTGTGTCCTTGCGCATAACCACAATGCAATGCGCTGGCAATTATTGTGTAGCTTTGCGGCTATCTTGCCTGAAGCCTGTTTGAGCTGTGGCGTGTTTTCTAAATGTTTTCTCGGTTTATTTTCATTTTGTCCCGATATATCAATAATTTTCCGGTAACTTCCCTGAATCTTCCAATTCTCGACATTTTCTTAGGATTGCCAGAAAAAATGCTGTTCTCCGGAAACTGGCATGCCTATAGGCGAATCCTTGCTGACGTCATTGTTTACATTTTTGCCTCATTAGCATAAATTAAACTTCAAGCTACAAACAAACAAACTATATCAGTTGAAAGAGTATTTTAAACTGAGTAACCACCGAAAATTGACTTTTCAGAACTATAAAATGGGCTGGGGGGCAAGAGTTGCTGACAGCCAAACATTGATTGTAAATTTTGAGCTTTTTAAACGCTCATTCCTCAAAATATATTGATCATATCACTCTCAAATTTTCGGTGATTATCAAATGTGACAATCTCTTTCGATTTATGGACTCTGTTTGTTTGTATGTACGTCGCTTGAAGTTTGATGTATGCTAATGAGGAAAAAACGTAAACAAGGATTCGCCTATATAGGAGTCCAATGAAGCGCAAACACGGAAATCAACTGTTATTGAGATATGCTAATTTGTGTGGTTTGAACGCCGCTGTCACTTTTGAAATCGTAACTATATTGATTTGACTTTTATATCGAAGGTAATATAAGGAGATTATGTGTTGCTAATCATGTCTTTAAGAGGAGAGTTCTTGCTCTTTGGAAAACAGTCATTATGTCCGCCCCAAACTATCAAACTGTACGACTAAACGACTCCAGTGACGCGTGGAGTCTTCAACTTAGCATGATCATCAAGTTACAAAACATATTTTGTGGAATAGTAAACACAAGACTAACAAGGAGCACTAATTGAAGGAATTGTGGTAAAAATACAAACGAAGGCGATGACAATTTATTTACACTCTCTGTAGGCTGGCAATAATAACATATTCCAAGTACGCATAAGGGCCACATTCACGTGAAGATACAAAATGAAAGCAGTAAAATAGACACACTTTCACGGCAATCCCTTTATGTAGGACGACACGAATTTTTACCAAAAATTCAATAGAATACAACACAATACAATTCAATACAACAATAGAACGCAACACAATACAATACAATAGAATACAATTTGGTAGCAATTCGTGTCGTCCTACATGAAGGGATGGCCCACTTTCACGCCCAAACGAAAATAACACCACATTAGGAAGCCCGCACATATCGTTTATGTGTCCTTGCGCACGACCACAATGCACTGCCAAAAAAACCGCTCCACTACACAAATTAGTACTGCCTTGCTCGCGCAGTCTCAGCGGATGGCGGGGAATGTTAGAATTCGTGCTTTAAACATAACAAGTACACTTGTTTGGGCCTATTAGCCAGGATGCCTTTAATACTTATGTATGAAGTGTAAGTTCAGTATTCGAAATCGCGGGTAATCAGTTTCTCTCCGTGAACCATATTTATGCTGGCGGCAATTACAATAACGACACGAATCCTCGTCTTCAAGCAGAAACAAATCACTCCTGTGCTACTGGAAATTATAGTGATTCCTCGAAGAGAAAACGTGACGAAAAGTTCATGACAGTTTAAAAATGAAACTGGGAACCTCTGGTTCACACAGTACTCTTTGTCCGCCATATACTTTTGTAAACATTGGACCCCATTAAATTCGACGTTTCAATCAAACGTCTAATTTAATTATTTGAGTCGGCCCAAATATAGGTATTAGATTCGTCACATGAGACGTTCGACGTTTGAACTGGGCCTTAGAAGCTTTAATATAAAATTACTAAAAATTTATGTTAAGAAGTTTTAAAAATATATAGAAATATATTAAGTTAAAAACCGACTAAATCTAAAATTCATTCTCCTCTTAGAAAAGACGTGTAACTGTATATGAATTTCTTAGTGTGTTTGGTGTTGAGTTCCACAACGTTTCTGCAATCTATATCCACGTTGGAGGTCGACTAAAGCGAGAGCCTGCGAATCGCGAGCCATGTTTTTGCGAGTCGCGAACCTCTTTTGCGAGCTTTTTCTTTATTTTTTCGGGAAAAAAATGTTTGGGAAAACATATTTATGGTAAAACATGTTATCCTCTTTGTTCGCCCGTCTACTGATCAGTAAATGCTAAAACGGTGTTTAAAACCAAACGTTTTAGGCCGTGTCCACACTTAGATCGATCGCGACCGGTCTACTTTTGATTCGATCTAAATTAGCACGGTTATATCCACACCCAATTTGAAGTTAGTTCAAGTCGATCGCGACCGGATTACCTGTCCACATTCGCCATTGCCTTTGAGCACACAGTTTTGGTCAGCGGAATTTTGAAGCAGAGTAACCATAGCGACGAAGTGAAGTAAAATGACGCTGACACTGGTATTAGAGAATTGCAACATTTTACAACGCATTACTCTATTGTTTCAATCTTATTTCGAGTTTGAGGAAAGCCAGAAAGAGGAGACGGGATATCTTGCAGCGAAGAAGAGACCTTCGAAACGGCGAATTAATGCGTAGTTGTACTGTGGCCTGCGCGCTTGAACTTGTCGATTTCATTCGTACGAAACACGGCTTAAAATATACTTTGTAATAACACATTAAACAAACTCTTGCAAAGAGAAAATAAAATAGTGAGAAAACACCTTATTACCATCGTTAAACTAGTTTCGTTTTTGAAAATACTAAAATATAAAAAAATCAATCGGATCAAACGAGTCTGTGTCACATCTTTGATGTCTCTAGCAGTTCTTGTTGATGAAGAAATAAAACTTCGAAGAAACTTTGTATAAAGATAAAACATGTTGGAGCTCTTGAAAATTGTCAAATTTAAGATCAACTCTTAATTTGATGTGAAAGTTTGCATTATATCAATATACTTTTTTCAATGTCTCTGTTTCACTTTCATTTGTGGTTTGATTTTGTCCATAACCAGTGTGAAAATTATCCGTATCAATCCAATTATTAGGCACATGAGAAAGGATCGGAATAGCTTTAATATATGCCTAGAAGTAGAACTTTTTCCAGCTTATATAATAAACATAGTTCATGTTTTAATAAGTGCTAAAGACGCGGCGCTCCAGGGGGCGCGATCCAATCGATGAGGACCATAAAAGGGCATATAGGTCTCTATATTTGCTATTTTGGCTGGAAATTGAAGGCTTGCAGAAAAAGGCTCGCGGCTCGCAAAAACAGGTTAGCAGGCTCGAAATTTAGCCAACCATCCACGTCGTTATGGACTTAATATCTAAAAAGTACATTAAATTAAAAACCGGCTAAATCTAATTTTCTTATTCTCCTCTAAAAGTAGCAAACTGTCAGGATTTATTAGTACTTTCTGTGTTGAGTTCTACAACTTTGTTGCACCATATCTCCACGATTTTTAAGCCATACGTGGTAGAGTTCACCTTTGGCAGTTATTAGAATGCATGGCTCTACCTCTTATATTTGTAGACAGTGTTTCTTAGTGGTATTAAATCCTTCATACTTTCAAGTACGTTTTCATAATTAAGTGTTCTAATAAGTCTTTGATTCATTAATGTTGTGAGACCTGATAGGGGGCTTGCACTAAGAATCGGCCATGTTGGAGGTCAAACAAACCTGGTTGACATGGGTTATGGTATCCTTTATGGGTCAATAAAGAAATGGCAAACGTGCAGCGTGCGTCCATCGAGTTATGGACGAGGTGGGCGCACGCGGGAGGTTGCTAAGCACGAAAACGGCGTTAGAGTCGCTCGAGGCAAAGCCGAGAGCGACTCTAGCTTCTTGAATGCTTAGGCAACCTCCCATGTGCTTCCATAACTCCATGGACGCACAACTGTGACGTTCACCATTTCTTTTATAATATAACCACGACAATTAAAGAGCAAATAATGTTTTTATTGGTGATGAAATATAAATTCTCAATACATGAAGCGCGCGAAAAATAACTCATAAATTAAGCTGAGCGCTGGCGCGACTGTTGATGTTCCAGTGCAAAAACAAGCCTTTCATTGATCTCTACTCAACGAAATGTTTATTCAAACCTTGGTTTTAAGGAACAGAGAAGATCAAGCCTGCTAAAAAGTTCTCGAACTGCAAGAGAAAGACATTTATTCAGTCCTTTTGTTGGAAGCAATCGCTTTGGTAAAGCAAAAATTAAGAAAAGGGTCCATTCGTCTGTTGAAAACTGAATCGCTATCGGCGGAATTAAAAACGATATGCACAACTATACAAAATCATTGGAGTAATCGTCTGAAACAGAGGTTTGGAATTCGTTATTTTTTTCTATGGATTGGAGTGAACTGTCGCCTGAATCTCCTGGTTTTGGCTTGTTGCTGTTGCCATTTGTGCCAGTACGGGGTATTCTTCTGACAAGTGAACCAAGTAAGTTTGTTTTTGTTCTCTAAAATTTTAAGTTTAACTCTTTACCGTCCGAGCCTGTAAATAGGAGACGCATGAGTCCGTTACTAGAAAAATTATTGCATCACGTCTAGACATGCTGGAAAGACGATGTTGCGATATTATGCGAAGGGATGTATGGCTTCAAAGTCAGAGCTATAACAGGGATCGCTCTACTCTTTCACTATGGAGAAAAGCCCATTTGTTTTGGCGATTGTTTCGTTTCTTCGATTTTCACGAATTTCGAGGTGCTGAAAATCGGCTCAAAAAAACCTTCCCATTCGCACTTGAAATCAAGAGCAAACACAAAATAACCACTCAGTCGTTACAGTACCTTGTTTAGTCTTTCCAACCAGCAGGTTTGTTTTCACAAAACACACCAAGCGACGGTGAACCACGCCGATGTTTGCATTGCATTTCACTCGACCACATTTTCCTGCTCCCACCTCCGATTGCATGCTGGGTAATGGACAAAAAATCCACAAGGGGTCTCCCCCTCTGGGACTCCCTACAGCCAAGAGCGGTGATTTGGACTCAAGCCAAAAACACATCCTAATAGGTTGAGCAGGGGTAAAAGAATGCCAACTGCAGGATTTCAAGGATTTCATTGAAGAATTTTTTCCCGTGTCTGAAAGCACAAACACAACGGAAAAACCCTGTGAAATCCCCTCACAAGGCCTACTAAAAGCAAACCAAGTAATTTTCAGCCGTCCTCAGACTTAATGATGTCCTCAAGCTCTCTGACAGTGGCATTTTTCTCCAAAATTAGAGCACATTTCATTGGTTACTCTACCGAAGCAGCCATACCTACCGTCAACGAGTGAACAGAATTATCCCAAATGGCATTGTGGGAAACGTTTGAGCCCTCGGCTTAAAAAGTCAGCAGTATTTAACTGCCCCGGGCTAGCCAAACTTTAACTGAGGGGGAGGGTTGAGTTAGCACTCAGGATTTCACCAATTGAGCTCACACACGATCGGACGACAAAGAGTTAATCACTTTCACATCCAAAAGTGGCAATAGAAATATTTCGTTGTAAAATGAATTCGAACTCACTAAATGTGGAGCTTATTCATTATTCTGTAGTTTGCATCAATATCAGGACACTAGATAGAGAACGTTTTAATGAGGTATATTCGTTTCACTGTGTACACCTCTGGCTCTTATGCGGTTTTCGACTCCACGAGCGACTGATATAAATTTATAGTTTCAAAAAATGCTGCTCCTTTACCGTCCTCTAAACATCGAGATTGTACAGTTCATCATCTTTTTTGTCCGTCCTTTCTGAATGTTTCAGGATCCAAAACTCAGTGAAAAAGCTCGTAAATCTTGTTCGTCGTTCGTACAGATTTGCAAGCCATCTCAACGCTTCCTTTTCTGTTGGCTCGGAAAAATAAATGAAGCTCAAAATTTGCCAAGACAGGCGCTGAACAAAATTCCCTGGTCACTTGGACTAGAGTTTTTCTCTAATTGTCCTGTAAAATACAGTGTAGCTTTTCGTGGGAATAAAAAAGAAATAAATGGTGCAATCGTGAACAAAATCCGACGTGAGCGAGCAACCCATGGGCAAATGGTCCACGGCTATTAGCCAATCAGAGCGCTTGGTTTATCATTGTTATGTTGTAAGAAAGGTTTATAACATCTGCTTTTATCTCGTAGTGTTTAAAAAGAACTTAAACCCACTAACCGAGTCATTAGAGAGTTGTAACATGACTATGAAGAGCATCTATGAGCACGGGATCATTGGATGTATTACGCCAGTTGGTTTCTATAGTTTCGCCTGTTGGTCCACGGCTATTAGCCAATCAGAGCGCTAACCTTGGTTTATCATTGTTATGTTGTAAGAAAGGTTATAACATCCGCTTTTATCTCATAGTGTTTAAAAGAACTTAAACCCACTAACCGAGTCATTAGAGAGTAGTAACTATGAAGAGCATCTATGAGCACGGGATCATTCGAAGTATTACGCCAGTTGGTTTCGCTCGTAGGGCGTGCACACTTAGCGCTACAGCTTACCACTTTACATCACATTCTTTACAGTTACTAGTGCTACGCGGCAAACATGATTTCATATCATAACTACATATACATATATAATCGCCGTGACCCCATAAAACGCACCAATACCCACGATTGCTCTCATCTGACTTGATAGCTCAGTTGGTAGAGCGCCAGACATGCAACCTGGAGATCGTTGGGTTCGAGTCCCACTTGGGTCAGATATTTTTTCTCTTTCCCTCGTAGGGCGTTCACACTTAGCACTATACAGCTTACCACTTTACATCGGTTTCTATAAGAGTCAATTCCAATGGCTACAGCTTCAGGCAATTAACGGTAACTTTCTCATGAAAATGTCGTCCTATCGTTTTACTGAAAACCTTTCGAGCTATATTATTCTCCCAGCTATATGCATCAGTTCGAATGCGATGAAATGAGACTACCGGCGGTCATGCCGTAATAGCTATAAAACGGGCAGGAGTGTTTTATAATGTGATACAAACTCGAGGGCGCAGCCCGATAAAAACCGACCAAAATAATAATTATGCGCCATTATTGGCCAAACACTGCAAGTTATAAGTAACATAATCAAAGGAACGTGAAGTAAACATTTTAGAGTATGTCGAACGCGGGGCAAATCCAGCGAATAAAATTTCAATATATATCATAGCATCTCTCGTATTATCAGTTTAATTTTTTCAGTATTCGCACCAGTCCCTTTCACTAATGATTCTGCCCAGTCCACGTAACTAACGTCTCTTGCTTCATCCGCATCATGGCTGAAAACTAACCCGATCAAGTTACTGCGGCAGTCGGAGTTCAAGCTGTTCATGCCTTGTTGGACCCGGCTACACCTGGCCCCGATCCTCTGGCTCAGTTGGATGTATTTATTTATTTTCTTATTTGTTAGTCTTTACTCCGTTTGATTCCTCGCGCCGAGCATGTCTGTGTCCCTAACCATTTTCCTTAGTATTTTTTTTGTCTTTCGTTTAATTCATCGGTACAGCCGGTTCTCTTCGCCCTTGTCGCTCGTTAGCCTTAGACCACTTCGGTAGTTCGCTTTCCTTAGTACCCTTGCATAGTATTCGTGTGTTGTGCTATAGCATCCCTTGCTTTTCTTCCATTTTCTTTTCGGTGTGTTTACTATACGATATCCTTTCACGTGTAGTAGTTGTTCTTCCCCTCCCCTCACTTCGGAATCTGTCGGGCCTTATAGACTATACCTTTGAAATCTTTGTTTAAAGCTGTGTAGCCATGGACCTCAGCAGACGATATATACCTTAGCCAATATATTATAACTGTGCAGTTGAGGTCTCAGCAGACAAAGTAGTTGGAATCTATGTGACAGGACTGTACAGCTAATTCATGTGTTCAGGCTGTGCAGCGAGGGTTTGTGCAGACAATATTTATTCAAGTTTATGTATTAGATCTGCGTAGCCGAAGGTCTGAGTAGACAGCTGTTATTCAAGTCTGTGTATTAGGACTGTGCAGCCGATGTCACTTCAAGTTTGTCTATTAGAGCTATACAGTTATGGTCTGAGCAGATAATGTTTATTGAAGTCGTTGTTTTAGGATCTCAATCATGTTAATACGTGGTTATGCTTAATATATGATAATTAGATGCTAAATATGCATATCACTCGTTACTCGGAAATTTCTTCAGCAAGAATAACTAAATTCGGTAGTAGGATGCAACTTGATGCCTGGAAAACATTTCAATGTTTAGTTGACATGGTAACAAAACTTAATTCTATATTTCACGAAATGGGGTACATAAAACCTTTGAAAGTTTATCACAAATTCCCAATAATCAGACCAATCCGCAACTTTATGTGCCGGAATAGTGGACCTTGAATCACGTGACCGTGGGAACTGTTACCATAGCAACATATTTCCTTTATTATACCAGGTGAACGGTTAGGTGGACAACCATTCCGGGCAGAAATAAATGTCGTCGTGGACATACTTCAAGAATGCATAGAAATACTGCAGGAAAAAAAATCATTCCAACCACTCCATTTTCACTAAAACTCTCACATGTTAGACATTAAGGAGCACCCTTATCATCGGTTTCCATGGTAACCAAACATTCAGATATTTCAAGGACCATGATATCAACATGCCTGACACTTTTTGTTTGCATGGTGCGTTTAACAAACGAGAAATGATGAAAACACTGTTTTCCTGAACATCAGCCTCTGACCTGGTACAAGAGACCATCACTTAAGAGAACTGATCTCCGTACCCTATGATAGTCTGCGCCAATCTATTTTTAGCTCAGTGGACGTCACGATGCTATTTTAAGATTTTTTCCAGCTCCTTACGGATTTTCATCGCTCCATCTCATGAATTCAACCTTGATTTCAACAAAGAAAGAGAGGCGATGGATGCGAAGCTTCAAAACTCTGAATTTTGGCTCTGAATTATGTGTTGCTCCATAAACTTACTACCCGGACTGGTATGGGACAGATATGACCTAATCTGACTTGAAGAGAAAATGAACTTTGAATTTAATTAATATAAGCTATGGAGTGTAATTTGAAAACCCGTTAAAAATATTGCCGTTTGGATTTGACTGGGAAACTGTAGGCTGTATTAAGCCAGACCCGTAAGAAATTCGGATGTGACCTGGAAGCCGTGAAAAGAAACTAGAGTGACCTGAATTTCGTGAAACTATCAAAGGAAATGAAGCCGTATTCCATTCAGTTTGTAGCCGGATCGGCGAGCATGGAAAGTCTTCAAAAAAATTGAATAAATTAACAATCCGGTATCGTTGTTATTGAAACTTCGCTCACCTTATAAATACTCGTTCCCTATAGTTCATATTCACGTATAGCTAGATAACATACCTAGGGAACTGACCGGATTATTTGCTCTTTCATCAGGCTAATAATTTTAGAAACGTTCAGTTTATAGCAAGCAAGCACGCATCGACTTCTGACTACAATTTTGCGAAAATATAAATCCAGTTAATCTGAAACAGACTGAGTTTGGAATTATCGCTTACAATTCGCTAAAGAAATTAAAAATAGAACCTATAATATCGTAAATAATCGGACATGCTTTTGCAACACCGTAATCAATATGAATCTGTAGAGTAACTGTCGTGAAAGTAGAACATTGTGAATGCTTTGGTTACTGAGTAAAACACAATGCATTACTGATTCTGCTCTCGCCGCCCACCGGGCCATTCGGACACGTGACACCCACAACCAATCGGATAGAGTGGTAAAAATAGTCGAACTAATTTATGCAAGCTAAAAATAAATCGGCGCAGACTATCATGGGGAGAGAGGCTAGTATGGCGGATCGGTTCTCTTAGGTGATGGTCTCTTGCCTGGTATTAACATACTTGAAATTGCAGCTCAGGGTCTGATAAGATGATTTTATTAGTCGTAAATGTGGTTTTGTTCTCTCCTTACAGGTTTTTGCTATCTCGCCCTTCACCCTTGTTTTACACAGCCTTGACTCAAGGTTTGAACATGAAAACGAGGCTACACCTATTTTGTTGAATAGAGTCACTTGAATTTGCTCAAATCCAAGAACAATCATGGTTATAACTAATCTCAGCGTTTTTAGTCGTTCTAATATAAACATTTTCTGAAAATGTCTATCACGTGATCGATTAATCTAAAAACACTGTATATTTTAAGTAACGATTTTGTATTTATCTGACTACACTTGTACTTGACTTTAAAGATCAGATCGGAATGGTTGACCCTGACAGACTGTTAAGGCTGTCTTTCCTTTTGCATGGTGGCTTCATGGTTATTTCCGTTTCATCTTTCATGTTCGAATTCTTGTTTACTCCGCCGGCTATTCAATTGTTACTTATGTGGGCAACTGTCCTTACCGTGTTCAGAATGCTGGTATCTTTCGGTTAAAGCGCTTAATGCCGTATATTCCCTTGGAACTTATAGGATTTCGGATTATACGGTACTTCAACTCCCCGCTCGTCTTCGAATTTCCTGTGTGAGACTCGTAACGCATCGTTGTGCCTTCCACATGCAGACGACCCATTGCCGGTACCCAGTTCCCCTAAGCCTTTAAGGCGACAACACTCTTTATTCACATGCATCATCGTTTTTTATTTCTTAGGATGAGCTTCGTATTTCTTGGCATGACTCATGTTTCATGAACTATGTCAAACACGAATTGGAGTTTTTCATCAGGGGTTCCAAATATTGAGAAAACAAATGAAACCCGAGAGGCGTAGCCTCGAGGGTTTTATTGTTTTCGAAATATTTGGAATCCCCTGATGAAAGACGAACAATGAGTGTTTGACATGTCTTCTCGTGCGAATGCAAAATCGACAATTTACATATGTTTATTTTCTAGCGTTTCGCATCATTTCAGCTAAAAAGGACCAATTCATATCTCTGGTTGAGTCTATATATTGTCATGCGACCGTATCTCCCTGACTTCCCTACAGAAACTTTCAGGGAAGTGCCTTTCGATGTCGATGGCGGTCCCAGGCGCTCGATTCTTCGCAAACCAGATTAACATGGCCACCTCAAAGCCTGTCGCCAACGCTCAGATGATTCCTCGTTATGGCTCGTTATGGCCCGTTAAGGCCCGTTATGTGAAGATAACCAGCACTGGCTTTTCCTCAAGTTCTCCCCTTGCGGGCAGAGCAACACCGCTAATAAAAGCTGTATACCGATTCCTTGTGCTTCGCTTGGGTGAGGTCTTAAGCCCTGACCAGATCTCTGTTGTCACCGCGGACTACTGGCCCAACTCCTCACTATCATCTGGCATTGCCCTCGCCTATGCTCTCTCAGCCTTAGTCCACAAAATCACGGACTCGCGTGTTGATGTTTATGTCGATAATTCAGCCCTAATCCGCGCTTGGAACAAGCAATGCGCCAGGTTTCTCTCCGTCTCTGCTTCGCTCAAGGCAATGTTTAAGGTAACAGCTATAGCTACCAATTGCATTCTTAATCTTGTATATGACTTTTAGCTGTTTATTTCGCAGATTTGCCCTCTATAGATCTCGTTCCCTCTCGTTAGCGGATGCAACATTGTCCGGCGACGCTTGCCTCCTGGTTCAGACGGCCTTTGGTGGAGCGTTGGGACACTCTGTTGACCTCATGGCCCTTCCATCTAACGCCATGTAACACCCCTCTGGTAAGGCGCTCCTATTCTTCTCCACATATTTAACGCCGGACTGCGTTAAAGTAATAATTTTGGTCAGCTTTCGCACCCCTACCCAGCGCAGGTGTTCGCTAACCTCTACGTGTTCCTGCCCATCTGCCTTGCTCTTAATCTCTTCCGCTTCTTGCGACCCGCTGCTGACCTCCTTCATCAACATGGTGCCGGGTATCCAATCGCGTCACTTCTGGTGTCCTATCCTGCACCATATTGCCATACTATTCTCCGCTTCACGTGTAAATGTGAAACGGGAAGTGTCCTAGCCTCTAGCTCGTTCAATTATTAGAACTTTCAAAATATTACTCAGTACCTATATATCACGTATAGCACGAGCAGTTCATGCGATTTCCTCTCTATATAATCATCATAATTTGCGCCAAATTAATGTGTGTCATGAAGGCGTTTTGATGGTGTAATCTGTTTTTCACTAACGTTTATTAAAGGGTCAATTTCACTATAAAAGGAGGAACACCTTATGACGTAACAAAACATCATCATAATGACATCACAAACGTCATCATTTTAAATAACACATAAAACATGTAGTTTCATTTTGTTACCAATTAACTCACCAACATTTCTTCAAATTCAGACTATAAGTAAAGAGATGGTGTTAATTCCAATTATTTGGTTACGCTCAACGGTACCGCTTTTGGCGATCTTTATGCCTGCCGTGGTTATGACAAACCTCTCACGACATAACCACATTCTTATTAAGGCCACGTTGACTGCTCTGTGATCGTATTTTATATTCCCAGGACTGGTTATTACAAACCTCTCACGACATAACCACATTCTTGTTAAGGCCACATTGACTGCTCTGTGATCGTATTTTATATTCCCAGGACTGGTTATGACAAACCTCTCACGACATAACCACATTCTTGTTAAGGCCACATTGACTGCTCTGTGATCGTATTTTATATTCCCAGGACTGGTTATGACAAACCTCTCACGACATAACCACATTCTTGTTAAGGCCACATTGACTGCTCTGTGATCGTATTTTATATTCCCAGGACACAAATTGTTTCCTGGACAAACATTGATTTCAAATGAGTCATTATCCCATTTCCACCCACATGTGTTGCTTTGAAGAAACGCCCATATGCATATCACGCTTACGGAATGTCTTTTTTGGAGCTTCTTAATCTTCTACCCCAACAATTACGGTCTGCATTAGCTAACCAGCGCCGTTTCTGTCACTATTTCTGTTTTATTGGTAATTAACGGCGATTTCAAATGGCTGCAAAGCACACGTTAAGAAATTACCCTGAAAAGAAAATGATACTGTCCATCTTTCCTCTTTTGGATCTATGAGATTCATGCCATGTTATAGCGCTGTTCAAGCATTAATAGTGTCCCTGTTTACTTCATTTGTTCGTTTATTATAACAACTTACTTTTTTGGAGAAATACAGTATTTGCAGTATTTTAAACTCTAGGGATAAGACATTATGGAACAGAATCTCTCAAAATCATACTGCCCTTGACGATCTGTTTCCACCACAGAGATCCAGACAACTCCGTGATAGAGGGCATAACTATATCTTGCCTTGTGTAAAAACTGAGAGATTCAAGTCCGCTTTTATTAATAGATGTCTTTTAACTTTGTCAAAACATAATTGACTGTTATTAGATTCATATTTTTTTTATATTTATATATATATTTGTTTTTTTCTTTTACATATTTTTTGCAAATATTGCACGTTTGATGTGGTATATTGGTTAATAAATACTATTATTATTATTAGTAGTAGTAGTATTATTAGTATTACTTGAACCATCCTTCTGTGCTATCACGGTTGTTATCAACACCAAACATAGTGTCGTGATGAACCAGTTACGCCACCTCATGTTTCTGAGCAGGTTCTATGAAAATAGGAAACATAGATTTCATTCGTTTTATTTTCTTACGAGGACGAGAAGCAACGTGCATATAAAAGTCAACATTTCTTGACTGATATTGGGAAAGCTTCACTGAAACGTCTTCCCCAACAAATAAATAGCTCGTTGGAATTCCAACATCCTTTTCTCTTTCTCAAATGCTCATTTCACTTCCAGTTAACAAGCACCTTATTATTGACTTGAATTATCATGAGTGTTTTTAACAGCATGCATTTTATTGTATAGTTATATTGTATTTTGTACACTGTTTAGTGCCGTTGTATTAGACTCTGGTTTCTAAAATTCACTAAAGCTTGACAGCACATTTTCAGCTGATTTCACATACTCGCAATTTGCACACCAGAGCCCGGTTGTTCAAAGCAACGTTAAGCGCTAACCCGGGCTTAAATTTTACAGATTACAATTACCGATTTAGTGCTAACCTAGGGCTAAAATTAACCTTGCTTTGAACAACCCGGCCCAGGCCATTAGCACTTTGTATTCTACTGGGCGGGAGTTTAGAACGTTCTTCAAAAAAAAAAGCTTGACAAACTGTTAACGAAACACAACCAGTAAAGTCATATGAGAAACTGATCAGTTTCCCACGACAATGGCTAGCGACAACGTTTCGTTCTACTCAGAACACAAACTCCCAACATCTTCCAGTCTTAGCTTTTCAATTTGTAGTTACTGCGAACTGTGCTTTTTTTTACCTAAGTATATACAGATACATGTACAAAGTTCTTCCAGTTTGTTTTGTAGCAAACAGCAGTCAGTTAATGTTCAGTAATTGAGATTGATGACAATATTATTTACCACTCCAGACGAAAATATTAGCAAAGAAAAAAACTGCAGAATTAAGATCGTACATGTTTATTCTGCATTTGGTGGCCGTCGATTTTTTTTATCCGAGATCAATGACAAAACACAAACACAAAATGAAATATGAACGTTTACAAAGGAATTACAGTTAATCCTTATTCTTCTCAAGACTAAATATTTATCTTTGAAGTAAACATAAGATGCTAGAAAGCACAGTAGCGTTAGTTTTAAAGTCGTGATGGGGAAACTGTCATTTTAAAGGTCTGTACGAAATAATAAAGAAAGGTGTTACCTACGAAAAACAATTTTCGATTTCCAGCTTCCCATTGGTTGACATTCACAAAAGCAAAAATAACAAAAAACGTTTTATTTCGTACCTCTAAATATTGAATACACAAAGGGCAAATTGCCAACAATGCATTTAGAGGTGACAGCATTTAGCTGGTTAGAAGGATTGACGCTTAAATAAAGTCCCTTACCTACTTCTTGATTCTGGGAGTAGAACCAGGCGCCGTACACGTCTATCAGATCACCTTAGTAGCAAAGGTAATAACAGACTCTGTAAATAGTAATGAATTTTAGAATCAGTTTAGTAATGAGTTTTAGTCTGTTAGGAAATAAAACATATTATTAATCATTATTTTATCATTTTTATTTCAACATATTTCTTTAATATAATTGTTCAAGGACACGATCGCTAATCAATAAAGCTCTTGTAAAACAATACAACAATTTATGGTAATTTAGATTATCAGGAAGAGGGACCAACAATACTATTGGTAAATAAGTGATTCAGTTAAGTGTAAATCGAAGATAATAATCCAAGTGATATGGTGCATGAGAAAGAAACATCAGAATTACCTATTTTAATTATATAGACGGATAAATGAGAGAATACAATACTTATTTAAAAGTGACTTGTGGCAATAATAACGCAGTGAAATTAGTATTAAAAAAATGTCTTCGCACTACGAAATATACTCGCTAGTAATTGACCATGTAGTATTTAATAATAAGGTAGCATCTGAAGTAGATAGAGAACTGCTAGGAGCATCATCTTTAATTCGTAGCAATTCATCATCGAAATAAATCCATTTTCTAAGGTCTTTAACTGTTGCAAGGGTAAGGTTTTCAAGCTTTCCATTTCCCCCGGCTAAGTTAGTGAATCACATAGCCCCTATATTTACTTATATACGACTGAATTAGAGCTCATGAAATGTTTCTAATTCAAGAAAAGCCAAAATAATATATAAAATTTTATGTTTTTCCTCTCAACGCGAAAATAACATCAATATCACCTGCTATTCTTCTCTATAGTTTTTGTATTAAAATACGTTCAACCAGAATGCGAAAGAGACATAAGATAAAAAGGATAATATAATAACTTACTTAGTATTCGACAGCAAAAAGCCTTCCAAGTGTTGATAGCTGCGTATGTCTCCTCTAGCGTAAATAAATTCAGAGCAAGGTCTCTCTTTGTATTTGGAAGAGAATATTCATGTAGGAACTTCCCTGTTCGAAATATGATAACCGTGGTCACGTACGTGTTGTGCAGAAGCTGAGAACAGATGGCAAACGTATTGAAAACGTTGGTGCATATTCCCTAAAACTACTTCGTTACAAAGCAATAATAAAAATAAGTTATCTTATATTCCTATAACCGGGTTTGGTCGCCATTTTTTTAAGAAAAAAACCTTATATCTAACATGCAGTGGTTCCCCTAATGTGAAACATTCAGTGTACTTCGATTTTTGTCTACTAGGAGTGAGCTGTAAACATGACAAAAATAATCAGGAAATATAGAAAATATTGACATCCAAAAGCAAATGCAACTCCTACGTAGACCTTCAGAGCTTAAGGTCTCGATAAAGGTTGGACGTGTCATTTCGGAAAAACTCTCTTGCAACGTCGTAATTAAAGCGACATAGTCGTACTATATACCGTTTTAAAGGTCTTGAATTGAAGAAAGTATATATTTAATCCATTACGAGCAAAATTTAAAAACGTAAATGTTGTATATATTTCTACGCGAAATGACTCCGTCCGCCAGAAGGAGTTCACCCTTCAGGCTTTGAAATATTTTTTTTCTTAATTAGCCCTTTCGAATCCCAACTAAATTGACTCAAATACTGTGTCGGGCATTTTTGATATATTGCGTATTACAGATTTTATCCCTTTTCAAAGTTGAAAAAGTAGTTTTTCATCCCATTTTTATACAAACTAGGTCATAAAACCTGAAAGAAAAAATCTTTCAAAATTCCCCGACATAGTATTTGAGAAACAGCTGTTTTCTAAGACTCGTGAAAAATTTAGGAAACTTGGACAAAACGCTAAAAGGCTGGACTTCAACAAAGTTCTGTTTTTGGCCGAAAAAAAGAGCCGAGAAACAGCCTGATAAAGGTTTTCGATTCATTTCACGGTTGACTAAGAAGTGCCGCCTCCAAGGGTAATCTCATTAACATTAGCCAATCAGAGCGATTCATATTGTGTTCAGTCTCGGCCGATTACAAAGTTCAGTCAGACGAGCCGCAGAACAGAGAAAGCTACATAGTTCACCGATGCTCGATACTTCTACAGAAACTAGTTAGCTATAGTATCGATTCCAGCTTAATTTCAAGAAGAAACACTCTTTTAGGAGTACAGAAAAATGGCACCACCGTAAGCAAACAATTAATATCATGCAGGGAAAACCACCGAAGCGCAGCTCGATCCACACCATGTACACAGTAGACTGTTTGTCATTCTAAAAAAATTCATCGCGCTGAAACAAACCGGCAAACCTTAGCTTCCTGCATTGAATTCTCTTTAAATTTTTAGCCGATTGAAGATAACAAAACTTTATTGCTTCATTCTTTGTGGACTTTCAGTCTTCGATGATTCTAATTTCTTGGAACTTGAGTATAATCCCTCCAGCTATTCTTTGTCCTAATTTGAACTTTACACCCGCTTCCAAATTTACTCACAAACTAAATTGTGTTGTGTTTTTGTCTTCTCCTTTTTTTAATACGGCACCAAGAAATATCTACTTTTACACTTTTGGGCATTGCACTATAAACGTAGGAAATCTTTACGAACGAAAAGTAGCACAGAAAATCACAGAATAGCGAGAATGAAATAACATGCCCGGTGAATGACAGCAGCTGTCAATCATTTTTCGCGCCTTTTTTAGCTGGAAATCAGAAAGTCGCATTTTCAAGACTTTAAATAATTTCTTTGAGTTTGAGTTTTTTTGTGATGCTAGATTAGGGCTTTTAGATTTAGAATTTGCGAAAAAACGCATTTTCGAAACTTTTCCATTTTGAACCTTTATCGAGACCTTAAGCATAGTTTTTCATTCCGTCTGAGTTCCATGTGCATCGAAAATTTGAAATGAAAAGAACTTTTGATCTATATTTTACAGCAAAGAAAACTGGCAATTACAATGTTCAAATACAAAATTATTAAACAGTTCAGAAATTCATGTTACAATGAATAATTCATGTACAGAAAAACTAGTGTGCATCGGCGGGGAAGATAAACACTGGTATTATATATTAACTATAGTAACTATCGACTGATCACGGGATGCCTACTGCAGCCGTGGGAGCGAGTTATAACTGAGTCATACGTTTTTAGCGCTAGTCCTTCGTTTCCAGAACATTTTTTCACTCTGATGAAGGGATTATTCCCATGGCGAAATAAAAGTGGCTCTTAGTTGATAATATCAGAAATTAATGGACTTACATGCTCTTTTTGGGTTCCGAGGTTTCTAATAAAATATCTACAGTGTTATGGTAAATTCTCTTAACGTTTAGTATGAAAAGCAGCATTAACAGATTGCGTTTTCACGACAACCTTGTATTTTGCTTGGCAAATTAACAATAATTAACAATGGATAGATATGTCGGTGCGTGTGTATAGGTGTGGCTATGTGCGCTAATAGATGTGGCTAGGTGTGCTAGTAGGTGTGGGTAGAATTGTGGCATTGTTTTTTTTTGCTAGGTGTGATAGTTATGACTAGGTGTATTAGTACGTGTGGATAGGTGTGCTACTTGTGGATTAAGGTGGCTTAGTGGGTGTGGCTTGTGGTGGTAGGTGTGGCTACCTATGGTACTAGTTATGGCTAGATGTGCTAGTAGTTCAGGGGAAGTGTTCTACCTGATGTGCTTAGGTTTGCCTTTCTGTTATACTAGGTGCGTAATGGTGTACTTATATTTGGTAGTATGTTTGGCTATCTCTGCTGGTAGTTGTAGCTAGGGGTGATAGTAGTTGTTGCCAAGTGTTCTATAAGGTGTGGCATGGTATTACTGGGTGTGGCTAGGTGACCTAATAGGTGCAGGTTGCAATACTAGTGGGTGTTGCTAGATGTCCTAGTAGTTTTAGATAGGTGTATTTCTGGGTGTGGGTACCTAGTTCGTCTGCATTGGTGTCTATTTAGGTGTGGCTTGGATTACTAGTGGGTGTGGATAAGAGTGATTTTAGGTACGCCTGAACACGTAGCCACACTCACTAACACTCCTAGTAACAAATACTAGGATACCTCGCCACACCCGTTAACACGACTAGCTACTCACAAAATCACACCTAGCCACACCCTCAGATAAAAATAGATAAAATAACACCTAGACATACTCTGCCACACCCACTAGCTCGGCTAACAAACTAGTCACACCCACTAGGATGACTACAATACCTATTCACACCAAGTTACACACCCAGCCACAAGTACTAGCACACCTAGCCACACCCAGTAACATCCCCAACTAGTGCAGCTTGCCACAACCACTAACACACCCAGCCACACCAAAAAAGATACCTTGCCACACCTACCAGTAGGTAGCCACGACTACCACACCAAGCTATGCCAACATTACACACCTAGCCATAGGTATCACACCTAGCCACATCCACTAAAACACCTAGCCACAGGTAGCACATCTGACAAGACGCACAAACATATCTAGCCACTCAGGGGCATTAAGGTATGGGTCTCAAACTATTCTCAAACTATTTTTCGAAGAAAACTGAGGCTATATGGCACCGTGTTATAAATATTATTTAATTACCCCCAGCCCGGCTCTTATTTAATCATTGGTAGGTAACAGGTGTGGTTGAACGCATACTACATGTTAACCACTACGTTTAGTAATTCTGTATAAGAAAGATATATTCGATATATTTTAACATTTCCTCTAAGAATTTCGAAAGCAACCTCAATCAATATATTGAGTACATAGAAAGGACTACAAAAACGACAGTCGTCAGACATGACATGTTTTTTTAACCGCGTCTTACCGATGAAGGTTGTAAAAATTGGCCTCTTTTGCTGTCGTTTTTATTAAGTCCAGTGTCATGCCTTATTTGCCATCTGGTTTTCTATCCGCTTCAAAACACCTCCGTAACAATATTTTGTTATCTTTCGAAAGCCTTTTGCCTTCTGTTTATGGAATTTCATATATCATTTCATAGGATTTTCTTTTTCTGAAGACATGTTAAGACCTAGTTAGTGCTCTGTGAACGATTACTACTCGACTCATGTGCTAGCGCTTTTAATAGATGCATTAAGAAACGAACTCCGTTAGGGAACTAATGAACGACATTGAACCTAACTTTCTTTGCTTTCTTTTGTTGCATTAAGAGTAATAGACTGTAGTAGACTACTGATGTGGTGTCAGTTATTTTAAATGTGCTGAATACTCTGTATACATCAAGTCACAATTGCAATCCATAGAACATTGAACATGCTATTGGCAGTAAAAGCTTCAAAAATATTTATAACCCTGTTTATATTTTGTTTTGTACTAAACAGCTACTAGTTTCTCGATTTTGGGGCTACGTATCGGTTAGATAGCAAGGCATAGTTTAGAAACATTTTAATTTGAAGTAACAGGAGGAAAAGGGATTATAGCAATCGGGTACCAAAATAATAATAAACGGTTCATAAAATACGAAATAAAACTGTTTTCCAACCACTTTAGCTGGCCAGTATTTATATCTCAACAGACGGTTTGCCAATGATATCTAACGAAGACCCTATCTCCCATTCGAAATAACCAATATACATTTTACTTTAGCAATGGAATATAAAGAGTTGCAATAAGAAAGCGACAAAAGTAATTCCATGTGGTAGTAAGAATACTCTTACCTCTTTGCCTTTCAATTTCAACAACAAAACAAGCTTGAGATGAAAATTAACAATCGATTAGAAACCAATTCGACTCTGGAATCTGGGGGGTGGTGGAGGGGTAGGGTACTCCATATATAAGCTATACGGGTATGTGCCGCCCCAAAGGGTATGGTTCTCGAGATGTTTTAGTCTGAAATAGGTTTATAAATTTTGCCTTTTTAGTCTGGAATAGGATATGAATTTGACATGAAGTATGAAACCGCACATGTTCATCAAAGTTGACGTATGCTGTCAAATGTTTTTGTCCTTAAAGTGAAATATGGCGGACAAGGGTACCTCTGAAAATTACTTTGAAAACAAATTAAAGGAGCAGCAAAATAAAACTTAGATAAACTGCTTATTCTGCGACGATTTACAGACCGAGTTTCTTAAATAATTAGCTTACTTGTTTACTCTAAATACTAATAGTCGACAACGAGCAAGGATTGTGCACGTGACGCCTCAAGTCAACTGTCAAGTCAATAGAAGCATCGAGATTATAACCTAATTGTTGTCCAATCACATTGCTAGTTTCCCCGAATTTATAACCACTTGTCAGTTCCTTAATTATAGTTTTTCTGTTTATGCTAATAACTGGTTCATCAATTCGGGTGAGTCTGTTAAAATATAAGTAATATTAAATATTGATTAACAATAACTTCAGATAATTAACATGGAGCTAATAGAGTCCCATGGAGAAAAGACCCTTCAATAAATGAATATCTCAGGATAGGTTTATCTTTTATTATGTTTAAGCAGCTAAACTTTCATTTCATGGCTGAGTAGCACATAGTAACATATGCACACAAGGAACTTAGACCAGGTGCTTATGTGGGGTAAAAATCGTTAGCTAAGTATAAGTGTAAAACCTCCAATAGTTTATTATTCTTTTTTTTTGTCAATAGCACATGCACTAAACTACATTGTACTTGGTTGGATATCATAGAGAATCTATATTTCAGTTAGAAACCTTCAAAATGATCTTCATAATTATGTGTATTTTTTACTAAAACAAGACGCCCGTTGGGCATTATACTCGGGCCACCTAGAAATAGGTTAATTAATACATGGAGGTCTAACATATTTTTGTGTCATACATCCTCCTCCGCTAGCACAAACCATGTACAGTAATTGATTCACTACTCCGAGTAGTGATGGAACCTCTCGAGACCTGTATTCTGATTGCACCCATAATACTATACTTCTATGGTTTTTGTACTGCACTTTCTAATGGTTAGGTTGTATTCTATTGTTGCGTATGCCAATACTATAGCTTGTTTCGAGAAGTTCCACCCAACCCCTTTCCTGCCGCCGAGAGAAACCTCTGCCCACGAAACGATTACATGCGCCACGGTATCTTGATTGCCATTAGCCGAGAAAAACGAGACGGTAAACATTGTAGCTTCCCAGTTGTAGATTTCAGATTGTCCATTTCCTATTGTTAACGGCAAGAGAAGGCGAAGTAGAGAAAATATAATACTTTTCCATCTTCGAGAGTATAAATCAAAGCTTTCTTTAGGATAAATTAAGGTAGATTTATTGAATGGTAATTTCAAGGTCTTCTGTGCAGTTCGGCAGCAAAATAAGAAAACAAAGCCAGAGTTTGAAGCCCGTTCATATCAATCGTCGGCGAACAAGAAACTGCGTCAGGCGACATAAATATAAACGGCTGCGAAGAATACTGTGGGCAGAGCCCTAATTTATACTCTCCAGTTCTAGTTTCATGACAGTTCGACAAATCCCGGGGACAAAATCCTGCTATTCTTTTCACCGGTCCAATTCGATTTTAATACGGTAGTCATATCCAGTTCTGTTTATGGGTATAATTCGTGGTCAATTCTATCGTCTGTCGTTCTGTTATTCTTTTGACGATTTTAACTTTTTCTTCTTGGTCTGTATATAAAGTCACATTCAGTTCAATTTACGGACGATTTCATTTCCAGTTCGAATTACAATCAAGGGACAAGTAAGATTTGTGTGCTTATATTAACACAAATATTTCAACCTCACCAGTTCTAATTTCCGTTCGCGTTCAAAGCCAAGGGTCAATCACTGTTCACTTCCAGGTTTTGCGACTCTTGAATTGAAGTTTAGTAAAGTTCGGCATTGGTTGACTGGTTTAGTCAAGACTTCCCACTTGTATAATCTCTAGAGTATTTCATTTTCAGGAGAGGACTTTGCAGTAAACAATTACAGCCAACATTGCAAACAATCAATCCCTCATTTGACTTCCTCACAGTGTGTGGTGGTAACGAAGAGCATTTCAACAATACCAACAACGCAACACTGCCATCGTATGGCACTTAGATGCAGCAGTACAGGTATTTTCTTTCAGTTTCCGTGGATTATTGGACCAAAACCATCGACAATCCTCC
The DNA here is from genome assembly GCA_030867875.1 of Actinernus sp. WN-2022. NCBI lineage: Eukaryota > Metazoa > Cnidaria > Anthozoa > Actiniaria > Actinernidae > Actinernus > Actinernus sp. WN-2022. Next base: position 33,207,395 of record JAOWCC010001368.1, read on the forward strand.
GGCCGGCTAGACTAGCTTACTGTGCGATATTTGGATCGCCACATCCCTTTCGTAAATGTAAGAATTTTTCATCGAAAGCCCCTAAAAGTCCTGTCAGCCCTAGAATAACTGAACATCTTGGTATTTCATTCGAAGAAACCTTTAGTTTCAGCAAAATAAAGGTTTAGAATGGCCCCGAATCTTCGCTCCGTTGCTCCGTTGCTTCGCACACTATACAGATCAAAACCAGGATCGGGCAGGTGTCGAATCTGATTGGTTGATCCTGTCACGTGTTGGGATCGAACAATGGGCTCCTGTGTAATCTGATTGGTTGCTGGCGCATTTCAGCGACACAAAAAAATAATAATAATAATAATAATAAACGGCTTGCATTTTCTGACTCGTGCCGGCCAAAGGCCCGGCCCGAGTAATAATTGACTATTCAGTACCGTCTTTATCATTAAAAATTAATACCGCTAAAAGTTGAATGTGTAATTTTTTCTTAATATCATCAAGGAAAACGGTCGAGAAAATAAGAATAAAAACAAACATATGAAGTTATATCACATACCTATGCGAATTGAAATGGAAACTGACCAAATATTGAAATACGGCAATTGGGGTGGGAATGGGTAATAAAACGAATATATGAATGAGAATAGCAGTTGGAATGGTGTGAACATAAATATTAAAACATATTTGCTTAGATGAACTACTGGGTGTCTGCCTGATCGAGAATCTACAATGAATATCAGTCTCATTTCGTCAGCGTTTCGTGAGAGGTTTTGATGGTACGACAATCGAATTAATGTTTTCAAAGAAAGCTGAGACTATATGGCGCTGTGTTGTTAATACTCTTTAATTACCCCCTTTTCCTTCTGTTTATGGAATTTCATATATCATTTCATAGGATTTTCTTTTTCTGAAGACATGTTAAGACCTAGTTAGTGCTCTGTGAACGATTACTACTCGACTCATGTGATAGCGCTTTTAATAGATGCATTAAGAAACGAACTCCGTTAGGGAACTAATGAACGACATTGAACCTAACTTTCTTTGCTTTCTTTTGTTGCATTAAGAGTAATAGACTGTAGTAGACTACTGATGTGGTGTCAGTTATTTTAAATGTGCTGAATACTCTGTATACATCAAGTCACAATTGCAATCCATAGAACATTGAACATGCTATTGGCAGTAAAAGCTTCAAAAATATTTATAACCCTGTTTATATTTTGTTTTGTACTAAACAGCTACTAGTTTCTCGATTTTGGGGCTACGTATCGGTTAGATAGCAAGGCATAGTTTAGAAACATTTTAATTTGAAGTAACAGGAGGAAAAGGGATTATAGCAATCGGGTACCAAAATAATAATAAACGGTTCATAAAATACGAAATAAAACTGTTTTCCATCCACTTTAGCTGGCCAGTATTTATATCTCAACAGACGGTTTGCCAATGATATCTAACGAAGACCCTATCTCCCATTCGAAATAACCAATATACATTTTACTTTAGCAATGGAATATCAAGAGTTGCAATAAGAAAGCGACAAAGTAATTCCATGTGGTAGTAAGAATATTCTTACCTCTTTGCCTTTCAATTTCAACAACAAAACAAGCTTGAGATGAAAATTAACAATCGATTAGAAACCAATTCGACTCTGGAATCTGGGGGGTGGTGGAGGGGTAGGGTACTCCATATATAAGCTATACGGGTATGTGCCGCCCCAAAGGGTATGGTTCTCGAGATGTTTTAGTCTGAAATAGGTTTATAAATTTTGCCTTTTTAGTCTGGAATAGGATATGAATTTGACATGAAGTATGAAACCGCACATGTTCATCAAAGTTGACGTATGCTGTCAAATGTTTTTGTCCTTAAAGTGAAATATGGCGGACAAGGGTACCTCTGAAAATTACTTTGAAAACAAATTAAAGGAGCAGCAAAATAAAACTTAGATAAACTGCTTATTCTGCGACGGTTTACAGACCGAGTTTCTTAAATAATTAGCTTACTTGTTTACTCTAAATACTAATAGTCGACAACGAGCAAGGATTGTGCACGTGACGCCTCAAGTCAACTGTCAAGTCAATAGAAGCATCGAGATTATAACCTAATTGTTGTCCAATCACATTGCTAGTTTCCCCGAATTTATAACCACTTGTCAGTTCCTTAATTATAGTTTTTCTGTTTATGCTAATAACTGGTTCATCAATTCGGGTGAGTCTGTTAAAATATAAGTAATATTAAATATTGATTAACAATAACTTCAGATAATTAACATGGAGCTAATAGAGTCCCATGGAGAAAAGACCCTTCAATAAATGAATATCTCAGGATAGGTTTATCTTTTATTATGTTTAAGCAGCTAAACTTTCATTTCATGGCTGAGTAGCACATAGTAACATATGCACACAAGGAACTTAGACCAGGTGCTTATGTGGGGTAAAAATCGTTAGCTAAGTATATGTGTAAAACCTCCAATAGTTTATTATTCTTTTTTTTTGTCAATAGCACATGCACTAAACTACATTGTACTTGGTTGGATATCATAGAGAATCTATATTTCAGTTAGAAACCTTCAAAATGATCTTCATAATTATGTGTATTTTTTACTAAAATAATTGACTATTCAGTACCGTCTTTATCATTAAAAATTAATACCGCTAAAAGTTGAATGTGTAATTTTTTCTTAATATCATCAAGGAAAACGGTCGAGAAAATAAGAATTAAAAACAAACATATGAAGTTATATCACATACATGTACCTATGCGAATTGAAATGGAAACTGACCAAATATTGGAATACGGCAATTGGGGTGGGAATGGGTAATAAAACGAATATATGAATGAGAATAGCAGTTGGAATGGTGTGAACATAAATATTAAAACATATTTGCTTAGATGAACTACAGGGTGTCTGCCTGATCGAGAATCTACAATGAATATCAGTCTCATTTCGTCAGCGTTTCGTGAGAGGTTTTGATGGTACGACAATCGAATTAATGTTTTCAAAGAAAGCTGAGACTATATGGCGCTGTGTTGTTAATACTCTTTAATTACCCCCTTTTCCTTCTGTTTATGGAATTTCATATATCATTTCATAGGATTTTCTTTTTCTGAAGACATGTTAAGACCTAGTTAGTGCTCTGTGAACGATTACTACTCGACTCATGTGATAGCGCTTTTAATAGATGCATTAAGAAACGAACTCCGTTAGGGAACTAATGAACGACATTGAACCTAACTTTCTTTGCTTTCTTTTGTTGCATTAAGAGTAATAGACTGTAGTAGACTACTGATGTGGTGTCAGTTATTTTAAATGTGCTGAATACTCTGTATACATCAAGTCACAATTGCAATCCATAGAACATTGAACATGCTATTGGCAGTAAAAGCTTCAAAAATATTTATAACCCTGTTTATATTTTGTTTTGTACTAAACAGCTACTAGTTTCTCGATTTTGGGGCTACGTATCGGTTAGATAGCAAGGCATAGTTTAGAAACATTTTAATTTGAAGTAACAGGAGGAAAAGGGATTATAGCAATCGGGTACCAAAATAATAATAAACGGTTCATAAAATACGAAATAAAACTGTTTTCCATCCACTTTAGCTGGCCAGTATTTATATCTCAACAGACGGTTTGCCAATGATATCTAACGAAGACCCTATCTCCCATTCGAAATAACCAATATACATTTTACTTTAGCAATGGAATATCAAGAGTTGCAATAAGAAAGCGACAAAGTAATTCCATGTGGTAGTAAGAATATTCTTACCTCTTTGCCTTTCAATTTCAACAACAAAACAAGCTTGAGATGAAAATTAACAATCGATTAGAAACCAATTCGACTCTGGAATCTGGGGGGTGGTGGAGGGGTAGGGTACTCCATATATAAGCTATACGGGTATGTGCCGCCCCAAAGGGTATGGTTCTCGAGATGTTTTAGTCTGAAATAGGTTTATAAATTTTGCCTTTTTAGTCTGGAATAGGATATGAATTTGACATGAAGTATGAAACCGCACATGTTCATCAAAGTTGACGTATGCTGTCAAATGTTTTTGTCCTTAAAGTGAAATATGGCGGACAAGGGTACCTCTGAAAATTACTTTGAAAACAAATTAAAGGAGCAGCAAAATAAAACTTAGATAAACTGCTTATTCTGCGACGGTTTACAGACCGAGTTTCTTAAATAATTAGCTTACTTGTTTACTCTAAATACTAATAGTCGACAACGAGCAAGGATTGTGCACGTGACGCCTCAAGTCAACTGTCAAGTCAATAGAAGCATCGAGATTATAACCTAATTGTTGTCCAATCACATTGCTAGTTTCCCCGAATTTATAACCACTTGTCAGTTCCTTAATTATTGTTTTTCTGTTTATGCTAATAACTGGTTCATCAATTCGGGTGAGTCTGTTAAAATATAAGTAATATTAAATATTGATTAACAATAACTTCAGATAATTAACATGGAGCTAATAGAGTCCCATGGAGAAAAGACCCTTCAATAAATGAATATCTCAGGATAGGTTTATCTTTTATTATGTTTAAGCAGCTAAACTTTCATTTCATGGCTGAGTAGCACATAGTAACATATGCACACAAGGAACTTAGACCAGGTGCTTATGTGGGGTAAAAATCGTTAGCTAAGTATATGTGTAAAACCTCCAATAGTTTATTATTCTTTTTTTTTGTCAATAGCACATGCACTAAACTACATTGTACTTGGTTGGATATCATAGAGAATCTATATTTCAGTTAGAAACCTTCAAAATGATCTTCATAATTATGTGTATTTTTTACTAAAATAATTGACTATTCAGTACCGTCTTTATCATTAAAAATTAATACCGCTAAAAGTTGAATGTGTAATTTTTTCTTAATATCATCAAGGAAAACGGTCGAGAAAATAAGAATTAAAAACAAACATATGAAGTTATATCACATACATGTACCTATGCGAATTGAAATGGAAACTGACCAAATATTGGAATACGGCAATTGGGGTGGGAATGGGTAATAAAACGAATATATGAATGAGAATAGCAGTTGGAATGGTGTGAACATAAATATTAAAACATATTTGCTTAGATGAACTACAGGGTGTCTGCCTGATCGAGAATCTACAATGAATATCAGTCTCATTTCGTCAGCGTTTCGTGAGAGGTTTTGATGGTACGACAATCGAATTAATGTTTTCAAAGAAAGCTGAGACTATATGGCGCTGTGTTGTTAATACTCTTTAATTACCCCCTTTTGCCTTCTGTTTATGGAATTTCATATATAATTTCATAGGATTTTCTTTTTCTGAAGACATGTTAAGACCTAGTTAGTGCTCTGTGAACGATTACTACTCGACTCATGTGCTAGCGCTTTTAATAGATGCATTAAGAAACGAACTCCGTTAGGGAACTAATGAACGACATTGAACCTAACTTTCTTTGCTTTCTTTTGTTGCATTAAGAGTAATAGACTGTAGTAGACTACTGATGTGGTGTCAGTTATTTTAAATGTGCTGAATACTCTGTATACATCAAGTCACAATTGCAATCCATAGAACATTGAACATGCTATTGGCAGTAAAAGCTTCAAAAATATTTATAACCCTGTTTATATTTTGTTTTGTACTAAACAGCTACTAGTTTCTCGATTTTGGGGCTACGTATCGGTTAGATAGCAATGCATAGTTTAGAAACATTTTAATTTGAAGTAACAGGAGGAAAAGGGATTATAGCAATCGGGTACCAAAATAATAATAAACGGTTCATAAAATACGAAATAAAACTGTTTTCCATCCACTTTAGCTGGCCAGTATTTATATCTCAACAGAGGGTTTGCCAATGATATCTAACGAAGACCCTATCTCCCATTCGAAATAACCAATATACATTTTACTTTAGCAATGGAATATAAAGAGTTGCAATAAGAAAGCGACAAAAGTAATTCCATGTGGTAGTAAGAATATTCTTACCTCTTTGCCTTTCAATTTCAACAACAAAACAAGCTTGAGATGAAAATTAACAATCGATTAGAAACCAATTCGACTCTGGAATCTGGGGGGTGGTGGAGGGGTAGGGTACTCCATATATAAGCTATACGGGTATGTGCCGCCCCAAAGGGTATGGTTCTCGAGATGTTTTAGTCTGAAATAGGTTTATAAATTTTGCCTTTTTAGTCTGGAATAGGATATGAATTTGACATGAAGTATGAAACCGCACATGTTCATCAAAGTTGACGTATGCTGTCAAATGTTTTTGTCCTTAAAGTGAAATATGGCGGACAAGGGTACCTCTGAAAATTACTTTGAAAACAAATTAAAGGAGCAGCAAAATAAAACTTAGATAAACTGCTTATTCTGCGACGGTTTACAGACCGAGTTTCTTAAATAATTAGCTTACTTGTTTACTCTAAATACTAATAGTCGACAACGAGCAAGGATTGTGCACGTGACGCCTCAAGTCAACTGTCAAGTCAATAGAAGCATCGAGATTATAACCTAATTGTTGTCCAATCACATTGCTAGTTTCCCCGAATTTATAACCACTTGTCAGTTCCTTAATTATAGTTTTTCTGTTTATGCTAATAACTGGTTCATCAATTCGGGTGAGTCTGTTAAAATATAAGTAATATTAAATATTGATTAACAATAACTTCAGATAATTAACATGGAGCTAATAGAGTCCCATGGAGAAAAGTCCCTTCAATAAATGAATATCTCAGGATAGGTTTATCTTTTATTATGTTTAAGCAGCTAAACTTTCATTTCATGGCTGAGTAGCACATAGTAATATATGCACACAAGGAACTTAGACCAGGTGCTTATGTGGGGTAAAAATCGTTAGCTAAGTATATGTGTAAAACCTCCAATAGTTTATTATTCTTTTTTTTTGTCAATAGCACATGCACTAAACTACATTGTACTTGGTTGGATATCATAGAGAATCTATATTTCAGTTAGAAACCTACAAAATGATCTTCATAATTATGTGTATTTTTTACTAAAATAATTGACTATTCAGTACCGTCTTTATCATTAAAAATTAATACCGCTAAAAGTTGAATGTGTATTTTTTTCTTAATATCATCAAGGAAAACGGTCGAGAAAATAAGAATTAAAAACAAACATATGAAGTTATATCACATACATGTACCTATGCGAATTGAAATGGAAACTGACCAAATATTGGAATACGGCAATTGGGGTGGGAATGGGTAATAAAACGAATATATGAATGAGAATAGCAGTTGGAATGGTGTGAACATAAATATTAAAACATATTTGCTTAGATGAACTACAGGGTGTCTGCCTGATCGAGAATCTACAATGAATATCAGTCTCATTTCGTCAGCGTTTCGTGAGAGGTTTTGATGGTACGACAATCGAATTAATGTTTTCAAAGAAAGCTGAGACTATATGGCGCTGTGTTGTTAATACTCTTTAATTACCCCCTTTTGCCTTCTGTTTATGGAATTTCATATATAATTTCATAGGATTTTCTTTTTCTGAAGACATGTTAAGACCTAGTTAGTGCTCTGTGAACGATTACTACTCGACTCATGTGCTAGCGCTTTTAATAGATGCATTAAGAAACGAACTCCGTTAGGGAACTAATGAACGACATTGAACCTAACTTTCTTTGCTTTCTTTTGTTGCATTAAGAGTAATAGACTGTAGTAGACTACTGATGTGGTGTCAGTTATTTTAAATGTGCTGAATACTCTGTATACATCAAGTCACAATTGCAATCCATAGAACATTGAACATGCTATTGGCAGTAAAAGCTTCAAAAATATTTATAACCCTGTTTATATTTTGTTTTGTACTAAACAGCTACTAGTTTCTCGATTTTGGGGCTACGTATCGGTTAGATAGCAATGCATAGTTTAGAAACATTTTAATTTGAAGTAACAGGAGGAAAAGGGATTATAGCAATCGGGTACCAAAATAATAATAAACGGTTCATAAAATACGAAATAAAACTGTTTTCCATCCACTTTAGCTGGCCAGTATTTATATCTCAACAGAGGGTTTGCCAATGATATCTAACGAAGACCCTATCTCCCATTCGAAATAACCAATATTCATTTTACTTTAGCAATGGAATATAAAGAGTTGCAATAAGAAAGCGACAAAAGTAATTCCATGTGGTAGTAAGAATATTCTTACCTCTTTGCCTTTCAATTTCAACAACAAAACAAGCTTGAGATGAAAATTAACAATCGATTAGAAACCAATTCGACTCTGGAATCTGGGGGGTGGTGGAGGGGTAGGGTACTCCATATATAAGCTATACGGGTATGTGCCGCCCCAAAGGGTATGGTTCTCGAGATGTTTTAGTCTGAAATAGGTTTATAAATTTTGCCTTTTTAGTCTGGAATAGGATATGAATTTGACATGAAGTATGAAACCGCACATGTTCATCAAAGTTGACGTATGCTGTCAAATGTTTTTGTCCTTAAAGTGAAATATGGCGGACAAGGGTACCTCTGAAAATTACTTTGAAAACAAATTAAAGGAGCAGCAAAATAAAACTTAGATAAACTGCTTATTCTGCGACGGTTTACAGACCGAGTTTCTTAAATAATTAGCTTACTTGTTTACTCTAAATACTAATAGTCGACAACGAGCAAGGATTGTGCACGTGACGCCTCAAGTCAACTGTCAAGTCAATAGAAGCATCGAGATTATAACCTAATTGTTGTCCAATCACATTGCTAGTTTCCCCGAATTTATAACCACTTGTCAGTTCCTTAATTATAGTTTTTCTGTTTATGCTAATAACTGGTTCATCAATTCGGGTGAGTCTGAAAAATATAAGTAATATTAAATATTGATTAACAATAACTTCAGATAATTAACATGGAGCTAATAGAGTCCCATGGAGAAAAGTCCATTCAATAAATGAATATCTCAGGATAGGTTTATCTTTTATTATGTTTAAGCAGCTAAACTTTCATTTCATGGCTGAGTAGCACATAGTAATATATGCACACAAGGAACTTAGACCAGGTACTTATGTGGGGTAAAAATCGTTAGTTAAGTATATGTGTAAAACCTCCAATAGTGTATTATTCTTTTTTTTTGTCAATAGCACATGCACTAAACTACTTGGTTGGATATCATAGAGAATCTATATTTCAGTTAGAAACCTTCAAAATGATCTTCATAATTATGTGTATTTTTTACTAAAATAATTGACTATTCAGTACCGTCTTTATCATTAAAAATTAATACCGCTAAAAGTTGAATGTGTATTTTTTTCTTAATATCATCAAGGAAAACGGTCGAGAAAATAAGAATTAAAAACAAACATATGAAGTTATATCACATACATGTACCTATGCGAATTGAAATGGAAACTGACCAAATATTGGAATACGGCAATTGGGGTGGGAATGGGTAATAAAACGAATATATGAATGAGAATAGCAGTTGGAATGGTGTGAACATAAATATTAAAACATATTTGCTTAGATGAACTACAGGGTGTCTGCCTGATCGAGAATCTACAATGAATATCAGTCTCATTTCGTCAGCGTTTCGTGAGAGGGTTTGATGGTACGACAATCGAATTAATGTTTTCAAAGAAAGCTGAGACTATATGGCGCTGTGTTGTTAATACTCTTTAATTACCCCCTTTTGCCTTCTGTTTATGGAATTTCATATATAATTTCATAGGATTTTCTTTTTCTGAAGACATGTTAAGACTTAGTTAGTGCTCTGTGAACGATTACTACTCGACTCATGTGCTAGCGCTTTTAATAGATGCATTAAGAAACGAACTCCGTTAGGGAACTAATGAACGACATTGAACCTAACTTTCTTTGCTTTCTTTTGTTGCATTAAGAGTAATAGACTGTAGTAGACTACTGATGTGGTGTCAGTTATTTTAAATGTGCTGAATACTCTGTATACATCAAGTCACAATTGCAATCCATAGAACATTGAACATGCTATTGGCAGTAAAAGCTTCAAAAATATTTATAACCCTGTTTATATTTTGTTTTGTACTAAACAGCTACTAGTTTCTCGATTTTGGGGCTACGTATCGGTTAGATAGCAATGCATAGTTTAGAAACATTTTAATTTGAAGTAACAGGAGGAAAAGGGATTATAGCAATCAGGTACCAAAATAATAATAAACGGTTCATAAAATACGAAATAAAACTGTTTTCCATCCACTTTAGCTGGCCAGTATTTATATCTCAACAGAGGGTTTGCCAATGATATCTAACGAAGACCCTATCTCCCATTCGAAATAACCAATATACATTTTACTTTAGCAATGGAATATAAAGAGTTGCAATAAGAAAGCGACAAAAGTAATTCCATGTGGTAGTAAGAATATTCTTACCTCTTTGCCTTTCAATTTCAACAACAAAACAAGCTTGAGATGAAAATTAACAATCGATTAGAAACCAATTCGACTCTGGAATCTGGGGGGTGGTGGAGGGGTAGGGTACTCCATATATAAGCTATACGGGTATGTGCCGCCCCAAAGGGTATGGTTCTCGAGATGTTTTAGTCTGAAATAGGTTTATAAATTTTGCCTTTTTAGTCCGGAATAGGATATGAATTTGACATGAAGTATGAAACCGCACATGTTCATCAAAGTTGACGTATGCTGTCAAATGTTTTTGTCCTTAAAGTGAAATATGGCGGACAAGGGTAGCTCTGAAAATTACTTTGAAAACAAATTAAAGGAGCAGCAAAATAAAACTTAGATAAACTGCTTATTCTGCGACGGTTTACAGACCGAGTTTCTTAAATAATTAGCTTACTTGTTTACTCTAAATACTAATAGTCGACAACGAGCAAGGATTGTGCACGTGACGCCTCAAGTCAACTGTCAAGTCAATAGAAGCATCGAGATTATAACCTAATTGTTGTCCAATCTCATTGCTAGTTTCCCCGAATTTATAACCACTTGTCAGTTCCTTAATTATAGTTTTTCTGTTTATGCTAATAACTGGTTCATCAATTCGGGTGAGTCTGTTAAAATATAAGTAATATTAAATATTGATTAACAATAACTTCAGATAATTAACATGGAGCTAATAGAGTCCCATGGAGAAAAGTCCCTTCAATAAATGAATATCTCAGGATAGGTTTATCTTTTATTATGTTTAAGCAGCTAAACTTTCATTTCATGGCTGAGTAGCACATAGTAATATATGCACACAAGGAACTTAGACAAGGTGCTTATGTGGGGTAAAAATCGTTAGCTAAGTATATGTGTAAAACCTCCAATAGTTTATTATTCTTTTTTTTTGTCAATAGCACATGCACTAAACTACATTGTACTTGGTTGGATATCATAGAGAATCTATATTTCAGTTAGAAACCTTCAAAATGATCTTCATAATTATGTGTATTTTTTACTAAAATAATTGACTATTCAGTACCGTCTTTATCATTAAAAATTAATACCGCTAAAAGTTGAATGTGTATTTTTTTCTTAATATCATCAAGGAAAACGGTCGAGAAAATAAGAATTAAAAACAAACATATGAAGTTATATCACATACATGTACCTATGCGAATTGAAATGGAAACTGACCAAATATTGGAATATGGCAATTGGGGTGGGAATGGGTAATAAAACGAATATATGAATGAGAATAGCAGTTGGAATGGTGTGAACATAAATATTAAAACATATTTGCTTAGATGAACTACAGGGTGTCTGCCTGATCGAGAATCTACAATGAATATCAGTCTCATTTCGTCAGCGTTTCGTGAGAGGTTTTGATGGTACGACAATCGAATTAATGTTTTCAAAGAAAGCTGAGACTATATGGCGCTGTGTTGTTAATACTCTTTAATTACCCCCTTTTGCCTTCTGTTTATGGAATTTCATATATAATTTCATAGGATTTTCTTTTTCTGAAGACATGTTAAGACCTAGTTAGTGCTCTGTGAACGATTACTACTCGACTCATGTGCTAGCGCTTTTAATAGATGCATTAAGAAACGAACTCCGTTAGGGAACTAATGAACGACATTGAACCTAACTTTCTTTGCTTTCTTTTGTTGCATTAAGAGTAATAGACTGTAGTAGACTACTGATGTGGTGTCAGTTATTTTAAATGTGCTGAATACTCTGTATACATCAAGTCACAATTGCAATCCATAGAACATTGAACATGCTATTGGCAGTAAAAGCTTCAAAAATATTTATAACCCTGTTTATATTTTGTTTTGTACTAAACAGCTACTAGTTTCTCGATTTTGGGGCTACGTATCGGTTAGATAGCAATGCATAGTTTAGAAACATTTTAATTTGAAGTAACAGGAGGAAAAGGGATTATAGCAATCGGGTACCAAAATAATAATAAACGGTTCATAAAACACGAAATAAAACTGTTTTCCATCCACTTTAGCTGGCCAGTATTTATATCTCAACAGAGGGTTTGCCAATGATATCTAACGAAGACCCTATCTCCCATTCGAAATAACCAATATACATTTTACTTTAGCAATGGAATATAAAGAGTTGCAATAAGAAAGCGACAAAAGTAATTCCATGTGGTAGTAAGAATATTCTTACCTCTTTGCCTTTCAATTTCAACAACAAAACAAGCTTGAGATGAAAATTAACAATCGATTAGAAACCAATTCGACTCTGGAATCTGGGGGGTGGTGGAGGGGTAGGGTACTCCAGATATAAGCTATACGGGTATGTGCCGCCCCAAAGGGTATGGTTCTCGAGATGTTTTAGTCTGAAATAGGTTTATAAATTTTGCCTTTTTAATCTGGAATAGGATATGAATTTGACATGAAGTATGAAACCGCACATGTTCATCAAAGTTGACGTATGCTGTCAAATGTTTTTGTCCTTAATGTGAAATATGGCGGACAAGGGTACCTCTGAAAATTACTTTGAAAACAAATTAAAAGAGCAGCAAAATAAAACTTAGATAAACTGCTTATTCTGCGACGGTTTACAGACCGAGTTTCTTAAATAATTAGCTTACTTGTTTACTCTAAATACTAATAGTCGACAACGAGCAAGGATTGTGCACGTGACGCCTCAAGTCAACTGTCAAGTCAATAGAAGCATCGAGATTATAACCTAATTGTTGTCCAATCACATTGCTAGTTTCCCCGAATTTATAACCACTTGTCAGTTCCTTAATTATAGTTTTTCTGTTTATGCTAATAACTGGTTCATCAATTCGGGTGAGTCTGAAAAATATAAGTAATATTAAATATTGATTAACAATAACTTCAGATAATTAACATGGAGCTAATAGAGTCCCATGGAGAAAAGTCCATTCAATAAATGAATATCTCAGGATAGGTTTATCTTTTATTATGTTTAAGCAGCTAAACTTTCATTTCGTGGCTGAGTAGCACATAGTAATATATGCACACAAGGAACTTAGACCAGGTACTTATGTGGGGTAAAAATCGTTAGTTAAGTATATGTGTAAAACCTCCAATAGTTTATTATTCTTTTTTTTTTGTCAATAGCACATGCACTAAACTACTTGGTTGGATATCATAGAGAATCTATATTTCAGTTAGAAACCTTCAAAATGATCTTCATAATTATGTGTATTTTTTACTAAAATAATTGACTATTCAGTACCGTCTTTATCATTAAAAATTAATACCGCTAAAAGTTGAATGTGTATTTATTTCTTAATATCATCAAGGAAAACGGTCGAGAAAATAAGAATTAAAAACAAACATATGAAGTTATATCACATACCTATGCGAATTGAAATGGAAACTGACCAAATATTGGAATACGGCAATTGGGGTGGGAATGGGTAATAAAACGAATATATGAATGAGAATTGCAGTTGGAATGGTGTGAACATAAATATTAAAACATATTTGCTTAGATGAACTACAGGGTGTCTGCCTGATCGAGAATCTACAATGAATATCAGTCTCATTTCGTCAGCGTTTCGTGAGAGGTTTTGATGGTACGACAATCGAATTAATGTTTTCAAAGAAAGCTGAGACTATATGGCGCTGTGTTGTTAATACTCTTTAATTACCCCCTTTTGCCTTCTGTTTACGGAATTTCATATATAATTTCATAGGATTTTCTTTTTCTGAAGACATGTTAAGACCTAGTTAGTGCTCTGTGAACGATTACTACTCGACTCATGTGCTAGCGCTTTTAATAGATGCATTAAGAAACGAACTCCGTTAGGGAACTAATGAACGACATTGAACCTAACTTCCTATGCTTTCTTTTGTTGCATTAAGAGTAATAGACTGTAGTTGACTACTGATGTGGTGTCAGATATTTTAAATGTGCTGAATACTCTGTATACATCAAGTCACAATTGCAATCCATAGAACATTGAACACGCTATTGGCAGTAAAAGCTTCAAAAATATTTATAACCCTGTTTATATTTCGTTTTGTACTAAACAGCTACTAGTTTCTCGATTTTGGGGCTACGTATCGGTTAGATAGCAAGGCATAGTTTAGAAATATTTTAATTTGAAGTAACAGGAGGAAAAGGGATTATAGCAATCAGGTACCAAAATAATAATAAACGGTTCATAAAATACGAAATAAAACTGTTTTCCAACCACTTTAGCTGGCCAGAATTTATATCTCAACAGACGGTTTGCCAATGATATCTAGCGAAGACCCTATCTCCCATTCGAAATAACCAATATTCATTTTACTTTAGCAATGGAATATAAAGAGTTGCAATAAGAAAGCGACAAAAGTAATTCCATGTGGTAGTAAGAATATTCTTACCTCTTTGCCTTTCAATTACAACAACAAAACAACCTTGAGATGAAAATTAACAATCGATTAGAAACCAGTTCGACTCTGGAATCTGGGGGGTGGTGGAGGGGTAGGGTACTCCGTTAATAAGCTATACGGGTATGTGCCACCCCAAAGGGTATGGTTCTCGAGATGTTTTAGTCTGAAATAGCTTTATAACTTTTGCCTTTTTAGTCTGGAATAGGATATGAATTTGACATGAAGTATGAAACCGCACATGTTCATCAAAGTTGACGTATGCTGTCAAAGTTTTTTGTCCTTAAAGTTAAATATGGCGAACAACGGTACCTCTGAAAATTACTTTGAAAATAAATTAAAGGAGCAGCAAAATAAAACTTAGATAAACTGCTTATTCTGCGACGGTTTACAGACCGAGTTTCTTAAATAATTAGCTTACTTGTTTACTCTAAATACTATTAGTCTACAACGAGCAAGGATTGTGCACGTGACGCCTCAAGTCAACTGTTAAGTCAATAGAAGCATCGAGATTATAACCTAATTATTGTCCAATCACATTGCAAGTTTCCCCGAATTTATAACCACTTGTCAGTTCCTTAATTATAGTTTTTCTGTTTATGCTAATAACTGGTTCATCAATTCGGGTGAGTCTGTTAAAATATAAGTAATATTAAATATTGATTAACAATAACTTCAGATAATTAACATGGAGCTAATAGAGTCCCATGGAGAAAAGTCCCTTCAATAAATGAATATCTCAGGATAGGTTTATCTTTTATTATGTTTAAACAGCTAAACTTTCATTTCATGGTTGAGTAGCACATAGTAATATATGCACACAAGGAACTTAGACCAGGTGCTTATGTGGGGTAAAAATCGTTAGCTAAGTATATGTGTAAAACCTCCAATAGTTTATTATTCTTTTTTTTTGTCAATAGCACATGCACTAAACTACTTAATTGGATATCATAGAGAATCTATATTTCAGTTAGAAACCTTCAAAGTGATCTTCATAATTATGTGTATTTTTTACTAAAATAATTGACTATTCAGTACCGTCTTTATCATTAAAAATTAATACCGCTAAAAGTTGAATGTGTAATTTTTTCTTAATATCATCAAGGAAAACGGTCGAGAAAATAAGAATAAAAACAAACATATGAAGTTATATCACATACCTATGCGAATTGAAATGGAAACTGACCAAATATTGAAATACGGCAATTGGGGTGGGAATGGGTAATAAAACGAATATATGAATGAGAATAGCAGTTGGAATGGTGTGAACATAAATATTAAAACATATTTGTTTAGATGAACTACTGGGTGTCTGCCTGATCGAGAATCTACAATGAATATCAGTCTCATTTCGTCAGCGTTTCGTGAGAGGTTTTGATGGTACGACAATCGAATTAATGTTTTCAAAGAAAGCTGAGACTATATGGCGCTGTGTTGTTAATACTCTTTAATTACCCCCAGCCCGGCTCTTATTTGATCATTGGTAGGTAACAGGTGTGGTTGAACGCATACTACATGTTTAACACTACGTTTAGTAATTCTGTATAAGAAAGATATATTCGATATATTTTAACATTTCCTCTAAGAATTTCGAAAGCAACCTCAATCAATATATTGAGTATATAGAAAGGCCTACAAAAACGACAGTCGTCAGACATGACATGTTTTTTTAACCGCGTCTTACCGATGAAGGTTGTAAAAATTGGCCTCTTTTGCTGTCGTTTTTATTAAGTCCAGTTTCATGCCTTATTTGCCATCTGGTTTTCTATGCGCTTCAAAACACCTCCGTAACAATATTTTGTTATCTTTCGAAAGCCTTTTGCCTTCTGTTTATGGAATTTCATAAATCATTTCATAGGATTTTCTTTTTCTGAAGACATGTTAAGACCTAGTTAGTGCTCTGTGAACGATTACTACTCGACTCATGTGCTAGCGCTTTTAATAGATGCATTAAGAAACGAACTCCGTTAGGGAACTAATGAACGACATTGAACCTAACTTCCTATGCTTTCTTTTGTTGCATTAAGAGTAATAGACTGTAGTAGACTACTGATGTGGTGTCAGATATTTTAAATGTGCTGAATACTCTGTATACATCAAGTCACAATTGCAATCCATAGAACATTGAACACGCTATTGGCAGTAAAAGCTTCAAAAATATTTATAACCCTGTTTATATTTCGTGTTGTACTAAACAGCTACTAGTTTCTCGATTTTGGGACTACATATCGGTTAGATAGCAAGGCATAGTTTAGAAATATTTTAATTTGAAGTAACAGGAGGAAAAGGGATTATAGCAATCAGGTACCAAAATAATAATAAACGGTTTATAAAATACGAAATAAAACTGTTTTCCATCCACTTTAGCTGGCCAGTATTTATATCTCAACAGAGGGTTTGCCAATGATATCTAACGAAGACCCTATCTCCCATTCGAAATAACCAATATACATTTTACTTTAGCAATGGAATATAAAGAGTTGCAATAAGAAAGCGACAAAAGTAATTCCATGTGGTAGTGAGAATATTCTTACCTCTTTGCCTTTCAATTTCAACAACAAAACAAACCTTGAGATGAAAATTAACAATGGATTAGAAACCAATTCGACTCTGGAATCTGGGGAGTGGTGGAGGGGTAGGGTACTCCATATATAAGCTATACGGGTATGTGCCACCTCAAAGGGTATGGTTCTCGAGATGTTTTAGTCTGAAATAGGTTTATAAATTTTGCTTTTTAGTCTGGAATAGGATATGAATTTGACATGAAGTATGAAACCGCACATGTTCATCAAAGTTGACGTATGCTGTCAAAGTTTTTGTCCTTAAAGTGAAATATGGCGGACAAGGGTACCTCTGAAAATTACTTTGAAAACAAATTAAAGGTGTAGCAAAATAAAACTTAGATAAACTGCTTATTCTGCGACGGTTTACAGTCCGAGTTTCTTAAATAATTAGCTTACTTGTTTACTCTAAATACTAATAGTCGACAACGAGCAAGGATTGTGCACGTGACGCCTCAAGTCAACTATTAAGTCAATAGAAGCATCGAGATTATAACCTAATTGTTGTCCAATCACATTGCTAGTTTCCCCGAATTTATAACCACTTGTCAGTTCCTTAATTATAGTTTTTCTGTTTATGCTAATAACTGGTTCATCAATTCGGGTGAGTCTGTTAAAATATAAGTAATATTAAATATTGATTAACAACAACTTCAGATAATTAACAAGGAGCTAATGGAGACCCATGGGGAAAAGTCCCTTCAATAAATGAATGTCTCAGGATAGGTTTACCTTTTATTATGTTTAAACAGCTAAACTTTCATTTCATGGCTGAGTAGCACATAGTAATATATGCACACAAGGAACTTAGACCAGGTGCTTATGTGGGGCCGTAAAAATCGTTAGCTAAGTATATGTGTAAAACCTCCAATAGTTTTTTTTTTTTTTTTTTTGTCAATAGAACATGCACTAAACTACTTGGTTGGATATCATAGAGAATCTATATTTCAGTTAGAAACCTTCAAAATGATCTACATATATAAAATATTTGCATGCGAATATGATTTTTATGCTTTCTTTCTGATCCTTTATTTATATGAAATGGTAATCATTGTATTAGTAATGTATTGACAATTGTCGTTGCATAGTAACAATAGCCGCACGTGGCAAAACGGTATAGGTTTCAATTGGGGGATACCCCCTCTAGGGCTATTAAGATAACTCGTGGTGCACGCTGAATGTGAGGTCACTCGCTTCAACTCTTCGACCAGTGAAGACTTGTTCTTTTGCCCACCCGACCCTACCCAATTGGCGTTTTTTGTTGCCCTCACCTTTACTGGGCTAAATATATGGATTTATTTAAGTATGTTATCATATCAAATAATACTTATTTGATAGGGAATTTAATAAAGCGGCTTTGGGTTGATGACCCATAGCCATTTTAGCTCAAACTTTGGTTTAATTGGTGTAATTTATTCCTCCCAGTAAACATAGCTCAGGCAAAGGCAGCACTTGACGGATATTATATAAGATTTGGGTATTTGTGAAGAAGTAAAGCATAAATAATTATGTGTATTTTTTACTAAAATAATTGCCTACTCAGTACCGTCTTTATCATTAAAAATTAATACCGCTAAAAGTTGAATGTATTTTTTTTTTCTTAATATCATCAAGGAAAACGGTCGAGAAAATAAGAATAAAAACAAACATATGAAGTTATATCACATACCTATGGGAATTGAAATGGAAACTGACGAAATATTGAAATACAGCAATTGGGGTGGGAATGGGTAATAAAACGAATATATGAATGAGAATAGCAGTTGGAATGGTGTGAACATAAATATTAAAACATATTTGCTTAGATGAACTACTGGCTATCTGCCTGATCGAGAATCTACGATGAATATCAGTCTCATTTCGTCAGCGTTTCGTGAGAGGTTTTGATGGTACGACAATCGAATTAATGTTTTCAGAGAAAACTGAGACTATATGGCGCTGTGTTGTTAATATTCTTTAATTACCCGTAGCCCGGCTCTTATTTAATCATTGGTATGTAACAGGTGTGGTTGAACGC
The DNA here is from genome assembly GCA_030867875.1 of Actinernus sp. WN-2022. Taxonomy (NCBI): domain Eukaryota; kingdom Metazoa; phylum Cnidaria; class Anthozoa; order Actiniaria; family Actinernidae; genus Actinernus; species Actinernus sp. WN-2022. The sequence goes on from JAOWCC010001368.1 coordinate 33,226,696, forward strand.
ATACTACATGTTTGACACTACGTTTAGTAATTCTGTACAAGAAAGATCTATTCGATATATTTTAACATTTCCTGTAAGAATTTGGAAAGCGACCTCAATCAATATATTGAGTATATAAAAAGGCCTACAAAAACGACAGTCGTAAGACATGACATGTTTTTTAACCGCCTTTTACCCATGAAGGTTTTAAACATTGGCCTCTTTTAATTTGCTGTCGTTTTTATTAAATCCAGTTTCATGCCTTATTTGTCATCTGGTTTTCTATGCGCTTCGAAACCTCCGCATTGCAAAACCCTTTTGACTTCTGTGTATTGAATTTGATATACCATTTCAGAAGTTTTTTGTTAACAAGACACACTAGGACCTAGTTAGTGCTCTGTTAAAGATTACTCTCCTCATTTGCTAGCGGTATTAGTAGAGGCATTAACATACGAACTCCGTTAAGGAACTAATTAACGGCATTCAACCTAACTTTCTTTTAATGTTCCATTAAGAATAATGGACCCTACTAAAATACTGGTGTGGTGTCACATATTTTATTACTAAATGTGCTGACTACTCTGTACACATCAAGTCACAATAGGAATCCGTAGAACAATGAACATGCTATTGGCAGTTAATGGCGCTATTAGACTTCAAAAATATATATAACCCTGTTTATGTTTCCGTTGTGTACTAAACAGCTACTAGTTTCTCGATTTGGGGGCTACGTATCAGTTAGATAGCAAGGCATAGTTTAGACATAAGTTAATCTGAAGCAACTGGAGAAAAAGGGATAGCAATCGGGTATTCCGTTATCAATATAAACGGTTCATAAAATACAAAATAAAACTGTTTACATGCAACCACTTTAGCTGGCCAGCATTTATATCTCAACAGACGGTTTGCAAAGACCCCTATCTCCCATCGGAAATTAGCAATATACGTTTAACTTTAGCAATAATGGAACAAAAAACATTTGCAACAACAAAGCGACAAAAGTAAATACATGCGATAGTGATAATAGCGAATACTCTTACCTGAATCCTTACTAGAACCATTCAAGATTCAGGAACACCAGATGAATTCTGGGCATATTAGCAAATTACACATAAATTATCACAAATGGGAGTCAATGTTTGATTGGCAGCTATTAATGCAATCAGCAAATTGTTCAACAAAGTTGACTGACGTGTGCAGTCAATGTTTCTTGGCCTGAAAGAGAAATATATGCGACGAAGGATACCTCTGAAATTAATTTGAAAAGGATAAATTGTTCATATTTCTCCTTTCAGAGAAAGAACAATTACAGCATAATATGTTACTTTCAATTACCTCTCAGGATCTATGGTATACTAAATTTACCAAAAGCAAGTGCTGCCATTAATAAATAATGCGATCCGCCCGATCGGCGCGAGCCCAGCTGCTTTCAGTAATTAAACAATACAGTGGTATTGGTAAACTCGTCATCTGATTGGCTACTCCATAGTCCACAGCTGATCAGAAATCGAAAGCCTCATGCAAGCCACACAAATATAACTTAGAGAACTGCTTATTGTGCGACATATTTCAGACTGATTTTCTTAAATAATTAGGATACTTGGTATTTACTCTAAATAATAATGTCGACGAGCAAGGGTGGTACGCCTCAAGGCGACTGTCAAATAACATCGAGCTTGTAACCTAATTCTTGTCCAATCACATTGCGAGTTTCCACGAACTAGTCAGTTCTTTAATTACAGTTTTTTTCTGTTGATGCTAATAACTGGTTCATCAATTGAGGTCAGTCTGTTAAAATATATTTAAAATCGTGAATATGAAAATACTTTGAGGTTGTAAAAGTCATGAGGGAAGTATATGTATAAATCCTCCAATAGTTTATTATTCTTGTTTGTCAATAGTGTATGCACTAAACTACTTGGCTGGATATCGTAGAGAATATTTATTTCAGTAAAAACCTACAAAATGATCTATTACATAATTATGTGTATTTCTTACTAAAATAATTGACTATTCAGTACCGTCTTTCCTATTAAACATTTATATCCGCTAAACGTTGAAGGTGTTATTTTTGTTTTATTTAAACAACAAAAACGGTAGAGATAATGAGAATAAAAGTAAACAATTTAAATTTATATAACATAAATATGGGAATTAGAATGGGAACTGAGCAAATATTGAAATACGGCAATTCACTCTTTTCACCTTGTGGCCATCTTGGATTCAAAGCGAGGCAATCCTTTGTTTTTGCCAGGGTAGCGTCGTTTTGACTATCCCTCACTGCGAGGCTGACCTAGAAAAAACAAAGGATTGCCTCGCTTTGAATCCAAGATGGCCACCAGGTGAAAAGAGTGAATTGGAATGGGAATGGGCAATAAAGCGAATATATGAATGAGAATGACAGTTGGAATGGATGTGAACATAAATACGTAATGCAGAAAGCGTTTGATGATGTCAAACCGTTATTTTCTAATATCTGACCTCTTTAGTCTTCCAACATATTTTGACTGTTTGCTGTTATCTGGTTTCATTTTCTCTTGTTAGAGTCAACTTCGTATTTTGAGAATAAAGCTAATATAATGTTTTAGGTTGGTGAAAGGTTTTTATGCCTGTTTGTCATTATCACATTCATTAAATTACTTGGGTGAACGGGTACTGAGTTACATATGTCATTTTGCCGTAAACTACATGTTTTTTAATTAAATATTCGAGACTGTACTTCGATTGGTAAATTAATATCTGCTAAAAGTTTTCCTATCTTATTTGCCGTTAAATTTGAACGACAAAAACAACATTGAGATGAAAATATGAATGTACTAGAAACTAGAAACCAATTCGAAACTGGGGAGGGTTGATAAGCTATAAGGGTATGTGCCGCCCCAAAGGGTTGGTTTCGAGCTGTTTTAGTCTGATTTATAGGTTTATAAATTTTGCATATTTAGTTTGGAAAAGGATATGAATTTCACATGGCAGTATGAAACCGCACATGTTCATCAAAGTTGACGTATGCTGTCAATATTTTTTGTCATTAAAGAGAAATATGGGGGCGAAGGGTACCTCTGAAAATTTCTTTGAAAACAAATTAACGGAGCAGCAAAATAAAACTTAGAAAAACTGCTTATTCTGCGACGGTTTACAAATCGAGTTTCTTAAATAATTAGCCTAGTTGCTGTTTACTCTAAATACTAATTTTCGAGAACGAGCAAGGAGTGTGACGCCTCAAGTCAACTGTTAAGTCAATAGAAGCATCGAGCTTATAACCTAATTGTTGTCCAATCACATTGCTAGTTTCCCCGAATTATAGACTCTTGTCAGTTCCTTAATTATAGTTTTTCTATTTATGCTAATAACTGGTTCATCAATTCGGGTGAGTCTGTTAACATATATGGAATATTAAATATTCTATAACAACAACTTCAGATAATTAACATGGAGCTAATGGAGACCCATGGGGAAAAGTCCCTTCAATAAATGAATGTCTGAGGATAGGATTACCTTTTATTATGTTTAAACAGCTAAACTTTCATTTCATGGCTGAATAGCACATAGTAATATATGCACACAAGGAACTTAGACCAGGTGCTTATGTGTGGTAAAAATCGTTAGCTAAGTATATGTGTAAAACCTCCAATAGATTATTATTCTTTTTTTGTCACTAGCACATGCACTAAACCACTTGGTTGGATATCATAGAGAATCTATATTTCAGTTATAAACCTTCAAAATGATCTACATAATTATGTGATTTTTTTACTAAAATAATTGACTATTCGGTACCGTCTTTCTTATTAAAAACTAATACCGCTAAAAGTTGAAGGTGGTATTTTTTCTAAATATAACCTAGCAAAATGGTCGGGAAAATAAGAATAAAAACAAAAATATGAAGTTATATCACATACCTATGGGAATTGGAATGGAACTGAGCAAATATTGAAATACGACAATTGGAGTGGGAATGGGTAATAAAACGAATATATGAATGAGAATGGCAGTTAGAATAGATGTGAACATAAATACTTAATGCAGAAAGCGTTTCATGATGTCAGACGTTTATTTTCTAATACCTAACCTCTTTAGTCTTCCTTCATATTTTGATGTCTTTGCTGTTATGTGGTTTCATTGTCTCACCTTTGTATATTGAGAATAAAGCTAATGTAAATAATTCTGTTAACAGTTTTAGGTTGATGAAAGTGTATTATGGCTGTTTGTCATTATCACATTCACTAAATTACTTGGTTGAACGGTTACTGATTTACTGATTTTCGACCCTGGAATCCAGGGGGGAGGGGAGGGGGTACTCCCACATATAAGCTATAAAGGTATGTGCCGCCCCAAAGGGTATGGGTTTCGAGCCTCTCTGGCAGATAAATCTGATTGAATTTGGCTGATTGAGTATTTGCCGTAAAAACATTTCAAATTTCAATATATCAAAGAATTTGAAAACCATGTCACACTACCATAACACTTATAATGCGAATTGATTTCTCAGCCATATCTGTCTACCTGGCGGTAACGATCTTGACATTTATTTTCTGCCCTGCACGAGTGTCCTTATATTTACTGAGTAAACAAATCTAGTTTAATTCTTACATTATGTAACCTTATAAATAATTAATTACATTTAGTTAATTAGAATGATATATACATTTAATAAAATAGTTACTCTACATTTAACTGTTTGATTATAATTAGTGTATCTTTTCATAGCTGACTGTTCCGCATTTCTGTCCTCAAAAGGTAGTGGTCAACCCGAAAGCTATGCTCCTTTGACCAATATACACACCAATCTATAAATCAACTCAACTCTCTCTTTCTAAAATTATCCTTATGTTCTATTCGTTGTACAATTAATTTATTATCTTTGTATGTAAAATGATCAGTGTGTAATAAACAAAACTGAAAACTGAAACCTTAATCTGACTTAAAAGCCCCCAAATAACTTCATTAAGTATCATTCTTACATTTCGGAAGATATTTTCTCCCCTTCACGACTGTCCTTAATCTGACTTAAATGGCCCCAAATAACTTCATTAAGTATCAATCTTTTTTATCTGAGTATACTTTCTACCGGTAGGCATCGGGACCATTAATTCACACAGGCCGAAGTCGAAAAAGTCGACAATTGGCAAGGTTACCTCTAAATCTATCAATTTCAGGTTTTCTAAAAAACTGCTCCAGTTTTCATTCGAGCATTACGTAATGGTCCGTGCAAGAGATAGGAATTCGTAATACAGGGAATGTAAAATGGTGCTAATTGTAATAGTGTTTCAATCGTCCACCTCATTAGCTTAAACATCAAAATCTACCAAAACCTGAAGAAGAATATCATTTTCTCAGTTTTAAAACATATTTGAATAGCCCCGCTTTCCGATCGAGATATTCCTCACTTTCTACATACAAAGGAATCAATACGAGGTTCCGTACATAATGCTCAGACGTTCGTGACATTTAGGGGTCGATGAGTTGTCTGTAAGAAAAAAAAAAGAAAATTCTTACGCGGGGAAAACAAAGTTGCATGGTCACCATAGAATTGTGCCTACCTTAAATGCAATCTTTCATAAGAATAATGCAGCAAAACCTAAAGCTAATTTTGTATTACAATACACGCCTTTCATAAGTTTTACTTCCGGCTACGAAAACGAGGTTCCAGGTGGATTGAAATACAAGATGGCTGACAACTGCACAGCCTCAGCTAGAAAGTTCCTCCGAAAAGTACTTTTCTACTTGATCAAGTCATCAGTCATTTCCGTTCAATGTACAAAAGACAGGTGCACAATCTAACAAAAGGTTGCAACTTACAGGAGACGATATTAATTATTTCAGGGGCATCTTTCCGTCGAAGATATCTAAGCTAATTTAAGGAGTCAGAAGTAATCTTTTGGCTGATCGAGTAAATTAGTGTAGTGGTCTAAAATTGAGGCAAAGTGATTTATGAGGTGCAAAGTAAGATTTAATTTGCTCATGTCATGATATCTAGTCTCGTTTGCTATTTAATACCACAAGCGAAACGCTATCGATTGGAAATGTAACTACTGTTTAACTTACAGAAAACAAACAACTGATAAGATACATGCAACGAGTACCAAAACAGCAGCCAGTATGCTGGATAACCATCCAGATATAGTTCCAGTTAGAATATGGGTTATCCATAGATAGTTCCCCAATACCATTTTCGCTTATTTTTTTTACAGATCCTATACATTAATAAAGAATGATAGCAAGTTTTTCTTCCTCTATCCCTACCCTATATATGGTAAATTCTATTTTTTCATACCCTTTTTGACATTGTATACAATTCATATAATTCATACCCTATCCTTCAATGTATATTCCCTGACTTTGTATCACTTACATTTGTAACAGCCTACGGTATTGATTTTATTATTCATATACCATTAAAATAAGTTTATTTCTAGTTAGAATATATCTAGCAAAGGCTTTTGGACAATGCTTGGGATTTTTGAACGGAATTTAATTTTCTAAGATTAATAAATTTTGTGCAGAATATTCTTTTGTGCAATTATTGATAATTATAATAAAGAGCTTAGTTCAAACGTTGTAATTAGTAGTGGTTCCTATTCCCTAATCCCTGCTCTTTGTGGTATATTGTGTGGTACTGGAAACATAATATGCTCATTAGTTTACCCTATCTAGGATTTTAGCCATGGGGAGAGGGGCAGGGGTGCCAATGTCCTTCCCTAATAACCTACCCCCACTCCCTTCACCCATATCATCAGGCCACCACATTGTTATATCAGTTATTGGTTATTTAGCAGCTCTCACTCGAATATATATGCATCACTACTCATAATTTTCCTTTTTTACAGTGTTTTCCCATTTCTGATTTTGCTTCACCTTCTCCCAAACCTAATCCTGGCTAAAACCCTGCTATCCATACAGACATTATCACTCATGTTACTTATGATTCATCCAATTTCATGTGGACTAATTTTAATATCACCTTCAATCACCACTTAGTTAAAACGTATTTTGCCAGTTAATAGTTTAATATTTTTGTTACAATTTATTTAGTACTTAATGTTTTTCATATTATTATTGACCTCTTATTTTTCATATATCATTAAAACTAGTCTGAATTGGAAGTGCATGATTGTATATCCCCTGTTTAGTGGTATTCCCTTCCCATATAAATGTTAGCCTCAATTAAACATCTTTTTTGCAGTAAATGAGATTTTCTCCCTTCTCTCAAACATTTTAAAAATCATAGTACACCTGAAATATTTTAGAAGATGAGAATCCTGTGTAGAATATAATTATTATTTTTATTTATAGTGGTCAGTTTAATCTGTATTTCTACGCTTCGCTACTGCCGGAACGCTCGTGCAAATTCTGTTCTTAGTACAATGACATGCAATTATCATAGTCACACTGCCAGTTGTAACGCTGATATAAGATAACTTATAATATTTATTTACAAAATGTTTTATAATATCACTAATACAAAATCTCGTTTTTAATTAATATTTAGAAAATGTGGGCTAGACGTCATGGGCACTTTTTCCCGAACTGGTTACTAAAAAAATACTTATTCAACATTATCATCCCGCACTGCCTAGCTTCATGGTTTAACTAATTTGTATGTCATTGTACTAATAATTTGCACGAGCGTCCCGACAGTAGCGAAGCGTGGCAAGCGTGTATGGTAAACTTGTTAGTTCAAAAGCACACAAGTATGTAGAATCTAGACACTGAAAAGAGGAATTTCGGAAAGACACAAGCTATCAACAAAATGATACAGCAATGAAGCTTGCGTGGATGAATGTAAAAGTTACCAATATTTTGTTTTTATTTCGTCCCCTTAAAATTATTCAATGCTCTTGAAATTTACAGAACCACCGTAGTACATGTTGAATTTCAGGTGAAAAGATTTAAAAAATATATTTATCGACTAGTTTTCGAATTACAGCTTAATTATTAAATACGTTTCTATTTTGAGTAAAATGAGCATATTTATGACATCACTTATGATTCCATAAACCGAAATCGAATAAATCAAATGGAATGAAATTTTCATGGGAAGCATTCCTATGCCACAGGTATGCAATATGCTAAAAATACCGGAAAAGACAGTTCTCGACTATTAAACAAGATGTAAGGCGAATTGTTAATATTTTTAACGAAAATATTCAACCCATTTTTTTTCGAAAACGCGCTCATACAATTTTTTTAAACTTTGCAGTCTAGAATGCCTACATTTATACTACAAGGGACACTAGGTTATTTTAAAAGTTCAGGTCTATATTTCCAGAAAATTGATGATATGTAAAATACATGACGTCAACGCTGTGTTGCTATGGTAACACCGATGTCAAACAAACCTACATATTTTGACCGAGCTCTGACAGTGGAGTATCAGCCGTTCAAAGTGGGGATGGTGCGTCCCTGAAAAATCCAGGCGAGCCACCTTAAAACGATTTACTCGGATAATGGTTCAAGGTAAGACATCCAGTAGGAGCCCACATTGTCGTCAGATGATGAATCTGCATCAGAGTTGACATTTTCTTTTGCTGTTGGCATCCCCACTTGTATGCATTTCCCCCTGAAACACTAGTATCAACATCATTCTCTCCCAACACTTCACTATCATTTGTCTCATCATCTCCATGCATCATCTGAACTTATTTCCTTTTTTTCAAAGCTACCTCGTAAACATTTAAAATGCGTTTTTGCACTACTACTTAACAGATTGCAGTCACTGCCACAAAGACGATTTACCTGTTTTCTCTCACTCTTCTCGACATTAACGATAACTTCTTCCGTTTAAGTCGAAAACATTACAAAGAGTTCCCCCTGGTCATATCTAGTAGCGATTTTCTCCAATATTTCAGTGGTTTGCCCAGTCTTCCCCTCTTCTTCCTATTTTCCCGCATGATGCCTTTGTTTCTTTGATCTCGATTTTAGCTTAATTCGAGGAAAAGTTTACTTTAAAAAAGCGACCAACCTTATCATTTAATTCATTGAGCTTGAGGCAGATGTCTTGTAGTGCTGTCGTTAATTGTCCCAGGTCTGTCAGAATTTGTTCCTCGAAGTCATGAGCAGTATTTCGCCCAGTTGTTATTCTGCTGTTTGAGTGTATTGTAGATTTCAAGTCCTCTTTTATCTCTGCTTCACTCTGTTGTACTGATTTTAATGTCGTCCATCCATCTCATGTTGTATTTGATGTTTGAATCATGGGCCAGGCGGCACGGTCTTCTTGTAACAAATAACCAGCTGTCAAAGGATCTTTACTCGATTTCAGATGGTTCAATCTTGTTTGTAAGTTGTCTAATGACTGCTGACTATTAATATACTGCCTATTGCCCTCGGCATGAAATCCTTTGGAAAAATTGTTTTAACCCCATAACTAATGTTTTCAAGATAGAATGGCTCGTATATCCTGTTGTAGAAATGGTTCATAGCTATACGGGTATGATTCTGACGTGGTTTAGTGTCAACCGCTATAATAGACCATTTCAAAGGTCGTCATTAACACTACGATATATACTTCAATTAACGATAGCACCGGTACTACTACAAAATTATTCAAAATACCAAAATTTATACAATTTTACAGACATTTGTATGTAGGGGTGCCGCAAATTGTTGCACCCCCTCATACAACGTCTGTATAACTATCGTACTTTACTTGACTATATCTAGGCTTTTAGGTGAGGTATAACTCTCAAATATGGGATTTTGACTAATTTTCAGGAGTTCTTTTCAGTAGCACTGGTGCTATCGCTAATTGTTGTCGATATCGTAGTGATAATGGCAACCTTGAAATGGTCTATTTACTTCCCGTAGACTTCATAATTAGAATATGTCACGGCAAAATACTTGTTCGAGGAACATACAAACAAATCTCACATTAAATTTGGAAATATATAATCTGCATCAGATCCAAACTCAACTCCGGTCAACTATACAAGTCTCGATTTCAAACTAATATTGTACAGATAGTATCATTGCTCTTTTCGACGTGTAAAGCTGCCATGTTTTGAAATGTAAATTATTGCAATAGTTCGTACAGATTATGGAAAATTTAATATTATGGCCCCGTAATTTGGAAAGCATTGATGAACCACTAAAGACTCTAAGTAAGTACTTCTTTCAACGCAAACTCAAGGATAACTTAATTAACCTATATTGTTGCACCTGAGCCTGTATTCATGCTGTCTTTCTGCTGGTACTCCGGTTTTTTCTCTTTTCCCCCCTATTTTCTACTTCTATTTATATTATACTTCGTGAATGTCTATCTTGTAACGTAGTTGTAGCTGTAGTTAAGCATATGTAGTTCTTTCCTATTTCATTACATATACCTGACCACAATATTTATATTTTACTTTTAATGGTCACCTGTCTAGCTAGTCCCCTAAGGTTATTACAGGTGTCATGTACTAATTTTGTTGTTGCTTCAGTCTTCCATTTAATTTACACATGTAACCAATACTGAAGTACAATAAAACGTTGTTGTTGTTGTACCTGAGGCTGATGACAGTTGAACGGCCAATTAGAAGACATGTAAGAATGACCATTTGTAAAAGCCAATCACAATCGACTACACATATCCGGGTACTTCGCTGGGGGTCCAGAATAAGAATCGCAGACGGACATAATTATTAAACATAGGGCCCCTAAGGGCAACGCATGGATGGTCAGTGAGCTGTTTTGGTATATACTAAAAAGCAGGTGACCAATGATGTCATCTCCACTAAGTGAATCGTGGGAAAATAATACCATACCTGTCCAAGTTTGAGCCCCCTGCCATTAGAAATGAGGGAGATATAGGCATGTACTTAAAATCACGTGACCGATGACGTCATCGTTACGTCTTCACCACTAAGTAATTTGTTGGAACCCAATACCATGCCTGTCCAAGTTTGAACTGAGTGTCTGGCATTAGAAATGAGGGAGATATTGGCATGTACTTAAAATCACGTGACCGATTACGTCATCGATACGTCATCACCACTAAGAGATTGATAGGGATTCGCTACCATGTCTGTCCAGATTTGAAGTGCCTGGCATTAGATGGGTACCGTCAATACGTATTCTCCAGCATGACCAAATCTTTTCGAAACCTTGGACGCTACGTCATTCGGAAAGTTAACGGCGAGTCGGCGAGACGAAGAAATTATCTGGTATCCACCTACACCCAATATCTTGTTTTGCACATGCGTGCGTGGAATAAACGACCTTACGTCTAGAACTTTCGCTTGATAATGGCTAATTGTGTTGACGCATGCAGTCTAAGTAGTTCTAGAATCTTCCAGTCTGAACAAGGATTGTGTGACAAAGTTAATTATTTTGTGTAGCTAAATCAAATTGATCTTTAAATCGAAACGCCACGCTGAACTTTGAAATCATACATCGAAGAGGTTAGAACGACTTTTTATCCGTTCCACATCGGCGCAGAATTGAGTTTTTGGGAATCTAACGCTAGCCAAATGTAACTTGCAAACGTTTTAGCAAATATAAACAGTGCATGACCCGGAGGTCAACTGGCTGGAAGATCAAAGAAAACACATGTTTTTTAAACAGGCTTATTATATTTCTCACTGGTATTCTTTAAGGTTCTGTATCACGATTTCTAACTGCAGACAATCTTGATTTGTGCTTCCTACTCCTAGATTGATCAGTATTCAACCTTTACTAGATAACCACATAATATAGTGCTCAGCTGTTCGCGTTCGACCATCAAATTCAAACTATATGACATTTCAGTGATATTTACCGTATCATTTCTCGAACTGATCACATTATTGTTATTACTCGGGCTGCCTGTGGCAGCGCCGAGTCTTAAAATGCAAGTCGTTCTTATTTATTTTTTTAATCAGTGTCAGACGGCTTCTGCGCATGCGTTAAAGGTCAAATTCAAACCAATCAGATTGCACTGTGCTGGTCACGCAAACAAAGGTTAGATTTCCTCAGGCGCGCTCAGATAAGAAAGTTCCAAGCTCAGACTAGGCGAGACAAGGAGATATCAATTTCAAATAGTCATTGTCAGAAATCTATTCCATTGTGGGCAATTATGCAATACAACCTAAATTTGGGTCAGGTCCATGTTTTACGACAGAATAACCAGAGTCTTTCTACTGGATTCGGAGAGCTCGAGACATTATACAAGTCTGCTAATATGGGGAAAACTGAAACAAAAAATGAACTTTGACGGCAGAAACCCTCATATTTGAGCCAAGCGGAATATTTACATGATCCGCTAAGATTTTTACAAATCTAATTAGTTAAGCAGATGTACGCAGTGTATGCCAACTGAAATGCTGTGCTCGTTTTGTGGTTACGGCTCAGTGGGGCAACTACACGAACAAGAAGCATGAACTGCCAGCAAAGAGAGAGGAATTGATCGGAGACGTTAAATTACGTTACTGTGAAGAGGATCAAAATTCAAGTTCTTTGAGACTGTCTTCTGCCGTGACTCGTGAGAGAAATTGGAAAAGATCTAGCTGTTTCATTCAGACACTGGCAAATTTATTGAAAGCTACGGGCTTACTTTATGAGATTATTATTCATTGTGGAATGAAAGGAAACAGGTTAGCTGAAAGTTAAGTTCGAGGTAGGCTTCGACTTTCATTCCGATTCAGTGCATATGTGCACGAAGGTGGAATGCTTTCAGCAACAGTAACAATAGAACCAAAACGAAAGATTCAGTTACGTAAGTACTGTAAGTAAACTCTTTTAGATTTGAATACATTTCCTCTCAGTTTGTCTGTTAATGTACTTTTTCTTCTAATTATCGCTTTATTTAACATCTCTGTGATTTAGAGTATGCGTACCTCAGAATAAATTATTTGAAAGGTCAACTGAACTGCCCAAATGTTTTTGTAAAACAGTCTGTGAATTTGAGAAGCGGACTTAGAAGAGCTTTCTAATTAGGAATTACATGTTTTTCTTGCTATGAAATTTATGTTTCATTTCACATTTATTCATACAGTTTTAGCCGGACATTTTCCCGAGTTTTTGATCTATTTTCAATCAAATTCAAATGAAAGTGTATTTCATCTTCAAATTATCTCATGTGGCCCGAGTGAAAGGCCAGATGGGCTCTTTTCTACTTTCAACACACAGTCGCTAAACTGTACGAAATCTCCAAGAATAAATCCCTAATGTCCAAACTAACGGGGAAAACTGAAAGAGGAAATCCTTGTGAGAAATCGACGTACATATGAAGCTATATAAGTTATCATCGACTATATGGGAGTCAAACATCGAGCTGCTATGAAACCGCTTGTGACAGTTTGTTTACGCACTTTCATGACAAACGAACGTTTCTACTTTCGACACAACGGTCGCTAAACTGTACGAAATCTCCAAGGATATATCCCTAATGTCCAAACTAAAGGGAAAAACTGAAAGAGGAAATCATTGTGACCAATCGACATAAATATGAAGCTCCAGAAGTAATTATTGAATACATGAGAACCCATAGAGAAAACCGATAATAATGAACACGGTATTAGTTTCACCGACATTTGTGGCGTAACTGAACTCGCACTACAGCATAGCTTGAAATACTGTACGAAAACTCCCGTTTAAAAATTTCCTGATGCCGAAAGGACCGTAGCATTTAAACAAGATATCCTTCTGACCAATCGACATACATATTAAGCTGTGAAAGTATGTTTCCATTCCATAACAGCCGATAGTGCAAACTAGTAAACTGCCACTAGTAAATTGACCTTGCGAGTACTGAACTTTCTAGCGTCAAATGCATGTGTTACGTTTCCAAACTTTAGGACAAGAAATCTTCCATAGAATGTTCTATTTTATTTACAGCTGAGAACTGTATTATTAAACATAAGAAATAAAACAATGGTGCCATTTGAAGAATTATATCATGTCAAAAGTGCAAACGAAGAAATATATATCTACGGACGCGAGCAGCTCGATCGTTTCACTTTGGTCAAACTCGGACTGTTTACGACTGGAACCTGCAGTTTTATCGGACCTGCAGACTAAATTGTAAACGTGTGGCCGTGTTCAGGCTAGTAAATCTAGCTAGCTAACCACAGGAGGTAGCGAGCTTCTTTAGTCTGAACAGTTTTTCTGCTCTGGTGATTAGCTAGCTAGTGGTCGGTGGAATACTTTGAAGTTCCAGGCTACCTAGCGAGGTAGCTTGAATAGAATCTAGCGCGCTAAAAGCCCATCGATGACAACTACCGGGTGTATTGTACGTCAATTGAGCCATCATGGATAACGAGGATCGCCAAACACCAGTCAGTAGCAGTTTTTCGCACAGTTTTAATATTTTGGTTGAAATTTCAATTGAGCACTTTGGCGGTCAATTATTTGCGATTACGAAACACTTGCGCCAAGGGCAGTTATAGACCAAATTTCTATCTTTTAGAGAGGGTCTGAATGGGGGGGTCTACATGTCAGTTGTCAGTTAAAATGTTGGCCATTTGTCAGTTGTCAGTTAGCCCTAGTTAATCATTACTAGAGAAAATTTACAATGTTTGACCCACAAAAACCAAATTTGTCAGTTGTCAGTTATTTTTCGGTTGTCAGTTGTCAGTAAAAAAATCGTCATTTGTCAGTTGTCAGTTATTTTTAAGGCTGTTTGTCAGTAGTCAGTTAACCCCATTCATGCCCTCTTTAGAGATAGAAACAAACCAGAAGAGGGAAAAACAAAAAGTAAAACCTACTAAGTTACTAGGTCTGAACAGTACTAATTTATTAACTAGCTGCGAGTTGCTGACAGATATCTCAAGACTCTAGCTAGCTGCACGATAGTAGTCTGAACATACATACACACATGAATAAGTAGTGTTTTCAATAAAAGATCAACTACTTTAATTTACATACGAGAAAACAAAAATATTAAATTACATACATGTATATATATACTAGGGGAGCAGAGAATGAAAGTCACCGCGCTACCGGCCACTCCTAAAGACTGCTAATAATTCTTCCCTTTGGTTATTACTAAGAGGATTTCAAATGAAAGTGTATTTCATCTTCAATCTCATGTGGCCCGAGTGAAAGCCCAGATGGGCTCTTGTTCTGTATATTCTGTAGCTTTCCCATTCATATTTGGCTTTTGTTTGGCTATTGTATGGCTTTGTTTAGCTTTGCTTTCCTCACTTTCCAAAATATTGGCTTTCATTCCCCAATGAGTAGGGGCGATATCGATGTTAGTTAACATTTCCTCTTCGTTCAACTGAACTTTAAGCTTACATGTATATTCACCCTGACGAGTAAAAAGTGCAGCACGTTCTATCTCTGAGCCTAGGGATGTATTGTGAATGTGCCATGAGACTCGTGGAGCTTTGTCGCGAAAACAGTTGTACATTACCATCTCTATCTCTGTTGCATCCAAAACGTTACCAAAACTGCCAACACAGTACATTCAAGACATTAAATTCTGCTTAGCTAAGCCAAACACGCTTATAAATTTCCGGGCTTCTCTCGTAAATACAACACGCGACCAAATGTCTGTTTTTAACAATATAGTTGTAGCGATAAATTAATTATAAGGCATTTCGGAATAATAATTACCTTTAACAACACGGCAAAATCCTTTCGAAGAGTCTTTCCGATGAAACTTGGACTCATGCCATAAACTCCGGCAATATATCTTCGGAAAATCGAAGACTATTCGGACAGCCAAAGGAGTGTCCCTGATGTACACAGAAAAAACGAAGTACATACCATAAAACGATGAATAAATTAGCTCGGAGCACTAACCCTAATAACTAGTGTTCTGCGCTTGCGCGCATCCACGACTTAAAAACCGGCGTTTAATTCGGCTGCGACGCAGGTGACACAGGCTATGTGTCAGTCGATCATGACAAAACTGATCAGTTTTTGCGCCCAGGCCTCGGTCGGCCAAAACAAAAGGGCGATGTCCCGGGGGGTTCCTCAAGGTAAAAAGGGTAGGGGTGCCCGTCGGAAAACCTAAAAAAATACCCTAAAATATAGCAAACCGTGAAAAACTTCCCACCCTAAAATGTACCTCATGGTCTAAAAATCACAGGGCGCCCAAAA
Organism: Actinernus sp. WN-2022; assembly: GCA_030867875.1. Taxonomy (NCBI): domain Eukaryota; kingdom Metazoa; phylum Cnidaria; class Anthozoa; order Actiniaria; family Actinernidae; genus Actinernus; species Actinernus sp. WN-2022. The sequence goes on from JAOWCC010001368.1 coordinate 33,242,677, forward strand.
TTCAAACTTTTTATCACGGAGACCACGCCTGGCTCACGATTTGATGCGTGGAGTAGATAGTAAATACCAACAACTGTTCGTAGCTCATTTCTACTTTCGCGCATCATTATTTTATTCCTCCTGTTTTTCGCCTGAGAAGCCGGAAAGTAGATAATAAAGCGGTTGGCAACAAATGTGTAAAAATACATTCTTCCTATATTCGGCTGGTAGGGGTGATCGTCGTATTTTTTAGGGTTTTACATCGACGATTTAGTATTTTTAGGGATCGTCCCAGCGAATTAATAAATGCGTTCTTAGCCAATCAAAACATAAAATATATACATGCTCAGTCTAGTTGCTGTGTTTATGAGCACATTATATAAAAGCAATTATATAATATGAAGCTTCCTTGCACGCATGGCATAAGTTACCTTAAAGGAACAGGGCCATGCTTAGTGCGCATGCGCGAATGTTTGAATTTTGGTTGGGTTGTACAGAAATCAAAAGATGGGGATAGAGATTTGTTACGCGAAAGAAATCCTCTTCCATCGGCTTTGCCTAAGTTTCATTTGACCTTATACCTCTTTAGAATAGTAACTTAGTTTGTATCCTAGGATTTAAGATGGTATTTCGTTCGTCTCTGTAATTTTTTCGAGTATTTTTGACTCTGAATTCAGTGCCCTTGGACGGTTCGTCGAGCGGAGGAATTAATGGCTACAGAAGAAAGCTTCCGTCTCCTGGTAGTTTCGTCCAAAGCATTTGAGAGGAAGACAACGAACGACCTAGGAAACTTGGAGACAGTGAGAATGTAGGGAAGACATTTACTCTGCTTGTAAGTAATAATAATAATAATAATAATAATAATGACATTTGTATAGCGCATATACATAAATGTTCTATGACTACATGTACTACATAAGTGTAAATATAAATATCTGCGCATAAATTACATTCAGCTGAAAACAAGACTGATTACTGTGTACAGATTATAGGTATGTCAAAAAAGGTAGTGTTTTAGTTTAGCTTTGAATTCATTAACGGATGGACTTTGGCGTACATTTAACGCACGAGCAATTCGCGCCCCAATCTAATCAAAATTTAAAGCATATAACGCGGGCTCATTTTGTGAAGTAATTTATGCGTGCGCTATTATTTGATTATTTCGCGCGAATAGCCGCGTATATCCGCCGGTACTGCCGGTCGGTTTGTAGTTATTATATATATATATCGAGTTTTTCTTTACGAAATAAAGGTAAAATGTGTGATCTGTCAAACATTAAGTAGCTCTAGGTTCATACATTTAACAACGTTTCCTGTCGAGCAGCTTTACTTGAAAAAGGAGGGCCTTGGCGATGTTTAGTTCCCGGTTTAGTTGTTTCGATCGCTCGGAAATAATCTTAGACTTCAGTCATTATATTTTGTCGATTATCTCGGTCAGTAAAACGCAAATTGTATGGCTAAGGTAACCGAGTTTTGGTGCAAGGAGAAGTGTACGGAAAGAGATGGCTACGGAACGCAGGTTGATGAGATGGATCATCTTGCAATTGTTACCAGTATGTCGGCAGCAGTTGAAGTGGTCGTCATTTTAGCCTGGGAAACCAGCCGACTCTTATCGCTCCCAACTCGCGAAAGAGACGTCTGGGAAGTGAGGCAGAAAATGCCATACTGATGACGTAGCAGATAGCCGTTTCACGATGCATAAATTAGTTTCAATTCTCAGAAGCCGAATGCGTTTGCTTGTTTGCTTGGCAGTGGATCACCGTCATGAACAACCATGAAATTCAAGCCTATATATTTAGCGTGTGTTGGTAGCTCGCTTGCTTCGTTCTTTTAGCGGCTCGGGCCGGTCAAGAGAATTTCTCCTACGACTGTCAAAACATAATAGTTGTTTATAATTTCAAAACCTACACACAGCACAGCAGGCCACTTTTCAAGCCAGCTCTTTTGTCAGGTCAGTAGCCGAAGAGGTTAGCTACAGAATGCAGCGGTTATTTTCAGGTATACTACCGAGGCTGCCCGTTTGCTTGGGTGATTGATTCATATCACACTTGGTTCGTGATTCATAGCACACTTACATGTAATTATGTTTATTCATAGCCCAGATTCACTGTCTGAACGATTTATCCGCCGCAACAACAACTCATCCAGTGTTTTGTGATAGCTCAGTGTTGTAGGTTTACTGATATGAAATTATAAACAACTATGACAGTAGTCAGTACCTTTCTTGTAAATGTTTTGACAGTTTTGACAGTTTTGACATTTCGCTTTACTAGGAGCCAACAACAGCACCGGCACACGCTAAATAGGCTTGAATTTCATGAGTTGTTCGTGACGGTGATCAACTGCCAAGCAAACGAGCAGCCTCGGTAGTTATATTCCTTGAAAAGAACTCTGTTGTTCGCATTCGGCTTCTGAGAATTGCAACTAATTTATGCATTGTGAAACGGCTATCTGCTACGTCATCAGTATGGCATTTTCTGCCTCACTTCCCAGACGTCTCTTTCGCGAGTGCGGAGCGATAAGAGTCGGCTGGTTGTCATTTATACCTCCAGAAAAAGTGGTGATTTTTAGTCTTCTTGATGTATTTGTAGATCTGGTACAGTGGTTGTTATAAAACATGCACATCATTATATATCTTGATTGTGTTGGGAAAGAAAAGGTAAATATTCTTACATTGACTCTTCATATTTTGTCTAAAGATACTCTTGGAGAAACATCACAAACTGTTACACAAAAGCAATGAAAGGTTTGGAGTAGTTGTGTTTTTGGAAAAGAGAAATGTTTTATGAAAGCCTCAAAAATATTTCATTCAAAAGGTTCCATGAAAATTAATTGTAACAATTTTTTTGAGAATAACTGATATTAAAGAAGTTATTTCAAAGACAGGTGTAGCTATAAAATTTAACTGACTTTGAAAGAACTTCAGTTTAACAAGGGTGCTTCCACTGATATATCCCAAATAACAGCCACCAACATTTGAGTTTACTAATTTGTGGTGACAAAGGCATTTACATCAACAAAACTTCTCCTACAGTTTAATAATACAAAGAAACATCCGTCTCTAAATAGAGCTATAAACTAATGGGAAATTTTGAAGGACTTCTTGTCCTATAATTAAACTCCCTAGCCAGCAACTGCTAATTTCAGCAAAATTGGTACAAGAAAGCCCTCAAGACCTGTAGAAATAAAACCAAAAACTACCTTAAATGCATCTAGATTCAAACAATATAATTCAAAGACTTTTGTGCAAGTATTGCAAACAGATCTTGAGACCAACAACACAATCTGAATCAACTGAATATTTTTGTTGTCAGCAAATGCTGTTTTAGTGGAGACTATAGCCTGGCTACTTGGTCTCACTTGGCCATTTTAATATCTTCAAGCTATCAGATGTGCCTTAAGGTATACCTCATGCTCCTCTAATTATTCAAAAATATCAAAATAAGAATGTACCTGAACAAAAGCTTGAAACTCTAATGGCAAGAACGAATGAAGTTTAAACAGAGTAGTTGCAAGAATCTAGCTCTATTCCACCTCTTTTTCTTGTTGGAGATAAATGAGATGCAGACTTTGATTAGCCACTATAGTTGTTTCAAGGCTTATTAAACTTAAGTATTTTTTTAATCCTGTTCACAGGGTCACAAAGCTCTAATGGCCTAGGTCTAAATAATTGAATGCAGTTGGTGTATATATGCCACCATTCAAGGAAAAGAAGCTCAGATGTCACTATAAACTGCTCAGTAGCAGTAGCTTCACAGCAATCCCAGTGCCAAATCTGAAGAAAACAGAGGAAATGTTCCAAATACAGCAACTTAAGTCATTTTTTTAAGTGTAAACAAGCCAATGCTTCCTTTAAAAAAATTGTATTGCTTAAAGAATAGCAAAATTTAAAAATACATACAAAGACTGTACTAAATGTTAAAGTGATTTTCATAAACCTGTGAAACAATTATTGCTTGTTAACATCTAATAGTCAAATATATACAAAAGAAAACAATAGAATTAGAATTTAATAGCACTAAATATTCTAGTATCTGTTTCACAGGTTTATGAAAATCATTCTATAATACTCAGATATTGTTAAGAATACTCAATACTCGGATAAAACAATCTTTATAAAACCATTATAGCTGAATTTTGATTTGAATCTTTTCATTTTAATATCTTTTCATATCAACATACAATTGATATGTGCATCTTGCTTATTTTCATCATTACAATTTGTTTTATTGCCCAAGAGCATGCAGGTGTACCAATTGTGTTCATGCAGCGAAATCTACCCTTTAAGCAGAGGTTTCTCATCTCTTTGCCTGTCCTGTCCGCCTAAAGAAAGGGAAATGACAGGAAAGACAAAGAGATGAGAAACCTCTGCTCGCAGGATAAGCGAAATCAAATTTGGCTGGCGGTATTTTTTTTTGGAAACTAACACGCCAAATAGTAAGAATTTGTTGTTTAGCTTTCAACAAAATTAATGAATGAGACAGACAAAATAAATAATCAAACTATAAGCACTAAATATCACAATCAGCGCAGCTACCAAAATTAAGTAATATTTACAATGTCTGTGGCATAAATCGCGCGTGTAAAACTCAATCAATGATAATTTGCATATTACAGAATTTAAAATAAACTAACATGATATGATATGGAGAGGGCCTCATACCTGTTCAGAAATGATGAAATATTCTGGTGTTAGCCATCAGCAACGACAATCCGACTACAACAATGTTGCCCAGTGTGTAAAGTAAAATATATTTTTACATATGTTAAAATAGTTCTCCTTACAGTTTTCTTTCTACAAAGCCACAATATAGTGACATTTATAGTACAATGCTATAAAGTTGTTAATAACAAAATGCGGTCGAATTAAATTCCAGTGTGAAGCAGTCTCTAAAGAACGTTACCAAAACAGAATAGCTTTCAGTTTTGTCTCGCAACTCTTCCTCAAGCTATCCATCGTATTGCCTACGAAATCGAAACACTTTCTAGCCAGCACTTCGTACTTGGATACTCCGTTGTATTGAAAACGCCTGAAAATGAAGTACCTTTCATCACAGAAGTTTTAATCCAGAAAAAGGTTATCTTCTCCATCAGATCAGAAAAGAGTCCCAACTTCATCTGATTCCTCTGAAGAATGGTGAGAGAATGCGAAATTCTGACAGTGGTTCTTCTTGTAGTTCAGTTGTTATTCAAAAGTCAAAATATCCCGTGTTAGTTCATGTTAATTTCGACGTTAACCTTCGTGACAACTTTTCGTTGCAAATAACCAACTCAGTTAAGGCTATGAAGATCCGATAAATGTGGCTAAAGTAGGTTGAAAGTGTAATACAAACTTCGCCAGTGAAAGTTAACTTTCTCCTCCTTTTGATCGCGCACATGCGACGAACACAACCAGACGCTGTCACGAACGCTCTGCTAACAATTATATCCGCTGGGGGTGGTGATGGAATCGAATATCTAATGCGCATGCCTGTACACTAGACATAACTTCCAAAGGCCAGATTTATGGCGGGCTCACATTGAAGATCAGTTTGTGAAGGAACCATGCCAGCGAATTGCTCGTGAACGGGAGAGAGTTCCATAATGTAGGTGCAGATACCTGGAAGGCCCGCTGACCATAGGACTTAAGTCTGGCAGTAGGACGGACAAGGAGTAATGTTCAGCTGAGGATCGGAGTGTTCGGGTAGGCTTGTATATAGTTAATAATTCTTGTAGATAGACAGTCGCTGAATGTACTATGATTCGTGTGTATTTATTGAAGTGTCAACACGGCCGTCGCTCGGTACCGTTCAAAGGCCTCGCTATTTAGCAAAATCGAACTCTTTTCTACCCCGATTTTGTAGTGGAAGCGCTTTTATAATTGTACAACAACTCATCCTAAAATCACAAAGCCCAAAGCTATGAAGTCAGAGCGTTAGTTTCCCCGTAGTTTCTCTCACTTCGCGAAACTGCAGTAGAATGGAATATTATAATTCACACAGAAGTTGTTGTTTGTTTATGAGTCGGCATTGCCGAGTGGATTCCTAAACTATTATCCCGAATACCATACATGTAGGTCTTCGAAGCACTATCTCATGGTCCAGTGAGGAGTTTATACAATTCTAAATCCTGAACTCCTCAAGTGATGCAAATTACAAAACTATTAACTCTAGATTTCGTGCTAGCGAAAATTCCAAAGGTCGTTCCAGATCAGTTGAGCTTTGACATGACGTGACATTAACAGCGTGATTTTCCATTGCCTTTCTCATTATTAACAATCACGTGTTACGCGTGCGCATTACGATGGCACTGTTCCTTTTAAAATCGATCACTAACGGAAGCGGGCCAAAAATATATAAACTATCACATTTTGTTTAATTCGATGTCAAATTTAACGAAATTTTCGTATGTTAATATTAAAATGAAATAACGTCTTTAGGATCGAGAACGTTTGTATATTGCCGTTATTGTGACGTCATAATGAACAACTCCTTTTAAGGTCAAATTCTGTTTTACCTATACGTTTAAAATAAAGCATGTTATTACAACAACATAAACATGTGTTATTGATTGCCGCAATTTTAAAGTCTCTACGATAAATATATGCTGAGTTATTAAGAACTGAAGTTTTCTGTGAAGCCACATTTTCTGACGTCATGGGTCTGACATCAGGCATGCTTTCTAAATTGAAGAAACATCAAACTTACCATTTGCGGCTATTCAATACTCATTCAAAAAAATATGACGTCATAATGACGTATCTGTTTTTCACTGTGAATTTTAAAGTAGTTCCTCTCAAAAAATTAAAATTCTAAAAACATACGATTGTAGGTACCGATTTACTCTTTTAATTGCTAGATTGTCGTGAACAAATATTTTAAACTCTAAAAGATGAATGAAGAAGTTATTTTGTAAATGGTTCTGTATTGTATATTTTCCGCCAAATTTTGGCGGGAAAATTACCGAAATTCACAATTTAATAACTTTTCTCCCCTTTAATCAATCGAACTCTGGTATTCGGTTACTTTGTTGTCAGCATGATGGGAAATGGAAAATATAAAATTTACTGATGTTAAAGGTAATTGAAAACATCGAGAAAGCTATTATAAATGGATACATGATGTAACTGTGACGTCATCAATGTCTACGGTAGTTCAAATCATCCGATTTTGTTTTGGTCACCGTCTTAATCCTCCCACACAAATTCAATCTTCTACGTTGGAAATCTTTGGTAATATAGCAAAGTGATCGATTTTAGGGTCATTTGTGCCAACCGTGTTGAATATTGCATGTGTTTAAATATCACTCACTTCTCCATGTCCCCATTTTTGGAGGCTGATAGAACACATGAAAAACATCTCCCATACATCGACCCTATCCCCTTCCTTCCACATTTCCTTCTATTATTACCTTTCAAAACAATCATGGAGCTACCTCCTAATGTATTTGACCAGCATCTTTAAAGACTACAACATTGTTTAATTTATCTTTGCTTGTATTGCTCAAGAAGCTGTAGTATGTCTGTATCACATGTACCTGATTGGGCTGTGCCACAGCCAAGCACTACGAAGTCTGTTTGCTCTGTTGGTACTGAATCGAAACATCTGATCTTCAATTTACCATTAGCCGAACCAGTACAAGCACACAGAGAGCAGGAACTGAAACATATTTCTCTTTGCTATCCATTGGTACAGCCAGGGCAACAAAAAGGAAGTAAAACTGAGGCTACTCATTGTTGTGTTAATGAACTGTCAATCACAATGAGATTGATATTGTTCGTGACTCGATCTGTCAGGCCGTCAATAAAGGTGCATAACAACTGGCCGCTAAAACTAATATGGATACTGTCAGTCCAGTTGCTCATGAAAAATCATTAGCAGTAGTAAATGAAGATAACAAGAACAATATCAGCCAATCCATGACTAATGTTACCATTGTTGAATCTTGTACCACAACTGAAAATGGGAGTGAAGATGTAGCGTGGCTGACTTTGAATATAAGACATAGTTGAGTATTAAGCCTTCAGAGCAGGCAAAGGCTCACATGGAACTTCAGAGTGGTAGAGTGCTTAGAAAAAGAAAGGTTTACACAGGTACAGGTTCATATCTAGCCTACGTATTTGCAGACGTATTTTTTCATTCATAAATTCGAATAAAAAAGTAACGTCTGCTTACTCGAGAGCTTAATTAGTTTTCAATATTCAAGCACGACGTCAGCACATTTGTTATATTTTTCTGCCCAATCAAAGCCATTGTTAGAATTTTAGTAACATACGTCACTTTCCAGGATATGGAAGGTAAAATCTGATTGGTCCATAACACAATGAGGTGTGCATATTAGATGTGCAGATACTCTTAGTTTATTTAAGTCCTCTATCAAGACCCACCTTTTTCGTGAATATTTTCTTATTTTATAACATATTGTATATTGGTTAGCTTTTTAATATATATAAGTGTAGTTTTTCATTATTGTAAAGCATTGAGACTTAGTGTAATGCTCTATATATTATTATTATTATTATTATTAACTAATTAAGCGCTCGGGTAAGCAGACTTTACTTTTTTTTCAAATTTATGAGAGTGAAAAAATACATCTGCATAGCAGGCTAGGTCACATCAACCTGAAGCCAAAACTGCTAGGTTGGCAAAACATGAAGCAAAAGTAAAGAGGGAATAAAAGAAAAAGTAACAAAAGCAAGGAAAATCTGCAAGAGGAATAAAATATTCAAAGAGAAGAAAAAATGAGATTATCTCAAATGCACATGCACTAGACATTTTGTTGAATTGTACTCTAGTAGCCTAGCTGGGAGGGGTACTCCCATATATAAGCTATACTCCTGGTATGTGCTGCCTTTTTAGTCTAGAATAGATATGATTTATTTGACTTGGAAGTATGGGATTGCACATGCTCATTTATTTCTCTTAGTTTTCTTCAAGGTTATTTTGATATTTATCTTCAAAATAAATCAACAAAGAGAACAAACCCTGGGGAAAAATACAATCTCATTCCTGCAGTCTGAGTCCGCATTTCTATTGGCTGAAAAATGCGAGGGCTCTGGGAACAAGATTGGGGAAAATGACAATGGATTAGATAATTCTCTTAAAGGCTGCTGTAAGTGGTGCATAATGTCAGGTCTGAAAAAGGGTAATTGAGAATAATAGATTTTGATCTGAAATAGGGTCACTGGGTTTTGAGATCCATCTGGGACACGCCACCCAAATGTTTGTGGAGTATCCCCTGGGAATTAAGGAGATATTTAGGGTTAATTTAAATTATGAATATAAAGATGAGGTAGCAGTATTTGTTGAAGTTGTTAAGGATTAGATAATAGCCAAAATCCATAGAGTTTAATTACTTTATATAATATATGTTAGTAGTGTAGCTTAATAATATTTATTCTATAACATAATATTTATTTATTTTAAGCATACTAATTTAGTTATTTAACAATTATTGCCTGAAGTGGCCTAGATGACTAGTGGTGGATAGTTACCGAGCCACAAAGTGGCGATGACGGAGGTAAATTATAATTCCCGGCTAATCACCACCACTGAGAGGAATACCTGATTTAGTATGTACATGCACTACACAAGTGAAATAGCCAGCATCAGATTTGTTCACAAAGCCGTCAACAAGCGAATTCCTCGAATGCACCATTGTCTCTTTTACGTCGGGATGTGAATAATTCACAATTATTCACTGAAATGGAGGTGAATAGTTGTTTTAGTATATACCAGACTAAAGGTGCATAGCCAGCACCAAATAGTTATTTTATTTTCTGTCAATTGGACAAAAACTCACGCGAGGTGATCGCTGCTTCGCTCGGAGGTGAATATGAAATCATATTCATTGTTTGAGTAGCTAATCAGGCCTTGTACGAGATCGGTATTGCTATTTTCCACCTCCAATCAATTGCCGATCTTTCTAAAACTGCGTTTTTAAAGATAGCTTGCTCTCCAGTATTCATGGCAACGCCTTTCCCATGGGGATCATGAGCTCAATTCATTCGTTAATGAAGTATTATATCAGCACGTGACTGTTAGCTGCAAAGGGCCTATAAGAGGTTGACCCTCGTATTGACCGGGTTTTGAGTTAATGCTCGTATGAAATAAGGCTTGGAAATAAGTTAGGGTCTGTCGGACCGAAATAAATTAAGTAAGGATTGGAGATATCAGATAAGGCTGGGATTGTATAAGGTTGGTATGGTTTAGATTGTAGTAGATATATGGAAGGATTTATGCTGGGAGCTGCGAGGATAGGGGTGACTCTCCATACCTTAACTAATGCTAATGAGTAAGCAGAAAGGATAATGTACTATTTTAAAGAACCTGGCGGCAATATTGCGCGTATTGTTTTAGCGTATGCCAGTACATTCAGTGATCTTTTTATTGATGTATTTAGTATAAAACCATGCAAACCTACAGGGAACCCGTTTGATAATATGGTTTCGCGTACTACAGCCAATGATTTTAGCCTGATCACTTTATTCATATATCATGCCCTCGCGGTAAAGTTTGGTAACAATGGTACCAGAACGAGGCCAGTTGTCCCAAAGATAACAAAATTGGAGTCGGGTCAGAAATGTCTTAGTGTCCGTCGTACCACACTGTTATGCTCTTCCAGTGTGATAAGGAAATTAACTTTATTTTCCGCCATCGATTTTCAGATTTTTCTCCACCTGTGACAAGGTGGGACTACTAGCCTCGCTTTGATGCCTTTATGGATGACGTCATAGCCCTACTTTATGAAATAACGAGTTGAAATACTACTTGGTCAAAATGAATACAACTGCGACCTACCGATTCAACGATAATCTTTTGACCCTATTCAAAAATCGTGAAATAATTTGCATATATTTTAAAAACATTTAAAATTTCTAATAACACTTTTTCTGGGCTTACACTTGGTTAAAAATCATCTCCAATGATTGTTTCAGCCATCACCAAAGCTGGTAACATTAGAATACTTGGTTCTCTTATTCTCCATGTAAATAGTTATAGCCCGAAGATTTCAGTTTTGCATGCAAAGGACCGAAGAAAAAATCGAGTCGCTATCTATCGGATTGTAACCATCACATCAAATGAACCATTGCACGGTCTAGTGAAAATCCAGCGAGAAGCGAAGCTCAAGTCTTCAATCTATTCTGGTCGCACAAGCATCATACGTAGACGCAGTGCCGCATTTAATATTAGCGGTACATGCTATGCGCACAGGTGTGAGTTAACAACAAGCGCCGCAAATGATCGATACATTACTGTGTCTTCGTATATTGCTTGTGCTTATGCTTATATTACTATATTCACAGTTACGTAACATGAATCTAACGTTTCCAAGCCGGTTTTGCGCGTTCTATTTGGTGTAGACATCCCCTCGTTAAGCATCATCCGAATTCTGTTTGCTTGAATACATGTATTCTCTCTTCTTCAGCAGATTTTTCTTCCATTCTGGCATACCCGTAAACTTCCGTTCTTCTTTCAACCTGAGAGAGAAAGAATGCAACAAACAGTAAAGTTGTTAGCTTAAAGTTATGCGTACATGTTTGGTAATAACATGTGCAACAGAGGTAATAACTCTGACTCGTTGGACAGCATAAAAGGGACCGATAGAGAACGAAAATGAGAGAACGAAAATGTTGTTTCATTTGAAAACCGTCACAAACAAGATGGAGTGGAACAGTTTCTTTTAAATTAATCGAAATTCAACCGTGACTACCGGGAGCTTATTTCAATTTTCGTTTTATGGGGGGGGGGGAGAGCTTAGTCGAGGAAGGACACTAGATAGAAAAATTACTGGAGTCAGACTTTGTTTTTCTCTACAATGTGGTTTCATTTTAAGCGTCGAAATGGGACGACGGCTCAAAGCAGAGATGATGCGTGCACAAGAACTTAGCAAGCAAATGGACATAAAAATCAAGTTGCAAGAAAACAAACTGATTTCTTTTTTCAACCTCAATTACTGAACTAGCTGTAATTGTAAACAAATGTAAATGGCAAAAAATCCTGTAGAACCGCTATGTAATTTTACTGTATGAGGGGAGAGTGTGCTTATTCGAGGGTGGCGCAAAACCACAAGTGTGCAATATTACTGCGTTAGACTATGTGGTTGCATCGAATATTCCGTTTACTTATTTCCGCTAACAGTTACCTCCGCCATGTTGAATATTTCATGTAAAGCGTTCATGAAAACGAGGCGAACGGTGACTCCTCCGCAAAAAATATAAAACAAGCAAGTAAATTATCTTTAAGACAAATCGAGAAATTTGCTGTACAATCGTATACTATTTCTATCTGCAGTACTTTGTCGTAGCGTCGCTCGAGTCAGCCTCGTTTTCATGCAGTTTATAAAGTGACATGGCAATGGCGGAAGGAATTGTGAGGGGGAGTATTATGGCTTCGTTCATCAAGGCAACAATTCCTCTCAGCCAATCAGCGATTCAATATGCATACCTATCAGACTCCTTTCGTTCCAGCAGTGGAATTCTCCAGTGTGGAACGTCGGCATATTTCTGATGTTGTTCTTCTTCTTCCTACGTTTGATACAAAAGCGATAGTTTTGTTCTTGAAAGGTATCAATATATGATCACATTTCACCTGTTCTTAGAGAGCTAAACTGACTACCCATAGATAAGCGAATAATATTTAAACTCCTACTACTTACCTATAAAACTCCGAACAACTTCGCTCCTACCTATCTATCTTCGCGTGGAGGCAAACGTTGTAAGGGACTTCCAGTCCTGTTGTTTCTTCTCCTGTAACCTTGTGTCCGAATGTCATTAAAATTTAAACAATTTTTTAAAAAGGACCTAGTGCGCATTCATATATAGACCTATCAGAACACTGCGTTCATCTGCTGACTCGTTACGCCTTAGTCGTCCCATAGCTAAACTAAAATCATATGCCCAGCGTGCATTCTCTCGGCGCCTCAGCTTAGGAACGACTTGCCCTGAAGTATTTGTGAAGCCTCTACTGTAGTCGTATTTAAGTCTAAACTAAAGAGCTACGGGCTTAACCGGCCATACTTTCTCCTTCCGTCTCAGCCCTTATATATCGTTATCGTTTTGCGCAATTATTCAAATTATTGTAAGCGTATATAACATTTACGTATATGCGTTATATAAGTGTTTATTATTATTATCCAAGCCGTAGCCTCGCATGGAGGCTGGAGTTGATCCTGCACTGATACAAATCATCTGTCTAGGATTATGGATATGTTTTGATTATCATGCTGACTGATACAAGCCTCTAACTTAGTTACCTTTAAAAATGGTGGTTAGGTACTACTAATTGTACCGCCTACCGATTAGCCCAGTGGTTAAGCTCCGGTCTGTCGTGTGCGAGGCCGCGGATTCATACCCCGGCGGACCAACAATTACTGAGTAGAAGGTGCTGCCTTGGTGAAACAATCTCGTTCTCAAACTGCAAATATTTAGACCTTCACATCTTCTATCGTGGGTACCACGTCGGCCTCAGGTTTATCAGTCTCACCAGACTGTCACGAGTTACCGACGTTAAATAAGGTTACTTTACCTTTGTCTTTACCATAGGTCTATTAAGGACGTTAAATCGTAGGTACCACGTCGACCTCAAGTTTATCAGTCTCACCAGACTGTCACGAGTTACCGACGTTAAATAAGGTTACTTTACCTTTGTCTTTACCATAGGTCTATTAAGGACGTTAAATCGTAGGTACCACGTCGGCCTCAAGTTTATCAGTCTCACCAGACTGTCACGAGTTACCGACGTTAAATAAGGTTACTTTACCTTTGTCTTTACCATAGGTCTATTAAGGACGTTAAATCGTAGGTACCACGTCGGCCTCAAGTTTATCAGTCTCACCAGACTGTCACGAGTTACCGACGTTAAATAAGGTTACTTTACCTTTGTCTTTACCATAGGTCTATTAAGGACGTTAAATCGTAGGTACCACGTCGGCCTCAAGTTTATCAGTCTCACCAGACTGTCACAAGTTACCGACGTTAAATAAGGTTACTTTACCTTTGTCTTTACTATAGGTCTATTAAGGACGTTAAATCGTAGGTACCACGTCGGCCTCAAGTTTATCAGTCTCACCAGACTGTCACAAGTTACCGACGTTAAATAAGGTTACTTTACCTTTGTCTTTACCATAGGTCTATTAAGGACGTTAAATCGTAGGTACCACGTCGGCCTCAAGTTTATCAGTCTCACCAGACTATCCATTGTCAGAAATTCATGCCACGCGTGCGCACTAGGCATTAAATTTCATCAATAAACAGATCCGGAGTTGCTCAGAATTTTACAGTAGTTTGTATGGAAGTTTTTTTTGGGGGATACATTGGGTGATGGTATTATAGCGAAACTCATTTGTCCCGATCAAATCGATTTCTAAATCATATTGGCTTCCGTAAAATTGTATTCTTTCAAGTTATAACGAATAATTATGGCTTCGAAAAGAATCTGAAATGAGTTAACTGACCTCCATGTTATGACCTCCATGTTGACAGCCATCTCCTTCCTTTCAGCCGTTATGATGGTTGCTCTGATCAACTTTACAATATAAAACTCGGGTGGTTATTGTTTTGTCCCGATTCAGCCGAGTAGTTTAAAAGACGTTATATTGCCCAGATAGATCCAAATATAACTTCACCTTATCCTCGATCTTCGAATTGCGAACAAATATGAGTAATTTTAAGGTTTTTCGACGGCCACAGCAGGGAAGAATGCCGTAAACACGTAAGTCCTTTGCACATCTCTTGCCTCTCTCTTCGAAACGCTTTGTCCGCCATTTCTCTCTCGGTTTGCCTGTACAAGCCTGGGAACTGGTATATTCTTAACTGTTCTTTCATTGGCTCTATTATAACTTTCATATATAAGAGCTTGTCTGATAGGGCTAAAAAAATAACGCGGCATTGAAATAAAATATGCAAAACTAAATCGTGACTGTATTCTCTGTAAACGTACTCGGTTACACTGTTTACCTCCCGCTTGGCTATTAGCCGCTCTACTTATAATAATCCGACATAGCTAGAACTTTCCAACTACGCAGTTCATAAACACTAGAAGCCTTTCGAATTCGACCGCTTTCGCAATTCGCTTCGAGCAGAGTGTTTGGCCTGGAATAATATTAATGGCTGAGCGAGCCTGAGAACAAGTAATTTATGATGGGCAGGCAGATTTGCATAATTTTATACCCCGCCCACAATGGCATGAATTTCTGACCATGACGAGTTACCGACGTTAAATAAGGTTACTTTACCTTTGTCTTTACCATAGGTCTATTAAGGACGTTAAATCGTAGGTACCACGTCGGCCTCAAGTTTATCAGTCTCACCAGACTGTCACAAGTTACCGACGTTAAATAAGGTTACTTTACCTTTGTCTTTACCATAGGTCTATCAGTTAAGGACGTTAAATCGTAGGTACCACGTCGGCCTCAAGTTTATCAGTCTCACCAGACTGTCACAAGTTACCGACGTTAAATAAGGTTACTTTACCTTTGTCTTTACCATAGGTCTATTAAGGACGTTAAATCGTAGGTACCACGTCGGCCTCAAGTTTATCAGTCTCACCAGACTGTCACAAGTTACCGACGTTAAATAAGGTTACTTTACCTTTGTCTTTACCATAGGTCTATTAAGGACGTTAAATCGTAGGTACCACGTCGGCCTCAAGTTTATCAGTCTCACCAGACTTTCACGAGTTATAGACGTTAAACGAAGTTACTTTACCTTACTATTATACGAGGGTCTATACACAAACAAGGCTATTTTAATCGTGATATTCGATTGTTAGAAAAGCATGAGAACATCTTACCCTCTTTCTATTTTCAATCTCCTGCACTTGCTCTTTCATTATGCGATTTCTGAAGATCTGCCGTTTCCATTCAGGAAGTGTTCTCGATGTCTCCTCATCAATGGTAAGGTTTCCATTTGACACTGTTAATAAGGAATGAATTCAGATTGTTATACCGTGAAAACTTAGTGCGGATTTCGTGACAATATTCGAACGGCATGGTATACGGAACGCCGTCACATATGGAACGGCGTGACATACGGCATGGCGTGACAAATAGAACGGCGTGACATAGGAAAAACCCTCCAAAAAATCGAGATTCACAGCAAATGGGGCCAACAACAAAATAAACAACAGGCTAATAGGCCTTTTGCAGGAAACAGTCACGTGCTGATATATCGCTTCAACAATGAATGAATTGAGATCGTGATCCCATGGAAAATGATTTACTAGCTGGCACACATTCTTCAAAAACGCAGTTTTAGAAAGATAGACAATCGACTGGAGTTAGAAAATAGCAATTACAAACAGGTTTTGATAATAACACTACGGATCTCGTACAAGTGCCTTTACATAAATGAAGTCAGATGTCTGTTGCCGCCCAGTACAGCCACGTGATTGTATCCTACAAAGGACCCATTGTGTACTACTTATACGCTATACGGTGATACCGTTCCTGATATTTATCCAATCAGCAATGAGAATTTTGTAAACTTTTTCGTTAGAGTATGGAAATTATTAAAGTGTATTATACATAGGTTATTATAGAAACTTGATATCAGTTTTTAGTGAGCCGATTTTAAGTTGCTCTAAATTTATCTTAAAATCAGTACGTTCCATCCACTCGATTTTTTGCCATCCTTCATCAAAATTATTCAAATTTTTGAAAGTATATCTGGAATGCACACTCTGCTAACTGGAGTAATTACGTTTGACTTTTTTCATGATAAAGTTCATATTTTGGGGGTTGACATAGCCCCTTCAACAAATGCACAAACAAAGCATAGAAAAATACATCACGATTAAGTAATGATCCACACACGATCGTGCTTGAATATGCCTTAAGTGCTGTATGAGATGTATATAGTTGAAACTACAGCCAGAAAATAAAGTTTTGTTTGATGCTATGGGTTCTTTTTTACTGTGCAAACTAAAAGCCACCATCCAGCCAATCGGAAAGGAAGAAAACAAAATATCATTCAATCTCAAATTTAATAACTTTGCCCACATACGATGTTCTTCGAAATTAATCAGTTTGATCAAAAATAAATTCAAACTTTAAAAATTATCGACGAATGAAAATGCATTTAGTATTTCGATGGGTTTTTATTGAATTTATGAGTATCAACCAATGAAATCACGAGAAAGAATAATAGAAAATTAGCACCTTCTACATTCCTTTGCCGTTCATACTATCGTTCTTAGCTGGATCATTACTTAAAGTCGTGTTAGTTGATCAGCCTTACCTTCTTTGGCTGACGAACCACCGAAGTGTGTAAGTGGTATCTGCTGCCTCTCGCGAAGGGGTACCTGTGCTCGTAGTGGCTCATCTTTGGTAGGGTCTTCCAGCTCCGTGCGTGATGAAGGACCAGGTTGCGGTGAAGGGCTGCGACTTACAAATGAAGATTTGGCAGGGACATCTTGGTCTTGTTCTGGATATGATACATGGTCTGGGTCTTGGTCAGGGTCTGTTGTTATTGGCATTCCCTCGGGTTTTTGTTCAGGTGCAGCTTCAGGGCTGATAAGACGTTCAGAATTCGGGTCTTGTTCTTGTTCTTGTTCTGGTTCCTCTTTTGCTTCAGGAATTGCTGGCTGGATATCCGGGCTTGCTGTCTTTTCTGGAGTTGGAATATACATATTTTCTGGACTTTTTGTCGGTGGACTTAGAGTCTCTTGACGTTTTGTATGTGAAGGTGAGGCAGTGACACTTTTTTTGTGTTGCACGCTCACTGCCCTTGGAGATAGAGGATGATGATGTTTGCTTGTCTGATTTCTGGCTCGGTTGAGACGCTGTTTCTTCCGATAAAACTGGAGAAAACCAGTTATTAGACAACGGACATTTTTGGTCATTCTTTTCCTCTTGTTCATGTTGTTGAGAGAACTCTACTAATTTTGGAGTGGACGGCGATTTTAGTTTCTCACGTGCATCTCTTACCATGGAAGTAAAATCGTCCATCTCTCTCTCGCCAACGTTTTCATCAAAGTTCACTACAGGTGAATGGGGAGGCTGAATACCCATTTCGAACCCCAGCCGATCTGGAGAGAAACAGTGTTCGCTTCTTCGCCGCATTGAGCATATCCTCAGTACTTGTATCACCAGGTTTCATGTCAAACGCTCTTGCGTTATCATTATTTTGGCTGTACGCATCAACATCGTGCAGTGTGGCATCAGTGGAACCCTTTCGTGGTGGAAAACCTGGAACGGTAATCAAATATGGCAACTTGAGTCTGTCAATCACATGGAGTCGTTTCATTGGCGTCCCCATTTCATACGTATGTGATACTTCAGCCCCCTCAGGAGTAGGGACAGTTGACGTTTCGGTGATTTCTGTGTCCGTCCATTCAGCAGATTTGGCATATTTGATTAGCGAAGGCGGCTTTGGCTCGGGAATGGAAGGATGGGAGTGTTCAGGGGTACACTCTAGGGCTGGAATGTCCGGCGCTTTCGCGGATTCAGGGGAATGGGGACTAGCACATCCTCTGGATGCACCTTTCTTTTTGAGCACGTGGAGGAAGGATGAGCCCGTGGACTGTTCAGCGGTCCTCTTGTCGAATGATTGTGAAGAGTTACTCATTCTTTGAGCTTTTAACTTCGCAATCTGAAATTAAAAGATGCATGTATTCATATTTTCTTTGGCTTTAAAGCAAGTGAATTACACTCAATAGTATACTTCCGCTCTTTTATCTTTAATTTCATTATTTTTACGGTTTCAACATGTAGACGAGAGCAAGTTAGTACTAATGCATTTTCTATAAAATCAAACTCTCAAAAATAACCAAGGCTCAGTTTCAGCCGTTGGGGTGTCGTTTCTCCAAAGCCTCCCCCCACTAACGGCTGGACGCGCGGTCAACACACCGTGTCCGTGACGTCAGCTGAATAAAATTCAATATTATTCAATTTGCGTGTTTTCACAAGAAAAGCCGTTTACCCTTTCACGACTGTAGCGTAGGCTCTAAACTTTCAAAACACACTGGAACTCTAAACTAAAACTCCAAGTGTGAAATGAATTCTCAAGAACAAACGCCATTTAAAATTATTGAGAAACTAGGCTGCATTATTTGATACTCTGTAATATTAGTGCCGCTCAAGACACCTCGCTGACAGAAATTAAAAGCCGAAATACGGGGATAAAGTTCAGATATTATCTCGGAACTATTCTGAGCTAGAGCCGAGTATTCCCACTCAGTACTTGTGTAGAGTATGTTTTGGAGACCTTAAAAAATGCACAAACTTAGTACATAGGACTTAAAGAATTGTAAAACTCGTTTGATGCAGCGATTTTCAAGTGAATTGTGATCGCAGAGTTAAACGCGTAAACGTGGCCTCAGTCAGACGTGATTTTCTCTCTTATAACTCTTTTAATATGGAGTCGTCCGTCTTTTCTTCTCCGATAAAGGCAGCACTAATTTTCTTTGAAGTAAGAATGGCTACTTGGTCTTGCATAGGCAAAGCAATGACTGAACATTACGGATTTCGCGACCTTCGAGCTTGGTACAAGTGAGGGTTTCCCAAGTGACTTTCCAAACCCGGTGCGTACCGACACAGTGTCTTCACCCAAAACTAACTCTCTCACTGCTTCCTTGTGTGAATCCTTGAATTATTCGAAAGCAAACTTTTCCAAAGCAAATTTAAACGCATTTTGGAACAGCAATCCAAAGCTTCTGGTCCGGCTTTGAAAAGTTTACAATATAAATTATGCAAAACAATTTAGCGACAGGATTTTAGTAGCAAGTTTTTGATTGGCTAAAAACCGACAATGTCTCAGCTCGCGCGCCCAGTCGTGAGTGGGGAGAGGATCGCGGGATCACCGAATCCCCCACGGCTGGAAACCGAGCCTAAAAATAACCACGACAAGCCGATAATCCTATTCAAGTTGTTTACCAAGGTTGCCACTAGTAACAAAAATGTTAAAGTGGATATGAGGCAACATATTTTATCAATAAAATAAATTCTACATCAAGTAAATACTTGAATAGTAAACTATTTCTTGATTTGTGTTGCGTCTATGAATTATAGAGGTTTCTATTTCGAATATGCTAATGTCGTGACGTCAAATAAGTATTATTTCTTTATAGGAAAACGTGCTGGTCGAGATCAATGACCTTTCTTAAGGTTATCGTATACCTTCAGGGTACTGTTCCGGATAAAATTAAGTAGCGTCTCGAATATTCGTCGTATTTAGATAAATTATACCTCATTTTAAAGCTTATAAAATTGGCTACAACGATATACCTAAGGTTTGTAATTTTGATAAAAGTGCGATTTTTAAATAAACTTATTTTCCGAACAAGCGAGTTGGTTTCCAAAAGCTCCATCTCCACGGCAATTTGATGAATTTAAGATCGGTTTGCTTTTCTGGACTCCCACAGTCCTTGTTTACGAAATTGTGTCGGCGATTGTGGAAATTCGAAGCCGTTCTGAAGATATTTTGGTCTTCGTGAAACTGCTAACGCACAATCCAAGTATAGTTGCGAGAATCGCTCTCAGCGCCTCTCTTTTGAAAATTAAAAAAATAGCCGACACAATTTTTTAGCTGATATAATTGCGAACAATCTGTGAAAATTTGAAGAAATTCGCACAAATTTGCGTTGAGTTGGAGCTTTTTTCAAACTATGTTTAGAACGAAAATAGAAAGTCAAAAAAACGCTCTGAAAAGTTTTAGCCGGCCGGCGAGACTGATTCTGGTGCCCCGCCTCTTCCACAGCAATCAAACACCTTCTATAAAAAGCAGCCAATGATGTTCAACCAGTGACTGGGAAATGTCAC
The DNA here is from genome assembly GCA_030867875.1 of Actinernus sp. WN-2022. NCBI lineage: Eukaryota > Metazoa > Cnidaria > Anthozoa > Actiniaria > Actinernidae > Actinernus > Actinernus sp. WN-2022. The sequence goes on from JAOWCC010001368.1 coordinate 33,263,392, forward strand.
AGTCAAAACTGGCTTCCCACCAGCAGCATGAAGGCAACACAATCAAAAACACGTAATTTTTTAAAGTCAGATATTCTGAACTAGGTTTTTCGGTAAAATTCGTCTTCACTAAATTGATTTTTACCAAGTTAATGGTAAGAGTTCCACATGGTTATCAACATTTTACACAATATTTAAAGAGCTGGTCAGCTCAATAACGTTCTGTACCAAATCCAACCAAACACCATTTAAAATAACAAAGTTTAATTTCGTTTGAAGTGTCATTTATCCCACCATATTTCAAAAAATGGTAAAACAAATAGTTCTACGTACGATAATCCATCTGTGGTATATGGTTCATTTCCAAACGCAGTCACTTATATTTAGACCCTATATACAGCATGGTAAATAAACTAGTATACAAACCGTTTTCTTCTGATCTGGTTAAAAAGTGAGAGCTACATTAAACTCTGAACTGAACAAGGCTCAAAATGCATTGGAAATTTCCAAAGACTTTTTCCACTGATCTGGTTAAAAACTGAGCGCTACATGAAACTCTGAACTGAACAGGGCTCAAAATGCATTGGAAAGGTTATGCACGTCATCCTCACTTGTATTAATATCACTTAGAAAATAGTCAAGCTGATAAGGTTGACAAGTTGGCAAAGTTGCCGAAGTTGAGTCTAAAACAGTTTGCCTGCAAAAATAAACATTAAATATGTCCGCTATCTCTTTAGGATCCGATATAATTCGTCCATTTTCTAAAAGGGATGGAATTGACTGGTTAACTTTCCTTTGCCCTAATGACCTAACTGTGGTCCACCATTTTTTAGGTAGCGTCTTTAGATTTCATAGGACTTTATTCGTGTTCTCTATGTGCTTTTGCTTAGCTGTTCGTAGTAATGCTGTTGTAAAATTGCGCTGACTTCTATATGATTCCCATCTAGAGGTCGTTCTCGAATTGTTATCTCTTTTGCGAATAGCGCATCTAATTTCGCAGGTCATCCAGGGTTTATCACTGGGGTGTATAATAACAGTTTTATAGGGGATGTAGGCTTCCACAGTTTTCCGAAAAAGTTCATGCCACTTGTTATAAACTTTGTCAATATCAGTAGCAGTAGAGAAAGCAGGTTCCCAATCAATGACAATAACACTATTAGTTAACTCCACTTCATTAACTGAATTAAAAGCATGGCATTTTACTAACAGGAAAATTTATCTTCCCAAATACAATACAGTGATCACAAAAAGGAGGAGGGCTTAAAGTGTATATGAAATGAAAAATATTAACTCCTAATATCCTAAATTAAGTCTTCAAAAGTCCAAATTTTTGGGTCTCGTTTACCTGTTGCGATTTCATGGCATATTTTTTTCGCCTAGAAGTTCGGTCAGAACGCTTCAAAAATGGTACATTTCCCGCGCGGCCATACGATCCAATTACAGGGCCTGTGACGTAGTAACCGTGACACAGCGGAAAGTGAAACATGGCTACCAGTGTAAGAATAAGAGAAAGCTAAAGAACGGCGGCGATTATTGTGTGGCTGGTGGCCCCAACAAGGTCGGTTGTAAGAACAACAGCTATACGGAAGGCATATCTATGTACTACTTCCAAAAGGAAGAAGCTATGAAACAGCAGTGGATGCGTTTTGTTCATAAACACAGGAACTGAGGAAGGGTTTTGCCCCATCAAAGAACTCTGTTCGGCTCACTTTGACTTTGAGCAGAGCTGCTACGAGCACAGGTCGATCATTTTCTCTGGTCCGTCAGATACTACGAAACAACTTCCGCAGTTGAAACAAAATTGATCAGGGGAGCAGTTCCGACCAAGGATGCCGTTCTAGTCGCGATGTGTCCTCCGCCGCCGCCGAGTGCTCGCAGCGAAAACAAGTAACTAGTAAGTCCATTTCTAATGTCCCTAGGGCTAAAGCTAATCCCCTTTGTAAAACAGTGCACATCGCCCAAAGCATCTTTACTTTTGTTTGAAATAGATTGTAAACTAAAGTACGCAGTACGGAAGTAATGGTTATTTCCTTTTGAATATTGGATGTGCGAAATTATGTAATAAAAAGGGTATTGTACGTACTACTTTTACAATAATCTTTGTAAATTTTAATACTCATTACTGTTTTGATAAGCTAATTTATCCGAAAAGATTAAATATATTACTCTCAAAGTTTCAGTGATTACTAAGTGTGGCATTCTCTTTCGATTTGTGGAGTCTGTTTGTTTGTATCTTTAAATTTAATTCTTGAAGTTTTTTTGATTTATGCTAATGAGGCAAAATGTAAACATTGCACTCTTAGCTCTCCAGAGCAAGAGGTTTTCTAGAGAGAGAACGGCTCTTTCTCCGCGGCTGTTCTTTCTAGAAAACCTCTGGAACCAGGATACTCTCCTTCCTAAACCGATAGCAGAGGATGATGAAGAAAGTGATCAGGATTCCCAAGGAAATAATTCTCCAAATAATGTTATGTACTTGAAAATACATAAGTTAAAATCTACATGCACCTAGGTGTATGTAGATACAACAATAATTTATTGTATATTTATTCTAAGATGGGCATTTAAGATGTTGTATTTTACTGACAACAGATTTGGCTGTAGATATATAAAATGTGACTATACAATTTTAGACTAAAAGCTGGTAAAAACAATTTCAGAGTTCAACCAGCCCATGAAGAGCCCAAGTTCATTGTGTTTATTATTAGCATGCTGATATGAAGCACAAAAATGAAGCACAAAAAGTAACCTTTCTGAGAACATGCATTTTATTCTTCCATTGCAATTAATTAAATTTCCAATAAGTCCTTCAAGACATATTAGTTTGCTGATATACATGCAGCTTTTTATTATTACAAAAGGCTTACATTTCATGATCCTTCAAAATACCAAGAATCATTTCACCACTTTATCTAGGGATGGTTTTAAATAATACATGTATAAGTCAACATATGTTTTGTATATGTCTAACAGCCGAAGAACAAGATGCTTTACAAGCTAGCTGACATCCAGTCTACTGTGACAACAGCCACAAACAATACTACCCAAAAACGAAAGGCTCCTGCGTGCAGCAAATGTGGACAGCCGAAAAAGGGACACCCTAAAAGTTCTTGTGAATAGTTACTGACCATATAACTGACCATCCCCCAAAAAGCAAAGTTGTAAATAATAAATTGTATTATATTAGCCTTTTACAACTGGTAGAATGATATGACTATAATCTTAGCAAGTCATATTGTCTAACAGCCAGACCAAAGAAAGCCTCAGTTGTAAAGCACACGCATCAGCACTAATGTATATCAATTCCAAGTGTGCCCAATCCCCCCTATCCGGGAAAGGGTGGGGCATTGGTCAACCAACCAACCAGCACTGGGGATGGGGATTTTGTTTATTTTAACACTTTTTACAGTACTCGAGTAAAGCTTTGTAAGTCCGACAGTGGAACATTTGCAAGAAATATTATAAATAGTAAAATTCCCAGGGGTTATCAGGCATGCTTAGAATTCAATTAACGGAGGCACAATTCTATGCATGGCACATCCTTATAGCGAGTAACAGTGGATACAACTTACAAGCATTTTGTTTTTCTACACTCAAGAGAGGCCAAGGATCTATCATGCACATTATTACCACTTGGCATTGTGCAAACTCTCTATTATATATATACATTTTATATAAATGTATATAATTTCCATTTTAACTTAGTACCTCTCTTTGAAATGCTAATAAGTGACGTTGACTGATGCATTTATGTTGATATAAGTTTCATTGAATAACATGCAGCAATGCATAAAGTTAGCTATTGTGGTACATTATGAATACACCAACACTATCGTGCCCTTGCTTCTGCTGGCTGGTAACTGCTTGCCTGATGATGGGGTGTATTAAACCTCTGCCGTATGTCATAAACACAGCTGGCTGGCAATGGCCTGGTATTGTTCCAGCCCGTATAGCCACAAATTCAGCATATTAGCCATCTGTATGCAACAGCTCGTAGGAAGCTACAAGAATAAAGTTTAATGTAGGCTTTCCCTTAGAATAGTTGCTATAATAGTAATGCTGTTATTTGTATTTCATTATTTATTTGTTTGTGCCAAAAGGTGGAGCCACATTTGTATATCTAACTTAGGTACATGTACTTATATTTCTGTATATTTCATTACTCTGCAAGGATGAAGTTACTTTTAGGACTCACATAATATATTGACATCATGCAAGTCGTAATCGTAAACATGATTTTTACGACTCATTGTTTTCACGACTCGCCTACTCTGCTTATTATTTGGCAGAAATCCGATAAACCTGTCCGTCGATATGCTTTACATTTTCATCTCCAAGCCTCTAAAAGAGTGCTGAATTTGCCTTGACTTCCAGTAGCTGGAGTGCTTTGCTTTGTCACATGCATATGTGCAGTAATTCCCCTGCCCCTACCCCAGACAACTTCCTCAAATATGTGGTAAATGCTCGAGGGTCGGTGTAAGAAACTATGCAAAACCCTGGTATTTACCCCACTATTGCCTGGTAATATCCCCACCTGTTGTGCAGTATAGTAAGGCATGTATAATATACCATATTGCAGCAATTGCAGAATACCCCACCACTGGGTTCATTAACAATGCATTTTCTCAAATTCTCATACAAACCTTCTAAAAACCTAACCCTGAAATTAAAAAAATCCTACCCATTTCCAGATCATTCATTAAGAACGAGTGTAAATACACCTGAGCTAAATGGATAATTTTGCACAATTTGTAAGGGCTTTTCAAGTGATCTTTCGAAGTTGGTTCATTAATAATGCATTTTCTCAAATTCTCATACACACCTTCTAAAAACCAAACCCTGAAACTAAAAAAAAATCCTACCCATTTTCAACCCCAGGGAGGGACAAAGGGAAGACTATAGCCACAAATACGTATTGTATAGAGTACTGTCATTTCCTAACATGAATATAAAAAAAAATCACTTACTCGTTTTCAGATCGATGTACACGACGACGGTATCCTCTGCCATTTCGGTCTTTCAAAAGAGGACCTACGTGAATTTGTCATTGCTGCGAACCTGGAAGTTTTCGTGCTTTGTCAAATTTTAATACGTTGACGAAAACGAGTTGGTGATCGAGGCTAAACTACAGAAATTATATAATACAGGGCCACGAGCAAACGAGCTCAATATGAATATGACGGGGCTTTAACAGTGGCCCTGCATTCTGTAGTTGCTCCCGAAGAGCGGAGGATTCCGATACAAAGGCTTCCTGTAGTGATCCACTGATTTACCGGGACTTGGCCCTCGAAATCTAGAGCACAACACCGCCAGAGACATAATTTTCGTCGTCGTCTTCCCCATCGCTCGAGCCCGCAAGCGGCTCATCTTCGTACGGTTGAAATCCGTTCGCCCTTACTTCCACTTCATCAAAATCGTGGCTTCCACTCTCTGAACTCGAAGATGAAGATAATTTTGCTCGCTTTCTGACATCTTACTTTAGTTTTGCAACGAAGACGGTCGCAGGTTTATAGAGCTTGTTTACGTCTGTGCCACGAAGTATGCTATCGAGTGTGTCACGGTTTCTACGTCATCACGAGCTTGACTCGCCCCAGTCTCCTGACCATATTTCAAGTGCATGTATGACAACTTTGCGAAGCGAAATCTCAGCTTTATATTTTTTTTCTTCGCAATTTTCTTTTGCTTTGATGTTTAGGAGATAATGAACGATAGAAAAACTTAAAAAAAAATTCGTTTCATATACACTTTAAAGTGCCAGTGTTAACAAAAAACCCTGGTGAGTCCGTGATTATTAAATCTAGCAGGGTCGCATGTGTGTTTGTAATGCGTGTTGGTTCGAAAATGAGTTGGGAAAGATCATTACAAGCAATCCAGTTATAAAGCTGAATTCCTATATCGGTGCTCTCGGATGGTGTTTGCAAATCATAATGAGCATTAAAGTCACCAATCAAGACAATAATTGCATTAGAAATTTGACGGAACTTATCAATGACACATTGTAACTGTTCAAAGAAAGAAGAAACCGACTCAGTGTTATTGTTTGGTGGTCAGTAACAAACACCGCAAAGAAATGTGTGCTTAACTAATTTGATTTCGACCCAACAAAGTTCTAACAAATCACATTCAAGATCACAGCGCCTATTAGATGCAAGTGTCGAAGACACAAAAATAGCAACAGCTCCACCATGCCTATTTCTGTCACGTCTGTGCGGTGGACTGTATCCAGGAATGCTAATCATTTCATTACTTACACAAACATCCAACCATGTTTCTGAAAATGCAAATACGTCAAACCTATGTAAATGCGAAATAGCAGAAATTTCATCAAATTTATCGCGTTTAAAAAGACTTCTAGAATTCAAGTGACCAAGTAAGAGAGAAGGTTCGCTTGGACCAGGATTTACTTCAACATTTCCAGAAATAATTACAAGGAATCTCACAACTATAGCAAGAAAAATCTACGAAAATAAGAAAGCATACACGATCGGAATAGTGACTGCAGACTTGCCAGAGTGAACTTTATAACAGTCAAATAGCCAAATAGCCCAATAGCCCAATAGCCACTCTATAGTTCTCTAGACTAACCCCCATTTTGTACAAAATAGGGATAACACATGGTACTTGCCTCTAGTTGCACAATTAAAGTCACGCAATTAGTACAAAAAGAGCATTGAAAAAATCTAACTAGGAAAGACAAAAATCGGTTATTTAGTGTGCAGATGACTAATGGTAGTAACATTAAGTGTATATGAAATTTGTAAATAGAAATATCAAGCGCTGAGAAAAAACTATAAGTCAGTACTAAGAGATTAAATATAAATAACGCAAAGGATGTCAAATCTGAAATATAAATCAGACATGAATACATGATTTAGTTGCAATCGAGATGTAGTGCGAATTGTAAGCGAATAGCGCGTAAAACTAATTAGATCAACTAGATAAACCGCGAACAAACTGACTTAAAGTCCGTAAAATAACATGTCCTCCATACACCTGATTCTGACTATACTATCATCAGTCAATTTGACTAAGATTTTCCCATCGCTTGTCTATATGCGTAAATCAGGCTTTTCCGTTCGAATGATATCGAAAAGCTTCTTGTTTCGTGCAGTCAAATCCTCATTCACATACAGCCTCTTACCTCTCAAATTTTTCTTAGCCTTCATGATACGGCTCTTTATCTCGTAAGACCCGAGTTTTACGATAATGGCTCTCAGCACTGATTCTCCGTCTTCTCCAGGGCTTCGGAGCTTTCCAACACGGTGCGCCCTATCAATTTCACTTTTGGCAATTTTGCATTTTAGATCGTTGTCAGCAAAGTCGACGATCTTGTCATAACAGTTTTCACCATCTTCCTCCGCAATACCATGAACGCGAATATTGTATCTTCTTGAGTATTGCTCGTTGTCATCGGCCTGTAGTTTTACAGCAGCAAGCTCTCGAGTTAATTCGTCTACACGTCTTTCAAGGGGTTTAACCGCCTTCTCAACCTCCTCTTTCACAGCTTGGTCGACTATTGACTTCGTTATCTCGTTCATTAAATTCTTGAAATGCTCCGAGCTAATGTACTTGATTTAAAACATTTTACATTACCTTTTGGAACCCATCTGATGCAAAGTAAAGTTCCAATTCTTTTCGCGTCTCCGTTTCTTGTCGAGTTCTTGCTCCCTTCGTGGCGAACATTTTGAGTTAATTGAAGTGACTTGACCGCGGATATTCAAACATTTGGAAAACTTCAATATACTTTTCAAAGCGGTACGACTACTACAGCTAGAATACACGCCGTTCCATCAAATTATTTTGAACTCGCCATGAAATTTACGTGAAATATAACAGCAAGAGACCGACTTAAATACAAAATATAGGGAGAGCAATAAAAAGACGTCCTCGCCCGCCAAGGTCTGGCGTTCGTTCTTGTTTCGAATGTTTCTCCATCATTAAATCATATATTCGTCATTTTATGCAGTACATTCGTCATTTTATGCAGTACATTCATCATTTTTGCAGTACATTCGTCATTATGTTCGGTGCTTTCATCATTATATCATTATTTTCGGTGCTTTCATCATTATATCATTATGTTCGGTGCTTTTATCATTATGTTCGGTGCTTTCATCATTATATCATTATGTTCGGTGCTTTCATCATTATATCATTATGTTCGGTGCTTTTATCATTATGTTCGGTGCTTTCATCATTGTGTTCGGTGGTTTCATCATTATATGCGGTACATTATAGTATTTTAATGTTCAAATTTCGTGCATTGTACAAAATCCAAGCATGTGATTGGCTAATGAGCGTGCATTATTGGTGACCACAGTACTCGACCCAGACCTTCTCTTACCTAGGGAAAGGGAGACATAGTCCTTCCCTTAGTTACGTGTTTGGACGGCTTGGAAAACCTCATTACAATCACATATTAAACAGTGAAAATGCAGACAATTACTAGAAAGGTAACGGTAGGATTGAACTCTGTTGCCTGTGTGACAGAATATATATACTTTGAGGCGACATTTGCATAATCGCTCGTTGGAAATGGGTGATTTGCGAGTGCTGGGATTACAACTTTACAAGTCAACATGTGTTCGAATGAACGAAAGTTTCTACAACACTCTAGTAGTCTTACTTAAGAAATGGATTTTATTTCCGAGACCTTACTCCGTCAATAAGAGGAGACAATGAAGCAACAATTCAGTGAAAGGTTCGAAAACCTAGGATTTTTTATTTGGAAAATGTTTGCATCAGAGCCGAGCACATGGAGGCCGGTTTCAAGATTTCAATTCACTGGAATCTGCAGGTTAGTTATTTTGGAATGAAAGAAACTATTAAAGAAAGTAGCCTATCTTGGAGTTAAGCCGGCTAAATACTCGATATTTGAATACATGGCTCCAAGAGAAACGTTTTCGAGTTAAATGTACAAACATACTCGCAAGGCGTCAACTAAACTGACCGAACGCCAAAGTAAATTATTCTTTGCAAAGTTATCTACTTCTGTTTTTATTCATTGTCTATTGAAATGATATTTCTTTGTGGAGATATTTACTGTAAAATGATTTAAGTCATGCGAAATATTTGACTTCTTTACGAAATTGTTATTGACAACTGATTTCAATTGAAATTCACGGCTGACAGTGCACTCAGTTTGAATATTAAAAGGGTTAGAGACTTTATGTTTGTCCTTTATCGGCAAAATACAGTCACTTGCTGAGTGTACGATGAACTCAAATTTCTTCATACTGTATTCATTATTTTTTGCTTATCTTACAGTAAGCGCGTGCCTGTATTTGTTGATAAAGCACTCACAAGCAGTCTCTAACCCTTACATATAGTATTCCACTTGCGAGGCCTTTTGTTTTCATTCTTTTACAACCTCACCAGTGAAATATTATACAGTACTTCACTATGCATAATAAGTACTATGTTGAAAGCCACTATGGAAAATGATTAACGTACATAACGAAGAACAATTATGAAACTACTAAAACAGTTTTGCCTAAAAGGTTTGCATTTTCATGCCGGCCAATCTCAAATTTAACTAAATATTGTGCAGGTGCCACTAGCGATTCGAGTTCTTCGAGTTCTGAATACTGAGCCATATTGAACCAGATTAACAGCACAAAAAATACATTCTACTTGACCGAATTCAAGGTAACAAGTCTCAAAATTATCATGAGGTATATTAATAACGACAAAAACATTGTTGTCAACTTGAATAGGCCTGATTGCAGAGACACACACATAATGTCAAAAGTTTGTTGACAAAATTCTTCGTGGGTGTGACCATATTTTAAGGCGGTTAAACAATGAACGGGAGTGGTTTATGGATTTAGTGTCTCGCATTAGATAGAATGCCTGGGGGAGTTCTATATTGGAAGGCTCCGCCCTGCATGAGGTCCAAACTCTTACCCTTTTATATACCATTTTTGACAGAAAAGGTAACCCTTTCATATAGCTTTTACTAAACTTTTCAATTGAGTAACCCCTTAAAATACTTGGATGAATCAGCCGTTAGGTGCATCTGTTCGATATATTTTGAAAGGCCCTTTAAAATACCTAAATGACAGTTTTCCCTACCATTTTCTATACTTCAACTCGTGAAATCCCTACCCTTTTATATACCTCCAGCCTGAAAAGGTACTCCTTTCGGGCGGAGCGTCCCCGTATAGTCAATTATAGGGAGTAGCCACCCCCCTCCCCCCCCCCCCCCCGGGACAGAACGCCACTCGAGGCCTCGCCTATCGTTCTATCTAATGCTCCACACTCTAAATTCCTCGCTGTTTAGTGGGTTTTGCTCTTAATTGTCTAAGCACAGCAATTGTGAAAATATCGCTTTGTTTTTCTCGAATAAATACTTCAAATTGAAGCAGTTATCGAAGTTGGTAAGGCAAACTCCCTCAACACAAACATCTTCCACATGAGTTAGACGAAAGCGACGTTGGCAAATACAGCTATATCAGGAAAGGTTGTCCCGCACAAACGACATTCCCAGACCGAAATGCATTGTGGTCGTAGCTGAAAGTCTTGTGAATTCGTTCGTTTTTGGATCAAAAACGTTAAGAAGAATATTAGCGGTCTCCGGTGAATCGATTTTGTAATTACGCTGTCGTTTTCCCTTTCGCACAGCTCGACAGTTAATAACCACAATCTATGTCAGTTAATTACCACAATCTATGTCAGTTAATTACCACAATCTATGTCAGTTAATAACCACAATCTATGTCAGTTAATTACCACAATCTATGTCAGTTAATTACCACAATCTATGTCAGTTAACTACCACAATCTATGTCAGTTAATAACCACAATCTATGTCAGTTAATAACCACAATCTATGTCAGTTAATTACCACAATCTATGTCAGTTAATAACCACAATCTATGTCAGTTTGAGAATGTCTCTTGTCATTTGACTGGTACAACCTTTTTACAGACAAGAGCCTGCGGACAGGCTGTACTGAATTAGATGATTTGGGTGCTTCTTGGTGTAGCAGATTCATTGTTGGATTCATTGTTTCTGGGGTTTTTGTGCCCCTAACTCTTAATATGCAATATCGTGCATTTGCTGAATGCCCACAGACTGACAGAAATAAAAACGATCTGCTCAATAAATTCTGAGTATTCACTTGTCCCTTAAGACTCATATTTTAGGTTCAAGCCTTGGAAAGAAAGGGTAACCCATTTTACGATTTTTCAACCTTAAATAGGGTTAGGGTTTCGATATCTCCGAGGCACACCCCTATTCTAAATTCCTGGGAGTATTGCGAATTTTTTTACAGATTATGCGAAAATTGCTAAACTACGCGATCGGATGCGAGTGAGAACGATTGTGCAAAATAGCACCAGCGCATAATATCAGAAACCCTGTTGAAAAACTGCCGATGCACGAACGGAACGCGAGAACACAAAATTAGCAGCTTTTTAAGACCTCGAAAGGGATAGGAGAACCATCGTGTATTTGTTTCATAATATAAAATTATATCTGCGCGGAAAGAAATGCTAGAGCAGACGTGGATTACCAGAAAACCAAGCACGCTGAACAACCAATGAAATCACGCATTCTTAGGATGATCCCGTAATTCCTATTATAATCTTGGATATATCACACTTTTATAGTAAACTAAGCGTACGGTAAAGTCTTACATGTAGTTGTCCTTTCTCTGCAGCATCGTGTAGTGGTGTCCCTCCTAGATTATCCTTAACGTTCAGTTCACTCCTCACGTTCAACCATTTGAGAACAGGCAAATGACCTGCAGCAACAGGTTCATATACATATTGTGGTTGATTTATTTTGGAGAGTTTAATATTTTTTTAACCGGTGGCATTAGCGCAGGGAGAGGGAGGGGTGGGAACGAGAAGAGAGGAGGAGGAGGGGATCTTCCCCCTCCCCTCTGCTCCTCTTACTCTCTCCCCTCCCTCTCTCCCCATTCCATCCCCCTTCTCTTCCTCTCTCCCATTCCACCTCCCAACCTTTTCCTCTCTCCCGCTTCCATCTCCCCTCCCCTCCCTCTCTCCCCTGTCCACCTCCCCCCTCTTCCTCTCTAGAATTATCAATAATCAGTAATTGGCTTTTGCTTTTCAATTATCAATAATCGCTAATTCTAAACGCAAATTATTAAACCACAAAACGAACCCTATAAACCATCGGACGAGTTCACGGGTAAATGACGGGTTCTCACTCGCCAAGAGCTAGGGCTCACAGGTAAACAAGTACAGAAGCTAAACGAGAGTAAAAATTATTTTTGAGCGCTCCTACTCGGGCTCAAACTCGTAATCGTTTGAGTGTAGTGCTTGGTAGTACAGACGTCATGATCACTACACCAAGCGCGTCTACCACCATTCGGAATTTGACAAATGTTTATCTTTCCTTGACTAGTTTTAAGAATGTCATTGTTTAATTTGCGTTCTAAAATTAGCGATTATTGATAATTTAAGAGCAAAAGCCAATTACTGATTATTGGTAATTCTCTCCCCTTCCTCTATCTCCATTCCACCTCCCTCCTCTTCCTCTCTCCCCATTCCACCTCCCCTCTTCTTCCTCTCTCCTCATTCCACCTCCACTCCTCTTCCTCTCTCCTCATTCCACCTCCACTCCTCTTCCTCTCTCCTCATTCCACCTCTCCTCCTCTTCCTCTCGAACACATCCTCCCCGTTGAATTCACAACTATCCTTAAATGGAAAACACGCTTGAAATAACGATAATCGTAATTGTAATGACATTCTGAAAACCAGTTACATTTACAGTTACATTCCGAACGGCGGTAGGCCGGCTTAGTGTAGTAGTGATGACGTCTGCACCACACTGCAGTACACGCAAAGGGCTACGAGTTCGAGTCCGAGTAGGAGCGCTCAAAAAAAAAAAATCTCTCTTTGCCTTCTCTTCTTGTTTTCCTGTGAGCCCTAGCTCTAGGTGAGTGAGAACCCGTCGTTTACCCGTGAACACGTCCGATGGTTAGGGTTTGGTTTGTGGTTCGGGTTAGGATTTGTCGTAGGATTAACGATTATCATTGTTCCAAGCGTGTTTGCCATTTGAGGATAATTGTTAATTCAACGGGGAGAAGGCGTTGTCCTCTCTCCTCATTCCACCGCCCCTCCTCTTCCTCTCTCCCCATTCCACCTCTCCTACGTCTGTACTACACTTGCAGAACACGCAAAGGGTTACGAGTTCGAGTCCGAGTAGGGGCGCTTAAAAAATATTTTTCCTCTCTTTACCATCTCTTCTTGTTTACCTGTGAACCCTAGCTCTAGGCGAGTGAGAACCCGTCGTTTACCTATGAACTCGTCCGTTGGTTAGGGTTTGGTTTGTGGTTCGGGTTAGGATTTGTCGTAGGATTAACGATTATCATTATTTCAAGCGTGTTTGCCATTTAAGGATAATTGTTAATTCAACGGGGAGAATGCGTTACCTCATTCCACCTCCCCTCCTCTTCGTCTCTCCTCATTCCACCTCCCCCTCTCTTCCCCTCTCCACACTCCATCTCCCCTCCTCTCTCCTAATTCCTAATCGCTGTGCACTTGCCATGCATGCTAAAACTGTTCATTAAATTATTTAAACTGGGTAATATTTTTAAACCAGGATAACATGTCTTTCAAATGAGTTGTAAGCTTAAATTGTGCAAAGTAGTTGTTTACCAGGGAACCCATCTATGTAATGTTAAGCTCTATATTAGTGATAAATTGTTGTTTACCTGGGAACTTTGCCCTAGATTAGTGAAAACTGATTGTTTACCTACATGTAGAAACGTATTCTGGAACTGGTTATGGTAGAGTTAGTATTGGGGTTAGGGTTGGTCTCAACTGACCATCTGTCAGTGCATGCCAAATTTGTTTTCTTCCTCTCTCAAGTTAACTTTTAACAGTTTATTTTGTAGCAGGGTACTATATTAATAAAGATCGACTTACATGTAATGCAATAAACATGTATGTTATATGTTACAATGTATATGTTATACATCATAATGTACATTACAATTACATATACCCAGGTACATACATGTAATTGTAATATAATGTATAACATATACATTGTAACATATAACATACATGTTTATTGCATTACATGTAAGTCAATCTTTAAATAAATGCAAATAATTTCAACACTGTTTCACTTTGAAAAATCTTTTTACCATAATATTTTATAACATATTATACGGGCCGGTATATGTTATATATAGATATTATGGTAAAAAAATTACCAAGTGAAACAGTATCAATGATTTGAATATTATATTTAATGTTCTTATGAATGTTACATTTACCTTGACCTGCAGCATAATGAGCTGGGGTTGCACCAGTGGTGCCTTCCTCTACAGTAGAAGTCTGCCCTTGAACAATCTTCAATTTAAATTATCAAAATATACAAGTAAAGTCTACCTACATTTACATGTACATGAATTGCATTTTATAATTATAATTCAACTTCTCGTCTTTGCCTAAAATGGATATTAAACTTAATGATATTTTTAACTTTGAAATAACAGCCTGATATCAAAATACTACATCATACAGCTATGGATCTGTGACTCAGTCAAAGTGAAAAAATCCAATAAAAATGGTGGTGATAATACTCATTATATATGCATCTTGAAAGCACCGCATAAATACAGCAAGTGATAAATATCACGTACAAATCATGCTATTTTTGTTTATAATGACCTAAGAAATATACTGAAAAAGACAATCACATGTTCTCATGAGTAGAGTTTGTTTACTTTGAGTTTGAGCTCATGCATGGACATGGTAACTGCATCTTGAAAGTACCGCCTGCGATGTCTACTGCTGATTTGTGGACCGATAAATCTGCAGATCATATACCGATATAAATAATTTGATTTCGGAATTTATTTTCCAAGCCGTTTTCACGTCGTTTGGCCTGAAACGTGGATGAGAAGTGCTTACATATCTCTGGATTTGTGTGCCAAAAGCAGAGGCGAAATCGATTTGAATTTCTTGTTGAATTTCGGCGGCGAGTGAGGTGACTTCGATGAAAAGCGCCTCGAAGCTGCATATAACCTTATGTATATTTGTGTCTTTGAAGTAGACACGCGGCCAACCGTCAAATCCTCAAGGCCTAATAAACTGCTTTAGAAGTCCCGCAAATCACCCCAAAACTACTCATAAAACTTCATTAAGTATCAATCTTTTATTATTGAAGATCTATTTTGTAGGAATCGGAAAAGAGAATTCACAAGGAGCAATTATGTAAACTCTTCCGAGATCGCTTATGAAACATACCACAGGTAACCCAAAAAGCGGGAAATATATGTTGAGTCTGTGCTGCTGGTCTCAAGTTAACTCTTTCAGCCCCAAACACGATATTTGTTGTGTTTTACTGGTTACTTGCTTTGAGGATTTCAGTCTAGCTAAGTTGAAAGAGCAAGGCCCTGAGATTGACACACAACATAATGTATAGACATACATACATACATAAACTTTATTTCAACTCGAATTTGCAGAGTAGCAAATGCATGCTAATATCTTCGAGAAAACTACTGTTACTAATACTAATACTATTGTTATATTACTAATACTAAAAATATTTACAATGAAACCTAAAAATTATTAACAAATAGACATTACTGTAAAATTAGAATAGATTGTATTTACGGATTTCTCTCTTAAAATCAGTGATAGTTGTTAAAGATCGAAGATTATCAGGTAGGGAGTTCCAGAATTTTGCAGTCGAATATTTGAAAGAGTGCAGGCCATAAGACAAATGATCCTACTGAACTGCATTTAGGCATATTAAAATTGAATCATTTCATCTAAATCCTCCTTTCTTTGCAGAAGTTAACTACAGTTTACATTTTTTCATTTCAGAAAAAAAGACTAAAATCACACTTGCAGAAAAAAATTGTTCTCCTCAGATCCTAAATTTTCTTACAAAAATGCATGTTTCACATCAAATATAGGCTTTCAAGTTTCCACTAACCTCACTTTCTGTCCCTGAACACTGAAACTTGCCCATCACTAAGCCACCATTCCATAAGCACTTCAGAGCAAGCTAAATTCAACCACTCTGACCGCAAAGCATGCTGGGAAATCCAATCCACCAGCGGCATAGCAATCCCCCATCTTCATTCTTTAAAATATATACTATTAGGCTAAAGCCATTTCGACCATTTCGAGTTATGCAGCATGCCAGGCATGTCATGTGGCCTTTGCCATTTGTGCTACACTTTTTTCACTGAATGTTTGCATGGAGTGTGGTCAAATAATGCCAGTTTCATGCTGGGTAACACTATAGTCTGCAAAGGAGAATATTTTTTACTATTTATTTATGAATTGAATGCAATCTGCAAGTGTGGCTTAGAAATGGGCGTGGTAAGTCACATGGTGGAATGTATACCAATATGTCCATTAAAATAAGATAACCACAACCGAAATATACATATCTAGTGGTTATTGCAAATCATTTTGATAAAGTTTAATATTTGACCACCCCCTATACTTTAGGCCTTGGTTCTTAAAAATAGACAACCAACTGAGACAGAAGTGCATTTGATTTCTGCTCCTTAGCTCCCGTCTGGAAAATAGTTACACATTGAAACTTGCTGCAAATAATTATCTCCATGTGTGGATTCAATGTAGTGATTTTAAATGAAAATAAACAAGATTCGAATTTTATGATAAAATGGTTTAAGCCCGACCGGGCAAGGTTAGTAAGTGGATGGGTGACCATCAAGGTAAATGGTACATTAAGGTGTGTCAGGGGGGACAAGGGAAAAGGGGATGGGACTGTGGAAGGGAGGGTAGAAAGTAGAGGGAAGGGGGGGGTTGACAAAAATATTTTGTAGGGGACGGGTGGGTGGAATTTGTTTCTTTTTAAATTCCCCCAAAAAAAACTAAACTTCCTTTTTTTAATGAATCCCCAAAAATGAAAAAATCCCTTTTTAGAATCTTGAAAAAATGAACCAGTTCAAAAAAATTGTACTGGTTCAAAAAAATTGTATTGGTTAAAAAAAATGGTACGGGTTCAAAAAATGTGTACTGTTTCAAATATATTTGTACCAGAGGTAATAATTGAACCACAACATATACACTTGCATTATAATGTACATTCATGAGTGTACAAAAGAGAGGTATAGCACTGACAAAAGGCATGTGGTACAGTACTTTATACATATTAAACAACATTTTTTTTTATTTGCAACAATTTACATCATCGAATGAAATTATACCCTCCCTCTTCCAATATGGCTGTTTTAATTTGCATAATTCCAAAAATCATAGGATATTAGGCCAAGTGATTATGCCACCAGTATTAAAGAGAGTACTGAGAGTTTGATCTAGCTTTCATTCTTGCAAAGTCATTGACATTTAGGATACATGAAAAATAATAAAGTTGATGTTTTCCTCGAAACTGCTAAACAATTCAGCAGCCTTTGAAGTTCAGGAAGACATGCCGCCTGACCAGACTACTTGCAGGTTATGGACGTCCAAGTCCAAGTTCCAAGTCCTAATATCTAACGACTCGACCACGTTACGTTTCACATGCGGTCAACACTTAATGGCGTTGGGTTAACGCTCGTGATCGATCGTGAAGAACTATCGATAATACAAAGGGGTTATTGTTCCCAGAACGTTGGAATTTAAAACCACACTAAGATGTTGTGAAACTATTGTAAGAAGGTATTAAGTGTTCTTAAATGGTATTTTGGTCCAGTGAAGAAAAAGCAAACACGTAGCGATCGAGTCAACAGCTTACCAACCACTTACATGTACCAACCAGTTACCGACCACTTACATTGTAGTTATCATACTACATACTCACCGACACAGTTTTACCGACCACTTACCGACCACTTACCAACCACTTACCAACCACTTACCAACCACGTTTTTACGGTGCAGATTGTTCACTTTAGCCCAATAACTTAGTACCAGTTTATGCTATCATGCCTAAAATTCAGAGTATCGCTAAGCTTGGCATACTTTTTAACATTGTAGCATTCACCTGTTATTTACTGCTCTGCATGCCACATTTTCAAACAACATTCGACATTTTGGAATGAGTCTAATGGTCAAACATTTTATAGCTTCATAATAGGTACACTGTGGTATAAATACCTTGTGTGGTAATCACGCAGCCATTGCAACATTAGATCACTCTTACCAAGTATCCAATGCAGTCAAGATGTCCATTTTGTGCTGCTGCATATATAGGATGCATGCCATCCCTGCTCTTAATGTCACACTTTGCCCCAACAGTGTGCAGATACTTCAAGCAGTTGAAATTACCATCTTGTGCTGCTAGATATAATGGTGTTGTGCCGTCTGTTGCTAATTTGTTGATTGAGCTACAAAAAGAATCCTGGTTCAGCTTTGACTATTATTACCATTGTTATTGAAGTGCAACTGTGAAAGTTTCAATTAAGTACTTGCATTTGGAAAATTGCATTCAGCCCAAATTTGTCAATCAAATGTGTGCCACCTATTCTTAATTAAGTCCAGGCAGTTACACCTTACAAAGCTTTGTTATTTTATTGATGGTTGGTTGAATGCAATTTTCCAAACACGACTTGAAACTTTGACACTGTCACACTTCAACAAAAATGGTAATAATTACGTTTAATACAATTAAATTCAAACACTAAAATATTTACATTTTTTATACTGCTGGTAATAACATTTTAGTCCTAAAGCCATATTACCAAAAATTAATATCATTTTAATACAATTGTCTTGAATATACCACTATATTATATTGTACAAACTGTATTATTTCTTCTTGTTTATGAATTAAAATTTATTACCAGTATAAGTATTCAGATATATATATTTAATGTGTACATTATTAGAGGTACTGTTATAATTGGCTATAACCAATATTATGTGAACCAAAATGCTGCAATTGATTCATAAAAATACACAGCTGTGGTATGATTAGAAATTAAGCTGGATTATAATTTAGCCAACTACATGTGAATCAATCCCAAAAGATTCAAATGACAATGACATGGTAGCTGACCATTGGATGATCAAACAAGGGAAGCTAATGAGGAGTTTTTTTGTTAACGGTGATATCAGTGATTGTCATGCACAGTATCCAGCAATATGGCATTGTGACATGGGCATTTCATTAATGAAGCCAATTATGGTGCTGTATTATTAATCACAAATTTAAAGATATATATGATGCCATACAAATGTCATCTTTAATGAAACAATCAAACAATATTTGAAGGGCTGTATGCAAAAAGGACATTCATGTATATGCATCCTGATCACATCCTAAATTCTCCTTCAAATTCATTGTTTTCTAAGGAAGAATTTAAACCGTGATCAAGAGTCGATCACCCCTTTTTGCACACAGGCCTTCATTTGAACTTACAATTACCAATTATAATTATATTATCATAAGTTGCACTCACTTACATTATGTATAAGCTGCAGTCCTCTAATTAATCATATCTAGTCACAATAGCCAATCAACTTTGTCACTCTTTTTCTATAGTGATTGGGCAAACATAAAACTTTTAGCAAACATTTTTTTGGGAAAGTACTGTTATTATTAAGCCACACCCCTACTTAAGACAATATTTTTTAGGAATATACCAAATTTCCTGGCAAAATTAGACAGATTATAAGTGGTAATTAAAACAAAACAGTTACTAACACTGTCTATAATATTTTAATACCTGAAGCTTCCCTTAGAAACCAACAGCTCAAGGCAGTTAAGGTGCCCTCCAGATGCTGCGAAGTGGATTGGAGACATTAAATTCTGAGTCTTTGCCTTTGGATTGCAATTCGCCTTCTCAATAAGCCCGAATCTCGCTGCCAGATGAAGTGCTGTATGTCCTGAATTGTCTGTTAGATCAGGGCTCATATTGCATTCCTGGATAAAGAATTTCACACAGAGAAGTTTCCCTTGGGTCGCGGCATCGTGTAGCCCCCAGTAAAAAAAATCGTGATCACTGTCACGCCCGTGATCACGCCCGTGATCACTCCTTTTCCAGTGATCACGCACCTGGTTGCCTGTGATAGAAGTGATCACGCCTGTGATCACGACCTAACTGTGATCACGCTAAGTGTCAACATGTGATCACGCTAGTGTCAGTACAAGACTGACAACTGGTTTTGTTATACAAACCGTAGTTGATTAGTTGCTAATTAAATATTTCACAGAATCGAATGTTACTGACTTTTCCATACATGTACATTGCATACACTGCAGAACTACATTTAACACTGACAATAGCCTAATACACCCGCTGTAAATCAACTTTGCAAAGAAATAAACTGTCTAAAAAGTAATACAGTCTGGTCCGTTTATCGCCGTTTATCTTAAAACATGATAATTATTGCAAACATGCTGAGTACTTTTAGTTATGTTCGACAACATTAGGAAAACGAGAAATAATCCAAAAATCAGACTGAATGTCAATAAATACACATTTGCGCCTAATTTGCTCAACACTAATTACACATAACCTCCCAATTCTTGGCTTTACATGGACATGATGCTTCACAATATTTTCACCGTGATATTTGCGCAAAATGTTGTGCACTCTATTTCTGTCTTGATCATTGATTGCTAAAGATTGTAAACTTTCGTCACAGTCTCCCGCGTTAAATCTTAACCGCTCTGAAGAATCATCTAGTGTGTGGCAAATACAGATTCCTCTATCGTTAAGCCGTATAAATAGCTGAACTTTTGCATAACCCACGCTATTGTTGTCCCTGTACTCAATAACAGTTGAGTTAGTCTTTCGTGTTTTCGCCCTCATTGAATAAAATTTCTGACTGTTGTCATTGTCGTATCTGCGATAAGCTTCAAGTTCATAGTCTACAGGTAATTTGTTTGTCATCACAAAGGCCCTTATTAAAGTTAATGTGTTATTGTCAATATTCGGGCTTGCTTCTTTGCCACACAAGTATCCCCCATTTACCTTGACACTTGTGTTATAGGATCGTTTAGAACAGTTTGTTAAACTTCGTAAAAGAACTTTACAGTCTTTATGGACGTCACTCCTTTGCAGCACTCTTTGAGTGAAATCTGTTAATCCAAAACATTAAGACCAACCGCACATCCGATTTGTTCCATTGCGTGATGTGTTCCGTGCACAAGTGGTTTGATAAAGGCATTCATACTTTCAAACGCGAAACAGCTGTAGGCCCATAAAGGTCCTCTACGTGAAACATAATAAGCAAAGTGTTGTAATATGTGTACATTCATAGTGCATTTTGTTGGTCCATACAAAATTCCCATTAAAAGAACAAAATATTGTAGCATGATATCCGCATGCTTGACAGATTCATCTGCTATTGAATCAGAGCAAAGTATTCCAACTCCGCCGACGAGTAGAGTCCAATGAAAAGCATATAATGGGTTTAAAATGTTTGTGAGAACTGATACCGAATAATGCAGTAGCCATTTTTTAAGCTCTGTTGCTTTCCAGTGTTTGAGATCTTGTAAAGATCTAGGTAGCCTCCCGACAATGTCTGGCGGCTTGATCAAAAGAAGTTTATGAGATAGCATAGCTTTACTTGCGCCAATGTAGAAAGCTTTGCCTTTGTTTCCCTCAGACAACTGCAGCTGCATAACGTACTTAACGACTCCAAGACACACGCAGTGCATCCAGTCAATTGCGAAATAACGCACTAAATCAAAGGGATAGAGAAGCTTAGTAAAAACAGAGTGACCCTTGACTCCTATTACAGCTTGCCTTTGAGTGGCCTGTGAAGCAAAATTAATTTGATCTTCGTGACTTCTCTTTTCGAGGTTTGGTTCAAAAGGCCAGAATCTGTGAAGGTTATTCTGTCCATATCCCATTCCCTCGCATTTGCAAAGATGACAACTCCATTTCCCATTAAAGCGCTTCATGTTCATGAGGTCCGCTCTGGCAGGCAAATCAGCTGTTACCATGAATAACATACAACGTACTTTAATACCGTCAGATACTTCAATCCCGTCTTTGTGTAACTTATTAAGCTTTTCAATCAGTGGGTTTAGAAATGTCAACATATTCGGGTCCTGTTTGTCACAGTATATGTAAGCGGGAATCATGTATTTCTTCTTAAATCGGTACTCCTTGGGAAGCTCGTTGATCATGATGTAGATGGGCCACAGGTGACCAGCCTTCGACGAATTATATTTATTCACTCCATCGGTGTTAACAGTCAGAGAAATGTTGTATGGTTGCGATAGAAATCCTCCGGGGTACAAGAAATTCTTGTAGTCTAACCCGTGGAAAATATCCTTTATGTTATCGTCTACCGCATGTTTTATCTGTTCTTTACCATTCTTTAATAGCTTTAAAAACTCTGAATCCCTGAAGAATTCTTTTATCTTTTCTTCAAAATGCAAGTCTAAAAAACTGGACACGGCAGCTCCCTCGCAACCGGCGTTGTTGCATCTGTCCTCAACTTGTTGTAAACAGTTCGCACAATAGCAAATTCTCGTTGGCTCTTCAGATCCAAAATATCCTTTCATGAAATGTTTCAATTTATACACCGACTGAAATGTCTTCTTGCACAGCTGTTCTCCTATTAGAGTATTAAGTAAGCGAATAAGATCTTCCCACGCTGCTTTACTCAGGTTGTGTTTTAAAACAAAGCTAACAATCAAAACAAATGCCAAAACTTTTGATATTTTGCTTCAATGAAAACGTGGTTCCTCCTTGTCAGATTCCATGCTGATGTTCTCTTCTTGAACCGTCTGTTCTTCAAACTCGTCGTCATCTTCACTTTCGCTCTCAATCGTTGTTTCACTAAATGACGAGGGTGAGTCACATTCGTCCGAAGAGCTAGAGGACATAGCGGTGTTTTGCTCTCCGTTAGAGCTATCGTGGAAACTCTTGTTGTCTATATCTTGAATTACGGGTTCAAAATAGGAAGCAGTCGACACACGCTCAGTTTCTGGAGAGTTGGACCGGTCGCCTGCAGGTTCACTAGATGGACCTCCTCTTACAGCATGGTATCTCTTCTGCTGCCTTGACGGTTTTTTTTGCTCTGTAAATGGCGTGTATTTCCTTTTTGGCCTTCCTTCAGATTTTCGGTAATAGTACGAGAGTTGCTTTGATTTTTTGGTTCTCTCGAGTCTTCTTTTAGCAGGTAGGGCTTGCCGATCGTTATCACTATCAGAACTGCTTAAAGAAGACAGCTCGTCACTTGAATAGTTGCCAACGTTTTCGGCCATATCTTTTCAGCATTCAAAACGGAGAAGCAGCTTTAGTGGTCTTTAGTGCGAGGAAGCATGTAATCACAAAGTTTTGATAGGAAAGCTTTGCTATTATTGGCATGCTTATCTGACATACGGTATGCAATAATGGAGTCACGGAAATAAAACTGTCACGAGAATAGGATATTGATGAATTTTTGTCGACGGAATGGAATCTAACTGATAATTGTGATAAGAACTAGTCACGAATAGGAAACTTTCATTTCACGGTATATTTCGCAAGCAGATTCTTGTACTCCCTAGCTTTTTTCCAAATGTTTTTTCTCCAATCAGCATTCATGAACTGGAATATATTAAAAAAGTATAGTGAAATATGTATAAATGAAGACTGGAGTACATGTAGTTTGAAATTTGATGAGGAGGGGGAGGGGTGCATTTTTTGTTGAGCTCGATATATTTTTTCTTGAGAGTCGCTTTGTCCTTTAATTTACAGACGCAGCTTGCTCCATATTTTTCATACAATATTTTGTCCTAGCTGAAGTGCGTGCACGATCTTTATTTTCGGATTTGCACCCCCTCGCCATCATATCAAATCATATCAAATGGTCCATCCCTAATAATTCGATGGACCATGAAACCCCGTAATTCGATGCTGGGGCTAAAAGATCAACCAATCCTGATCAAACTACAGCAACCAAACGAATGAATAACATTGCAGATAAGATTTGAGCGGGAGATTCGTATTCGTTTGGAGCTGCGCTCATCCCGTTTACACTCACTGCTTCATGCTATCAGAAAATTTATTTTGCTGCAACATACGTACCTACGGCATTCTGAAAAAAAATGGCTACTTACTACGCAGTGGAGTTTCCTAGTGAAACGGATTTCAGATCAAGGGGACCTCACCTTGTAGTTGGAAGTAAAGTCAAGGAAAACGACAACGGTTCAACCGCCGTTCTTTGGAATGTTGTTGATAATGGCAGTGGAAAAATGAAAGAAGCGTACTTCGAGGCTGTTAAACTGAAGAGAGGGACAAAAAAAGAGTGTGCGGATTACATCGATCTACTAAAAGCCTCGAGGGAAAAGGCCGTATTATTCAATGCAGAGGGAAGAAAAAGGCGAAAGCCAGCGAAGTTCAGCGACTACGACAGATTAGAATACTCTTCCGAGCTGCCCTCCAACAAAGCGACAAAGAAGATTCGCTCCTCGTTACCCATTGTAAACGTGGATACTGACAACAGCAGTTACGAGTCAGATTTAGAAATTGAAGAAGACCATAGTAGCAGCCAAAGAAAGCAGCCGAAGGAGAAAGGGAAAATTCGTAGCGACTCAGGTTCCCGCCCAAAATCTGAACCGGGACCAACGGAGAAGTCAAAGGCGGTTAAGAAAGGGAAAACCGAACAAAAAGTTCTGAAAAAACGAGTCAACAAGCCTAGCAATCCCGCAGTTGTCCAGAAAAAAGTACGGGTCGAGATGGCAGACCAGCAATCAAAGAATATAGCCAAGTCCCTCTCTTCGACGATGTCTCTAATTCGACAGCAACAATCCAGCAGCGCTGTGGAATTCATGATATGTATTCCCGCCGAAATGACCTTCGCCGACCTGTCAAGAAAAATTGTGCAGTTAACGGGCATTTCATCTGTAAACCAACAGCTCATATTAAGAGGGAATGCGTGGCACCCCGAGGGATCCGAATATGTACACAGTAGCTGGAATCCTGACGATATCGTAGCCTTGATGGAATGCGATGATGCACCTACAGGTAAGACATAAGTTAGGTACTGTATAGCTGCTATTAGATAGCTGGCAAACGGTGACTGCAGAGTTGAGATAAAAAAAAGGGGAAACTCTATACCTAATATTCGTTCAACAAAAGAGTTTTACAATGTCTTCGTTTCTTTAGTAGCTTTTCGTTGTAGCTCAGAAGTGAACAAAACAGCACGCTTTTGGTAGTTAATGCATAAGTTAGTAATTCGCTCACAAAGTTGTCATGTTATTTCCCCTAGACGAACTACGTCCTTCGTCAGTACCTGGTAGAATTGAATCTAATCTGGAGAAAGGTAAGGCTTTTTTGCTTAGCTTTTAATACAATAGATTAGATAGCAACAATCGTAACATGTAAAATGTTCATTGGTCGTGAATTCAGTACACTCAATACTTTCAATCTTTTCTTTTTCACTGAGACATGCGTTCGGGTAAAAAAAAAAGATTTTCATGTTTAGCTGCAGGTCAAAACTGTCTGTAACGGATACACCAATGTATCTTAATTTGAAAATTTATATATGAGTTAAACTGTATAACGCTACAAGTACAAGTGTAGGGGGACTCAGAGACATTTTTTTTTTCAGGTTCATCAATTCCAAACAAAATACAGTTGGAATCGAAGGTTGATCTGCTGTTACTTCAGTTCTCAACGATGGCAGAGCAAATACAGCAACTACGCTCTGAGTTTCAAGGGTTCGCTCGATGTAAGAGCTGCTTGAAAAAGCACTACAAGGCCGTTGAGACACTGGATGTGGCAGATGAAAAGCCTAGAACCCCAGAAGCTACCGCCAAACCTCAACCCACTCTTGTGGTGGATTTACCCAGGACTCCACCTGCCACTGACAAACTGCTCGCCCAACCGCCTCCCACTACAGCGTTGTCGCCTGTTTCCCGTGCTTCCAAATCATCTAAATCGTCTCCCTCCTCATCAGAAAAGTCCGCAGACCTTGTGCTTGTTGGATCCCCAAGCCGCGGTGTATATGTGGATAACACGAAGTACAAACTTTTAAATAAGAATTGTCCCAAGCTTTTTTCTTTAAAGCTTTTTGAGCTCGTTTTTAGTAGGGATGAGGCCAGGGAGGGGAGCGTCGAAGGTAAGGGTGACAAGCTGCGGCGGCTTGATCCTAACCGGGTTGCAACATTAAAGGAACAGGCCGAACGGTGTTTTCCAGGCCTTGATAACTGGCCGTTGATCAAGAAGGTCATTGATGAGAAATGTAGAATGGTCCGTAATAACAGGTGTTTCGTTTGGGCCGGATTTAACTACAAACAGTAATTAATTCTGGATAAAAGGTTGCGACATATTCTGTATTTAGGTTTATAAAAATTTAGCCGTAACAAATTAGGCCTTTAAGCATTAGCCATTAATTACCATTGATTATTCATATTACAAGATAACATTATTCAGTATGGACGTTTGCAAAATGTATCTGAGCAATTTAACGACTTTTAGATAGTTTGTAGTCATTCAGAAGTTCAATAAATGCCATTAACCACTAAACTCTCGTTATATTATCATAAATAATTACAAATGCTTAGTATATCGAAATTAATACGATATACATTCTCAAATTTATTGCGTGTATCGCTAGAGGTAGCTATAGCGTGATCACAGAAGATTTTCTGTGATCACACACTGTGATCACACATTGTGATCACGGTTTGATAACCTGTAATTGACGACTGATATTTATTACGTGATCACGCCTCGGTATTCCGATCAGATCACGCCGTGATCACGCGTACAAAGTTTTTACCCGTGATCACGCTTTGTGATCACGCCCGTGATCACGCCGTGATCACGCCTTAATTTTTACTGGGGGTGTTAACAGCCTCAGTCTTCGGCTTTGGGATATAACACAGACCTCTGTCTTGACAATTTTCACTATCATATTTGCTCAACCTCATCCAATTAATATGCTGGGTGATAATTAAAAACTAATGCTATTTTCATAAAAAAACAAGTCAGATGTGCTTATTGGAATATCATGGGTGAGACAGGGAGCTTAAATATTGGATTATTACAGGGTGCTAATTTTTATTTATACAATCATGTACATGTATGATACATGATTGAATTTCCACTTTACCTGTTGGATTATTACAGGGTGCTAATTTTTACTTATACAATCATGTACATGTATGATACATGATTGTATTTCCACTTACCTGTTGATTTGAAATGAGGCACACCATTGTCTGAATCCAAGAGAGACAATACATGCAGTGAAGAATGTCAACAACAGGCCAGTCAGCATTATTGCAGCCCTATAGTCTGTGACAAACCTACATGATTGTAGAAAAAAAAGGGAAATACATGTATTCACCACAAAGGATTAAACTTAAGAAGTAATCATATGTACATGTACATGTAGATTATCAAAGTGTGTTCAACATATTTGTTTGCATGAGAAAGGATTGGGTTGCTTGAGATAAGCAATAACAGATGGAAAGATTGCTGCAGTGATATTCAATGACTACACTGTCAATATCAATGATTTAAGTACATGTACGTGGGTAAATATGTTCATGTGCTTACATTCATTCATACATTTGTAATGATCTTGAACAATGATTTTACTGTGTGGTGTACATTATAGAACAACGTACATGTACATTATTGGAGTTAGCATTATTAGAACACAATCAACCCTATTCATATGTGTATATAAACTACAGTACCGATCGAAACTAACCTCACCTGCATTTGGGTTTGGCTTTACTTTGGTTGTGCTTTTGAGTAAACACAAAGCAAATGCAGCTTTACATGTACATGTACCATGCTGATTCAATGAACTGCTAGTCAAATGTTTGCAGGGGTTGCCTCGTAATGCAATTGCTTGATGGAATTGCAGTGGGTTCACGTAACACAAGTTAAATGGAGTGAATTCAAAGGAAATACAGTGAACAAAAAGAAGGTAAAGGTATTAATTTATATAATTAATTATTTTTTATTAAAATATTTTTATATAATTCTATATGAAATCAATATAAAATTATCCATATGCGCTTCACAAGGTTATTTTTGTGATACAGACTGCTATTGTGGTGCAATGTGCTGCTGTGCAGTTTACAATCATGAGTGATTGTTACAATGTAGTACTCAGAATATACATGTACCAGGCTGTTGTGTGGGGAGACAATCCCCTACTTTTTCTTGGAATAACACAACAGGTTCTTTCACGTCCCCCTCCTATAGATTAGAAGAGGGAGGAGACAAGGCCAATGGTTTATACGTCCCTGCCCAAGGACACGGCCGGGATTCAAACCCCTAACCTCCCGCACTCTAGACCGTGTACATGTAGCTACCAACTGAGCTAACCAATTATGTACATGTACATATGTAAGACCAAAAGATTTGTTTTACTTCATGAAGTTTATAAAAATATTACCATGCAGAATAATATTAAATGATTATTTTTATCAAAATATTAATAAATGCCACTACAGCCAAAGAAGTCCTGCAGTCTGCTCATGATCGAGAGTTACAACTTCCCTAAACATGGACATGCAAGTGGTCTAAAATATTTTAGTAGCTTGAAAATAGTTTCCTCTAGCTCAAAATATTCAGAAAAATCAATCTGTTATTCTTAATGAAAATGTCACTGATTTATACTGTAATTTCTGGAGTTCTGCTCACAGGGAAAATGAAGGGTGTCTCCAAAACAAAGACCTTGAAAAAAAAAGACCCTCCAAAATCTCTTAAAGTGCTAATATACATGAAACAATTTTTTTGTCATTAAAATAAAGATCCCATTTGAAAGACCTTTGAAATGAGGAAGTATGGTGTTTATTGCTTGTCAATATCTCATCTCGATCCTGGGATATTAAGGTTTTTAGAATATGGAAATTAGATGAATTTCATTTGTTGGACACAGTCGTGAGGAAAAATAACAAATGAAGAATATCTCTGCAAATAGACGGTCAAAACAATTGAAACTTAAAGGACACGTACAGTACAGACTGGATGTATGTTAACACACTTTGCATGTAATGTGCGCAGAATTCCACATGTGTACTACACTCAACTGAGTGTAATTACACAAACTGAGTGTAATTACACACACTTTTGTGTACTACACACACCTCAGTGCCTTATTAACTCGTTGAACTCCAGAGAATAACTGCTGAAGTCTAATACCATAGATCAACAATACCGGTTCGCGAATGAAAGTTTTCCACAATTAGCCAAATTAGCATTGGACTAAAGTGTAGAATCCTCAGCTAAAAACTTCGGCAAAGAGTTACGACAATAATAGTCTTCCTACATGTTTTTCAAAAATAAGTTTGTAGCAAGGAACCGAAGTGCTTAATACATTGTAAATGCTAAGTCTGTGTTTTAGTCATATTATTGTGACCACACACGGGAAACGTACCTTCGTGTGAAAAACAAACAGCCTAAAAAGTCGTTCAGAGACCATTCGGTGTCCATTCGAACAGTTTGAGAAACTGTTTAAAGTGCCCCTACGATCAAATTTTGACATATCAATGTTTTTGCATATTCATAAAGTAGAGTTCATATATTATTACCAGTTCAAATTGTTTTTCGATACAACGACAGGAAGTCTTATTTTTTTAGCTCCGAATATTGAATCTACACGTCCGCCATTACTGGAAGCCGTGCCCTTTGTTCAGCTTTAAACAAAGGTTTATTCACCGGAAATGATGTCATACACTTAACGCTCGCCTGCAGAACACAACGCCTGGAGGCATATTTCTACTAAAAACGTCTTCACATACATAAGAAGAAAGTTATATTTATCTTTGCGAGGTTGGCTACTTTTTTATGCACGCTATTTCGCGCCACGAGGTTGTCGTGTTAAGTGTATGACATCACTTCCGGTGAATAAACCTTTGTTTAAAGCTGAACAAAGGGCACGGCTTCCAGCAATGGCGGACAGGATTTTACCGGTAAACTCTCCTAAAATGTGTGGTTTAAGATGCCCATTTGGGAATATTTTTTACTATTTCGGATATTTCTAATACTGATTGACCTATAGACACTGAAAAAGTGGCAAATCGAAATCGTAAATTTTCGTCGTAGTGGCACTTTAAATGATTTTATAAATCGTTCGAACGTTTTACAAAACCATTTTCCTAGCCTGTTTAAACGTTTTGTGAAAATCGTATAAACGATCCACTCAATCCATTCGAACAATCACTTGGCCGTTTGAATGCTACAAGCAACCATTCGAATGATGTACTCAATCCGTTACTCAATAGGCCTTTTGCATCAATTGATCACGTGACGATTTCCCCATAGCAACGCCTGTGGTGGAGGGCAAGCCATTCTAACATTCCTTGACAACAGAGAGAGTGTGAGAGATGCCAGCGTGAAACCTCAATACTAGAAGTTCTGCCAGTTCCTTTGTTATTCGTTTTCAGCCAAAACTTATCGGATCTATTTAGCTATAAATCTTAAAGTTCAGTGTTAGAGAATTTTAAGGGCTGTAAGACGATCAGAAATAACTTTCTGAAGCCAAAACCGAACCGGACTCTGCGAGTTACTCGCAACATGATGGCGGACGCAACAGACGGTAAGAAGCTGACTTTCTTCCACGCTTTAAATCGTTTTTATGTTCTAGAAAGATTATCTGATGACAGGAGATGTATCTATTTAATACTCTACATAGCCGAGGAGATGCTAGGAGACGCTGGTGTTGTATAAACTGGAACACGCTACCACTGTTGTACACCACAAATATGCAGTGGTGATTTACGCTACAATGATGGACTTTCCTTTCGTCGCAAAAATTCCCCGGTAAAGACATGGGATTAAGGTCTTAGTGGATCACCAAAATTCGAAATAACGAGGGGCTTTATTTCAAGATTACAGACTCTAGTTTTGCTGGTGATTTGAAAAAAAAAAGAGAACCTGTCACATAGGAAAACCAGCTATTCAACAACCTATATCAAGTTGTTATTCGTACATCACTCATCAGTTTATAATATCCCTAGCTGTAGCCTGTAACGCGTTCAAATTCATACAACACCAGCGTCTCCTAGCGTCTCCTCGGCTATGGTAGAGTAACAGATACATCATTCTCATGTCATCGCATATTTTTTCTAGAACATAAAGACGATTTAAAGTGTAGAAAAAAGTACATTCCAGAAGTCAGCTTTTTACCGGCGCCGTCTGTTGAGGCCGCCACCATGTTGCGAGTAACTCGCAGAGTCCAGTTCGGTTTTGGCTTCAGAAAGCTATTTCTGATCGTCTTACGGCCCTTAAAATTCTCTAACACTGAACTTTAAGATTTATAGCTAAATAGTTCTGATAAATTTGGGCTGAAAACGAATAACAAAGGAACCGTCAGAACTTCTAGTATTGAGGTTTCATGCTGGCGTCTCTCACGCTCTCTCTGTTGTCAAGGAATGTTAGAATGGCTTGCCCTCCACCACAGGCGTTGCTATGGGAAAATCGTCACGTGATCAATTGATGCAAAAGGCCTATTGAAGCCTCTGGAGCTTTCATGAAGGACTAAAAACTTTCTATAAATGGATAATCCTGACATTTGTATGAAACACGGTCCCAGCACTACTTTGGTGTTTATAGTTCATCTGATAAACTTTAGCTTCTGTAGTTTCATTAGATCTGTCAATCCTTCAAAATTTGTTGACATGTGCTTTCAGCCGTGAAGACTGATTGTCTGGTTTTTCATACAACACGAGTGCTGCGGGCACCAACAAAACCTAGATCGGATTGGATCGGACCGGATCAGATTGGATCACGGATTGGATCACAGATATTATTTCCGGACCGTTTTATCGGTTCTGTATTTTGCTCGAGGGTTTACCTATCCTTCAAGTCAAGATTTAAAGTTGGGATTTTGAGACAGGCTTTAGGGTTTAAGTGTACTCGCATACTGTTGTGGAGATTTATGTCCCATAACCCAGATCACCGACCGACAAAAGAAGTGGTTCGATCGTGAAGATACAATGTACATAAACGAAACCATAAATCAAAGTGTATCGTGGACATGGCGAAACGGATCAGCAGACATTCACATACATTTAAAGCTTCAACGATAATTTGACAGGAATTTCTACAATGTGAGTTACAGTTTAACTTTCCAAATGTTTATTTTTCTCCACATATTATAGGGGAATCGATCCAAGAGTGTTAACAGCACGACTGGTCTAGACAGCAAAAGCGCGGAGGTTGTACATGTATTCAAACGAGTACTCGAGGTTAGAAGGGCTAGGAAATGGCCAAACAAAAAGGGAACCAGTTCAGGGAAGACAATATTGTGTAGTATCCATGATTTTCTCTTTTTTTGGAAGAATTATTAAACTTTTTGGAGCCCTTTCATAGCCTTCGAAAAATGTTTAGGCTGCATTTTTATGTCAATGAAATCGACATGCCGGACTACAGTAAGCTTCATAGAATTATAATAATATAATAATACATGTAATAATAATAATATTTTGACAGGAAAGCTCCACTCACAATTTGTGATTTTCAGGGAGGTCCTGTATTAAAAATATATATTTCACTAATATATGGAAAACAGGAAAGTTAAATGGTTGAAATAAAATAGAAATAGAACAAGGATTATTATGAAATTAAGTTATGTGCCAGTAAGATTTGAAAATTGATAATGTAGTTGATTGTATACTACTGACTCACACCACGAAAGGTTTCGGGGAAAATACCAGTGGAAATGACTGTCAAAGGGCAAATTATAAAGATAAACATGTATTTTATACTCAGCTGTCAATTATAAAGCAAAAAAATAAAACGTGATATATAAACGAAATGGGTCGTAATTGTTGTGGCGGGAAAAATATACTGGTAATTCAACCGTAAATGTGATCTGATCCGGTCAGATCCGGTCCAGTCCGATCCAGATTTCGTTGGTGCCGCCAACTTTGTGGGAAGTGTGATTTTATTGCATTGTAGTTTAAATCACCACAAAGCTTCTCAACTTTGCTGGCAAACGATAACGTCTACTAAACAGAATATTTTGGAGTTCTTTTTATTTAATGTGGATCTGTTTTCAAAGGTAATGAGTTTAAAATCTTGAATTCCGCGACACAGAAGTGTGACATTTTCCACGAACTGATTTGAATAATCAATGACTCTGTGTTTATAATTGTTTTGCTTTGAGATTGCACCAAATATTCTCTACAGATAATCAAACATTTTGAAAGTTTTTACGTATCTGAACAGTTTCCACCTGGTACGAAAAATGGTTTGAGTCCATTCAGTTTTAATTTGTTGTCTGGCAATTAGCGTGAGATCACACGAACCACATCAAACATTATTTTGCAGTTTTGACTTCATCACTTTGTGATGTTGAATTGTTCGAATGTTAAGGGCAAGTCGTTCGAACGTTTAGGGGAAGTTGTTCGAATATTTATTACGTGAATTGCAGAGTGAATGCAGAGCATACGATCAAAACTAGTTTCCTTCAGTATAATTTATTAAGTTTTGGCAGAAAACGTTGGTAATTGAAACCGCTCAAAGATCTAGAGATGGCGCTGGAGTTGCAGGTTACAAACAATTTCATTCTGAATTGATTTTTGACAATAACTGTATAACAAAGGGTAACTACACGCATTTTGCATGTACATGTACATGACGTAACTGTCCCAAAATATGTCAGTAAGCTCTGATTGGTCAGCGCCTCTAATTACCATACATTATCGCTTCGTGACAATGTTCTTCCCATTCCTATAGTTCATTTTGAAAATACTGTCTCAAGTGTCTTTTCTGTATTTGGGTTGAAGAAAGCTTTGTATGAGATTCTGTCGCGAAAGAATGTCTTTGTAAACCTTGCAACGGGCTACGGAAAGTCCCTAATTTTTCAAATGGCCCCGGTCGTCGCGAGCGTGCTCGCAAAAATCTGACTCTCACAACAGTTTACCACCGAAAGTATCATTGATTTAATGAAAAACCAAGTAGCTTACCTCAATCGACGAAATATCTATGCGACAAGTGTTACGGGAGATCAAGAAGAGGCAATTCTGAATGATATCGAGCAAGCCAAATTCAGGATTGTATTTATTTCTCCTAAATAGATGCCGTCCGTTGGTCGATGGCGACAAATGTTAAGGACAGACGCCTATCAGAAAAGACTTATAGGGGTTGCTGTTGACGAGGCACACTGTATTTCCCACTGGTTTCTTTAGAAACTTGAACTTCGACTTCGTGAGAAGATGTAAGGATAAGTTATGCAGTGACGTCATGTACGAGGTTTGGACAACGGAGATTCAGACGTTTCTCTCGGCGAGTGATTTTCGAGCGCGAGGAGGCGGCTGAAATTCAGGCTACTCCGCATTATATTTTACTCTGAACTCTGAATTTCTAACGAGACCTGAAACAACCACGGGGGCTGATCAAAGCCAGGTCCCTGCTAATCCACAGATCCAATTGGAATTTAGCGTGTTGGTTTTTGCGGAGAGAGGAAAACCGGAGAGCTCATGTCTTTACATGTTTTTTCGGAGTTTCAGCTGACATTTTACAAGTTCGTACATTAGTTGTTTTGAATTTTACGCTCGAGTTGAGATTCCACGCGTAAGTCTGACAGATATTAAACATGGTTTTCGCTTCCGCCGCATGATGATTCGGATGAATCGGTCGAATGACTTACTAATGTTATGCATTTGAATTAGTGGGTGGATACTAAAATAACCATGGCTTGCCGGCATGCTCTCTCCTCCTCTACTCCATACCCTATCCCCCTTCTCTTTTTTTTCTTGCCCCAATCCCCCTAATCTCCGCTCGCTGCGCTCCGATACACCAGAGCCGCAATACAGGCTAGAAAAGGATTGAAAAGCCAAATTCTCCGAAACATTTTTTCAAAACAAACCAGGAGAAAAACCCTCGGAGAAAGGGCGAGATACCAACAAACTCAACTCACATATAACGCCGCGGCCGGGAATCGAACCTGGGCCACAGAGGTGAGAGGCGAAGCGCTTAACCACTGCACCACCCCGGATCCCCCCGGCTTATCTTGATGTTGCATATCCTGATGTAAATAATTGTTGTGGATCGCGGAAACGTGCACCAAATCACGTGGCTACATGCATTAAAAAAAAACGATTTCCTTATTCAAATGAAAACGAATCATGGTTGGTAGTTCGTGACCAGTTAGTAGCCGCCAGATACCCCAAAAGAACGAATGAACAACTAAAGAAAAACATGTGAGGAGCGATATCGTCGGCAACGTAAAAACCAATTGCCAGAAAAAAAGGAAGACACGTGGTGGTGCATCGAATAGAATGGAGTGAGTAGATGAACTGGGAACGGAGTTACTAGGCAAAAACACTCCCTCCTTCATGTCTAACAGTCGGAATAGATACTGGGGATAACCCGGCTACCGAGGATATGTCTAAAGCCAGACTGATGCGACGGCCATGATGAAAGGCCACCAACCTCTTATTCATTAACTATAAGCAGGCTCGACAGTCTTGATTAAACTGTACGCCGCTATCATATCGATATACGAAAGCATAAAACAACATTCGGTTGAGAAATAAAAGAAAATGAAAATCTGTAAACAGCTCAGCGCTAGAGCCAGCAAGAGACAGAACAATGCACGTTGAGACCGTATATGAACAAAATCTAATCAGTCGAAGAAATGAAAATGAGAGGTACTCGACATTAAGATAAGGCCGTTTAGCGACACTTAATTTAATTCAGGTTATGCTATAGCTGGTGCTGGCCCTGGTGCTGGCGCTGGAGCTGGTGCTGCAGGAACGGCGTCCGGGACAGGTGGTGGAGGGAGAGCACGTTCAGCCATATGCTGGTAGCGGTTGACAAGGGTTAACTAAGCAAGAGTAAACCCTTTGGCCCCGCAGTACCGTTGAAGTGATCACGTTCTAGGTGGGGCAATCGAATTTATACGCAGGGGGCGCAAGGCATCATTACTGCAACAGACATGCGCCATCCCGGTGTTATTTGTGGGGTTACGTAACTTTTCGTTATTAACTGTGCAGTTGAATATCTGCCTACTGTATATGTGGAATATTAAATAATTATGAATAACCAAATCAGAACTTTTGGAAGTTGCTTTTAGAAACCAAAATAATCTGTTACCTGGTACTCTCAATACACTATTGAGTAGAATTTCTGAGGTTCACATATACAATACCCGGTCGAGAGTTCATCCCCAGTGCGAACCTAAATTACGGAAAATTCATTGTAAAATTTGCAGTCTTTAAGACTGGGAACAATTATTATAAGTTATACCATGGCATTTCGGGCTATTAGTGATTTAAATTGCCCAGCGAGACGAGGGAATTTAAATTACTAATACCCCGAAATGCCATGGTATAAGTTACTTTTCAATCCAATGATCGCCGAGGTATGAAACAAATATCTGAGAAGTTCAGTTTTCTCTGCGTAAACGAAAGACGTCGCAGTTGAGTTGCTCTCGAAAACGTGTTGTTTAATGCTTGACTAAGCGCCATTGATTGAACGACGCTGGCTTCCCCTGGAGCATGTCGTTTTTGAGAAGAACAAGACTAAAATACAAAGCATGCATGGATTTTAAATACGTCACGTTTATGGTTTTAAGAATCTCACATGGAAGAAGCGGGTTTGAAAAATGAAGAGAAGAACGTGCAGATTGAAATAGGCCATCCCACATGGAATACATTGAAGTTATGATGAAGATATGTCAGTTTGGTTTTATTTTTTTCACTCAGGAGCGCAGGGCTAGTCGTGCCAGAGGGGAGAAAGAGTTGATGCTTTTGACCCTCTCATGTCCAGCCTGCATTGTCTTATAATTTTCCCTCATTACGCGTGCAGGCGAAATTTAGAAATATGCATTGTCTCAAAATTTCCCGGCAGGAAATTTCAGCGACTGGAAATTTCGAGACAATGCATATTTCTAAATTTCCTTGCATGCGTAAGGAGTGAAATTTTGAAGACAATGACCCATCAGGGAAAATTAGTGGTTAAATGTGCCTCGGAGAACAAGAAATAATTAAGTGCTGAAAGTATCTTCTAGATCTTCCTCTTGACTATTAGTAGGAAACCACTGTGTGCAGTTTGTCGTTTACGCTATTTGCTGTCTATTTAAAAAAATATCTTAGTTACATTAAACTTTACTTTAATGTTTTTATTTATATTAAATTATCATTTCTGTTTAAGTCTAGTTTACATAATTCTTATATTTATAGCAATTCTAGTGCACTACCTGCATTCACTTATTTATTAACATGTTTCCTGTATTTGTGTTATGTATCTATGTAGTTAGGTATATTTTCTAGGGCTAACCCGTTAGTTTTATGCTTATGCTCCTCCGCATTTATCCTGAATTTCAGCCGCCGCCTCGCGCTCCAAATTAGAGAGCTTAAACAACGACGACGGTGACGGCAGTGACGACGGGACGTAGAAAAGTGTTTTCTCCCGAAATATGATGTTTACTATTTCCTTCGTTCGCCTTTAATTACTTTCCACATCATTAATTTCGAAAAATGTGATGAGCATAAAGTTCCGTTCACGCCGAACGAAAAACGGAGTGATTTAATTTCGACCGTTTGCGTTCTATTGTTAACGTAGAATATGGAGTTTTCACGTTGTGTTTTTGCAGACAACGGTTGAAATGTAGTTGACTGCGTGCATTTTCATGTGCAGTTACTGTATTTTGCAATTAAGTTTATTGTGTTATGGCGTCGTCCTAGACGTTGCCGTCGTCGTTGCTTAAGCTCTCTAAATAACTCGCCGAGAGAAACATTGCCCAAACCTCGCCATATTTACATAAGTACATGATGACTATCCGAATTCATTTTACCGAAGGTGGTAGAGTCACCGAATTCGTTTTACCGAAGGTGGTAGAGTCACCGAATTTGTTTTACTGAAGGTGGTAGAGTCACCGATTTCGTTTTACTGAAAGTGGTTCGGTCACCGATTGCGTTTTACCGAAAGTGGTTCAGTCACCGATTGTGTTTTACCGAAAGTGGTTCAGTTACCGATTTCGCTTCGCCACATTTCGCCACATTCATTTTACCGAAAGTGGTAAACACATGTGGCACATGTGCTACATGCTACCACATGTGGTTCGTACGGTGTGAAAAACTTTTGACAGGGACTGTAGATGGGCTCAAAGTGGGAATCGTAAACAATCAACTCGTTGATAAAACGCGTGATCGAACCCTTATGCGTACCACATCGTTTAATAACGTCGATAAGAGCTATATGAGATCCCGAACGCCGTAATACCTCGTAACTTGCTCCAATGACTTTAGTTCGAAGTATAGAGCTGGTACCTATATTGTTTTCTATTGCCGTACGAACAATCTCATAGACTATTTGTTGGAT
This sequence comes from Actinernus sp. WN-2022, assembly GCA_030867875.1. Taxonomy (NCBI): domain Eukaryota; kingdom Metazoa; phylum Cnidaria; class Anthozoa; order Actiniaria; family Actinernidae; genus Actinernus; species Actinernus sp. WN-2022. The sequence continues at coordinate 33,301,520 of JAOWCC010001368.1, forward strand.
ATTCTTAGGTACTCCTTTGGGTTGAAGTTTAGCAAAAGTCGTTGCAATGTGAGGAACTATTCGATCGGCATTTAAATCTATATCGATCTTATCATCATCGTGTAGAGAACGTATAAAGACATTTCCGCTACAGATGCTTTTATTATTTAGTTGCATAAAACGAGCAACCTCACCATTAGATCGGACGAACCCACATTGTACACATGCCTGGTAAAGTAAAGCAGCTAAAATAGTTCGTTTCGCATAGCTACGTTTGATACAAACCTTCTTTACTTGGATGAATGCGTCGGCTACGATTACTAATACATTTGTGGGAAACGAGAGGTCGTAATTATGTTTATAAATAGTGTTGTATGCCTGTAGTTCTCGCATAATCGTTCGTAGTTGCAATTCTTTGTTATCGTTTTGCTTTGGGATTGTGCGGTCTAGATCATGTTGATACCGAAAGCTATCCGGCCCTACTATGCGTAACCGAGTAGTAAGATCGATAGTTGTTTCTTCACATGATTCAGTCTCGGAAACAAGACCACAGGTGGGACATATGAATTCCGTTCCTTGCATTTTCATCGGGCATAGACATTCGGAACATGTTTCACCAGTGTTAATATGCAACTGTGGTTTTATATGTAGGCTTACACAAATTTCTGAACCAAGTAATCTAATAAGGTCATCCATACTAGTTGTATACCATATGCCTGTCAATTGTCCAATTGTTTGTTTGTTTAAAAAAAAAAGAAAAAAATGAAGAGAGGTCGCATAACAATTTCTCTTAATTTTTTTCTTTTTTATATATTGTGATTTCTACTTATCCTCCGATTCTACCACATTTAGATCTTTCTCACTGATGGATAGGTCATCCAATGCATTATCGAGATCGTGAATGTCCACCACATTTTGATCTTTTTCCGATTCCACTACATTTAGATCTTTCTCTGATTCTACTACATTTGGATACGTGATATTCGCCGACTCGTTAGCTCGTTTCTTATCAAGGTTCTTCTTATTGCGAATGGTACGGCGTTGAGGTGCTGGGGTACAACCACAGTGGGGAAGATGGACGCTCCTGGTAATGGGCTCCTGGTTGATTCAGATTGTGTTGTTGGTCTCAAGATCTGTTTGCAATACTTGCACAAAAGTCTTTGAATTTTATAGTTTGAATCTAGATGCATTTAAGGTAGTTTTTGGTTTTATTTCTACAGGTCTTGAGGGCTTTCTTGTACTAATTTTGCTGAAACTAGCAGTTGCTGGCTAGGGAGTGGGGCATGGAAGTTTAATTATAGGACAAGAAGTCCTTCAAAAGTTCCCAGTATTTTATATAGCTCTATTTAGAGACTGATGTTTCTTTGTATTATTAAACTGTAGGAGAAGTTTTGTTGATGTAAATGCCTTTGTCACCACAAATTAGTAAACTCAAATGGTGATGGCTGTTATTTGGGATATATCAGTGGAAGCACCCTTGCCATTTAAACTGAAGTTATTTCGAAGTCGGTTAAATTTTATAGCTACATCTGTCTTTGAAATAACTTCTTTAATATCAGTTATTCTCAAAAATTTAGTTACAATTAATTTTCATGGAACCTTTTGAATCATTTCTCTTTTCCAAAAACACAACTACTCCAAACCTTTCATTGCTTTTGTGTAACAGTTTGTGATATGTTTCTCCAAGAGTATCTTTAGACAAAATATGAAGGGCCAGGGTAAGAATATTTACCATTTCTTTCCCAACACAATCAAGATATATAATGCTGTGCATGTTTTATAACAACCACTGTACCAGATCTACAAATACATCAAGACGACTAAAAATCACCACTTTTTCTGGAGGTATAAATGACAACCACTTCAACTGCTGCCGACATACTGGTAACAATTGCAAGATGATCCATCTCCTCAACCTGCGTTCCGTAGCCATCTCTTCCCGTACACTTCTCCTTGCACCAAAACTCGGTTACCTTAGCCCTACAATTTGCGTTTTACTGACCGAGATAATCGACAAAATGGCTGAAGTCTAAGATTATTTCCGAGCGATCGAAACAACTAAACATCGCCAAGTAAAGCTCCTCGACAGGAAACGTTGTTAAATGTATGAACCTAGAGCTACTTAATGTTTGACAGATCACACATTTTACCTTTATTTCGTAAAGAAAAACTCGATATATAACTACAAACCGGCCGGCAACGCTTTGACCACGAAAATAAAGAATCAAATAATAGCGCACGCATAAATTACTTCACAAAATGAGCCCGCGTTATATGCTTGAAATTTTGATTAGATTGGCGCGCGAAATGCTCGTGTACAATGTACATCAGTTATTTGTTTTAACCAGCCAGGGTGGCACGGGGAGCCGGGGTTGTGCAGTGTTGAAGCACTTTGCCTGTCACTCTGGTTCGATTCCCGGACACGGTGCCATATGTGAGCTGAGTTTGTTGGTACATTTTACATGTATCTCACCCTTGCTCCGAGGGTTTTTCTCCCGGTTCTCCTGTTTTCCTCCATCTGCAAAAACCAACACACTAAATTCCAATTCGATCTGTGGATTAGCCGGGACTTGGCTTTGATCAGGCCCCATGGTTGTTTCAGGTGTCGTTAGAAATTCAGAGTTCAGAGTCCACTTGCTGGTAGTAATTTATATCTTATGGAAAAGTCTATAGCAGCTGCTGAAGCAAAAGGTGAGTACAATTCTAGGGACACAACTTACATGTATGTTTTCTCTTTAATGACTGCAACCAGCTAGGTTGCATTAATTATTTTTTTGTAACCAAATACCCCCCCCCCCCCCCCCCCCCACACATTGGGCTCATTTCAGAATTCGTCTTGGAAAGGGGGGTCTTGCAGTTGATTTCACATAACTTTTGCCAATGGGTTCCATTATGATAGAAAAATGATGGGCGTTTGAAGCTTATTCCCAAAAAGATATGATACCATCAAACCCCTAACATTTTTCTACCAAGATGTGGTCACATAAATTAGGAGCTTCCCATTTCTTGTAAGCATGGAAATACAAATTCAAGTAACAATGTGGCATGTCATGTTTGCCTTCCCCCTCTTAACATTTGATTTCCACTAAGGCTTACAAAACTAAGGCAAGGGAGGGGGGCTTATTCCAAAACTTTGTGGGTTTGGTTTTGTGAAGTAAATTTCTTAAAGGGGCTGTGTCACGGTAATAGACTTTACATTTGCGTTCCGGGCCGGAAACAGATATTTTCACTGATTTTGATATGAACTAATGAACCTCTCGGCCATGTGGGATGCTAACAATCAAAGCGAATATGCAGAAATGAGTAACAAACAGTGTATATAAACAGTCCCCAGGGAAAATATTTAAAATCCTTTCAATCAAGCATTGAGGGAGGGGAGTGTAACTGTTTGTATCCAATTAGCAGCCACCAACCGAGTGATTACTTGATACATGCGCAGTACCATGACATAGCCCCTTTAATATTTGTTCATTCTATTTCATACATATAAAATTATGTACAATGTAGATGTCACTGAGCCTGAAATTTGCCATCCCCCAAACAAATTTGCCATCCCCCAAACTGAGTCATACACATGTACATGTAGCTGCTTTGCAAAATGTATCAAATGGATTAAACTCAAGATGCATACATGTGAATAAAAAAATATGGTGAATGATGATACTGTAGATACATGGAATTCTTATTAAAAAACCTTGTAAGTATACATGTACATGTAACTTGTTGATATTTGTTATTACTTAATTAATTCACAGATGTCACTGAGCCTGACCTTCTCAGCCACAAAACAAAGAGGGAAGGAAAACAGCTGCCAACACAATCACTTCTATAAGTAAGGCTGTGTCATATACATGTACATGATTGCATTTTGCAACTAAATTATACCAAATGCATGATATTCAATTATTCACACTAAAGACCTGTGAGCTTAAAAATGTACTGTATTTCCTCAAATAAGTCCCCCTTCAAAAAGTGCCCATGGCCCTTTTAGTCAAACTTTGAAATACAGTCAAACCAATTTGTTGGCCAGAGGCTCCATAAAATAATAGGAAATCAAATGTATGGAGGAAAATGGCAATTCCAGAGGGGTGGGTAGTTGGGTCATGAGGCAAATTCCCTCCGTGGTGGGGGTATGGATATTACAGTGTATCTGAAATCATACCAGTCCTGTGATAATATAATTATACTAATGTAGCCATCAGGGTTCCAAAATACTGTTTATAAACAGGGTAAAAAAAAATTGTTTAAGAATACTCGCCCCTAGACAAGTACAATCTGAAAAGCACTTGTCCAGAAGCTTGGACTCTTATTTGTACAATAACCAGGGTTCTCAGTAGATTTCTCTACAGCCAGTCAAAAGCAGTGTAAGGTGAACCAGCTTTTTGTCGTACATTGCTGCTAAATTTGGTCAACACAAACTTTGAACAGTATACATTAAACAGGACATTATTGCAAACCATATTACTATCTTATTCAGGCTAAAAAGGACAAATATGAAGAGATGATCTATTAAAAATATTAAATGGGGAGATATTTGAGAAGCGAAAATGTATATGTTGTGGGGCAATTTTGATGACTGGTTCAAATATTTTTGAACCGGGGCAAATATTTTTGAACCGGGGCAAATATGTTTGAACCGGGGCAAATATGTTTGAACTGGGGCAGATACTTTTGAACTGGGGCAAATATGTTTACCTGTGAGCTTATGTTCACTGACCGGTTAGAGTCTCTTTTTGTTGGGGTAAGCTAGTTATTGTATTTTGATAAATACAGACAAACTCACATGTTTACCTGTGAACTCTAGTCACCAATTAGCTCTAAAATCCCGTTGTTTACCTGTGATATTATGTTCACTGACCGGTTAGGGTCTTTTTTATATTGGGGTAAGCTATTGTATTTTGATAAATACAGACAAACTCACATGTTTACCAGTGAACTCTAGAGAGTCACCAATTAGCTCTAAAAACCCGTTGTTTATACCTGTGAGATTATGTTCACTGACCGGCTAGGTTTTGTTTTAATGTAGGGTAAGGGTTTGGATTAATTCACAGAAACATTTAATAAGCATTATATCACAGTGTTGTTTAGTGATTAGCCCTAAAGAACCCTACCCGTTTGGTTCGGTTGACACAGTTTGGTTCGAAGTACGAGTGGCGCCGTAATAAAGTACACCTGATCATCTATAAACGGTGTATTTTTCTGGATTTAGCCGCTTTCTTACTTCCCTTGAGTTGCTGCAGTTTTTATAAAATGCAGTCAACACAAAGTTCATCTGTATTACAGTTTCGTCCGGGTTTTAATATCGCCGATGTCATATTTTCTAAAGATGTTTCGAAGTTCGATTTTGTTAGCAGTACGCATGCGCGCATAATGTTTCGACGATTAGTCACTTATAGAATAAACGGTGGTGGTGAAATCAACAAGCGCTTGCGTGGCGCATTGCGTTAGTCAGTGGAAAACTGGGTGTGTCAAGGCAGAGCTGCTGAGTTCGAATCCCGGTGAGTTCGAATCCCGCCGAGTGCGGTACGTTGGTATTACATCTGAATGAAAGGTACAGTACCGCCAAGAAACATATGTACATTTGATCGCGAGCACATCGCGAGCAGATCGCGATCATGAAGTGCGATCTGCTCGCACTTTGCTCGCGATCTGCTCGCACTTTGCTCGCGATCTGCTCGCACTTTGCTCGCGATCTGCTCGCACTTTGCTCGCGATCTGCTCGCACTTTGCTCGCGATCTGCTCGCACCTTGCCCGCGATCCGCTCGCACCTTGCTCGCGATTTGCTTGCGATCAAAAGCTGATCGCGAGCAAACGTCCGCAAGCAAAAAAGTCGCGGTAAAATATTTTTCTTTCTACCTTTTAACATGTGTAAGAATAAGAAGTGTATGAAACATGGTAAGTTGAGCAGAAAACGAAGCAATTCTGATTCCACGTTGCTTAACCATAACTTTGCGGACTTTGTATATGATCTTGTGAGAATACAGCTTCATATAGTGCCTGTCATTCACCAAATAAATATTAACGTCTCCGTTAAGATCTACATTTGTAAAAGTGAAATTTCACTTTATACAGCAATGGAATATCGCTTATTTCACGTCTTACAAATGTATATTAGAAATCAAGCCCACTCTTTTAGCAAACACTCCCACCACTGTTCGTGTATTACAGTTGACTAAGACACAAGCGCTTCCGAAAATTAAAACTTCTCGAGACAGTTGTCGAGACACCGTTCAGAATTCGGAAAAAGTGTATTTTCGATCATTTCACACTTGGAAGGAAACCCTTGGAAGAGTTGTGTTCTTTTATTCAACACTGCAGTTTGTTTGTTGGGGAAGGCACTTCTATCCATCCTGCTTCACAGCTTGCTTGTAATGCGTCCTTGCATTTCTTCTGATAACCTTACTGAAAATCTATACCAAATATTCTAGAACTAGCATAAAATATGTAATCCTGAACTAGCGAAACAAAATAATCACAAAACAACGGCCGCTCGCTTATATTAATTAGTTCCCCGAACAGCGGTGCGGGACCCGCTTAAAGCGCAAAGCTAAACAGCAAATAAACTTTTGCTTCTGTAGTTTCAATCCTTGTGTTGTTAGAGGTTTCGGTTAAAATCATTGCAAATGTTTGCAGTGCTATTAAAGGCATGTGTTCGAAATTAAAATCTCAACTTCTCGGAGTCTGAATTCCCACGTGCAATTAGTCTCGATTTTTGACAGGTCTGTCAAAATCGCTGAAACTATATGGGAACGTGAAGTTTGAAGTGTGTTTTGAAGCCAGGTTTGAAGCCACGTTTCTAAAGCCACGTTTCTAAAGCCACGTTTCTAAAGCCACGTTTCTAATGAAAGACGCGCAAAAACGTCTATACTTGAATTATTTTAGCTTCCGTTACTACATTGACAACAACTGGTGCGAAATTAGCATATTGCGTTCAACATTCATAATAAGGACAAGACCACCAGAATTCATCCACACAATTATTTTATTCACAATTCAAAGTTTATAGTAAATGAGATATTTATTGCAGGCATTTCGAAGTAAAGGCGGCACGCTAACAATCTTCGACTAAACTCGTATTACTGTTCACAATTGATGAGTTGTCTTTCTTACTCAACACCGCCGTTTACTGTCGCGTTCTTATTAACAAACGACGCAAACTGCTTCGAAGTAAACATTCTTCAAGAGAGGCGGCCCGCTAACAATCTTCGACTAAACATGTATTCTTGTTCACACTAGATGAGTTGTCTTTCTTACTCAATACCGCCGTTCGCATTATTATTAACAAACAAAGCAAACTGCTTCGAAGTAAGCATTCTTTAAGACAGGCGGCACGCTAACAATCTTCGACTAAACTCGTATTCCTGTTCACACTCGATGAGTCGTCTTTCTTACTCAATACCGCCGTTCGCGTTCTTATTAACAAACGAAGCCAACTGCTTCGAAGTAAACATTCTTTAAGAACAATCTTTGACCAAAATATGCTGTTCTCGTTCACACTCGATGCGTTGTCTTTCTTACTCAACACCACCGTCAACAAACGAAGCCAACTGCTTCGAATTAAACATTTTGCTAAACGGTCAGAAATTGCAGTCAGATACATTAAGTTTTTTTCTGTTGAGAATCGATTCTGTGACCGCGATCACCAGTTGATCGCGATCATTTTGCGATGTGATCGCGAGCATATTGCGAGCACGATGCGAGCAGATCGCGAGCAAGGTGCGAGCAGATCGCGAGCAGGGTGCGAGCAGATCGCGAGCAGGGTGCGAGCAGATCGCGAGCAGGGTGCGAGCAGATCGCGAGCAGGGTGCGAGCAGATCGCGAGCAGATCACACTAAGTGATCGCGATCTGCTCGCGAGCAAATCGCGATAAATGTACATATGTTTCTTGGCGGTACTGTAAGTGTAAGGGAAGGGAGAGAAGGAAGGGAGGGGATGGTGAGAACGCTTTTCCTGGGGAGGGTGATTTTTTTTTCCTTTTGAACCCACCAAAAAAATATATATTGATAATTGCCCCAGTTCAAACATATTTGCCCCAGTTCAAAAATATTTGCCCCGGTGTTCAAAATTGCCCCACAACATATACATGTAGATTCTACTTATTTGAAAGAGCAAAACAGAAAAAATATATTTTACAATATAGACGCATTTTTCTGTTTTTATTATAAAGATAATTCCTGTATACATGTATATTCATTAAACACAATTTTTTTATGTGCTATGAAAATTATTTTAAAGAGACAATTACAATGTATGATGAGATGATGTTAAAAACCCTGAAAATGTATTTCAAAGGAATATTAAAGTAATAATCTTGAAAAGTAAATGCACATGTTTTTAATTTCCTCACTTAGAATTTACGGAAATATTCAGATATTGCGTATATAATTGTCAATGCAAGGTTCTACGTCTCAGGCATGGTTTGAAAATGAAAACGAGGCTACAGCTATTTTGTTGAATAGAGTCACTTGAATTTACTCAAATCCTAGAACAATGGTGGTTATAACTAATCTCAGCGTTTTTAGTCGTCCTAATATAAAAGTTTGGTAAAATTTCTATCACATGACCAACGACGTGATCACAAAAAGTTGAAAATTTAACTAAAAACGGGGTGGTACATGTATATTTTAAGTAACGATTTTGTGTTTATCTGATTACACTTGTGGTTGACATTAAAGATCAGTTCGGAATGGTTGACCCTGATAGACTGTTAATGACAAAGATAGCGAATTTGGAATGTTTTATCAGAACTGCTCCTAAACCATGCAGGCCTTAAACATGCTTGAGCGTGGTTTGGTCGTCACTAAAACACTGAAAAATGCCCTGAAAAGCTGTTAATATAGCATGGGCAATCCCAGAACATTCTAGAAATTCCTAAGACATCCTAGGAATTCCTAAAAGTCTATTCTTAGATAGTCCTAGCATTTCCTACAAAACAGAAGGAAAATGTAAACTGTAAATCCTAGGATTTACCACAATATCCTAGAACCATGCATCGTAAATGCTTTGCCATGTATATTTTGAGAAATCCTAGGAAATCCTAGAACATCCAAGTGTCCAAATTTACCGTGAAAATTCACACCTCAAATGCTAGAAAATCCTTGGACAATCCTAAGCGGTTCTAGGATTTGAATCTTAAGATATCCAAGGATTATCCCAGAAGATCCTAAGATATCCAAGGCTTTTTTCGCAAGGGAATCGCTAGCTTCTTGTTTCGAACTGCGGGTGAAGTTGTGGGATTTTTAGCAAAGAATGCTTGGTTATTGATTGTAGCCGTAGTCGTGTTCGTAGTGGAGCAATATAAGAAGCGTTAGCGAAACAAAAACCACGAGGCTCCAGCTGCAGCAATTGCTACAACTGATAGATTGGTCTCGTGTTGTGTAGTAGGTTTTGGTGTGGTACTATGGGTAGGAGGTGAAACTTGTTGCTTTGCACTGTGTGGTAATTGTTTCTTTGCACTGTGTGGTAATATGTTGCTTTGCACTGTGTGGTAATTGTTTCTTTTGTGTAGGTCCTTCCATAGGTTGTGGTAGGAATTTTCTACTCTCCTCATTGACAACATTCACACCCAATAGCATATCTTTTGTGGCTATCTTAAATGCGTTATTATAACCATCCTTCTTGCCGGTGTCGTACACCAGATTGCTTGGCAATAACCACACCCCTACAGCTATTGCTAGATCAAGCCTCTTACCCGTGTTAAATATAGCTACCTGATAGTTATTTACACTTTTCACTAAATCATTTTCAATAATCGCGGAGCCCTTCAATCAGCACTTTTACCTCTAGTTGGACGTTATTACTACCTAGGATGGGTCTAAGCATGTTAGATTGAGCACCAAGAATACAAGATGCAAAGGCCTCTACTGATCGATTCAACCTTCCCACTCCAGCGCTCGTCAAGCCATTCCCTATTGGTGGTGTAAACCAATTGTATTGTTTTCCTTTGTGTTCATCATTCCTAATAAAGGATACCAGATCTCCCTTTTCCACCTTACCTCCTTGGTCTGCAAACAAATTATTGTGGTTAGGCCACTTAGCTGCTTCTTTGTCATAACCTCGGATAACATGGACATTTCTGTAACCATCGCCGTACAAAAGGAATACGTCTCCTAATCCGTAATTCCTATCTCCTTTCCATCGAAAGTCTGGTGTTCGAGATAAACCAAACTCGATGCACAAGGTCTCTAGGGCCACTTTGCTGTATAGGTTATCAAGTTGCTTGAAAGCAGAGTCACCAGGTAGAGGAACTCCATGAGTACCACCAAGTTCACGCAGAATTGTTCAGTCGTATTGTGAAATACGTGTGAAATCGTAGGAACCCTTGAACAATCGGTGGATAAGTTTTGAAAGTAGGGTCGAAAAATGATACTCCACAGCCAGAAGTTGCACACCACGTTGCGAAATTTAACTGTTGAGGCCAATAGCTGAAATCCGGAGCTGCCAACCATTTATAAGACTCATTTGCTGTTTTGTGCTTTACGACGGTCTCCTTGAATATGTCCTTGACACCTGCTTTGAATGCTTTCGTAGGTCTGACGTATATCCATAGAGTATTGAGATCGATATATTGTGCTACTTCTGTAAAAGGAACTGCTGGAATAGGATATTTCACACCTGGCGACAATACTAGGGTATATGGGAAACCACCCTGCATGCCCTGCAGTACCCCATCGATACGATTTTGAAGGGCGCAGGTAGCTTGCAGACATCATCGCCGTAAACCACATAACTAGAATCTCCATCTCGAAATATGTCGGTGGATACATAAAACTGGTGAAGATCTGCATGAGGGTATTGATTCTTAAACTTTGCCCACAAATCGGCATTCAGTGTTGCGACATTTTTATGTTTCACAGCCTCTTTCTCTCTCCGGTCTTGATTCTTATCATTTGCCCGCACATTGGCAGTCAATATTGGAGCCTCCGTGTGTCTCCCTCTCTCACTAAAATGGTAGCTGAAAATACCTCCGTGCCTCCTCATATTGAAGCTTTCGACTTATATTGAATAGTGGCTTGCCTTTAATACTGCTGCAATGGTAATCTTAAATGTCACGTGTACCTCGGCTGACCAGACGGTCTACTTGGAAGAACCTCTTCTTATCCATAATATTTCGCTACTCGAGGTCACTTTTGAGAGCAGTTGGTGGAACCTAACAGCTAGCTACTGCATGCATGAGGAGGCGACTTTCTGGTGGTTCATTGATGGGGGGGGGGGGGGTAATGAACCAGATAAAAGAAAAGCACATAGCATTGCTGTAGGGCACCATGACATGGCAAACATTCAACCATACTTCAAACCTGCAATTGATGCTGGCATTGTGAAGTTCGTGAAATCCTTACCTATGAGGGTTTGGGTCCTAGAGGTGAAAAAGCAGATTCGATTCAGCAGAAATCTCTGTATGCTGCTGTGCATAAAAGACAATGAAGAGAACCATGGTACGTCACTCAAAGTGGGTAATCACGATCTGGAGCTCCATGATATTCACACAGTGTATGTCCACTGCGACGTGGTGGATTCCAGCTTATCACTTCTAGAAGGAAAGCAATCGAAAGTCCTGGCTAGCTTAGAGATCCGAGGTGAGAGGTTTGCAAAAACAACCTATTCTCCAACAAATCCCCAAGCCATACGAGCTCTAGGTACGATACGAAACAGCCTTCGCCTGACAATTCGCGATGAGAAAGGAAATATTGTAGACTTCCGTGGTCGACCTATACGCTACGTATTAAAGATTGAGTAAGGAATAGCATATCTATGATGGCAAGTGATTCGATTCAAACCCTTCCAACGGCACCCTCGATGTATCTCTCGCTTGCTAACGACTCTGGAGAGACCTTTCGCTTGCAAAAAGTCTTCGATACGCTTGCTAGTATTGAAGCACAAGAAAAACACTACGAAGGTGTTCGTAAAAAGTATGCCCGCGCACAGGAAATCGTTCACGGTATTGCTGTGACTACAGGTAGCCTATCTGTGCTTTTATCGGGCTCTGGCTTAGCAGTTGCGCTCTCAGGCTTTGGTGCTATAGTGGGTCTACCTCTTGGTGTTGTTGGTGGACTATGTGAGGCAATTTCCGCCTCTACAGCTGTTGGGACTAAAAAGCTTGGAATCAAAGTTTCTAAGCATGAGAAAACCGCTATGTTGGCTAAAACGAAAGTGAATACACTTCGTGATCTCATTTCAAAGGCCGTGCGTGATAATAAGGTGTCCGACTCTGAGTTCGCTCTCATCCTTTCCGAAGCAGAAAAATACGAAGCTATGAGGGTCGAAATTAGGCATAACACGTAATTTTTTAAGTTCAGATATTCTGAAGTAGGTGATTGTTGGTAAATTATTGGACATACCCTCTTAAATCTTCCTATTCTACTCAAACATGGTACACTAAATATTTATAACCTGTTTTTGTTACCAAAAACACAAAATCAAAATACTAAAAACATTTTATTAAAAACAGTATACTTTATGCAATACAGCATGCATTTTTAACACTATATACAAGGTGGAAGTAAAAAAGATAAAACTACTTCTTAAACTAATCTGGTTATAATCTACTAGTACCATTAGTCCCTTTACCAAATAAGAGTCAAAAGTAGTCGGAAATTTCCGACTACTTCTTCCCATAGTGTGGTTATAATCTAAGAGCAGCAAAAGTAGTCGGAAATTTCCGACTACTTCTTCCAATAGTGTGGTTATAATCTAAGAGTACTATTAGACCCTTAAACCGAATAATGGTCAAAAGTAGTCGGAAATTTCCGACTACATCTTCCCATAATGTGGTTATAATCTAAGAGTGGCATTAAACCCAGAACCGAATAAGAGTCAAAAGTAGTCGGAAATTTCCGACTACTTCTTCCCATATTGTGGTTATAATCTAAGCGCGGTATTAGACCCTTAACCGAATAAGGGTCAAAAGTAGTCGGAAATTTCCGACTACATCTTCCCATAATGTGGTTATAATCTAACAGTGGCATTAAGCCCAGAACCGAATAAGGGTCAAAAGTAGTCGGAAATTTCCGACTACTTTTTCCATAGTGTGGTTATAATCTAAGAGCAGCATTAGACCCTTAACCGAAAAGGGTCAAAAGTAGTCGGAAATTTCCGACTACTTCTTCCAATAGTGTGGTTATAATCTAAGAGTAGTATTAGACCCTTAAACCGAATAAGGGTCAAAAGTAGTCGGAAATTTCCGACTACTTTTTCCAATAGTGTGGTTATAATCTAAGAGTGGCATTAAACTCAGAACCGAATAAGGGTCAAAAGTAGTCGGAAATTTCCGACTACTTCTTCCCATATTGTGGTTATAATCTAAGAGCGGTATTAGACCCTTAACCGAATAAGGGTCAAGTAGTCAGAAATTTCATACTATTTCTTCCCATAGTGTGGTTCTAATCTAAGAGGGGCATTAGAGACTGGTCATAAAGTAAAGGTGGGGAGAGGGGTGGGGGCGGGTGATGAAAATTAGGGGGTGGGTCATCAATTGTTTAAGTCATAAATGGGGGTGGGCCATGGAAATTTTGCCACCACATCGAGGGTGGGTCACACTAAAATCTGCTTTGATTTTACACTTGACAGGTATTAACAGTTATTTTATAATGTTTTAGGAAGCACAAAATTATATTACATGTACATGAACTGATGTTGTATTTATACCCAAATGTGATTTTCATTTAAAAAAGTTCTGACTGATTATTGAGATACAATAATACCCTGTAGAACATTATCTCCAATTTATATAATAACTGTACTATGTTTATTACCATTATTTGTTGGCCAAAAACATGATGTTTTTCAGCTGGAAGATAGAGGTGGGTCATGTGTAATTCTGCAGTAATCCAGGGGTGAGCCACATAAAATCCAGCCTTTGAAAAATTGAATATTATAACCCCCCCCCCCCCCCCTCCCAACTGCACTTTATGACCAGTCCCATAGACCCAATTATTACTTTATAACTAATATGATAACTAATACAAATACTTGACTAAGGCAAACTGCAATGCATGCTGAGATAATATGGAATCCTCTGATAAAGCACATACATGTAAACTGTATACATGTACATACTGTACAGTGTATGACCTAGTTGTATTTCAAAGATCAATTGCATACAGTTAATCAGATTATATAATTTCCATCTAATTCAGTTATGATTTCATGAGTGACAAAAATACATGTATGGCTATGACTTGAATTAGCAGTTACATGTACTGTGACACTGTGACACTGTAGTGGCTGTCTCCCAATTCATTACTATTTTTCCTTACACAGTCACAAAACAATGTACATAATTGCTACATATTTCCTTCCAAACTTATGTGAAATCTTGCTTTAAACAATACCAATGTTGCAACTGCATTGTTCATGACATAGCTACATGTACCTTGTATGATCACAGTGTTTAAATTCCATGTACGGTAAATGCAATTACGCACCACATTCCTGATCAGTACCACTTCAACATCATCATTACTGAAACATGAGGGAAAGAAAAATAGAAAATATTAAATGATGCATTTCAGGATTTTAAATTCAAAACCATGAATACCTATTTGTGAACTATAAAGCACTTTCACATACATTTATTGTACTAGCTGCAAACAAAACATCTAGAGTTTTGAAAGTTTTCACCATTGAAAGATCAACAGACCTGAGGTGCAAGTATATATAACTAGGTACTTTAACATTAACTGAGTGGCAGGGCCAGATGGGAAAATATTTGGCTCAATCAGGTCATGACATAGTCATACGGGCCGAGTGCAGCAAGCTTCAAGGATACAAATTGACCAAGTTAGAGTAAAACATTTTTCCTGTCTGGCCCTATCTAACTCAGTCAATAAGTGAACATTTCTGCTGTTCTTTGCCATTCTTAAATATAATAGTTCATTGAGAATGTTACATGTAGATCTGCCCAAAGATTGTTATTCTTTCAATAATAATTATTGAATGATCATTGATTTCATTTCCAGTAATTTAAATATCTAATGGTCCAGGTTCACAGTAGATTCATCTACAACGTATTTCAGTGTAGTTGTCTGGCTAGACTGTGTACAGGCTCATGGGAGGGAGAGAAGAAAGGGGGAAGGAGAGCCTGCATGGATGCAATACAAATTTGAATATCAGCATCTAAATTTGATGCAAACTCCTGTTGGTCCATTCTACAATGAACTATTTTCACATGTTAATTAGATTAGATATCTTACGCCCATTTCAGATACCACTGCACTCATTTACCAAACCTAATTACATGTAGATAAACAAAGCTTCCCAATTATTATCCTTTGTTTTAATTATGTTTGGCACGAGTGGACATGGTGCAATGTCTTAACAGAGCCTAATGAGCCTGGGCATATAGTCCACATTAATTTTGTTTAAAGAGGCTGTGCAGGCTCTTCTTCCCCCTCCTCCCCCTTTCCCATGAGCCTGTCGCAGGCTTTTGTATGGCTTAGGTGTGGTTATTTTAAATTACAAACAAGTGTATACATTTTGGTACTTGATATTGCATAGACCTTGACTAGAACCATTGAATTTGAAACAGGTTTGTTGCCAGTGCTACATGTATCTCCTATTATTCTGCCATGTAAAATTCTGTATGCTTTTATTCGTAATCTTCAAGAGCAGCTGCAGAATACACCACTTGGCTCATTAATACTTCATTTCCTCAAATTTTGATACAAACCTTCTAAAAACTACCCTGCTAGACAGAAATTCCTTTCTTCCCTTTTACCAAGAGAAAAAGGAACCGACTGCATAGTACTGACTGCCGCCGTCCACAATCAAGAAAGTAATATTGGGTCCAGAAAGCATCGGAATGAGAAATTTATCCGTCCAACAAACTCTAGCTCTGCACCACTTTCTCTCAGGAGAAGTACGTGTACATTTGCCATACTGCCAACAGAACACAGGTTTTAAGATAAACATTAGAACTTGTTGCATATTTTAGTAGATTTTCGTCTCTATCTTCCAATGGTGAACACAGTCGACTTTTTTCTTTTGAACTAAGTACTGTAAATGTACTTTTGAGCTACTAAATAAAGTTTTGATCTTCACTTCGGTGGTAAAGAGGTTATCGTCATGTCATAATCTTTCAGACTTTTTTCGCTTTGACATACATCTATGGAGAGGAAGTGACGTCGACATATGATGTGTACTACTTGCACATGCTTTATGTCGGTTCCATGCAGAGGTTCCTTTCTCTCTCGGTAAAAGGAAGGGAAGGAATCTCTATCTAGCAGGGAAAAAGGCAACCTAACCCCCAAATTAAACAAAATCTAACCATTTTAAATCCCATATCATTAATAGAACGAGTCTAAATACACTTGAACAAGTTTTTAAGTGGCATTGCAATGGCATTGGCAATATTCTGCAGTTTTTTTTTAATAGCTGTATTAATCTTGTAAGGAATATACCATTGTGGCTTGATTCAAATAATCGGGGCCAGTGTCATGTGTCGGGTTGTGATAACAAAAATACTGCAATCATTCAGTACTATTTCACCGTTTACTTGTGAACCCTATATCTAAATACTTGAGAAGTCGTTTTGTGACGGTAGGGTTCGTTTTGGGGCCAGGGAGACGCAATGTATTCATAGGGTACCATTCATAGGCAGTCAAACACTATTCACTTCCGGCCCCTAGTACTTGAATTGCACCAAAATCGTTTACTCACCGTTTGACTGAACTTGAGACGAGAGGTAAACAGACGAATCCAAAATAAAAGCCAGACACTTTCTCTGGTTTCATTTCTCTAGCAGTCCAGGTCAGAGGGAACAGTGCCTTTCACCTCTGTGACCCAGGTTTGATTTCCCGGATGCGGCGTCATATGTGAGTTGAGTTTGCTGCCTTTTGCTGGTATCTCACTTTGCTGGTATCTCACCCTTGCTCCGAGGGTTTTTCTCCGGTTTTCTTCCTTCTTCCCTCCGCAAAAACCAACACGCTAAATTCCAATTCGATCTGGGGATTGTATCAGCCCCCAACCCCCGTTGTTTCAGGAATCAGATATCTTCAGGTCTCGTATAAACTGAAGACGTTAGAAATTCAGAGTTCAAAGTTCCCTGGTATTTCGTGCTTTCCCAGGCCGACAGAGCACATCAGTTGAAGAGGAGTTGGTTAACCAGTTCTTTAGTGTATTAGATTCCTCGGAGATACAGCCAGCCAGACCATTTTCCAATCTTTAGACGAAGCACTCATCGTCTCGGGAACTACAAACCAAAATGTCCGCCGCCTTCTATCGATCCCATGATGCATTGGGTATCTAAAGACCGCTGACCTGAATCGTGCGGGCGGTTCAGAATTCTCTTGGCGCGGCGCCATTCTAAGCCGTTAGTGCTTGAAATTATTTGCATAATATGCCTTCAAAACTCGGTCAAAGAGTCTCCAAAATACCCGGAAGTTTAGAAAACTACAAAGGTAAGATGTTATAGTTATTTTGTGAGTGGTCTGTACCAAGAAACAATGCGAATTTCACAGTAATTTCACTTTCAGTTTCAAATTTATCCCGGCTTGTGACTGAACATGTGATTGTGAGACTATTCAAACATTTGAAAAGAATCAGACCCTTTTTTATAGGAAAATAACTCAAACTTTAATAAGCAAATCAGGAATTGTATCAAGTTTATATAGGGTGAATCCTTTAGCCAAGTGATCGATCCTGATCAGGGTTTATGGAATCCTGTAATTTCGAACATCTTTGATCTAAATATATGAACCAAATATATCTGCCATAGCCATAGGCACATCACCTTGTGTCATTTAACGACTCTGGCATGCTGCGAGTGCTTGAACAAGAGCAATAATAAGCAAATTCTTACAACAAATTCACCACAGGAAGATAAAACCACATCTCCAAGTTGCCACATAGTATTCTGTTTTTATCATTCCCTTAGTACTACATGTAGGTTTTATGCACATCACATATACAGTGTATATACAGGTATAAATGATATTTCACATTTTAAATATTAAAATACAATGTACGGAATGGCTGTAACATATACATTCAAGCCCAGTATTAAATTTATGTACTTAACAATTGAAATTTCAGAAAATTTCCCCCTTCCTCGGGACTACGTGTAGCTAGGTGGAGATATATGTGGGGCATACATGTATGTTGATGGTCATTGACAAGTTTCTGTGGCTGCAGGTAGTCAAGGATTTTACTTGATTTGCTTCACAAACATGTACTTTCAAAGTTTGTGGGAGGGGTGGGGCAGTTGACTGGAGTCTGGTTCATCTCTATTTCAGTCATTCCATGTGGCCGTGGTGGCAACAGTCACGTAATACTGTTTTACTTTTCATTCATTTTTAGCTCAGTGATATCTGAGTATGTTATTTTGATCATATTTATTGGTAGCATAACGGTTGTATTGCTGCTTCCCGGCAAAATTCAAACAGTTTTGTTTTTGCACACTTTTCTCAAAATTCTGTCATATGTCATAAGGTCCCTGTTGGCGTGTTCATTAAAAATAGTAACACTGAAGGAATTACATAATGTAGGAGAACAAAAATGGGTGTCCTAACCATATGAAATGAAATATTGTCTTGAAGAAATATTGTGGTATTGATACATTTACGTACAGGTCTATATAAGCAAATATTTTGTTTCACTTACATGTACATAATTTTGTAAGTCTCAGAAATCCACAAGATCAATCACTGGGTGCCCTAACCAGTCTTTAACATTGAATGAAATGCAAACAGTTTATTAATTTAATACAAAGTATTTAACTTTTAGGTTCCTTAGAGCTTTTGGAAGCAGCATTCCTCAGCAAGGATTCCTTAGTGAGTGTTGATGATGTCAGTAACTTCAACATGAAAGCATCAACAAGCACACAAGATGCTGAAGCAGGGAGTTCTTCTGAGAACTGATGTGTTTTTAGATCTTCTTAACTTGAACACACGGGGAAAACAAAAACTGTTTGAGTTTTAACCCTGTGCAACTAAATACATCACCATAGGGGATATATATAATTCAGTTTAATTAAATGGGTTTAGTTGATGTAAATCGGGTGTAATGGTTATATAATAGGGTCATTTGTCTTGTACAGGATAGGGAATTCCTGAATACTTTATCTTAAGCAGGTATGGGTTTAAGACCTCCAGCAGCTCAACCCAAACTTTGGCAGAGTAACCCTTCCTCCCCTACAATGTTGTAATAATTGAAGGGCTGTGTGCAAAAAGGACGTAAGTGATTCCTGATCATGTTCTAAATTCTCCCTTAGAAAACAAAGAAATTGAAGGAGAATTTAGAATGTGATCAAGAGTCACTTATGCCCTTTTTGCACACAGCCCTTCAATTTAAGAGTGGCATTACTGCCTGGTTTTCAACTACTTTTGACCCTTATTTGGTTAAGATTATAACCACAATATGGGAAGAAGTAGTCGGAAATTTCCGACTACTTTTTACCCTTATTCGGTTCTGGGTTTAATGCCACTCTTAGATTATAACCACAATATGGGAAGTAGTAGTCGGAAATTTCCGACTACTTTTGACCCTTATTCGGTTCTGGATTTAATGCCACTCTTAGATTATAACCACATTATGGGAAGATGTAGTCGGAAATTTTCGACTACTTTTGATCCTTATTCGGTTCTGGGTTTAATGCCACTCTTAGATTATAACCACATTATGGGAAGATGTAGTCGGAAATTTCCGACTACTTTTGACCCTTATTCGGTTAAGGGTCTAATACCGCTCTTAGATTATAACCACAATATGGGAAGAAGTAGTCGGAAATTTCCGACTACCTTTGACCCTTATTCGGTTAAGGGTCTAATACCGCTCTTAGATTATAACCACAATATGGGAAGAAGTAGTCGGAAATTTCAGACTACTTAGTGACTCTTATTGAGTTCAGGACTTAATGCTGCTCTTAAATTATAACCACATTGTATGGAGAAGTAGTCGGAAATTTCTGACTACTTAGTGACCCTTATTCAGTTCAGGATCTGATGTAGATCTCGGATTATAACCACATGGTGGTTAAAAGGAGGATGTGCCTTGTCATTTACCACTGAGTATGTAAGGGAAGAGAACAATTGCTTGCTCCTTTAAATTAACCATACTTCATTGGTAGACTAATGCATGTAAAACCAATTGTCTTTCCTTTTCTCTGTGTATGGCAACATTCATTGTTCCACATGTGTAATAAAACTTTTTAATTTTCATTGAAATTTGGTTCGATTTATTGTTTATCAATTAAATGCTTACCAGGGCTGCTGAAGTTGTGCAAAATTTAATCACTATGAAGATTTCTTACCATTTACCTGGTAAGAATTCTTAAAAACAAGAGGAATTTTACCAAAAAACCTACTTCAGAATATCTGCACTTAAAAAAATACGTGTTGCATATAGCTTTGGTCCAATGTGAAAAAAGCGTGGAACAAATGCGGAAGGATCTTCGAGAAGAGATGCGAGCAAAGTTAGGCAGTCTAGTGGGTTAAATATTGATATTTCCTATGAGAAAAGCGAGCGGGTATATACTTTCACATCAAGAAACAGAATGTTAGACCATGTTTTGTATAGATGGGCTCGAATTGGGAATGGTAAGCAAGCAACTCGTTGATAAAACGTACAGTTGCACACTTACTTATACCACATCGTTTAACAACGTCAATAAGAGCGATACATGCTCCTGCACGACGTAGCTTGCTCGTAGCTTGCTCCAACTACTTTGGTGTGAAGTATGGAGTGGATACCAATATGGTCTTCGATTGCTATACGAACGACCTCATAGACTATTTGTTGGTGCCGTGATTTCTAGGTAGTACTCCAGTTAGGTCGAGTTTAGCAAATGTAGTTGCGATATGAGGAACTATGCGATCGGTATTTAAGTCGATATCGATTTTGTTGTCGTCCCATAGTGATCGTAGAAAGACGTTGCCACGATAGATGCCTTGGTTGTTGAGTTGCATGAAATGAGCGACCTCTCTTTTAGAGCGAATGTGAACCAGTACAAAATTGTTGAACCAGTACCATTATTTTGAACCAGTACCATTTTTTTGAACCAGTTCAAATTGTATTTACAAGTGTGAACTTGTAGTTTGGGGTAAGGTTTATGATAGGCTTTCCATGTAAGAAAATAGCATAGTAAGTTCTACAGAAGTACTTTGGAATAAAAATATCTTTATACCTTGTTTGTGTTCATCTTTTATTTTATAGCTGGAATGTACTGGTAACACAATTACTTTGCGCAGTGATGTATTTTAATATGAATATAAACAGCAAACTATACAACACCCTAACTTGACGGTTAGGGTGTTTTTAAATGCAGGGTAAGGGTTTGGATTAGTTCTCTGGACCATTGAAGAAGCATTATAAGTAACTTAGTCCTAATTTAGTGACTACAGCTCTAAAAACCCTGAATAAGTGAGCACCCGTTGTTGACGGTTAGGGTGTTTTTAAAGGTAGGGGTAGGGCTTGGATTAGCTCATATGACCATTGAAGAAGCATAATTTTTGTGTTGTTCAGTGATCTAGCCCTGAAAAGCCTAATTTAGTGACTAGCTCTAAAAACCCTAAATTAGTGTGCACTTGGGTTTACCGAAGTAATTTTTTTTAAATGTTCGGTTTATATATAGGTCTTGGATTGTGTTAGGAATGACTGAGTTTGCTTGGAGTTAGGGAGGAGTGCTAACTGGCTTTAATAAATCTGCTTGTTATTGGCCCTTGTGAACTCAACTTGGAACGGCAAAGCGAAACAGAAATGTTTTTTTTTTTTTGCGTTATTTCTGTGTAGTTCTTGATCACTTATCCATTTTTGCATCTTTTCACATCCTCTGTGGGTGATTCTTTGATGAGAGAACAAGAGAATAGTTACAGCATTTCTTTGAGTCGGGGTGACGCATGGTGCCATATTATCTCGCCCTTGCTCTGAGGGTTTTACTCAGGCGTCCTTCCATCCACAACAGCTAACACGCTAAATTCCAATTTGAACTGTGGATTAGTTAGAAGTATGTTGTTTGCGTACTCGCATTTTCTTCTACTTCTAGTCAGTGTTTTATTCCATTTGGTAATCTGAGTCTAACAAGTACGAGGGGTTACTTCAAGATAATTTACACTCGTTTAATACTTTAAGATATTCTTTATTAGCTCTTTCGTAGAAGTCTTCTTCCAGATACAATGGTAGTCAGGTGATTCGCTTTTCTTTTGCTTTCTTTTAGCTCAGCCGCAGCTGTGATTACTCTATAAAAGTTGGCTCGGTTGACACAGTTTGTTTCTTTCGGCAAACGATTTCCCACGGGCGTAGAGGGAGGTTGAGTTTGCGAGTTTTTCTTGAGAACCCTAGCTCTAGGTTGGTAAGATCTTGTTTACTGACCGTTTAGGTTTTTTTTATGGTTCAGGGTAGGGTTTTAGTTAGTTTAAAATTTCCAGCATAATTTTCCGTGTAATTATGTCTGTGACATCGTCTCCCGTTTGTTTCGAAGTACGAGTGGAGCCGTAAAATACATCTGATCATCTATAAACAATGTATTTTTCTGGATTTAGCTTTCTTACTTCCCCTGAGTTGCTGCAGTTTTCATAAAAGAATGCAGTCAACACAAACTTCGTCTGTATAAGGGGTCGTATAATACAGTTTTGTCCGTGTTGTTGTCCATGTAATTTTATTTCCAAGGCCGATTTTGTTAGCAGTGCGCATGTGCGAATAAAATTAAGAGACTGGAAACAAATTAGCATAAGGAGAGGGACTGGGTTCGACGATTAGTCACCTATAGAATAAACGATGGTGTAAAAATCAAGCAGCGCTTCTGTGGCTTCTGTGGCGCAGTGCGTTAATCGACTGGATCATCAACTACCAGGCGTTCCTCGTGATCCTGTCTCAAGTTAAACCCGACCGGGCGAGGTTAGTAAGTGGATGGGTGACCGTCAAGGTAAGTGATACAGTAAGGTGTGTCAGGGGGACAAGGGAAAAAGGGGATGGGACTGGGGAAGGGAGAGTAGAAAGTAGAGGGAAGGGGAGAGTTGAAATGTTACTGGTTCAACAAAATAATACTGGTTCAAATATAGTTGTACCAGAGGTAATAATTGAACCACAACATATACATGCATGGAAAAGTAGTGCAGCCAAAATAGTTCTCTTAGCATGACTACGCCTGACACAAGCTTTATTCACTTGGATGAATGCGTCTGCCACAATTACTAATACATTTGTGGGAAACGAGAGGTTGTAATTTTGTTTATAAGCGGTGTTGCATGCCAGTAGTTCTCGCATAGTTGTACGTCGTTGCAATTCTTGGTTATCCGTTGGGATCGTACGATCGAGATCGTGTTGATACTGAAATCTATTCGGACCTACTATATAAAACTGATGAGCGATATGAATCGTTAGGTTATCTTCATGTGATTCGATCTCGTAAACAAGACCACAGGTGGAACATATGGATTCCATTGGACATAGACATTCGGGACAAATTTCCCAGGATTTGAGATATGACTGTGGAATAATAGGATTAGTATCAAACGTAGGTAGGCTGACGCCAATTTCGGAACCAAGCAAGCCCAAAGGATCGTCCATACTAGTTGTGCATACTGTAGGTATATCTATTATCTAATTGTTGGTATAAGAAAAAAAAAGGAAGAGAGTGGCATACCAGTTTCTATTTCTTCTTTCTTTTTTCTTTTTCCATCTCGCGCTTTCTACTTGCGTATAAATACCTTATGGTTCTCCAATTCCTCCAACACCTTTGCAAAGCAATCCTTAGTGCGGTATTTCATCTCTCGTATGTGCCGACGTTGTTTTGCCCCACACTTCGTACAAAGTCCGTAACTAGTACGACAGCTACGACCACACTTCGAACATGGGACGAATAAAGCGCTCCCTCCTTGTATCTCAAAGTTGTGCTGAGCACAGTACTCTGTTGTCTTCGAACGATTCCTTACGCATTTAGTGTCCTTCCCACGCATCAACCAACTACAAGTTATTTTCTCCATCGTCGTTCGATATATACCTTATACGAGTCTTTATATAATTGCTTTTCGAATGGACAACAAATGGGGCAGAAAGGGGGAGTGGATTGCTATAGTAGTATAGAATATGCCGGTTCTGGTCGCAGTACGTTTGATGTCCCCCGAACCCCAACGTAATTTTGGGACTTTGTTGACCGCAATATGTGTGCTCGAGTGTACCCAATTACAACATATATGGTACCCCGAAGATAATAAGTTGGGAAGTAGTATATAAAGTGCCGGTTCTGGTGCAGCACCTTTCTTTTCAGTTTTTTGTCACATTTTACCTTTTTTCTTTCAGTTTTTTGTCACATTCTATCCTCCGTTTTCAGTTTTTTGTCACATTCTATGCCCCACCTCTTCCTTCAACACGTAGTTGTTGTAACAAATCTCAACTTATTATCTTCTGGGACCATAGATGTTGTAATATGGCGCATCTTATGGTTCTACAAAGTTCAACGAAACTAAGGTGTTACACCAGGACCTCCACTTTATATACTACTATAGTACACTTATCGTATTTTGACATCCTATTAGAGAAAGGCTACCATTAAGGTATTATACCATGCTTACATTCGTTCGAGCACCGACTGCTTTGTGTGTGTCTAAACAGCAATTAGAGAAAGGCTAGTATAGGGTATATGTAAAACGATGGCAGAGATAATAACTTGTAGTTGGTTGATGCGAGGGAAGGCCACGAACTGCGTAAGGAAGTGTTCTAAGATATCAGAGTACTGTGCTCAACACAACTTCCAGATTCAAAGAGGGAGCACCCCATTCGTTCCATGTTCGAAGTGCGGTCGTGGTTGTCGTACGAGTTATGGACTTTGTACAAAGTGCGGTGCATTACAACGCCGTATCATTCGCGAAAAGAAATACCTCGAGACTAAATGCCGCACTAGGGATTGCTTTTCAAAGGTGTTGGCGGAATTAAAGAACCACAAGGTATTCCTAGATGATTAGAAATCGTGATATGAAAGAAAAAAAAGAAGGAAGATAAATTGGTATCCCACTACTACCAGTCTATCTTCCTTCTTTTTTTTCATATATCGACGAGCAATTAGATAATAGATAGACCCTATAGTATACATCACTAATATGGATGATCCTCTTGGTTTGCTTAGTGGTTCCATCCTGCCTATGTTTGATACCAATCCTATCACCCCACGACTACATATCAATCCACCGGAAACGTTGGAATGTCTATGTCCAATGAAAGTGATAGGAACTGAATTCGTATGTCCCACCTGTCGCCTTGTTTCCGAGGCCGAATTGAGTGAAGAAACGATCAACATTGCTACTAGGTTGCGTATAGTAGGTCCTGATAGTTTTCAATATCAAAGCGATTTCGATCGTGCGAGCCCAACAGATAACCAAGAATTTCAACGGCGCATAGCTATGAGATAACTACAGGCATACAACGCAGCTTATGAACGAAACCACAACCTCTCGTTTCCTACAAACGTATTAGTAATCGTAGCCGATACATTCATCCAATCGAAGAAAGTTTGTGTCAAGCGTAGTCATGCTAAGAGAACTATTTTAGCTGCAATACTTTACCACGCGTGTATACAATGTGGGTTCATTCGCTGTAAAAGTGAGGTTGCCCGCTTCATGCAACTCAACAACCAGCGTAACTATAACGGCAACGTCTTCCTACGTTCGCTACGTGCTGATGACAAAATAGATATAGACTTAAATGCCGATCGCATAGCTCCTCACATCGCAACGACTTTTGCTAAACTCGACCTCTCTGAAGTACGCCTCCAACAAATAGTCTATGAGGTCGTTCATACAGCAATCGAAGGCTATATAGGTCTTCACTCCCGACTTCACACCAAAGTTATTGGAGCAAGCTATGAGGTGCTACGGCGTTCAGGATCGTGTATATCTCTTATTAACGTTGTTAAGCGATGTGGTACGCATAAGAGTTCGATCGTACCTTTTATCGGTGAGTTGCTTGCTTACCTTTCACACTTAGAACCTATCTATGATAAACACAAACTAAATAGTAGTCTAACGATAACCGCCGAGTAAGAATTCTAGTCGAAAACTTATGTCGCCAGAATCTCTCTAGTAATCACTTTCATATTTTTCCTTCTACTGTATTCGTTAGCTTCACATCAACACAAGCCACCAACCTGGTCGCTCGAAGAGCAGTCTGTTTCATATGCAAATTCCCGTTGTTTTGTCACGTACTATCGTTTCATCAGCCAAGAGGGCTAAATGTATAAATTCCTAAGTTCCCCCTAAAATTCCTAAGCGCCCCTAAAATTCCTGAGCGCCCCAATCTTGCTTGAACGAGTAAAACAGGGGCACTTTGGCATGTGAATCGAACGATTTTTGCTTACGACTCAGGCACTTAATTTCACCAAGCTGAAATAAAATCTACTGACAGTCGCCCACGCGCTTTCTCGAAATTTACACACGAACCAGACGTAGGAATTAATTTATACGAATATTTTTTGTAAAGCTAAAATAAAACCCACGCTCGCTTTTATGGTAGGACATTTATATTTTCATCCCACTAGACTGCCAAGCTTTGCTCTCATCTCCTTTCTGATCTCGGAGCGAAGTTCTTCTACACTTTTTAACCCACCTTCTCGCCTGTTTTTTTGTCGTATTCCTAGCTTAAACTCCTCATATTTGCTCTTTTCACCAACGATGCCTACAAACTCGGCGTCTGAAATGTTGCCGTCGGCTAGAGCTTTCGAAACTTTAGCTTCCACGGAATTAGCCTTAGCCTTTGCCAGCATAACGGTCTTTTCGTGCTTAGAGACATGAACCCCCAGTTTCTTACTGGCAACAGCCGTCAAAGCAGAAATGATGGCACAAAGAAATCCAATTGATCCTAAAGACCCACAGGCAGCCCGATTCCTGTAAATGACATACCCAACGCAGAGGCGGATAAAACATCACTCAGGCTACCTGTGGCCACAGCAACCCCATGAACAATACCACGGGCCCGGACATATTTTTTGCGAACAACTTCGTAGTGCTTCGCCTGCTGTTCGAGCTTGGCAAGCGTATCGCAGACTTTCTGAAGTCGAAAGCTTTCTCCAGACAAAACAGTTTCAGATGAATGTAGCTGTGGATAGATTGGTGCTGTTCGAACTAGTTGAATCGAATCACTTGCCATCGTATGTATATGCTATAACTTATTCAATCTTCAATACGTAGCGTATACGTCGACCACGGAAGTCTATGGTGTTGCCTTTATCATCGCGAACTGTCAGTTGAAGGTTGCTTCGCATAATCCCTAGAGCGTTGACTGTTAGTGGGAGTAGTGAAGCATATGTTGCTTTTGCCAATCTTCCGCCTCGGATCTCTACGCTAGCTAGTACTGTCGAGCGCTTTCCCTTAAGAAGTGAGAATTCGGAATCCTCCACGTCGCAGTGGACATACACCGTGTGGATATCTTTTAGCGTCAGTTCGTGATTACCCACTGAGATCGTCATATCGTCTATACCATGTTCATTTCCTTTAACACCAAACAGAGTGGAAATATTTTTACTTAACCGGATTGGTTGCTTGACCTCTAGGACCCAAACCTTACTAACGAAGACTTGCGCGATTTTCACGATGCCAGTATCAATTGCAGGTTTGAAGGAGGGCTTGAGGCTTGCCATATCATGATGCCCTGCGGCGACACTGTGTGTAAACCCCTCGCCTTGGGTATCCCACCAGAACGAAGCCATCTTTTCTAGGTTCCACCAACTATTCTCAAAAGTGATCTCGATTAGTGAAATATTATGCATATTAATAGGTTGATGAAAGTAGACCGTATGGTCAGCTGAGGTGGTGGTGACATTTAAGATAACCATTATATATTAAAGGTATAAACCGTATGTTTGTACAGATTCAATATGGTAGAGGCATGGAAACAGTTCAGGAATCTATTTCCAAAGGCTGTAACCGGATGGTTCGACTCTTTTGTGGGTCGGAATGGGGTGTGGAACATTCATTTATTTTTTCACTGGGAAACATACCAGGTGTTCACAGATGCAGGCCTCACTACGAAGACAGGTGGAGGTCAGCTAATGGTCTGGCATGGCCGCACAGGCGAGGCGCTTGACCTAGCCCTTGGTACCAAAACAGTTTATGAGGGGGTACTATTCGCGCGGAAGCACAAAGGTATTTCCAAAGAAGATGAGGAAAATGAAAAGGTAGCAACACTGAATGCCGATCTATTTGAGAAGTTCAAGAAAAGGTACCCACATGCAGGTTTTCACCGGTTTTATGCATCCACTGATGTAGATGGGTCAGGCAAATATTCAACGAGCATTTGGTTTCTAGATCTAGATGGGGATACTAGCTATGCGGTTTACGGCGACGAGGTCTCCAAGCTACCCTCGGCTATTCAAAAACGTATCAACGACGCGCTGTGGGGTGTGCAGGATGGTTTCCCAAAAGTGCTTTTGCTGGCGAATGTGAACCGTAAGATGCGCCTCTCACCAGAATGGTCATCTGATTTATGGAGGGAACCATTCCAGCTTCACCCCCTCGACATCTACGTCACAGAACACGAATACTTCAAAGCGAAAGTCCCAAACATCTTTACAAACCTCGTTGTGCTATATGGTGGTGGGGCTGGTGGTGGACCCCAAGGAGGCAAGGTTGTAGATATCCGTAGGGGGCTCCAGGGGCCCAATAGCGATTTCTGGTCACGACAGGTCAATTTTGCTGTGTTCCTGGCCACTGAGGGTTGTGGTATTTCGGTTGATATGCTGAAAGACCTTCCAAAACGTGCAGTTTCTATCATACGGTTTCATATTTACTTCACAACACGTAAAATACTCCAAGAGATGGGTACTTCACTCCCAGGAGCAGCCACTGGGAAGGCTTAGGACAACCCCCACAACAAAGCTGTGTACAATAAGATCTGCAAAGAGTTCTCCATTCCAAAAGACACCGATTTTAGATTTCGACAGGGGCGCCTGTGGGGGCCTGGGAACCACATCCACGTGGATGATAGGTGATAAAGTATGGACCACGAATCCCGCTTGGAACGACGCTAGAGAACTTAAGGCATTTAGAAGAGGAGACTCTGATGCTGAGCTTGATGCTGGAAGGACACGCATCGAGAACAAAAAAGCAGCCGAGCAGTGGAAGCAATTCATTCCACACACATTGGGCTAACAACTGCTGGTCGTAGCAGGATCAACCAGAGCATAGAATCATATGTGATTTGTGTGTGTGAAGCCCAGACATCAGTACGAGGCTCAATACTTGGTAATGCTGGTCATGCAGATGAGGGTCGTAAGATTTTCCTCAAAATACTTGAGGACCTCATTAAGAGCAATGACATTGCAGCTAACATCAAAAGATACCAGGATACCATTTCAAATACTTCTTGAAAATCGCCTTGACCCTATCACGCAGCGGTAAATGTTCTCGTAGGCGTTCTTCTCTGAGTTCTAGGACTGCCATTTCCTCATGGGTGGTGGCTATCTCCTTCCTAGCTGCTTCTCTCTGAGCCTCGGTTGACGTGGGGTCTTGTAGTATGCCTTCTCCTCATTCGAGTCGATCATTGAGCTGTTCCTCAGCTATAACGACTTCTCGAGCTGCTTCTTCGTTTGTAGGCCCTAGAGCTTCTTTGAGTTTGGCACTCAGCCTCTTATATCTATCACCATCCCAGGTAGTCAAAGGGGTAGGAGCCTTTTTGCTTCCAAACTCTCGCACGCAAATTATACCCCTTCCATTCGCATCATCCCACATGCTTGCTACCTCAATTGGGTGCCGAACCCCCGCATCCGGATAGTGTTCATGGAAAGTGCTTATCAGCATCTCCTTTGCACTGTCTGATACGTCTTGTTTGAAGATGAACCCTCGATAGTTGGCTTTAACCTCCGCAGCGCGTATATATCTTCCATCTCGAGGATTTCCACCAAGGCGGCCTCAGTTTCCTCTGAAAACGTGGTTTCCTGAGTATTCAGCCTATCAACTTCTTTCCTATAGTCACGTCTGGTTTTCATTTGGAACCCTTCACACTCTGGCTTCGTAGTTGTGTCACCTCCAAGCAGCGAGTTCCATTCCTCGTTGTCAACAGTACCATCATCGTCGGCTCCACCCCCCTCGGCTCCACCAGGATTTTCCTCGTCCGTGTCAAAGTCAACATCGACATCACCCATATTGAACTTAACTATATATATTGCTATATTCAACATGATATCGTCGAAGCTAGTTCCCGCAGAAACACGTAGAGAGCCCCTTGGACTCAAAGCCCGACGTATCCTATATAGACGCACGTTTGCACCATCATCCGCCAACCCAGGAGAGACACTTTGTCGCGGTTCCAAAACTAGGAGAAAACATTGTCCTAGTCCCAGGTAGCTTCGCACTCTTGTGTGACATTGCATTGTCTAGGGGGCTCAACACCAATCGCGTAGCTTTACATACTAATGGGTTCCCTGGTAGAACACATCCCATTCAACTCACTCATAGTAGGACCCACAAATTGTGGAAAAACAGCATTTATCATAGAGCAGCTTCGTGGACCATTTCGTGGTAAGTTCGATTATATAGTATTAGTTTGCCCCACATACGCCTACAACAAAACCTATAGGGGATTTGCCAATCGGGACCCACACTTCTATATCGTATCACCACCACAGGATGCTATAAATGCCGCATTGAATATTTGCGCCACCTTTTGGGCAGGTACCAATACGCTATTGATTCTAGATGATTGTGCTGCATCGAAAGACGTAAAAAGAAGAACTGATAAGCTCGTAGATTTAGCATTCTCTGCTCGACATATAGGACTCTCTATTTGGGTGTTATCCCAACAATTAACAAGCATATGCAAACCTTTCCGTGAAAATGTAGCTGTTGTAGTTGCCTTTCATACCGCTTCGACAATAGATGGAAAAAGGCTGTTCGAGGACTATGGAGGCTCGCAAGAAGATGGTGAGTTACAAGCAGTGCTTCGGTCTCACAAGTTTGCTCGCATATGCTTTTGTTTACGACATCCTTTTTCAGTAGTGTTAGAGCTACCCGCACCTATGATATATTATCATGGCTGATGAAGAAATACGTGCCCTACTAGGCGAGGATGTGACAGGCCCACCACCAAAGGCAGAGGGTGTCAGAACAGACAACCGCGAAGCACTTACAATTTTGGCTGCAACGGGTACAACAAAGGACTATCTGGGTAAAAATATCTCTCTAGGAGACATTTATAGCCTATCTGAAAAAGAAGTAGATAGATTATATAGAAGGTATCAGGCCGTTCTAGCTAAGCAAATAACAGAAAGCTTAGTCGATGATGTTATGCGTCTAGCTACCCGCTTAGTTGCTTACCTAGTACCCATAGATTCTCAGGAAGAACTGATCAAAGACCTACAAGAAGACCACCTAGTCCGCAACGAGATCAGTGCCGCGACTGGTCTGTTATCACTTAAAGCAGGTCGCTTTGTAGCGTTAGCTAGCGTCTTGTTCCACGTATCTGGTCACATAGTCATTCCTGGTACGCCTATTGAACCTTCCCATATACGTACTATATCGAAACAAGAGGGAGGAAACGGAAATGTATCGGATAACTGCAGATCCCCCGAAGACTGTTCCTGAGAAAAAAGGAAAGGATCCAAAGCGTGTTGCTGCAGGAAAAGCATTAGCAGAAAGCAATAAACGTGCTAGAGAGGCTCAAAAGAGGGAGTTGGCGCGTGAAAGCGAATTATCTAAAGAAACCGACGCAGAAGGAAGCTGAACTAAAAACATGTCTACCAATACTACTCTAGCAGCTATTGGCACGGGTGCTGCACTGGTAGGGGCATACTGCCAATACAAAAGATACAGAGACGACGCCCCTAACAATATTAGTAAGGTACAACCCGCGAGTCCGGTAAAGACTATGAAGGTAGCATTGCCAGACATGGAGTAGAACGATAGAACATTTGAAGACGAGGACCCCATAGGTTATAGGAGGATGGCAGAGCACAAGTTGATGACAACAATAACTGACGCTGCTATATTAACTGGACTTGCTAGTGGCATTGGGTTCATATCAAAAAAAATAGTTAAAGAGCCCATGCTTAGCGACCCCTCATCGTCGATCATAAACTACGTGAAGTGGACAGCCGTGTTGGCTGGTAGCATAGCTGCTAAGCAATATCTTGAGGCTCAAATTATATTTCCAAAGCCAAAGCCAAAGCCATAATGATTGTAGCTGCAATAACTGCTATTGGTGGAGCTATACTAAATGCAACGGCCTTCGTAGGGGGAAGCTACATCGCCAAGGCAGTTGCTAGCACCCTCTGCGGCGGCTGCTGAGAAAAAAAGACACGACCTGGCACTAGAGAAGTATCAGGCAGACATGGGTGCCTTCCAGAAGCGCCGCGCAACTTTAGCTGACTGGGTCGAAGAACAGGACCGCATGAAACACTATGCTTCTGTGGATCTCAAAAACGAAGACAAGGCCCGTAGGCTATATAATACTGTAAACGTGGGACTACACAACATACGTCCACAGGATCTGAAGCAACCTAGATTCTCCGACTACTATCGACCTACTAGTTCGCGGAAGACGGGTGAGTTAGTCTATGTAGGTGGGGTATGCTTGCTATTGGCTATGCTGCTAGTCGCTGGCTATAGTTATGCTTTTTAAAAACGAATTTTACGGCGAAAAAGAAGAACGAGAACTAGTTGGCTAGACTAGCCTTCATCATTCTTTTTCGTCTTCGTATTAGGGCCTCATCGTTGTGTTATACATAATGGATGCCATCTTTGCGAACATCTTCTATGGTCCCGAGGGATACTGGAAAGGTTACGCTGCTGTGGATAGACTGGGAGCGGCAGCGAAGGTATCGGAAGACGCAGCTAAGAGTTGGTTAGAGAAACAAGCACTATGGCAGATATACCTACCACCGCCACGATATATCCCACGACCACATTGGACTGTATCGAAACCAAATGATGTTCACCAAGCTGATTTGATCTTTCTACCTCACGATCGACCTGGGCGTGGACGAAAGCTATATAAGTATGCTTTAGTGGTGATTGATGTGGCTTCTCGATATAAAGAGGCTGAGCCTTTGGCATCGAAAGATAGCGGTGAAGTTTCTGCAGCCTTTGAACGAATTTACAAGCGTAGTCCACTAGAATGGCCCCAAACCTTGCAAGTTGATCCTGGTATAGAATTCATGGGACGTATGTCTGAAACCTTAGAACTACGTGGTACGAAAGTTCAACGAGGTGAGGCTGGCAATCACAGGGCACAAAGCTTCGTTGAGAGAGCAAATAGAACGCTAGCTGAGAGGCTGTTTGGATATCAATATGCACAGGAGATGGTACTCACTTCGGAAGATCGGATGCGCGCAGTAGAGAATGGGTATTGCGGCTCCCCGGGGTTATCAAAACCCTGAATAACGAAGTGACTCGGTTGACTGGGAAGGAGCCTTCGAATTCTGTAGCTACGCATCAAGTAAACGTAAAAACTCCTACATATTCGCGGTCTGTTGGGTTAGAAGAAAAACGTTTACAGTTTGATATTCCAGTTAGATATCTTTATGCACCTGGAGAGTTGGAAAGTGGAGCTAAGCGAGCAACTGATCCCGTGTGGAGTATACAGACATACATTATTTCACGTTGTGCGATATCTTCAAACCAACCAGTTCTATTTGGAAAAGGGTGCACCTAAACGTGGATTTGTGCGTGAAGAGCTACAAGTCGTACCGCCAGATACTGAACTACCTCCAAAAGGGATTCTAAGATAGCAGCAGCTCGCAAATAAAATCATCTAAGTCTTCCTCCTCTGGAATGGTGCTTTTATGTCCATAGGCTAGTGTATCAACCCCGTTTGCTGAAATCCAGCGCTTACTATCGAATGGCGATAGAGAGATCTTATTCATATGCATACCATACATTCTGTGCCCTTCGCTTCGAAGCATATACATCCCATGGTAGAATACTTTATTATATAGTAAGCACTCTTTGTATTGCTCATGACGAATGAGATGTTTCACAACTGCCTTCTTGGTGCCTTTAGCTTTCATAATCTCCCCACCACCTACTTTCAAGATCGAGTATAGCTTCGATCGTAGTCCAACGTATTCGACAATGGGAACACCTCCACATTCGTCTTTCATTTTACCAAGTACTTTCTTGTTGTCTGTATTATATAGAGGATGATCTTTGCTGTAGTTGCTTGTATTGTATAGATGTTTGTTTATAGCCATGTCTGCATAGATGTCTTCGGTTTCAAAGTGTAGTAGGAGACTGTCGGTGTCTGTGTATAGTAAATTACAGCGTTGTCCATACTGATCCTTGAGCTCGTTATAGTAGTAGTCGTACATCAGATGTTTTGATAGATATAGAATTGACATTCCAACGTATACTGGTTGGTTCAGAAGTAGCTTACTTTTGTAGTTGTGTACAGCAGCTAGATCATTATCAAAGATACGATTATAGAGTGAGCATAGCTTGGTTTATTCAAAAGGCGCTGCAGTTTGGTTCCTTCTGAAGAGCGAACTACAGTAGTTTGATATCTACACGCTTACGTAGGTTTTCCATTGTTTTGCCAAATACGCTATTGTACATCAGTTTGTAGAGGTCTTGCTCGAAGGTGCTCTTAGCTTGTTTTCGTAGTTCTGTATTCATTCGTATGTATGGCTCCATCCATGGGGATTGATCGAATCGTAGTGCTCTATGTATCTTATGGAGACGCATGCCAAGAGATAGGTATAGTTGTAGGTTGCGGTAATGAAGAACGTATCGCTCTTTATATCGGAGGTTAGGTATAAGCTTCTCCGCTTTCAAAGATCCATTTCCTTTGTATACATGTAGCTCCTCGAATAGATTGGTCTGATACTCTGAGAACCAAGCACGATCCACTTGCATTCTTTCGGGAGCTAGCGGATAACTGTTGTGTGCGTCGTGGAGTTCTCGAGGATACTCAATGTCAACTTCTAGGATGTACCCTTTATCTGAATCAATTGCATGCTGGGTGATTTGTTCTTCTGTTGGTGTGCACCACTCAAATTCTCCTGTTGGTAGATATTGACTCATAGCCCAGCCGTATAGGTTGTTAGCATCAAGATAGAGTATATGGCTATTTGGCTTCTCTGGGTCGAAGTTGGGCACGCTTTGGTTGTTTGCTTTGGCACTACGCTGAGACACCATAGATATCCCACCGCGTAGACCTTTCTCAACAAATAGATGCATGTCATAATCGGTTAATAGTTCAAGCCCCACACCTCTATTCTTCAACAGCGCATCCCACGATAGACCAGGACTCGTATAGTAGTGAGCTGGATCCAAGCCATAGTTTTGCATACATGTCGCACGACAACCCTCAAACGCATCTTCTAGAAGAAGTACGTCGGTTTGAAGGTAAATATCGTGGTAGTCTCCCAATGTTTCACAACCGAATGCCTTCCAAACTTCTAGTGCGTGTTCGTAGTCCTCATCGGATACGTCCTCTAGGTATAGTTTACTATAGAACGCTTCTTTTGGTGGAAGAGAAGTCTCTGCGAATCTCTCCTTAGAGTCCATGTACTCATATGGATAAACACCTTTGCGCAGCAGCAGCTTGTTCTTATCTAGGTCGTGCGTATACTTTGTAGTTTGTTGAAAGGTGTCTGGGGCTGCACTTGCTACCAGCTTATCAAGAGATGATAGTAGAAATTGAATGCTATCTATGAACCGTAAGTTACCAAGTGAGAATGAAATGTATTTCTCCATATTGTTTGGAATACAAGAAATATCACCCTCTGTCTTTGATATAGATTACATCAATAGGTGAGAATCATATCCACGTAAGTTGTGGAATACAACTGGAATGGTAGGTGAGATACGCAATTTGAAGTTGCAGACTCTGTGTGCAGCACCTCTAAACTCACCCGTGATGTGGCAATGATCGCGTGCTCTATCGCTACCAACTAAGGGCTTCTGGCAGATATGACAAATATTGACCTATTATAAATCCTCTTGTCTTCCCATGACATACATAGTGGCTTGGCCTTTTGGGCTTTGATCTTTACCTTCTCTTCTTGTATGCATCGTAGAAAGCGTTCGATAGTATCTGTACCTCTATATAGTACAGGTGGCTCGCTGTGGCCATCAGAACGTACGACTATGTAGCAAAATCCACAGGGAATATGTTCTTCTGTCTTTTGTGTGTTACCTTTCTTGGGGTCTTGGGCAGGTCCTTCGATCTTAGTGGTCAAAGCATCAAGGTCGGCATAGATGACATAGGGAACTTTGAGCTGTTTGTGCATATTCTGAAAGGAGACTATGTTGTTCTCCTTGGTGGGCATTTCAATGCGGATGGCTCGGTCATCGACGCCTTTGCACTCTGGAATGTGTTTTTCGAGAAGAGCTTTGTTGGAATATCCATGTAGACATCGCTCGCAAAAGTGCTGCCTGTGGACGAGCACACATATTGTTGTCGACAAGGTCCGAAAATATGTTGGGGGGAGGAGGTCATCGAACGTACTTGCAATAAAAACGAGGATGCTGCGCCAGAACCGGCATATTACATACTACTCAGACATGACCTCATGTACATTTGTATTGTAGAGAATCAGACTCAATGCTGTGAAACATAAATGAGGATCATCACATGGACAGCCTACCATAATTGTCCTAGCCTGTGTACAGGTAATGCTCACCCTCAAAATTCGTTTTTTTTTTTAGGGTGAGCATTGCCTGTACACAGGCTATACGATATCCTTGTAGTAATGAATGTGAACTTGTTGGCAAAATATTGTATTGCTTATATTTACTTTATTTTATGTTATTTTAGTTGAACTCGGCTTGATCTGATTTTTAATAAATGAAAACAAACAAACTTACTTTAAAATTCTTACAAGCAAGTTGTAATCTAATTTTATTTCTCAGATCTTCTGAAAGATGTGAAAGAGTGCACTCAAGTTCCTCACCCTGAGGTATTCCGCATTCAACAAGTGTTTGATGTTGGGGCATGGATGAAAGAATGCAGAGAAACTCTGCATGAGCATGTCCACCCTCATTGTTTTGAATTTGTGAAAAGAATTGAAATGAATAGAGTGGCCTTGTACTATCGAAAGTGGAGTGGAGAGGATTGGATGGGTCCTATTAATGTATTGAAGGTACATTATTTTACACTGTTATACAAGGGCTAATTTATAATCACTAGACAGTATATTAGGGCCTTTAACTCCCTCCCCATTCAATATAGATTATTATATTACAATTCCCCATAATGTAGAATAATATTATAAGCCACCCAGTATGTCTGTACTGGTTATCGAGTAATGATTATTTTATCTTTTCGAGCTCAACATTTTGTGTATTAATAACATATACCCTCTACATCAATAAATCAAAACCCAGTCATGTTTCCCTTTATGTTATGGAAATAGTTAATACTACAATGTATGTACAGATAACTGAACAATATTCTGGAACTTGTTTTACCATTGGTAAAGCCACTATTAACGAAGCAAGCTCCCGAAGGGCTGAAACGAGACATTCCAAAATTCTTTGGTCACATGACAACACAACAGAAAGTTTACTGGGAGAATATCGTTGAAGACTGTAAAAAATTGATCCTTGAAGAGAACCCACAAGATTGGCCACTCAACAAGCTCATCAATCCTCGAAGGCCAGGACATGGGTCCCAAGACAATGAAGTTCCTGTGGATCTTGTTCAGCTGAGGGGAAAAGAGTCTGAACCACTCAGAGAGGTTGGTAGTATATGTATTGACAATCTATCCAAGTTTGCTGAATGGTACAATGCAGGCATACTTTTTATACTTAAGCCTGTGAAAATATTTCTTCTGTAACAAGGCCAGCCCAAGGGGTGTCCTGACAGTTCAACTTAAGAATTATTAAAATTAGCTGAAATTTGTTAAAAATAAACGCAGAAGCATCAAACCATTTTCATAAATGAATTTTAACTAGTGAGGCCATCGCAATAATATGTTTTGTTTACCATTGCCCGACCTACCCATTGTTATTTGTGTGTGTGTGTAGGGAGTGAGCAATCAGACCAACCCAAGTTAAAAAGAAAAACACCCTGTTTTCTGAGCTCTCGACGTTTTCATTTCTTGCTTTTTCATGCAAATTTTCAATCCATAACTAGTAGAGGAAAAAGTAGTTGAGGCATACATGATTCTTTTTACGCGACTCTTCATTCCAGATCTCCTAACTATTTATATTTATTTTACCAACCGACCAACCCACCGTCACGAGCCAGAGGGCGATGGTTTACAAACGAAACATTTTATTGGGATGGCCTATTACATTAAATGCAGAAGCCTCACTAAAACGTCATGCTAGTCTCGATAGTTGTTTGTGATTCAGTTTGTTGCTGATTGTCTCCTTCGATGAAGTATTCGTTGCTTTTCAGTATTTGCTCACATTCAGTCATATATTGGCCCATACTTAATTAGTTGTTACTCCTGTTGTCACTGAGAATTTGCATATTTGTTCTCTTCTGCCTAAAGTTATATTTGTGTTCTGTTGGCTTGTTTAATGTCAGTTTTCCGTAACATTATTGGCCTCGGCCTAGACTACTAATCTCTGACTCATAAACAGTAAGAATGGCGCCATGCTTGGGTGATAATTTGTTATGACAACACCTTCGGACTTTTCAACCAGACCACTGATTGGTTCTCCGATAATTGCCTGTCCAATAGCTGGCTGTTGCAAGAGTTGTTTGTGATTAATTTTGTTGGTAATTTTATCTCCTGCAGTCAAATATTATTTGCTTCTGTTTTTGTGACTAAATTGTCGATCAATACATGTAGTTCCATTATTCAGTTAAAATTAGTTGAACTTAGCTTGTTGAAAAACTGTTTTATCCAATAAACCGCAGAACTACACATTTATGTACTTGGCAGCTTAATGAGACCCTTTTGGTTTAATATTCCTAAAGATTTACACAGGACCATACAGAAATCCTAGGAGGAGATCCCAGGATGTACAAGAAGTGGAGGATCACCTGGATGGGCTTGCAGAAGGTTCATTTGTGGCAATTGCCTTGCAAAATTACCGAAAGCAACCAGTAATTGGAAAGGTATTGGAGGTGACGGAAGAATCAATGTCACTTTGTTACTGGAAGGGCTCATACAATATAGAGTTGAGCCCACAGACACTTCCAAGACAGTCGGATCAACTTTGGATAGAGGAGTTGCCATAAAGCTGCATTGTGTGTTGCAACTTTCAATTGACTGAACATTCAAAACTGCTTCCTGGTACAAAGTCTTACCTAAAGAACGCGTACAATGAATAAAAAGAAAGGGAGACTTTCAGTCGTAATGAAGACACTCTTTAAGTGATTAGGAGTTGAGGGAGGGAAACAATGTGGATCTACAGTTTTTATAGTAAACCAATTGACCTATATCATTATGAATTCAAATCAAAACAATATATTATTTAAACGCCAAGGATCACGGTCGTGGGAGGAGGACAAAACAGCAACAACACAAAGGAAATCGCTATCAAAAAAGGATTTTGTAGAACGTAAAATAGCGGTAACAGCCACCAAATACGGTAAATATTGTGGAATAAACATTGATACAGCTGATATCTGGAAATCAGACAATTCGAAGTGAAATTTTCCTCAGCAGAGCAGATTTAGTTCAAAATTATATTGTTCAAGTCGATTCTTTCCCCCTCATAAACAAGCCGTGACGTCATAATGATATAGGGTACTTCCCCCCTTTACAATTACATGCGAAATTCGGACCCTTTGATTGAAGACTATGACGTGTTATAGCTAGTTTATACGGATTTACGTGAAGCAGGAGTCCGAAATTCGGATCCTTGGATTGAAGATTGTGACGTGTATATAGCTTGTTTATACGGATTTACGTGAAGCAGTGGTCCGAAATTCGGATCCTTGGATTGAAGATTGTGACGTGTATATAGCTAGTTTATACGGATAAATAAAGTACAGCACCTTACAATTTTTTATTCACGCATGAAGAGGGGGCGTTCAACATAATATACCCAAATGAGAGGACACAAAAAGTGTGTCCGCAAAATGTAGAATGGTGTCTGCCATGTTAAACCGAACTTCGTAGCTGTCCGCTGTTTTCATAACTTTTGTGATACAGAACATTTGCTGAAATTTGCTGTCCGGAGACAAGAAGGAAAATAGATGTACATTTATATTTGATCACAGCGCCTCAAACGGCTTTTCCAATAGTTATCTGCAGAATTTTTAGAACCGTACATTGACAAAACAAAGAAATAAGGCAAGTGTGCGTAATTTGATTGATGAGACATACAAACATTTAATTTCCAGCTGAATTTATAATTTTGGAAAAACTAAAAATTGTTTGGAAAGCGTTTTAACCTAACCCTAATCCTAGAATCACTGACAACAAATGTAGAATGTCAAAGTTACAAACGAATTAATATTGGCCCTAAACCTACAGATTAGGTGTAATCATGTCTCCTCTTCATGGGTCATCTCGATATTTTAGGTCATCAGAAGATCTCCTAACAGTTTCACAAATAGTTCTGAATTCACGCTTCGAACCTGACACTTCAGCATAATCATTTCCAGTTCTCTTTCCGCCGACCAGGGATATGTTCTGTTTTGCAAATATTCGATCTAACAGTAAATATATAGAGTGCATTTAAATATTCAGGTCCTACCTGTTCCGAGTAAAAATGTTGTATTCTAGATGAAATCTTGAACTTTTAAATCAACTGCATAAGTCTTCGCTATGACGATTTACAAACGCCCGCGGATACCGGCTGTAGTTGCATTTTAATAACTTTACTCCTACCCATAATGCACCCGATATATTGATATAGTTGAGGTGTGGGGGGTCAAAGTTTTTGCACTTCGCTATATATATATTCATGAATGGTTTATTTATGGATAAAAATACGCCATCTTTATTTCTGCACGGTTGATCATTTCGTAGAAATGGCATAGTAGAGCAATGGTCACAATACGTGCGATATAACAGCGAGTATGGATTATTTTAAGTGGCCCAGTGTCGTGTTTGGATACTAGATAGAATATTAACGAATTGGTGGAAATAGAGAATACTCTAGATATATTTCTTTTGGAATCTAACATTTGATCGCGCACATGCAGCATGTGGTTATCAATTTTTTGTTCACTCTACTGATGACTAATATCTCAATATGAAATATATCCAATGAATCCGGCAACACTCTTAAAAGGGCGTAACTAAGACCCGATCTCAGACCTAGAAGGTCAAAAACCCGACCCATCATGCGGCACATACCCACACATATTCACTAGACTATTTAACAAATTGGCGAAAATATAGTCACACCTTTAAAGCTATTACTGTAGGAGCTTCTCTACACGCTTGGTCGAGCATCACTTCTAAACAAAGCACCCGATGATACACACCTTTGATCATAAGCTAACTGTCATTCAGAAGAGTGACACTGAATATATATCAGATATTGAGCTGTTTGATACTCAGTTGTCCGTGAGCCATCCTCGGATACGGCAAAAAATGAACTAACTACCCCTGGGTATCCGAGGTGTCGTTGATCGCGCACAGTTATTACTCTCCAATAAATGGATTTTGTCTAACATGGATTTGGATTTCTAAACTGGGAATTGGTACGTTATATTAACCTTTTATACGATTTTTTAATAGAAAAGAAACGATGACATAAAAACGAATCACTATAGGATATTTTGAAATTATATAATTAAATAACACAAGCTCATGACAACTCTTGTCAAATCATTATTGTTGCCGGACCGAATTATTCTTTTTAATAAAACGCCGTTTCCCCCCTACAGGAATGACCTTTTCCGAGGCACAGTCAATAATATCAGTAAACTTATTCACTAACGAGTCGTTATCTACGTCCTCCTCTGAGTGAAATACTTCCTGAAACTTGGAGGCAACATTCTCAGACTGTAAAACATCAGCAAACTCACTTTTGAGACCATCATCCGACACAAAATCTAACTGGGGAGGACTCGTATCTTAAAGGCTTGCCTGACGTAGTTCTACATCGGCCTCCAGGACAAATGAAAGATAGCAATGATGAGAAAACGCAGTAACTTGGGAAACTGTAAAATAATTAACAAGCGGAAATAACTGACATGCGACACAATATCATAGTCAACAACACTAGTACCATTGTACGTGAAACAGTTAAACTGGCCTAACACATTACCCTTTGGTCTACCATTTAGAGCAACCAAATTATTACCAATACATAACTTGGAAATTACCCTGGATCAGAGGTTGGAAACCGCCTCTCTCCTAGATCACATTAGCTCGTCGCTTCGCGACTCGGGCTGACGTCTCGCTACGCTCGATGACAGCTTAAAGAGGTCTCGCTTCGCTCGCAGTAAGACGTCTCGCTTCGAGCCTCTGGCATCCAGGGTACTCGGAAATAGACCAACTATAGGCATTAATAGGCATGTATATAATTCTGTGGCTCCAATTGCACGACAAAAGTACCCATAGAAATATCATGATCAAGAGCATCCACATCAGCATAATCCTCTAGATTGCCCAATTTGGCATCAAAATCACCACACGAGATCACTTCACCTTACTAGCAAAACGATCAAACCCCTCCTGAATAGCATCAAAATTAAATGATATTTGTTCAATCTCTTCTCCCTAGTGGAGTATAGACACTACATACAAAAACATCACACTTCAAACGAAAATAATCCTCATCCAGCTTCCACCAAACAAACTAATCACTGCTATCTTGGGCAATGAATTTAACTCCCTTATGGGAGACGACTTAACAAATATAGTTTCCCACCCGAACTCCTACGAACGTTCTTTGACGCATTCCTACACTTACAAAAATAAATAAAATTCATTGTATGCACTCGAATGTGAATGTCTTAAAGTGCCACTACGATCAAATTTTGAGAAGTGATATTTTTGCGTATTTGTAAAGAAAAGTTGCTATACTTTTTGTCTACCCACACCGTTTTTTTATATGACGATGGGAAGTCTTATTTTTTGGGGTCCGAATCTTGAGTTTTTATGTCCGCCATTACTCTAACCCGTTCCGAGACAGAGCCATGACAGAGCCAATTTCCAGCGAACGTGACGTCATCTTCTCAACACAACAACATGCGGGGCTACGTTTCACACAAACTTTCGCACGAACTTATAAGTAAAGTACTTGTTTATACTATTTTTTCCAAAAAGGAAAGGAAAGAACGAAGTTTTGAATGGAAATAGGCATTTACAAGAGCAACGCGTTGAGAAGATGACGTCACGACAGCAAACCGCTGGTCGAAAATCTCGAAGTATTTGGAACACACTTCAGTAATGGCGGCCATGATTTCAAAGGTAAACTCTCTGCAAAATTCATACGTTAATTTGGGCCTTTGGTAATATTTTTCACTGATTTGGATATTTTCGACACTGTGTGTCGTTTTGGAAGACAAAAAGGTAGAAAAGAAAATGGTCGAATTTCGTTATTTGTCGTAGCTTGCAGTGTTCATCTCGGAGTTTACACTTCTCTTTAAGGATCGTGCGTGTTTACTAGAAAATCAATGAGCGCAGCTAAAGTAGTTTTAATACGTTCCCAAGACTTCCTTCCAGATATGTTTATTTACGTGTCTTAAATCTAAGATGAGCCTCTTTTTACCGGATTTCTGCAACGAAACCGAAAGCGGGTTAACTACTCTCGGTCGATAAGGAACTTCTGTAACACACCCTGAACTGACAACATCTTAAATTGCTTCGGAGACGAATTTATGATGATCTTTGGCTGCATTGTTTTTAAAAAAATGCTTCTGATGAAGGCGTGGTAATAAAATGAATTGTATATACCTTTTATCTATGGTTTGAATAATGAAGTCGCTAGCGGTTAGCGAGTGTCTCTCCAATAATCAATATGAGCGCTGAGTCTAGCTTTAACAACGTAATTTGGGTTGAACAATTTATCGTGCGATTTATCCTCGACTTCGTAATATCTCACGTTTAACTGAATGTAATCTTCTTTACCTTCAGTAAGTTAATTATTTTACTAGTTCGTTATTGGATATGATACTGTTGGTATTGGAGATATTTACCGCTTGAGCCACTGGCTTTGGTTTTGTTGTAGGGCCTTGGATTGTAGCGGGGTGTATGTTGTGTATACGGGCAGTTACGTCTCCAATGACCTGACCACCGTAGGCAAAGCAGATGTCGCCTTGGTTTTGGAAACGGTTGCTGGACGTTTTCGTTAAAGGACGAAAATTACTGAAGTTATGAGGGGAGATAGAAGCAGAGGTGGACGACGACGTCTGAGCGAATTGAGCGACCTGTTCGAGGGTATCCGAATTAAAGTCAAGCTGTTTCTTGTTACCAGTTAACTTAATTGAAACTAACGTTATCCGACTTCAATTTTTTCGATAGGGAAGTGGTAGACTTTCGGCTTTGGTCGTCAGGCAATTCTCTCTTAAGAGAACTAATCTTTAAATCGAAGGAAGACTTCAACTGATTCACTGTACCGTCGACACGCTCTGGGATACCGTTAGATTCATCTCTATCGGACATAATTAACTGTCGATTCATTCGTAGTAGTGTAACCCTGAGAGCGAAGAGCGCTTAATCTAAGTACCTTATATGTAGAGTACAATAGAAGAAACACTAACAAGTGTGGAATGTGAAATATTTGGAACGCAGATAACTGTAAAATCCGGCCGCGAGCATAAATACATTTATCAATTTCTTTTTTAGTGTATACGGTTATGTCTTAAGTCATATTGTTTTGCACAGCTGAGTATCTTATGAAATTTGCGCAACATGAATTAATATTTTATTATTAGTAGTAGGTGTAGTGGTGGTGGTAGCGGCGGCGGAGGCGCTAAGGCGTAGAACTAACAGTTAACCTCAAGCAGGTATCTTCGTTAAGTGTGCTAGGCGTTCATTTCCATAGTAACCCTATTGAATGGCATCTGCAGTTTGATGTCTTCATGACAAGAGCACCAGAGTGAATAATTTATATTATTATTCAGTTCCCTAATCCTGATTGGTTGATTCATGTGCAGATAATTG
Organism: Actinernus sp. WN-2022; assembly: GCA_030867875.1. Classification (NCBI taxonomy): domain Eukaryota; kingdom Metazoa; phylum Cnidaria; class Anthozoa; order Actiniaria; family Actinernidae; genus Actinernus; species Actinernus sp. WN-2022. The sequence continues at coordinate 33,346,384 of JAOWCC010001368.1, forward strand.
CGCACATATAAGCGTTTGCTGCGGATATTGTTGTGAGCACCCGCAGTGTTGTTCAGCAACAAATCTCAACATGGAGCTCGGTTTCCAGAGCGTTCAGAGGTGGAAATTTCGAGCATTGGATGCCCAAAGTGCTGAATAATAAAACAAATATCGGAACTGCGGTATCGCAAACTATGATGAATTGTCTGTGTCTCGCTACCAGTTATTTGCCTCTAGCTTGCGTGATGTCACGCCATCAATGTTGCGCGACCGATCACGAGTCTACCGTGGTATCTACTGTCTTATTTCCTATATAAATCAGCCAATCAGAAAACGAGAAATAATATGTATACCATATACAGTCGACCAAAAGTATTCTGACATTCTAGAATATATATATCCCTATACGAGTCTTTAATTTTTCCTGGGAAAGCAACACCACAGGGATCGGTACAGTACAATGCGCAAACAATGACTTCGTTTAGTGCCTAAATACCTGACAATTTTTCTTAGCGTGATTGCATGGAATTTGAAAGTTACGAACATTAGGAACAAAGGAAAGTAAAAGTTATTATATCACAGCAGTTCTCTTAGAACATCTGTGCCTTGCGATGCCAAATGATTAAGGGCTTTAGTAACGTGTTCGGAACGCTTGAGAGTATCAAAACGCCGTAGCACACAGACAATTTTAGTTCTTACATTTATTCGTTTTAAAACTCATTGAATGTTATGGGAGACAAGCTATTAATGAGCGATGCCTTTGAAACTAAAATACATGACTTAATTGAAACTATAATTATAAACCATTTACATTAACTTCAATGGCCGTTTTTATACTAGAGACTCATAATGCGTCTACACACATTTTGGCAAAGAGAACTGAGTGCGTCTTCGTTGTTCTTCTGGTATAAAAACGGACATAAGACGCATTATTAGTATACGACTTGGCGTTTTCGAGTGCAAATACGGGCTAAAACGAGTGCAAATATGAGACGGTATTACACGGGTCGCGAACAGGTTTGCACAAGTTTATTCAACACGTACACTTAAAAGGTTTTGTAGGCGCGCGAACCAATCGAAATGGGGATGTTTGAGTAACAGCCAGTCAGCTTTTAGCGCGCGAAAAAAACTTTTTTCAGTGCGCGGCCGCCCCCGACATTGCACTTCAATTGAAGCTGAGAGATTTCTTCTCTCGAGATTTCCTCTCAAGATTTTCTTCAAACAGAGCAGTAAGGTAAGCGAAAACAAACATTTTTTGTTCGTGTTAGCTGTCGTATAATAAACAATTTATTACACGAAGAGTTGTGTAATACGGCTGAGCATTTTTACTCTTCAATATTATTTGTTATCGCCTTTCAGGCTCGAAAAAATAAAACTGACTCGTAAAAATACCCAGCCATATTACACAACGTTTCGTGTAATAAGCTCTTTTTATGCGACTGGATGAACTAAGTTTGGTAATTCGTAATTCTTGAGCCATAAAATAGGTATTGACAGGCATTGCACCCTGCTAGGGACAATTTTTTTAATGACCTGCCATAACCCTCATCAGCATGCATGCCCTAATTTTCCCTCTTGCATGTCAATGAGGAAAAATTAGAACAAGTATGCAAGCTGATGAGGGAATTTATAGATTACATTTCTCTGAACAAACAAATTAAACTGAGGTGTTCATGATATTACTAAGAAAATCACATGGAAATATCAGATTAACTGGAAAGACTCTTAGCGACAAATAGTAGGAAGTGCCTGTTTTAAAGATATATTTCTATATATAAATTTCTAAAAATAACAATAAACAAACCTCCATTTCATAGCAGGAATTTTACAGTGATAAATATTATTTCAAAATATAATATCCATGATAATTCTAATAAAACCTCCCAAAATATTTCCCTTTGATTCAGTACAAAATACATGATATATATATATATATTTTATACAACATGTATTATTCACACATTAAAATTTTCGTACCAAATTATTATTAGTAGTGTGTAAAGTACACAAAAGTCTTTTTCGTAAAAAGAAAAATAACAATCAATGTCGCGTCTAAACGAAAATATATAGTAACAAGTTAACGTGTTTCATTTGCCTTGCTAGGTGAGGTTTCTCTCTTCTTATTGTACCTGTAGAGACCTATGCTAGCTGTGCGTCTGAGAGAACCTGTCACACTTTAATCGGATAAGTATTAATCGTTTTTTTTTGTTTACTCACTCTGCCTCTGGATATTTATCGAAGCCTGAACTGAAGTCTGAAGTGTGGGCCAACATATTTGGAAGCAAATATGTGAAAAATTTGAAAAAGTAAATCCCTATATCTTCTTTTCTGGCTATTATTTGTACAATTAGAATTACAGAAGTGGAAATGAGTAGCTTTTTCATCCACGTTCGCGACCAACAACAGAGCAAATAGTAAGCGCTATACGTAACCTGGCTTAGTAGGACAACCCGGTAGCCTCGCTGTCAATACAAGATGGCCGAAGTGCGATAATAGCGAATTGATGGGTGAAGGAAGTCGGGTTTTATTCGTTTGTCGGCTTCTTAAAGTACAATTTGTATCAATGAAACCACGCCTGGCACGAGATGGAAAGGTTTGGGCAACACGAAGCTGGACGATTGCCGTGAATTAATCCTACTACCAATTTGGCCTTGAAAAGTATAGTTATTGGAATTGCATTTGTGTGGAACTGCATTAGGACTTAAAGAATGGACATGTGGTAATTGAAATGAGAGAGCAGAATCTCAATTAACACAGCGACATAGGAAGGCAAATGACTCAAGTAGTCGTTGAATTTCTGTGTTGTACAAAGCGACGGCGGAGGAGTAACGATGTTTTTTCTCCTTTTCTTCAAAATGAAAATTGGACAGATAGTTTAACAAGGTTAGAATTAAGTAGGGAATATTGAAAGCAATACAGCATCGTTCTTTCTTTCCATTTATTCTGTTGAACACTAATTTGCAGGTGTACAAGGCTCCCGATTTTGAGTCCTCGGGTATAACGCATTCTCAACTAAAATCAGTTTTTATCATTTGGAAAAATTCCGCAAAAATTCAATGAAAACGCGATATTAAGAGGAATGCGTTCGCTAATAATGCAGTTTTCGCATATAACCAAGACGTGTTTCCCCCAAAGCATAAAAATTAGACGTTGTTGGCGGACCACCGGTTTTTATTTCACCAAATAACTAGTATTTTGACGTTACCACAGAAATTACTAGATACTCTATTAACATTATTTTGGCGGACTGGACATTTTTGATATTTTTAACAACATCGAAAATACATTTTCGAACGGAAAGGCATTTTCATGCAAAAAGTAAGTGTTGTTTAAGGCTGAAATAAGCGGAACACAAAAAAATACAGAAAACTGGGATACCAAATACAAAGTTCTGGCGGATAAATCGAACCCCCGATTCCGCACTGCGGAATGAAGGTTTACCCAAAATATTGCACAGATGATCAAATCTGGCGGACAAGTAAACCCAGATTCCGCACTGCGGAATGAAGGTTTACCCAAAATATTGCACAGATGATCAAATCTGGCGGACAAGTAAACCCAGATTCCGCACTGCGGAATGAAGGTTTAATCAAAATATCACAAAAAATGATCAAATCTGGCGGACAAGTAAACCCCGATTCCGCAGTGCGGAATGAAGGTTCACTCAAAATATCACAAAAAATGATCAAATCTGGCGGACAAGTAAACCCCGATTCCGCAGTGCGGAATGAAGGTTCACTCAAAATATCACAAAAAATGATCAAATCTGGCGGACAAGTAAACCCCGATTCCGCAGTGCGGAATGAAGGTTCACTCAAAATATCATAAAAAATGATCAAATCTGGCGGACAAGGAAACCCCTATTCCGCACTGCGGAATACAAGCATTCTCAAAATATCACAAAAAGAGATCAAATCTGGCGGACAAGTAAACCCCGATTCCGCAGTGCGGAATGAAGGTTCACTCAAAATATCATAAAAATGATCAAATCTGGCGGACAAGTAAACCCTATTCCGCACTGCGGAATACAAGCATTCTCAAAATATCACAAAAAATGATCAAATCTGGCGGACAAGTATACCCCGATTCCGCACTGCGGAATACAAGCATTCTCAAAATATCTCACAAATGATCAAATCTGGCGGACAAGCAAACCCCGATTCCGCACTCAGTTTCTCAAAATATCGCACAAGTGACCAAATTTGCTGGAAACATCCAACATTCAATCGGTCCCGATATCGTATAAATATTAAACGGGAACAGATAGATGATGTATTGCGGGAAGAATAAACACTTAAGCGAGTTACTTATAATCGTTTGTTGTCAACAGGATCCTTTCGGCAAAGAAGAAACATTCTGCGTACGAACTTTTCACATGTTAGCCTCTGTTCTCATCTGCTGTAACAAGTTTCTGTAAAGAGAATATATTGGATACGTTTATACATTTTAAATGTTAGGCATTTAAGAGTGAGAGGTGACGATGAACGGTATATACATGTCAACTAGTCTACTACACAAGAGTCTGAAAGTCAGATACCGGTAGCACAACCTTTCGAGTTTGAGACTTTAAGCTAGTATATTTTTTAACTTATGATTCAAAGCGAAGGCTTTCGTTAACAGATGACACTACAATTTCTGTACAGATAAACTCCAATCGCGGTTTACAAGGAAGGCTGCAACTTCTGCATTGAGAACACAGAATACATTTTGAAGTCGTCCCATATCTTGATTTCCTTGTTTTTTTTTCATAACCATAGCGATAGCTTACAAAATTTGTCCTCAGAATACGTCGTGACTTATTTTGCTTCGCTTTTTGAGATACACATAACTAAATGAAAAGCAACACAGACGCCGGCAATGTCAGTGAAGTGAAAATAATCTTGATCTAAATTATACATGCTTTCTTGGATGTAATGTGCAACCTGAATAATATATAAATGCTGTGTTTATCACTCTCATAACAATACCTACCTTCAATGTGTGTGTGATCCTGAAGATTTAGATGAACAACAAGGCTTGTGTGCGTATAAAAGCACATGGCGACGTGTAACTAAAATTGAAGTGACGCTTATTTATTATTCGCTTTTTGGCAGTATTCAAATTTTTGCGCGTCTGAAATAACACTAGTCCTTGATCCGATTGGTTAAAGCTGAGACTTCACAGGCACCGGGATATTCAATTTCATTGAATGGTGTTTTCACATGTAGGTATCGCTAGCGTCATCGGCAATGAACCGTACAAATTATATTGAAGTGGCGGTTTCATCCTGGCAATGGAAACCGATAGTTATGAGATGGCCAGAGCACAAGAACATGGAGGAGTTGTCCGGGAACAAATGCTTTTATTGTCTCAGTGAGACTCCCGATCAATGAAAAACGCCGACTGCGTGATGTACCAGTTGAGAATATCTTAATACGGTTCACTTAATGCCGCGTCACATCAAGAGGATTGTATCAGCCCATCACCTAAAACCTTCAGATGTTTCTACTTCGAATAATTCTGTGTAAACCAAGGCATGAAGCACCGAGAATTCCTGCCGATAGAAAGATATTGGCCCGGAGATGCGATTGTTGTTGAATCAGTAGACGTGAGCCGAACCCAAGCGTACTAAAACAGCCGATAAGTTTCACTTGAACAATATGCATAAAATCTAACTGATCAGAACGACGCATCTGTCGTGAGTGTGAGCAAACATTCCCATGCGTTTGATGCAGCCACAACACTGAAGAAAAGCTGATTAGATTGAAGAGGTAGACAATATCCAACTAATGTGTAATTATTATATCCTCATTTTAAGTGTTATTCTCTAATATTTATAGATCGGCTTGGCCAGATTTCGGCTACACTTTCGATCGTTTGCACTGCATGCTAAACAAAACTAAATTGCCAAAGAAAGAGCTGCTAGTAAGTTTAAATATTAACTGGTATGTGAGGTTCAGGGCTAAAACATAGCTGATTGGTTTTAATAATTAGTTTAATTACCGGTCAACCAACAGCAACGGTTTTAAAATTTGAAGCAGGGCCTTGAAGCCATCTCTGTCTAAACCGGTTTTGTAGGCAAATGATCCTTTTTTTCAACGACCCTTGCATAAGATTTGTTCTTGTGGGATATTTTGAGAAAACATCTATTCCGCAGTGCGGAATCGGGGTTTAGTATTGTCCGCTAGATTTGGTCATTTGTAGGGTATTTTGAGAAAACGTCTATTCCGCAGTGCGGAATCGGGGTTTAATATTATCCGCTAGATTTGGTCATTTGTAGGGTATTTTGATAAAACACCTATTCCGCAGTGCGGAATCGGGTTTAGTACTGTCCGCTAGATTTGGTCATTTGTAGGGTATTTTGAGAAAACACCTATTCCGCAGTGCGGAATCGGGTTTAGTACTGTCCGCTAGATTTGGTCATTTGTAGGGTATTTTGAGAAAACACCTATTCCGCAGTGCGGAATCAGGTTTAGTACTGTCCGCTAGATTTGGTCATTTGTGGGGTATTTTGAGAAAACGTCTATTCCGCAGTGCGGAATCGGGGTTTACTATTGTCCGCTAGATATGAGGACTTTGGTTTATTTAACCTCACATATTAATCGTAAGAAATGTATTAATTTTTGCGTATATTAAAAACATGTCCTCCAGAAATGCTGTTTTTGTGATGGTTTTGTTTTTGCACCGCCAATAATGGCCAAAAATTAGAGGGACAAATTACGCCTCCGAAAAAAGTGTAATTCACACAATTTTCATCGGAATAATCGTAAATGAGAAAAACTGATTTTAGTTGAGAATGCGTTGTATGTACGCCGCCATGCCTCGCGATATTCTGCTGGTGATCGGTAATGAAATTATCGAGGCTCCCATGGCGTGGCGCTCCAGGTTCTTCGAGTATCATGCGTACAGACCTCTTATGAAGGAGTACTTCACACGAGACGCACGATGGACTACGGCACCTAAACCACTGATGGCTGATGAACTGTATGATATGGTAAGTACATGGTATCTATAGAGACTTTATATATGTGTGGCTGATAAACTGTATATGGTGAGTACATGGTGTATAGAGACTTTATATATGTGTGGCTGATAAACTGTATGTTATGCTGAGTACATCAGGTGTCTATAGACCCTTTACAATATGTGTGGCTGATAAACTGTATATGATATGGTGAGTACATGGTATCTACAGACCCTTCATTATATGTATCTGATAAACGGTATGATATGGTGAATACATGTACATGCATGGTATCTAGAGATCCTATATAATATGTGTGACTGACAAACTGTATGATATAGTGAGTACATGGTATCTAGAGACCGTATATAATATGTATCTGATAAACGGTATGATATGGTGAATACATGTACATGGTATCTAGAGACCCTGTATTATATGAGTGGCTGATAAACTGTATATGGATACGATGGTATCTAGAGACCGTTTATAATGTGTGGCTGATGAACTGCGTGATATGGTGACTACTTGGTGTCTACAGACCCTTTAACACATTTATTTTATTTATTTATTTCAAGATTCGCCCAAACGGCATGTGTTGTATAATAGGACACGAGGTTCCCTACTACATACAGAACACCGCAATCCCCACCTCTATAAGAACATTGTTACTCTAACCCCACCCTTACGCTACCCAGTTAAACACATAGGTATATGTGTCTACAGAAATTAATGAAAATAATTGCTATATAGCAGTAAAGACAACCGGTGGTTCGTTTGAGTTGGAACAGCCAACGAAAACGCGAGTTGTAAATCGAACGCCAGTGGCTGCTCGCTGCTCTTCTTCACCACTCAAATTAATTATATGCACATCACAAAGACAACAATAAAACATTTGAAATATCCTTTACTTTATAGCTACGACTAAGCCTAGATTGTAATAAAACTTGCAATAAAACCTGAAGTAACGCTACCTTCTTAAAAGTCATGTATACGCACAGCCACATGGACTGAATGGCGTCTCATGTTTCCTGCCTTCTCAATATTGATATAAGGGAGGGGACAAAAGCCCAGAAGTACCTCAAACCAGAAATAAACACATCAGTAATGACGGAGGAACAACTTCACAACACACAGGTAACATTTCATGACTTTATCGATCATTTTAGTAAATTTTTAGATTTTTTCTAAAAAATCCCATAAATTACTTGTAAAAATCATTAGTTTGGGCTGCCTGTGATACGAGTTGAATTCAATGGATCCTTTGCACTTTACGTCTTATCGCCTTGTTGGTGTACAGTTAAACATAGATTCTTCGTTATAGTACATCTATAGCACCCCCTAAAGTTAACTATGGTTTACCAGTTTATGATGCTTCTCCGCCGAAAATTACTATTATCCAAGCTATTTTTAACTCGCTGTCCTAAACATAGATACATATCCTCTCATGTAAATATGACTTCGCTTTTGGAAACCACTGATCACTCTATATGTAAAAAGATCTAGAAAATTAGTTATCATCCACTTAGTGAATTATTGCCTCGCATCAAGGACTCAACTTTAAGACTACGGAGACAAGAAAGCTCATGGCCAAGGAAAAATACAGAACGTTTTTAAAAATAATCAGTAATAATCTCCGCAGGTATGAGCGTGTAGATTATTGTCGCGGTTCGTGACTAGCGCGCTGGCTGTTTGGAACGTCTAGCCCAGCTAGCAGAGTACTAGATGAAGTAAATAAAAATATATATTTTATAGTATTAGCCTCATTATCTAAGGTGCAGACAATTTCAAGCCCTTCTTACGAAAAGCCTTCCAACCTTCACCAAAAATATCGGGCCGTGTTCAACAAACAATAATAACATACAAAGGAGATACTGAAATGTAAATTCATGGTACGCACGCATTTCTAGGCTTACTGAAGCAATTCTTTTTAAATTATTTTGTTTAATCAAATGGCAATATTTGTCCAAAAATAGTAGTAAGCAATGCGAAAAATTTAATCATTTGTGAATTTTAAAAATCATGATTCATTGGAAGGTTTGATATTTGATCGTTATAACATGCTTTGTAATTATCATATTTTCGCTAATATGCTAATGTTTTCGTTTGCAGTGTCGACGTTTTCATAACTCAGAAAACCTTAGGAAACAAACTTTTACTTCTGAAATAACCTTTGAACCTTCTCGGATGATAAAGTGGGAAAGCATGGCTTTATTTACATGTATTTCCGTCTAGTACTATCAGCTTTAGCCAGCGCGCTAGTCACGAACCGCGACAATAATAACAAATATATCAAATACGCGCTCATAACTGCAGCGATTATTGCCGGGTGATGCTTTTAAAATTAAATACGACATTTAAAAGCTGTTTAGTTCTGGGAAAATTGCGTTTAGTTACTACATCCAAAACGCTTAGATGGACATTGACAGTACGTATACGTGGTAGCCATTGTCGCGTCGGTCTCTGTGCGGGACAGTAACGCATCGCGCAGAATGGCCTTTGTTCGAGGGACACTTTGAGATTTTGGACTACATTAAGGTCAACTAATTATAATATTAATGAGTTAGAGGATTGCCCTACGATTGGCTTAAATAAATGAGCTTTGGGAGTTGCTTGTCCCTAGCCGATCTCAAATGGAACGAGCTTTGGGAACTGCTAGTCCCAAGCCGATCTCTCAAGTGTGAAAGTCAATTCAATAGAAGTTCGTAAAACCAGGCAATGGAATGAAAGAGCCAAACAATAGTTTATCCACAAAAGGACAAAGCCCTTCGGTTAAACCTAATGCTCTCAATTTTTTCACAGCATGTTCACAACGCATCGCAATAAGTCTAAATACAGATTCTAGGAAGCTGTAGCTTTAAAATGTAATGTTATTCAAGCTTATCCGTGCCCTAGAAGTCAAACAAAATCACCAAATGAAACTGAGTATACTTTTGTTCAACTCGCGTCGAAGCGGTAAAAATAGCCGGTCCGCAATTCCAACTCATTCTCAATTTTCTCCCAATCGTGTTCAACTTGCATCGCAAATAAGTCTGAATACAGATTCTAGGAAGATGTAGCTTTAAAATGAGACATCATTCAAGCTTATTCTTGCCGGAAGAAATCAAACAAAATCGGATCCACAAAATCACCCACAAAGAAACTGAGCTAGTTGTTCCCACAATGCACCCGATATATTGATACGTTTATATGTTGTATACCTCCTAATGTTTGCAATTCGCTGTATATATATATATCAACTAAAGTTGAAATTGGAACTATTAGAGTATCTGCTAGCATATCATAGTGGTTATTGATCGTTCCTGATTATCTAGCAATTACAGGAGCCTGGCAATTATAGGTCATTTAATATTTGTCTCTTGACCAGTAATGGCACTGAAATATGATACACTTAGTACTCATTCTGTACTAAATATCATCGTGTTTTGAAGGAAATCTACATGTTCAATAGGGAATCTAGCAATTGAGTACAGTTTATCAGCTGACTCAACTAATTAATGAGCCTACAAGAATAACTCAGACATCTAGCACCCTAATTGATGACATCTTAACAAATGAGTCGTCCCGAATTCTTTCTTCGGGAGTACTACATGTTGGTATAAGTGATCACAATCTGGTGTATGCTGTGAGAACATTCGCTATTCCATCAAAGAATATCCATAAATACGTAACTACCGGCACTTTTAAAAACTTTAATCCCGATGCATTCAGAAATGAACTGAAAAAACTTTCTTGGAATTCGATCAGTAATTTCGCTACACCAGATGCGATGATTGAGAACTGGTATGACATGTTTATATCGGTAGCCAACATGCATGCTCCAATTAGGACTCGGAGGGTACGGAACAAAAAGGCACCATGGCTCACAGCTGATCTATAACTGGAGATCCAACGATATGGGACAAATTTAAAAAAGAAAGAAATATGACAACCAACGAAAGCAAGAAGGCCAAAACTGTTTATTTTCAAACACAAGTGGAAAGTAACATGGGCAATTCAAAGGCAATTTGGAAAACAACTAACCAATAATCTCATCGTAAGTCCACTAATGACAGTTCAATAAATGAGTTAAAAGTAAACGACAAACCAGTTATTGAGCCTTCTGATCTTTGTGAAGTCCTCAACAGTCACTTTACCTCGATCGGTCCAAAGTTAGCTTCTGGCTTACCAGTTGGATATACTAAATTTGAGTCCTATATGAATCGTGTTGACACTTTTTTTGCTTTAGGACATACATCAGCAGCTGTAGTCGAAAAACGTTTCAACAAATTATCTCCTCATAAAGCCACAGGCCTAGATAACATTTCTTGCAGGCTACTAAAATAAGCTACACCAGTTATTTCAGCTTCCCTGGCAACCGTAATAATAAAACTATTGATACAGGCATTCCGTCAAAATGGAAGATAGCAAAATTATTTCCCTTGTTCAAAGCAAACGATCGTACCGATCCGAAGAATTACCGGTCGATTGCTGTTCTATCGGCAGTATCAAAAATATGCGAACGGGTTGTGTACGACCAGCTTTATGCTTACTTGACGGAACATGACCTGCTAACTAAGAAGGTGTAGATGGGGTTTACTGTTAACTGTCATTGCCTCGTTTTTGTTAAGTGTTATCTGTTATAAAGCTCAGAATTTAAGAGTTAGCTGTTATCTAAAAATTAGCAGTTAAGTGTTGTAAAATATTTCAGAAATAAATATATAGACCCTTTCAGCTTCCCTGTTTGTTGCTCCATTTCAGACCACGTGATAGTTCCCCAGAGGTTTCAGTGCCTTATTTTCCAATAATTATAGAAATTGGCACGTCTGAAAGGCAAAGTTTTCATTCTCGCGGTGCCTCCTGGGTAATCAGACTGTCTCCTCATGGCTCGCACGTTGGGGAAGTCTGGGACGAGATTATCAGAGCTTCTAAACATGGCTGCCATGTTTATCGGCGCTTCTAGTGGGAAAGCGGTTCATTCTGGATTCTGACCACTTAAGAATAAAGACCCCAAATCAAAGAAACTCAAGGCACGCGTTTTATAATTTATAGTGAACTTCTTGATCACCCTCGTTCTGGTCGTTTAGGGGGCGGCACAGGAGTTTTGTTTAGGAGCAATATATCTAGTGTTAGCAAGCTAGCTGCTACCGAGTTGCGCTCTTTTGAGTACTCTGAATGGAACATTAAATCTGGATCTCACCACTTACACTTAATTATAATTTATAGACCTCCATATTCTGATGCTCACCCTATTACGACAAGTACATTTTTTGATGAATTCGCCGAGTTTCTGGAATCAGTTATTCTTGGTTCAGATCCTCTTCTGATCACCAGTGACTTTAACATTCATATCGACGCCAATGATAATGCCGATGCTATTAAACTGTCAGAGCTTCTTGAAAGCACTGGACTCGAACAACATGTCAAAGTTGCTACCGATATATGTGGCCATACTCTGGATCTTATATAGTAACCCGTCAGACTGACCATATTATTAACTCCTCTCCAAGAGCCGGCCACCTGTTTTCGGATCACAGGCCCGTTCTGTGTCAGCTGCAGGTGGACAAGGTCACCATGACTAAATTACAAATCTCCAACCGGAAAACTAAATATATTGACCTGCAAACCTTGAGGAAGGAATTATCTGAATCTTATTTCATACTTGACACGGTTTTCTTTGTTCTTCATGAGGCTTTATTTTCCATACATACCTCATTATAAATGCAAGGGATGTATGAGAAAAGTTCCCGGGCTGTATCCAGATACATCCCTGGAACTTTTCTCATACATCCCTTGCATTTATAATGAGCAATTCAATACAATTCAACGATATTTTGTTGTTTCTAGCTTATTAGTTTCTCCAAGGAATTCATTCACCTTGGCTTCAGCCAAACTTACTAAATACCCCTATAATGATTTAGAACCTTTTCTCCGACTTGGTACTCGCCCAAAATCTACCAAAAAAGAGCTACATCAATGAAAATTTTGCGAAAACCTCGTCAAGTATGAAATAAGAGTTACGGCCCTCCGGATGTATATGGCTTATTGCCGACGTTCGAGGTATTTAACTCTTCCATAACTCTGTCAGAACACAACTTTGCTGGAACTAAATGAACTTGTGAATTGTTATAAGTAAGAGTTTCATACCGAGAACCGAGGTTCTAAGCCCTAAACATCCCGAGGGCCGTAGGCCCCGAGGGATGTTTAGGGATTAGAACCGAAGGTTCGAGGTATGAAAGTGATTTAGATCACATTTGGTGAGGTTTTCTCAAATAGAAGGAGGTTTAAAACTGAGTTATAAACCTTCCTGCAACAGCAGATTTGTTACTTAATTAGTCTATTGTTGAACGGGTTTATACCAGAGTTTCACCCCTATGAAGAACAAAGAAAACCGTGTCAAGTGTGATATAACGATATTTTGTCATCCGCCCTTGATCGCCACACGCCATTCGTTATTAAATCTGTCATAAACAGACCTACTGTTCCTTGGTTCAACGATGATGTAAAATCTGCAAAGCGACTACGAAGAAAGGAGAAGAAAAAGTGTAGACTGACGAATTTTTTAGCCAGGTTAAGAACCTAGGCTGCTGGTTTGACACTCAAATGAAACTTGGCATACAAATATGTAACTAAATGTTGCAACGCAGCATTCTTTCACCTGTTTAACATACGACGAATTAGGAAATTCCTGAATACTGATACTGCTCAAATAATAATTCATGATTTCATAACTAGTCATCTAGATTACTGTAATGCCCTTTTATATGGTCTGCCGGCCACTCAGCTTAGTATACTAAGCGCGTAGGCTCCAACGTGATCAGAATGCTGCAGCTCGGCTTATATGCAACATTTCTCGTTTTGAACATATTACTCCTATTCTTTATAAGTTGCACTGGCTTCCAATTAAGTTTAGAATATATTTTAAAATAATAATTATCACGTATAAGGAACTAAATAGTTTAGCACCAACCTATATTACTGAGCTAATTATTGCCAAGCATGCATCTCGCTATAATTCTAACTCAGAACTTCTTCTCCATCGACCAAGACTTAAGACTTGGGTAACCCTAGGTGACCGATCTTTAAGGAGAAAATAAGGTTTCAAATAACTCATTGTATACTTTATAGGCATTTTGGAGAAATCGAGGTAACGTTTTGTTGCAAAAGAGAACGCCTCGTTTTCTCAGTAGAATTTAGCTTTGACTTTGAAAAACTACTCTTGAAATCTTGGATCCCAGGTAAGTATAGTCTGGAACATTAGCGATCTGGGAAACGTTTAAAAGAATGTATATTTCTCGATAGTAGATTTTCTACATTGTTTCTGAAAAATGACGACTTTAGTCTTTTGTATTTACCGACATAATCCAATCCTTACAAAATTGTTGTAAAGTATTAATACTCCTTTGAAGACCCGTGGCACTAGTAGAGATTAGGACCAAAACATCTGCATAGAATAAGGAGTTCAGCAGAGAACCGTTAGGTAGGGTAATCGGGTCCAGACCATCGGTGTTTTGTAGAATGAATGGAAGATCATTTAAATATAAATTAAATAACAAAGGGGATAGAATACAACCTTGACCAACCCCTCTGCTATATTTAAAATACTTAGATCTCATATCTCCTGACTTGATACAACATTCCGTTTTGGAAAACATGTCAGAAATCAGACGACAAAATTCACCGCCTATTCCATAATTGAGTAATTTCTGTAGTAAGCCAGGGTGCCAAACAGAATGCTTTTCGGAACAAAAATATTTTTCTTCGTTGTATTAACTACATATTTATCAATCAAGGTTTGTAAGGTGAAAATATGATCAGCAGTTTTATTACCTGGCAATTTGAGTGGTGCAAAAGCTTCTTGTTGGAGAAGTCAATTGTGCTAACGTCTTAAGACAGACATAATGCATATGAAGCGAAATTTAAGTTCATCTAATTTTAAAATGCTTACGAAATGAGGCATAATGACATTTTCCGTTTGTCAATATCTCATCTCGTTTCTGAGATATTCAGGTTTTTTGTAATATGCAAATGAGATGACCTTGACGTCACGTTGATTGCACAGCATGGAGACAAATCGCAAAATGCAGAATATCTCTGGCAATATTGGATAACAAATACTAAAACTTTGCATATGTATGACTCTATGCAAAGTACACATCATTGTGCTAATTGTGGTGTTGCCATGGAAACTGTCATGGCCCCACGCACCTTTCACCTTGAACATAAAATTTCAATTTCTCTACCTGTTACACAGAATATTGGACCCGCATCCAAAGATATATGTTTGACAAAGGAGAAATTAGGAAGTTTGTGTTATTTGTAGTGGAATGAAGATATCTGTATTTGCCGAGATACCAGCCACTGTCGAGTCCACCAAAGTCTTGCCAGAAGAAGCCATTTTTACCCGTGACTCACTAAAGTGGATAAAACCAACCGCCAATACTATGCTAATGCTATTACCTAGTTCTCTTCCGCAAATTACATACAGCGAGTAATGCACCTGGCTCTTCCCCCTCTGGCCGTCACCCTCTTCAATAACGTGAGGTCTGAATCAGTATTCCATTGGGGGAAAAAAAGAGTCATACAAACAGACCTACTTCGCACACTTTTTATTTATCTTCTTCACAATTATACAACAACTGACCATTGTACTGCATATCAGTTTTACAAGTGTCGTATTATCCATGTCTAGGATAACAACAGATATGAGGCCAAGAAAAACAATTGTTCACATAGCCGTAGCCATTGGGACACGAACCCCTAAAGAACCATCTGTCACCAAGGCGGCGCTTGCCTGGGCAGTAACATTCTATTGCACGCTTGTCCTGATCCATCCCTACAAAAACCGAAAACAAATATTCAGTAGAGTCAGAGGTAACATGGAATAGTAACTAAATAAAGACGCAAAGGGAATGAAAGACCTCTACACTCTTTCCAGAGCTATGGGTTGTGTGCCAATATTGACTCCAAAATATTTATGAACAACAGAGAGAGAGAGCGCGCGTTAGGGAGAGACAATCACGCACATGCAATAACACAGACAGTTGGAGTGGAAGAGAGGGAGAGAAATAGAGAGAGACATAGAGGTAATGGGAGAGGGAGAGACAATCACGCACATGCAATAACACAGACAGTTGGAGTGGAAGAGAGAGAGAGAAATAGAGAGAGAAATAGAGGTAATGAGAGAGGGAGAGACAATCACGCACATGCAATAACACAGACAGTTGGAGTAGAAGAGAGAGAGAGAAATAGAGAGAGACATAGAGGTAATGAGAGAGGGAGAGAGAAAGAGAGGCTAGAGAGCTGAGAAAGAGAGAGAAAAACAGGGAGAGAAAAGGAGTGATTGATTGATTGATTCACTTTCAGTTGAATACGGTAGTTCCATAAGTTTAAAACTTATTTACATGAAAGCCGTATATAAATAGAACCGAAGCAAAAGCCTAATCTTAGACTAGTTAAGATATACTATGTTCTGTATAATTTATGCTTTGTGTGTAAAATATTAAAAATGTAAAATTAACTAATAAAGCATAAAAATCATTAAGCGACAATTTGATGGCCTTTGGATAGCTTCTTTTTTAGAATTGACTTCGATTCTGAAGATTTTAAATCGAAAGGAAGATACTTTTTCGTCCCTGGCTGTAGGAAAACGACCCTTTGTAACATTCCGTCTTTGGGACATGAGTCATTGCTACATTTAAAGCATTATCTCTAAGTCGAGATTCATAAGGGTTGTTTTCGGAGCTCATTATGAAGAGGTCATTGAGGTAACGCGGTACCTTGTGTTTACAACAGCTTGATACATTAGCAGGCTAAGTCGTTTATCTCTCCTCGAGGCTAAATTGTCCCAATTTAAATCTTTTAGGAGATCGAACGATCTCACATCATAGCCTTGAAAAGTTATAATACGGGCAGCGCGATTTTGCAATTTTTGGATCCTACTAGTAAGCCCTTTGTTAATGTTGCCCCATACAACATCACAGTAATCGAAAGAAGGCTGTATTAAAGCGTTATAAATCATTTTCAAAACAACTTTGGTGACATAATCACGTGCCTGCTTCAGACCACTTATTGAACTTTCGAGCACAGTTTGTCAATATGTTGATCCCATTTCAGGTTTTCGTCTAAATGTACTCCCAAGTATTTAGCGATTTTTACTCTCTTAATTTCTTTGTCGCCAATGGTTATTGGGAGAGTTTTACCTAGGTTGGATCTTCATTTATTTTAGACTGTAGCTATAAAGTCGATAATGAGGCAACACTTAGGATAGTGCCATCGGCATATATATGTGACTTAGTGTGCAACAGACATGCAGGGACATCATTTATGTACAAAAGAAACAGTAATGGCCCTAAAATTGACCAGTGAGGGACACAACAAGTAACTGTTTGGGGTTTTGAAATGATATACCTCCCACAATGCAGTGTTGCTGTCTATC
Organism: Actinernus sp. WN-2022; assembly: GCA_030867875.1. Lineage (NCBI taxonomy): Eukaryota > Metazoa > Cnidaria > Anthozoa > Actiniaria > Actinernidae > Actinernus > Actinernus sp. WN-2022. The sequence continues at coordinate 33,363,723 of JAOWCC010001368.1, forward strand.
AGATAAATAGGATGTGAACCAATCGAGAGTTGCTCCCTTAATACCATATAGTTCCAGCTTTTTCAGTAAGATTGAATGTGAGACTGTATCAAGGCCTTTGGCCAGGTCAAGGAATACAACTATATTGAGCATGCCCTTGTTGATGTTTAGTTACCATTCATTAGTGACATCTAGTAATGCTGCGACAGTGGAATGAATGGAACGAAATCCCGACTGGTTCTTAGTTGAGGGTCTCGATGGGGGGGGGGTTATGCATAACAGTAAATATTTAAATTTTAGGGCATTTCACAGCTAACGTTTAAATTTTATGCCATTTCACAGCTAACGGTTGAAATTTTGCCCAAACAGTAAAAGTTATTTAGACCCTTAAAAATGCCAAGATAAAGGCATAATTTATTTAAAACAAGCACGTGACATGCACGATAGACATGATAGATCCAAACTATCACGTGATTCCGGCTCTTGTTTGTAATAATACAATATTTAAAAAGCTAAGTTATATTTGAAAACACACCTATTTATAAAACGATTTTTAAAACGTTCCGTATTTATCCTTGGCCATAAGCTTCCTTGTCTCCGTAGTCTTAAAGTTGAGGCCTTGATGCGAGGCAACAATTCACTAAGTGGATGAGAATCATTTTTTCTGATCTTTATACATATAGAGCGATCAGTGGTTTCCAAAAGGGAAGTTATATTTACATGAGAGGATATGTATCTACGTTTATGATAGCGATTTAAAAAAACTTGGATAGTATTATGTTCGGGCGAAGAAGCAGCATAAACTGGTAAACCATAGTTAACTTTAGTGAGTACTATAGATGTAAAACGATGATCGATTTCTTTCTGACTATAACCTTCTTGCTTTAGACATCTTAAAATATATAACCACGTATTGGCTTCATTAAGTTTAGTACGCACATGGTCATAAAATCTACAATTCGATTGAAATGTAACTCCTAAAATTTTAAGAGTTGAACATTGAGGAATATTGTCAACGGATATTAGTGCTCGTCGAGAATTTACATTTAGTTACATATTTGTATGCCAAGTTTCATTTGAGTGTCAAACCAGCAGCCTAGGTTCTTAACCTGGCTCAAATTCGTCCGTCTCCACTTTTTCTTCTCCTTTCTTCGTAGTCGCTTTGTAGATTCTACATCATCGTTGAACCAAGGAACACTAGGTCTGTTTATGACAGATTTAATAACGAATGGCGTGTGGCGATCAAGGGCGGATGACAAACTATCGTTATATCACACTTGACACGGTTTTCTTTGTTCTTCATAGGGGTGAAACTCTGGTATAAACCCGTTCAACAATAGACTAATTAAGAGAGGATCCATGTGAAAACCATGCAGACGAGTCTACAGTGCACCTCTCCGATTTCCTTTAAACTTGGCACACATTTATATCTTAACTAGCTAATGTCCCATGTGAAATAGTTTGGCTGAAATGTAAAAGGCCTTTGAGATATGACAATCTAACTGTTTGACCCCCTGAAATGCTCAAAATCAGAGCAAAATATACCTTATGTTGTAACATGTCGGAATCGCAAATGATTTTAAGTAGAAAGATAATATTTTTACCTGCTTTAGTACTAAGTCCCGTCAGCATATTAAAACCAAAATCAATTAATTTTATTTATATTTTGTCGCTTCTGTCGAATTTTTATTTAACGCTACTTTAATAGGTCTTTTTAAAACCCGATAAATGCTGTCTGGCAATGGCCGTTTGCAGAGTTGCGGCCTTCTTTTCTTTGAATTTAGAAACATTTCTAGATTGACTTACAATAGATCTTTGCATCTGGTAAAAAAAATCTCTGTAAAGTTAATGCTGGGTTAGAGAGTACGCACTCTCAAAATCCGCAATGTTCAGTTATTGAACAAACGACGATATGGTGACACGGCGATTTTTTTTCGATTAAAATCGAAAATACGGTGAACTTCACAGATTTTCTGACAATAATTGCTTTTAGAATTCGAATGCACATTCATTTTCAATATTATTTTAGTTTTGAAGGGTGACCAAGTCCATCACCCGATATGCAGATGTCTAAAGTGACTGAATTATTGTCGAGTTTGACGGAGTCAAAGCTGAAAATTAGGTACTCATAGTTTTTGGCAGTATCTTTGTTTAAAATTGTTTGATTGGATCAAAGACAATGAATTTTCTTTGAATATGATATATAGAGGATTTCAAACTACGCTACGCTTTAAATACAGCTTCTAATCCGGCGAGTCACTCTGAATTTTGCGAGCCTCTGTAGCGGGGTGAATGAGTGACAAGTAGAAATGCACGTACAGTCGTATTTAGGTCTTCAGCGGATTCTCTATTCAAGTTTTTAGTTTTTATTCTGTAAAGAAACCATGTTTTCTTTTCATAATAAAATAAACCTAATGGTTTCGTTTTCTTGGAAGCCCTTTATTATATGCTCATCGAATAGTTGGCCAAGTTAGAACCGTTTAGATTCAGCAACGGGAAGCCATTCTGATGTCGTTACTACCTTGTTACGGACTCAATTTGTTTCAATCTTGTGCATAATATTCTGTTCGTTCCGTTGAAATACCAAAATGTGTGTATAATTCATGAAATCAAATGTGGTATCACCGAAATAGATGAAATCCCTTCAGTGATATAATGATATCTCAAGAATTGTGTGACAGGAACTGCGTGTAACGTCTGTACGTGTATTTACCGCCCTATCCACGAGATGGATTTGGACTTGATCAAGTGCTCATTTTGTGTATATTCAACGAGGGAATGTGGCATATCTTCTCGGCGTTACCAGGGAAAAACAACTATATTACCGTTGAAGGCATGTCCCGACCCCCTTACTAAGAATTGTATGAAATGCCTTGGCACTTGGCGCGGATGTTGTTGATGGCGCGTGTCAAGTAAAATTATCATAAAAGCTATAAATATTTTCACCTGTACTGTACTGTCTAGACAGGGTATTTTATTCATTTTTGATTTTAGGACGGGGTGGTAATGCACTAGTCAAAGTAACCCCCCCTCCTCCTCCCCCAACCCGGGACAGGGTGGGAGGGGGAGGGGGAGGGGGGGGGGGGGGTGGGGGTTTATTTAGACTAGTGCACAATGGCTCACTCTCTGCTTAAACTGCCTGTGATACACTTGTATGCGATTTGTTACTGTCGTCCTCGTATCTCTTTATAGCGGAGCTCGTTGCATAAAAAAAAACAAAGAAAATCAATATGGAAAACAAAAGATAAAAGAACAACCCACACAAGTGGAAAAAAAATCACGCCGCGCGCCTCGCCCGCTCGCAGACGTAAAGGTCGGTACATACGAAGGGACAAGTCACGTGTCCTGATATCCTGTTCCCCGCGGACACCGGACATCCTACAGCTGAGAAACTACAAACCTCGTACACACAGAATAACGTATTTCTTTACAGTTTTAAGGTAATAGACCAGTTCGCGGTTTATTATAATTCAGACATTTTGAAAGGGGTGTAAACATGGCGCGAAATACAGTGTTTGTATGGGAATCCGATGACAAATTAAATCCGTAAAATCGAATTTCTGAAATATTCTTCAGATACAAACTTAAGGTACCAGGTGAAAGATTAATTGATCAAAATTTGAAGGATGTAGCTGTGCTGGGAAGCATGCAATCGTGGATTTAGTTTTCCATACATTTGTCTGTAAAAACGAGTCAAAGTCTGCGGGAAAATTTGTGCAAAAAAAATCAATCTTCCAGGAAGGAAAACATTTTTTGGAGCATTTCAAAGACATTTTTTTGTTTCGATGAGGCAAAATTTGCTTCCGCAACAATGTTTTCACGTTGGCTTTGGAGGAAAACAATGTTTACTAGGCTCCAGTGACACACAGTATATGTGTTTCTTAGCAACACAAACCCAGACCCCACCGGCAAGACAATTCAGTGACACAGTGCGCATTCGTTAGTTTTTTTTCTGCAACAACGTTTCCTCGTATATCCACCCGTGCAGCAAAACATTTGTATGCTTCCTGCTCGTTCAATTAGCCACCCAGGCAACATTAAGAGAAACGGAGAAGCGCAGTGTTCGCGCCTACGCCTTTTCGATGCCTTGTGCCTCGATCGGATGATCACGTAAAATGGCGGTCCCGTCTCACGCAATCTCGTTCTCATAACCCGCGATCTTTTGGCCAGTATCTTGGCGCTGGTCAAAAGGTCGCGGCCTCTGGGAACGAGATTGCATCTCACGACGCTCGTATTCATCAGCAGCTGTGTATCACAGGACGCTAAAGAACCACTTTGGACGTTAAACAAATATCTGGCAGTGACCACCCTCAGTGCTTGTTGGTCAGCCGCATTAATGGGAAGATATAAACTAACATAACTACTGCGTGGCTTACCGTGTGTCTGAACAAGCGCCCCGCACATACATATCTATAGGTAAATCCAGCGTAATTCAGGTCTGGATAAAATCTGTCACGATCCACACAATATGTTTCATGGTTCACCCATATGTTTTCTGAACCCTTTTCTAAGATAGTTTGTAGCAATAGCAACATACGTCAGACATTTCTGAACTTCGCTTTCCAGGATGGCACTGCGCTCCAGTTCGGCACCGACACAGCTGATTAGGCCATCCCAATTAAATGCAAATACGTAGAGAGCTAGGGAAAGAGGTGTAGTTGAAAGTATGTTCTTCAATTTTTTTTTTTTAACTTTTCCCAAAAATTGGGTAAATGTCAAGCTTTGTATTTTTGTTAACTTTTCCAAAAAAAATTGGGTCGGTCTGGCAATTGGAAACGGAACATTTTATTGGGATGGCCGTATGTGGGTCGTGTGAATATACAGGATATATGCACGGGATGTTAGAAATCATTTATAATTCATTGTTGTGACCTTGTGTATGAATGTATGCAAACATTTGACCCCATAACAGTTACATATATCAGGTGCATCATGGGTAATTTTAACCTATAATCAGCTTGACAAAAATTAAGGTTTTGCAAACAAAATTATGTAGATGTATTAGTAGTGCATTATGATTATTTTCAGTTCTGTTTCATGAGATTCATAAATATTTCAATATAAATTACCCACTCTGGTATATATGTTGGGCACCACAGACGAAATGATAAAACACCGGATCTCCTAGCTTGTATGGATCTGATCAGCAATATATATATATATAAATAGACAAGAAAGGAAAGGCTGATTCAACGGTAGAGAGTTTTTTCTTCCAATATTCCACATGGAATGTACACATCTGTGTTCGGGCTACCTGTGGTGCATAACAGCAGACTGGGTTCTAGTCCTAAATAAAATGGCGGATGCTACAAAGCCATCTGTATAAACTATAATGGGTAAATGTTCTTTCGGTGTAAAATCGACAAGAAGATAATTATCGTAAGTTGTGGCTTCGAGACCATGACAGAGCTGGGGAGGAGAGCACAAATTAGGCTAGAATGAGGTATGCATTTATCGCTGATTCATCCTTCGTATTACTAATTTCTCTTATTTTGAAGTTGATTGTTAATTAGTTGTTGTTTATTGCAAAACCATAGGCATAAGTGACAAATAAATTTATCACCCAGTTATTTTAGGGCTATGTTTCTCATCCCTGTCCGTTATTTGTCCCGTTATTCTGCACACGATACAGCTTGCATCTGGCGTTGATTGTTTATTTACGTTGGACCCGGGCGTTGGGAGTATGTTACTTTGGCCTCACTGCTCCTAAGCTGAATAAACTTTACAAACTTTTTAGTCCCCAGTTGTATTTCCAAATGACTGATCTACAAAATAATAACTCTCTCATCTTCTACAATTTCGCCGCATCGATAGTATTCGAATGTCATTTTACCCTAAAATTTGACTTTTTGAAATGAAAGCCTTACTCCTTGAATACTGAATATTTTTTGGCACTTATATCATAATTAAATTGTAATTGGTCGCGTTTATGATGTAGAAACGTTTTGTGTATATAGCTGATATGGTTTGTTCAAAAATATTCTGTAAACATGACTAAAAATACATAGTGGAAATACCCCTCAAACCGAGGCAGTTCGTACTAACCCCCATATCTCTTACAGTTTTTGGAATTTTTCCAAAATATTTTACCAAGTCTAATGCCAGGCCAATAGTAACATATGTGCAAAATATGAACAAAATCTGAGATGTACCATGTAGACTCATTTTTTCAGGGTGCATGGTTTTCACATGGATGCCCTCTTAAGTAACAAATCTGAGGTTTATTTGTTGCAGGGAGGCTTATAACTCAGTTTTAAACCTCCTTCTATTTGAGAAAACCTCACCAAATGTGTTATAAATCACTTTAATACCTCAAACCTTGGGTTCTAATCCCTAAACATCCCTCGGAGCCTACGGCCCTCGGGATGTTTAGGGCGTAGAACCTCGGTTCTCGGTATGAAACTCTTACTTATAACAATTCATAAGTTCATTTAGTTCCAGCAAAGTTGTGTTCTGACAGAGTTATGGAAGAGTTAAATACCGAGAACGGAGTTGCCGACGTTCGAGGTATTTAAGTCTCATATTTCATACTTGACGAGGTTTTCGCAAAATTTTCATTGATGTAGCTCTTTTTAGGTAGATTTTGGGCGAGTACCAAGACGGAGAAAAGGTTCTAAATCATTATAGGGATATTTAGTAAGTTTGGCTGAAGCCAAGGTGAATGAATTCCTTGGAGAAAATAATAAGCTAGAAACAACAAAATATCGTTGAATTGTATTGAATTGCTCATTATAAATGCAAGGGATGTATGAGGAAAGTTCCCGGGATGTATCTGGATACAACCCGGGAACTTTTCTCATACATCACTTGCATTTATAATGAGGTATGTATGGAAAATAAAGCCTCATGAAGAACAAAGAAAACCGTATCAAGTATGAAATAAGATTCAGATAATTCCTTCCTCAAGGTTTGCAGGTCAATAGATTTAGTTTTCCGGTAGGAGATTTGTAATTTAGTCAAGGAGACCTTGTACACCTGCAGCTGACACAAAACGGGCCTGTGATCCGAAAACAGGTGGCCGGCTCTTGGAGAGGAGTTAATAATATGGTCAGTCTGACGGGTTACTGTACACTGTAAATTGAAAAGAGCTGTTTTGACCCCAAAAGCCAAATCAGCCCCAAAGTCACTTGGGCTGATTCGGCCCCTAAAGGAGCCGTTTTGGAAAATGAGGCCAAATCACCCTAATAACAACTAATTTGTCCCCACGAGTGTCCAATTTGGCTCCAAGAATTTCCAATGTGGCCCTTCCTATCAATTCGGCTCTATAAAGAGTCAAATTCACTTGGGCTAATTTGGCCCAACTCTTCCTTGGAGTCAACTAATATAAAAGCTCATTAAAACCACATAGGAATGAGGTCTAGTGTCATGAGTTCATTCAGGAGACAATTACCATGCACTGGTTGATCCTATGCCGTAGACCCGGTGGGAGGGGTACTGAGAAGATTTTAGGTTAGGGATGTGCCGCGAGACTGACCTCAAAACCCTGACCCTATCCCAGACCTAAAAATGCCGTTTACAATATCCTATCCCAGACTTGAAGCAAAGAATATATACCCTATTCCAGACTTGAAGCAAAAAATATATACCCTATCCCAGATACCGAATAGTTTTAAATTAAAATTACTCTACGAAAGCCGTTGTTTTGTTTTAATATGTTATTTTAATTATAAGCTGTAGTGTGGTCGAAAGAGCGCTAAGCATGGCGCCAACGACAAATTAAATATATCAAAATCCATACCCTTTTCCAAATCAAAACCGTAAAAAGGAGACCCTATCCCAGACCTCGGCAGCTCAAAAACCATACCCTATCCCGCGGCACATACCCGTATAGGCCATAAGGCCATAGAAGGGAGTACCCCCCTCCCCCGGAGCCGTAGATCCCAGCGAGTGGCGGTAAAACATAAACTGGCAGAATCACGCAGTAAAATTCCTGAGATGCGCGGATGAACTATTTTAAACAGTCTCTACTTTGTGGGGAAGTTAGCATGTAAATTTCTCAAGCATTAATAAATCTATAGTACAAAATCATGTGCGTACAACTTGAAAATGCCTAGCTACGCCACTAAAATTAGTATTATGATCTAGTCCGCATTGCAACCGTGTCTCCTGATACACGAGTAGAGACTGGTAACTACAGTACAGTAAATCGGTCAGCGGCAACGGAGGCATGCTCATGAGTACATCTGGTTTCGGCTTTCGAACGAACATCAAGTTCAACGGTTACATTTCTGAACTGTCTTTTCCTACATTTGGCTACAACTTCAATGGATTTACAGAAGGTTAGCTAGTTTAAGAGTTTTGGAACCAAGCTAAGAACTCATCAAGACGTTATTTGGACCCTAAATGGCTATTTATGGACTGGTATGCTTGGAGGAAAACGAAACACTAAAAACTAACAGTTCTAAGATGACGGTAAGTTGGCCAGTAACTGCCTTTATACACAGTTTTATTTGGAACTTTTAAAGTAATGACTAATGCTAGTAATGTCCAAAGACCAAAGTAATTCCTAATTTACATACAAGTAGATATGTTGATCGGTAGATACTTACAAAACGTAAATATAATGAGTATTTCATGGATGAACTACTGTAAATATGCAACTTGCTCACTCTCTCGCCTTTATAAATCTGCGACGGAGCAGAGTCACATTACAATTTAAGGTGGCCCGCGGCTATTTATTTTGGCAACGGGGGTCTTTTTAAATTGCGTTTTTGAACAGCTAAACATTATCCGATTTCCGAGATTTTTTGAATTTTTAATAAAGAATCCTCGAATGTTATAAAACGTACAATTAGAAAGTGATTAACAGAGAATTGCTGAAGATATAAGCGATTTTCGAAAACGTTGTTTTTTAGGAAAGAGCGTATATTTCAAAACCCAAAAGATGGATTTGTTCCATTTTACTTTCAACGAGTGCCCAACCTCCAATGTCTGTGACAGGCAAGTTTCAGGTTAATCGGCACCATACAAGTTTCTCAGCAAACGGCTGATCAATTTTAACCATAAAATGTTATGCTCAGGCATCTGGTTCAACTGCCGGAGAAATATTACAGTAATAATTAAATCGTACATACTATATGGACGTTCAATACCACTTGAAACTTCTGTGCCAAAGTCAAGAAGTTCGGAAAACTGCAACTAACGTTATGCGGCGAACGAAGTAAGATAGGTTATTGCTGAATATTTGCGAAAGTCGAGAAATTTGTATTCTTTCGGCATAAAAAAAATCACTAGTTTGTTTTTCTTAAGTTTCTAATATGACTTACAGTAGCATATTTTAAAGTACCTTACCGAGTTTCAGCGCGCTTTGACCATACGCTTTTGAGAAATAAAGGCTGTAAACTTCAGCTTGTGTGAGACTTCTAAAATCTAAATGCTTGGAAAACCCCTCATGTCAGCTAATTTATTCAATGGGTTTGTTTTGAATTTTCGCACGGGTTCTGCCACTTGGGAATCGAGAGGCAAGGAATAATTAAAATTAATGTTGAAATTAAAATGAGGATTAATTTTGCAAGTTTGTAATAATAGTCCAGGCTGAGTAATTTTTTGGTGCCAAGGAGTATCAGAGCCGGTATCAAAAGCATAATACTGCTTTTTATTCATTGTTTTTCTCGACTGTCCCTTATTTTAGCCAGGATTTGCGTGTTAGTTGTCACACTTGCATGGGTTACTGCACACAGTCGCATGAATTACAATGTAATCCTAATTTTAATTTCAACAATAATTTTAATTATTCCTTGCCTCTCGATTCCCAAGTGGCAGAACCCGTGCGAAAATTCAAAACAAACCCATTGAATAAATTAGCTGACATGAGGGGTTTTCCAAGCATTTAGATTTTAGAAGTCTCACACAAGCTGAAGTTTACAGCCTTTATTTCTCAAAAGCGTATGGTCAAAGCGCGCTGAAACTCGGTAAGGTACTTTAAAATATGCTACTGTAAGTCATATTAGAAACTTAAGAAAAACAAACTAGTGATTTTTTTTATGCCGAAAGAATACAAATTTCTCGACTTTCGCAAATATTCAGCAATAACCTATCTTACTTCGTTCGCCGCAAAACGTTAGTTGCAGTTTTCCGATCTTCTTGACTTTGGCACAGAAGTTTCAAGTGGTATTGAACTTCCATATAGTATGTACGATTTAATTATTACTGTAATATTTCTCCGGCAGTTTAACCAGATGCCTGAGCATAACATTTTAAGGTTAAAATTGATCAGCCGTTTGCTGAGAAACTTGTATGGTGCCGATTAACCTGAAACTTGCCTGTCACAGACCTTGGAGGTTGGGCACTCGTTGAAAGTAAAATGGAACAAACCCATCTTTTGGGTTTTGAAATATACGCTCTTTCCTAAAAAACAACGTTTTCGAAAATCGCTTATATCTTCAGCAATTCTCTGTTAATCACTTTCTACTTGTACTTTTTGTAACATTCAAGAATTCTTTATTAAAAATTCAAAAAATCTCGGAAATCGGATAATGTTTAGCTGTTCAAAAACGCAATTTAAAAAGACCGCCGTTGCCAAAATAAATAGCCGCGGGCCACCTTAAATACATATCGGCGACTCGAATTAACCATCTAGTTACAATTTTAGGACACTGCGTTGTGTTTGAGTATATTTCTAAGTTAACAAGGTCGTTTCTAAACGAGTAAATAATGAAAAGAATAACACAAAACCATAGACTAATCAAAGTATGCAAATGCCCCACCATATCCCCGGGGAGGGGGGGGGGATGGGCATTGCTGGAATTGACTGATGCATTAGAATTTGGACTTTTGTTTTAATTTCTTAATTAATAAAATAACATGTACTTTCTTTATTAGAATTTCTTTGATAGTGGGTATTTCCAATGGACACACAAACAACTTGAAAATCAAAAACAATTTTGTTATTTCCCACAATAATGTAAATTAAGTAACTACACCACTGCTAACAGTAATTATTGTACTCTTCCTGTATTGTACTCATACGTGTACAGTATGCAACAAGTTTGCTGGTTGGCTGAGTACACATAGGAGAAGACCAACAGATAAGACTTATAAAAACAAAACTAGGCTATTTTAGGATAATTACTAATCTTTAAAAATATACCTGTCCTGCTATATGAAAGGAATACTTATAATAATTATGCTTACAACATTTTCTGGAATATTAATGCCAGGTATCTGTACAATGTATGAGTAGGGTGATTTTAAATAAATGCTAGGGACATTCATGAGACCCTGCTTTTTATTCAAGACCTGGCCTGGAATAGCCTGAATTTCAGCCATCTCCTCTGGTTTGTTCCTCCCGAGAGAGACGTCTGAATTCATTCGACGATAACTCTGTCCAGTGACGTCACTACCAGAAAACCTGGTAGTGAACTTCGATTGGTTCATATTTTATAATTTTGCATAATTATCATAAGTAACTCATCAGAGAAGACGGCAGGATTTTTGTTTCTGTTTTGGACTCGCGATGGTCGATCGTTGATGTATTGATGTGTTGCATAACTGGACAATGTTTACTGAAAATCTGATTAGCTAATGGAGAAGGTACATGTACATGTATTTTTCTTATTGGGGACAAAATTGTGTTCTTTTGATTGCTTGATAAACACTTGCAAAACTTTGTTAATTTGGAGGCCAAAGGCCTGGCACAAGTAATAACTACTCAAGCGAGTTTCTTGAACAATAAAAATTGTGTATTTTGTTCATGTTGTTTGATATTTGACACTAACCCGGTTTTCCCATGAGATAGAATGCACATTACAATTTATTCCACTATTTTGTCAAAAAGTTTGACCTGTGTTATTAACAAGTAATCACATGGGCCCTCATAAACATAAGGATTAATTTCAATTGTGTCTTCAAAGTTGATAAAATTGCTCTGATCACTGCATGACTTGGGAAATTTTGTAAAGTTTAAAAACATGTGAAATTAGTCTTTCATTTTTCTTGACCCCATGTGATGACCTATAAATTAGAGAGGAGTGCCCAATTTTTGTATTCCCGGTTCCCTGAGCCAGTGAATATTTCAGAGGCTCAATAACAAAAAATATTAATGTCTAATACACACTCGGTCAATATTATTATGGCTAAATTTTGGCTAAAGCATGGGCATTTGTTTAAGAAAATGCAGAATTACTTGAATCACTTCAGAGGTTACATGACTAAAATGCATTGCAGTACATGTTCAATGTAAGTTCTATTTTCTCAAATAGAAGCGCTGGCATTTTGTGAAATTTGGCTCTGTGGACCAGGTTGTTCTAAGGGTGGATAGCTTAGGGATTTATCCAGTGGATAAAGTTATCCACCCTTTGAACAACCAGGCCCTGGTCTACAGAGCCAAATTTTATAAGTAAATATCAGGGCTTGTATTTACGAAAATACAACTTACATTGTACATGTACCAGTTGCAAATCAGGTAACATTTGTAATTCAAGTAATTCTGCATTTTCTCAAACAAATGCCCATACTTTACTTAAAATTTAGAAGTAATAATATTGACCCAGTATTTAGTAGACATTTTTTTTTTTTTGTCGTTGAGAGCCTCATTTCTGAAATCCTCACTGGCTCAGGGAATTAGGAATAAGAAAAAGGGCACTCCTCTCTAATATTTATAGGTAAAAGAATGGGGCTGAGTAAAATGAAGGATAAATTTCATACATTTTAAAATTTATAACATTTCCCAAGTCATGTAGCAAAGCAATTTTATCAATTTTGAAGACACAAGTGAAATTAATCCTTATGTTTACGAGAACCCATGCGATTACTTGTTAATAACATAGAGGACAAGCAGTTTTGACAAAATAGTGGGGAAAATTGTAATGTGCATTCTACCCATCTTTTATCCACCCTTTGAACAACTGAACCCTTGCATGTATTTGAACCTGCCCCAGTATTTGTAAACATGAACACTTTTTTGTATTTGCTTGAAAACTTCATTTTTGTAGTCCTTTTGAAACTAGAAACATTCTTTCCTCTGTCTATAATTATGGAAATTAATATAACTGGTATACCCTGGTTCATGTAAAATGGTATATTGACAAGATGTTTTGTTAAAATTAATTATAATGCTGTGTTTTCAATAAACATTGTAGTCTCGAATAAATGCTGGGCCCTGTAAGTTATCGGTATGTCTATACATTTGTTTAGTAGATTGCATGATATAGATATAATAGTAACACTTGAAACATTTCTTGATCAGTATGGTGCCCTTGAAAGTGTAAAGCTTGCATGGTCATAGCCTGGGAAACCAGCCGACTCTTATTGCTCCCCCACTCGCGAAAGAGACATCTGGGCAGCGAGGCAGAACATTCCACACTGATGACGTAGCAGATAGCCGTTTCATGATGCATAAATTAGTTGCAATTCTCAGAAGCCGATGCGAACAACAGAGAGTTCTTTTCAAAGAATATAACTACCAAGGCTGTCTGTTCGTTTGCTTGGCAGTGGATCACTGTCATGAACAACCATGAAATTCAAGCCTATCTAGCGTGTGTCGGTAGTTAGTTTGCTTCGTTCTTGCAGTGGATCGGCCCAGTCAAGCGAATTTGTCCTACGACTGTCAAAACATAATAGTTGTTTATAATTTTAAAACCTACACACAATACAGCAGGCCACTTTTCAAGCCAGCTATTTTGCCATGTCAGTAGCCGAAGAGGTTAGCTACAGAATGCAGTTATTTTCAAGGTATACTACCGAGGCTGCCCGTTTCCTTGGGTGAATGGCCATCACGTTCGTGATTCATAGCACACTTTAATACTTGTAATGTTTATTCATAGCAGAGATTCACTGCCTAGCAAAAGATGCGGCTTGAAGAGTGGCCCTGAACAATTTATCCAGCAACAACTACTCGTCCAGTGTTCTGTGATAGCTCAGTGTGAGTAGGTTTATATGAAATAATAAACAACTACTAAAGTACCAGTTTTTGATCACTTTACTCAGTGTAAATGTTTTCACAGTACGACATTTCGCTTTACTAGCAGCTGAAAGAACTATATGCAAAGGATCGAGCCACCAACATCACCGACACACACTAAATATGCTTGAATTTCATCGTTGTTCATGACGGTAAATCCACGGCCAAGCAAATGAGCAGCCTCAGTACATGTCGTTATATTCCTTGAAAAGAACTCTCTGTTGTTCGCATCAGCTTATGAGAATTCCAACTAATTTATGCATTGTGAAACGGCTATCTACTACGACATCAGTATGGAATGTTTGCCTCTCTTCCCAAACGTCTCTTTCGCGAATGGAGGAGCGATAAGAGTCGGCTGGTTTCCCAGGCTAGCATGGTCAGAAAGGTGTTTGTAATATGGCATTTTTCATAAAGTAAACGTTTTTTTTGAAGCACTGATACAGGGTTTTCAATAACATTTGACGTAAGTGGCAAAACATGAAGAGTAGGCGGCGAGCATCGAGCGCCATTGGCGCAAATATCACGTTTTCCCTAATTTTTCAATCAAAGTAGGCGGCGATTTTATGTAAAATACCCGGCGAGATTCGCCTGCTGCCGGCTTCTATTGAAAACCCTGTGATATAAAATCATAAAACTCATTGATGTTGGCATTGTCCTAGCCTGCGAAAGCAGCTGCATCTTTGTGCTCGCTCCGAAACAGATTCCCCCAAAGAAATGTCTGCAGGGCGAGCAACAAAATTCTATATTGATGATGTATTTTTGGCAAAAATATAGAAGACAAAAGGATTGATGATTGGCCAATTGTGCATAAATTATTTTTTTGAACAATCTTCGAGTGCAAATTGCAAAGCTAGTGTAGGGAAAGATTGTCTTTGGATGTCTTTAAACATTGTGACAATTAATTATACAGACCCTGCTTTTAGCTTTGAATCCCTCACCAACAGTCAGGTCAATTCCTTATGCAACTGTTCTGATGTATTTGTGTTTACCAATGAGACTTGAATGAAAGTCTCACTCAGTTTGTTATCCGGTACCACAGAAAGTTTGAATCATATCTTGACTCTTCTGTATGTACAAACTCTATGAGTATGTTGTTGAACTGTTGAAATGAATATATATGATGAAGTTCTTGAGAAGGTGGATAACTTCAAATATCTTGGCGTGACTATAAATAATAACTTAACTTGGCATGATCATATTTGTAAGATTCAATCGAAGGTTCGCCAAAAACTTGCTATTCTTGGGCGTATTAGATACTGCTTGCCGAACATGCGAGGATAACGTTTTACAATACAATGATAAAGCCGCATTTTGACTATGCAAGTATTGTATGGGGAGACAAGCATAATGTTAGTTCAATGGAATCTCTTCAGATTTTGCAGAATCGAACTGCAAAGTTAATTATAGGTAGGGATTATTACTGGTCTGCGTCAGTTGCTCTCTCTGATTTAGAATGGTCAACTCTGGAGTCCAAACGTATATTCGATCGCTGTCTCTTTGTTTATAAATGTTTAAATGGGCTCATTGATTATGACTTTAATCTTCAACATGGCGATACAATTCATAATTACAACACAAGAAATAAGAGAGACTCACGCACTAATTGGGAACTTTCAAAACTTCTTTCCAGTGGTCTAATGCCTGTAATGACCTTAATACGAACATTAGATAACTTGACAATCCCATTGTATTTAAGAATCAATTGAAGGCGAACATTTTTAATTGTATATAGTTTTTAGATATCGACTTTTAGTTTTTAGCTTCTACTATATTTTATCCTTTCTTTTTGTAAACTGTTTCATATATATGTATTTTATATTCTTGTATATTTTCTTTATTTTTTTATTTGAGGGCCCTCCTGAAAAACATCACATCGATGAGTGTGGTTCCCTCAATAAATAACATTGTAATAATAATAATAAAAAACTCAAATGATTAGTCAAACACATTAATCTTAAACTTCAGATGGATACCATTATGGCCATGATACAAACTAGGGTGTAGCAAGAATAATTGATTGGTATAGCAGGCGATTAAATCTACTGTAATGAACTGATACAGCTCTTCTCAAATAGCAAAGTGAAGTTAGCCTTGAATTGTGTGGCGGTACAGCAAACTGAATGAGTACAAGTTACATGTACATTCAAATCTCATCGGTAAGCTCAAATACATCTTTACCATCACAACAACAGTCTCATAAGGAATTGATCTGACTGTTGGTGAAGGATTTAAAGCCAAAAGCATGGCCCAGCTCTTCAACACAATGTCTAAAAACATCCAAAGACAATATTTCCCTACGCTCGCTTTGCACTCTAAGTTTGTTGGGAAAAATATACACAGAAGACAAAAGGATCTGTGATTGACCAATCAAATGTTTTAATGAGATTCAGGTCAAACGCCAGTATGGAATTTTGTTGCTCGTTCTGCAGACGTTTCTTTGGGGAAACGGTTTTGGGGTGAGCACAAAGATGCAGCTGCTTTTGCAGGCTAGCGTTGGGATCGAAAGAGCTGATCAGACTTTAGTGTCTACCACCTCACTTATGAATGCTATCTATATATATTAAGTGCTTTACCTGTTGAAGCTGATCTATTTATATATATATATAGTATACCCATACATGTACATGTTTCAGGGTCCATTTCCAGAAAGCATGCAGATTAACACTAATCCTGTGTTAATTCTGGTAAGAGGCTATGAAACTGTTGTTGCCATGGTAATTTACCTTGGATTCGTGCTAATCACGTTTTTTGGGACTGAACTGAGAGCATGTACATGTATATAATTTTGTATGTTAGAAATGCTTGCACAGGTTGTGTCAATAGCGTTGATTGTGCCATTTTTGTTATGTTATTGCTATAGTAAGTCAACCCTGCATTGCCTTAATAGTTGACTTGAGGTTACATTACTTGTCTTATATCATGTATTTATCTCGTGCATTTTATGACATGAAACGTTTTATGCACTAAAATGTAAACTGCAGGCATGGAAATATTTGATTAAATGTGAATTTACAATCTAGAAATTCTGTTTGCCTATTATTGTAATGAGTTGGAAGAAATATTTATTTATCCTGGGAAATATAGTGAAATCTTTTCTGGGTTACAAATTACAAAGAAAGATCAAAACAGCCCTTCTTTGAGGTAAAACAGCTCTTTTTTTTTGGGGGGGGGGGGGGGGGGGGGGGCTGTTTCCTGGGGGGCTAAATATTTTGGGACTGTTTCTGCTTCCATAAAACCCAAGTTGACCCCAGTGTCTTCCAAATTAGCACTTAAAAAGGTCTAATTCAGCCCAAAAGCTGGGGTCAAATTAGCTCCAAAACCTGGGGCTGTTTTAGCTCCATTCTAATAGGACTAAAACAGCCCCAAAATTAACACCAAATTTTATTCACCGTTTTGGCCCCATTTTTGGGTCCGAAACGGCTCTTTTCAATTTACAGTGTAAGATCCAGTGTATGGCCACAGATATCGGTATCAACTTTGACATGTTGTTCGAGTCCATCGGCATTATCATAAGCGTCGATATGAATGTTAAAGTCACCGGTGGTCAGAAGAGGATCTGCACCAAGAATAACTGATTCCAGAAACTCGGCGAATTCATCAAAAAATGTACTTGTCGTAATAGGGTGAGCATCAGAATATGGAGGTCTATAAATTATAATTAAGTGTAAGTGGTGAGATCCATATTTAATGTTCCATTCAGAGTACTCAAAAGAGCGCAACTCGGTAGCAGCTAGCTTGCTAACACTAGATATATTGCTCCTAAACAAAACTCCTGTGCCGCCCCCTAAACGACCAGAACGAGGGTGATCAAGAAGTTCACTATAAATAATAAAACGCGTGCCTCGAGTTTCTTTGATTTGGGGTATTTATTCTTAAGTGGTCAGAATCCACTAGAAGCGCCGATAAACATGGCAGCCATGTCCAGAAGCTCTGAGAATCTCGTCCCAGACTTCCACAACGTGCGAGCCATGAGCAGACAGTCTGATTACCCAGGTGGCACCGCGAGAATGAAAACGTTTCCTTTCAGACCTGACAATTTCTATAAATATTGGAAAATAAGGCACTGAAACCTCTGGGGAACTATCACGTGGTCTGTAATGGGGCAACAAATAGGGAAGCTGAAAGGGTCTATCTATTAATTTCTGAAATATTTTACAACACTTAACTGCTAATTTTTACATAACAGCTAATTCTTAAATTCTGAGCTTTATAACACATAACACTTAACAAAAACGAGGCAATGACAGTTAACAGTAAACTCCATCTACACCTTCTTAGTTAGCAGGTCATGTTCCGTCAAGTAAGCATAAATCTGGTCGTACACAACCCGTTCGTATATTTTTGATACTGCCGATAGAACAGAAATCGACCGGTAATTCTTCGGATCGGTACGATCGTTTGCTTTGAACAAGGGAAATAGCTTTGCTATCTTCCATTTTGACGGACTGCCTGTATCAATAGTTTTATTATTACGGTTGCCAGGGAAGCTGAAATAACTGGTGTAGCTTATTTTAGTAGCCTGCAAGAAATGTTATCTAGGCCTATGGCTTTATGAGGAGATAATTTGTTGAAACGTTTTTCGACTACAGCTGCTGATGTATGTCCTAAAGCAAAAAAAGCGTCAACACGATTCATATAGGCTTCAAATTTAGTATATCCAACTGGAAAGCCAGAAGCTAACTTTGGACCGATCGAGGTAAAGTGACTGTTGAGGACTTAGAAAGATCAGAAGGCTCAGTAACTGGTTTGTCGTTTACTTTTAACTCATTTATTGAACTGTCATTAGTGGACTTACGATGAGATAGTTGGTTAGTTGTTTTCCAAATTGCCTTTGAATTGCCCATGTTACTTTCCACTTGTGTTTGAAAATAAACAGTTTTGGCCTTCTTGCTTTCGTTGGTTGTCCTATTTCTTTCTTTTTTAAATTTGTCCCATATCGTTGGATCTCCAGTTATAGATCAGCTGTGAGCCATGGTGCCTTTTTGTTCCGTACCCTCCGAGTCCTAATTGGAGCATGCATGTTGGCTACCGATATAAACATGTCATACCAGTTCTCAATCATCGCATCTTGTGTAGCGAAATTACTGATCGAATTCCAAGGTTTTTTCAGTTCATTTCTGAACGCATCGGCATTAAAGTTTTTAAAAGTGCCGGTAGTTACGTATTTATGGATATTCTTTGATGGAATAGCGAATGTTCTCACATCATACACCAGATTGTGATCACTTATACCAACATGTAGTACTCCCGAAGAAATAATTCGGGACGACTCATTTGTTAAGATGACATCAATTAGAGTGCTAGATGTCTGAGTTATTCTTGTAGGCTCATTAATTAGTTGAGTCAGCTGATAAACTGTACTCAATTGCCTTAATTGTACGAACTGACTATCCATATTATTTAGATACTTACAGTTAAGAAAGAGGGAGATAAAGAGAGCTAGAGATACAGAGATGTAGAAAGAGAGAGAATATCAGGAAGAAAAGGAGAATATCAAGAAGAAAAGGAGAATATCAAGAAGAAAAGAAAGATTTCAAAGAAGACAGAAAAGGAGCATTTCAAAGAGGAAAGAAAAGACGAATTTCAAATAAGATAGAAATAAAATGGAGTAACGAAACGAACAAGTAGTACAACGCCATACAGTAAATATATATTTTGAAAGCTACTGCATGTCATCGCTAGATTCCCTATTGAACATCTAGATTTCCTTCAAAACACGATGATATTTAGTACAGAATGAGTACTAAGTATATCATATTTCAGTGCCATTACCGGTCAAGAGACAAATATTAAATGACCTATAATTGCCAGGCTCCTGTAATT
Source organism: Actinernus sp. WN-2022 (assembly GCA_030867875.1). Classification (NCBI taxonomy): domain Eukaryota; kingdom Metazoa; phylum Cnidaria; class Anthozoa; order Actiniaria; family Actinernidae; genus Actinernus; species Actinernus sp. WN-2022. Next base: position 33,383,425 of record JAOWCC010001368.1, read on the forward strand.
GCTAGATAATCAGGAACGATCAATAACCACTATGATATGCTAGCAGATACTCTAATAGTTCCAATTTCAACTTTAGTTGATATATATATATATACACAGCGAATTGCAAAAATTATGAGGTATACAACATATAAACATATCAATATATCGGGTGCATTGTGGGAACAATTTCCCGTTACTGTCCCGCACAGAGACCGTCGCGACAATGGCTACTACGTATATGTACTGTGAATGTCCATCTAAGCGTTTTGGATGTAGTAACTAAACGAAAGTTTCCCAGTACTAAACAGCTTTTAAATGTCGTATGTATTTTTAAAAGCATCACCCGGCAATAATCTCTGCAGTTACGAGCGCGTAGATTATATATTTGTTATTATTGTCGCGGTTCGTGCCTAGCGCGCTGGCTAAAGCTGATAGTACTAGACGGAATTACATGTAAATAAAGCCATGCTTTCCCACTTTATCAACCGAGAAGGTTCAAAGGTTATTTCAGAAGTAAACGTTTGTTTGCTAAGGTTTTCTTAGTTATGAAAACGTCGACACTGCAAACGAAAACATTAGCATATTAGCGAAAATATGATAATTACAAAGCATGTTATAACGATAAAATATCAAACCTTCCAATGAATCATGATTTTTTTAAATTCACAAATGATTTAATTTTTCGCATTGGTTACTACTATTTTTGACAAATATTGCCATTGGATTACAAAATAATTTAGAAATAATTGCTTCCTAAGCCTAGAATTTCGTGCGTACCATGAATTTACATTTCAGTATCTCCTTTGTATGTTATTATTGGTACCTGTTATTGTTTGTTGATCACGGCCCGATATTTTTGGTGAAGGCTAATAATATAAAATATATATTTTTATTTACTTCATCTAGTACTCTGCTAGCTGGGATAGTCGTTCCAAACAGCCAGCGCGCTAGTCACGAACTGCGACAATAATCTACGCGCTCATACCTGCGGAAATTATTACTGATTATTGCTGAGATGATGCTTTTAAAAATAAACACGACATTTAAAAGCTGTTTAGTACTGGGAAAATTTCGTTTAGTTACTACATCTAAAACCCTTAGATGGACATTAACAGTACGTATACGTAGCAATTGTCGCATTGGTTTCAGTGCGGGACAGTAACGGGAAATCGTTCCCACAATGCACCCGATATGTTGATATGTTGAAAAGTTGGATACCTCATAATTTTTGAAATTTGCTGTATATATATATATATATATGAACTTGATTTCAAAAGAGAACGGTCAATCGAAGAGTTTTATGCCGAAATAATTATATTTAGTATTTGCTCACCCATACCGTTAGGAAGATCCTCTTCGGCGAAGACAACGTTGGCCGCCACAAGTACCAGACAACAAATGAAGAGCAGATTGAAGTTCATCTTGTAGTATAGTGCTGATAGGCTACGAAATAAAGAAAATAATCCGTGAGAAGGAGAGAAAGAGAATAAGAGAGTACCAGAGACAGTTACGAGTAGAGAGGAGTAGAGAGAACAATAATCAACCAATGAGATAGAAAGTGGTGAGAGAAGGAGAGAGAGAGACCTACTGCTGTGAAAAATCTAACTAAACTGTAAAGAACATAAAGCACAGGCTAGCCCAAACAATTGTTGGCTTTCACTTGAAGTCATAGCCGCCATGTTGGTGTCCTTAAACAATAGATTCCTCGTTACCTTCTTTTGTTGGGGCACCAACATGGCCGCCATTCCCTTTGTCATTAGAATCTCTGGGGATTGAGTGAAAACCAGCAATACTAACGATACGTGACCGTGAACTGGAGATTAAAGCATTTACTATCAAAGACCATACTTAATTTATATTGCTTTTTTAGAGTTTGTGTTGCTTGAATTTGATTTATATTTAAGCAATGGTGCAGATAAGAACTGTAGTGTTCTACAGCAAGTTGCATTGGTTGATATTTATAAATTCAATAGAAACCCATTGAAATAATGCATTTTTATTCGATTTTGTTTTGCGGTTTGAATTTATTTTTGATGAAACTAACTCTGGTTTAATTTCGAAGAATACCGTGTGTGGGGAAAGTTATGAAATTTGCGATTGAAAAATCTTTTGTTTTCTCTATATATTTTGTTTTATCTATATCTCTGATATTTCACAGAAAAAAGAGCCAACTTTATTTTCGAGATGTAGTTTGGACTGTTAAAGAAACCTCCTAAAGCACTTAAGGCATATTCAAGCAAAATCTTATGTGCGGGAGGCTCATTGCCGCAGAACAATGGATTCTACTGCATTACTTAAAGTCAAAACGAGCAATCATTTGGCAACAGCCAGTCACTCTTTTGCGATATTTAGTATATTTTGAGCTTAAGTTCCTGTGATATATCTTTGATGCAACATTGAGCAACACCGACTCGAAGCTATAATTTTTAATTTTGTGCTATAATTGCTTTATCACAACCTGGCTACGTCCCTGCTAGCTCATTCCTTATCTGACTATTTCAGTCATAAAATGCCAGTGTCCACAGTTTAGTTCAAGTATGAGCCATGTGTGATTGCTTTAAAATCAACGTGTTTTTTTTCGAAAAAATTAAATCTAAAAGCGCTAATCTAGCATCACAAAAAATCTGAAACTCCAAAATGTTTTTTACAGCCTTGAAAATACGACGTCTGATGACACAAAAAAAGATTGACAGTTGCTGTCATTCACTGGGCATAATTGTGATTTTCTGCGCTACTTTTCGTTCGTAAAGATTTATGCGTTAATGCAATGCCCAAAAGCGTAAAAGTAGATCGTTCTTGGTGCCGTATTCAAATACTCAAGTTCCAAGCAGTTAGAATAATTGAAAACCGAAAGTCCACAAAGAATCAAGCAATAAAATGTTGTTATTTTCAACCAAAAATTAAAGAGAATTCAATGCAGAAAGCTATTAAGATTTCCCTGTTTTGTTTCAGCGCAATGAAATTAGAATGACATAAACAGTATACATGATTTCCCTGCCTGACCTTATTTGTTGGCTTACAGTGGTGCCACCTTTCTGTATTCCTGAAAGAGTGTTTCTTCTTGAAATTAAACTGAAATCGACATTAGTTTATGAAAGAGTATCGGGTTTCGATAAAATATAGCCCGGGTATATAGCTTTCTCTGTTCACTTGTAATCGGCCGAGACTGAACGCGACATGAATTGCTCTGATTGGCTAATGTTAATTAGTCAACCGTGAAATGAATCGAAAATCTTTATCGGGCTGTTTCTCGGCTCTTCTTTTCGGCCAAAACAGAACTTTGTTGTAGTCCAGCCTTTTCGATTTTTGTCCAATTTTTTCACGAGTCGTAGAAAACAGTCGTTTCTCAAATGTGTCATGGAATTTAAAATTATTTTTTCGTTCAGGTTTTATGACCTGGTTTGTATCAAAATGGGATGAAAAACTACTTTTTCGATTTCAAATGGGATAAAATCTGTAATAGGCAACATATAAAAAATGCCCGACATTGAATTTGAGACAACTTATTTGGGATTCGAAACGTATAATTTAGAAACAAATTCAAAGCCTGGAGAGCTGAACTCCTTCTGGCGGACCCCGGGAGTCATTTCCCTTTGAAAAATATACAACATCAGTACGCTTTAAACTTGTATTCAAAATGGATTAAATATATACTGTTCTCAATTCAAGACCTTTAAAACGGTATACGTCAGTACGTCTATGTAGCTTTAATTGAGACGCTTCAAGAGCGTAATCTCGCCATATACTGTGTAAAACTACAATCTGTGAATCACGGTAGTGTGGCGAACAGTGTGGCGTTTCCGGCAATTTATTTTGATTGATTCTCATTGGATGTTACACAATACAGCTGTCAATTCAATGTCTGGAGACTGTGACATGCGCAGTACCATGACACAGCGCCTTTAAATATTATCGTGTATAAATTGATTCATCTAAACGCCTATTCTCATTTTGGTTTTGCTAATGACGTTTTTCTGCACAGTCAAATATTTAAAAACACAATTAAAAGGCAATTAAATCAGGTCAATTTGAATCTGTATTCCCTCTCCTCTCCTCTTATCTCCTAATTACTAAAATACAATTTCACCAGTAGATACATATTTATAACGAGCCGCGCTCTCTTAGTAACCAAAAAGTAGTTACGATATCCCGCATAGATCTCTGTGGGGACCCCAGTAAGACCTAGCATTCCAGTCTAAAGGAAGTCCTGCTTCTGATCTGCCAAATCCGTAAGCGTTGGGTGCGTTTTAATTAAAATTTATATCGTCACTCCAGACGTCGTCTTCTTAAAGTAAGACAACAAGCTTTGTTGATTGAGCTTCAGTTGAGCAGTCAAACTGGCTTGAAGTTGACTGGTTGAGCAACAATGATTATTTCCCTTCGGCCACGGTTTTAAACATGTCCTGGTCATTGCAGTGCGGAAATATTCTAATGCGCAATATTTTTAGAATATTATTTGTTTCAAAAGAGTTAGACTTTGAGCTCCTTACAACGCTGAGAAAAATCAATTCTTTTGTAAAATCTCACTCGGAATTTCAAGTCTTATTTTAGGTAGCCTGCCTCACTCGGAACCAAGTTGGTTATAAAGAAACTATGTTGACACCGCGCGTAGATACGAAATGTATCTTGGAGTGTTGGGCTTAATTTCGATTGAGTTGACATTTTATTCCAATTCGTCTGCCAGTTCGTGTCTGCCAATTCGACCTTGAAGTTTTCTGCTACTTACGCGATTACGAATAATGCCTTCCAAAACAGAAATTAGTTAAAAACGTCTTAGCGATCGAGTTAGTATAGAACTTTATTTTGATAGGGTAACTCCTTCAGCTAATTACAACTTAACTGTTATCAACGGAGGCCCTATACACAACTACTACATCAATGATCAATATTCAAATAAACAAAAATATACAAAAATCAAATTATACAGTTTACAATTATACGAATTTAAAACAAAAAAGGAGATATGAATAATCAAAATAATAATTAAAAAAAAGAAACTAATTAATTTACAGACTTTGATTGTATACGATACAGCCATGGTAGTAAAACGACTTCATGTTGCATTCTAATTTAACACTAGGGACATGTAGGTGATTGCTTCGCCTTGTCAACCTAGCCACAATATCTATATTAAAGGTAAAATAGTTGTTAAAAAATTGAGGAACACGCCCCTGAAGGAAACGCTTTACTAACTTCAAGACATGCTTCTCACGCCGTAACTCAAGAGTGTCATATCGAAGATATTCAATTGCGTCATCACTACATGAAGTTCTCATAATTATACGGGCAGCACGCCTCTGAAGCCTCTCTATACTATCTGCATTAACCCTGTCACAACAGCCCCAGACTTGATCACAATAGTCAAGGACTGGTACAATGAAAGACTTATATATAACATTTGCAGTATGCATGCTGACGTTACTGGTAATTTGCCGAATTTCAAGGCAAGCCGCGCAATCAAGTAACTCAAACCGAATTAAAAAGTCCAAAGTACTTTCAAAAGAAACCTAACCGATTCGAGTTTTGCATTCTTATTTTTTTGGACCCTGATAGTCGTGGGTCCGAGCACTTGGGACTAGTTGTGCTGTAACGACATGGGTGAACCAGAAAGGACGATGAAAGGATATAGAACACAGACCTAGTTTTTCATCGCACATTTCAAAAATAAGATAAAGCCGAAGAATACCGTGTGTGGTGAAAGTTCTCAAATTTGCGATTGAAAAATATTTTTGTTTTCTCTATATCCGATTGGCTGGATGGTGGCATCTCTGAGATTTCACAGAAAAAAGAGCCAAAAGCATAAAACAATTCATTATTTTCGAGATGTAGCACTGTTAAAGACACCTCCTAAAGCACTTAAGGCATATTCAAGCAAAATCGTATGTGCGGGAGGCTCATTGATTCTACTACATTACCTAAAGTCAAAACGAGCAATCATTTGGCAACAGCCAGTCACTTTTTTGCGATATTTATTATATTTTGAGCTTATGTTCCTGTGATTTAGCTTTGATGCAACATTCAGCAACAGCGACTCGATGCTATAATTTATAATTTTGTGCCATAATTGCTTTATCACAACCTGGTTACGTCCCTGCTAGCTCACTCCTTATCTGACTATTTCAGTCATAAAATGCCAGTGTCCACAGATTAGTTCAAGTATGAGCCATGTGTGATTGCTTTAAAATCAACGAGTTATATTTCCTTTCCCTCATTATATATTTCTACCATATAGTACTCTTCTCACTCGAAACATTCAATAAAGAAACCCTCGAGTTAAATTAACATTCTGTTGTTAACTGATCTGACTTACCTTTAGCTCGTCGTTTTCTTCACTCTTTTCTTAGAAAGCTTCTTGAAGTGAAATAGAATGTCCTGAACTGTCTCTATTTATGTCCTAAATTTATTAATGGTATGCCATTGGCATGGATATCTAACTCTTTCTCTGGAATGCTTTAAGTCGAAGAAAGGAAGCCCTATATTGGACATGATCACGCGGCGAGCTTTTTCTAAAACCTTTTTTTTCACGATCAGCTTGAAAGAAGCAGGGTATCAATATTTTTGGACAAATATCTACCAGCATTGAGGCATATTGCATTTGCCGAAATAAAATAAATTTTGATCGCACGACCTACCTTTGCCTGCAAATTACCTCTGGTGTTAAGTGATTAAGCTATAAATGCTATCAACGGTAATATAAGCTTCCTGAACTGAACCGCTATCTGTGCAAATCTAAATGGACGTTGTCTAGACATAGGGCTCTTCTCTCTGGAGAACCGGGATTTCTTATTTGCGCGATAAGTGATATATTTACAAAACACCAGTTTGTAAATATTTACCTCACAGCTTGGTATTGAACGAAAAGAGGACAAGATGCACGCAAAACATGGTATTTTAATATTTTTTAAAGTTAAAATGGTTGAGTATCTAAATACCCGCTAGCTTTAATTCTTATAATAATTTTACTTGAACGATCCCTTAAGTGTTATGAAATGTGTGTCGTTTGATATGATCGATGTGACTCAAATGTGTTTTGAGTGATAAATTAGTTAATTTAGAGACAATCATAAATGCAATAATATTTAACTCATGCTCTAAGAGCAACCGCCTAAGGTGTAATATTTCAACAAACAGTTTAATAAGAAATGTAATATCTTCAATGTCGTTAAACTAACTATAATTAGGATCTTACAGGATATCTCAGATCGAATAAACATCGATTTCATCCAAATGCCTCATCTCATTTTGGTTTTGCAAATAACTTTTTTCTGCACAATCAAATATTTAAACAACACTCAACAAGTGTCGAGTGTTGTTTAAATTAAGCAAACAATTAAATAAAGCCAATCTAAATCTAAGAATAGCAGGACCACCACGTTGATGTAATTAAAACTATATTTCTAGAACACTCTAAAACATATTACAGAAGTTCTATTTTCATAGAACTTTTTAATTTTATCCGACACAATCAGTACCTCAAGTAAAATAAAATTGCAGCAGCACGTATATGCACCGATTTTTTAAGAACTTGTGGCCCCCAAGTATAGTTTCCAGGAATTCGAAATCTTACCATTTCCATCCGTTCCATTTCAAGTCCGAAGTAATCAAGCATATGTCCAAAAACCTGCTAGGCACTCTTCTGCTTGGCTGCGTTTCAACTATTTTTTGGGGGAGGTGGAAGAGAAGGGTTGAGCTGGTGTCATTTGATTGCTAGTGCTACACTATAATTCCTCAACTAACGTTTCCAAGATTTCCAAATCGTACTCATATCTATTTCTTTCCATTCCAAGTTCGAAACAATCAAGAATCACTGCCCGATAGTCCGCTAACCGCCCCTTTGCTTTGCTGCGTTTCAATTTGGGTTTGGTTGGTGCTGGATGCGCGCTCAAGGTTATACAAGGTGACATATAGATATAGATATATAGACTTACAATAATAAAGCCATTTGAGAAAAAGAAGAATACACAGACAAAAATCAATACATTTAAACTTTACTTAAAACAGACTTTCTCTCAGTAATTTTGGGATTGAAAATATATTTGTTTATTAGGCTGGCAGTTGAATTTCGGGGATTTATACGTTGTAATTAGTTCTTAGCTTTGTTATTCATAGGGCTTTATCTCCAAATTGAGAAGGATTTCATATTCAGCAGGGAAAAGCGAGGTTGATCAATATAATTGAATTACTTATTATGACTTCAAGACTCAATATATGGTTTACCTTTTTATATTAAATATCTTAATTTTAGTATCTTCCTTGCTTAGTTCAAGGTTGTTTAGGAGCAGTATTGGTATTTATTTTATGGCAGCTCCGTGAGCGGGCAAGATGACTCTGAATGCTGCAATCTGATTGGTTGCTCAGCGGAAAAGACTTTTTCATCTTGCCCGTTCAGCATTTTCCAAATTCGCTCACAACTCTTCGTAAACAAATAGCGATAGATCCCATACATTTTGAAAGAAACTAAACAATTTGTGACATGAAGGCAAATACTAATTTAAAAATCGTTCTGCTTTTTCGTTTACAGCTAAAATTCAACTTTTTAGAAGGATTAATGCAGTTTTTCTGGCTCTCGCAAGTTCGATGAAAACAACTGCAGCAAAACTAAGCCAAAAGCGACTGAATAGAATCAAGCTGGACTTAGGAGATAACAAATAATAGCGTAGCTGACTTCAAAAACACAAAGAAAAGTTCGGCTACCTCACACATCGTGGTACAAAGAAATACAATTATTACGGAAACGAGTAAGCTTAGCACACAGTTTCATCAAAGAAAGCAGGTTTTATATTGTACGAGTTACGAAATTCAGCATTCATATTTGGTAATTGGCTTAGAAATTAAGAGTATTTACTAATTAATACTTACAAGTTTGTTTGTATTCTTCTACAGCTCTATTTGTCAAGTTTTGCAGTGTGCTTATCTGAGTTATCGCCACTCCAGTGATTTCAACGCCGGTTTTCAACTTTCAAATCTCCTTCCACAAATATGCACATTTTTGTCTCTAGATAATGCATTCGGCCTTGATGATGAACTTGTCATTGAAACTCAGTACATCTGAAGTAAAGTACAGTTCGGTTTTCATCCATAAAAACGCATTTTTACTTCGGAAAACAAACTGTTTTGAACGCCACAAGGTTGAACTTCAAGTGAAAGTCGTCGAGACGTTCTAATTTTAGATTGATTTCTATTCGCTCTTCAGTTTACCACGCAATGGGTTCCTGGCGCGTGCGTCAAAGTGGGATTTTATTCATTTTTGCCATATAATAAAAACCTTATTGACCAAGCCTGTTCGGTGAAGATGAGGGAATATTGGCCTCCTTCATTTTTTGCGTGTTTATGGACCTCGACCTCGCCTCGGTCCATAAACACGCAAAAAATGAACTTGGACAATATCCCCCCATCTTGACCTCATACTTGGTCAATAACCTCTATATATTAAGTAGGCGTAACTGCAGACAGAATATACTAGCTGATAGAAAAATTATCGAACATTTATCCTCGATTTTACTCGTGAGTGGCGCCCTTGTAAATGATCATTTTTAATAGTGTTATAGGGAGTTCGTATCTACTGAGCCGTTAAAACAGCGTTGGCTTTAAGATGCATCCGTTCCTTTAACACCACTACTGATGAAAGATTGGGTTTTACTCGAGGCTTGTCTTTACTCTTCATGTTTCTTCTGACGGAGAGGACGTTTCCATTGATGCCATTGTGCTCTGAATTTGTTTTTCTCTATCGATCTTAAAGGGGCTCTGTCAAGGGTACTGAAGTCATGCTACAATCACCAACTGCACATGTAAACAAACGTGATCGGCTAGGTTCAGATCAGTTCGTGCGGTTCATTTTTACGATCCATGGTTTAATTTACAGAACTTAACATGAATTATGGAACTCTCCTCAATTTCTGATGAAGAATCCGATCAGGAGTCAACAGCTTTTGAAGTGGTAGGATTTCGGACTTCTGTTGTAAGGAAATCAAACTTTAAATTTGACGTTAAATGCGTTCTAATTTTCATGCAAATTTTTGACCACTTTTGACTTTCTTACACTACCAACATAAGACTGTGATTCAGCAGCAGCACTTTCAGAGTCGGTATAGTCGGGTTTCGCAACAATAACGCTATCATGAAGGACATAATGCAGCGATACGCCAGTGATATCGACTTCCGATTCTCTCCCGTTTCCAGACGACGAAGGAGACACAAGTGTAGCAGTTTTCTTGATCGGAGTAGAAGCTGCCAGTAGAGCTGCAAGAAAATCAAAACTTACATAAAATTGAAAAGAATGGCACAGCAAGATCCCACTTGATTTTCACGACAGAACAAAAATGCCTTACGTCGATGACAAACGGGATACAAGTGATCGATTACCAATATCTCCCCTCGCTAACACTAACAGTACAAAGGTCAAAGCATATATAGTGGCGACTTGTGGCTTACCATTCACAGCAGGGCGATATCTTTTTCCTTTTCCCTTGCTACCAATGTCATCTCGAACTCTCATCTTGTTAGCATGGGCATACGAACTATGAAGACCAAGTAGAAATACATAACAAACTCAGATTTGGGATCTCAGATTTGTAGTATAAGTGCTACGATCGATCACTTTCGCTTCATCTCGAGGGAAAGTAGATACGCGGCAAAGCTGGAGTCACTCGCAAACGTCCCAGAAGCTTTAACAGACCTCCATGTTTCAAATACTGGCTTGCGGAGATAAATACTGGGATGTTCAAGACGCCAAATCTTTCTGTTCTTGTACCGATTGACCTTTTGTCGAAACCAAAGATGGCCGACCTCTCTTCTTGAAACCAGAGGATGGTGGAGCGCCAATGATCTATTATTCTAAAATATTCTGACTTCAATTTAAACACTGATATTCAAACTAACTATCTATTTTGAAAAAACAATGTATAACGCTAAGGAAAACTTCGATGGAAATGGATTTAAATCATACACTTTCAGCTTGTTTTAACGCGAGATCGAATTTCAGAACACGGTGGACTTTTATTCTGAAATGATTTTAGACACCAGGTCACTCTCGGCCAAAATTCCCTTGACATAGCCCCTAGGCCTTTAACTAACGCTTCTTAAAATGAACAAAATATGAGAATAGAAAGTAAAACATCTTCGCTAACTTGTGTTTGTTTCTGACATCATTTGCAATTAATGCTTTTAGTCGGGTGAATATGTAATGTCAATCGCCCTGAAATCCTTGAATTGCGAAAGTCTGCTTGATCACATCAAGAATATAATTTGGATGTGTCTGAAATCACAAGACAATTTGAACTTCTAGGAAGTATTGATTATTTTGTGACGAGTACACATAGAAACCATGAATTCTTTGCCTCGTTGTTTTAATAATCAAGGAGAAAACTGTAACATACAGTACAAACAAACTGAGGCCCTACAGGAAATTAAGATAAACGATAGCTGCGAAAAATAGATCTTAACTATAAAGAACATAAAACATAGTCCAGAATAAATAACTAAGAACTGGAAATTAAAAGGGATAAGCAGTCATTCATAAATGACAGTAAATATATCTTCCCTATATTAATGTTTTGTCCAGAGGACGTTGCATATGAACTGAACTGCTTTCTACGCAAATTAAAATGGACTTCATTGGCATAGGGCTCTTCTCTCTAGAGACCGGAATTGATTAAGATCTCGATAAAGGTTGAAAATGGAGAAGTTTCGAAAATACGTTTTTTCGAAAATTTTATATCTAAAAGCGCTAATCTAGCATCACAAAAAATCTCAAACTCCAAAATGTTTTTTACTGCCTTGAAAATGCGACGTTCTGAAGGCACGAAAAATGATTGACAGTTGCTGTCATTCACTGGGCATAATTGTGATTTTCTGCGCTACTTTTCGTTCGTAAAGATTTATGCGTTAATGCAATGCCCAAAAGCGTAAAAGTAGATCGTTCTTGGTGCCGTATTCAAATACTCAAGTTCCAAGCAGTTAGAATAATTGAAAACCGAAAGTCCACAAAGAATCAAGCAATAAAATGTTGTTATTTTCAACCAAAAATTAAAGAGAATTCAATGCAGAAAGCTATTAAGATTTCTCTGTTTTGTTTCAGCGCAATGAAATTAGAATGACATAAACAGTCTACATCATTTCCCTGCCTGACCTTAATTGTTTTGTAAAATCGCACTCGAAATTTCAAGTCTTATTTCAGGTAATCTGCCTCACTCGCGTAAGTATTCTGCTACTTACGCGATTACGAATAATGCCTTCCAAAACAGAAATTAGTTTAAAACGTCTTAGCGATGTCGAGTTAACTGGTAACTTGCCAAATTTCAAGGCAAGCCGCACAATCATCTAACTCAAACCGAACTAAAAAGGCCAAAGTACTTTTTAAGGAAACCTATCTGATTCGAGTATTTTATTCTTATTTTTTTGGCCCTGATAGTCGTGGGTCCGAGCACTTGGGACTAGTTGTGCCGTAACGACATGGGTGAACCAGAAAGGACGATGAAAGGATATAGAACACAGACCTAGTTTTTAATCGCACATTTCAAAAAAGATGTAAAGTTGTGTTCCATAGCCCATAAGCGCTCAGGCATACGGTGATACCAGGATTCCAACCTGGGTAAACCAGAAAGGATATAGAACACACATAACTAATCTTTCATCACATGTTTCAAAAATAATATAATGTTGTGTTCCATATCCCAGAATCGCACATTTCAAAAATTATGTAAAGTTGTGTTCCATAGCCCATAAGCGCTCAGGCATACGGTGATGCCAGGATTCCAACCTGGGTAAACCAGAAAGGATATAGAACACATAACTAATCTTTCATCACATGTTTCAAAAATAATATAAAGTTGTGTTCCATATCCCAGAATCGCACATTTCAAAAAATATGTAAAGTTGTGTTCCATAGCCCATAAGCGCTCAGGCATACGGTAATTGCCAGGACTCCAACCTGGGTGAACCACAAAGCCAAAGGATATAGTACAAAGACCTAGTTTTTCATCGCACATTTCAAAAATAATGTAAACTTTGTGTTCCAATTATCCCAGAAGCGGTCGAGCATATCGTAATTCCAGGACTCCAACCTTGGAGAACCAGAAAGGATCTAGAACACGGACCTAGTTTTTTTTATCGAACATTTCATAAAGTTTGTCTATAAATCAAGTTTTAGATTGACTTAACCTCTTCCAAACTATTTCCCGGTTTTCCAAAATAACATATTCTCAATCGAAACCTCAAGAAAATGCTGTTTCTCTGCCATCTTTAAGCCACAATACGGACCATATGGCTTGTTTTAAATATACTTGGAACAAGGTTTCATTTGTCTCACTGGAAAATTGATATTTTGAACTGATTAATCGTTTTACGTTCATTTGTGCAGTTTCACGAGAACGACACTTTTTTAGATACTTGAAATTCTACTTATTTTCCTATTTTCAAACCTGCCATTTTTTATGTTACTAAAAAAACTTTAATTTCTTCCCATATAAAAATGCCATTTAGAGATGTTTTCAAATTCAGCTCCTTCTACAACGTGGCTTAATGGTTGTTTTAAAAATGCTACAAAACTAACACTTTAGCCCTTAAATCATATATCACAAATAACGAAAGACTGGACAAATTATTACGAAAATGGTATTTTATTCTCATCGTAATGGATTTGCACGAGGTGTAACACAGTGACAGTTTCAGCTATACCGTGAACGATAAATCTCCATTGGCATGGATATCTAACGCTTTGTCTGGAATGCTTTAACTTGAACAAAGGAAGCCCTATATCGGACATGATTACAGCACGCGGCGAGCTCTTTCTAAAAGTTCTTCTTTTTCACGATCTGCTTAATAGAAGAAGGGTATCAAAAAATTTGACAAATATCGACCAGCATTGAGGCATATTGTATTTGCCGAAATAAAATATATTTTGATCTCACGACCTACCTTTGCCTGCAAATTACCTCTGATGTTAAGTGATTAAGCTTTAAATGCTATCACGTGTATTATAAGCTTCCTGGAGTGAACCGCTATCTGTGCAAATTAAAATGGACGTTGTCTAGACATAGGGCTCTTCTCTCTGGAGAACCGGGATTTCTTAATTGCTCGATAAGTGATATATTTACAAAACACCAGTCTGTTAATATTTACCTCACAGCTTGGTATTGAACGAAAAGAGGACAAGATGCAAGCAAAACGTGGTATTATAATGTTTTTAAAGTTAAAAGGTTGAGTATCTAAATACCCGCCAGCTTTAATTCTTATAATAATATTACTTGAACGATCCCTTAAAGTGCATATGAGCCCAAATTTTTATTTATTTTAACGAAATCTTGATGCTATTTCTGAAACAATGAAACAGAAAAAAATGATTTTGTGCAAAACCGCGATTTTTTACACGCTTTCAAAGTCCCATGTCAAGATATCATGTCCGTGGTTTTGAGGGCCTGGGTCCTACAAACGAGTGTGACGACATCAGAGTTAAACAGTTCACTTCCGGTTTAGTAGTGTCTCTCTGTTTTCCTGTGAAGGCACACTGTATCCGTATAAGTCGCGGTACAGAATCTTCGATATTGCCCTAAAATTCAACAATGACGACTTCAGGTTCCGAATGAGAAGACAGCTATATGTCTGGTGACTCAGAATATAACTTTATATCGAGATATGAGATCGAAGTGGAGACGGGAATTGCTGGCAAAGAGGAAGCTACTACTGCTTCATGTCGCCGGACCGTACGCCGATGAACCCTTGCTGATGAAGAATACTGAATAGGTTATAGCCTATGAACAAGAGAGAGAACAAGAAGAAATTCGACGCCAACAGTTACAAAATAGTCTAGATGGAGTAACTGCTGTTAGTAATTGGTAAGTAATGTCTTGTTGTAGTTTATACATGTATGCAGTTTACCCGGGAGTTTACACTGCTGCTTGTTATGAACAAGTCAAACTCCACAGCTGTCCTGTAACTTCAACTATTCGCTATATTTAACTCCGGACTCAATAATTCTTCAACTATTTCTTTTCAATTTTCTCTCCTAAGGTGTATGTGTGGGAACTGCAGGGTTGACCTGCTCCAAAATTTTAACGATACGAGGCGCAGTGTTGCAAGGAAATGGAGAAATGTATCACACTTCATCCTGGTCCAGTCTGTTTGGAGAAGTGGTCCATAAAAGTATAAAACCCAATACCGGCGTAGATACCGCCGAACTGGTTCAGAAGAAACGTAAGTGAAGTCGATGGAACTCGAACTAAATCCTATTCGCTAAATTATCTCGGTTCCAGTTCTGCAGCTGGGTATAAATTATGTACAGTTTTCGATGATTCTTTCTATTTCCAAGGCACGTTTTTTTCGGGTTTCCTTGGAACACAAATTAAAAGACATTTGACTTTCCCTGGTTTATATCTGTGTCCTGAATATGTTGAATACATGTACACTTCATTACCTAGTTTTATGTACTAATACATGTATATCAAAATTACTTTCCATTTTCTTATACATTGTAGATTTCTCAGAGGTGTTTCATACAGGGAATTTTCGCAGCTCACCTATATGGTTACTCAGATGGAGTACGAATATCCCACTACCATCATGTGCATATGATGCCAAGTTTTAAGTGCTTTTGTAGGGGGGGTCATCAATGATTTGACCTACTCCTGGACATATCTGTCATGTAAAATGCAGAGCAGTAAGCTCATGATCAAAGGCACATCCCCAAAGGACAGATAATGCATTGGTGTCCAGGATATTAGTTATGCCAATGCTAAGCTCTTTCTAATTTATGAGACTACGGAACAATGCATATGATGCACAAATTAACAGTACAATTTCAAGTTCCCATCCAGGAAGGATGTGAGGTAGAGATTACCAGAAGAATACAATCCAGGTACCGGTATATACATGTATATATTTCTACTTATAATCTATCATGGAAAATACCATAAATCTAAAAATATTAATAGTAAATTTAATGGAATACATGTATATGCAGTTTGCATTCTTTCTTGCACATCCATCATTTTTTATTTGGGTGGGGGTCAATAAAGTTTTGAGCAATTTTATAGGGGGTTCAAATAAGTTTTTAAATTCATTTATAGGGGGGTCATAAGTTTTAACAAGAGAAGCAGATGAAATGCCAACCTCCTTCCCTCCTCCCCCCCCCCAAAAAAAAAGCCATATATAATGAACACTCCCTTATATATTATAACCTGCCCATTTTTGTAACGTGTGTGGTTAGCTTATTATCAGGCTGTTGTTATAGCGTGTTTACCATATTTGGGCATTCTTTGTGTTACTTGTCACGTAGTGGAATTTGTGTGATGCCAACCGGGAACTTTTAGGTGGCATATCGAACTTAGTCAAAACAGTTAAACTCGTGTTTCATGTTATGATCTTCGTCGAGTTCTAGATAGTAGTTTATGGATAACTGGCAATGCGACAATTTTCACTTTAAGACATACCATTTTATTTTTCAACTACTCGGGTTATAACTGTAACAGGGGTCACTTAGACAATGAGGACCAATCACATTGCATGATGAAAACAAATTAAAGCATGCCAAGTTATGGTTATTTGAGGCAATCAATGTTGAGCACAAGACTAGCATTTCAACTTGCCCATGGTTTGATCTTGTAAAAGGCAAATTTGGTGGACTAACTTTCTACTCAGTCTTTCAAATGAAGAAAATTGCATGGATATGTTAGGATTTGCAAGTTGACTAAGTTTGAACAGTTTGTTTTGAGATTTGTTCTTTTTGTCAAAGTGCCAGTTACAGTTAAGTTGCACAGTAACATACAAACATGTACTTTGCCCAACACAGACTGGTGTTAATATAAAAAAAATAAAGTCATACATACAGGTACATGTAACCAGCTGTACACCTAGGCTTGTGTTTTCCTTGTTTATTTGCATAAATACAAGCAGCTTGCCTCTTTGTTGCCCCATTTCAGATCATTGTGACAGCTCTCAAGAGGATTCAGTTCATTGTTTTCAATTTCTATCAATTTATGAGGGTACAGTCAGGTGATCTGAACTGAGGCAACAAAGAGGCAAGCTGACTGGGTCTATTGTGGTAGACAGCTGCCACATTTCTTTTTTTGGCAATGTGTTTACAATCAGATGGGATGACTTAACTATGCTAGGGTTAGGGTTTGCCATTGTAAAAGGTTTGCTTGGGATAACTCTACTACCTGGGACAACTTGCTGGCATCTACAAATTAGTACACATGTAGGTAACATTAACAGCAGTCCATGACACTGAAAAGCAGTAATCACTGGTGTCACAGAAAGAAGAATTGAGCCACCAAAACTCTTCTCTTGCCCACCATTTGGTTTGCTATAATCCAAGTAATTTTCGCATTGGGTTAACCCAACCACTTTGTAAACAGGCCCTTATTGAAACCACTCTGCTACAAACTACTTCAATTTCATCATATCAGATGCATTAGTGCCATAATTTCCACAATAATATTAAAAACACAGTTTTACAACTAATTAGTAATGAAATTTTGAAGTTTGTCAAGTTTAAAAAATTGCTTTAATAGTTCAAGCTGTCATGCATAGCAATGTCAAATTTAAATATTGTCTTGATAATGAGGACAAAACAATGCCCCATGGTGTGAATTCTTACTAAAAGTAGACAAAAATGTCAATTAACAATATTTAATGAGTATATGATCCACTCTTTCTTTGTATGGCTGTTTAGTCAGCATACTGTGCATTGCTGCTGGGGTCATTTGCTCCAGTTCTTGGATAGCACCAGAAAGTTGATCTTTTTCGAGCCCCAAGGAAAGGCTGGTAAATTTGTTCAACATAGTCTACAAAAGAATACCAAATAATTAATTTACTCTTAAGTAGGAGAACGACTAAGTTGTTGTTCCTTTGTCTGAAACTGAGATTGCCCCTCTTCCATCCCCTCTTCCACTTCAAATCCCGATTCACTTGAAGTGGAAGTTGTTGAAGTGGAAGGCTTCGGTTCCAAAGTATCCCTTGATGTCAAGATCTCTCAAAACCTAAAAAGACAGAGTAAGCTTTTGATGAAATCAATGACAAGTTACAAATCAGTGGAAGCTGGGTGGAAGGAAAGCAAAAACGAACACAATATATACATGTGCCGCGTTATTTCTCACCTTGTGGCGCGTACTTGACGATGGTTTCTCTGGCTCTAGCAGTTTGCTATGAACAGACGGAAGGCAACAATCCCGATATCATCAGACTTAAGACGGGATAAATAAGCCTTCTTTTGACCCTCGATAACAGTAAACTTCCTAACAAAGTCATCTGGCTTAAAATAGTCCAAACATCCCATATTTCCCAGTGAGTGAGGGACTTGGCACGCCTTAGACTCGCTATTTCGCATTTTCTTGGCTTCTTGTCTTCGATCGTCCGCGAAAGGGATCTTGTGGAGTCCAATGCCTTTCTCTGGGTCAGGAAAATTTGTACAACCACCAACAACAAAACGATAAGGTATAATTACTTCAAAAAGATTTGTACTTTCGCTTTCCGAATACAACAACAGAGTGATATGATAGTCTTTCACATGTACTCACATGACGTCACAGCCAATATTTGGCTTCAGTCTTCTTTTTCACGGCCCTAACTTCCACAGGCAACCCAAATTGCTGTTTTGGGCAACTTTAACCCTCGCAAACAAATAGTAAATCTGCTCAGATCGAACTTTTTCTTATGTCATTCAACAGCTACTTTTATTGTCAATTTTTATAAATTGAAACATTTTTGGGCTCATATGCACTTTAAGTGTTATGAAATGGGTGTCGTTTGATATGATCGATGTGACTCAAATGTGTTTTGAGTGATAAATTAGTTAATTTAGAGACAATCATAAATGCAATAATATTTAACTCATGCTCTAAGAGCAACCGCCTAAGGTGTAATATTTCAACAAACAGTTTAATAAGAAATTTAATATCTTCAATGTCGTTAAACTAACTATAATTAGGATCTTACAGGATATCTCAGATCGAATAAACATCGATTTCATCCAAATGCCTCATCTCATTTTGGTTTTGCAAATAACTTTTTTTCTGCACAATCAAATATTTAAACAACACTCAACAAGTGTCGAGTGTTGTTTAAATTAAGCAAACAATTAAATAAATCCAATCTAAATATAAGAATAACAGGACCACCACGTTGATGTAATTAAAACTATATTTCTAGAACACTCTAAAACATATTACAGAAGTTCTATTTTCGTAGAACTTTTTAATTTTATCCGACACAATCAGTACCTCAAGTAAAATAAAATTGCAGCAGCACGTATATGCACTGTTTTTTTAAGAACTTGTGGCCCCAAGTATAGTTTCCAGGATTTCAAAATCGTACCATTTCCATCCGTTCCATTTCAAGTCCGAAGTAATCAAGCATATGTCCAAAAACCTGCTAGGCACTCTTCTGCTTGGCTGCGTTTCAACTATTTTTTGGGGAGGTGGAAGAGAGGGGTTGAGCTGGTGTCATTTGATTGCTAGTGCTACACTATAATTCTTCAACTAACGTTTCCAAGATTTCCAAATCGTACTCATTTCTATTTCTTTACTTTCCAAGTTCGAAACAATCAAGAATCACTGCCCGATAGTCCGCTAACCGCCCCTTTGCTTTGCTGCGTTTCAATTTGGGTTTGGTTGGTGCTGGATGCGCGCTCAAGGTTATACAAGGTGACATATAGATATAGATATATAGACTTACAATAATAAAGACATTTGAGAAAAAGAAGAATACACAGACAAAAATCAATACATTTGAACTTTACTTAAAAGAGAGTTTCTCTCCCTAATTTTGGGATTGAAAATATATTTGTTTATTAGGCTGGCAGTTGAATTTCGGGGGTTTATACGTTGTAATTAGTTCTTAGCTTTGTTATTCATAGGGCTTTATCTCCAAATTGAGAAGGATTTCATATTCAGCAGGGAAAAGCGAGGTTGATCAATATAATTGAATTACTCATTATGAATTCAAGACTCAATATATAGTTTACCTTTTTATATTAAATATCTTAATTTTAGTATCTTCCTTGCTTAGTTCAAGGTTGTTTAGGAGCAGTATTGGTATTTATTTTATGGCAGCTCTGTGGGCGGGCAAGATGTCTCTGAATGCTGCAATCTGATTGGTTGCTCAGCGCGCAAGATTTTTTCATCTTGCACGCTCATGATTTTCCAAATTCGCTCACAACTCTTCATAAACAAATAGCGATAGAACCCATACATTTTGAAAGAAACTAAACAATTTGTGACATGAAGGCAAATACTAATTTAAAAATCGTTCTGCTTTTTCGTTTACAGCTAAAATTCAACTTATTAGAAGGATTAATGCAGTTTTTCTGGCTCTCGCAAGTTCGATGAAAACAACTGCAGCAAAACTAAGCCAAAAGCGACTGAATTGAATCAAGCTGGACTTAGGAGATAACAAATTATAGCGAAGCTGACTTCAAAAACACAAAGTAAAGTTCGGCTACCTCACAAATCGTGGTACAAAGACATACAATTATTACGGAAACGAGTAAGCTTAGCACACAGTTTCATCAAAGAAAGCAGGTTTTATATATTGTACGAGTTACGAAATTCAGCATTAACATTTGGTAATTGGCTTACAAATTAAGAGTATTTACTAATTAATACTTACAAATTTGTTTGTATTCTTCTACAGCTCTATTTGTCAAGTTTTGCAGTGTGCTTATCTGAGTTATCGCCACTCGAGTGATTTCAACGCCGATTTTCAACTTTTATATCTTCCACAAATATGCACATTTTTGTCTCTAGATAATGCATTCGGCCTTCCTGATGAAGTTGTCATTGAAACTCAGTACATCTGAAGTAAAGTACAGTTCAGTTTTCATCCATTAAAAAAAAAACATTTTTAGGTCGGAAAACAAACTGTTTTGAACGCCACAAGGTTGAACTTCAAGTGAAAGTCGTCGAGACTTTCTAATTTTAGATTGATTTCTATTCGCTCTTCAGTTTACCACGCAATGGGTTCCTGGCGCGTGCGTCAAAGTGGGATTTTATTCATTTTTGCCATATAATAAAAACCTTATTGACCAAGCCTGTTCGGTGAAGATGAGGGAATATTGGCCTCCTTCATTTTTTGCGTGTTGATGGACTTCGACCTCGCCTCGGTCCATAAACACGCAACAAATGAACTTGGCCAATATCCCCCCATCTTGAACTCATGCTTGGTCAATGACCTATATATATTAAGTAGGCGTAACTGCAGACAGAATATAGCGATACTTACTGTGACGTCACACAGGCCAGTCACGCCACATTTGTTGCATTCTGTGGTTGGCAGAAACGAAGAGCGAACCCAGTCAGTTGCTTATAAAATATCACAGGTCGGTGCTTATTCATCGCCAAATTACTTTATTGTTCTTCCAAAATGCAAGCAAGCCCTTTCATCGAAGCTTATATGCCCTTAACTGATAAGTTTTATAAAGGAATTAAGATTTGGTAGCAGAATTGAGACTTTAGATGTATTTTGTGAGGCCTAAATCGCTAGTTCCCATACAAGTCATACAAACACGCGGTTTATTTTGCCAACCACATTATATATGCAAATATATAAATGACGTCAGTGTTTACAAACAGTTAGTATCGCTATACTAGCTGATAGAAAAAATATCGAACATTATATTTATCCTCGATTTTACTCGTGGGTGGCGCCCTTGTAAATGATCATTTTTAGTAGTGTTATAGGGAGTTCGTATCTACTGAGCCATTAAACAGCGTTGGCTTTAAGATGCATCCATTCCTTTAACACCTCTACTGATGAAAGATTGGGTTTTACTCGAGGCTTGTCGGCTTTACTCTTCATGTTTCTTCTGACGGAGAGGACGTTTCCATTGATGCCATTGTGCTCTGAATTTGTTTTTCTCTATCGATCTTAACTAACGCTTCTTAAAATGAACAAAATATGAGAATAGAAAGTAAAACATCTTCGCTAACTTGGTTTTGTTTCTGACATCATTAGCAATTAATGCTTTTAGTCGGGTGAATATGTCATGTCACTCGCCCTGAAATCCTTGAATTGCGAAAGTCTGCTTGTTCACATCAAGAATATCATTTGGATGTGTCTGAAATCATAAGACAATTTGAACTTCTAGGAAGTATTGATTATTTTGTGACGAGTACACATAGAAACCATGAATTATTTGCCTCGTTGTTTTAATAATCAAGGAGAAAACTGAAACATACAGTACAAACAAACTGAGGCCCTACAGGAAATTAAGATAAACGTCAGCTGCGAAAAATAGATCTTAACTATAAAGAACATAAAACATAGTCGAGCCCTAACCAAATCCAGAATAAATAACTAAGAACTGGAAATTAAAAGGGATCAGCAGTCATTCATAAATGACAGTAAATATATCTTCCCTATATTAATGTTTTGTCCAGAGGACGTTGCATATGAACTGAACTGCTTTCTACCCAAATTAAAATGGACTTCATTGGCATAGGGCGCTTCTCTCTAGAGACCAGAATTGATTAAGATCTCGATAAAGGTTGAAAATGGGGAAGTTTCGAAAATACGTTTTTTCGAACATTTTAAATCTAAAAGCGCTAATCTAGCATCACAAAAAATCTCAAACTCCAAAATGTTTTTTACTGCCTTGAAAATGCGACGTTCTGAAGGTACGAAAAATTATTGACAGTTGCTGTCATTCACTGGGCATAATTGTGATTTTCTGCGCTACATTTCGTTCGTAAAGATTTATGCGTTAATGCAATGCCCAAAAGCGTAAAAGTAGATCGTTCTTGGTGCCGTATTCAAATACTCAAGTTCCAAGCAGTTAGAATAATTGAAAACCGAAAGTCCACAAAGAATCAAGCAATAAAATGTTGTTATTTTCAACCAAAAATTAAAGAAAATTCAATGCAGAAAGCTATTAAGGTTTCCCTGTTTTGTTTCAGCGCAATGAAATTAGAATGACATAAACAGTCTACATGATTTCCCTGCCTGACCTTAATTGTTTGCTTACAGTGGTGCCACCTCTGACATATAGAGAGCAGCATCGAACTGGGGCATTGACTTGCCTGTGTTTTTAGCTGCTTATAAATTTGGAAGAGCCTCTCGTATTTTAAGTCACATGTTTTATTTAATCTTAGTGAACATATAGAGAGCAGCATCGCACAGGTTGCTGTGTCTTGGTTTCGTAAAACTTTTGCACATGCGTGCACCCATCACTAATACTGAGACGCATGCACAGGGATTTGCCGCAGTATGGACTCGAGTAGTCAAGCTAGTTTGTGATCCTCATACATCGAAAGATAAAATACCCTACAGTATAACAAAAATAGATATAATTAAAAGCGCCGTTTTTCTTGTGATCCATGTATGATACGGTATTTCCTCGAATAAGCTCCCTCCCTTGATTAAGCGCCCACTCCGGCCCGTCCCCAAAAACGAATATAGATAAAGACTGGTTGGTGCATAATGTATCAGTGTCTCTTGCCGTAAAAACGTTTAAAGCCCAGACTGTGCATTGAAAACGTTATAATTGTTCCTGTTAATTACTTTTATTTTATCGGCATGGTTGCCACCAACCAGGAAAAAAAAAATCCTGACTTTTCGCTGACCAGAAAACAATTTTCACTGACGACTATAATAAGACTGTTCGACATCCTTCGTCCAAAATAAAAGTCATCAAAACCTGTAGCCTCCCCTCGCAGATACTTTGAGGCATGAGGGGCCGTCGTGTCAACCTAAAAGATAAATTCCGACTTTAACAAGAAATTTCTAATTTCCCTGACCAGATTTAAAATTCCCCGACTTTTCCCTGACTTTTAAACTATTTATTCCTCCTAACTTTTCAATCCTCATCAGTACGGTATTTCACAATTGCGTGTCCAATAAACGTGAGCGCTCTCACTCGAATAAGTGCCCATCCAAGATTAAGCGCCCTCTTCGGAAAGTAAAATTTAGATTAAGCGCCCTTCGAGGAAATATTGCATTTTTCCTTGCTATTTTTCCGTCGAATGTACACTGTCTTTTTCTTGTCAAGAAAGAGTCCTTCAAAGACGTTCTGCATATCTTGCCTCGAATAAATCGGTAATGAAAGATCGCGTTTTTCTTAGTTCGCTCAGATCGCCGCGCCATTTAATAGATAGAAAAAAAGATTTATTAGCTGGTTTTAAGGCCCTTTTACGGGCTCTAGTTTTCGTTGTCTCTGAGGATGTATTTGGGATTAAACTCCGGAATAACTCAGTCACGCTTTGGAAAACGGGCTAACTGAAACCAGGAGCTGCAATATCAGTTTTAGGGCAAAATCCGTGGCAGGAGCCAAACTGGAAATTCGTTTAGTAAGGAATTTGGTTAAATCATGTTGGATTTCAAATTACATTTACTTATAAGACTTTCTTACGTTAAGATTTTCGGACAGAAATGCGGCCTTATTGTATTGCATCTTCGTACAGTTACGTTTTAATAGCTAATAGGTTTTAACACTAGGAATATTGCGCAGCGGGGAAGGCTCAACTTATTAGCGCCACCAAGTGGTGACAGTTATGCAATTACCACAGCTCCACTAAAACCACATATGCCTGTATTCAGGTTACATTCTCCTTTGTTTTCTCTGAACTGACTCCCTGCCGATTAGGTTCACCAAATGTACCTAATCGGCAGGGAGTCCACTTTTTGAGTCGAGCTAAGCTCGTCATGATTACCCCAAATTTGCAAGCAATAGGTTGTGTTCGTCGTGTTTACCACCCAAACTAAGATTTTAACGCTGCAACGTTATTTCATCCAGTTCTGCACTCGGAAATAGCAAATGAAATTGTCCCAGCATGCTTTGCGGCCAAAACGGAAAGGGCGATGGATTTTTACGGGTAGAAAGGAACATCGTAGAGATATGCGGTTTTCACGAAAATGTTACCCATGGAAAACTGCAGGGGGTCTTCTTAATTTGGTTGACATTAAATTTCAGGGGGGGAAATGACAGGCAAAACAAAATTTGAAAACGGCTTAACCCCCCTGAACTTCATTTGCGCGAATATTACATCAAAAAATAAATCTAGTTGGATGAAATTACATATGATAGGCTTGTTTTAATTCACATTAACATAGCGCAACGTACCTAACATTAACACCTCCAAGCTATAAATTACAATTATTCCCTACCCCACTCCCCCTGGAAATGGTATACCCATTTATCTTAGCAAAATGTCTCCGGAATGTCATTCATGACAAAACTGATTGGTTTTTAAGTTTTCACGTTCAGCACCGAAACACAGAATTGACGTTAACCAGTTGCCCAGGCCCCGCTCGGCCAACGAAAAACGGAGAAAAACCTCCTTAACCCCCCTGAACTTCATTTGCGCGAGTAATAACGCAAAAAATTCATCTAGTTGGGCGGAAATACATAAGATAGGCTGTTTTTTATGCCATTAACTAGGAGCTAGATAGCGAACATTAATTAATTAATTAATTAATTATTTAATGATTGTATTATTTCTATGTTTATCGCTAGGAATTACTAGTGGATACCGCTAACGATAATTCAACATGTGTGTTGGACGCTAGCTAGGTCAAAGCGCGTTTTGGGTAGTGCCATGCAACTTGCATGGTAGTGATCCTGGGTGTATGGTGTTTTCCCACCTACTAAGGCTCAACTGGAATTTTGGAGCACTTCCCGTGGAAATAAATGGCCTAAACATCGCCGAGAAAGTTTCTCCTTGAAACGATTGTTATTTTAAATCGAAGTGCATGGAATGTCATCACCAGCTCGCGAACCAACCGCCTTCCGCAGTTCATGCCGCATGGCAGTTGTCGCGTCGAGTACAGAAACCATGGTTTTAACTCTGCCACATCACTTGATCCATTGTGATTTGAAGCTGCAACCTCATTCTAGCCACTTCTAAATGGGGGAGGGTTCCATTATTAACAGCAAAGGCATAGGATTTTCCACCCCTCCCCCCTCAGTTTTGCAGGGTTCGCATATTTTACCCCACATTTGCAACCAATATGTTGTGTTCGTCGTGTTTACTACCAACACTATGGTTTTAGCGCTGCAACATCATTCTAGCCACTTCTAATGGGGGAGGGTCCCATTATTAAGAGGAAATGCATAGGATTTTTCACCCCTCCCCCCTCAGTTTTGCAGGGTTCGCATATATTACCCCAAATTTGCAAGCAATAGGTTGTGTTCGTCGTGTTTACCACCCAAACTAAGATTTTAACGCTGCAACGTTATTTCATCCAGTTCTGCACTCGGAAATAGCAAATGAAATTGTCCCAGCATGCTTTGCGGCCAAAACGGAAAGGGCGATGGATTTTTACGGGTAGAAAGGAACATCGTAGAGATATGCGGTTTTCACGAAAATGTTACCCATGGAAAACTGCAGGGGGTCTTCTTAATTTGGTTGACATTAAATTTCAGGGGGGGAAATGACAGGCAAAACAAAATTTGAAAACGGCTTAACCCCCCTGAACTTCATTTGCGCGAATATTACATCAAAAAATAAATCTAGTTGGATGAAATTACATATGATAGGCTTGTTTTAATTCACATTAACATAGCGCAACGTACCTAACATTAACACCTCCAAGCTATAAATTACAATTATTCCCTACCCCACTCCCCCTGGAAATGGTATACCCATTTATCTTAGCAAAATGTCTCCGGAATGTCATTCATGACAAAACTGATTGGTTTTTAAGTTTTCACGTTCAGCACCGAAACACAGAATTGACGTTAACCAGTTGCCCAGGCCCCGCTCGGCCAACGAAAAACGGAGAAAAACCTCCTTAACCCCCCTGAACTTCATTTGCGCGAGTAATAACGCAAAAATTTCATCTAGTTGGGCGGAAATACATAAGATAGGCTGTTTTTTATGCCATTAACTAGGAGCTAGATACCGAACATTAATTAATTAATTAATTAATTATTTAATGATTGTATTATTTCTATGTTTATCGCTAGGAATTACTAGTGGATACCGCTAACGATAATTCAACATGTGTGTTGGACGCTAGCTAGGTCAAAGCGCGTTTTGGGTAGTGCCATGCAACTTGCATGGTAGTGATCCTGGGTGTATGGTGTTTTCCCACCTACTAAGGCTCAACTGGAATTTTGGAGCACTTCCCGTGGAAATAAATGGCCTAAACATCGCCGAGAAAGTTTCTCCTTGAAACGATTGTTATTTTAAATCGAAGTGCATGGAATGTCATCACCAGCTCGCGAACCAACCGCCTTCCGCAGTTCATGCCGCATGGCAGTTGTCGCGTCGAGTACAGAAACCATGGTTTTAACTCTGCCACATCACTTGATCCATTGTGATTTGAAGCTGCAACCTCATTCTAGCCACTTCTAAATGGGGGAGGGTTCCATTATTAACAGCAAAGGCATAGGATTTTCCACCCCTCCCCCCTCAGTTTTGCAGGGTTCGCATATTTTACCCCACATTTGCAACCAATATGTTGTGTTCGTCGTGTTTACTACCAACACTATGGTTTTAGCGCTGCAACATCATTCTAGCCACTTCTAATGGGGGAGGGTCCCATTATTAAGAGGAAATGCATAGGATTTTTCACCCCTCCCCCCTCAGTTTTGCAGGGTTCGCATATATTACCCCAAATTTGCAAGCAATAGGTTGTGTTCGTCGTGTTTACCACCCAAACTAAGATTTTAACGCTGCAACGTTATTTCATCCAGTTCTGCACTCGGAAATAGCAAATGAAATTGTCCCAGCATGCTTTGCGGCCAAAACGGAAAGGGCGATGGATTTTTACGGGTAGAAAGGAACATCGTAGAGATATGCGGTTTTCACGAAAATGTTACCCATGGAAAACTGCAGGGGGTCTTCTTAATTTGGTTGACATTAAATTTCAGGGGGGGAAATGACAGGCAAAACAAAATTTGAAAACGGCTTAACCCCCCTGAACTTCATTTGCGCGAATATTACATCAAAAAATAAATCTAGTTGGATGAAATTACATATGATAGGCTTGTTTTAATTCACATTAACATAGCGCAAAGTACCTAACATTAACACCTCCAAGCTATAAATTACAATTATTCCCTACCCCACTCCCCCTGGAAATGGTATACCCATTTATCTTAGCAAAATGTCTCCGGAATGTCATTCATGACAAAACTGATTGGTTTTTAAGTTTTCACGTTCAGCACCGAAACACAGAATTGACGTTAACCAGTTGCCCAGGCCCCGCTCGGCCAACGAAAAACGGAGAAAAACCTCCTTAACCCCCCTGAACTTCATTTGCGCGAGTAATAACGCAAAAATTTCATCTAGTTGGGCGGAAATACATAAGATAGGCTGTTTTTTATGCCATTAACTAGGAGCTAGATACCGAACATTAATTAATTAATTAATTAATTATTTAATGATTGTATTATTTCTATGTTTATCGCTAGGAATTACTAGTGGATACCGCTAACGATAATTCAACATGTGTGTTGGACGCTAGCTAGGTCAAAGCGCGTTTTGGGTAGTGCCATGCAACTTGCATGGTAGTGATCCTGGGTGTATGGTGTTTTCCCACCTACTAAGGCTCAACTGGAATTTTGGAGCACTTCCCGTGGAAATAAATGGCCTAAACATCGCCGAGAAAGTTTCTCCTTGAAACGATTGTTATTTTAAATCGAAGTGCATGGAATGTCATCACCAGCTCGCGAACCAACCGCCTTCCGCAGTTCATGCCGCATGGCAGTTGTCGCGTCGAGTACAGAAACCATGGTTTTAACTCTGCCACATCACTTGATCCATTGTGATTTGAAGCTGCAACCTCATTCTAGCCACTTCTAAATGGGGGAGGGTTCCATTATTAACAGCAAAGGCATAGGATTTTCCACCCCTCCCCCCTCAGTTTTGCAGGGTTCGCATATTTTACCCCACATTTGCAACCAATATGTTGTGTTCGTCGTGTTTACTACCAACACTATGGTTTTAGCGCTGCAACATCATTCTAGCCACTTCTAATGGGGGAGGGTCCCATTATTAAGAGGAAATGCATAGGATTTTTCACCCCTCCCCCCTCAGTTTTGCAGGGTTCGCATATATTACCCCAAATTTGCAAGCAATAGGTTGTGTTCGTCGTGTTTACCACCCAAACTAAGATTTTAACGCTGCAACGTTATTTCATCCAGTTCTGCACTCGGAAATAGCAAATGAAATTGTCCCAGCATGCTTTGCGGCCAAAACGGAAAGGGCGATGGATTTTTACGGGTAGAAAGGAACATCGTAGAGACATGGGGTTTTCACGAAAATGTTACCCATGGAAAACTGCAGGGGGTCTTCTTAATTTGGTTGACATTAAATTTTAGGGGGGGAAATGACAGGCAAAACAAAATTTGAAAACGGCTTAACCCCCCTGAACTTCATTTGCGCGAATATTACATCAAAAAATAAATCTAGTTGGATGAAATTACATATGATAGGCTTGTTTTAATTAACATTAACATAGCGCAACGTACCTAACATTAACACCTCCAAGCTATAAATTACAATTATTCCCTACCCCACTCCCCCTGGAAATGGTATACCCATTTATCTTAGCAAAATGTCTCCGGAATGTCATTCATGACAAAACTGATTGGTTTTTAAGTTTTCACGTTCAGCACCGAAACACAGAATTGACGTTAACCAGTTGCCCTGGCCCCGCTCGGCCAACGAAAAGCGGAGAAAAACCTCCTTAACCCCCCTGAACTTCATTTGCGCGAGTAATAACGCAAAAATTTCATCTAGTTGGGCGAAAATACATAAGATAGGCTGGTTTTTATGCCATTAACTAGGAGCTAGATACCGAACATTAATTAATTAATTAATTAATTATTTAATGATTGTATTATTTCTATGTTTATCGCTAGGAATTACTAGTGGATACCGCTAACGATAATCCAACATGTGTGTTGGACGCTAGCTAGGTCAAAGCGCGTTTTGGGTAGTGCCATGCAACTTGCATGGTAGTGATCCTGGGTGTATGGTGTTTTCCCACCTACTAAGGCTCAACTGGAATTTTGGAGCACTTCCCGTGGAAATAAATGGCCTAAACATCGCCGAGAAAGTTTCTCCTTGAAACGATTGTTATTTTAAATCGAAGTGCATGGAATGTCATCACCAGCTCGCGAACCAACCGCCTTCCGCAGTTCATGCCGCATGGCAGTTGTCGCGTCGAGTACAGAAACCATGGTTTTAACTCTGCCACATCACTTGATCCATTGTGATTTGAAGCTGCAATCTCATTCTAGCCACTTCTAAATGGGGGAGGGTTCCATTATTAACAGCAAAGGCATAGGATTTTCCACCCCTCCCCCCTCAGTTTTGCAGGGTTCGCATATTTTACCCCACATTTGCAACCAATATGTTGTGTTCGTCGTGTTTACTACCAACACTATGGTTTTAGCGCTGCAACATCATTCTAGCCACTTCTAATGGGGGAGGGTCCCATTATTAAGAGGAAATGCATAGGATTTTTCACCCCTCCCCCCTCAGTTTTGCAGGGTTCGCATATATTACCCCAAATTTGCAAGCAATAGGTTGTGTTCGTCGTGTTTACCACCCAAACTAAGATTTTAACGCTGCAACGTTATTTCATCCAGTTCTGCACTCGGAAATAGCAAATGAAATTGTCCCAGCATGCTTTGCGGCCAAAACGGAAAGGGCGATGGATTTTTACGGGTAGAAAGGAACATCGTAGAGACATGGGGTTTTCACGAAAATGTTACCCATGGAAAATTGCAGGGGGTCTTCTTAATTTGGTTGACATTAAATTTTAGGGGGGGGAAATGACAGGCAAAACAAAATTTGAAAACGGCTTAACCCCCCTGAACTTCATTTGCGCGAATATTACATCAAAAAATAAATCTAGTTGGATGAAATTACATATGATAGGCTTGTTTTAATTAACATTAACATAGCGCAACGTACCTAACATTAACACCTCCAAGCTATAAATTACAATTATTCCCTACCCCACTCCCCCTGGAAATGGTATACCCATTTATCTTAGCAAAATGTCTCCGGAATGTCATTCATGACAAAACTGATTGGTTTTTAAGTTTTCACGTTCAGCACCGAAACACAGAATTGACGTTAACCAGTTGCCCTGGCCCCGCTCGGCCAACGAAAAGCGGAGAAAAACCTCCTTAACCCCCCTGAACTTCATTTGCGCGAGTAATAACGCAAAAATGTCATCTAGTTGGGCGAAAATACATAAGATAGGCTGGTTTTTATGCCATTAACTAGGAGCTAGATACCGAACATTAATTAATTAATTAATTAATTATTTAATGATTGTATTATTTCTATGTTTATCGCTAGGAATTACTAGTGGATACCGCTAACGATAATCCAACATGTGTGTTGGACGCTAGCTAGGTCAAAGCGCGTTTTGGGTAGTGCCATGCAACTTGCATGGTAGTGATCCTGGGTGTATGGTGTTTTCCCACCTACTAAGGCTCAACTGGAATTTTGGAGCACTTCCCGTGGAAATAAATGGCCTAAACATCGCCGAGAAAGTTTCTCCTTGAAACGATTGTTATTTTAAATCGAAGTGCATGGAATGTCATCACCAGCTCGCGAACCAACCGCCTTCCGCAGTTCATGCCGCATGGCAGTTGTCGCGTCGAGTACAGAAACCATGGTTTTAACTCTGCCACATCACTTGATCCATTGTGATTTGAAGCTGCAATCTCATTCTAGCCACTTCTAAATGGGGGAGGGTGCCATTATTAAAGTGCAACTAACCCCTTTTGCAATTTTTATACATATGAATCTTTGAAAGGTTTTGAGTACTTATACGAAGAAATTTTTGGCTTACAGAGAATACTCTATGTTTTAGGCTTGTTTGAAATGGTGAAAATTTGACCTTTCCTGACCCATGACCGCGCAAGAAAAAGCCTGGGTCGATTCTTGATCTTACGTCACCTAATTAATGCATTATTCTCCATGGCGCCTTTCCATCACAACAACATCGATATATAGAAAATATACACAATCTGTGAGTTGTTAGTAAAGAAAACAGTTATTTTAGAGTAAATGCTAAATATTTATTCAAATTATTGTAAAGTCGAATGAGTTGGATGACGTAAGATCAAGAATCGACCCAGGCTTTTTCTTACGCGGTAATGGGTCAGGAAAGGTCAAAATTCCACCATTTTAAACAAGCATAGAACATAGAGTATTCTCTGTAAGCCAACAATTTCTTCGCAGAAGTACTCAAAACCTTTCAAAGATTCATATATATAAAAAATTCAAAAGGGGTTAGTTGCACTTTAACAGCAAAGGCATAGGATTTTCCACCCCTCCCCCCTCAGTTTTGCAGGGTTCGCATATTTTACCCCACATTTGCAACCAATATGTTGTGTTCGTCGTGTTTACTACCAACACTATGGTTTTAGCGCTGCAACTTCATTCTAGCCACTTCTAATGGGGGAGGGTTCCATTATTAAGAGGAAATGCATAGGATTTTTCACCCCTCCCCCCTCAGTTTTGCAGTGTTCGCATATATTACCCCAAATTTGCAAGCAATAGGTTGTGTTCGTCGTGTTTACCTCCCAAGCTAAGATTTTAACGCTGCAACGTTATTTCATCCAGTTCTGCACTCGGAAATAGCAAATGAAATTGTCCCAGCATGCTTTGCGGCCAAAACGGAAAGGGCGATGGATTTTTACGGGTAGAAAGGAACATCGTAGAGACATGGGGTTTTCACGAAAATGTTACCCATGGAAAACTGCAGGGGGTCTTCTTAATTTGGTTGACATTAAATTTCAGGGGGGGAAATGACAGGCAAAACAAAATTTGAAAACGGCTTAACCCCCCCTAAACTTCATTTGCGCGAATATTACATCAAAAAAAAATCTAGTTGGATGAAATTACATATGATAGGCTTGTTTTAATTAACATTAACATAGCGCAACGTACCTAACATTAACACCTCCAAGCTATAAATTACAATTATTCCCTACCCCACTCCCCCTGGAAATGGTATACCCATTTATCTTAGCAAAATGTCTCCGGAATGTCATTCATGACGAAACTGATTGGTTTTTAAGTTTTCACGTTCAGCACCGAAACACAGAATTGACGTTAACCGGTTGCCCAGGCCCCGCTCGGCCAACGAAAAACGGAGAAAAACCTCCTTAACCCCCCCTGAACTTCATTTGCGCGAGTAATAACGCAAAAATTTCATCTAGTTGGGCGAAAATACATAAGATAGGCTGGTTTTTATGCCATTAACTAGGCGCTAGATACCGAACATTAATTAATTAATTAATTAATTATTTAATGATTGTATTATTTCTATGTTTATCGTTAGGAATTACTAGTGGATACCGCTAACGATAATCCAACATGTGTGTTGGACGCTAGCTACAACCCTTGCCATTTAAGTCGGACCTCTTCAGCAATTTCCGGCTATTTTTAACAAAAAAACCCTCCCCCATTTCAATGTTGGTTTTCGAGAAGACCGAAATGTTGCCTTTCTATCCCAACATTGTGAAGGGGGAGGGGGACAAGTGAAGTCATAAAAAATGCCCGCTATGTGTCAAAGGAGTTTGTTCAGTATTCTGAATAGCCTTATTATGTTGGGCGGTCCGTACTTAAATGGCGAAGGTCGTATGAGGCGAGATTCTAGGTAGCTCACATGGTATAACTGTTTATAGCGTCCAGGGAATGTAACGAAAACAGCTCAAAATGGGAGGTGGCCGGTAGTAAGCACATGTTGGAAATATGGGTGGGCTTGTCAATGCAAATTTTATGAAAATGCCCGATACCCCGGGTGAAAAAAATATCCGAGGGCGTGTCCAAATCCGTTACCTTTTTTTCCCTCACAATTAGGTTCACTGATCATACTCAATGCTCAAAAAAGTGTATAAAGGGGCTTCGTTAATGCTGTAGATGTACCATTTCCAATGTTTTCAGTATTAATACTGGTGCATTTCCACTGTTTCCAGTTTCCAGCATTTCCATTTTTTTTAGTATATTAATTCTGGTGCATTAGAGTTTTATATCATTGCGCTGATCGACTCTTCTAGAAGCATGCGTGATTAACTTTATCACGTACGTGTTTCACAAACCAGTTCGTGCTAACCTCGACAAGTAATGCTGAATATCATGTTCTTGTGCGTGCATGCATGTGTATATGTTTACCTGCGATAAGATCAAAATACACCATGATCGACCTTGCGTGTTTCTGTGAATCGACTGCTGGTATCATATAAACAAGGGTATAAAGTCAGGGACGTCTAGTTTCTTCAGTATTTTAATCGATTACAATGAAGAGCTATATACCACTCGAGAAAAAAGCATTGGCTTTGTGTTTAAGGGAGACAACTTCGCAGTCTTTTAGCCGAATTGCCAAAACATGCGGGATCTCTAAGACCACAGTTATAAGAATCTGCACTGAGCAATCGAATGAGTCAAAGCGACACGGAGGGCACAAACCAAGGAAAGTTTCAGATCGAAATGTGCGTGCACTGCTTCACACGTTGTCGAAAATTAGGAGAACTAACCCGAACTTTACAGTCAAACAACTAGTACAGGAAAGTGGTTTGTCTGGCATTGCAAGGCAACGGACATTTTCAAGGATTTTGAATGAGCATGGGTTTAGGTTTCTCCAAGCCAGGAAAAAAGGGTTGCTAAGTGAAACGGACAGACAAAAACGGGTAAGGTATGCGAAAACCATGTTGCGAACTGTTGATAACGATTTTTGGACAAAGGAAATGGCCTTTTATTTGGATGCTGTCTCCTTCGTTCATAAATACAACCCGCTAAGCAATGCATTGCGTCCAAAGTCAAGGGTTTGGCGTAAGCCTGCAGAGGGGCTACAAGTTACAGCAGCGGGCTCCAAAGACCTGCCAGCTGGTAGGAGATTACATGTTATTGTTGCAGTTTCACATGGCAAAGGAATCATACTTCAAGTTCCATATGAAAATATGAATGTAGAGTACTTTTCACGCTTTATACGAGCGTGCTTTAACGCGTGCTTTGACCGTGCTGGCCCAAAGAGGAATGAGAGGAGAATATTTTTAATGGATAACGATCCTTCACAAACAAGCAGAATTGCTCTGGACGCCCTTCAATCTATAGGAGCAGAATTCCACCGGATTCCGCCTCGCAGTGCTGATCTCAATCCGATAGAGAACTGTTTCAACATAATTAAGTCATCTTTAGAGAAAGATGCTATCGAACAGAAAATTACGCGCGAGTCGTTCGAGCAATTCAAAGCTCGTGTATCCAGGCATCTGAATAATATCCCACTACAGTTCGTTGACAAAGCTATTGAAAGCATGCCACAAAGATTGCAAGCCGTTGTAGATCAGAACGGACATAGGACCAGGTACTAGAGATGGAAAAGGACAACAACGATTGCATATCGTGAGAACTGTCACTGCTGATTTATTAGTGGTAATATTTAACCGTTACCCACTGAGCGTAATATGAGACGACTTGTGTAAAACTTTTCTCGGACTCGGCCGATCAAGCCTGCCCTTACCCATATATTCATAACCCACTCTAAACTGTCTAGTATATAACAAATAAAACGGTATATAAATGTTTATCAGTTCCTGAACTACTGCTATACTTTTTCGGCTTTTTTCTTTTACCTTACGGCTGTCACGGCAGCAGTCACACAACAGCATAAAAGCTGTTGTTTTCCAACGGCATTTCTCCTCTCCATTTCTCCATGCAAAGTCAATTATTTAGACGTATTTGCATGCACTAATAGCGTTAAAAAGTTTTCATAACATACATACTGTTTAAGTTTTGTCATACAAAACGTTCTAGTAGTACATACGATGCGCCGAATTGCTGGTTCAACATTTCTCCGTCATAAAGTTTAATTAATTCAAATTTTGGATGGAGTTTTATTTTCAATGAGGGGAGAAATGAGCAAACTCTATGGCGAAGGCCTGTATCACACAAAGTAATTAGTTAATCGTATTCAGCGTCCAAAACTCATTACGTAGAGCAAGTTTTCTTGGCTGAGGCTTGCAATTACAGTCAGAAATAATCGTTTTGTGTTGGAGAAATGAGTGGAGAATTGTAGACTGATCACTTCCGGTCACTACCACGTGCGCTAAAAATACAGTGGTCCCGTTACAACTGTTGCTTTTGCATTTCACTATTTGTTTTCGACTATGAATTTCGCAAAGCAGTGTCCGCATGCTACTAAACTCTGCTGTTCACCCTCTGGAATCTGGTTCCAGAAATGAAATAAGCGCCAGCGACAATACATCATGTTCGTATTTGTTTGGTCGACAGATCCGGCCTTCACCAAAACAATGGGCACATCAGAGGTGGCGAAAAATGGCGTATCATTGGTGAACTCGATATCACGCTTGCAGAAATTCTTCGGTGCTGGGAGATGGACAATATCTCCCTCTAGTGCTTGAAGAAAGTCTGCCCAGGCAATAATGGTTGGACTCCATCTAAAGTCATTCAGTAGTATGACCTCAGCCTCTTCCACGCCCAGCCATGCAAATGAGCCAGTGGCCGGATTGCAAAAGCAATTATATATGTCCTTCAGAGGAGACACTATCATGGTTTTCCCAGTGTTAGCCAAGCCGTGAATATAAATGTTTTGATACTTTCCTCTTCCCTTTACTAGGGCTATATGAATAGCCGAGCAAAATGCTTTGACAGAGATGCCATTACGCTCAAGGAGATTGATAGCCGCCAGGCCTACATTCCCCATTCCGCTTTTCTTCTAATAGTTCAATCCGACTCTTTTTGGAACGGGCCAGATTTTCCTCTGCATTGGAGAACTCATTGGCAAGGGCTAATGCTTCGTCTACTGCTCTCCCACCCTTGTTGCTCACAAACTCGGCTAGATTAGTCTTTCCCTCGCGATTTTGTTGTACTGCTAAGCACACAAGCTCTAAGCGGCTTTTAATGTGCTTTTCCTGGATTATCTGCATGACATCATAGACTGACAGACCGCGTTTTCTCTTGCTCCCTGGAGCCTTTGCACCCCCTTTTCCTTGTGCTCTTCTTTTCCTTGAGTCGATTGCTGCTCCAGTACCGGGAGCTTCATGAAGATCTGGGTGTCTGGCTGAGTGAAGAGCATCGCGGTCTTCCTTCGTTACATATCTATACGCACTGTAATACGTGTTGTGGAAGCCACTAAAGTGCACCTGGATTCCATATTTCTCGTTTAGATATCTTTTTACACTCAATCACCTTGATTTACTCTTTAAAGTGCCTATGAAGCCTATTTATTTATTTTAGATATCAATTCTACATCAAGTGAATAGTAGAATGGTACAATATATCTTGCTTTGAATGCTGTGCCGCTGAGTTAAGGAGGTTTTAATATCCAAAATGCTAATTACATGACGTCAGGGGAGGCATCTGCAATCACTTCTTAGTGGTTGTGAATGGGCGTTTCTACTGATATAAGAAAACAATTTTCTAATATCATTTTATTTCAACCATGGGTATAACACTGATAATTTTAAAAATTTGTTTAATTGTAACAAAACATTTTGTATAATAATTGATGCCTCCCCTGACGTCATGTAATTAGCATTTTGGATATTAAAACCTCCTTAACTCAGCGGCACAGCATTCAAAGCAAGATATATTGTACCATTCTACTACTCACTTGATGTAGAATTGATATCTAAAATAAAAAAATAAGCTTCATAGGCACTTTAACTTCAGAGCCATGTGATAGTGGTAGCGATTCGGTTCCAGAGTTGGCACTTCAAGCTCTGTGTGGCCCTCTAAAGAAACTACCCATTGAATAACCTTGTTATTGTTATTTTGCTCCCATCCTTCGATAACTGCTTGGGCAAAACTTTCCCTGTTGGGAAATTTTTCAGTGTCGGCCCTACTATAGGTCAGTAGATATATTGTTCGCTGAATTCGGCCCTCAAGCTCCGCCATTATTAACACAGCTGATACAAGTCGTGATCGAAGTTCGTTAGCCGTTTCAAATTTTGGCGCATGCGCGGCTTAAAAAAAGGAATATTCACAAGCTATTGTGACTTTGAGATTGTAAATATGTATCAGTATTAATAAATTTAGCAAAAATATATTTTATTTTAGAATTTTATTTTTTAAAGCTGTAATTCTCATTTTTTTTCATATGTACACCACCCCTCCCCCCTACTTTTATGACGTCATATAGGTATGACGTCACTTTATGTATGGTCATATTAAAAAATTCATTTGGTGTCCATTTAGAGACAAAGACGGCAAAAAAAGCTGGCACAATCTATTGAAGCTAATTAAATGCCCTGGACGTGGGTGCCGTTCGCTCAGACAACCCTTGCCATTTAAGTCGGACCTCTTCAGCAATTTCCGGCTATTTTTCACAAAAAAAAAGCTCCCCCATTTCAATGTTGGTTTTCGAGAAGACCGAAATGTTGCCTTTCTATCCCAACATTGTGAAGGGGGAGGGTGACAAGTGAAGTCATAAAAAATGTCAAAGGAGTTTGTTCAGTATTCTGAATAGCCTTATTATGTTGGGCGGTCCGTACTTAAATGGCAAAGGTTGTAGGTCAAAGCGCGTTTTGGGTAGTGCCATGCAACTTGCATGGTAATGATCCTGGGTGTATGGTGTTTTCCCACCTACTAAGGCTCAATTGGAATTTTGGAGCACTTCCCGTGGAAATAAGTGGCCTAAACATCGCCGAGAAAGTTTCTCCTTGAAACGATTGTTATTTTAAATGGAAGTGCATGGAATGTCATCACCAGCTCGCGAACCAACCGCCTTCCGCAGTTCATGCCGCATGGCAGTTGTCGCGTCGAGTACAGAAACCATGGTTTTAACTCTGCCACATCACTTGATCCATTGTGATTTGAAGCTGCAACCTCATTCTAGCCACTTCTAAATGGGGGAGGGTTCCATTATTGACAGCAAAGGCATAGGATTTTCCACCCCTCCCCCCTCAGTTTTGCAGGGTTCGCATATTTTACCCCACATTTGCAACCAATATGTTGTGTTCGTCGTGTTTACTACCAACACTATGGTTTTAGCGCTGCAACTTCATTCTAGCCACTTCTAATGGGGGAGGGTTCCATTATTAAGAGGAAATGCATAGGATTTTTCACCCCTCCCCCCTCAGTTTTGCAGGGTTCGCATATATTACCCCAAATTTGCAAGCAATAGGTTGTGTTCGTCGTGTTTACCACCCAAACTAAGATTTTAACGCTGCAACGTTATTTCATCCAGTTCTGCACTCGGAAATAGCAAATGAAGTTGTCCCAGCATGCTTTGCGGCCAAAACGGAAAGGGCGATGGATTTTTACGGGTAGAAAGGAACATCGTAGAGACATGGGGTTTTCACGAAAATGTTACCCATTGAAAACTGCAGGGGGCCTTCTTAATTTGGTTGACATTAAATTTCAGGGGGGAAATGACAGGCAAAACAAAATTTGAAAACGGCTTAACCCCCCCTGAACTTCATTTGCGCGAATATTACATCAAAAAATAAATCTAGTTGGATGAAATTACATATGATAGGCTTGTTTTAATTCACATTAACATAGCGCAACGTACCTAACATTAACACCTCCAAGCTATAAATTACAATTATTCCCTACCCCACTCCCCCTGGAAATGGTATACCCATTTATCTTAGCAAAATGTCTCCGGAATGTCATTCATGACAAAACTGATTGGTTTTTAAGTTTTCACGTTCAGAACTGAAACACAGAATTGACGTTAACCAGTTGCCCAGGCCCTGCTCGGCCAACGAAAA
Source organism: Actinernus sp. WN-2022 (assembly GCA_030867875.1). NCBI lineage: Eukaryota > Metazoa > Cnidaria > Anthozoa > Actiniaria > Actinernidae > Actinernus > Actinernus sp. WN-2022. Next base: position 33,423,047 of record JAOWCC010001368.1, read on the forward strand.
ACGGAGAAAAACCTCCTTAACCCCCCCTGAACTTCATTGGCGCGAGTAATAACGCAAAAATTTCATCTAGTTGGGCGAAAATACATAAGATAGGCTGGTTTTTATGCCATTAACTAGGCGCTAGATACCGAACATTAATTAATTAATTAATTAATTAAATATTTAATGATTAGTAAACAAGTCCAAGGACTACAGAAAAGCTGATCGAACAACGTATATATTGATAATTCTACGATATTTCGGCTGGCCAAACCAGCCTTCTTCAGGTAGATCTTACAAATGAATATTTCACAATGGCAAGTATAAATATAAAGGTGATTACACAATCTAAGAGGAAAAAGGAAATGACGTAAGTAACTGATACGGGTCTACAAGATAACATATTAAGTTTCATCACGTTTGTTCATGCCGAGAGGTTCGAGAGTTTTAGCTATGTCGATAAGATATGACTCTCTGGCTTCACGAATAGAGTCTCGCGAAGAATAAATTATTTCTAAGGGGATAAGTTGCATGTCAGTATTAGAATGGTTAGGGCAAGAAAGGAAATGTTCAGAAACTGTGGTAGGTTTAGATTTAATATTAAATTTGTCAACTGCTCGTCTGTGTTCATTAAATCGGTCTTTGAGCCGCCGTTTAGTTTCACCGATGTATTGTAAGCGGCAGCGATTGCACTGTACCATGTATATAACGTTACTGGTGTTACAAGTGATGTGTGACTTAATGAAACGGGTTTCCCCGGTGGAAGAAAAAGTGTAGCTAACGAGGCCATGATTAATGTAAGGACAAGTGGCACAGTTTTTTCCGCAGCGGAAAGAGCCAGATGGAAGAGCAGGTTTGTTAATCACATTACGTAGTTGTGATTTGACAAGTAGGTCACGAAGGTTAGGGCAACGGCGGTGAGCGACGAGAGGCAGGTTAACAAAAACGTCTTTACAACGATTAGAAGAAAACAGTATGTGAGAATGTTTACGAATCAGTGATGAAATGTTAGGTAGTGCTGGATTATATGTGATGACGAAAGGAATTCGGTTAGAATCTTGTGCATGTTTAGCCTGTAAAGCATCGTTACGAGAAATATTAGCAGCACGTTGTATTTGTAGATCGAGGAAAGAACGCTTATAACCTCGCTTTAAGAGGTGAGACTTTAATTCATTAGTGCGAAGTTTGAAGGTTTCGTCAGTGGAACAAATGCGACGAATGCGGAGTGCTAAACTAAAAGGGATAGCTTTTTTAGTATGTAAAGGATGACAAGAAGTGTAGAGAAGGTGTTGGTGTTTATCAGTCGGTTTGGTGTAGAGATCAGTCTCGATGTTACCGTCTTTAAAGATGACTGTGACATCGAGAAAAGAGATGTCGGTGAAACTGTAAGACGAAGTGAATTTAATGGTAGGGTGAAGAGCGTTGAGATAATCGATGAATACTTTTAGACGATCTTGGCCCTCCGTCCAAATCATAAAAATATCATCGATATATCTCAACCAAGTGTGTGGTTTGTAAGGGGCTTTGGAAAGAGCGTTAGTTTCGAAATTACCAAGGAATAAATTAGCAAAAGAGGGGGCCATACGGGTCCCCATAGCTGTACCGTGGATCTGGAGATAGTGATTATTATTAAATGAGAAGTTGTTCATAGTAAGGATCATGCGTATTAAATCACAGAGCGTTTCAGTAGGAATGTGTTTGTTGTTACGAGTTTGAAGGAAGTGACGGCATGCATCAATACCTTCGTTGTGAGGTATGTTAGTATACAACGAGGAAACGTCAAGAGTGACTAGCATATCGTTAGCTGGAGGTTTAGCAAGTATGCGAAGTTTGTTAAGGAAATCGTTAGTGTCTTTAACGTAAGAAGAAAGAGAAGACACTAAAGGCTTAAGTTGATGATCAACAAATTCAGAGATGCGTTCTGTGGGATGGCTATTAGATGAAACTATGGGACGGCCAGGGTTACCAGGTTTGTGTATTTTGGGCAGTATGTAAAATCGTCCAGGTTTAACGTTGGTGTGTATGAGGTACTGTTTGGTTTTGACGTTGATAGTCCCGTTCTTAAGCATGCGTTGAACATAAAATATGATGCGTGTTTGTATGTCGTTAGTGATGTCTGCGTCGAGTTGTTTATAAAATTTATGGTTATTGAGTTGTCGATTACATTCGTCTATGTACCATGTCCTGTCCATTACCACCGTACCAGACCCCTTGTCTGCGGGTTTGATGACGATGTCTTGTCGTTGGTTAAGTCGGTGAATGCTTTTACGTTCACTATTAGATAAATTATCAGAGATGCGATTAGGTTTATTAGTGGTAATTTCAGTTTTAATAGCATCTAAAAAAGCATTTAAAGCAGTGTCTCTATCAGCGGGAGGCGTCCAAGTGCTCTTAAGGTGAAAGGGATTAACAGGTTGGTTTGAATTAGAAGTGTTATAATCGTGAAAATATTCTGTTAAACGCATACGTCGAGAAAAGTCATGTATGTCAACTGTAACTTCCGGCCAATTAATGTGTCGCGGTGTGGGGCAGAAGGTTAAACCACGAGCAAGTATTAGGGTTTCGTCCTGAGAAAGTGGTGTCTGAGTTAAATTAATAACTACGGTAGTGTCGAGTTTATTATAAATGTTCTTTATAGCAGAAAGGTTGGGTGGTTTATTTTTACGTCAATTGCGTTTCTTATTAGGGTTAGTCGTAGGAGGTGGAGCATTATCGTTAGCGTGACTATGATTATTAGTGGTATTGGATGCGGTATTGTGCCGATTAGTTCTGTATTTTAAAAGGATTTCTCCTTTTTTGCGTCTTCTATTAGAAAGTACGGACTCAAGAGATAAAGCCATAGAGTCAATCTTACCTATAAAATAAGTGTAATGTTCACGAGTACAAGTTCTGAGTAATTGTTCCTTATGGTCAGAGAGTTCCTGTTTAAGTGATTTAATGTTTTTACAGCATTCTGAGGATAGCAGTTTCAGGTGTCGTCGGGCAGCATAACACAAAATGTTTTTCCATTGTTTATAAAACCAGAAGTTGTTAGGTGTAAAGGCTGGTGTGCATCTAGGCATAAGTCCATTTGGTATGAGGTTATTGTCGGAGTAGAATTTATAGTTGACAAGATGGTGTTGGTAACGGACGAGTTTTAACTGGATGCGTTTAGTGGCGTTGAAAAGCACAGTAAATTTAGGTATCAGCAGGTTATAATCAGTTGCAGTGTCCATTAGAGTGACAGGAGACGAACTAGGGCCAGGATTCGGTTCAACGTCCATACAAATTACGAGAGAGGATCCAAGCGTGATTGCGGCGAGGGAAAAGAGTAGGGTGAAAAGTCCTCTTGGTAGGGTAACGTTCCAAGATTTGTTGTTACCAGGTGAGCCATGATGATTACATTTAGAGATCGAGGAGTTTGCATGAAAGGAGCCAATGTGTATTCTCCACGAGCTGATGTCGATGCCCATAGTGTGAAGTGGAATAACAAGAAAAGTCGGATCTATAGAATAGACCTACGGTTCAAAAAGTAACGTAACGAATAATAAAATATAGCAAAAACCGTATACGACAATTCTGTCGGTGGTACGTTGGATCTTGCGGAGAGATCTGATCAGCCAAAAATACTAATAAGTAAACAAGTCCAAGGACTACAGAAAAGCTGATCGAACAACGTATATATTGATAATTCTACGATATTTCGGCTGGCCAAACCAGCCTTCTTCAGGTAGATCTTACAAATGAATATTTCACAATGGCAAGTATAAATATAAAGGTGATTACACAATCTAAGAGGAAAAAGGAAATGACGTAAGTAACTGATACGGGTCTACAAGATAACATATTAAGTTTCATCACGTTTGTTCATGCCGAGAGGTTCGAGAGTTTTAGCTATGTCGATAAGATATGACTCTCTGGCTTTACGAATAGAGTCTCGCGAAGAATAAATTATTTCTAAGGGGATAAGTTGCATGTCAGTATTAGAATGGTTAGGGCAAGAAAGGAAATGTTCAGAAACTGTGGTAGGTTTAGATTTAATATTAAATTTGTCAACTGCTCGTCTGTGTTCATTAAATCGGTCTTTGAGCCGCCGTTTAGTTTCACCGATGTATTGTAAGCGGCAGCGATTGCACTGTACCATGTATATAACGTTACTGGTGTTACAAGTGATGTGTGACTTAATGAAACGGGTTTCCCCGGTGGAAGAAAAAGTGTAGCTAACGAGGCCATGATTAATGTAAGGACAAGTGGCACAGTTTTTTCCGCAGCGGAAAGAGCCAGATGGAAGAGCAGGTTTGTTAATCACATTACGTAGTTGTGATTTGACAAGTAGGTCACGAAGGTTAGGGCAACGGCGGTGAGCGACGAGAGGCAGGTTAACAAAAACGTCTTTACAACGCAGTTCATGCCGCATGGCAGTTGTCGCGTCGAGTACAGAAACCATGGTTTTAACTCTGCCACATCACTTGATCCATTGTGATTTGAAGCTGCAACCTCATTCTAGCCACTTCTAAATGGGGGAGGGTTCCATTATTGACAGCAAAGGCATAGGATTTTCCACCCCTCCCCCCTCAGTTTTGCAGGGTTCGCATATTTTACCCCACATTTGCAACCAATATGTTGTGTTCGTCGTGTTTACTACCAACACTATGGTTTTAGCGCTGCAACTTCATTCTAGCCACTTCTAATGGGGGAGGGTTCCATTATTAAGAGGAAATGCATAGGATTTTTCACCCCTCCCCCCTCAGTTTTGCAGGGTTCGCATATATTACCCCAAATTTGCAAGCAATAGGTTGTGTTCGTCGTGTTTACCACCCAAACTAAGATTTTAACGCTGCAACGTTATTTCATCCAGTTCTGCACTCGGAAATAGCAAATGAAATTGTCCCAGCATGCTTTGCGGCCAAAACGGAAAGGGCGATGGATTTTTACGGGTAGAAAGGAACATCGTAGAGACATGGGGTTTTCACGAAAATGTTACCCATGGAAATCTGCAGGGGGTCTTCTTAATTTGGTTGACATTAAATTTCAGGGGGGGAAATGACAGGCAAAACAAACTTTGAAAACGGCTTAACCCCCCCTGAACTTCATTTGCGCGAATATTACATCAAAAAATAAATCTAGTTGGATGAAATTACATATGATAGGCTTGTTTTAATTCACATTAACATAGCGCAACGTACCTAACATTAACACCTCCAACCTATAAATTACAATTATTCCCTACCCCACTCTCCCTGGAAATGGTATACCCATTTATCTTAGCAAAATGTCTCCGGAATGTCTTTCATGACAAAACTGATTGGTTTTTAAGTTTTCACGTTCAGAACCGAAACACAGAATTGACGTTAACCAGTTGCCCAGGCCCCGCTCGGCCAACGAAAAACGGAGAAAAACCTCCTTAACCCCCACTGAACTTCATTTGCGCGAGTAATAACGCAAAAATTTCATCTAGTTGGGCGAAAATACATAAGATAGGCTGGTTTTTATGCCATTAACTAGGCGCTAGATACCGAACATTAATTAATTAATTAATTAATTAATTATTTAATGATTGTATTATTTCTATGTTTATCGTTAGGAATTACTAGTGGATACCGCTAACGATAATCCAACATGTGTGTTGGACGCTAGCTAGGTCAAAGCGCGTTTTGGGTAGTACCATGCAACTTGCATGGTAGTGATCCTGGGTGTATGGTGTTTTCCCACCTACTAAGGCTCAGCTGGAATTTTGGAGCACTTCCCGTGGAAATAAGTGGCCTAAACATCGCCGAGAAAGTTTCTCCTTGAAACGATTGTTATTTTAAATCGAAGTGCATGGAATGTCATCACCAGCTCGCGAACCAACCGCCTTCCGCAGTTCATGCCGCATGGCAGTTGTCGCGTCGAGTACAGAAACCATGGTTTTAACTCTGCCACATCACTTGATCCATTGTGATTTGAAGCTGCAACCTAATTCTAGCCACTTCTAAATGGGAGAGGGTTCCATTATTGACAGCAAAGGCATAGGATTTTCCACCCCTCCCCATCAGTTTTGCAGGGTTCGCATATTTTACCCCACATTTGCAACCAATATGTTGTGTTCGTCGTGTTTACTACCAACACTATGGTTTTAGCGCTGCAACTTCATTCTAGCCACTTCTAATGGGGGAGGGTTCCATTATTAAGAGGAAATGCATAGGATTTTTCACCCCTCCCCTCTCAGTTTTGCAGGGTTCGCATATATTACCCCAAATTTGCAAGCAATAGGTTGTGTTCGTCGTGTTTACCACCGAAACTAAGATTTTAACGGTGCAACGTTATTTCATCCAGTTCTGCACTCGGAAATAGCAAATGAAATTGTCCCAGCATGCTTTGCGGCCAAAACGGAAAGGGCGATGGATTTTTACGGGTAGAAAGGAACATCGTAGAGACATGGGGTTTTCACGAAAATGTTACCCATGGAAAACTGCAGGGGGTCTTCATAATTTGGTTGACATTAAATCTCAGGGGGGGAAATGACAGGCAAAACAATATTTGAAAACGGCTTAACCCCCCCTGAACTTCATTTGCGCGAATATTTCATCAAAAAATAAATCTAGTTGGATGAAATTACATATGATAGGCTTGTTTTAATTCACATTAACATAGCGCAACGTACCTAACATTAACACCTCCAAGCTATAAATTACAATTATTCCCTACCCCACTTCCCCTGGAAATGGTATACCCATTTATCTTAGCAAAATGTCTCCGGAATGTCATTCATGACAAAACTGATTGGTTTTTAAGTTTTAACGTTCAGCACCGAAACACAGAATTGACGTTAACCAGTTGCCCAGGCCCCGCTCGGCCAACGAAAAACGGAGAAAAACCTCCTTAACCCCCACTGAACTTCATTTGCGCGAGTAATAACGCAAAAATTTCATCTAGTTGGGCGAAAATACATAAGATAGGCTGGTTTTTATGCCATTAACTAGGCGCTAGATACCGAACATTAATTAATTAATTAATTAATTAATTATTTAATGATTGTATTATTTCTATGTTTATCGTTAGGAATTACTAGTGGATACCGCTAACGATAATCCAACATGTGTGTTGGACGCTAGCTAGGTCAAAGCGCGTTTTGGGTAGTACCATGCAACTTGCATGGTAGTGATCCTGGGTGTATGGTGTTTTCCCACCTACTAAGGCTCAGCTGGAATTTTGGAGCACTTCCCGTGGAAATAAGTGGCCTAAACATCGCCGAGAAAGTTTCTACTTGAAACGATTGTTATTTTAAATCGAAGTGCATGGAATGTCATCACCAGCTCGCGAACCAACCGCCTTCCGCAGTTCATGCCGCATGGCAGTTGTCGCGTCGAGTACAGAAACCATGGTTTTAACTCTGCCACATCACTTGATCCATTGTGATTTGAAGCTGCAACCTCATTCTAGCCACTTCTAAATGGGAGAGGGTTCCATTATTGACAGCAAAGGCATAGGATTTTCCACCCCTCCCCCCTCAGTTTTGCAGGGTTCGCATATATTACCCCAAATTTGCAAGCAATAGGTTGTGTTCGTCGTGTTTACCACCGAAACTAAGATTTTAACGCTGCAACGTTATTTCATCCAGTTCTGCACTCGGAAATAGCAAATGAAATTGTCCCAGCATGCTTTGCGGCCAAAACGGAAAGGGCGATGGATTTTTACGGGAAGAAAGGAACATCGTAGAGACATGGGGTTTTCACGAAAATGTTACCCATGGAAAACTGCAGGGGGTCTTCATAATTTGGTTGACATTAAATTTCAGGGGGGGAAATGACAGGCACAACAATATTTGAAAACGGCTTAACCCCCCCTGAACTTCATTTGCGCGAATATTTCATCAAAAAATAAATCTAGTTGGATGAAATTACATATGATAGGCTTGTTTTAATTCACATTAACATAGCGCAACGTACCTAACATTAACACCTCCAAGCTATAAATTACAATTATTCCCTACCCCACTTCCCCTGGAAATGGTATACCCATTTATCTTAGCAAAATGTCTCCGGAATGTCATTCATGACAAAACTGATTGGTTTTTAAGTTTTAACGTTCAGCACCGAAACACAGAATTGACGTTAACCAGTTGCCCAGGCCCCGCTCGGCCAACGAAAAACGGAGAAAAACCTCCTTAACCCCCCCTGAACTTCATTTGCGCGAGTAATAACGCAACAATTTCATCTAGTTGGGCGAAAATACATAAGGTAGGCTGGTTTTTATGCCATTAACTAGGCGCTAGATACCGAACATTAATTAATTAATTAATTAATTATTTAATGATTGTATTATTTCTATGTTTATCGTTAGGAATTACTAGTGGATACCGCTAACGATAATCCAACATGTGTGTTGGACGCTAGCTAGGTCAAAGCGCGTTTTGGGTAGTGCCATGCAACTTGCATGGTAGTGATCCTGGGTGTATGGTGTTTTCCCACCTACTAAGGCTCAACTGGAATTTTGGAGCACTTCTCGTGGAAATAAGTGGCCTAAACATCGCCGAGAAAGTTTCTCCTTGAAACGATTGTTATTTTAAATCGAAGTGCATGGAATGTTATCACAAGCTCGCGAACCGACCGCCTTCCGCAGTTCATGCCGCATGGCAGTTGTCGCGTCGAGTACAGAAACCATGGTTTTAACTCTGCCACATCACTCCATGCATTGTGATTTGAAGCTGCAACCTCATTCTAGCCACTTCTAATGGGGGAGGGTTCCATTATTAAGAGGAAATGCATAGGATTTTCCACCCCTCCCCCCTCAGTTTTGCAAGGTTCGCATTTCTTACCCCTAATTTCTAGCGATATGTTATGTTCGTCGTGATTACTAACAAAAGCATTATTTTGAAGCTGCAACTTCATTCTGATACCAAACTCGTTGCATGGCACTACACAACACACGCTATGACGTAGCTAGCGTCCAATACGCATGCTCACATCTTATTACCGGTAGAGTGGCAACCATGTACAGCTGTTTCGTCCTTGTTAGGACTCATCAGCATGGCATAGCCCCCAAGACCGTCAGCCTCACTTTAGATCATAGGCCTCAGAATCTGGTTACTCTAGCGGCGAGCTCGAAAGCTGCTTTAAACCCCAGCCACCACGCTACACGTGTGGGAGCTAGAGATGTGAACAAGCGCAATAGCAATGTGGATCTCTCCGAAGAGGATCTAGTAGTGCGAAATGGCACGGCCAAATCCGAAATTATAATACCAAACTCGTTGCATGGCACTACACAACACACGCTATGACGTAGCTAGCGTCTAATACGCATGCTCACATCTTATTACCGGTAGAGTGGCAACCATGTACTGCTGTACATGTACCGGTAATAAGATGTGAGCATGCGTTGGTTGACATTAAATTTCAGGGGGGAAATGACAGGCAAAATAAAATTTCAAAACGGCTTAACCCCCCCTGAACTTTATTTGCGCGAGCGTTACATAAAACAAATTATCTCGCTGTACGAAATTACATCAGGTAGGCTTGCTTTTATTTCCCCTAGCTATGCGCAAGACACCAAACATTAAACCATGAATTACAAATATTCCCTACCCCACCCCCCTGGAAATGGTATACAAATTTGTTTTGGCAACATTTCTCGGGAATGTCATTCATGACAAAACTGATCGGTTTCTAAATGTTCAAGTTCAATACCGAAAGACAGAATTAACGTTAAACAGCTGCCCAGGTCACGCTCGGCCAAGCAAAAAGCGAGAAAAACCGCCTTAACCCCCCCTGAACTTCATTTGCGCGAGTATTACATCAACATTTTGTTCTAGTTGGACGCAACTACATAGGATAGGCTAGTTTTTACGTCTATAACTATTCGCTACATACCAAACATTAATCAATTAATTAATTAATTAATTAATGATTGTATTATTTCTATGTTTATCGTTAGGAATTACTTGAACCATGCTTCTGTGCTATCACGGTTGTTGTTGACATCAAACATAGTGTCGTGATGAACCAGTTACGCCACCTCATGTTTCTGAGCAGGTTCTATGAAAATAGGAAACATAGATTTCATTCGTTTTATTTTCTTACGAGGACGAGAAGCAACGTGCATATAAACAGTCAACATTTCTTGACTGCTATTGGGAAAGCTTGACTGAAACGTCTTCCCCAATATATAAATAGCTCGTTGGAATTCCAACATCATTTTCTCTTTCTCAAACGCTCATTTCACTTCCAGTTAACAAGCACATTATTATTTACTTGAATTATCATGAGTGTTTTCAACAGCATGCATTTTATTGTATAGTTATATTGTATTTTGTACATGGTTTAGTGCCGTTGTATTAGACTCTGGTTTCTTAAATTCACTAAAGCTTGACAGCACATTTCAGCTGATTTCACATTACCCGCAATTTGCACACCAGAGCCCGGTTGTTCGAAGTAACGTTAAGCGTTTACCCGGGTTAAACTTTACAGATTACAATTACCGATTTAGTGCTAATCTAGGGCTAAAATTAACCTTGCTTCGAACAACCCGGCCCAGGCCATTAGCACTTTGTATTCTACTAGGCGGGAGTTTAGAACGTTCTTCAAAAAAAAGCTTGATAAACTGTTAACGAAACACAACCAGTAAAGTCATATGAGAAACTGATCAGTTTCCCACGACAATGGCTAGCGACAACGTTTTGTTCTACTCAGAACAGAAACTCCCAACATCTTCCAGTCTTAGCTTTTCCATTTGTAGTTACTGCGAAATGTGTTTTTTTAGCTAAGTATATATACAGATACATGTACAAAGGGATTCCAGTTTGTTCAGCTATACTCTGTTTTGTAGGAAACAGCAGTCAGTTAATTGAGATTGATCACAATATTATTTACCACTCCAGACGAAAATATTAGCAAAGAAAAAAAATACAGAATTAAGGTCGTACATGTTTATTCTGCATTTGGTGGCCGTCGATTTTTTTTATCCGAGATCAATGACAAAACACAAACACAAAATGAAAAGTGAATGTAAAGCAATTATAGTTAATCCTTATTCTTCTCAACACTAAATATGTATCTTTGAAGTTAACATAAGATGCTAGAAAGCACAGTAGCGTTAGTTTTAAAGTCGTGATGTTCGTTTGGGGAAACTGTCATTTTAAAGGTCTGTACCTGCGTTACCTGCGAAAAACAATTTTCGGTCTCCAGCTGCCTATTGGTTGACATTTACAAAGGCAAAAATAACAAAAACGTTTTATTTCGTACCTCTAAATATTGAATACACAAAGGGCAAATTACTCAGCATATTGACAGCAATACATTTAGAGGTGACAGCATTTAGCTGGTTAGAAGGATTGACGCTTAAATAAAGTCCCTTACCTACTTCTTAATTCTGGGAGTAGAACCAGGCGCCGTACACGTCTATCAAATCACCTTGGTAGCAAAGGTAATAACAGACTCAGTAAATAGTAATGCATTTTAGAATGAGTTTAGTAATGAGTTTTAGTCTGTTAGGAAATAAAACATATTATTAATCATTATTTTATCATTTTTATTTCAACATATTTCTTCAATATAATTGTTCAAGGACACAATCACTAATCAATAAAGCTCTTGTAAAACAATACAACAATTTATGGTAATTTAGATGATCAGGAAGAGGGACCAACAATGCAATTGGTAAATAAGTGATTCAGTTAAGTGTAAATCGAAGATAATAATCCAAGTGATATGGTGCACGAGAAAGAAACATCAGAATTACCTAATTATATAGACGGGTGAATGAGAGAATACAATACTTATTTAAAAGTGACTTGTGGCAATAATAACGCAGTAAAATTACTATTAAACAATTTTCTTCGCACTACGAAATATACTCGCAAGCCATTGACCATGTAGTATTCAATAATAAGGTAGCATCTGAAGTAGATAGAGAACTGCTAAGAGCATCATCTTTAATTCGTAGCAATTCATCATCGAAATAAATCCATTTTCTAAGGTCTTTAACTGTTGCAAGGGTAATGCTTTCAAGCTTTCCATTTCCCCCGGCTAAGTTAGTGAATCACATAGCCCCTATATTTAGTAATATATGACTGAATTAGAGCTAATGAAATGTTTCTAATTCAAGAAAAGCCAAAATAATATATAACATTTTGTTTTTCCTCTCAACGCGAAAATAACATCAATATCACCTGCTATTCTTCTCTATAGTTTTGGTATTTAAAATACGTTCAACCAGAATGCGAAAGAGACATAAGATAAAAAGAATAATATAAAAACTCACTTAGTATTCGACAGCAAAAAAGCCTTCCAGGTGTTGATAGCTGCGTTTGTCTCTTCTAGTGTAAATAAATTCAGAACAAGGTCTCTTTGTATTTGGAAGATAATGTTCATGTATGAACTTCCCTGTTCGAAATATGATAACAGTGGTCACGTGTTATGCAGAAGCTGAGAACAGATGGCCTGAACGTATTGAAAACGTTGGTGAATATCCCCTAAAACTACTTCGTCGCAAAGCAATAATACAAATATGTTATCATATATTCCTATTACCGAGTTTGGTCATCATTTTTTAGAAAACCCTTATATCTAACATACAGTGGTTCCCCTAATGGGAAACATTCAGTGTAATTCGATTTTCGCCTTCTAGGAGTGAGCTGTAAACATGACAAAAATAATCAGGAAATATAGAAAATATTGACATCCAAAAGCAAATGCAACTCCTACGTAGACCTTCAGAGCTTAAGCATAGTTTTTCATTCTGTCTGAGTTAAGTGTTCGTTTGTTGCATGTGCATCGACAATTTGAAACGAAAATAACTTTTGATCTACACATTTTACAGAAAAGAAAACTGGCAATTACAATGTTCAAATACAAAATATTAAACAATTCAGAAATTCATGTTACAATGAATATTTCCTGTACAGAAAAACTAGTGTGCGTCGGCAGGGAAGATAAACACTGGTATTATATATTAACTAAAGTGTCGATCACGGGATGCCTACTGCAGCCGTGGGAAGCGAGTTATAACTGAGTCAGACGTTTTTAGCGCTAGTCCTTCGTTTCCAGAACATTTTTTCACTCTGATTTTTTCACCCATGGCGAAACAAAAAGTGGCTCTTAGGTGATAACATCAAACATTAATGGACTTACATGCTCTTTTTGGGTTCCGAGGTTCCTAATAAAATATCTACACAGTGTTATGGTAAATTCCCTGAACGGTTAGTATGAAAAGCAGCATTAACAGATTGCGTTTTCACGCCAATAATAACATTCAGCATATTGTTTCGCTGAGAAAAAGACTATGGTCTTTACAAAATGAGGGAAAGGTGCTACCCATGAAAACATAGATTGGTCTCCAACTACCTATACACGCCTTTCATAAGTTTTACTTCCGGTCACGAAGACGAGGCTCCAGGTGGTTTGAAATCCAAGATGGCGGACAACTGCTCAGGCTCGCTAGAAAGTACCTCCGAAAAGGACTCGAAAAGTGTGTTATTTAGTAGATCGTACCTGAATTTGGCTTCAGAATCACTGTATTTATGTTCATGTATAGTCTACCGTATATTAACTGATGATTTGCATGAAAAACGTCCACGTTTTGGGCAAAATACCGAAAGAGCGCGGACGAAACTTTTAAACTATTAACTTTTGTTGAAAATCTCCACAGATCAGTATCACAAAAAGCACACGCCGTATGAAATACTGCATTGTTGTGTACACTATGTACTGGAATAACTCTTGAGATGTGATTTGTAGTGTAAGCCGACCCAAAACTGAGAAAGTGTATGGCTGATACGGTTGCTTGAAATATGGTTGTTCAGTTAACGTATAACTTTGAGGGAAGTGGGGGTTTCTTGGTGTTACAGATCATCACATATGTAAAACAAAGAAAACTATTGTCTTCTAAAGCAAAACAATACCCTGAAATACAAAGAACCCTATCCCCAGAAACATGAATCAAACAATGAATCTGCTTCACCAAGAAGCACCCAGAAAAGTAATTGAAGTATGTGGGCATCAGGCGTCGTATTAGGCACAGGCATTCCCGGAAAAATATGTTCCCTTGGTGTCAATGTACATGTACCTAGAGAAGAGAAATCTTCAAGCCTAATTCTGGCTCTTGGAAACAATGATAGCTACAGCTACCAGAATTAAGAAAAGACTGTTGATGATATATATTCAATCAATGGGCATCAGTCAAACGATGAAAATACAAATTCAACCGACCGCTATTGAAAAACCTGCTCGTTTTTCTTCTTCAAGGAAATAAAAAAATATATTAGTTTCTACACAGGATTCTCATCTTCTAAAATATTTCAGGTCTAGTATGATTTTTATAATGTTTGAGAGAAGGGAGAAATATCATTTACTGAAATAAATGTTTGATTGAGGCTAGCAGTAATATCAAGGGCACCCAACGAGTACTTTTTGAAATTCGTTTGAAACCAGTTGTCGCAGCTTATCTAGCCATTTTAAGGCGCCTACTATGTCTTTTGGCGTATTCTAGAAAGCTATTAGCTGTTCGGATTTTCTAGGTGGAAATCGCGTCAACCGAAAATACTATGGCAAAATATTCCCGGCCTACGAATTTGTTAGTAATCTAGAACATAACAAGAATTTTCTAGCCCAAGTAACTTCATGTTGCAAAGTTTTGTGGAGGTACGAATTTTTTAGGGATTCTTTTTTCCTGTTCTGACTCTATTGATCAGACGAATTGGGACGTACGAATATTTTAGGGGAAACCTTTTAGTCTCCTCTTTCTTCTATAATTTTCTAGGGATTGAAAACAAATTTTCTAGCCAGTATTTCAAGAAACAATTTTCTAGGGACATTTTTTTCAAATCCGAAAGTTTTAGGCTAACTTTCTCTCCCGAACAGCTTTTTAACCGAAAACTTCGTTGGGTGCCCTTGTAATATGGGAAGGGAATACCACTTATAAACAGTGGTTATACAAGCAATTCAGGTCAATAAAAATATGAAAACATTAAGTACTAAATAAATTGTAACAAACATATTAAAACTATTAATTGGTAAAATAGGTGTTAACTAAGTGGTGGTTGCATGAAGGTGATATTAATATTAGTCCACATGAAATTGGAGGAATCATAAGATGAGTGATAATGTGTGTATGGATAGCAGGGTTTTAGCCCAGAAGGTTTGGGGTAAGGTGAAGCAAAATCAGAAATGAGAAAAACACTAAAAAAAAGGAAAATTATGAGTAGTGAGAGCTGCTAAATAAACAATAACTGATATAGCAATGTGGTGGCCTGATGATATGAGAGTGAAGGGAGTGGGGGAAGTTGCTTGGGGAAAGGAGGGCATTGGCACCCCTGCCCCATCTCCCCTTATTTGACTGGCTAAAACCCTAGATCAGTATGGTGAGCTAATATACCACACAGAGCATGCAGGGATAGGGGAATAGGAACCACTACTAATTACGATCGGTTTGTGCAAAGCTTTTCATTATATATAATTATCAAATTATCAATAATTGCAAAAAAGAATATTCTGTACAAAATGGTAGTGTTAGAAATTTGAATCCCATTCAAAAAGCCCAAGCAGTGTCCAAAATCCTCTGCTAGATATATTCTAACTACAAATAAACTTATTTTAATGGTATATGAATAATAAAATCAATACCGTATGATGTTACACAATAATGTAAGTGATACAAAGTCAGGGAATATACATTGAAGGGTAGGGTATGAATTGTATACAATGTGAAAAAAGGGTATGAAAAAATAGAATTTACCATATAATGGGTAGGGATAGGGGAAGGAAAACGTGCTATCATTCTTTATTAATGTAAAAGTTCTGTACAAAATTTAAGTGAAAACTGCTTTGAGGAACTACGAACGGATAAACCATATTCTAACTGGAACTATGTCTGGATGGTTATCCAGTATAATGGCTGCTGTTTCGGTATACTCGTTGCCTGCATCTTATCAGTTGACTCCAGCTTTTTCCAATGTTTGTTTTCTGTTAGGTGAACAGTAGTTACATTTCCCATCGATAGCACTTCACTTGCCGTATAAATAGCAAAAGAGATTAGATATCATGATTCTTCGACGGAAAGATGCCCTTGAAATAATTAATATCGTCCTCTGTAAGCTGCAAACATTTTTTAGATTTGCAACCTGTCGGGTGTACATTGTTCGGAAATGACGGATGACTTGATCAAGTAGAAAAGTACTTTTTTGTGCGCTAAACAATATACTAAAATAATGCAGACTACACATGGACATAAATACAGTGATTGCAAAACCAAACACAGGTATGATTTACTGAATAACATACTTTTGCGAGTATTTTCGGAGGTACTTTCTAGCTGAGACTGTGCAGTTGTCCGCCATCTTGGATTTCAAACCACCTGGAGCCTCGTTTTCGTAACCGGAAGTAAAACTTATGAAAGGCGTGTATTGGTTGACATTCACGTCTTCTCAGATAAGAGCGGCAAATCGCTCGCCGTACTATAAACAATACTTATAGAGGTGAACACAATTAGCTGGTTAGAGGACTTGTCACTTAAAGAATATAGTCTAATCGTCATGCGTTGGGCGCTATGGCCGCCATTTTCTCAGTTGAAAAGTCGGATGTGTGCTAGTTGTCTTCCAATCTTTTGAAAATCGTTACAGTGCTGTTGTTTTGTGTGACAGTTTCAGGTTGAATCTGTTTTTGAAAAGTTTCTTTTGTAGTTTTCCTGGTTAGTTTGGTAGTATCACGAAGCAGGGATAAACAAATCAAAACAAAAGGCCGCTAAACATCACGGTTGGGCCATATTCTTTCAATCAAGTATCTTACCTACTTCTTGATTATGGGATTAGAACCAGCCGCCGTACACGTCTATCAGATCACCTTTCTAACAAAGATAAGAACAATACTTAAATTGAAAGTTTAAGTAATTAGTACCAATTATTCGGGCTGTCTGCCTAGCTGTGTTATTAGTTGTGGATAGTTGTGCTATTTGTTGTGGATAGGTGTGTCGGTGGGTGTGTAAAGGTGTGGCTATGTGTGCTAGTAGATGTGGCTAGGTGTGCTAGTAGTTATGGGTACATGTGGCATTGGTTTTTGCTAGGTGTGACTAGTTATGACTAGGTGTATTAGTACGTGTGGATAGGTGTGCTAGTTGTGGATTAAGGTGGCTTAGTGGGTGTGGCTTGTGGTAGTAGATGTGGCTACCTATTGTAGTAGTTATGGTTAGAGGTGCTAGTAGTTCAGGGAAAGTGTTCTACCTGATGTGCTTAGGTTTGCCTTTCTGTTTTACTAAGTACGTTAATGGTGTACTTATATTTGGTAGTATGTTTGGCTATCTGTGCTGATAGTTCTGGCTAGGGGTGATAGTAGTTGTTGCTAAGTGTTCTAGAGCTAAGGTGTGGCATGGTATTACTGGGTGTGGATAGGTGACCTAATAAATGCAGGTTGCAGTACTAGTGGGTGTTGCTAGATGTCCCAGTAGTTTTAGGTAGGTGTCTTTCTGGGTATGGGTACCTAGTTCGTCTGCATTGGTGTATATTTAGGTGTGGCTTGGATTACTAGTGGGTTAGAGAAGAGTGATTTTAGGTACGTCTGCACACGTAGCTACACTCACTAACACTCCTAGTAACAAATACTATGACACCTAGCCGCACCCGTTAAAACGACTAGCTGCTCACAAAATCACACCTAGCCGCACCCTCAGATAAAAATAGATAAAATAACACCTAGACATACTCTGCCACACCCACTAGCTCGGCTAACAAACTCTCCACACCCACTAGCATGACTACCACACCTATGCACACCCAGTTACACACCCAGCCACAACTACTAGCACACCTAGCCACACCCAAATAGTACCCCGACTAGTACAGCTTGCCACAACCAATAACACACCCAGCCACACCCAATAAGATACCTTGCCACACCTACCACACCAAGCCACGCCAACATTTACACATCTAGCCATAGGTAGCACACCTAGCAAGACGCACAAACATATCTAGCCTCTCAGGGGCATTAAGGTATTGGTCTCAAACTATTCTCAAACTATTTTTCGAAGAAAACTGAAGCTATATGGCGCCGTATTATAAACATTCTTTAATTACCCGTAGCCGGGCTCTTCTTTAATCAGGTAACAGGTGTGGTTGAACGCATACTACATGTTTAACACTACGTTTAGTAATTCGGTATAAGAAAGATCTATTCGATATATTTTAACATTTACTCTAAGAATTTCGAAATCAACCTCAATCAATATATTGAGTATATAAAAAGGCCTATAAAAATGACAGTCGTCAGACATGACATGTTTTTAACCGCGTTTTACCGGTGAAGGTTCTAAAAAATTGGCCTCTTTTGCTGTCTTTTGTCGTTTTTATTAAGTCCTGTTTCATGCCTGAATTGCCATCTGGTGTTCTATGCGCTTCAAAACACCTCCGTAACAATATTTTGTTATCTTTCGAAAGCCTTTTGCCTTCTGTGTATGGAATTTGATATATCATTTCAGAGGATTTTTTTTCTGAAGACATGTTAGGACCTAGTTAGTGCTCTGTGAAAGATTACTCGCCTCATTTGCTAGCGCTTTTAATAAATGCATTACTGAACAAAGGACTCCGTTAGGGAAGTAATGAACGGCATTGAACCTAACTTTCGTTGCTTTCTTTTGTTGCATTAAGAGTAATAGACTGTAGTAGACTACTTGTGTAGTGTTACATATTTTAAATGTGCTGACAACTCTATATACTATATACATCAAGTCACAAAAGCAATCCCTAGAACACTGAACATCCTATTGGCGGTAAAAGGCGCCATTAGACTTCAAAACAATATATAACCCTGTTTTTGTTTCAATTTTGTACTAAACAGCTACTAGTTTCTCGATTTTGGGGGTACGTATCGGTTAGATAGCAAGGCATAGTTTAGAAATATTTTATTTTGAAGTAACTGTAGGAAAGGGATAACACGCAGGTATCCATTATAATAATAAACTCTTCATAAAATACGAAATAAAACTGTTTTCCAACCACTTTAGCTAGCCAGAATTTATATCTCAACAGACGGTCTGCCAGTTATATCTAGCGAAGACGCTATGTTCCATCCGAAATTAGCAATATACATTTGACTTTAGCAACAATGGAATATAAAGAATTGCAACAAGAAAGCGACTTTAGTAATTCCATGTGCTAGTGAGAATATTCTTACCTCTTATTTGCCTTTCAATTTCAGCAACAAAACAACCTTGAGATGAAAATTAACAATGGATTAGAAACCAATTCGACTCTGGATTCTGGGGGGTGGTGGAGGGGTAGGGTACTCCATATATAAGCTATACGGGTATGTGCCGCCCCAAAGGGTATGGTTCTCGAGACGATTTAGTCTGAAATAGGTTTATAAATTTTGCCTCTTTAGTCTGGAATAAGATATGAATTTGAAATGAAGTATGAAACCGCACATGTTCATCAAAGTTGACATATGCTGTCAGAGTTTTTTTGTCATTAAAGAGAAATATGGCGGCGAAGGGTACCTCTGAAAATTAATTTGAAAACGAATTAAAGGAGCAGCAAAATAAAACTTAGATAAACTGCTTATTCTGCGACGGCTTACAGACCGAGTTTCTTAAATAATTAGTTTACTTGCTGTTTACTCTAAATACTAATTGTCGACACCGAGCAAGGATTGTGACGCCTCAAATCAACTGTTAAGTCGATAGAAGCATCGAGATTATAACCTAATTGTTGTCCAATCGCATTGCTAGCTAGTTTCCCTGAATTTTAACCTCTTGTCATCAATTCGGGTGAGTCTGTTAAAATATATGTAATATTCAATATTCAATAACAAGAACTTCAGATAATTATCATGAAGCTAATGGAGACCCATGGCCTGAGAAAATACCTTCAACAAATGAATGTGTCAGGATAGGTTTATCTTTTATTATGTTTAAACAGCCAAACTTTCATTTCATGGCTGAGTAGTACTATACAGTTTAGTACTATAGGTTTATCTTTTATTATGTTTAAACAGCTAAACTTTCATTTCATGGCTAAGTAGTACTATACATAGTAATTATATTCACACAAGGAACTTAGACCAGGTGCTTATGGGTGGTAAAAATTGTGAGCTAAGTATGTGTGTAAAACCTCCAATAGTTTGTCATTCTGTTTTGTCAATAGCACACGTACTAAACTACTTGGTTAGATATCATTGAGAATCTATATTTCAGTTAGAAATCTTCAAAAGGATCTACATAATTTTGTGTTTTTTTTACTAAAATAATTGACTATTCAGTACCGTCTTTATCATTAAAAATTAATACCGCTAAAAGTTGAAGGTGAAATTTTTTGTCTTAATATAAACAAGGAAAACGGTCGAGAAAATAAGAATAAAAACAAAATATGAATTTATATAACATACCTATGGGAATTAGAATGGAAGCTGAGCAAATATTGAAATACGGCAATTGGAGTGGGAATACGTAATAAAACAAATATATGAATGAGAAAGAGTTGGAATAGATGTGAACATAAATACTTAATATACAGAAAGCGTTTCATGTTGTCAGACGTTTATTTTCTAATACCTGACCTCTTTAGTCTTACTTCATATTTTGATGTCTTTGCTGTTATCTGGTTTGATTGTCTCTACTTAGAGTGACCTTTGTATATCGAGAATAAAGCTAATGTTAATAATTATGTTAACAGTTTTAGGTTGGTGAAAGTGTATTATGCCTGTTTCTCATCACATGCACTACATTACTTGCTTGAACGGGTTTTCGACCCTGGAATCCAGGGGGAGGGGAGGGGGTACTCACACATATAAGCTATAAAGGTATGTACCGCCCCAAAGGATATGGTTTTCGAGCCTCTCTAGCAGACAAATTTGATTGAATTTGGCTGATTGAGTATTTGCCGTGAAAACATTTCAAATTTCAATATATCAAAGAACTTGAAAACCGTGTCACGCTACCATAACACTTATAATGCGAATTGATATCTCAGCCATATCCGTCTGCATGGGGGTAACGATCTTGACAAATATGTTCTACCCCCAAATAACTTCATTAATGATCTCTTATTTCGGAATATATTTTCTACACTGCACGATTGTCTTTAAGCTGTGAGCCCTAAAAGGCCCCAAACAACTTCATTAAATATAAATATTTTATTTCTGCAGCTATTTTCTACCCCGCACGAGCGTCCTTAAGCTGTCTTTAAAGGCCCCAAATAACTTAATTATGTATCAAACTTTTATTTCTTAAGATATCTTCTACCCTGCACGAGTGTCCTTAAGCTGTCTTTAAAGGCCCCAAATAACTTAATTATGTATCAATCTTTTATTTCTTAAGATATTTTCTAGCCTGCACGAGTGTCCTTAAACTGTCTTTAAAGGCCCCAAATAACTTAATTATGTATCAATCTTTTATTTCTTAAGATATTTTCTAGCCTGCACGAGTGTCCTTAAGCTGTCTTTAAAGGCCCCAAATAAATTTAATTATGTATCAATCTTTTATTTCTTAAGATATCTTCTACCCTGCACGAGTGTCCTTAAGCTGTCTTTAAAGGCCCCAAATAACTTAATTATGTATCAATCTTTTATTTCTTAAGATATTTTCTAGCCTGCACGAGTGTCCTTAAGCTGTCTTTAAAGGCCCCAAATAACTTAATTATGTATCAATCTTTTATTTCTTAAGATATCTTCTACCCTGCACGAGTGTCCTTAAGCTGTCTTTAAAGGCCCCAAATAACTTAATTATGTATCAATCTTTTATTTCTTAAGATATTTTCTACCCTGCACGAGTGTCCTTAAGCTGTCTTTAAAGGCCCCAAATAACTTAATTATGTATCAATCTTTTATTTCTTAAGATATTTTCTACCCTGCACGAGTGTCCTTAAGCTGTCTTTAAAGGCCCCAAATAACTTAATTATGTATCAATCTTTTATTTCTTAAGATATCTTCTACCCTGCACGAGTGTCCTTAAGCTGTCTTTAAAGGCCCCAAATAACTTAATTATGTATCAATCTTTTATTTCTTAAGATATTTTCTACCCTGCACGAGTGTCCTTAAGCTGTCTTTAAAGGCCCCAAATAACTTAATTATGTATCAATCTTTTATTTCTTAAGATATTTTCTACCCTGCACGAGTGTCCTTAAGCTGTCTTTAAAGGCCCCAAATAACTTAATTATGTATCAATCTTTTATTTCTTAAGATATCTTCTACCCTGCACGAGTGTCCTTAAGCTGTCTTTAAAGGCCCCAAATAACTTAATTATGTATCAATCTTTTATTTCTTAAGATATTTTCTACCCTGCACGAGTGTCCTTAAGCTGTCTTTAAAGGCCCCAAATAACTTAATTATGTATCAATCTTTTATTTCTTAAGATATTTTCTAGCCTGCACGAGTGTCCTTAAGCTGTCTTTAAAGGCCCCAAATAACTTAATTATGTATCAATCTTTTATTTCTTAAGATATTTTCTAGCCTGCACGAGTGTCCTTAAGCTGTCTTTAAAGACCCCAAATAACTTAATTATGTATCAATCTTTTATTTCTTAAGATATTTTCTAGCCTGCACGAGTGTCCTTAAGCTGTCTTTAAAGGCCCCAAATAACTTAATTATGTATCAATCTTTTATTTCTTAAGATATCTTCTACCCTGCACGAGTGTCCTTAAGCTGTCTTTAAAGGCCCCAAATAACTTAATTATGTATCTTCTATGGTCCTGAGGGTTATTGGAAAGGACTAGCAGCTATTAAGCATCTTGCCAATTCGGCAAACGTATCTGAAGATGTGACTCGGATGTGGCTAGAAAAACAAGCTATATGGCAGATCTATTTACCACCCCCCAAATACGTTCCACGACCTAAATTCAATGTATCTACACCAAATGAGGTCCATCAAGCCGATTTGATATTTCTACCTCACGATCGACCTGGACGTGGAAGAAAGCTATATAAGTATGCGCTGACGATCGTGGATGTAGCATCCAGATACAAAGAAGCCGAACCATTAGCCACTAAAGAATCTAAAGAAGTTGCTGCGGCATTCGAACGAATATATAAGCGAAGTCCACTAACATGGCCAAAACTTTTACAAGTCGATCCAGGACGTGAATGTATGGGTGCAATGTCTTCGCTACTAGATAAACATGAAGTTTCTGTACGTCGTGGTCGTGTGGATATTCACCGGGATCAAGCAATCGTCGAACGATTTAATCGTACTTTAGCTGAGAGATTGTTTGGATACCAATATGCTCAGGAGATGGTACTTACTTCACAGGGAAAGGATGATAGATCTGTCGAATGGGTGTCTCGTCTACCTGCGGTCGTAAAAGCTTTAAACAACGAAGCTACGCGTTTGACAGGAAAACAACCATCCATAGCAATTACCAAAAACGAAATCGAATCGAACCCAGCAGAACCCGTGCCGGTTCGGGACGAACGGATACGTCTAGTTGGGCTCAAAGAGGAAGGACTTCCATTCGATGTCAGTGTTCGATATCTATACGCTCCTGGTGAGCTAGAAGGTGGACGAAAGCGTGCTACCGATCCTATATGGAGTTTGAAAACGTATAGCATTTCGCGTAGTATGGTTTCTTCGGGTCAGCCAGTCCTATATTATTTGTACGCCCCACAAGTTTCGAATGTTGCTCCGCAGGTTTCGAAGAAACAGCCAACGCGTGGATTCGTGCGTGAAGAGATACAAGTCGTACCACTTGATACCGAACTACCTCCGAATGGGATCCTAAGCTAGTTCGTCTTGGGGCAAACAGATATCTTTATGCCCATGGGCTAATGTATCGATTCCATTTTCAGAAATCCAACGTTTTGTGTCCAGTGGTGAAAGGGAGATTTTATTAACTCGCAGACCATAGATCTGGTGCCCAATGCTTCGCAGCATATTCATTCCATGCCTGAAGGTCTTCCTATCGAAAAGAGACTCCTTATACTGCTCGTGTCGCATGTGCTTCTTCACAACGTACTTCCGTATTCCTTTAGCCTTGCGAATCTCCTTAGTGTCTGCGCATACAATCGAATACATCTTCGATCGAAGTCCAACGTACTCTACGATGGCAACGCCTGCACACTCATCCTTCATCTTTCCAAGAACCTTTTTATTGGTAGTGTCATATAGTGGATGGTTTTTTGGGTAATCACTTGTATCGTATAGGTCTGCATTTTTGGCCATGTCGTTGTAGACGTCTTCAGTCTGGATCTCAAGCAATAGAGAATCTGTGTCTGTGTATAGCAGTTCGCATTTATTACCATATTGTAGCTTAAGTTGGTTGTAATAGAAATCATACATCAGGTGTTTAGATAGGTCTAGGATGCTCATACCAACGTAAACTGGGCGGTTAAGCATGAGCCTGCTTTTATGCATGTGTAGTGCTACGAGGCCATCATCAAAGATATTTGATCTAGCAAATGTTGGGCTTGATATCAGCCGCCGAAGCTTGTCCTCCTCTCTTGCACGCACCAGCTTAACATCCACGCGCTTACGCAGATTCTCCATTGTCTTACCAAACACTGAGTTGTTCATCAGTTTGTAGAGGTCTTTCTCGAAATTGCTTGTAGCCAGTTTACGAAGATCTGTATTCATACGTATATATGGCTCCATCCAAGGACTTTGGT
Source organism: Actinernus sp. WN-2022 (assembly GCA_030867875.1). NCBI lineage: Eukaryota > Metazoa > Cnidaria > Anthozoa > Actiniaria > Actinernidae > Actinernus > Actinernus sp. WN-2022. The sequence goes on from JAOWCC010001368.1 coordinate 33,447,559, forward strand.
CAAATCGTAGTGCTCGGTGCGCCTTTTTCAATTTCATACCAAGAGAAAGATATAATTGTAGATTTCTATAGTGTAGGACGTAGCGTTCTTTGTCGAATAGATTGGGCACAAGCTTTTCAACTTCGATTGGGAATACTTCTTCACCTAGTAGTCCGCATTGGTACTCTGACATCCATTTTTTCTGGACTTTCATACGCTCTGGGGCTAGTGGATACGCGTTGTGAGCGTCGTGGAGTCCTAGAGGATACTCAAGGTCGACCTCAAGGATATAACCTTTATCCGCTTGTATGTTTACATACGACGCGATGTCGAGGTCGATAGTCTGTAGCTTTGCTACGTCGCACCACTCAAATCCTCCTGTTGGTAGCGCTTGGCTCATAGCCCATCCGTATAGGTTGTTTGCATCCAGATACTGTATGTACGTAGTTGGCTTGATTGGGTCGTATTCTGCCGCATATGGATTGTTGGCCTTTGCATGGCGTCGACTGACCATCGAAATGCCGCCTCGCATCCCTTTCTCGATGAAAAGATGCATATCGTAGTCGGTGAGCAGCTCAAGCTCTACACCAGTCTTCTTTAGCAATGCATCCCACGATAGACCAGGGCTCGTATAGTAGTGAGCTGGGTCCAAGCCATAATTTTGCATACATGTCGCTCGAAAGCCTTCAAACACATCTGCGAGTAAAAGTACATCAGTTCTAAGATATAGGTCGTGGTAGTCTCCCATAGTTTGACAATCGAATGCAGCCCAAACCTTCTGTGCGTGAGTATAGTCCTCATCTGAGATTCCTTCATCAGAAAGCTTGCTATAACAAGCATCGCGCGGCGGTAGCTCATCCTGAAACCTCTCCCAACTGTCCATGTATTCGTATGGGTAGACGCCCTTGCGTAGAAGAAGCCCGCGCTTATGTTCGTCTTGCTCGTATCTGGCTATGATTTGGAATCCTTCCGGGTTTTTAGCCGATACTAGCTGAGCAAAAGAGGATAGCAAAAACTGAACGCTGTCGATGAATCGCAGTTTCCCTAGGGAGAATGAAATGTACTTCTCCATGTTATTTGGTATGCAATTTATCTGCCCCTCTACTTTGGAAATAGACTGCATTAAGAGATGAGAATCGTATCCCCGCAAATTATGGAAGACTACTGGTATTATGGTCTTCTTTGGGTCTATCCGCAGGAGCAGATTACAGGCATTGTGTGCTGCTCCACGATACTTTCCAGTGATATGGCAGTGATCGCGAACTGAATCCCCATTAAGAGATTTCTGACAGATGTGGCAAATTGTTGCACTTCGGTGGGCTATGCTGTCCTCTGGAGTCATGCATAGGGCTTTACGTCTAGATAGAGCCGCTTCAACTTTTTGTTCTTCTCGTTGTATTGCCTCCAGGAACATTTCTGTAGCATTGGGCCCTCTATAGACGACTGGAGTCTCTGTATGGCCATCACATCTCACCACGATGTAGCCGAATCCGCAAGCCTCATGTAGCTGAGTTTTCTGGGTGTTGCTGCGCAGTTCTGGTGCCAGCTCTGCTGCCGGCTCTGGTTCTTCGATCTTTGTGGTCAATGCCTCAAAATCGGCGTAAATGACGTAGGGAACCTTCATCTGTTTGTACCAGTTCTGGAAGGATAGCTTGTTCTTACCATCTTCAGGCAACTCAACTCTCACTGCTGTCTGTCCTATACCTTTACATTCTGGAATGTGTTTTTCGAGTAGATCTTTTCGGCAGTATCCATGTAAACACCTCTCGCAGAAGTGTTTGCGGTGCTCGTACTTGCTCTGGTTGAATAGGAGGCGATTAAAATCCTTGATCCAAGTATAGTGATACTTTCCGGATTTCTCTATTAGCAATAGGTTGATGCGTTGGATGTCCCCACATTGCTTGCTAATCCTATAGACAATCACGCCTTTCTCCCATCCGAAGACATTGATCGCAAGGTTGTTTTGCTTCTCAACTCTGCAAATCTGTGATATGGGTGTTGGCGCATCAATTTCTGTAAAATCTAGGCCGTGGTCTATAGGATACTTAGATGGTCTGTATGCATGTCCTCCGTGTATAACTGGAAATAATGATGACCGAAGAGCCCATCGTAGGCAGTTATCATCCTTATTTTGAACATTAATTACAGCCTTCTTGTTTTGGACTTCTTTAGGAAGTGAAATGCTCAAGCATGTTAAGGCCTGGTTCAGGGGTCAAATTTCGGGTAAAAACTGTTTTCCTTATTTCAGCACAGCCGAGTGTGGTAAGTACACCAAGTTTCTTACGATAATAGATATCGCTATTCTTGACTACCTTAAGTGGGTTGTGTGAAGTAAAACGTGTCACGTGGTCTGTCATGTGACTTAGAACACGAAATCAGTAAATCAAAAACGCGGCTCCGAGTTTAAAACAGCTAGGATGATGAGTGGATGTGTTTAGTTAAGGCTGAAGCCCTTTACCTAAATCAACTTAGAAAAGATGACTACAATGTTTCGTTAACGAGTAATTAAGGCGAACATATGCAAAATAGGTCACGTGACTTTTTGCACCCTCAATATATCCTTATCTTTACACGATAGTCGTGTTTTCTAAGTGTGGTCTGAAACACTGCGGGAGGAGTAATGTTTTAGCAGGGTTACTTTATATTCATATGTTATCGTCGCAGCCGCATTTCACTTAAACGATTTTATATAACTATGACGTCATCGATCACGTGCTACGACAACCATCCACTCGACAAATTTATGGAAGTGGATATTAGTATTATGGTGTAATTAGATTTTGTTTAAACTGTTATTTCTGTCAGAAAACATTATTTAACGTACATCTATTTTCCGTTAAATGAACCAGGCCTTAACATGCTTGAGTGTATGAGCCTCCTCGTAGTGGTTGGTATCGCGCTATGTCGAGCCAAAGCAGAACTACTCGGTCTACCATCCATCCACGTCGGGCATAAAGTACGTCAAAATCGGCATCAGTGAGCGTGGACAAATAATTAAAATTAACACCATTTCTTTACTTATAGTCTCAATTTGAAGAAATGTTGGTGACTTGTTAACAAAATGAAACTACATATTTTAGGTGTTTTATGTTAGTATGATGACGTTGTTGTGACGTCATAAGTGATGCCTTCTTTTTTGGTAAAATTCCCCCTTTAATAGTTGTTACAAACAGACTACACCATCAAAGAGCCTTCATGACACACATTCCTTTGGCGCAAATTTGAACGTTCTACGACTATTATAGGAAAAGTTATAGAGGAATGACTGTTGCCATGACGTCATAGTTAGTGACGTCAGGTGTCATACCTAAATCAAGCTGCCTATTGTTAAAAAATCAAGAAAAGAAAATAATGTGGGTTTTGAGTGCCAGACTAGCGCATTTCATCACTAAAATTCGAAAATCACTGAAAGGATTTTTTTCTAAGGGCATGTATAAAAAAGTATGACGTCATAATGACGTTGCTGAAAATATGACTTCAATTTTAAGCCGGTTATGGACAAAAAATCAAAATTCAAAAAACATACGATTTTAGCCACCAACGTGTTTTATGATTGGACAAAATGTCATGCAACAATATTTACAACTCTAAAAATTGAATGAAGCGATGTTTTCATAAATGCTTTTGTGGTGTTTATTTCCCGCCAAATTTTGGCGGAAAAATGGACAAAATTCAAACTTTCATAACTTTTGATTTCCTTAACCAATCGACATCGGGTTTTCGATTCCTTCATTCTCATCACGAGTAGATTTTAACAACATACGACATTTCGTTTTTAGAGATAATGAACATTTGCAAGAAACGTATTACAAATTGATAAATGACGTCATTGTGACGTCACGATGGTAGTAACATAGCTTAAAAAATCAGGTTATATTCATTTTTCGATTCTACATCCTTCTACCAAAATTCAATCGTCTGCATTTAAAACTTTTTAAAATATAGGACTGATGCCGTTTTTATGGTCGTTTGTGCCCACCGTGATCCTGAGCCTCTATGTATCCATTTCTCTAGTTTTTCTTGGATCGCAGGAAAACACTTGTCTAGCGCGGAATTGATTTCGTTGGACTGCAATAGAACCTCCTGATAATGACGAAATACTACGTCGATGGATTCTTTGCTACCATCAAGGTTGTACTTTATTAGATCTACTCTCAGGGCGAGCTGGAACTTCACGCCTTTTAGATCGACAATCTCTTCCTCTAGTTTTTCGTGGATTATGTGGCGTACACCATCTAAGAAAGCCATTGGGTCTGCACCAAGTTCGTGACCCTCTGGAACATCCATCTGCCAGCCTCGTAAGAAATTACCAATGACCCATTTAGTTTGTTTGAATACTAGTGGGAAAAATTTTTGGGGAATTAAACGTCTTTCTATCGTTTCGGGGATCGGTTCATCAAGGATGTTGCGCGCCTGTTCATATACATCTAGTACGTCTCTCTGATAATTAACGTATGCCATATTTGTTACGATTATAATACTAGTATATCTATTCTCTAATAGGTATATTCTTTGTAACGAGTTCGGTCAATACGTCGTCGAAATCCTTTCTAGCCCTCCCACCCCCACGCATCATTTTCATCTGTGCGTTTACATTACCACACTGGCGACAAAGTCGCGTCTCTGCTCGAGTCCCAACTCCACACGAACGACAGGGGTATGGCTCAAACGATCCTTCTCTGATCTGGTGTCGGTGTCGCTTACAGCACTCGAATAAACAACTCTTACCACAAATAGTTGTCCTGCCTATTGTTAACCATCGGCACTGATTTTGTCCTCGCATCTTATGGCTGATAATATAACGGTAACATTTCTCTAGTTGGTATTTTATTAATGGTTGCATAAAATTGGCCGTTTTTTATTGGGGGTAGTTCTTAGTAAGGGAATAATGGGGGGTTATATGAGGTCTGAATATTCGTTCTCTAGTTCGTACTGGAAGAAGTACTCAACGAGACACTTAACGATACCGTAATGACCATTGTCGTAGGCATAACGTAGTGCGTGGTCGGCGTCCGTATCATAATCGAAGGGATAAAAGTACTCAATAATCAATTTAACAACGTCAAGAAAGCCATTTCTAGTGGCCTTGAATAGCATACCACCAATGTCCTCATATAATTCATCATAATCATATTTGGGGATCTGGGAGTGCTTAAAAAGAAACTTGACGATATCGATATTGCCATTTTCGCATGCGTAGCAAAATGCACAGGTGATGTGTATGGCTAGTATATTGAACTGGAAGCGCTTAATTAGCCACTTAACGATAACAAAATCATTATTCCTACAGGCATTGATTAGTATGTCCCCATCGTAGTTATACTCGGTTTCATCGTCGTCGTCTTCATCGTAGTAGTATGCCCTAAAATTACCATTATCAGTATGGCTATATCCTACTACGATACCACATTCGCAATCGTATACGTCATCCTCGGAAATATTGAATTTCTTAACCAAATTATCTCTCTCATCATCGTTATGAGCAGACATAAGCCCTAATAGGACTACTCGTCTACGGAATTCTTTGTCTACATTTTCGTAGCGTGCTATAGATGCGGCATCATTTAGATGTTTTGAAGTCAAAGAAATAGCGGCAAATGATGTAGGACCGGCATACTCTACGATCTTAGTCAAGATTTCTATAGGAAGGTATAATATATTAGTCATAGCATTTATATACTTCAGATATTTCGACATAGTGGTTGCGACATTAGAACGGTACGGCATATTAGACATAGTATACGGGATGTTTTGATATAGTAACTGTGATACAACCTCATAATATGATGTATTATTGGTTACATTAAATATAGTTGGGGGTGGTTCTTACTGGGGGAATCAGGGGGGCTTATATAAGACACATTTTTTTCGACGATTTTCGACTATCAAGCGGTTTAAAGCAGGCGGTGTAATGGTTCTTACTTGGGGGAATAAGGGGGGCTTATATAAGGAACAAATTTCAACGATTTTTTCGTGGAGTAGGGATATACGATGGGAGAAAAAAGGCTTAAATAAGGATGTGGCCCAGTCCCGCTATTGTATATACTACTGCCGACTCATACGAAATCCGCTTTATTGAATATGAACATCACCGCATGTCGTATATACGATAACCGTGCTGCAAGTTATTACCGTAGTGGCTCGCCCACTCATACGAAATCCACTCTAAAAATACGGACAAACATTGCTACATCAAACAAGATGCCGGAGTTTGCATAGAACTAAGTTGAATCCCCGGTTTGAATTAGCATCTTGTGTATTTTTTCTCTTTTCCAGGCGTCTAGAGTCTTTCTCGGTTTCGATGCACCATTTCAAAGCAATGGGCGGTAATGTGGCAGGCAATGTTGCAGCGTGTATCAACACTATTCAGTGCTTCAAGCGTTCCTATATTTTTAAAATGTCCCTATATCTCCTATATAGTTTCAAATGCCCTATAATCCCTATATTTGTAATTAGATTTCTAAAACGTATTAGCGGAGCTCCTTTTAAGCTTGGGATTGGCCTTCAGAATTCAACAAAATGGCTATTTTAGAAACTGTTTTGCTCAAACATTTTCGGGGGGTCATGCACCGGAACCCCCCAAGATGTTCGTGCCTTTGGCACTCAAACTCCCCCCCCCCTCAATGAACATAAGTTGTGTACGGTCCTGCAAGGTGCCCTTTTGTTATGTTGTATGAAGAAAATGGTGTTAAACAATAGAATTCCATAGACAGACTCAAACTCGCGCGTTGATTAGCTAAAGAAGCGTTTAATATTTTGTAGAATTCGATGGTTTGAAAGCTGTATTCAACGTTGTCCAGGAAGCCCGCGCGTAAATATTTTGTTTATTTTTATTATCGCGAACTGAGGCAAATCATACTAAAATTACAAACCAGGATATTCACAAATTTAAAAGTAGTCAAAGAACGTGAACATTATATATCTTGTATTACGTTTTTTCACGAGAAATGATATATTTTGCCGCTCGACTGAACAAGAAGAAACCGAATCTAATCCAAGGAATCGACAGAAACAATTGCTACTGAAATGTGTGATTTTGAACGGAAAAGCTGGGGCTTCGTGGATTTGCTGATTTCATGTATTATTCACACAGAGAAGCTAAATGACTGAAAACAGTAAAAACAGGACGAAAAGCACGGCTACAGAACGGTACTAAAAACGTTGAACACAAGTAACATTCAACAGTTAAAAACAGGCTTATTTATAGTGAGACAGAAATTGAGCATTAACATTTGGTAATTTGCTTATAAAGTACGGAACGCTATATACTTAAAAGTTTGTGCGTATATTTGTGCGGCAGCTCTTCGGTTTGTCAGGTGTTAGATTTTCACTTATGGACAACTGGTTTCAACAGGCCGCCGGTTTTCTAATTAAATCTTTCACAAACATTCACAATTTTGTCTCCAATTAATGCACCTTGGATTTCTTGGTAAAGATTTAGATCGAAATTAAGTAAAATACAGGTGTTTTCATGCATGAAATTGCAGTTTTGATGTCGGAAAACCAAATTTTGTGAGCAACGACTGCACTTTTAGTTGAACCTCGTGTGAGTCTAATTTGAGCTTGATTCCTATTCGCTCGTTAGTATACCGCGCAATGGGTTCCTGGCGCGTGGTGGGAACTATTTCAGTAACTTTCAAACTGTCTAATTTTAGCTTGATTCCTATTCGCTTGTTAGTTTGCCCTAACTATGGTTTACCGCGCAAAGACTATAAAGTGACTATATTCTTTATTTATTTTCGTAAATCACTAAATGCTATGGGATTCAAAGTTTGTGCCCCCCAGTCGAAATGTCCATACAAACGTCTGTAAAATGTTGCGAGTTTGCCGCGGGCCTATAACTCTACTCCTATTCAAGATATAACTATCAAATTTGGGATTTTGACTAACTTCGAGGTGCTCTTTTCAGCAGTATCGACGGTTTTGCTGTTATACTTATACATCGAAAGTTAAAAAAAACCGTGGAAGGGGCTATTATGCATAAGTGTTAGTTGGCGCGAAGTTCGCAGGAAGAAGGAGTCTTTTTGAACCATGTCGTCTCGTCCGCCCAGCAACTCTACAAGTACTTCCATCGTCACAGCTTCGGCGGAAATCATCGCTTCGCTAAATGACGATCAGTCTGGTTGTGCTGTGGAAGAAAACTCTCTGCCAGGTCCATCTTCGTCTGGAACTGAAGCTTCCGAAATCTTGGTTAAAGACACAACTCCCGAGATATCGCCATCTTCTGAGAATCCTATGTCTCCTAATGTGTGCCAGGAGAAAGGGAAACTAGTAAGAGGTAATTTACTTTCTTTGGGTTATTTGTCAGCCGTAATCTAGTCTATTCCACTATTAGCGTTGTTTGTTAGCGTCGTTCGTTAGCAGTGTTGGTTTAGCATTGTTCACCCGGCCTTACTCAGTTTTATTGCTTGGCGTCAGTATTAGTTGTTGGTTTGCTAGTTTTTTAGGCAACTGCTTTTATTCTTGTCAGTTAGTAGTCGGTATTTTTTTTCTGTTTTAGTGCACTTCTTCATTTTAGTCATATTCCTTCAACATCTTTAACTTAATCGATGTTCATCTCACTTCGGTTACTCCAGCGTGCTGTACATTTTTTCTTAATCAGATTTTCAAGTACTGCATATATATCATAGGTTTGTCAACTCTCATCGGTTCGCGATTTAGCTCCGAATTTATCTCGGAATTCCTTTACATTATTTTCTTGTATTCAGTTTTTGGTGACTATTAATATTGTTGTTTTCCTATATGGGGTAAATACTGATGTAGCCAGGTTTAGGGGCCTGGGAGGGGGCTTGGCCTGAGGGACGAAAAGGCCGGAACATTGGCTGTGTAGGGCCTCAACGCGTTCTCGGTTAAAAACAATGATTATCATTATTTGTCAAATCGCTTTAAAACAATGATAATCATTATTCTAAGACAAACCCTAGCCCGAACCACAAACCGAACCCTAACCATCGGACGAGTTCACGGGTAAACGATGGGTTCTCACTAACCTAGAGCTAGGATTCACAGGTAAACAAGAAGAAAAGGTAAACGAGAGAAAAAAATATTTGAGCGCTCCTACTCGGGCTCGAACTCGTAACCGTTTGCGTGTAGTGCTTGGTAGTACAGACGTCATGACCACTACACTAAGCGCGTCTACTGCCGTTCGGGATTTGACAATTGTTTATCTTTATCCTCGACTGGTTTTAAGAATAATGATTATCATTGTTTTGAAGTGATTTGACAATTAATGATAATCATTATTTTAACCTCGAGGTTGTGTTGAGGGCCTGGACCAAAAGTCTGAAACATTGGCAACCTCGTCCCCAGGGTCTTCTCGGTCAGATCCAAGATGGCGGCTACTCAGAGAGAAGACCCTGGTAAAGGCTGGATCACGTGATCAAATACTCCCAGATTTTGGGAGTATTTTGTCACGTGATTTGGCAATCTAAGATGGCGGCCAAGCTAAATATGGGAATAGTTCATGACGTGTACAAACCATAGGTATCCCAATCCGGAGTGAGCGAGAAGCGATTAACGGTATTTGCACGCGGCGAACGATGCAGTGAAAACAGGTCTACTAAATGGCTTGAAATGGAGTTTACTTGGACAAAGAACCAGTGGAAAGGTATCACAAAGCTACCAGGATGTATCTAAGCTAGAAGAGAATCCTAAAAAGCCGTTGATTTTCCGTTAGCGTTGAAGCGAAGCGATCGATAGCACATGTTCAGATTTAACGGCTTCTCCTGGCTTTCCCATTGATGAACCTTACCAGAACACTACCCAGTAATGCACTTCATCTATTGCTCTACCTACACAACGTGTTTTAAGATTATTTAAAATCGTTTTATTGATAAAATTTGAGCAATCTAAACTATATACAAGTTCATATTTCTGGACTCAGTCCGTTTGGCCAATAAAAAGCATTGTTGGAACAACCCTTGTGTCATAATCGAAGAGCCAATCAGAATACGTGACAGTTCAGCCTTTACCAGGGTCTTCTCTCTGAGTAGACGCCATCTTGGATCTGACCGAGAAGACCCTGGGGACGAGGTTGATACATTGGCCGAGCAGGGCCTGGGCCGGATGGGCTGAAACATCGGCCGAGTAGGGCCTGGGCCAAAAACGGCGGTAACATTGGCCGAGAAGGGCCTGGGCGTAAAGTGCTGAAACATTGGCCGAGAAGTGCCTGGGCCGAAATGTTGGGCCGAAATGGTAGCCGAGCCAGGCTTGAATCGAGGCTTCAGTCTAATGTGCTTGTTTATTCTGTGCTCAGATCGACGAACTTCGGAAAGAGCTCCAAGAATTGCGATAAAAGGCGGGCACTCATTCGGTGGACAACGCAAGAGGTGCCCTGCAGGAGGGTCTGAATGGGGTGGGGGTCTACATGTCAGTTGTCAGTTAATATTTTGGTCATTTGTCAGTTGTCAGTTAGCCTTAGTTAATCATTACTAGGGCAAATTTACAATGTCTGACCCACAAAAACCAAATTTGTCAGTTGTCAGTTATTTTGAAGGCCGTTTGTCAGTAGTCAGTTAACCCCATTCAGACCCTCCTGCAGGCTTTGGTTGGGCGCCCATCTGCTCTGTTTGATACATATGCTGCTATTGCGGCTCTAGAGGAGGTGGTGTACGCAGCACAGAAGATCACCGACGATAGAGCTTCACGATATGCTGTGATCCTGAGGAAGTGCAGCCCTATGGTCTTTCAGCCAGGATTACAGGGTGTTCTCACGCATCTCGTGGGAACAAAGGAAGAAGTTGAAGTTGCTAAGGCTATCGAGAAAGCTCTGAAGGTTCATGCTTCAGCGCATTCCAAGGAAGTGCCTGCTGGGCGGACGAGGTCTGCCCCTTACTTCCGCGGGCGTCAAAACCCCAAGATTAGATGCTGGTCTTGTTGCCAAATGAAACATTACCATCGTGCTTGCCCGACTAGGCGTTATTAAGCGGCTGCTCGGGTAGTGATAATTTACCCAGCGTATACGCATGCGTATGGAGGGCACCGTTATATTTTCCATTTTCTTGCAGTTTGTAATGCTCGGTGGTTATAAGCAATGGCTTTGTGTGTAATCATAGTAATAAACCTGTCATTCATAGAGTTATCGTATTTTCAATCTCTCGAGTTAAAAACTGATCCTATTATAAGAAAGTGACTCCACAAGCGTTTTGTCCCATAGGACATACCCTTGAGCCCGCTCAGCCAACTAATGGGGATCACCTTTTCTGAGCTTGGGTTATGCCAGGAGCCCATGTATCAATGTTAGGCCGCAGGGGGGGGGGGGGGGGGGGGATCTCGGGTAGATGTGCGGCATTTGATCAATCTTGGCATGCCCACCCTGGGGAATTTGATTACAAGTTTTGTCCCAGGGTCTGGACATTTGAATTCTACCGCTTGAGGACTGTGTCCTGGTATCTTGTTTCCCGAGTACGAACTTCAAAAATGCGTTTTCATCTGTTTTTATTAAGTTAAAAAGAACGCTTCACATTTATTTGGGATCACCTCCAGTTCCCTCATTGTCTCAGCTGTATATATATAGTTTAAGGAGGAATTTCGTTGCCCCATGTGGGGCAATTTGATCACAATTGACCATTTTTTTTTTCCCAGGGTGGGGAATTTGACCAAAAATTTTCGAAAAAAGTCAAATGCCGCACATCCGCCCGACCTCCCCCCCCCCTCCCTCCGGCTTAACATTGATACATGCATTAGTACTCTCTCTTGGCTCATCTGACGTTCGTTTTCATTTTCGTTTAGTCTTCTACTGGTGTTACCCAGGACTTTACTCCTCGTGAAATCGAAGGAAAAGTCCACGATAAAAGAATTAATTGGTTGTTAGTGGACAGGAACCCAAGTTCATAGAAGTGGTCCAGTCCAGAAAACGTACTCGCTTAAGTCAAAAGGATAATCGCTGGGGAGAAGGGGAACCTAAAGGAACTTGCCTTTGGGGACCCTACCTCATATACAATCCATCCAAGGATGAAATTCTGAAATGGCTTTCAAATGGGGTAGACATTCGGTCATTCATGAAACATTTCAAAGAGAATTTTAAGGGCTCAAACTACAATTCTCTTTTCCCACCCTGTAGGGTTTCTAAAAGTCACCCGTCATGCGCAAGATTTTCGGATTTCACTACAGAAACACTGTTGCAATGTTTAGCCACCGGGGCGGTGCGTGTTTGGCGGGGCGGTGCGTGTTGGGGGATAGGTGAGGTAACTCCTCCCTGGCTTGTTATTCCGTTAACCGTAGAACCTAACAAGCTAAGGTTGTGCGTCGTCGCACGTTTTCTAAATCTTTGGATGTTGGATACACCTTTCAAATTGGATACTCTGACGTCCGTCTCTCGTTTTGTATATACAGAAACACTGTTGCAATGTTTAGCCACCGGGGCGGTGCGTGTTTGGCGGGGCGGTGCGTGTTGGGGGATAGGTGAGGTAACTCCTCCCTGGCTTGTTATTCCGTTAACCGTAGAACCTAACAAGCTAAGGTTGTGCGTCGTCGCACGTTTTCTAAATCTTTGGATGTTGGATACACCTTTCAAATTGGTTACTCTGACGTCCGTCTCTCGTTTTGTATACCCGGATTCGTACCTGTCCAAGATGGATGACAAATCGGGATATGATCACATTCTTTTATAAGTTGAGTCCCAATAGTACTTTGGGGGTTTACCTATCCTTCAAGTCAAGATTTAAAGTCAGGATTTCGAGTCAGGCTTTAGGGTTTAAGTATACTCGGAGAGGTTTATGTCCCATCACCCAGATCACCGACCGACAAAAGAAGTGGTTCGATCGTGAAATACATAAACGAAACAATAAATCAAAGTGGGACATGGCGAAACGGATCAGTCTACCAGCAGACTTTCGCATACATTTAAAGCTTCGACGGTAATTTGACTGGAATTTTTACAATGTAAGAGTTACCGATTAACTTTCTAAATGTTTATTTTTTCTCCTCATTTATACAGGGGAATCGATCCAGGAGTGTTAACAGCGCGACTGGTCTAGACAGTTTGCAAAAGCGCGGAGGTTGTATTCAAGCGAGTACTCGAGTTTAGCAGGGCTAGAAAACGGCCAAACAAAAAGGGAACCAGTTCAGGGAAGACAATATTGTGTATTATCGATGATGTTCTCATTTTTGTGTGGAAGAATTAAACTGTTTGGAGCCCTTTCATAGCCTTCGAAAAATGTTTTGGTCGCATTTTTGTGTCAATGAAATCGACACGCCGGACTAAGCTTCATAGAATTGAACTACTGACTCACACCACGAAAGGTTTCACTTGAAATTCGGAGGAAATGCCGGAGGAAATGACTGTCAAACGGCAAAATTTAAAGATAAACATAGGTATTTTATACGTAGCTGTCAAAGCAAAAAAATAAAACGTGATATATAAACGAAACGGGTCGTAATTGTTGTGGCGGGAAAAATATAATTCAAACGTAAATGTGAACCGATCCGATCCGGTCCGGTCCGGGCCGGTCTGATCCGATCCGATCCGATCCGGTCCGATCCCGTCCGATCCGATCCAGGTTTTGTTGGTGCCGAACTTCTTTTTCGCACTCTCGACTAGTAATTTCAAAGATCCTGGCACTCTTGGAACGATCGCGAGCAAGCTCACTACAAACAAGGTAATTTGCTTGGAAATTTTTTTTTATGATGTGATAAACTGTATTTGTGCTGAATTTATTTATGCCTTGAATGATGGTAATACTAGTAGTAGTAGAGTGGAGTGAAATTTGGTCTGTAATCATAATACGAGAGTTTTGCGGTCGTGCGAAATATATATTTTTGTAAACAAACTTCCCGCGATTCTTCGAGATATTTTTCTTCCGGTTGGTTTGTCGGAAGCTGCCAAAAAACTTCATCGGAGTTGTTTCAAGTTGCAAAACAGCCTATACGAGGGCGATTAGGGGAAATATGTCAGCTGTCCATGTATTCGCTCTAGATCTCTAGACGGGAGATCATTCGACAGTTTGATTAAAAAAAATTGAATGTGATGACCGTTATAAATCCTTATGATGGCTCATATCTGTCCCGAACATAGGGAGAAAAAAAATCGCGTATGTGTACCACTCGATATTGCCGTGAATTACCACCAAAAACTTAGCTCATTTACTGTTCTTCAACAATTTGAATGTCAGAGAGGGAGCAGGAACCAGGAAGTTTCCGTTTTTCGGCAAAATTCTCGCGCGCCTCGCTTGGCGGCTATGGATTTAGTTGCCTGACTTGTGTATTTTCATGTAGTTAGCGATGAGCCACAGGAAGCCCGAGCTATATGTAAACAAACCTGCGCCACAGGAAGCCCGAGCTTTATTATGAGCGAGCGTTCAATCAACAAATGGATTAATATCAGTGACAAATACACAACATGAGGGTGGTTAGCCTGTGGTATAAGGACCCATTCCTCTGCCCGGTACGAGCTGTTGAGGCTTATGTACGAATGTGCGACCTTCACGGCGTTCCCATCAGACAAGGTTTTTTGTTGAGACGTACAAGCGCATCAGGGAACATCCTCCCGGTGCCATTCGATTCGTCAGCTGCTTTCATGCTACGCCCAAGAATTACCGGAGCTTTTTAAGGATCGTGGAATAACTCTACACGGTCTACGGACTGGATGTGCCATCTCTCTTGCACTAGCGGGCGTGGAGTTGATAACGAATCACGTGGGTTGGAAAACTATGACTTCCGCCCAACATTATAGTTTTTCAGTTTTCTTTATTTTACACTATTCATTTAATTATATTACAGTCGATTCAGGTATCATTAAATAATCGAATAACTAGTTATTTTAAACATAATAACGTAGATGAAGGTAAAGGAGATTAAAGTGACTATGAACAATTTTTTTTAATTTTAGATATCAATTCTAAATCAAGTGAATAGTACAATATATTTTGCTTTGACTGCTGTGCCGCTAAGTTAAGGTTTTAATATCCAAAATGCTAATTACATGACGTCAGGGGAGGCATCAATTATTATACAATTTTTTGGTTACAATTAAACATTTTTTTCAAATTATCAGTGTTATACCCATGGTTTAAATAAAATGTTAGAAATGTTTTCATATATCAGTAGAAACGCCCATTCACAACCACTAAGAAGTGATAACAGATACCTCCCCTGACGTAATGTAATTAGCATTTTGTATATTAAAACCTCCTTAACTCAGCGGCGCAGCATTCAAAGCAAAATATATTTTACCATTCTACTATTCACTTGATTTAGAATTGATATCTAAAATAGAACTTTATTGTTCAAAGGCACTTTAAGCTTTCGAGTTAACCACTGGCACAAGAAAAAATAAATAAGGTTAAGATTATGTAAGGTTTACATGTAATATAGTCCTAAGACTAGGTCAGAATTATATGTAGTATATGATGTAAAATATGCAACAAGTTGAAACAATTACTGTAATAAAGTATTAGAATACGACATTATAGTTGGGTTTAGATAAGGTACAGTTTGAATTTTTTTTTTAAACTGAGAGATTTAAACTTTTGAGTTCAGTAGGGATAGTTTGCCACATTTTAGATAAAGAAAATTTAAATGTTGATAAGCCATAGTTAGTTCTTAAATTGGGTCGACACAGATTTTTAGTATTTGCATACATGGTATTGTAAGTATGTATTTCAGGTTTAGGTGTAACATATTGGGTGAAAATACTTGGAACTCTTAATTTGTCAGTAATGATTTTGTGAACAAAGATTGCTATTCTTAATTTATTAAATATATTCATGGATTAGAATCTCCAATAGGTTGAAATCGGGAATGGCACTCTCTCTGCTGTGTGCAAAGAATATGCTACGTATGCATTTATTTTGCTTTGTCTTAATTTTAGTTAGTTTACTTTTGTAGGTATTTCCCCAACTTATGATTCCATATCGTAAGGGTAAATCAATGTATAATATAGTTATTTTAGCATTTGATAAGTTTTTTGATATCTTATTGTTGTGTTGAATTTGGGGTTCCCAGTTTTTGTCACTATATATTCCTAAACATTTAATGTAGTCCTTTTGCTCAATATTAGGTATGTTAATTTGATTTTTCCTACAATGTGATGAAATAAGCAGTGTCTTTTAAAAATTAATGGATAATTTGTTAGCAGCACAATAATCTAACAAATGTTTAAATTCTTCGTTTATTACTGTCTCTAATTATATTGGATTATCACGAGTAAAACAGATTAGTGCCATCTGCAAACATTCTGAAAAAAATCTTATTTGAACAATTGGGCATGTCATTCACATTTAAAAGAAAAAGTAATGGACCAGGTGTTGATCTGTGTGACTCCGCATTTATGTTGAACATGTTAGAGTTTGCATCATCAATTTGCACATATTGTGCCGTTTTGAAGATAACTATAAAACCAGTTAAATGGGGTTCCACGAATTCAATATCGATATAGCTTATTTAATAAAATATCATGGTCAACAATATCAAATGCTTTTGATAGATCAAGGAATATTCCACGTTCCTTTTTGTTATCAATATTCATTTTAAGTTGATCAGTGAGTTCCAGAATTGCTTGTTTGGTTGAGTGGCCTTTTCTAAATCCAAACTGATATTTAAATAATATATTCTGCTTTTCTAAAAAGAGTATTAACTGGTTATAGACTAGTCTTTCCAGAATTTTTGCAAAGGGTGAAAGTGTTGTTATTGGTCTGTAGATCCCAGCATCAGTTACAGTACCATTCTTATAGATTGGAGTAACTCTAGATACCTTAAGTGGTTATAGATGTAAGAGGAATCGAGAGGGGTTGAATGGGTTATGGCACCGAATGGAGCTAGCGACGCTCAGTCTATATTGCCCATGGAACTTTGTGACGCTTATCGTAAACGGTACGACTTTGGTTTTTCACAAGCCTTTTAATAAGAGGTTGACCCTCGTATTGACCGGGTTTTGAGTTCATGCTTGTATGAAATAAGTTTTGGAAACTGATAAGTTAGGGCCTGTTGGACCGAAATAAATTAAGTAAGGATTCGAGATTTCAGATAAGGCTGGGATTGTATAAGGTTGGGATGGTTTAGGTTTAGGTGTGACTCTCCATACCTTAACTAATGCTAATGAGTAAGCAGGAAGGATAATGTACTATTTTACATTACTTGGCGGCAATATTGTGTGCAATGTTGCAGCGTATATCAACACTATTTTAAAGAACCTGGCGGCAATATTGCGCGCAATGTTGCAGCATGCATCAACATTAGTTCAAAGAAATTGCTGGCAATGTTGCGCGCAATGTTGAACGAGTGTGCGGCAATGTTGCGCGTATTGTTTCAGCGTATGCCAGTACATTCAGTGATCTTTTTATTGATGTATTTAGTATAAAACCATGCAAACCTACAGGGAACCCGTTTGATAATATAGTTCCGCGTACTACAGCCAATGCTTTTAGCCTGATCACTTTATTCATATATCATGCCCTCGCGGTAAAATTTGGAAACAATGGTACCAGAACGAGGCCAGTTGTCCCAAAGATAACAAAATTGGAGTCGTGTCAAAAATGTCTTAGTGTCCGTCGTACCACATTGTTATGCTCTTTCAGTGTGATAAGGAAATTAACTTTATTTTCCGCCATCGATTTTCAGATTTTTCTCCATCTGTGGCAAGCTGGGACTACTAGCCTCGCTTTGATGCCTTTATGGATGACGTCATAGCCCTACTTTATGAAATAACGAGTTGAAATACTACTTGGTGAAAATGAATACAACTGCGACCTACCGATTCAACGATAACCTTTTAACCCTATTCAAAAATCGTGAAGGTAATTTGCATATATTTTAAAAACATTTAACATTTCTAATAACATTTTATCTGGGCTTACACTTGGTTAAACATCATCTCCAATGATTGTTACAGCCATCACCAAAGCTGGTAACATTAGAATACTTGGTACTTATTCTCCATGTAAATAGTTATAGCCCGAAGATTTCAGTTTTGCATGCAAAGGACCGAAGAAAAAAATGAGTCGCTATCGGATTGTAACCATCACATCAAACGAACCATTGCACGGTCTAGTGAAAATGCAGCGAGAAGCGAAGCTCAAGTCGTCAATCTATTCTGGTCGCATTTAAGCACAATCAACATACGCAGACGCAGTGCCGCATTTAATATTGGCGGTACATGTTCTGCGCACAGGTGTGAATTAACAACAAGCGCCGCAAATGATCGATCCATTACTGTGTCTGCGTATATTGCTTGTGCGTATGCTTATATTACTATTGAAAACCATACTTTATTGATCACTTATAGCAAACATCAGTTTAAGTATCTTGGTTTAAATATCTTTTTTTTGTAAACGAATAAATATTCACAGTTACGTAACATGAATCTAATGTTTCCAAGCCGGTTTTGTGCGTTCTATTTGGTGTAGAAATCCCCTCGTTAAAGCATCATCCGAATTCTGTTTGCTTGTATACATGTATTCTCTCTTCTTCAGCAGATTTTTCTTCCATTCTGGCATACCCGCAAACTTCCGTTCTTCTTTCAACCTGAGAGAGAAAGAATGCAACAAACAGTAAAGTTGTTAGCTTAACGTTATGCGTACATGTTTGGTAATAACAGGTGCAACAGAGGTAATAACTCTGACTCGTTGGACAGCATAAAAGGGACCGATAGAGAATGAAAATGTAATGTTGTTTCATTTGAAAACCGTCACAAACGAGATGGAGTGGAACAGTTTCTTTTAAATAAATCGAAATTCACCCGTGACTACGGGGAACTTATTTCAAATTTCGTTTTATGGGGGGGGGGGACGCTAAATAGAAAAATTGCTGGAGTCAAACTTTGTTTTTCTCTACGATATGGTTTCATATAAGCATCGAAATGGGACGACGGCTCAAAGCAGAGATGATGCGTGCACAAGAGCTTAGCAAGCACATGGGCATAAAAATCACGGACTAGGAGTTGCAAGAAAACAAACTTTTTCAACCTCAATTACTAAACTAGCTGTAATTGTGGCAATGGCGGGAGGAATTGTGAGGGGGAGTATTATGGTTTCGTTCATGAAGGCAACAATTCCTCTCAGCCAATCAGCGATTCAATATGCATACCTATCAGACTCCTTTCGTTCCAGAAGTGGAATTCGCCAGTATGGAACGTCGGCATATTTCTGATGTTCCTCTCCTTCCTACGTTTGATACAAAAGCGATAGTTTTGTTTTTGAAAGGTATCAATATATGTTCACATTTCACCTGTACTTACAGAACTAAACTGACTACCCATAGATAAGCGAATAATATTTAAACTCCTACTACTTATCTATAAAACTCTGAACAACTTCGCTCCTATCTATCTATCTTCGCGTGGAGGCAAACGTTGTAAGGGACTTCCAGTCCTGTTGTTTCTTCTCCTGTGACCTTGTGTCCGAATGTCATTAAAATAAAAAAAAACTAAATAAAAAAGGACCTAGTGCCCATTCATATATAGACCTATCAGGACACTGTGTTCATCTGCTGTCTCGTTACGCCTTACTCGTCCCATAGCTTCCGTCTCAGCCCTTATATATCTTTATCGTTTTGCGCAATTATTCAAATTATTGTAAGCGTATCTAACATTTATGCATATGCGTTATATAAGTGTTTATTATTATTATTATTATCCAAGCCTTAGCCTCGCATGGAGAATGGTCAGGAGTTGACACTGCACTGATACAAATTCTCTTTCTATGAATATGGATATATTTGATTATCATGCTAACTAGATACAAGCCTCTAACTAAGCTGAATCAACTCCAGCCTCGATGTCACCAAAAGCTTGGCTACCTTTCAAAATTGGTGGTTAAGAACTACTAATTGTACCGCCTACCGATTAGCCCAGTGGTTACGCTCCGGTCTGTCGTGTGCGAGGTCGCGGCTTCATACCCCGGCGGACCAACAATTACTGAGTAGAAGGGGTTGCCTTGGTGAAACAATCTCGTTCTCGAACTGCAAATATTTAGACCTTCACATCTTCTGTCGTGGATCCCACGTCGGCCTCAAGTTTATCAGTCTCACCAGACTGTCACAAGTTACCTACGTTAAATAAGGTTACTTTACCTTTGTCTTTACCATAGGTCTATTAAGGACGTTAAATCGTAGGTACCACGTCGACCTCAAGTTTATCAGTCTCACCAGACTGTCACAAGTTACCGACGTTAAATAAGGTTACTTTACCTTTGTCTTTACCATAGGTCTATTAAGGACGTTAAATCGTAGGTACCACGTCGGCCTCAAGTTTATCAGTCTCACCAGACTGTCACAAGTTACCGACGTTAAATAAGGTTACTTTACCTTTGTCTTTACCATAGGTCTCTTAAGGACGTTAAATCGTAGGTACCACGTCGGCCTCAAGTTTATCAGTCTCACCAGACTGTCACAAGTTACCTACGTTAAATAAGGTTACTTTACCTTTGTCTTTACCATAGGTCTATTAAGGACGTTAAATCGTAGGTACCACGTCGACCTCAAGTTTATCAGTCTCACCAGACTGTCACAAGTTACCGACGTTAAATAAGGTTACTTTACCTTTGTCTTTACCATAGGTCTATTAAGGACGTTAAATCGTAGGTACCACGTCGGCCTCAAGTTTATCAGTCTCACCAGACTGTCACAAGTTACCGACGTTAAATAAGGTTACTTTACCTTTGTCTTTACCATAGGTCTATTAAGGACGTTAAATCGTAGGTACCACGTCGGCCTCAAGTTTATCAGTCTCACCAGACTGTCACAAGTTACCGACGTTAAATAAGGTTACTTTACCTTTGTCTTTACCATAGGTCTATTAAGGACGTTAAATCGTAGGTACCACGTCGGCCTCAAGTTTATAAGTCTCACCAGACTGTCACAAGTTACCGACGTTAAATAAGGTTACTTTACCTTTGTCTTTACCATAGGTCTATTAAGGACGTTAAATCGTAGGTACCACGTCGGCCTCAAGTTTATAAGTCTCACCAGACTGTCACAAGTTACCGACGTTAAATAAGATTACTTTACCTTACTATTATACGAGGGTCTATATACAAACAAGGCTATTTTAATCGTGATATTCGATTGTTAGAAAAGCATGAGAACATCTTACCCTCTTTCTATTTTCAATCTCCTGCACTTGCTCTTTCATTATGCGATTTCTGAAGATCTGCCGTTTCCATTCAGGAAGTGTTCTCCATGTCTCCTGATCAATCATGGCAAGGTTTCCATTTGACACTGTTAATAAGGATTGAATTCAGATTGTTATACCGTGAAAACTTAGTGCGGATTTCGTGACAATATTCGAACGGCATGATATACGGAACGCCGTCATATACGGAACGGCGTAAAATACGAAACGGCATGACAAACGGAATGGCGTGATATACGGAACGGCATGATATACGGAACGGCGTGACAAATAGAACGGCGTGACGTACATAATGCCGTGACATTGGACAGACCTTCCAAAAAATCGAGATTCACAGCAAATGGGGACAACAACAAAATAAATAACAGGCTAATAGGCCTTTTTGCAGGAAACAGTCACGTGCTGATATATCGCTTCAACAATGAATGAATTGAGATCGTGATCCCATGACAAATGATTTACTAGCTGGCACACATTCTTCAAAAACGCAGTTTTAGAAAGATAGACAATCGACTGGAGTTAGAAAATAGCAATTACAAACAGGTTTTGATAATAACACTACCGATCTCGTACAAGTGCCTTTACATAAATGAAGTCAGATGTCTGTTGCCTCCCAGTACAACCACGTGATCGTATCCTACAAAGGGCCCATTGTGTACTACTTATACGCCATACGGTGATACCGTTCCTGATATTTATCCAATCAGCAACGAGAATTTTGTAAACTTTTTCGTTAGAGTATGGAAATTATTAAAGTGTATTATACATAGGTTATAATAGAAACTTGATATCAGTTTTTAGTGAGCCGATTTTAAGTTGCTCTAAATTTCTTTTAAAATCAGTACGTTCCATCCACTCGATTTTTTGCCATCCTTCATCGAAATTATTCAAATTTTCGAAAGTATATCTGGAATGCACACTCTGCTAACTGGAGTAATTATGTTTGACTTTCTTCATGAGAAAGTTCATCTTTTGGGGGTTGACATAGCCCCTTCAACAAATGCACAAACAAAGCATAGAAAAATACAACACGTTTAAGTAATCCACACACGATTGTGCTTGAATATGCCTTAAGTGCTGTATGCGATGTATATAGTTCAAACTACAGCCAGAAAATAAAGTTTTGTTTGATACTATGGGTTCTTTTTTACTGTGCAAACTAAAAGCCTCCATCCAGCCAATCGGAAAAGAAGAAAACTAAATATCATTCAATCTCAAATTTCATAACTTTCCCCACATACGATGTTCTTCGAAATTAAACAGTTTGATCAAAAATAAATTCAAACTTTTAAAATTATCGACGAATGAAAATGCATTATTTCGATGGGTTTTTATTGAATTTATGAGTATCAACCAATGACATCACGAGAAAGAATAATAGAAAATTAGCACCTTTTCCATTCCTTTGCCGTTCATACTATCGTTATTAGCTGGTCATTACTTAAAATCGTGTTAGTTGATTAGCCTTACCTTCTTTGGCTGACGAACCACCGAAGTGTGTAAGTGGTATCTGCTGCTTCTCGCGAAGGGGTACCTGTGCTCGTGGTGGCTCATCTTTGGTAGGGTCTTCCTGCTCCGTGCGTGATGAAGGACCAGGTTGCGGTGAAGGGCTGCGACTTACAAATGAAGATTTGGCAGGGACATCTTGGTCTTGTTCTGGATATGATACATGGTCTGGGTCTTGGTCAGGGTCTGTTGTTATTGGCATTCCCTCGGGTTTTTGTTCAGGTGCAGCTTCAGGGCTGATAAGTCGTTCAGAATTCGGGTCTTGTTCTTGTTCTTGTTCTGGTTCCTCTTTTGCTTCAGGAATTGCTGGCTGGAGATCCGGGCTTGCTGTCTGTTCTGGAGCTGGAATATACATATTTTCTGGACTTTTTGTCGGTGGACTTAGAGTATCTTGACGTTTTGTATGTGAAGGTGAGGCAGTGACACTTTTTTGTGTTGCACGCTCACTGCCCTTGGAGATAGAGGATGATGATGCTTGCTTGTCTGATTCCTGGCTCGGTTGAGACGCTGTTTCTTCCGATGAAACTGGAGAAAACCTGTTAGACAACGGACATTTTTGGTCATTCTTTTCCTCTTGTTCATGTTGTTGAGAGAACTCTACTAATTTTGGAGTGGACGGCGATTTTAGTTTCTCACGTGCAGCTCTTACCATGGACGTAAAATCCTCCATCTCTCTCTCGCCAACGTTTTCATCAAAGTTCACTACAGGTGAAGGGGAGGCTGAATACCCATTTCGAACCCCAGCCGATCTCGAGAGAAACAGTGTTCGCTTCTTCGCCGCATTGAGCATATCCTCAGTACTTGTATCACCAGGTTTCATGTCAAACGCTCTTGCGTTATCATTATTTTGGCTGTACGCATCAACATCGTGCAGTGTGGCATCAGTGGAACCCTTTCGTGGTGGAAAACTTGGAACGGTAATCAAATATGGCAACTTAAGTCTGTCAATCACATGGAGTCGTTTCATTGGCGTCCCCATTTCATACGTATGTGATACTTCAGCCCCCTCAGGAGTAAGGACAGTTGACGTTTCGGTGATTTCTGTGTCCGTCCATTCAGCAGATTTGGCATATTTGATTAGCGAAGGCGGCTTTGGCTCGGGAGTGGAAGGATGGGAGTGTTCAGGGGTGCACTCTAGGGCTGGAATGTCCGGCGCTTTCGCGGATTCAGGGGAATGGGGACTAGCACATCCTCTGGATGCACCTTTCTTTTTGAGCACGTGAAGGAAGGATGAGCCCGTGGACTGTTCAACGGTCCTCTTGTCGAATGATTGTGAAGAGTTACTCATTCTTTGAGCTTTTAACTTCGCGATCTGAAATTAAAAGATGCATGTACTCATATTTGCTTTGACTTTAAAGCAAGTGAATTACACTCAATAGTATACTTCAGCTGTTTTATCTTTAATTTAATTATTTTTACGGTTTCAGCATGTAGACGAGAGCAAGTTAGTAATAATACATTTTCTATAAAATCAAACTCTCAAAAATAACATAGGCTCGGTTTCAGCCGTTGGGGTGTCGTTTCTCCAAAGCCTCCCCCCACAAACAGCTGGGCGCGCGGTCAACACACCGTGTCCGTGACGCTAGCTGAATAAAAGTCAATATTATTCAATTTGCGTGTTTTGACAAGAAAAGCCGTTTACCCTTTCACGACTGTAGCGTAGGCTCTAAACGTTCAAAACACACTGGAACTCTAAACTAAAACTCCAAGTGTGAAATGAATACGCCATTTGAAATTATTGAGAAACTAGGCTGCATTATTTGATACTCTGTAATATTAGTGCCGCTCAAGACACCTCGCTGACAGAAATTAAAAGCCGAAATACGGGGATAAAGTTCAGATATTATCTCGGAACTATTCTGAGCTAGAGTCGAGTATTCCCACTCAGTACTTGTGTAGAGTATGTTTTGGAGACCTTAAAAAATGCACAAACTTAGTACATAAACTCGTTTGATGCAGCGATTTTCAAGTGAATTGTGATCATAGAGTTAAACGCGTAAACGTGACCTCAGTCAGACGTGATTTACTCTCTTATAACTCTTTTAATATGAAGTCGTCCGTCTTTTCTTCTCCGATAAAGGCAGCACTAATTTTCTTTGAAGTAAGAATGGCTACTTGGTCTTGCATAGGCAAAGAAATGACTGAACATTACGGATTTCGCGACCTTCGAGCTTGGTACAAGTGAGGGTTTCCCAAGTGACTTTCCAAACCCGGTACGTACCGACACAGTGTCTTCACCCAAAACTAACTCTCTCACTGCTTCCTTGTGTGAATCCTTAAATCATTCGAAAGCAAATTTTTCCAAAGCAAAGTTAAACGCATTTTGGAACAGCAATCCAAAGCTTCTGGTCCGGCTTTGAAAAGTTTACAATATAAATTATGCAAAACAATTTAGCGACAGGATTTTAGTGGCAAGTTTTTGATTGGCCAAAAACCGACAATGTCTCAGCTCGCGCGCCCAGCCGTGAGTGGGGAGAGGATCGCGGGATCACCGAATCCCCCACGGCTGGAAACCGAGCCTAAAAATAACCACGACAAGCCGATAATCCTATTCAAGTTGTTTACCAAGGTTGCCACTAGTAACAAAAATGTTAAAGTGGATATGAGGCAAAATATTTTATCAATAAAATAAATTCTACATCAAGTAAATACTTGAATAGTAAACTATTTCTTGATTTGTGTTGCGTCTATGAATTATAGAGGTTTCTATTTCGAATATGCTAATGTCGTGACGTCAAACAAGTATATTTTTTTTTATAGAAAAACGTGCTGGTCGAGATCAATGACCTTTCTTAAACATCCCTGTTATACGTGAAGGTTATATCAGTGATTTGTACCAAATATTTTAACTAAATCAGAAGCAAGTTTTATTCACAAGGAGGTTGAAATGACAGTAAATACACAGATTTAGCTTGTACATTTGTTGTCCCAATTCAGGTTAGCTGACTTTTCCCTTGAGTAATGTTTTCTCGTTTTTCTGTATTCCAAGAGTTAATATACCAATTTTTCTAATTGGAAAACAAAACACTGAATCCTCTGGAGAGCTGTCACATGATCTGAATTGGGACAACAAATGTACAAGCAATGTACGGTCTATTCCCTGGTTAACGTCACTATCATTAGCATATTCGAAATATAAACCTTTACAACTCATAGACACTCAAATTAAAAAATAGTTTACTATTCAACTATTTACTTGATGTACAATCGATTTTAATGATAAAAAAGTTGGGGTGTTATGCAAAATAAAAAACGATAGACAAAAATGTTCCGTTCAGATGTTTCTTTCATGCTCTTGGGGTAAACGCCAAGAACATATGTTTAAATAGAACAGCTTATTTGATTTAATTCATACAAAACATGTTGAAATAATGCAAGTTCGTGAGTTTCATTCTATATTCCGATAAACATCCCATGAATGATTCAATGTCACACAGTCAATCATAACTTACAAAATACTGCCATTTCTTTTTCTTGATTCCCGCATTATTCGTCTTCGTCGATTTATATTTACGCTCCATAAGCATGATGTGCACGTGTCTGGCTCGTGATGACGAAACAAAAACTGGTGCTGGTAGGTGATTATGCACTGGCAGTTTACCATTTAAAATTACCCTAAAACTCTACCAATATGGGCGTGTTTGCTGCCGTTGTTGTTTTATCTCCTCCCAATCTTCAAACAGTTGGGAGAAAAAATATTCTCAAACATCATTTCAATAGCAATAGGCGCTAGACGTCAGGTGTGTGTGTGGCACAACGGGTTAGTGCGCGGTACATTGAGCGGTGGCCATGTTGCGTCCCGGGAGAATAAAAACCTTTGTTCTTGCACTTCCAAACTCGACACTGAGATGAGGCTTGAAGTGGAAAAGCTATTGTTTGTACACAAAATGGCCTCTGCGTGATAAGGTCTATTCTCAGGAGTTTAAAAATCTGAATGAGAAAAAATATTTCGAAAAGGATTCTAGTAGTTGAAGTCAAATGATGTCATAGTGTGGATGGACTATTCTAATGACTAGAACAGTTTGCTATGTACTGTACTCTGACAATAACACTACTGGAGCTGCATGGTACAAAGGTAGTCGTGGTTCGTGAGTGCGCCTGTTTCTGTTTGCGATTGTGCCTCTCTTTATCTCTGCATTTGTGTTTCTTTGGTGTGTGAAGTACATTTATTTACTGTGGTCTTAAGCAAGGTACATTTAATCTCTGCTTTTTCCTCAATTATAGATATCATAGTGATACTTTTCTAATCTTTTTTTTTAAGGCAGTAACTTCAAAAGTATAAAATAAACGCTTCTCACACAGGTAATAAAACTGCCAGGGTAAACCACCCAACGAACTTGTTTAAAATCTATGTTGAATTCCTCACGTGTTTCCAAGGAAGTTAGTTCGCTTTTGTTTCGATTTGGGAGCAACAGAACATAACTCCCACGATAAACAAAATGTATTAAGATGAAATTGTTCGTGAGAATAGGCAACCAAACCGACACTTCTCTGGGGAAAAAGACTTAATTCTTAAAGGAGCCAGAATTATAATTATTTTAGACCTAGTTGATACGTCGTGTTATAGTCGAATTTAATTCAGACGAAATTAATTCAAGCAATTAAATTCGACGGTACGGCGACGTAAACATCGAACTGAAGTCGTCTGGATAATTAAATTCGTCCATACGTTTTATCCGTGTGAGCCACACGGATACAACGTCTCAATTATACGTCGCAGATGGACGCATGAACTAAATGCATAAATTAATTAACGTTGTAATGTATGATATAGATATTGTAATACATGAAACTTTTTTCTTGAACCTGATTTATCGTATGTTGCCCAGACCAAATCCCACCATCCTGAATTTCTGTGACAGCAACGACAACTGCATGCGAGAACGCTTAACTGTTTCAAGTTACTGTATTCAACACTGAGCAAACATAATAGTATGAAGCTAACTCATTCTTTTTCCTCAGAATACCCTGATGTTACCACTCGACGGTGTAATTCTCTACTTTTCTGTCTTTCCCTCATGGTTGTTACCAGCAACATTTCTTTCCTGAAGGGCGGCATGTTTTTTCGTTCTTTCTCCGCTGGTCACAATCAATAATAGCACACAGACGGATTTAAATTCGTCGTATAAATCAGATCGACATTAACGTCGTCAAACAGACGACACTGATTAATGTCAATTAAGTTCGTCTGAATTAAATGCGATGTATAAACTAGGCCCTAGTCAGATTATATTTACAATTCTTCTTTGGAGAAAATGTTGTCTTCTTAGAATAATTCTTAATTTAAGTTGTAACTCTTCGTCTCCAGAGAAGCCATATACATGTAATTATCAGTCTCAGAAGGATCATGGATTACAAGTGATCAGTAAAAAGAACCGTAGCTTAGAGTGTTCCTCGTGTTTCTCAAAGGAAATAAGGTGTTTTTTTCATTCGGTTTGCGAGCAACAGAACATAACTTGCAAGATATATAAAAGTTATCAAGTGATGTAATTTTTCCTGACTACAGGCAACCACACCGATACATATTACTGAGCCAATTAAGCACCAACAGTGAAATAATGAAATACATACACACATTATCTTTCTTTGCAGTTAAAATTACTTTATTTTCGTTTAAGGTTATAGTTTGGGCGTAACATGTATAGGTCATGACATTGCATTAACAGTGACTGGCGTTGTACAGAGATTCAATGGCAGATTGTTTCAAATAACAAGGCTTCAGTTTCTACGCCTTTATTTATTTACCCCTTTATTTATTTACCCAGGTATAATACAGACTTCAGGCAGAAAAAAAACCTCACAATTTCAAACGCAGACTTGCTTATCTGGGTATATACAACGTATGGTTCAGGATTATTCAATCGGCAATATATAAGTCCTTGCTATATTCGGCTGGTAGGGGTGATCGTCGTATTTTTTTAGGGTTTGAAATCGGCGAGTTAGTATTTTTTAGGGGTTGTCCAAGCGAAATCCATTTTCAGGGTGATTTTTAGACCATGAGATACATTTTAGGGTGGGAAATTTTTCACGGTTTGGTATTTTTAGGGTATTTTTCGAGATTTTCCGACGGTCACCCCTACTCCCTGGGGCCCTCCTCCTCTTTTTCAACAGTATACTACAGATACTAAAGATTTAAGCCTGGTTAACACGAGCGACTCAAGCACAAGCAACAAACACAGAATCAGTAATGAACTGATAAATATTGGCGCTTGTTCTTATCTCACAATAGGCCAGTAACTTGCTAATATCTCTCTCCAGTAACCAATGAATTGCTCTCGTGATCCCATGGGAAATACTTTTATTACCGTTTTCGTTGAAGTGCGACCCTGAAAGTCTCGTCTGTAAAATTCGATTTAACCGACCATCAATCAAACGTGGAGTCTAGTCTGTCTAGTCCAGTACAAAGCGTTTGCCGCCGAGAATTAATTACATTTTGGTTGACGGGTCGGCTAAATGCAATTTTCCAAACGAGACTTGAATCTTTCAGGGTCGCACTTCAACGAAAAACGTAATAATACTGGATGGCAAATAATCTTCAAAACGCAGTTTTAGAAAGATCGACAATCGATTGGAGGTCGAAAATAGCATTTTATTTTACAAACAGATTTACCTACGATAACACTACCAAGCTCGTATGAACCTTTACATAAATGAAGTCAGATGTTTTTGCCATCGAGTACAACCACGTGATTGCATTCCTGCAAAAGACCATTACGGCACCACGACTGTGTCTGCATATGTTGCTTGCGCTTCACACCGCGGCAAAACGTCACGCGCATGCGCCTTTGATGAGCTGGTCGCGCGCGCGTCTCCCCCACTTTCCCGCCGAAACTAAACGAAAACAGAAGCAATCACACCTGTTTCTAACTTTTGGTACGAATGTGCAATGCTACACAAAAAAAACAAGAAAATTACTTAAAGGCTAAGCCTAACACTTTAACAGGGTGAAGTTTCCTTAAAGACCATGTGTCCGAGCCCATGGTGCTTTGCGCGCGCAAATCATTTTCGTAGGCAACGAAAATCAGAACGATCGATGTTGTTATTATGTGACTCTCGAATCTTTCGAAATCCATCTCTAGTTTGGGCCATCGAGTATTTCTTTATATATATTTATAATATAGATACGATAGTACGCGCGCTTTGATTGGCTAAGAAGCCATGTTTTATCAGAGTATATAACATGGTTAGCCGTGTTATATAGTTTTCAACTGGCGGTTTCCTTTCATCGAGCGCGTAAATCTATATTATAAAACAGATAAAGAAGCCTTAAATCCATGTTTTATGTAAGGGTTAGAGACTGCTTGTGAGTTCTTTATCGACAAATACAGGCACGCGCTGACTGTACGATGAACGAAAAATAATGAATACTGCATGAGGCCGAAGGCCGAATGCAGTATGAAGAAATTTTGAGTTCATCGTACAGTCAGCAAGTGACTGTATTTTTCCGATAAAGCACAAACATAAAGTCTCTAACCCTTTTAATATTCAAACTGAGTGCACTGTCAGCCGTGAATTTCAATTGAAATCAGTTGTCAATAACAATTTCATAAAGAAGTCAAATATTTCGCATGAATTAAATCATTTTACGGTAAATATCTCCACAAAGAAAAGTCATTTCAATAGACAATGAATAAAAACAGAAGTAGATAACTTTGCAAAGAATAATTTACTTTGGCGTTCGGTCAGTTTAGTTGACGCCTTGCGAGTACATGTTTGTACATTTAACTCGAAAACGTTTCTCTTGGAGCCATGTATTAAAATATCGAGTATTTAGCCGGCTTAACTCCTAGCCATAGTCTACTTTCTTTAATAGTTTCTTTCATTCGAAAATAAATAACCTGCAGATTCCAGTGAATTGAAATCTTGAAACCGGCCTTCATGTGCTCGGCTCTGATGCAAACATTTTCCAAATAAAAATATCCTAGGTTTTCGAACCTTCCACTTGAATTGTCGCTTCATTGTCTCCTCTTATTGACAGAGTAAGGTCTCGCCGGAAATAAAATCCATTTCTTCAGTTTGGACTGCTAGAGTGTTGTAGAAACTTTTGTTTACTCAGACACATGTTGACTTGTTAGTTGTTGTACTTCCAGCGCTTGCATATCAGCCATTTCTAACGAACGATTATGCAAATGTTTGCCTGAAAACATAATGTGAGGCGAATAGTATGATTGTACATTTAACTCAAAAACGTTTCTCTTGGAGCCATGTATTCAAATATCAATTATTTAGCTGGCTTAACTCCTAGATAGTCTGCTTTCTTTAATAGTTTCTTTCATTCGAAAATAACTAACCTGCAGATTCCAGTGGGGCAGTGAATTGAAATCTTGACTCGAAACCGGCCTCCGGCCATGTGCTCGGCTCCGATGCAAACATTTTCCAAATCAAATATCCTGGGTTTTCGAACCATCCACTTAATTCTCGCTTAATTTTCTCCTCTTATTGACAGAGGTAAGGTCTCGGAAATACAATCCATTTCTTAAGTAAGACAACTAGAGTGTTGTAGAAACCTTTGTTCACTCGGACACATGTTGACTTGTAAAGTTGTACTTCCAGCACTCGCAAATCAGCCATTTCCAACGAGCGATTATGCAAATGTTCGCCTCAAAATATATAACTTCTGTCACACAGGCAACAGAGTTCAATCCTGCCGTTACCTTTCTAGTAATTGTCTGCATTTTCACTGTTTAATATGCGATGAGGTTTTCCAAGCCGTCCAAACACGTAACTAAGCGAAGGCCTAGGTCTCCCTTTCCCTAGGTAAGAGAGGGTCTGGGTCGAGTGCTGTGGTCACCAATAATGCACGCTCATTAGCCAATCACATGCTTGGATTTTGTACAATGCACGAAATTTGAACATTAAACTATCATAAAACACCCTGGTCATTTGAGAACACTCTAGAAATGTTGAAAGCACGCGCCTTCGGCTTGTGCTTTAACATTTCTCTCATGTTCTCAAATGCCCATCGTGTTTTATGATAGTATAAAACATGGCTAAGGCTTCTTTATTTGTTAAATATGCTTAACTGACTTTCTTTTATCTTAAAGTTTGTATATATACCTTTTAAAATGAAACTTTAGTCGAATATTTCTTCGAATCCCGGTGGCGAGTAGAGGAATGCCGAAGAAAGAACAGACAGCGAGGCGAAGCGACTCGACAACTAATCCTTCAGCAGTCCACATTTTACTTTCTCTATGTCTACAAGAGAACACTTGTGGTTCAAAAGGACTACTACGTGAGTTTCCCGGGGATTTGCTGCACTAAGGGACCGGCGGGCTTCGTTGGAAATACAAAGGAACCACTTCCGGCATCAATATCATTCGTAATTATAATTTCGCACGGCTCAGCTCCACTAAGGTGTTACGACTTATCTGTATCTGTTTTGCATTTTTATTAAAAGAGAAAGCAATGGCCTTTGTTCATCCTCCAGTACGTCCAGAAAGTCTTCTTACCAAAAATACGACCGCGGGTCAAACTCCAATCTGCCGAGTTCAGCTGTTACTTCGCTGTGAGTTTGACTCGAGTGCGAGTACGACGTTTCATTTTGCACTCAAAATATATCATTCGCAAGGAAAGTAGAGATCTTCAAATACAGCTAAACAATAACGGAGACATGAAAACAAGGTAGCAAGAGTATGTGTTTGCTTGTAGAGTTGTGAAACGTCGCACTCGTAAACGAATTAGAATCTAAATGCCGAGTTCTGTTCAAATCATATTCGAAGCATCGAGGGAAAATTCGTGGGCTCGATTGGGTTTTTAATCCGGTAGAAATTCGTTATCCAAAGTGTATGTGTACTTCATTTATGAAACTTATAAACAATCGAGAACATTTTAGTTCGACTAAAGGCCGGCCTTTAATTACCCTATATCATTATGACGTCACGGCTTGTTTATGAGGATAGAGAATCGACTTGAACAATAGAATTTTGAACTAAATCTGCT
Source organism: Actinernus sp. WN-2022 (assembly GCA_030867875.1). Taxonomy (NCBI): domain Eukaryota; kingdom Metazoa; phylum Cnidaria; class Anthozoa; order Actiniaria; family Actinernidae; genus Actinernus; species Actinernus sp. WN-2022. The sequence continues at coordinate 33,480,047 of JAOWCC010001368.1, forward strand.
CTGCTGAGGAAAATTTAACTTCGAATTGTCTGGTTTCCAGATATCAGTTGTATCAATGTTTATCCCACAATATTTACCGTATTTGGTGGCTGTTACCGCTATTCTACGTTCTTCAAAATGCATTTGATAGCGATTTCCTTTGTGTTGTTGCTGTTTTGTCCCTGTTTTGTCCCCCTCCCACGACCGTGATCCTTAGCGTTTAAACAATAGATTGTTTTGATATGACGTCATAGTGATATAGGTCAATTGATGCGGCCGTTGATAAACAAACTAATCATAACATTGGCGCAAAGCACCATGGGCTCGGACACAGGGTCTTTAATTTGTAATTCACTGTGAGTTCACAAAGTTATAAAATTATTTACTAAAAAATCGTTTAAGCCCTCGGAAATTTGTATTTAAAACCAGAGCCTTCGTTCTTTCGGCAAGCGGAGAACGTGCTTGCGCTTGATTGCATCGCTAGAAAAAGGAATTGGCAACGACGCCAACGGTTTATACGCGCAAGTCCGTACTCGAGGAAGGAGCTCGGATTTGAACACAAGGCATCTCGCATAAAATGTGGTACAAAACTCAGGAAGGGGTTGTAGATAAGAGCTGGCAGCTGGCGAACTTCGCCTGCTACTCTGCAATGTTTCGCCAGCTGTTTTTGCGGGACCCTAACCCTAGTTAGTAGGCAAAGGGTTTGTGCCCTTGACAGTAATTACCCGCCTATACTAGCCTGCTACTCCTCTTCTGGGTTGTTTTTGTGGCGCGCGCCACAGGTAGCCCAATCCGAAAACAAATGAGCGAAAATACCACCAAGAGCCGTTGGCAGTCTACCCGCCTATTATTCAGAATTACCATCTACTTCAAATCTACCCTGCGTCTAACCGAACCCTTTCATAGTCTTTTAATGACCTATCCACAAACCTTATGTTTTTTGCTAGGACTCATGCTAATACGTTTCACTTGTGACGCACAAACCGTTTCTACGTACAATATAGGCGAGTTAAGAGGTTATTGTATTATTGAGGGTCGAGGAAGGGTTTGGGACCGAGTGTCAAAATTAATTTCATTAGGAAATGAACAAGAACTAAAAAAAATGTACGTTTACCGAGTTTGAGGTAGATTAATTTGATAATAACAATGTGGCAAAAGCTTTCAGAATATCGCAATAATAAGAGACAATGTTATGGTTTTGGAGAATGTCGTCCCCCCAAATCATAAATTCTCCTCTTTTTGCGATTTTTGAAAACTCGCTATTCAGCTCGCACTTATCCAAACATCGTCAAACTCGATAAACTTACTAATTTGAGTGTGATATCTTTCTTTGTGATGGAGATCATTTCTTAATGAGATGATGTTTGCCACTCGGTCCCAGACCGTTCCTCCACTCCGAAATGGCTAATTTACTGGCTAAAACTGAATGAGTGACAAACTACAACATGCGAAGTGACGGTTACCCTGTGGCGCGATCAGCGGTGGACTGGACCACGCGGTGCGTGCTGGGAGGATTTCGCATAAGGCCCATAAAAGTAATAGATACGGAATGAGTCCGTGCTTTATGGGATTTACAAACTCGAGCAGAAAGTCTGTAAATCTGTAAATCCCATAAAGCACGAACACGAATTCCGTATCCGACTTATCAAACGTCTAGATGTATAGAGTCATGTGTTCAGTTATTCTGGCTATACGACTTATTTTGGTCGAGAAAATCGAAGCAAAGGTTTATGTAAATCAGGACGAACTCTGTATCAGATTTACAGATCACTTATCGCACATTGATTTCCTTTGTTTTTGCTTCATTAATTATTAATGAGTTTTATAATGATTATACTGTGCGACTACCGTAATCAGGGCCACGAAGACAATGAGAACCAATCACATTGCAGAAATAAAACAAAGCATTCCACCTGACGGTTACTGGAGCCAATCAGTGTCGAGTACAAGACTTTCTCGAGCTTCGATCCGATAAAAAGGCAAATTTGGTGGACTGGTTCTTTTGATTGAAGAACATGGCGTGGATATGGCATGACCTGTACTTAGGAATGCTTTATATTCCTTTAGCAATGTGTTATAGGCACTTTAAATTGTATATCAATAAAGATTATTGTATTGCATTGTATTTTGACTACTATATGCGCACTACATCAAGAACAAAGCACGGGGCATTTTCAAATGTATGAAGAAAAATGTAAAATGATTAATGATTAAAAAAACACAATGAGAATAACAGGTTCCATACACGAATAACTATAAAAGGCAACCATTTCTTGAGAAACATATATTCTATTGGCTGGTAATATGAATAGAATGGTATGCATTTGTACACAAGTACGCTATACCACTAATTCAAATCATAGAGACTGCAGGTCGTAAAAATATGTATGTATGTTTTCTGGGGGGAGAGGAGAGGTTGGGTGCAGTGGAGTGGGTAGGGTAGGGTGCGGTTTAGTTGTCAGTGCCAGGAATTAGACACAATGTGCTGAGAACACTATTTAAAATAAAATCACCTGTCAAACCCAAACCAAAAAAAAACCAAATAGTGAACCTAGTACAGAAGTTGATCCTCTACCTTGGCTGCCGAGATCTTCATGTAATCAAGGCATCTCCTGTGGCCGTATTTCTCTGCCAGGTCGACGGGACTCATATTACTGTGGTCTTTGAGCCTCACGTCTAGTTCAGCGACTTCAACCAAGAACTGAATGCACTGTTTAACAAATAGAACAGTGTTTACTATAGCCTGTACTCTGACAAAAACATGACTGAAAAACACGCATTCAGTGGTTAAGCGCCGATCTGTTGTGCGTGGAGAGGTCGAGAGGGGTCTTAAAATAACTAAGTATTAGAATATGGTCACACCCACTCAGCCAATCAGTGCCGAGTATTTTAGTGTTCTATATTCCATAGTGTCTCAATGAGGCAAGTGGTATGGGCTCTGAAGTGCAGGAAAATTGTGGGGTAAAAATATTATAATTATACTTAGTGAAGTACTATGAAACGCCTCGGCTGTCTTAAGTGTTAAATTTTCATTCTATGCAGTACATTCGTCATTATATGCAGTATATTAATTCGTCATTATATGCAGTACATTCCTCATATTATAAGTACATTCGTAAATATATGCAGTACATTGGTATTATATGCAGTATATTCATCATTATATAAGTACATTCGTCATTATATGCAGTACATTCATCATTACATGAAGTACATTCGTCAATACATAGAGTACATTCGTCATTAAATCCAGTAAATTCATCATTACATGAAGTACATTATATAAGTACATTCGTAGATGATCAAGTAATAAATTATATAATTTTAGAATATAAAATGTGTCTTTATAAAGCTAGAGGAAAAAAAATCCGTCTATCACTCTTTTTAAGAACTTATTAAGATACTCAGAAAAAATTGAATTAAAAATCGCCAAAAAAATTTAATAAAAACAAATAAAAAAATAACTCCTTTCACATGATAAGAAATGGAACACAATTCTAATGGCAATAAATAAGTAATTAGAAAAACGTAGCGTAAATGTGAGTATGTTTTTTATTTTAGTTATTTTGTGTATAGTTTAATGTTAGTAGATGTGTAATTTTGTAAAATGTATTAAAGAAAATAAAAAGAGGTTGTTAAAGACAAAAAAAAAAGTACATTCGTCATTCTATACAGTAAATTCGTCATTCTATGCAGTACATTCGTCATTACATGCAGTACATTCGTCATTACATGCAGTACATTCATCATTCTATGCAGTACATTCGTCATTACATGCAGTACATTCGTCATTCTATGCAGTATATTCGTCATTACATGCAGTACATTCGTCATTATATGCACTGCATTCGTCATTCTATGCAGTACATTCGTCATTCTATGCAGTAAATTCCTCATTATATTCAGTACATTCCTTATTATATGCATTGATTCGTCATTACATGTAGTACATTCGTCATTCCATGCAGTACATTCGTCATTACATGCAGTATATTCGTCATTACATGCAGTACATTCGTCATTATATGCACTGCATTCGTCATTCTATGCAGTACATTCGTCATTCTATGCAGTAAATTCCTCATTATATGCAGTACATTCCTTATTATATGCATTGATTCGTCATTACATGTAGTACATTCGTCATTCCATGCAGTACATTCGTCATTCTATGCAGTACATTCGTCATTACATTCAATACGTTCGTCATTATATGCACTGCATTCGTCATTCTATGCAGTACATTCGTCATTCTATGCAGTAAATTCGTCATTCTATGCAGTACATTCGTCATTCTATGCAGTAAATTCCTCATTATATGCAGTACATTCCTTATTATATGCATTGTTTCGTCATTACATGCAGTTCATTAATCACTGTATGCAGTACATTCGTCATTCTATGCAGTACATTCGTCATTACATGCAGTACATTCGTCATTACATGCAGTACATTCATCATTCTATGCACTACATTCGTCATTCCATGCAGTACATTCGTCATTCTATGCAGTACATTCGTCATTACATGCAGTACATTCGTCATTCTATGCAGTACATTCGTCATTCTATGCAGTACATTCGTCATTCTATGCAGTACATTCGTCATTCTATGCAGTAAATTCGTAATTCTATGCAGTACATTCGTCATTCTATGCAATATATTCGTCATTACATGAAGTACATTCGTCAATACATAGAGTACATTCGTCATTAAATCCAGTAAATTCATCATTACATGAAGTACATTCGTCAATACATACAGTACATTCGTCATTATATGAAGTATATTCGTCATTATATAAGTATATTCGTCATTCTATACAGTAACTTCGTCATTCTATGCTGTACATTCGTCATTACATGCAGTACATTCGTCATTAAATGCAGTGCATTCGTCATTATATGCAGTACATTCGTCATTACATGCAGTACATTCGTCATTCCATGCAGTACATTCGTCATTGTATGCAGTACATTCGTCATTACATGCAGTACATTCGTCATTATATGCACTGCATTCGTCATTGTATGCAGTACATTCGTCATTCTATGCAGTACATTCGTCATTAAATGCAATGCATTCGTAATTGTATGCAGTACATTCGTCATTACATGCAGTACATTCGTCATTCTATGCAGTATATTCGTCATTACATGCTCTGTACCCGAAGACTACATTAAAGATTCAGATGCCAATTTTGAATTTAGCCCTGTAACTGAGGAATATGTACATAAAGTCATGTCGGGCCTCAATACTTCAAAAAGCTGCGGGCTAGATAAAATCTCTAGCAAGCTTTTAAAATTAGCTAGTTCATACATCTCTGAGTCAGTCTGCGAAATTATTAACCAAGTATTCGCGACTGGTACTTTTCCTGACGACTGGAAAAAGGCTAAAGTATCTCCTATTTATAAGTCGGATGAAAGAAATTTGCCCGATAATTATAGACCTATTTCTATTCTCCCTGCAATTTCCAAAGTTGCAGAGAGAATTGTTCACACACAACTCTCAGCTTTTTAAAACATAAGAAATCCATGGATCTGGCTATAAACAACGAAGATGTTAAGCAAAAAGAGGTTATCAAACTTAAAGGAATACACATTGATGAATCAATGAATTGGGATATGAGCAAATTAAGCATGTAATTTCAAAAGTGTCAAATGTCCTGCGTTTGTTATACAAAACAAGAAATTTGACAAATGATATAGACACACTAAAATCTGTTTATGACTCACTAGTACAGCCATACTGCTGTAGCATCGTCTGGGGGAACTGCTCCAAAACACGTGCTGATCAATTACAAAAGCTACAGAATAGAGCAGCTCGTATAATTATAGGGCAGATTACTCAGTCAGGTCTCACGACCTCCTTGAGAAACTTGACTGGCCAAAGTGACATAAAAGACAACAATTCCAATTACGGATTATGATGTTCGAGGTATTTCACAAGATAGCACCAGACTATTTACAGGACCTATTTACACTGACCTCAGCTGTACATAGCTACAATCTTAGAGGCAGCAAATTTGACCTACAACCTCCTAAGCCAAACCCCAATTTCATGAAACGCTCCTTCTCATATCGCGGTGCCATTGCCTGGAATGATCTTTTGTTATATTATTACTTCACTGTATCATTATTATTACTATGCACGGCATGTCTGAAAATCAGTTTACTGAGCCGTTTACCGTGTCGAAATAAAGTTAATTGATTGATTGATTGATTGATTGAGTTTTCCCTACCCTTTTCTATACTTCAACTCGTGAAATCCCTACCCTTTTATATACCTCCAGTCTGTTAGACTTTCGGGTGGAGCCTCCCCGTATAGTCCATTATAGGGAGTATAGTGCATTAAGAAGAATATTAGCGGTCTCCCGTGAAACGATTATAGAATTACGCTGTTGTTTTCCCTTTCGCACAACTGGACAGTTAATAACCACAATCTATGTCAGTTAATAACCACAATCTATGTCAGTCAATAACCACAATCTATGTCAGTTAATAACCACAATCTATGTCAGTTAATAACCACAATCTATGTCTGTTAATAACCACAATCTATGTCAGTTAATAACCACAATCTATGTCAGTTAATTACCACAATCTATGTCAGTTAATAACCACATTCTATGTCAGTTAATAACCACAATCTATGTCAGTTAATAACAACAATCTATGTCAGTTAATAACCACAATCTATGTCAGTCAATAACCACAATCTATGTCAGTTAATAACCACAATCTATGTCAGTTAATAACCACAATCTATGTCAGTTAATAACCACAATCTATGTCAGTCGATAACCACAATCTATGTCAGTTAATAACCACAATCTATGTCAGTCAATGACCACAATCTATGGCAGTTAATAAGCACAATCTATGTCAGTTAATAACAGCAATCTATGTCAGTTAATAACAACAATCTATGCCAGTTAATAAGCACAATCTATGCCAGTCAATAACCACAATCTATGTCAGTCAATAACCACAATCTATGTCAGTTAACAACCACAATCTATGTCAGTTAATAACCACACTCTATGTCAGTTAATAACCACAATCTATGTCAGTCGATAACCACAATCTATGTCAGTTAATAACCACAATCTATGTCAGTCAATAACCACAATCTATGGCAGTTAATAAGCACAATCTATGTCAGTTAATAACAGCAATCTATGTCAGTTAATAACCACAATCTATGTTAGTTAATAAGCACAATCTATGCCAGTCAATAACCACAATCTATGTCAGTTAATAACCACAATCTATGTCTGTTAATAACCACAATCTATGTCAGTTTGAGAATGTCTCTTGTTGTTTGACCGGAACAAGCTTTATACAGACAAGAGCCTGCGGACAGGCTGTACTGAATTCGATGATTTGGGTGCTTCTTGGTGTAGCAGATTCATTGTTGGATTCATTGTTTCTGGTTTTTTTTTGCCCATAACCCTTAATATGCAATATCGTGCATTTGCTCAACGCCCTAGTGTTGTATGCTTGATGCTATACTACCCACATACTGACAGAAATAAGAACGATCTGCTCAATAAATTCTTAGTGTTCACTTGTCCCTTAAGACTCATATTTTAGGTTCAAGCCTTGGAAAGGGTAACCCATTTTACGATTGTTCAACCTTAAATAGGGTCAGGGTTTCGATATCTCCGCGGCACACCCCTATTCTAAATTCCTGGGAGTATTGCCATTTTTTACTGATTATGCAAAATTTGCTAAACTACGCGATCGGATGCGAGTGAGAACGATTGTGCGAAATCGCACCGGAACGTGAGAGCATAAATTTAGCAGCTTTTTAAGACCTCGAAAGGGATAGGAGAACCATCGTATATTTTGTTTCATAATATAAAAAATATATCTGCGCTGAAAGAAATTTCTAGAGAGCAGGCGTTCATTATCAGAAAACCAAGCACGGTGAACAACCAATGAAATCACGCGTTCTTAGGATGATCCCGTAATTCCTATTATAATCTTAGATATATCACACTTTTATAGTAAACTAACCGTACGGTACTATCTTACATGCAGTTGTCCTTTCTCTGCAGCATCGTGTAGTGGTGTCCCTCCTAGATTGTCCTTAACGTTCAGTTCACTCCTCACGTTCAACCATTTCAGAACAGGCAAATGACCTGCAGCAACAGGTTCATATACATGTTGTGGTTTATTTATTTTGGAGAGTTTAATATGTTTTTTAACTGGTTCAAAATTTTAAAACCGTGGTATTAGGGCAGGAAGAGGGAGGAGTGGAAATGAGGAGATAGGAGGAGGAGGGGATCTTCCCCTCCCCTGCCCTTCCTCTCTCCCTTCTCCACCCATCCCCTCCTCTTCCTCTCTCCTCATTCCTCTTCCCCTCTGCTCCTCTTACTCTCTCCCATCCCTCTCTCCCCATTCCACACACCCCCCTCCCCCTCCTCCCCTTCTCGTCCTCCAGTGCTCGACCTTAGCGGTAGTCTACTAGTCCTGGACTAGTAAGAAATGCTTCTGGACTTGTAAAACATTAGAGCCACTCGTCACAGGACTAGTAACTATTCTATAATGTGTAATGTTTAATAAAAGATAAAAACAAAAGCATGTCTTGTGATTGTTGTTTCAACGAGTTTCTTCGCAAACGTTCTGAAAACAATCGCGAAAAGGCCGAGAAGACTGAACAAGGCTGAGGCGAGGCCTGGGCACTAGTCAATATTGGCATGCCAGAGTCGGGGTCGGGACTACCAGGAATTTTCTCTGGACTAGTAAATTTTCAGCTCTACTAGTCCCAGTACCAGTGTTTAAAAATGTTAAGATCGAGCACTGTCCTCTCTCCCATTCCACCTCCCAACCTTTTCCTCTGTCCCCATTCCATCTCCCCTCCCCTCCCTCTCTCCCCATTCTACCTCCCCCTCTTCCTCTCTCCTCATTACCCCTACCCTCTGCTCCTCTTCCTCTCCAACGTATCCTCGCTATAGAATTACCAATAATCAGGAATTGGCTTTTGCTTTTCAATTATCAATAATCGCTAATTTTAGAATGCAAATTATTAAACCACAAAACGAACCCTATAACCCATCGGACGAGTTCACAGGTAAATGAGGATTCTCACTCACCTAGAGCTAGGGTTCACAGGTAAACAAGTACAAAAGGTAAACAAGAGTAAAAATTATTTATGAGCGATCCTACTCGGGCTTGAACTCGTAACCGTATGGATGTAGTGCTTGGTAGTGCAGACGTCATGACCACTACACTAAGCGCATCTACCACTGTTCGGAATTTGACAAATGTTTATCTTTCCTTGACTAGTTTTAAGAATGTTATTGTTTAATTTGCATTCTAAAATTAGCGATTATTGATAATTTAAGAGCAAAAGCCAATTACTGATTATTGGTAATTATCTCCCCTTACTCTATCTCCATTCCACCTCCCTTCTCTTCCTCTCTCCCCATTCCACCTCTCCTCCTCTTCCTCTCTCCCCATTCAACGCATTCTCCCCATTGAGTTAACAACTATCCTACAATGGAAAACATCCTAGAAATAACTATTATTGTTACATAGCCATGGTTATCACTCACCTAGAGCTAAATCAGAGAATAATGATCGTTTTTGAGTGCTCCTACTCAGACTTGAACTCAAACTCATAAACCTTTGTATTTAATGTAGTGTAGTGCAGAAGTCATGACCACTACACTAAGCCGGTCTACCCCCGTTCGGAATGTGACAAAGCTTTATCTTTATCCTTCACTGGTTTTAAGAATATCATAAGGATAATGATTATCATTATTTTAAGCGTGTTTTCCATTTAAGGATAGTTGTTAATTCAATGGGCATAATGTGTTGCCCCATTCCTGACCTCCCATCCTCTTCCTCTCTCCTCATTCCACCTCTCCTCCTCTCCCTCTCTTCACATTCCACCTCTCCCTCTCTCCACATTCCACCTCCCCTTCGCTTCCTCTCTCCTTATTCCACCTCGCCTCCTCTTCATCTCTCCTCATTCCACTTCTCCACCTCTTCCTCTCTCCTCATTCCACCTAACCTCCCCTCCTCTTCCTCTCCCCTCTCTCCTCATTCCACATCTCCTCTTCATCTCTCCTCATCCCACCTCCCCTCTCTCCTCATTCCACATCTCCTCTTCATCTCTCCTCATCCCACCTCCCCTCCTCTTCCTCTCTCCTCATTCCATCTCCCTTCCTCTTCCTCTCTCCTCATTCCACCTCCCTTCCTCTTCCTCTCTCCTCACTCCACCACCCATCCTCTTCCTCTCTCCTCATTCCACGTCTCCTCCTATTCCTCTCTCCTCATTCTACCTCCCCCTCTCTTCCCCTCTCCACACTCCATCTCCCCTCCTCTCTCCTCATTCCCAATTCATGTGCACTTGCCATGCAGGCTAAAACTGTTCAGTAAATTATTTAAACTGGGTAATATTTTTAAACCAGGATAACATGTCTTTCAAATGAGTTATAAGCTTAAATCGTGCAAAGTAGTTGTTTACCAGGGAACCCTAGCTACATGTATATAATGTTAAGCCCTATATTAGTGATAAATTGTTGTTTACCTCCCTGGTGAAACTCCTTGCAGGATCCTTGAGGATCCTGAAGGATCAGAGAAGGATCCTTGTAAGGGCAGGAATCCTTGTAAGGGCAGGATCCTTGAAGGATTTGTCAAGGATCCTCAGTAGCCCCAGGAATTCTAAAGATCCTTGCCAGGATCCTGCTAAGATCCTTTCAGGATCCTGTAACGTTCAAAATAATCTAGTAAGGGCAGGATCCTTGTAAGATCCTTGAGGATTTATCCAGGATCCTGTCAGGATTCAGGCAAGATCCTTGCAGGAAATAACTTCTTGTAAGGACAGGATCCTTGTACGATCCTTCAGGATTTATCCAGGATCCTGTCAGGATTCAGGCAAGATCTTTGTAGGAAATAATTAATTGCAAGGACAGGATCCTTGTAAGATCCTTGAGAATTTATCCAGGATCCTGTCAGGATTCAGGCAAGATCTTTGTAGGAAATAATTTCTTGCAAGGACAGGATCCTTGTAAGATCCTTGAGGATTTATCCAGGATCCTGTCAGGATTCAGGAAAGATCCTTGCAGGAAATAAGTTTATTGTAACGACAGGATCCTTGTAAGATCCTTGAGGATTTATCCACGATCCTGTCAGGTTTCAGGCAAGATCCCTGCAGGAAATAATTTATTGTACAGATAGGATCCTTGAAAGATCCTTCAGGATTTGTCCAAGATCCTGTCAGGATTCAGGCAAGATCCTTGCAGGAAAAAAACTTCTTGTAAGGACAGGATCCTTGAGGATTTATCCAGGACCCTGTCAGGATTCAGGCAAGATACTTGAGGGAAATAACTCCTTTTACGGTTAGGATCCTTGTAAGATCCTTGAGGATTTCTCCAGGATCCTGTCAAGTTCTTGCAGGAATAATTATATTCTAAAGACAGGATCCTTGCAAGATCCTCGAAGATTTAGCCAGGATCCTGACAGGATTTACTGGAAGGATCCTTGCAAGGATACTTATAATCTAAAGGCAGGAATATTATAAGATCCTTGAGGATTTCATCAAGGTCCATGTCCAAGCAGGACTTAGACATTCTCAAAGTCCTTATTAGCCCCCCGCACGAAGGACTTTTCCCACTTGCAGCGCGAGAAAATTGGTAGAAGGCCAATATTGCTGTCTACATTGTAATATGTAATCATGTACATATATAATGACAAATAGAAAAGGTACATTTTAAATCGAGCAAGCAAGAACAGATGACATGAGTCATTTCTGTTTCACTGAGTTTTTCACTATCTGGTTTCCTTTATGCATGGCTGTCATTACGTTTTTAAGTTGCTGGACAACTGAGATACATGTAGCTTATCTTTTTGTGCAATTAAAGCTACAACTTGGTAGCTGGCAATCATCATCATCATACATTGCTGGCAATATCCCCAGTAGCTGGCTTCTAATGACAGCCCTGCTGATGTTTATGTGTATACATGTATGTGTTATTAAACAAATACTCCTTACTGTGAATTGCCACCCTAGAGAATCATGAAGCAATCCTTGAAGTAGATACAGTGTAACTACATGTACATTGTAAAATATTTTTGAGAGTTCTTCCAGATTCTTTGAGGATCCTGAAATAATCCTCAAGGATCCTGTAAAAACAATCCTCAAGGTTCCTGGAACAATCCCCAAGGATCCTGGAACAATCCTCGAGGATCCTGGAACAATCCTCAAGGATCCTGGAACAATCCCCAAGGATCCTGGAACAATTCTTAAGGAACCTGGAACAATCCTCAAGGATCCTGGAACAATCTCCAAGGATCCCGGAACAATCCCTAAGGATCCTGGAACAATCCTCAAGGATCCTGTAAAAACAATCCCCAAGGATCCTGGAACAATCCTCAAGGGTCCTGTAACAATCCTCAAAGATCCTGGAACAATCTCCAAGGATCCCGGAACAATCCCTAAGGATCCTGGAACAATCCTCAAGGATCCTGTAAAAACAATCCCCAAGGATCCTGGAACAATCCTCAAGGGTCCTGTAACAATCCTCAAAGATCCTGGAACAATCTCCAAGGATCCCGGAACAATCCCTAAGGATCCTGGAACAATCCTCAAGGATCCTGTAAATGCAATCCCCAAGGATCCTGGAACAATCCTCGAGGATCCTGACACAATCCTCAAGGATCCTGGAACAATCCTCAAGGATCCTGAAACAATCCCCAAGGATCCTGGAACAATCCTCAAGGAACCTGGAACAATCCTCGAGGATCCTGGAACAATCCCCAAGGATCCTGGAACAATCCTCAAGGAACCTGGAACAATCCTCAAGGATCCTGGAACAATCCCCAAGGATCCTGGAACAATTCCTAAGGAACCTGGAACAATCCTCAAGGATCCTGTAACTATCCTCAAGGATCCTGAAACAATCCTTATTAGGAACCTGGAACAATTCTCAAGGATCCTGGAACAATCCTCAATGATCCTGGAACAATCCTCAAAGAACTTGGTACAATCCTCAAGGATCCTGATCTTCCCCAGGATCCTTGCCAGGATCCTTAAGGATGCTTTGGGATCCTTAAGGATCCTTTCACGTTCCTTAAGGATCCTGGAAAATCCTTGCAAGGAAATGTCAGGATCCTGAAAGGAACCCTCAAAGATCCTTGGAGAATCCTGGCTAGGATCATTAAGGGTCTTGTATAGGATCCTGCAAGGTTTTTCACCAGGGCTGGGAACCCTAGCCCTAGATTAGTGAGAACTGATTGTTTACCTACATGTAGAAACGTATTCTGGAACTGGTTAGGGTAGAATTAGTATTGGGGTTAGGGTTAGGGTTGGTCTCAACTGACCATCTGTCAGTGCATGCCAAATTTGTTTTCTTCCTCTCTCAAGTTATATTCCAAGTTGGCTAGCTTTTAACAGTTTATTTTGTAGCAGGGTACTATATTAATAAAGATTGACTTACATATAATGCAATAAACATGTATGTTATATGTTATGTACAATGTACATTACAATTACATAAACCCAGGTACATATATGTAACTGTAATGGAATGTGTAACATATACATTGTAACATATAACATACATGTTTATTGCATGTAAGTCAATCTTTAAATAAATGCAAATAATTTCAACAGTGTTTCACTTGGAAACATTTGTTACCATAATATTTTATAGCATATTATACCAGCCGGTATATGTTATATAGAGATTATTACATGTTAAGAGCTCGTTTTTATTTTTATTTTTATCGTTTTTATTCACGGGGTTTTCGTATCATGCCGCGAACGAGCGAGCCGCGAGTTGATATCCGTGTGATAAAGCCGTGAATAAAAACCACATCATTCAGTGATATCGTACCACTTCACTGTACTATTGCTTTTAGAAAAAAAAAATGCTTAATGTTGTGTTATTGTGTTCACTTTAAATGTATAATAAACAAATTATGATATCGTTTTTATTCACTCGATTTTCGTATCATATCGCTCACTCACGAAAACCTTGTGAATAAAAACGATATCAAGCTTTAATCTTCTTATGAATGTTACATTTTACCTTGACCTGCAGCATAATGAGCTGGGATTGCACCAGTGGTGTCATCTTCTACAGTAGAAGTCTGCCCTTGAACAACCTTCAATTTAAATATACAAAATATATAAGTAAAGTCTACCTACATGTACATGAATTGCATTTTACTCGTCTTTGCCTAAAATGGATATTAAACTTAATGATATTTTAACTTTGAAATAACAGCCTTATATCAAAATACTACATCTTACAGCTGTGGATCTGTGACTCAGTCAAAGTGAAAAATCCAATAAAAATGGTGGTGATAATACTCATTATATTACACTTGCATTATAATGTACAAAAGAGAGGTATAGCACTGACAAACGGCATGTGGTACAGTACTTTATACATATTAAACAACATTTTTTTTGGCAACAATTTACATCACCGCATGAAATTATACCCTCCCTCTTCCAGTATGGCTGTTCTAATTTGCATAATGCCAAAAATCATAGGATATTAGGCCAAGTGATTATGCCACCAGTATTAAAGCATACCATACTGAGAGTACTGAGAGTTTGATCTAGCTTTCATTCTTGCAAAGTTATTGACATTTAGGATACATTAAAAATAATAACGTTTTCCTCGAAACTACTAAACAATTCAGCAGTCTTTGAAGTTCAGGAAGATGTGCCGCCTCACTCAGACCAGACTACTTGCAGGCTATGGACGTCCAAGTCCAAGTTCCAATATCTAACGACTCGACCACGTTACGTTTCACATGCGGTCAAAACAAAATGGTGTTGGGTTAATGCTCGTGATCAATCGTGAAGAACTATTGATAATACGAAGGGGTTATTGTTGCCAGAACGTTGGAAAACCACACTAAGATGTTGTGAAACTATTGTAAGAAGGTATTAAGTGTTCTTAAATGGTATTTTGGTCCAGTGAAGAAAAGGCAAACACATAGTGATCGAGTCAACAACTTACCGACCACTTACCAACCAGTTACCAACCAGTTACCAACCACTTACCAACCACTTACCAACCACTTACCAACAACTCCCCAACACAGTTTTACCGACGCACCACTTACAGACCACTTTTTTATGGTGCAGATTGTTCACTTTAGCCCAATGACTTAGTACCAGTTTATGCTATCATGCCTAAAATTCAGAGTATCGCTAAGTTTGACATACTTTTTAACATTGTAGCATTCACCTGTTATTTACTGCTCTGCATGCCACATTTTCAAACAACATTCGACAATTTGGAATGGGTTGATCTTAACTAATTAACAGTCAGAAATGTTATTGCTTCATTAGGTACTCTGTGGTATATTACCTTATATTACTTGTTGCGTGGTGAAGAGCTGTTGCTCCGAAACTATCGGCTGCGAATGGGACAGATCGTCTCACACTCGTTCTCAATAACACGTGCAGGTTCGAAACGAAACTCCTGACTTCGAAGTCGTTTCTGGTGGATGTCAATCAAACGGTTTCCATGGAGTTTGAAGTGAACCGTTGTGAATAAATTCGGGTAACTAGCATTTTATAAACATGGCAAAGTCTTTCCCAAAGTCGCTTAGATGGAGAGTAATCATGCTTAGAGCCAAGGGTTTGCAAAATAGGGAAATCACATAAACTTTATGTGTGAGCGAGCGGTTTGTTTATAAGATCAAAATAGGGAAATCGCATAAACTTTTAATATGTGTGAGCGAGCGGTTTGTGTATAATCTGATTGTTTATATAGCTTTCAAAGGTCTTGGAAAAATAATTATAGTCATTTTTATTCATCCAGTTGCAGATATGCTCCTTATAAGAGGCCTATTTTTATCGAGCAATACCGACCCTCGAGCTCTACCTCGACGAGCTCCAGGCATGGATACAACATTCGACAGAGCAAATTTTTTTTTTAACTCTTAGGACATGGCCATGGATTATCGGCAATGCTCTCCACTCTCGACTGACATTTCGGTGAGGAATTAAAGCAAAAAACAATCGTTTTTCGGCTTAGTATCCGCCATTTCTCTACCTATGTCGCCTCAAATTACTTACGATTTCGTTGACATCCTACACTATTTATGTTTCCTCCACATCTGGGAGTTGTATGGCGACGTTTTCGTAGTATTGAGATTCTGCTTCATCTCTACTTTCAAGATCGAACCATGCAGACCAGTGTTGCCATAGAAATATAGTTGAGTGACATCCACCAAATTGACGTTTTCCGTTGGAAATTCAATTTCTAACCTGCACGTGTTATTGAGAACGAGTGTAAAGTTTGCAAAGTAAGGATATCGCCATCTCTAGCGGCTGATAAAACCCGTTCTGCTTCCACCATATTACAAAAACGACGTACCGTTAGTAGTTAGGGTAGAAACGTCGAAAGAATAGCCATTCGAGTTTGGGTTGAAAAGTTTGAACCAAGATTGCTAACACAAATAATTAGTAGCATGAGCCGTGCAACACTGTTCGATAAAAGGTCGCATCGCAGGATCTTTAAGCTTTTTTTAATATTCTGACTACAGCAACTTATTAATTATTTAGGCATTCACGTTAAAGGCCTTGCAATTGGATCCAATCAACAAACATCGATCTAATCTTGAACTCAGTTTAGATCACGGAATTCTAATTAATACACGCCATCAGGCAAAACGTTATCCAAACTTTATAGCCTCTCCTTCGAAATATTTACCTTCTACCTAGATCCTGCTTTTTCCACAGGCCAAATTATCGGAGCAACTGTGGTCTAGGCATAGGAAAATAATTCCCTCTGGATTTTTCGACTTTGTTGCTGAGCAGTGGTATGATGGCATCCATTGTCATTGATATATTAACCAGCTCGGCAGCTGTCTTGATTCGTTCCATGGAAACACAAGAACGCAACGATACTGCTTGAGTATGGCACTAGGGCATAATTATGTTGCCGGAGCGATCCTTTAGCAGTCATAATATTTTTAGGCAGCTTGTTAACAACATGATTGCATTCTCAACTCATTTGTACAGTCAAGAACACTTCGAATTTTCCGCCATCTTGGAAAAGAATGTTGTTCCCAGACGTAGTTTTCTTATATAGTCATTATTATTCCAAAAAAATATTACCTAAAAAAAATTGTAACAGCCGAAATATTGGTTGATATATATCATACCTTTACCGTATAATCATCCTTTCTTCTTTGTTACTGTTTACACATTTTCGCTGATTATATCCCTTCAAGGTGATCCGGTAGTATACTTCGTCCGTTGGTCCTTGCAGTTTTTCGATATTCAGTAAAAAAAAATAACGGCTAAAAAGCGAACACTGATCTACATGACAGTCTACGTGGTTATGGGCTCCTGACGCGGTACAGCAAATCATAGTATTAAAAAGCCAAAACAAGTTAAAACTAAGCACTTGATTAATCTATTCTTACTACTTAGTAGTATATCTGGCGTCAAAATGATACCACTTTTTCTTGCACAACGAAAGAATGTAGTGGAGGCCTTCGTTGTTTTCGGCCTCCACTACATCCTTTCCTTGCACAACAAAAAGTGGTATCAGTTTTGACGCCAGATATACTACTAGGGGTCATAAGGGTCATCCAAATTGTCACTAGACATCCTTACACCTAAAAATCCAAGAGTGCGAACCTATTAGAGATATCGTCAGCATATGGTATATCGACACCTTCCACTATGGATAACATATCGTGCCTCCCGATGGAGATTTTGGCCAAGGTCGTGGAGCTAGCAGGCCCTAGGTCATTCGTGAGTGTCGCTTCGACTTCGAGACGCTTGAATGATGCCACGTCTCTTGTGCAATACGAAGAAGTAGATCGTGAGTTTGGCAGGCGGGTCCTCACATTGGGTCTCGAGGCTGCTCAAGACGACGAAGACAGGGATGCTTTGATTGAGAAGTTCAGTATTTCCGAAGAATACCATGCAGATGTCGTAAATGAATGTTACTATTACGCCACATCGAGAGCCGCTACTACCGGCAACCTCGATGTCGTTAAATGGCTAGATAGTCGCTTCCACCCCATAGTGGACTTCGAGGGCTTCCAGCTCTTTACAGAGGAGGAGGAATACGTCCTCGACGCTATGTTTGATGCAAGCAAGCATGGTCACCTTGACGTAGTTCGCTGGCTTGCGAAGCGTTTTCACCCCACCATTCCTCATGAGGACTTTGAGGGGATGATGAGCGTTGCGTGCGGTAATGGATACCGCAGGATCGCCAGGTGGTTCGCAGAGTGCTTCCGACCCATGGAGGAGGAAGTCGGCTACTGCGAGTGCGAGGGCGGGGAGTCGTGTGAAGGTGGAGAGGACTGGTTTGCACGCCCCAACTACTACTATGCGAGCGAGGCGCGAAGTCCAAATGGTCACTAGACATTCGCGCACGTATCGAATCCAAACTTGAGTACCTGTTAGAGGAGTGATTAGTATGCTGTATATCACCACCAAATGGTATTAGTATATATTCTTTATTCCACGATATTAGCTTACGTTGTCATCTTAGTACGCATTAACACCATACAGATCGAACAAGCCGAGACTTCCTTGCACAACAAAAAGTGGTATCAGTTTTGACGCCGGATATACTACTGGGGTCCTAAGGGTCTCTCGCAACATCCAAATTGTCCCTAGACGTCCTTGCACCTAAAAATCCAAGAGTGCGAACCTATTAGAGATATCGTTAGCATATAGTATATCGACACCGATTGTGCGTTCTTCGCCCCGCGACATCGACACGCAAGGTAGAAGATGGTCACCCTAGGAGAACTGCGCGCGCAAGCAAAGCAATTTGGGTTGCGAGGTACTTCGGGGTTCGACAAAGCCAAGCTCGCCCAGACAATAGCTGAGGCTCGCGCTCTCGAATGGGAGAATAGAATCGAACGAGCCGATCGAACAGGTAGGTTCCCAGCTCTTCGAGGTGATCCTGAAAATCCCCACAAAAGAGCTCAACGTACACGTGAAAGTCAACAGTTGAATGAGGAGATCACAGCAAGTCTAAGGGCAAAGGCTGACGAAGAGAGGGCCATAGCGGATCCTCGAAGACGTTTGCCCCACAAACGCCGAGCCTTCCGACGGTTCCTGCAAGAGCCTCGTAGTGAGCCACTTCCACGGAGCCTAGCTCGAGAGGCAGGTGCTATTCTCGATGAGAGAGATGGAATGCTCGAGGGAGTGGAGATAGGCCGCCGTACTATCCAGTGGCGCTTCTTCCAAGGTGTGGCAGGAGATTTGACCTCTAGGATCATGGAAAAGTTAGTTGCAAAGGTAACCACCAGCTTCTACCTGCGCTACAGCTACACCTATCGCATTCGCAATGTCAACGATGGACGTGTGATGCTATTCTCCAAGATTGTCCCAGGCTCTCCATGGGTGAACATCCTAGGAGATGCAGAAGAGTGGGTGGTCGACAGGGAGCTATCTCGATTGAATCCCGACAACATCAATCGGCCAAATACCCAATGGGCCTTCGTGCGTTGGATCTACGTGGATGTCAAAGTCGTGATCGATCGTCAGCCTCTGTTGGGAACCGGCCCACTGCCTCAATGGCTTCGCCAGAAAAAAGCAATGATTGCCCTTGATCGATATGGTGACAACCTATGTCATTGGCGTTGCCTTGCCATGCACGAAGGAGCACGAGTAGATAGGTGTTGCGTTAAGGCTCGGGAACTTGCCCAGAACTTCTATCGCCTGACAGCGCCCACACAAGACGTTCCCAGAACTTCCTTAGACCAGCTGGAGGAAGTCGAGTTGCACTTTGGAATCGGCATTCGGGTGTACGAACCCACGGAGGATGGCGTTTGGCATCTGACGCGGCATGCGCCCCACTACAAGCATACGATGACGATTGGGATATACGACGGACATGCCTTCTATATCAAGAACATCAACAAGCTAGGGCACATCTACGTATGTAACGATTGTAAGCAACGGTTCACAAAAGCCTCAGACCTTCAACGCCATGCAGATCGTTGTAGTCGTGGCGAAACGAAGATTGTTTGCCCTGGAAAAGCAATCACAGTACCCCAGTCGGCATACGAAAAAGCCTTCTGGCCAGAGAGCGATTCTAACAAAGCCAGCAAAGTCGCTCTACGCTGGTTGAAACGCGAAGCCGAAAGGATTGGGCAACACATTCATCACGCAGCTTGTGGACATGGTGGAGAGCATTGGATCGAAGGAGCGCCGGTCGACGGCTACGAACCTCTTTCGAAAACCATCTTCCAATTTCATGGATGCTATTTCCATGGCTGCCCGAAATGCTTCCCTAGGGAAAGGAGGCTCTATCGCAAGACCTGCGAAAGAACGGAGAGTCTACGTGAGGCAGGTTATGTAGTAGTGGAGGCTTGGGGTTGCTCCACGAAGAAGACAAACGAACCGGTCCCCACGCCAACGCAAACTGCCTACCCACATGCCATAGTTTACGATTTTGAAGCCTATCTCGATAGAACAAAAGGAAGACAACCAACGGACCGATTGACCATCGAAAACGTCCACGTCCCAGTATCCGTTTCCATAGCGGACACGTACAACCGAATACCAACCCATATCTGTCGACGAGATCCGAAGGAACTCATAGCTGCCTTCGTCGAAGAACTCCAGCAAAGAGCACAGACAATCCGAGTAGCCATGGCAAGATGGTACCGGCTTGATAAGCCCAAATTCTCCTTCGACACCCTACCAAAGAGACAACAAGCGAAGATCGACGAATGGATCAGCCAAGTTCCAGTATTGGGATTCAACTCTGGCAGGTACGATCTCAACCTGATCAGGGAGCACTTCGTAGGAACCATTGCCGACACCTGTCCAAAGGTCCGGGTAGCAAAGAAAGCCAACACCACTATGTTTCTCTTGACTCCCGATTTCCGTTTCCTCGATGTGATGAACTACCTTGGACCAGGTACTTCCTATGAACGTTGGATCACTGCATATGGATGCGAGTTGCAAAAGAGTTTCTTCCCATACAAGTGGTTCGACTCTCCCGACAAGTTGGATCACGTTGGATTACCAGATTATCAAGAGTGGGGTTCGAAGTTGAAAGGTCAACACCTACTATCTAGGTCAGAGTTCGAAGACTGCAAGCGCACCTTTCTCGACAAGGGAATGGAGACCTTTGCAGACTGGCTACGATACTACAACGACCTAGACGTAGTTCCATTCCTAGAGGCACTCGAAAAGATGCGAGATTTCTACCACGAGAAGGGAGTAGACATGCTGAAAGACGCAGTGTCCATCCCAGGAGTCTCGCTACAGTTCCTGCTTCGAGGTAGTGTAGAAAGGGGAGCTGAGATGTACGCTCCAGGTAAGGAAGCCTACCACATGCTGAAAGACGCTGTCGTGGGAGGTCCAAGCATAGTGTTCACCAGACGCCACGAAGCAGGAGTGACTAAGATTCGTAGTCATCAGGGTGGAACCAAGGTGTGTCGCAAAGTTCTTGGATACGATGCCAACGCCCTATATCTTTCTACCATGGAATTCGAAATGCCTTGTGGAAAAGAAACGGTTGTGCACTACGACGAGCCAGGTCCAGAAGCCGAAGGGTTTGTCGAATGTCTACGTGGTGGAACGTGGTTTGGATATGCGGAGGTAGACATCGAGATACCAAAAGAATTGTGGAAGGAATTTGAGGAGATGCCCCCCTTCTTCTACAACAAGAAAATCCCCAAGGAAGCAATTCCTCCACAAATGTTGGCCTACCTTGAGAAGACGGGTAGAAAGCGCAGTGAGGAAACGAAGCTAGTTGGGAGTCTCTCTGGAAAGAGGTTGCTACTCTATGCTCCTCTTCTACTTTGGTATCTAGATCATGGCGCAGTGCTCACTGCTGTCTACCGCACGATAAACTACGAACCCAAAGAAATCTTCGGATGGTTCGTGGACCAAGTCACTGAGGCGCGACGTATGGGAGACGTAGACAAAAGTAAAGCTTTGCTGCCAGATGTGTTCAAGCTACTAGGAAACAGCGCCTATGGAAAGTTGCTCGAAGACTTGGGACGCCAAACAAATGTCACCTATACAAAAGACGAGACGATTGTGGACAAAGCTTTGCGGAGTGCTTGGTTCGAAGACCTGGAAGAGATTGGCGAGGCATACGAAATCGAGAGTAGGAAGAACCAGATCCGAATCAAACGCCCTTTCCAAGTAGGTATCGCTGTGTACCAGCTCGCAAAACTGCGTATGCTCGAGTTCTACTACGACTTCCTCGATAAGTACATCGCCCGCGAGGACTTCGAGTACATACAGATGGACACAGACAGCGCCTACATTGCCATCTCTGGAAATAGCATCGATGGAGTCGTACGATCGGAACTGCGAGAGGATTTCGAAGCCAATAGGAAGGAATGGCTAGCTTGGGACAAGTGGAGCAGTCGTACCCCAGGACTCTTCAAACTCGAATTCGAAGGACAGCGCGCCATTGCCCTATGCTCGAAAGCCTACTACGTCGATACGGGTGACAGCAAGAAGTATTCCGCCAAAGGTATGTCTAGGCGGCACAACGACATTTCGTGGGCTCGATTCGAAGCAGCCCTCCAGGGTAGTATCGACATGGCGAAGAACCGAGGCTTCCGCCTATTGCCAGAAGGTATGGCAACCTACGAACAACAGAAGCTTGGACTATCGGCTTACTACGACAAAAGATACGTTCTTCCCGATGGAATCCACACCGAGCCAATAGAGTACGCTGTCTAGCGTCTGGGTACAAACATAATTCCTTTTGGTGGTAGTTCCGTATCCCTAGGAACAACTTGTAGCTCTTCACGAACGAATCCACGTTTGGGTGCGTCCTTCTCCCCTTCTCGCTTCGCAAGGTAGTAAAGCACAGGCTGTCCCGAAGATACTACACTTCGCGAAATGGTGTATATCTGCAAACTCCACACAGGATCAGTAGCTCTACGTTTTTCACCCCCTTCCAATTCTCCTGGTGCATAGAGATATCGAACTAGAACGTCGAATGGTAGGTGCTCTTCTCTCAATCCAACGGTGCGCGAATACGTAGGAGTCTTTAGGTCTACTTGCTGCGTCACTACGGCATTCGAAGGCTCCTTTCCTGTAAGTCGAGTCACCTCACTGTTCATGGCCTTGATAACCATTGGTAAACGAACTACCCACTCTCTACTACGCGCATCTGATCCTTCCGAAGTAAGCACCATCTCTTGTGCATATTGATAGCCAAACAATCTCTCGGCTAGTGTTCTATTCGCTCGTTCGACGAAGCCTTGCGCTCTATGATTACCAGCCTCACCTCGTTGAACTTTCGTACCATGTAGTTCTAGCGTTTCAGACATACGCCCCATGAATTCTCTACCAGGATCTACTTGCAACGTCTTTGGCCATTCGAGTCGACTACGTTTGTAGATTCGTTCGAATGCAGCAGCGACTTCGCCACTATCTTTAGATGCTAAAGGTTCGGCTTCTTTGTATCGAGAAGCTACATCGATTACTACTAAAGCGTACTTGTATAGCTTCCGGACACGCCCAGGTCGATCGTGTGGTAAGAATATCAAATCAGCTTGGTGGACTTCATTTGGTTTCGATACAGTCCAATGCGGTCGTGGAATGTGTTTTGGTGGTGGTAGATATACTTGCCATATGGATTGCTTTTCCAACCAACTCCTAGCTACGTCTTCTGATGCTTTCGCTGCTACCGATAGCTTGCCAATTGCAGAGTGACCTTTCCAATAGCCCATAGGACCATAGAAGATATTCGCAAGTTTAGCATCCATTATATATCTATGTATTCTAACCTTTAACAGCTGAAAAAAAGAGAAAAAAGGAATAAGGACTGGTTGGATGGGAGCCCAGAAATGGAAGGGAGTGGAATGAATCCACACATACGAATCTACGAAACAAGACTAAGACCAAAGGAAGACCACGAACTAAGACTAAGTGCGAACGTAGACAACGTTCGTGGTCTTAGTCTTGGTTCGTGAATTCGTATGTGTGGATTCATTCCACTCCCTTCCATTCTGGGCGCCCATCCACCCAGTCCTTATTCCCTTTTTCTCTCTTTTTTTTTTTTTTCATATTTCTTAGTAGTGACCTAGTAGTATCTAGTAGCCTAGTAGTTGCCTAGTAGTTGCCTAGTAGTAGTACCTAGTAGCGTCTATAACCATCTACTAATAGCGTATCCAGCGCCTAGCATTCCACCGCCAACGTAGAGCAACTCACCAGTCTTCTGATTGTTTGAGGGTCGGTAGTAGTCAGATAAGCGGGGTTCTTTCATTCCTTCGAGCCGTTCTAGCGCCTTACTTAACTTATCGGATTGCACGAAGGCTTTGTTGGTATCTCTTTGAACGTTGTATGCGTCGCGTTCAAGACCTTCCTGATTTTGTGCAAAGTCGTATAGTCTTTGACGTTCGGTTCTATATGCTGTAATTTCAGATTCTTGTCTTTCGATGGCCCTATCGTGTCTCTCTCGTTCTGTATCTATATCACCCTTTCCAATCATTCTAGCTAGTATGCCACCACCAGTAAATGCCGTCGCATTCAGAACAGCTCCGAAAACTGTCATAGCAATTGCTGCTGCCATTACGGTATGATCTTTTGTTTCTCAAGATATTGTTTCGCGTATAAGCTACCAGCCAATACGGCAGTCCACTTTGCGTAGTTTGCTAGGGAAGAAGAAGGATCGCTAAGCATAGATTCCTTGGTAGTCTTCTTTGCGATCCACCCAATACCAGAAGCGAGTCCTACAATTATGGCTGCATCGGTTGCCGTCTTCATCAATTCTTTATCCATCTCGATATATATAAGTATGGTCTCTAGTCTCTAAGAGTTACTCCATGTCTAGTGCCGTTGGCTTTGCCGGAGCTGCAGGTTGTGTCGTGCTAACGTCGGCAGCTCGCCTATTGCCATCTACATACTTCTTGTACGTATAGTACGTGCCAACCAATGTAGCGCCAGTACCAATGACTGCGAGGATGGCCAGATTTTCGAACCGGCCTTTCTCTACGTTGCGTGGTTCGCTTTCGCGCGCCAACTCTCTCTCCTGAGCTTCTCTAGCGAGTTTGTTGCTTAACGCTAGTGCCTTTCCGGCTGCGACACGCTTTGGGTTTTTTACCTTAGTTGGTGAAGTCGTCGGAGGATTCGCAGTTATCTGGTCCGCTTCTTCCATCTTGATTCGGTATAGTAAGTAGTAGTGAAGGTTCAACAGGTGTCGTAGGAACGACTATGTGATCAACTACGTGGAACAAGGCACTAGCTAGAGCCACTAGTCGACCTGCTTTGAGTGATAATAGGCCGGCCACAACAGATATCTCGTTGCGAACTAGATGGTCTTCTCGTAGGTCCTTAAGCAGTTCTTGTTTGTCATCTATTGGAACTATGTATGCGACTGCACGGGTAGCTAGACGTAGTGCTCCATTTACTAGACATCCCGTTATTTGCTTTGCTACTACGGCCTGGTACCTACTATGCAAACGTTTTACGTCCTTCTCAGATAGCTTAGATATATCTACTATTGAGAAATTCTGTCCTAGATACTCTTTTGTCGTACCCATTGCAGCTAAGATTGCAAGTGCTTCCCGACAATCTTCGACACCCTCCAATTTGGTTGGATGTTCCAACACGACTGGAGGGCAAGTAATAGCGCACTCATCAATCAGTTCATTCATGTATTCATCCATGTTAATATGTCGTAGGTGCTGGGAGCTCTAACACTACCTCGAAAGGATGGCGTAGACAGAAGCACATGCGAGCGAACTTATGGGATCCAAGTATCGTTCGTAACTCTTTACATTCTTGCGAGCCTCCATAATCCTCAAATATCTTTTTACCATCTACGGCCGATGCTGTATGGAATGCTACTACGATAGCTACGTTCTCGAGGAAGGGTTTACATATGCTCGTTAGTTGTTGGGACAGCACCCAAACGGAAAGCCCTATATGTCGTGCAGAAAAGGCTAAGTCCACTAGCTTGTCAGTTCGTTTCTTGACGTCCTTCGATGCGGCGCAATCGTCGAGAATCAATAGAGTATTGGTACCTGACCAAAATGTTGCGCAAATACTCAAAGTAGCATCAATGGCATCCTGCGGTGGTGACATGACGAAGAAACGAGGATCTCGATTTGCAAATCCACGATAGGTTTTGTTGTGGGCATACGTAGGACAAATCAGTACTATGTAATCGAACTTACCACGAAACGATCCACGAAGTTGTTCTATGAGAAACGCAGTCTTCCCACAATTCGTCGGACCGACTATGAGTGCGTTGAACGGCACGTGCTCTACGAGAGAATCCATCAGTATAATATACTCTGCAGAGATCTGTTCAATATCGTGACCTGAGCATCCGCAATGACATAGATGTGCATTTTCACATTTCCACTTCCCTTCGCAGTTCTATGTATGCGAATGTCGATGTCCTTTCCACTGCCGGTTTCTGCCAATCCATCACCATGAACGGTGGAATCTTTTGCTGTGCGACAATCGATTAGGATAGCGAATCTATTTTCAAAGAACTTCTTTGGAGTCATGGAAGTATTGGGTGTACCAAACCAGCCTTTTGCAGCCTCCCATAAATCTAGGGGAAGCATGCCGCTTGGAAAGAGTCTGTTGGGAATCCCGTTGACATCTATTTCTACCTTCAAAATATCTGGATTCGAGAATGATTCGCTATCTCGCGCACCATGAACGTGTGGATCTATGAATAGTAGAAGTAGTCCAGCAAAGGATCGTCGTGGAACATTGACGTTTTGAGATATCAAAGTATCGGATGTTTTAGCGATATCTACTGTCTTGAAGTGAACAGCGTAGTTGTATAGGAATGCAGTACCTATTTCGTATTTGTGAAGTGCACTACTAGCCAGCGTTCCATCCCTGATTGCTTCGTATTCTAGTTGGATGTTGGCAAGTTGGTAAGTACCTATCTTCGTCGCATCCGATCCAACTATGACATAGTCGGCATTAGCTAGAGTCAACTCGAATGTAATGGTATTTTCTAAGGTATATGGATATAGAACTCCATGTTGTGTCAGAATGTCGACATCTAATGGAATCCTATATTTAGAACCACACGCAACTAGGAGCGCGTTGTCTGCAGCAGACGAAGTACTTTTATCACCAGCTTTCGATCGCAGCTTGTTTACGTTCTCTGATTGAATGCCTTGTTGTACTCTCGACTCTCTCTCCTGCGTAGATAGGTATACATCGGAGTACGTTTGTAGGATGTCTGGCCTGACAAGGTCTTCTACTGTTTCAGCTCCCATCCTACAGATTCTACGTACGACCAAGCAGCGTCCAACGTTCGAAACGACTCTGTTATTCGCATGTCCACCAGATAGTACGATGTCGACCAATAGCGCTAAGCTACCAGGTACTAGTACTACACCTTCTGCTAGCTTTGGGACTTCTACGTATAGAGTCTCACCTGGATTGGCAGATGATCGAGTGAAAGTTTTCCTATACAAGTCTCGTGGAGCCTTGAGTGCATGAGGCTCTCTTCGTGCTTGTGTGGGATCCAACTTTGATGAGATCATGTTGAATATACGTAGATATATAGTTATGTTTAACATGGACTTTAAGATTGATGGCGATGCAGGTCGCAAGGATGCAGCTGATAGACAACGAAATAAAGACGATCGACAACGAAATGAAGATGATCGACAACGACGAGAAGAAAACCGACGACAGCAAGATGAAGAAGAAGACCAACGAAGATACTTGGCTAGTATATTAGATGATAGTCAAGATGAAGCTGGTGGTAGTGAAACGATTCCCATGAATGATATTCACAACTACGCCCTAGAAGGTTGTGACGCGTTTCGAGGATTCACATTCGAACAAACCTTTCAAGATTCGGCAAAGGAAATGCTGGTTGACATAGTAAAGGGACAATATCCGGATGCGGGTGTTCGACATAATATCGAAATCTACTTAATAGACGAACAAATCAAAGTTCGCGAACTTGGCAGCAAAGGACCACTTATACGTCTATTCACCGGTGATGATAAAGATAAGAAATTACACACTAGGTTTCGAAGCTCTCTCAAAGCTGCCTTAGGTCCAACTACTGAAGAAGCCGAAAATGAAAGAATATTTGCAGAACAACAACTCGCCGAACGGGCAGCAAATAATGAATCCATTCTGGGGGACTCTGAATCAACCGACGCTCAGAAAGAAGTAGCTAAGAAGGAGTTAATGTCCATCCATAGGGCAAGAGAATTACTCGAACGTCAAGAAGAAGCCATACTAGAACGTACATCACAACGTGAAAATATCAAATACATTTTCAGAAAGCATGGAATGACCGTTCTTGCAGTGGTAACTTCTATTGGCGCTATCGTTAGTACGATAGTTTCCCTTTTATCGAGATCCGTACCGAAACCAGTAAAGGCTGGTATCGATAAAGCAGCAGATGCAGTAAAGAAGGGATTAAAAACGACTGGGGGTTTGTTGAAAGAAATGGGAAAGAAACTTGGACAGATCCTACCTGGAATGATTGGATCGATTGTGAGTTTCATATTTACTATGGCTGGTAAAGCTCTGGGAGTACTAGCTGAGAACGTTTGGTTATTCATCGTAGCAATAGTGGTGATCACTATAGAGCAATATAAACGACGTTAACGAAACAACGTCCATGCAATTCCAGCTGCGGCAATAGATGTCACCGCGAGATTAATCTCATGTTGTGGGACAGCCTTTAGTACAGGAACTCGTTTCTTGTGCGTCTCATGAGGCGGTATTAATTTCTTATCTGGTGGTCCTTCCATAGGAGGCGGACGTCCTTTGACTTCTGCATTGATGTCGTTAGTACCTAGCGTCATATCTTTCGTGGCTTTCGGGGTTGGATTCCTATAGCCATCTTTCTTACCAAGATAGTACACTAGATTGCTTGGCAATACTCGCACACCTATAGCTATTGCTAGATCGAGCCTCTTATGCGTCGTCGTTATAGCAGTAAGATAGTTTTCGTAGCTCACCACTAAATCGGTTTCGAGAATAGCGCCTTCGACTAAGCTCTTAAACTTTTCTTTGACGTTGAAACTATCTACGATGGATTCGTTAAGATCGTTTTGAGAGCCTAGAATACAATATCCAAAAGCCTCAACAGATCGATTCAATCTACCTAATCCAGCATTCGTCAAACCTCTACCGATTGGTGGCGTAAACCAATTGTATTGCTTTCCTTCGTGTTCGTCGTTCCGAATAAAGGATACTAGATCGCCCTTGTCCACCCTGCCTCCCTCGTCTGCAAATAAGTTATTGTGGTTGGGCCACGTATCTGCTTCTTTGTCGTAGCCTCGGATTACGTGGACGTTCTTGCAGCCATCATCATACAAAAGGAATACGTCTCCTAATCCGTGATTCCTACCTCCGTGCCATCGGAAGTCTGGCGTTCGAGATATGCCAAATTCGATGCACAATCTCTCAAGAGCTGATTTGATGTAGAGGTTATCGAGTTGTTTGAAAGCACTGTCACCAGGTAGAGGGCAACCAAGTTCATGTAGAATTCTTCGTATCGTGAAATAAACATGGAATCGTAGGAAACCCTGAACAACTGGTGGATACGTTTTGAAAGTGGGGTCAAACAACGACACACCGCATCCAGAAGTCGCACACCACGTTGCAAAATTCAATTGTTGAGGCCAATACTTGAAATCCGGACCTGACAACCACGCATGGGACTCCTTCGCTGTCACATGCTTCACGACGGCCTCCTTGAATATGTTAGGAACGCCAGCTTTGAACTTCTTCGTCGGGGTGACATATATCCATAGATTAGTGAGATCGATGTCTCGTGCCGGTTCAGTGGAAGGAACTGCTGTAATAGGATATTTCGCACTCTTATCTAGGGTCAACGTAGATGGGAAACCATCAACCATTCCCTGCAATGCGTCATCGATGCGTTTTCGAATATCCACTGGTACGAGACCGGTAATGTACCAATGTTGTCCACCATCGAAAAACACGATCCTAGTCTCATACGTTGAATCGTCGTGTATGTCCGACGCCGTAGTCCTAGCTAAGAACTTCTCAAAGTCCGCATGGGGATACTTCTTCTTAAAGACTGTAAAGGCCTTTGCATTGCGAGGTGCGATATAGTCGCCCCAATCACCTTCGAAATGAACTTTATGAGACATGTTGAAGCTATACATACATATAGTTATACCTTCAACATATAAGATGGTTCTCTTAAATGTCACCACAACATTGGCCGACCATACTGTCTACTTCGACAACCCTATTCTCATACAGAACGTTTCACTAGTCGAGGTCACTATTGAGAATAGTTGGTGGAACCTAGCACAGAATGCTACCTTCTGGTGGTCTACCGAAGGTATAGGGTTCCCGTACGACGTTCCTAAGGGAAACCATACTATGGCGAGCCTTCGACAATTCTTTGCGCCTGCAGTTGGTGCTGACATCATAAAAATCGAGAAACCCCATCATAGGAGGGCTTGGAACCTAGAAGTCAAGCAATCGATCCTACTTAGTGGAAACCTCTGCAAACTGATGGGTATTAATAAAGATGGGATTGCTACGCGACTAAAAGTAGGCGCGCACGAAGTGTCCATCCAAGATGAAATCGACATAGCGTATATCTGCTGCGACGTGGTGGATTCCAGATTCTCGATTCAAGATGGAAAGCAATCTAAAGTCCTAAGTAGAATACATATCCGAGGCGATAGATTTGTGAAAACGACGTATGCCTCACTACAACCTCTAGCTGTCAAAGCTCTAGGTACGATACAAAGCAGTCTTCGTCTGACAATTCTCGATGAGAAAGGCAATCTGATAGACTTCCAGGGTCGACCCATACTGTACGTGTTGAAGCTTGAGTAAGTTATATGTATAACGTACAATGGAAGGCGATTCGATTCAACCGTTTCCATCAGCACCAAGTATCTATCCACAGATCGCTAACGACACTGGAAAGAACTTTAGACTGCAAACGATCCGAGACACGCTTTCGGACATAGAAGTTCAAGAAAGGCACTACGAAGGTGTGCGCAAGAAATATGCACGTTCTCAAGGAATAGTTCATGGTATCGCAGTGGTAACTGGAGGTCTATCTGTGATCTTATCTGGATCTGGATTGGGCGTAGCGTTGACTGGGGTTGGAGCAGTGATTGGTCTACCACTTGGAGTTATTGGTGGGCTATGTGGATTAATTTCAGCATCTACGACCATTGGAGCTAAGAAGTTAGGAATGAAGGTTTCTAAGCATGAAAGGACAACTATGTTGGCAAAGGCGAAAATCAATACGATTCGAGATCTAGTATCGAAGGCCCTACGCGATGAAAACATATCCGACTCCGAATACAGTCTCATCCTGAACGAAGCAAATAAGTATGAGATCATGAGGTCTGAAATTCGTCGCGTAGGTGAAAAAAGTCCGGATCGGGTTCGAGCCGAACTCAAGCAAGAAGTGCAAAAGGAAATGCGAGAAAAACTTGGCAGCTTAGTAGGGTAAGAATCGACATTTCCTATGAAAATAACGAACATGGTTCTCACTTTCACTTCGCTAAGTCCTACTGCTAGTTAGCCCATGTCTAGTGTAGATTGGTTCAAATTAGGAATGGTAAGAAAGCAACTCCTTGGCAAAACGCTCGACCGCACTTCCAAATATGTCACAGCGTTTAACGACATCGCCAAGAGACATAGACGATCCTAAGCGACGTAGCACCTCGTAACTTGCTCCAACGACTTTCGTCTTAAGTATTGATCTGGGGCCTATATTGTTTTCTATTGCCGTAGTAACAACCTCGTGGACTATTTGTTGAACGTCCATAGGTACTCCTTGAGGATCGAGTTTAAGGAAAGTCGTTGCAATGTGAGGAACTATGTGCTCGACATCCAAGTCTACATCAATCTTATCGTCGTTATACAGAGAACGTATAAAGACCTCTCCGCTACAGATGCTTCTGGCGTTTAGTTGCATGAAGCGAGCAACCTCGCCTCTAGATCGGACGAACCCACATTGTATGCACGCATGGTAGAGTAGAGCAGCTAAAATGTTTCTCTTAGCATCGCGACGCTTGAGACAAACTTTACTTACTTGGATAAATGCGTCGGCTACGATTCCTAACGTGTTCATAGGGAACGATATGTCATGACTTTGTTTATAAATAGTGTTGTACGATTGTAGTTCTCGTAGGATCGTTCGTCGTTGCAGGTTCGTGTTATCGCTTTGCTTTGGTTTTGCGCGGTCTAGATCACTTTGATACTGAAATCCGTCCGGACCTACTATACGCAGTCGAGTAGTAGTAATATCGATCTTCGTTTCTTCACATGGTTCGACCTCGGAAACTAGACCACATGTGGGACACACGAATTCCGTTCCTTGTATTTCCAAGGGGCAGAGACAATCAGAACATGTTTCACTGATGTTAATATGTTCCACTTGTGGTTTGATATTCAGGCTTCTATAAATTCCAGGACCAAACAATCTGACTAGCTCGTCCATGATACGCCGTAGATGTCGTACGTTTAATAGAAAGAAAAAAAAAGAAAAAAAGAATGAAGAGGGTCACGCAACGACTTTCTTAATTATTTTTTTTCGTGGCGATTCCTAATCGTCCTTCTCGCTCCTCAAGGCAGTCAACACCTCGTCTAACGCATGAATGAGAGCATCTGGTTCCTTGCTCCTCAAGGCAGCCAACGCCTCGTCTAACGCATGAATGAGAGCCTCGTTGAGACCTTCCTCGCTCCTCAAGGCAATCAACATCTCGTCTAACGAATGAATGAGACCTTCCTCCTGTTCCTCGCTACTCAAGGCAGCCAACATCTCGTCTAACGCACGAATGAGACCTTCCTCCGGTTCCCCGCTTCTAAAGGCAGCCAACACCTCGTCCAACGCACGAATGAGAGCCTCCGGTTCCTTGCTCCTCAAGGCAGTCAACATCTCGTCTAACGCATGAATGAGAGCCTCGTTGGGGCCTTCCTCCGGTTCCTCGCTTCTAAAGGCAGCCAACACCTCGTCTAACGCATGAATGAAAGCCTCGCCGAGCTCGAGATCTTGTAGCATTATGGCATCGCCTACATTGAAAAGCTTTGAACTCACCATTCTCTCTTCGGTATAACTATATGTTAGGATATCTCTAACAGTTGCTCAAGTTTGGATTCGTCTAGTGACAACTTGGGCGCCGTAGATGTTATACGTTTAATAGAAAGGGGAAAAAAAGAATGAAGAGGGTCACGCAACGACCTTTCTTCATTCCCTTTTTTTTTTTTTTTTCGTGGCTATTCCTAATCGTCCTTCTCGCTCCTCAAGGCAGCCAACACCTCGTCGAGCGCATGGCTGAGAGACTCTCCGAGACCTTCCTCTGGTTCCATCACTCTTGGTTCCGCGGTCAATGCTACCTCAGCAGGCTCCTCCGGTTTCACCACGTTTGGCTCTGCAAGTTTCGCCTTTCTTGGATGTGGAGTTTCCTCTAGCGTCTTGCTGGACTTCTTAGCGCGTCTTATATGGGGACACTTCTTGATAATGAGACGGTCGCATCCTGAGCAAAGTCCGTAACTAGTACGACATCCTTTACCGCACTTCGAGCATGGCACGAATGGGGCACAGCCTTTTGATATTTGGCAGTTGTGCTGGGCACAGAACTTCGATGTCTTCGAAATCTTCTTTGGGCATTTCGTGTCCTTTCCTCGCATCAACCAATCACAAGTTAATATCTCAGTCATTGCGGCGTCTACGTTCGAGTTCTTCGGCTTGTTCGATCTGTATGGTGTTAATGCGTACTAAGATGACAACGTAAGCTAATATCGTGGAATAAAGAATATATACTAATACCATTTGGTGGTGATATACAGCATACTAATCACTCCTCTAACAGTTACTCAAGTTTGGATCGACTCGTAGAGATCCAATTATTATTCTTTTTTTTTTGTCCTCCATTACCTACGTGCTTTCGGTTCACTCGTCTTCTGCGGCTGCGTCCACACTAGAACTATGCTTAGTATTGACGGCATAAACGTCTTGTTGATCGTATCTATTCTTCTTCGATGGTTGTCGTACTATGTCGATCTCAATATCTAGTGGGTATGAAAGTCCCATACTACTTGCACAAATACTTGAGGCGTTGCAAATACCATCGTGAATAGAACCTGGTAGGATGAGTGTGCTTATGTTGTCGATGTTAAGACCGCTAGAGTTCTCATCGACGAGAGGTTCGTACGTAGTGTTGTCCCCATCGGAGTACGACTTACTTATGTCAAAGAATTGCCCGTTAGGTGTTCCAGGCTTGTAGTCACATTTCATTCTCATTCTCATCATAGGGTTGGGCAATCGACATCCAGCATTGGTAGTGGAGTTCGTGGAAATAAACCTTTGAATCATCGGAGTTATCTTATTATTGGGGACGATAATGGCGTCGTCCTTTCCAGGTGGACTGCGTTTACGTGGATTGCGCATGCAGATCTTTTTGTCTTCGATAAGTTTACATACTTCGCAATCGAAAGCCCAATCTAGGTGTTCGACTAGTTTGAAAGTAGGACTTAGCTTGTCGTCGGAAGGAAGATCCAATTCTCCATTGTCACTTTTCTTAATCGTGATTCCATCGGCCTCCGTACGTACAAAGTCGTTCCACTTCTGAAATTGTAGGCAAGGATGACGATCTCGTTTTTTGCCTACGTCTTCTTCGTTGTATGGTGCTATCCGTCCCACGTGCTTTTCCCCTTCGAACCGAAAGACCGCCGGATGAGGTCCATCGCCAATGTCGAAGAATACGGAAACGTACTTGCATCCGTTCGGTCCGTTCCTAGGATGGGTCCAGTCGAACGATATGACGGATCCATGGGATTGCCCATCTTCTTTGGCCCTTTCGAATGCTTCGACCACATCGCCTACGTTGAAAAGCTTTGAACTCGCCATTCTCTCTTCGGTATAACTATACGTTAGGATATCTCTAACAGTTACTCAAGTTTGGATTTTTAGGTGCAAGGATGTCGCGGGGCGAGTCGAACGTCGATGTCGATATAACTATATGCTAATCATATCTCTAATAGGTTATCAAGTTTGGATTTTTAGGTGTAAGGATGTCTAGTGACAATTTGGATGACCCTTATGACCCCTAGTAGTATATCTGGCGTCAAAACTGATACCACTTTTTGTTGTGCAAGGAAAGGATGTAGTGGAGGCCGAAAACAACGAAGGCCTCCACTACATTCTTTCGTTGTGCAAGAAAAAGTGGTATCATTTTGACGCCAGATATACTACTACTTGAACTGAGAGTTTTTCAGATTCACGTATTGAGCTGCGCTGTCGATGTTGTTCCAGTCCAATGCAGCCGTACAGATGCAAGTCCATTGGCTTCAACGACGTAATTAGGCGCGTGATCTGCGGGCGTTGTGTTTGGAACATGTGCCGTAGCCATGAAACTATGTACTTACGGCCCAATCCTGGTTTCTGAGAAACTACCCACCCACCCTCCCTAGGATATGCATCGTGTGTTTTATCAATGACACTTAGTTTGTTTGTATAACGGCAAAACAACAAGCATAACATCGAGCAGAGCCGGACGCATGGCTTTATAAGGAAAGCGCGCGCGGGGCCGTATGGGTAAAATGATAATATTCGCAACAAATCTACCTTGCCGTGCGAGTGGCTCGATGTCTCTTTTCAGATGTATCTTTTGTATATCGATTTTTGAGAAAACTGAATAGTTTGCGGACAAATAGATGTTGCGTTCACGCGGTACATGTTGATATCTCTATCGCTATCACCTTGACCGCACGCCACGGCATTTCCGCGGCAAAACGATAAGCACATGCGCTTTTCAGTTTGCAAAACGCACGCGTGTCACGCCAGTTTCCCACCTATTATAGTCTGTGAAATGTTTTGTGAAAACTAACAAAAAAATACTTTAATTAATAGCGTTTCAGTTTTCTTAATTTGTAATTTACTGTGAGCTTACTATTAAAGTTAAACATTTTTTTGTAAAAAGTTTAATTCCTCGGAAATTTCACCAAACATCCTCCTGTCCACAGTGCTTCTGTTCCAATCGGTCGACCTGTCCAGATTGTTCTAGCAAATATTGTGAAAATTATGGTAAAAAAGGCTCAAAAGTCGTGACAATTTTTAAAAAGGTGCTAACAAATATATATTTAAAAAAACTCAAACTCAAAGTTTATGCTCTATATTACACCTGGCTTAACAATCTGAAGTTTGCAGGCTCTTCTCTTCTCTTCTAAAATAACTGCTGAATATTCTGCGGTATTGTTCGTGGGTGGCAAAAGTTTGAAAATAGCCGCTGTCAACATCATGAGCCCGGTGTTTTGTTCGTAGGCATCAGTTTAAATGAAAAGTGAGATGAAAATCACAAAATATATCATTTTAATTTAAATATTTAGGAAATTTGCAATAAAAGGTTATTTATGAGTGATTGATATCTCCTAAAATGAGTTGATAATAATAATATTTTATCATGAAGCTCTGTCACGGATGTGATGTTCGAACTGCAAAAAACTGCTGGAAACTTAAAAAGTTGCTCAAAAGCACAATCTGGACAGGCCTACTCATCAGGCAGCGGGTCAAGATAACGTTTTTTTGCGGTGTAGCTGGAATCGACACAGATATTTTTCAGATTCAGATTTTGTTTTTATTTCGCACTATTTCATTATTTAATTACAATGCGTACTTATAACAAGAAATAAAAGGGCAACAAAGAAATGGAATTCTACATTTTTAGAAAAGGGAGTGGTGATCAAACGAGCCAAGGCTTTCGAGTTGACCACTACCACGAGTAAGCTAAATGAGGAAGACAAAGAATTACAAACACTATAATAACAGGAAGTACTGAGATATGTTTGTAGTAAAGAAGTAAATTTCAGACATTGAAAGACCAAAGTATAGACAAATAGATTACAGTACAGGCAATGTGAGAACCAGTATTAAGAAATAGTATCCAATTAGAATATATTTACATTAGGCCAGATTAAAAAAAAATACTTGTTTAGCGTCCCCGCCCGACCTGAGAAATGTCCCCGACCTCTATTTTGTTTTATATTTTTGTTTTCATAAAAAAACTTTAGAAAGTATAAATGCGCCCGCGAACACCAATTCTTGTACCCAGACCCCTACATGTACCACTTAAAATATGCGCCGGCGCATTATATATTATAACATCGACGCCATTTTGTTTCTAAATCACTCTTTTGTAGATGCAAACCGGTGTCCCTATGTCTAGTCAAGACAAAATAAACTTCACATAAAAAAAAAACTCCCTCCCTACCTGGAAAAATTGAAATGGGTGGACGCTAAACAAATATTTTTTTTCTGGCCTTATTTACAACTATTTAGAGTATCATAGTGGAGCTTCTGCAAGCGGAGCAACATATCCATATCGAGCGATGAAAACAATTGCTATTGTTTCTTTCGTTCGTCCGACCGTCCACCCTAATAGCTCTTCCTCTGCTATTTGTATATTTTTTTCTACGAACGAAAATCGATTTATGTTGCGATATCTATAATATATCACAGGCGGCATGGCGCGATCTCAACATGAGAGTTCCCAGTTCGTGCATTCGAGTATTTTATAATATATCACAGGCGGCATGACGCGATCTCAACATGAGAGTTCCCAGTTGGTGCATTCGAGTATTTTATAATATATCACAGGCGGCATGGCGCGATCTCAACATGAGAGTTCTCAGTTCGTGCATTCGAGTATTTTATAATATATCACAGGCGGCATGGCGCTATCTCAACATGAGAGTTCCCAGTTCGTGCATTCGAGTATTTTATAATATATAACAGGCGGCATGGCGCGATCTCAACATGAGAGTTCCCAGTTCGTGCATTCGAGTATTTTATAATATATCACAGGCGGCATGGCGCGATCTCAACATGAGAGTTCCCAGTTCGTGCATTCGAGTATTTTATAATATATCACAGGCGGCATGGCGCGATCTCAACATGAGGATTCCCAGTTCGTGCATTCGAGTATTTTATAATATATCACAGGCGGCATGGCGCGATCTCAACATGAGAGTTCCCAGTTCGTGCATTCGAGTATTGTATAATATATCACAGGCGGCATGGCGCGATCTCAACATGAAAGTTCCCAGTTCGTGCATTCGAGTATTTTTTATCTCGGATATCACCTTACTTCGCTCTTCTTTCCTAATTCTGATATTGTTCTCCAAACGTTTTTTTGGAGGGGAGAGGGGGCTTGTTCGGGCGACTTGTACCAGATGACGTTTCACTGTAACAATATTGGAATATATACATTATACATATCTTTTAGTTACAACAAATCCAGAAATTCGATGTACAATCGTGTAATATTTCTATCTCTACACTGGAAAACTTCCCATTTTTCCATACTATGTCAATTGTATGTAAAGCACAATTTTCCATAGTATGGAAATAGATTCACAAACTGTTTCCATACTATGTAAATCAATTTCCAAACAATTTCCATACAATGGAAATTTAAAGAAGTATGTAAAATGTTTGGAAATTCAATTTACAAACATGTGTGTCTTTTGTGTACCTTGTAAATAGTTTGGAACAATATGGACATCACATCTTTGTAAATTAACTGTAAATTGTATGTAAATACGGAGTGTACAAACCTTGTAAATAGTTTGTAAATGCAATTTAGGAGGCCCGTGGTACTTTGTAAATTGTTTGTAAATAATTTGTAAATGCAATTTAGGAGGCCCGTGGAACTTTGTAAATTGTTTGTAAATTGTTTGTAAATGCAATTTAGGAGGCCCGTGGTACTTTGTAAATTGTTTGTAAATAGTTTGTAAATGCAACTTAGGAGGCCCGTGGAACCTTGTAAATTGTTTGTAAATTGTTTGTAAATGCAATTTAGGGGGCCCGTGGAACTTTGTAAATTGTTTGTAAAT
The DNA here is from genome assembly GCA_030867875.1 of Actinernus sp. WN-2022. NCBI lineage: Eukaryota > Metazoa > Cnidaria > Anthozoa > Actiniaria > Actinernidae > Actinernus > Actinernus sp. WN-2022. The sequence goes on from JAOWCC010001368.1 coordinate 33,518,804, forward strand.
TGTTTGTAAATGCAATTTAGGAGGCCCGTGGAACCTTGTAAATTGTTTGTAAATTGTTTGTAAATGCAATTTAGGAGGCCCGTGGTACTTTGTAAATTGTTTGTAAATAGTTTGTAAATGCAATTTAGGAGGCCCGTGGAACTTTGTAAATTGTTTGTAAATGCAATTTAGGAGGCCCGTGGTACTTTGTAAATAGTTTGTAAATAGTTTGTAAATGCAATTTAGGAGGCCCGTGGAACTTTGTAAATTGTTTGTAAATTGTTTGTAAATGCAATTTAGGAGGCCCGTGGAACCTTGTAAATTGTTTGTAAATGCAATTTAGGAGGCCCGTGGTACTTTGTAAATTGTTTGTAAATTGTTTGTAAATTGTTTGTAAATGCAATTTAGGAGGCCATTGGTACTTTGTAAATTGTTTGTAAATAGTTTGTAAATGCAATTTAGGAGGCCCGTGGTACTTTGTAAATTGTTTGTAAATTGTTTGTAAATGCAATTTAGGAGGCCCGTGGTACTTTGTAAATAGTTTGTAAATAGTTTGTAAATGCAATTTAGGAGGCCCGTGGAACTTTGTAAATAGTTTGTAAATGCAACTGATTTAGGACCCATGTAAAAATAGAGGTATGACAGAAGGTGGGATTAGTTGAACCCATGTAATTTATCGAGATCCCAGCTATCCCTACCTGGGTTGATAACAAAATCCCACCTGGGATCCCAAGGCTAAAACCGGGATAGCTGTTTGGACAGATGGGATCCCTGGTATGACAACAATATCCCACCTGGGATCCCAGCTATATATATATAATTGACGTTATTCTTTATTTCACACTCTCAGCTTTACGTTTGGGTAATTTACACTGACATACACTAATAGATATTAGGGAAAAAATAGGAAAATAGATAATACGAAAGGTTGAAGGTAAGTTGAAGGCACTAAAAGTTTCCTAAGCCAACTCCCCATTAAGTGAGTTAAATGTGTGCGTGAGTTTAATATATGAGCTACTCAATGAGTAGCATATCAGATATTATAATTACAGTCGAACCTCCGCTAGGGTACACCTCCATTAAGCGGACACAATTCCGTGGTCCAGCCCATCTCTAATAAAACACTCAGTACATAACGCTTCATGTAAGCGGACACCTCTCGTAAGTGGACGTGGACAATTAACTCTAGGTCCGCATGGGCAAAATTAACCAAAATTAACCTCTCTTAAGCGGACACCCGAAGAGATTGAAGTAATTTTTTTTTCAAATGTATGCAGTTTTATCTTTGAATTCTAGCTAAATCAAGGTCAGCGTAATAAAAAGATAGCATATGGTTTACAATTTCCACAGTTGACTGCCACTTCCTATCCTTACTGTCAACCTCCTGTACGCGGACACCTCCCGTAAGCGGTCCGCTTATGGGAGGTTCGACTGTATAAAGTATTAAGTGGTGTAATTACAGCAATCCCACACAATCCTACACACGCAGCAGTAATAAAACAGCTAGGTCAACAACTACACGTACAATAGGCTTTGATTAACAAAAGTCAAAATGTTCACGATTTAATAGTTATTCTTATAGAGCACATGCATCATAATTTAACCATGTGTTATTTATTTATACACATCTTTCAAACAATCTAAAGTTACTTACAGAAGCGTCTATTTCATAACTTTCTCCGGGAAAGAGGAACTTTGATGACTGGCTGAAACATTATGAGATTTATGCAGAAATGAAGTACAAATTACCAGTTGCGTGAGTTAGCCGGCGGTATATTTAAACTTGACGTGTACGAGGAGGTACATGCTCAGCGATCGATCAAGTGGACTCCACTTTACATGTCATTTCCGTTAGAGACGACAAAGTCCTGATATATCGATGGCAAAGTTCGAATATTTATATTAGTATTTAGTATATACCACACCAGTGAATCACTTTTCGCGCGCTCTGATTGGCTACTCAATCACCTCCGAGCAAAGCAGCGATCATCTCCGGCGAGTTTTTGTCCATTTGACAGAAAATAAAATAACTATTTGGTACTGGCTATTCACCTGGAGTGTGGTATATACTAAGACAATTATTCACTTCAGTGTTGGTGAATGTGGTGAATATTGGGGGTAAATTCCACCACTGTTCACCTCCACTTCGGTGAATAATTGTTAAATATAGCCAGACCATTGAAGCAAGCTGTGAACTGATCCCAGGATGCATTGCTTTTCTAAAGACCGCTGACGTGATTGTGCGGGTACAAGCGCGCCATTTTGAAAACTAACGGCTTCAATTCGGCGGGACGATGTGCGATCCCTTGTGATCTCTTGTATAACATGGCTTCCACACTGAGCAAAGGGTTTTCAAAACACATGTGAGATAAGAAAACTTAAAGGTAAGATGTGATATTTCAATTGTTGTGGATTGTAACGAGAAAAGGGAATGTCGCGCTAGGTTATCATACTTTTAGTTCAGCTGTTGTTTTCAAACGGATAATTTCGATCATGCCTCATGGTCTTGACTGGTTCGTTCCTCCCAAGAGAGCACGGAGAGACACGTCTCTGTCGGGAGGAACGAACAGAGGAGACGGCTGAATTTCAGGCTAGGTATTCATTATTTGAAAGCCTTTACCTTATCCATTTAATGACCAAATCGATGAGTAAATCTTTTAGTGAAGGATCGAACTACTGTTCGAAGACTGAAGAGAGTGAAATGTCTCACTTTTATAAAGACTGTCAGTGATATTTGTAAAACAGAAATTTCATTTATACAGCAAACTGAGGGTATATTGCTTTTTAGAAGTGAAATTTCACGAGTTTATACATTGCAATTCAAACAAATTCAGTCACAGGCGACCCAAGCTCATGACTCATGTTACGAAAATATAAAACTTAATATAAAGAAACTAGTTTAGTAGTTAAGGGGATTAAGGGTTTGTATGGAAGCTCATATTACAAAATATAAGGATTTACATGGGAACGTAACAAACTCCGTTTTCTAGCCATAAATGCTGTAATCTTTTTAATAAAAAGGACTTACCTTGGCACTGTGATGTATTGTGTCGTGTTTCTATCATTGTTGGGTGGATTTCAGCCGGGTTTTTTCTTCGGAGAACTGCTGAAATCAGTTTTAATCCATCCAACGAGGAGAGAAACATGACACAAGACATGTAACATGTCTAATGTGTCACTTCTAAATAGCATGTAACAATGACATTGTCATCGTGTTATAGAATTTTAGCCATAGAGTGATTTTACTTAAGCCGTGAAATATATAGTACTTAGCGTATTACACACTATTACACTCTAATTCTTTTGTTCTCATTTGTGTTTATCTTGGTATTACACACTAACTAATAGTTTCTGTTTCACGGGTCAACTAAAATCACTCTAAAAGAACTTGACCCATAAGGCTTTACATAATGAAGTGTGGCCAGAATTATATTATGTTAGGCTTATAATTTAAGATCATCATTGGGCCCTAGATTATTCCTACCTAGGGAATCAGATAATTTTCAACAGATAGCCACGTGCACATTTAATAGCCTCTCAGAAGGTGTAGACGTATCACAGGTTATAGTGCATTTGTCACTGAAGGCAATTAGGAATGTCTTATTATGTAAAGCGAAATCACGCATAGCTTAATTATCTATATATTATAGCACTTTTTATGCCAATTAACACTAATAATCCTTTATGCCATTTTTATACTTAATATTAAGAGTTAGTAACTTAATCCTTATGAGACATTTTATATCATAGTATTGTTAATAAGAATTATTAGTATAATTAGTATCACAATTCTTTTTTCCTCTTAAAGTTGTAATTTTATTTATCTCTTAGCAAACGAAGAGCCACCTAGTGGATGTATTGCTAATAAATCACTAGTATTATTATTAAGACATCACTGTAGCACGGTAAGTTATTTTTATTCGAAACATTTACAGTATTTCTGGCTAGTAAACAGAGTTTGTTACGTTCCCATACAAACCCTTATATTTCGTAATATGAGCTTCCCATACCAAGGTGGGCACAACCAACCATAAAAACAGCATGAGTCAGGAGCTCATTACCAGGAGCGTTCCTCTGTTATGGGTTGGGTCCCCAGCACAGAGGTAGATGAGGCTATTTTTAGATTCGAAATTCCCGCAAAAAGAGGTTGCCGCCATGTTGGTGCCCTTAAACAATAGATCCCTCGTTAGCTTCTTTTGTTGGGGCACCAACATTTTAATCTCTGGGGATTGAGTGAAAACTAGCAATTCGAATTCCCGCGTTGAAAGTGAGAAGAATGATAATGAGAAGTGACGTTAGCTATCTGATTGGCTAAGAATAGCCTACCTTTGTTCTTTTTCGCGCTAATCGCAATGCTAAAAATAGCCTCCTCTACCTCTGTGCTCTACCTCATCTACCTCTGCAGCTCTTCATTTTAATTATAACCTGCATAGGGAGAAAAGCAAAGATGACAAAGGAAACAAAAGGCTTACCGTGACATATCGTAAATTTAAAGAAGGAGATGCAACAGTGAGAGAGGTCAACACTGAGCAAAATTATGGTATGGCTCTTTACTTATAGTCATATTTCTAGTGGGAAAAAAAAACAGAAATAAAAAAAACCATAGCAAAACAACTACTGACAAAAGAAAACAGAATTATTTCATAAATTGAAAAAGTCCATGCTGGTAAATTTCTTGCAAAAAATAATGATAATAATAATAAGTTTTGTTTCTTTCAGAATACGTTGCTAAGTTGTATTACACCCTGATAACTACCCCAAGGGAAGAGCTACAGGCTTTGGTTGATGAGCTAAAGGAAGATGTCCCTGAACCACTCCACACCATGCTTCCACAAAAGGAAAGTCGGGATGCTGCTAAGGAGAAGTATCTCTCAAGGAAAGAAAAAGAGACAGTGATATGTCCTCCAACTTGTTCAGGTACTATTGCCTTTTACAACACAACATGGCAAATAATGGAATCTTGTTTGAATTGATTTTGTCAATGCAACTGAATAATGCTGACAATGGAAAGTGTTCATGCAATATTTGTTGTACTGGTGTAAAGTTCATTTCCCAATGTCATTAATTGTTGCAATGAAAATAAAACAAAAGCATAAAAAAATTGACCAGGAATGTAATTGCAACTTCTGCAAATATAATTTTTTTAGATGCTGAACTACAACAAATACTCCACCCCGCCACCAGGAAAACTGCAAGAAAGGCACCTGTGTGCAAAAAAATGTGGACAACCAAGAAAAGGCCACAAAAAAGGGCAATGTTCCTCCAATAGTAATGACAACACATAATTACTTTAGAATTACATTGTAATATCTTTCATATTCCTGAAATAATTATTGTTAGTGAATTTCATACTCTTGTTCCCATAACTGAGCTGCCAAACACCATCTGTGCAACATTTTTAAAATGGCAGAGTAAAGTTTTGTTAAGTAATTGGTTGGATCATTCATTGCTCATAAAGAATGTGTTACCAATGAAATTAATAAAACCTGATGTTATTTTAAAGTTATTTCTAGTTTTTTTTTGTATTTCAAAATTATCTAACTCTTTTACAGTGCAGACACTCAAACTGTGAATGGTTAGGAATTTTCTTTGCCATTTTTTCCTGGATTCATTTGGCAGAAGCCAACCAGAAACTTAATTGCTTAATCTTAGCTTAATCTCTAGTTTTTACATTTGCATTTTAGGTTTCTTGTAAAATTTCAGTATCAACTACACTGCTTCTGAGCCTTTATACTCCTAACCAAAGATACTAAGGTTTATAAGCTAAAAAACTTTAAAATTCAGCTGTACATGCAATTATTGCCATATAACTGAGAGATTAAACTTTTCATAACAACTTTCCTAAGTGTGTGCATTGTTATCAGAGGTTTAACATCTCAGCATGCTACAGCAGAATCCTGCATCTTTAAATCCCCAAGGGGAACAATAATTCTGTTTAGATGGCCAGGAGTCTGAAATAAGAGAGGAATATCTTATTTTAAAACAGTCAAGATATAAAATGAAGGGGCAATAATAAATTCTAGGTTTAGATTATTAGCAGGGTTCCGCTGACAGTAGTCTAATTTGTAGTTCCAGAGAATATCCATATCCCTCCTGCAAAGGGATTTCTCCTATGCTCTCCTCCACTCCCCTCTGGATTTAAAACGAACACCTATAAATCACTGTAATTCTTTTGGGCACATTCACTTTCCAATCCCTCTGTAATATCTAATCCTTCCATATGCATAATGAGATATCGTATTTTCTGGAACTACTGTACAACTGTAGAAGAAATAAATTATTTTCGGCATTAGTCTTCCTCCTCCTCTTCATACCCTTGATACTCTTCAGTCTCACTTGGAAATACTGCTCTGGTGTGGTTATAGACACAGTTAGGTAGTGGCATTCGCCTGGAAGCACCCACATATCCATACACAAGGCGGACATACTGCCTGTAAGCCACAGATCTGAAAAACCTGAGGGGAAAAAAACATTTTAATTATAAATTACATTTCATATTTGCACAATCACAATACATTCAAATTTAATGGGAGTGCTTTTCTATTCCAACAACTAGCATGTACAAATACTGGCACAAAGCTTTGGATCAGCCAGTCCCAATGTCCGCAAATGTAATGCACTTATCAAGGTTTAGCCCCAGGGGAGGGGGATGGGCATACCCAGGGCGATTTGAAATTTTACCTCATTTTCATGTCAAATTCCCTGCCCATGGGACAAGTGTTGGTGTCAAATGCCCTTACTCCCAGTGAAAAGATGCAGTGGTAACACTGTCAATATGAACTGAAGTCATCAAACTGCCCCTCCCTCAAGATTCCAAATTATGTCAAATTCCCCATCCATGGAAGAGGGAGTGGAATCAAATCCCCTGGGTATGCCCATCTCCCCTCGGCTAGATTGCAGAATACCCCACCACTTTGAAAGATCACTTGAAAAGCCCTTACAAATTGTTCAAAATTATCCATTTAGCTCAGGTGTATTTAGACTCATTCTATGAATGATTTGGAGTTGAAAATGTATAAGATTTATTTGAATTTCAGGGTTAGGTTTTTAGAGGGGTTGTATGAGAATTTGAGAAAATGCATTATTAATGAACCAAGTGGTAGGGTATTCTGCAATCGTTCCACTCAAGCAGTCAAGGTTCCAAATGAACGCTACACAAGACAAAACATGCAGGGTTTTTTAGCGGGTAAAATGTTTTAAAAAATCAATTCAGTGGCAACCGAACTGCTTCTAAAACTTACTCTGAGTCTGCAGCGTTTTTTTGAGCCTGGGTGGCAGAGTACGATTTTTTTGACTTCGTCTTCAGCCCAATTCCTGCAATCTTTAGCACCCAGGTGTTTAAACAGCAGTCTGCAAATCCTGGATGTATTGTGATGCACTGATTTGGCAGGTCAGCTTCTTCCATTCTATCAGCGCTCCGACCGATGTCCATGCAGCACCAACATTCCTCTGGTTTTGTGATTCGTCCCAATGAGCAATTGGAGCACTTACACCTGAATCAAACCAGATTACTTTAAGCTTATAGTAATCAGAATAAACTTTATAGCTTAGCACAATTTCTATATTTTATATAACTACACATAAAGCTACCAGTACTAGTCATACTAGGTATGTTGCGGAGTTCAGTATGCACTACATCCCTACATCAGTACATACTCACACAGCTCGACGTCGAAGTAAAAAAACAACACGAAAGCCTTCAGTAGTAAACATTGTTTGTGAGTATCTAGTGAATAGTCTAGTCTCAACAAAGAAGGCAACTTTACATACCAATTGTTGACCTCTACTTCGCCAGAAAATCGGCTCAAAAGAGTTTGCTCTTCTACTTCTTCCACTTGAAGTTGTTCAAAATGGTTTCTTCAAAATACTGAACAGCCTCTTCCTCGTTTGGCACGGGCTCCAAACTTTCATCGTAGGGGATGTAAGAGCCATCTTCGCTCGTATTTGGTATGGCTTCTTGACGTATTGAAGATCCACTGGAGCTTTCTGTGTCACTGTCAACACTTTGGTACTCCTCTGAGCTACTAGTCATCTTCAAGTTTCAAATAATTAGTAGATGTTTGGCTACAACTCAGCAAGACTCCAAGAGCTCTGACTGAACAAAACCAAGCGTCTTGAGAAATGTGCGTCACGAGTTTTATCGATGAAAATTACCGCATTAAAATCTCGATGATCACGCGGGCTCGCTGGAACGTAATTTCATAATGGCGGCGGGTAAAATCCCACTTTCCAAGGATCGATATTTTAACTTTCCGGGACGTAACTTTCACTTTTATTTGCATCAATGGATATTTCCAAGCCTAATGAGCTACACTGAGCTTAGAAAGGGTTGAAAGAAGCCGTTCAATTTTGATCGTAGTAGCACTTTAAGAGTACGCTTAAAGCCAGTGTAATGGTATGTTTAATGAGGCTTTACATGTATATTAAATCCTACGGGAAAATAGCTTTAAGTAATCTTTAATATGCATTAAAGGCATGGTAACTTTATATATAATAATCCTTTAATTTGTTATTAATTCCCAAGGAAGGACGGTTTTAAGAAACCTTTTATGTTGCATTAAATGTTGTAAAATGACCATTCATACATCTTTAGTTTATCATCAAATGTTCTTAAAAGCTGCTCTAATACAGATTTAAATGGCTTTAAGTTAATATTTTTATTGTGGTTTTCCTTTATATAAATTTAATCCTTTATTTTCGGGATTTTCTCAAATTGTATTATTTGGGCCTGAATTGTAATTCAACCCATACGAATACCCTGACATCATCCACGAATCTCCATATACTACATGTAATAGTCAAGCAACATTACAACAAATATACCATTGAGCATTTGCATGCACTCAAACGTTTATTTCACAATCTAAATGGCCTTCATACAGATCAGTTATAAATATTCTATTCTAGCAGGCTATTATACACTATAATGTAGTATTATTATACCGAACTAATAATCATCCAATCAATAAACACAATGAACACATTTGTGTCGCCCCTGGCGAACCCGCGATAGGACTTATTGTAGGCGTATGTGGGGCATAGGAGTATGACGTAGTCAAATTTCCCGCGGAAAGCCCCACGAAGCTGCTCCACGAGGAAGGCCGTTTTTCCACAGTTTGTGGGCCCTACGATCAAGGCGTTGAAAGGGATGAGTTCTGCCAGCCCGTCCATACTCAGTACGTAATACTCTGTAGGGCACCGTTCAGAATTGTGAGCTGGGCATCGGCTAGCACGTATATGTGCATATTAACGGTGCCACTGCCTCCGCCCCTATGGATGCGGAGCTGAATCTATTTCCCGCTCCCTATCTGAGAATCTGAGATAGGCCATCGCCATGCACGGACGGATCCTTTGCCGTGCGGCAGTCGACCAGGACTGCGAAGCGGTTGTTGTGAAACATCGTAACATTCGTGTTAATATAACAAATTCAAAGAAAAAACAGGTCAAATTTCGTTATAAGACTTAGTTTAATGTAGCTTTACTGTTTACAATTGGAATTTTGTATTTATTGGTTAATTATAATATTTTATTTCCGCTTTATCTTTAATTTGTACCTCTTTTTGAAAATAACGTCATTGTCACGTGACCCCATTGAGGAATATTTATACAATTTTATACATGCAATAAAGCCTATTGAGAAACCAACTGTTTGCAACTATAACAACATCATTACATTAAAATTTAAAAGAGATATGAATAAATAAAGAGTTCATGGTGTATATCAGCTCATTATGCATAGTTTTGATTTTAAGGTCACGTGACACCCTTAAGCTACAAATATGACAGGGCTATCATATATTTTCTTGATCTTCAGGTCAATAGCTTTCAGAAAATGTATGATAGCATTTGCCCCAGTAGTATACAAAGTGGGGGGACTGGGACACACACAACAAATTTCAACGAACAAATGCAACAAAAAAGCAACAAAGAGCAGCAAACGACTGGGACACGTACAACGATTTCCAACGAGCCTGCACACAAAAAAAAAACATATGACACAAGAAAAAACAACATATAATAAGACCCTCATTTTTTCGTTGTATTTTTTACATTTCAACGTCCTATTAGAGAAACGTGTTTATAAGGTATTATTTACTACTATAGTTCATTTATCGTATTTATGCATTACATTAAAGGATTGTAGTTATAGGTATTATATCATGGCTAAGCATATATTAACATTTGTTCGAACACTTGGTTTTCATTGTATTTTTTACATTTTAACACCTATTAAAGGAATGATTAGTTTACAGTATATCCATCCATGGTACTAACATACATTCTCTACTTCACGATATTAACGTATGCTGTTATTTTAGTACGTATTAATACCATACAGATTAGACAACCGCGCGTGATTGAAGAACCTCAACGTAAACGTCACGACTAAGATACCAATCAGACAGAAAGTATATATAGATATATCACACGATGACTGAGATAATAACTTGCGATTGGTTGATGCGAGGAAAGGACACGAAATGTATAAGGAAGATTTCGAAGACATCAGAGTATTGTGCTCAACATAACTTTCAGATATTAAAAGGCACCACCCCATTCGTTCCATGTTCGAATTGCGGTAAAGGATGTCGTACGAGTTACGGGCTTTGCTCAAAGTGTGGTGCAACGGAGCGGCGTTATATTCGCGATAAGAAACGATCTAAGGAATCGACGAACCTAGTAGATCCAAATGTGGTGGAATCGGACAACGTTCTCGATAAGTTGTTTGTGGACCTCGCAATCGGTGAGAAAGATCTAAATGCGGTAGAATCGGAGAAAGAGTAGAAATCACGACACGAAAAAAAAAAAAAGAAAAAGAATGAAGAGAAATTGTTATGCGACCTCTCTTCATTTTTTTCTTTTTTTAAAAAAACAAACAAACAATTGGACAATTGACAGGCACATGGTATACAACTAGTATGAATGATCTTATTAGATTACTTGGTCCAGAAATTTGTGCAAGCCTACATATCAAACCCCGGTTACGTATTACCACTGGTGAAACATGTTCCGAATGTCTACGCCCGATGGAAATGCAAGGAACGGAATTCATATGCCCCACCTGTGGTCTTGTTTCCGAGGCTGAATCATGTGAAGAAACAACTACCAATCTTACTACTAGGTTACGCATAGTAGGGCCGGATAGCTTTCGGTATCAACATGATCTAGACCGCACAATCCCAAAGGAAAGCGATAACAAAGAATTACAACTACGAACGATTATGCGAGAACTACAGGCATACGACACTATTTATAAACAAAATTACGACCTCTCGTTTCCCACAAATGTATTAGTAATCGTAGCCGATGCATTCATTCAAGTACAGAAAGTTTGTATCAAACGTAGCTATGCGAAACGAAATATTTTAGCTGCTATACTTTATCAAGCATGTATACAATGTGGGTTCGTTAGATCTAAAGGTGAGGTCGCTCGTTTTATGCAACTAAACAATAAAAGCATATGTTGTGGAAATGTCTTTATACGTTCTCTACACGATGACGATAAGATCGATATAGATTTAAATACCGATCGAATAGCTCCTCACATTACAACGACTTTTGCTAAACTCGACCCCCAAGGAGTACCTAAGAATGTCCAACGAATAGTCTATGAGATTGTTCATACGGCAATAGAAAACAATATAGGTACCAGCTCTATACTTCGAACTAAAGTCGTTGGAGCAAGTTACGAGGTACTACATCGTTCGGGATCTCGTATGTCTCTTATTGACGTCGTTAAACGGTGTGGTATACATAAGGGTTCGGTCGTGCGTTTTATCAATGAGTTGATTGCTTACAATTCCCACTTTGAGCCCATCTATACGAGACACGGTATAAATAGTGAGAACGACATCCGTTGATATGTACTCATTCAAGAATTTAGTCTAAGACAGTAAGAAGAAGAACATTTAATAATGAAAAAACCAAAAAACCAAAGTACCAAAACTGGTGTCACCAGAACCTCTCTAGGAACCCACTTTCACCTTTTTCCTTCTTTCTCCTTTTTGTTCCTAGAGAGGTTTTTATTCTTGCCGGGCCCGGCTTTTCACTGTATTCGTTCTACTGTAGTTCAGCTTCTGACCACATTTGGTTCTCACACAGGTATCTGATTTCTACTGTATTACTTTAACTTACTTTAACTTCTGCCACATCGGCAGACGCGCTACGACTTGTGTTGGGCTGGGAGCTTCTTACCCAACACAAGCCGATCTACCACACATAGTCCGCCAAGGTTTGAACACCAGAACTCGTGAACGGCTCCCATCTCGATCACAAGTCCCAGCGACAAACCCGTGGGGCTATGTGTGCTAGACGAAGTATTCAGTGATAAAATATCATACTTATGTTTTAAGCAGTTGACGTATGTTAATTAGCGTCACCCACGCGTTGTCTCGAAATTAGCATATGAACCAAAACAACACGGTAATTTATACGAATTAAGTGCAGTTGCTTTTATCGAAGTTAAAATGAAATCCATGCTGGTTTCTTTCGAAGGAGATATTTATTCTTACCCCACTAGACTGCCAAGTTTTGCTCTCATCTCCTTTCGGATCTCGGATCGAAGTTGTTCTACGTTTTTTGATCCTCTTTCTTGTCTGTTTTTTTTGCCGTATTTCGAGTTTAAGCGTCTCATATTTCCTTTTCTCATCAATAACGCTTCCGAACTCGGCTTCTGAAATGTTACAATCGGCTAGAGCTTTTGAGACTTTGACTTCCACGGAATTCGCCTTAGCTTTTGCTAACATAACAGTCTTTTCATGCTTCGAGACGCGAACGCCAAGTTTCTTACTAACAACAGTCATCGAAGCCGATATGATGGCACACAGGAACCCCGCTGATCCTAAGGAAATACCCACATGTATCCCAATCCCCGTAAATGATGAACCTAACGCAGAAGCTGATAAAACGCCACTCAGGCTACCTGTGGCCACAGCAATCCCATGAACGATACCACGCGCTCGAGCATATTTTTTGGCGAACAACTTCGTAGTGCTTTGCTTGTTATTCTAGCTCAGCAAGCGTATCACATACTTTTTGCAGTCTAAAACTCGATCCATTTATATCGCTAAGTTCCTTTATAGCTCCCGATGGATAGATACCTGGTGCTGTTGGAAACGGTTGAATCGAATCGCCATCCATTGTATATACGTATGATTTACTCAAGCTTCAATACGAAACGTAGAGGCTGCTTGTTGAAGTCTATGAGATTGCCTTGCTCATCGCAAACTGTGAGGCGAATGTAGTTCCGTATCGTTCCTAAGGCTCGAATGGGTATGAGGGTTGGTGGAAAGTAAGTTGTTTCACCAAAAACGTGCGATACCGTTTTAAAAGTATGTAGGATTTTAGATGGCTTCCCATCAAGAAGTGAGAAATCTGAATCCACCACATCACAGTAGATATATATGTGATTAATATCTTTTGGCACCAGGGGGTATTTTCCCACATTGATAGTCACATAGCCTGTTTGACCCCCACCTACTTTGATACCAAGCAAATCGCAGATATTCTTAGTTAACTGGATTGGTTTCTTAACATCGAAAATATAGTATTTCCTAAATGTGTTGTTTATGAATTCCAATAAACCAGCATCAACCGCGGGATCGAATTGGGTCATCAAGCTTCCTATACTATAATGCCCCGCCTTAATTTCGTGTGGAAACATCACACCATCGACATCCCACTTAAAGCTCCCTTTCTCTGATAGGTTCCACCAATTGTGACTAAGAGTGACCTCAACTAGCGAAATATTATTGATAAGAATAGGGTTATCGAAGTAGACAGTATGGTCAGCCGTAGGACATGTGACATTTAAGATAACCATTATATATTAAAGGTATAAACTATGGATATGTATAGCTTCAATAGTTACGATGCCTTTTGTTGTGTCAGACGAAGATGATGGTCTATCTGCAGAGGACATAGCAGAGATTGCTAGGGGTGGACCAAGACTGTCGAAATCTGAGCAGATAGCGCTCCTTGCCGATGAAAATAAGAAGGTCGCAACGTTGAATGTCGATCTATTAGCTAAGTTTAAGAAACAATATGCACATGCAGATTTTCACCAGTTCTATGTATCAACGGATATAGACGGCCCTGGCAAATATTCAACTAGTATTTGGTTTCGAGATGGGAACCATGGTTATATGGTTTATGGCGATGATGTCTCTAAGCTACCTACCACCATTCAAAAACACATCGATAACGCATTGTGGGATGTGCATGATGGTTTTCCACATACGTTAACACTAGATAAAAGTGTGAAATATCCTATTACGGCGGTCCCACCTACTGAAAAAGCACAAGATATCGATTTAACTAATCTATGGATATATGTCACACCTACGAAAAAGTTCAAAGCAGGCGTTCCGAACATATTCAAAGAGACTGTCGTAAAGCATATGACAGCAAAGGAGTCCCACCATTGGTTATCAGGTCCAGATTTCAAATATTGGCCTCAACGATTGAATTTTGCAACGTGGTGTGCAACTTCTGGATGTGGAGTGTCATTATTTGATCCTATTTTCAAAACGTATCCACCCATCATTCAAGGGTTCCTACAATTTCACGTTTATTTCACAATACGAAGAATTCTATATGAACTTGGTGGACCTCTACCTGGTAACTCTTCTTTCAAGCAAATTGATAACCTCTATAGCAAAGCAGCGCTTGAGACTTTGTGCATCGAATTTGGTTTATCTCGTACACCAGACTTCAGATGGCGTGGAGGTCGTAATAAAGGATTAGGTGACATATTCGTTTACTTCCCCAGGTACGGCGATAAGAATGAGTTAAGGTCGAGTGCCCCAGACATGTACACATGGACACAAAAGGACCCATTCTATATATTCAAAGATGAGGGTGGTAAGTTAGCTAATTCCAATATGATTCACTTTATTAGGGGTGACGAGACTAATGGAAAACAATACAATTGGTTTACGCCACCAATCGGTAAGGGATTAACGGATGCTGGATTAGGTAGATTGAATCGATCTGTCGAAGCTTTCGCGTATTGCATTCTAGGTGCTCAAGTTAATATGCTTACACCAATCATTGGTAGTTATGGCACCAAACTAGAGTTCAAAGTTTTGCTTGAAGCCACGATTATTGAAAACAACTTAGTGAAAGGCGTAAAAAACTATCAGGTTGCAATAGATGGTACGAATAAGAAGTTAGATCTGGCAATAGCTATAGGAGTATGGCTATTACCAAGCAATCTATTGTTCGATACTCAAAAGATTAGTGGCTACAATAACGCATTCAAGATAGCTACGAAAGATATGATAATGGGATCGAACTCAATCAACGATGAGCAAACTAAACTCCCACCACCAGATATGGAAGGACAGATACGAAAGAAACAATTACCACATAGTACATATCAACAAGTTCCATATAGCGTAAAGAAACAAGTTCCACATAGCGTAAAGCAACGAGTTCCACAACATGAGATCAATCTAGCGATAGTATCTATTGCAGGAGCTGGAATTGCGTGGGCGTTATTTCGTTAACGTCGTTTGTATTGCTCTATTGTGATCACCACTATAGCTACGATGAATAACCAAACGTTCTCTGCTAATACTCCTAGAGCTTTACCGGCCATAGTAAATATGAAATTCGCAATTGATCCAATCATTCCAGGTAGTATCTGTCCAAGTTTCTTTCCCATTTCCTTTAACAAATCACCCGTCGTTTTTAATCCCTTCTTTACTGTATCTGCCACTTTGTCGATACCATCTTTTACTGGTTTCGGTACGGCTTTCGATAATTGGGAAACTATTACACTAACGATAGCACCAATAGCAGTTACCACCGCAAGAAGGGTCATTCCATACTTTCTGAAAATGTATTTAACCCTCTCACGTAGCGACGTACGTTCTAGTATAGCTTCTTCTTGACGTTCAAGTAATTCTCTTGCCTTATGGATGGATATTAACTCTTTCTTAGCTATTTCTTTCTGAGCGTCGGTCGATTCGGAGTCTTCAAGAATAGATTCGTTATTTGCTTCCCGATCAGCGAGTTGTCGTTCTGCAAATATTACTTCATTAGCAGCCTCTTCATTATTTGGACCTAAAGCATCTTTGAGATCTTTCCTCATCTGCACACGTAATTTCTTTTTTTTCTCATCACCTACAAATAGACGTGTAAAGGGTTTTTTGCTTCCAAGTTCGCGAACTTCGACTTGTTCGTCTACTAAGGATATTTCGATATTATATCGAACACCAGCATCCGGATATTGCCCTTTTACTTTGTCAACCAACATTTCTTTTAACAAATCTGATATGGTTTGTTCGAATGTGAATCCTCGAAGTGGGTCACCTTCTATAGCGTAGTCATGCAAATTATCCATGGTAATTGTCTCACTACCACCAGCTTCATCTTGATTGCCACTCAATAAGTAAGCCACGTATCTTTCATTTGCTTCTCGTTCTCGTTGTCGGTCTTCTTCATCTCGTTGTCGTTCTTTGTATCTGTCGGTATTATCCTCATGTCTCACATCAACGTCGACCCTATCTTCCATATTGAACATAACTATATATCATGGTATATTCAACATGATATCGTCGAAGTTAATTCCTAAGGAAGCACTAAGAGTGCAACTCGCACTCAAAGCTCAACGAACCTTATATAGAAAAACTTTCACTCCATCATCTGCTAATCCAGGTGAGACGCTCTATGTGGAAGTTCCAACGATGGGAGAAGATATCGTATTAGTACCTGGTAGTTTAGCATTATTGGGTGATATCGTATTGTCTGGTGGACATGCTAATAATCGAGTCGTTGCAAATGTTGGACGTTGCTTAGTTATACATCGAGTTTGTAAGATAGGAGCTGAAATAGTAGAAGACATTGCTCGATCGGATCTATTACAAACATATTCCGATATCTATCTATCTACACAAGAGAGAGAATCGAGAGTACAACAAGGTATCCAATCAGATAACACAAATAAGCTACGATCTAAGGCTGGTGATGCAGGTACTTCAGATGTTGGTGAGAATGCATTGTTAGCTGCATATGGTTCAAAATATAGAATTCCGTTAGACGTTGATATTCTTACACAACATGGAGTTCTATATCCACATGCATTAGAAGACACTATTTCATTCGAATTAACTCTAGCCCACTCTATCGATATAATCGTTGGATCAGATTCGACAAAGATAGGTACGTACAAGCTTACCAACATCCGGTTAGAATACGAAGCAATCAAGAATGAAACGCTAGCTAGGAAAGCATTTCGCGCATATGAAAATGGTACTGCATTCCTATACGATCACGCAGTTCACTTCAAGTTAGTACCTATCGCTAAGGCATCAGATACTTTGATATCTCAGAATATAAATGTTCCACGACGATCATTCGCTGGATTACTCTTTCTATTCGTAGATCCTCACACCGCCGGTTCACGAGATAGCGATGCATTCGTAAATCCTGATATTTCAAAGATAGAGATAGACGTAAATGGAGTTCCAAATAGATTCTTTCCAGGAGGTATGTTAACACCAGATTTTTGGGAGTCCACAAAAGGATGGTTTGGTACATCCAATACCTCTATGACTCCTACCAAATTTTACAATAACAGATTTGCCATCCTAGTCGATTGTCGTACAGCAAAAGATTCCTCTGCTCATGGCGATGGAATGGCACAAACTGGTGGTGGAAAAGATATCGATATTCGTATACATAGAACTTTAAAAGGAAGTGGAAACGTAAACATGCATATCTATGTCCTTGCGGATGCTCAGCTTAAGATATTGAACAGATCTTTAGATAGTATAACATACTGATGGATTCCCTCGTAGAACACATTCCATTCAACACACTTATAGTAGGTCCAACGAATTGTGGAAAGACTGCATTTCTCATAGAACAACTTCGTGGACCATTTCGTGGTAAGTTCGATTACATAGTATTAATTTGTCCTACGTATGCCCACAACAAAACATATCATGGATTTGCTAATCGAGATCCGCATTTTTATGTCATATCACCATCTCAGGATGCTATCGATACCACATTAAATATTTGTGCAACCTTTTGGTCAGGTACCAATACATTATTGATTCTAGATGATTGTGCCGCATCAAAAGATGTAAAACGAAGAACTGACAAACTAGTAGATTTAGCATTCTCTGCTAGACATATAGGACTATCTATTTGGGTACTATCCCAACAATTAACGAGTATATGTAAACCATTTCGTGAGAACGTAGCTATCGTAGTTGCATTTCATACCGCATCGGTTATAGATGGTAAAAAGATATTTGAAGATTACGGAGACTCACAAGAATGTAATGAATTACGAATGATACTTCGATCTCATAAGTTTGCTCGCATATGTTTCTGTTTGCGACATCCTTTTGCAGTAGTGTTAGAGA
Source organism: Actinernus sp. WN-2022 (assembly GCA_030867875.1). Taxonomy (NCBI): domain Eukaryota; kingdom Metazoa; phylum Cnidaria; class Anthozoa; order Actiniaria; family Actinernidae; genus Actinernus; species Actinernus sp. WN-2022. Next base: position 33,537,163 of record JAOWCC010001368.1, read on the forward strand.
TACCCGCACCTATGACATATTATCATGGATGAATACGTCAAAGAACTGGAAGGTGAGGATTTAACAGGTCCACCAACCAAATTGGAATTTCCAATCGAATTGGAGGATATCGAAGAATGGCGGGAAGAACTTAAGACCTTAGCTGTATTGGGTAAAACGAAAGAATGTCTAGGACAGAATTTCTCCCTAACAGATATAACTAAACTATCTGAGAAGGACGTAAAACGTTTACATAGTAGATACCAGGCCGTAGTAGCAAATCAAATAACAGTACACTTAGTAGATGGTGTACTACGTCAAGCTACTCGCGCAGTCTCATACGTAGCTACACTAGACGACCAACAAGCACTGTTTAAGGATCTACAAGAAAACCAATTAGCCCGCCATCAGATATCTATGGCGGCTGGTCGATTAGCACTTAAACACGGTCGATTTGTAGCTCTAGCTAGTGTCTTGTTCAATGTAGCTGATCACATAGTCATTCCTGGTACACCTATTGAACATTCGCAAGTAACTACTATATCGAATCAAGATGGAGGAACAGACGGATCAGATATCTGCGGAGACTCAAAAGAGAGAGATTACATGTGAAAGTGAATTACCTAAAGAAATCAATGTAGATAAAAGTTGGACTACGAACGTATCTACTATAGCAGCTATTGGTATGGGCGCTGTATTGTTTGGCGCATGCTATCAAATAACAGGATGCTTAGTAAATGGTGCACTACGTCTAGCTACTCGCGCAGTCGCATATGTAGTTCCACTAGATGACCAACAAGCACTGGTTAAGGATCTACAAGAAGACCAACTAGTCCGCAATGGGATATATACTGCGACTGGTCTATTAGCACTTAAAGCAGTTCGATTCGTGGCTCTAGCTAGTGCTTCGTTCCATGTAGCTAATCACATAGTCGTTCCTAGTACTCCTATTAAACATTCGCAAGTAACTACTATATCGAATCGAGATGGAGGAACAGACGGATCAGATAACTGCGAATCCACCGAAAACAACACCAACTAAAGTAAAAGATCCAAAGAGGGTTGCTGCTGGGAAAGCATTAGCACTAAGTAATAAACTTGCTAGAGAGGCTCAAAAGAGAGAGATTTCGCGTGAAAGTGAATTATCTAAAGAAATAGACGAAGATGAAAGTTGGACTAAAAACATATCTACTAATACTACTATCGCAGTTATTGGTACGGGTGCTGCATTGTTTGGCGCATACTATCAATACAAAAGATACAGAGACGACACTTCTAAGAACATTAGTCCTATACGACCCGCGAGTCCTGTAAAGACTACGGTACCAGATATGGAGTAACAATTAAAGACTAGAGATATACGATATATATTAGGATGGATAAAGAATTGATGAAAACAGCGACTGATGCTGCTATGATAACTGGAATAGCTACTGGTATTGGTTGGATCGTAAAAAAGGTTGCCAAGGAATCTATGCTTAACGATCCTTCTACTTCTATTATAAATTACGTGAAGTGGACTGCAGTAATAGCTGGTAGCATATATGCAAAACAATATCTCGAGAAACAAAAGGCCAAACCATAATGGCTGCAGCTGGCGCAATGATGCTATTCACGGCGATTGTAAACGCAGCGGCATTCACTGGTGGTGGAGTGCTTGCTAGGATGTTTGGTGGAAAAGATGAAACTGCTAATATAGAACGAGAGAGACATGATAGGGCAATGGAAAAATTCGATGCTGCTAGGGAGGCATATATCGAAGAACGTCAAAAATTGTCCGATTGGACGCGCAAACATGAAGTCGCCGAACGCGATGCTCATAATAACCAACTCGATATCAACCGAGCTTTCGTGCGCTCCCATAAGTTACGTCAGGCACTGAAACGACTCGAAACAATGAAAGAACCTCGTTTATCCGACTACTATCAACCCTCCAACGCACAGAAGACGGGTGAGTTGATTTTCGTTGGTAGTGGAATGCTAGTTGGTGGATACGCTATTAGTCGATATGCTTTTTAAAAAACGAGAATTTTTACGATCGGCGAGATACTAAAAAAGAATAAGAACTAGTTGGTTAGATAAGTTCTTATTCTTTTTTTCTGCTTGTTAAAGGTTAGAATACATAGATATATAATGGATGCTAAACTTGCGAATATCTTCTATGGTCCTATGGGCTATTGGAAAGGTTATGCCGCAATTGGTAAGTTATCGGTGGCTGCAAAGGTATCGGAAGATGTAGCTAAGGGTTGGTTAGAGAAACAAGCCATGTGGCAAATATATCTATCACCACCACACTATATTCCACGACCACATTGGACTGTATCGAAACCTAATGAAGTTCATCAAGCTGATTTGATCTTTCTACCTCACGATCGACCTGGACGTGGAAGGAAACTATATAAGTATGCTTTGGTGGTAATCGACGTAGCTTCTAGAAATAAAGAGGCTGAACCTTTAGCATCGAAAGATAGTGGTGAAGTGTCTGCAGCATTTGATCGGATCTACAAACGTAGTCCACTAGAATGGCCAAAAACATTGCAAGTCGATCCTGGTAGAGAATTCATGGGACGTATGTCTGAAACATTAGAACTACGTGGTACAAAAGTTCAACGAGGTGAAGCCGGTCATCATAGGGCACAAAGTTTTGTCGAACGAGCAAATAGAACGATAGCTGAAAGATTATTTGGATATCAATATGCAAAAGAGATGGTACTTACATCTGAAGGATCGGATGCGCGTAGTAGAGAATGGGTATTGAGGCTTCCTGATGTTATCAAGGCTATGAACAATGAAGTTACTCGACTAACAGGTAAGGAACCTTCAAATTCTATAGAGGCACAACAAGTAAACATAAAGACTCCTACATATTCTCGAATTATTGGATTGAAAGAAAAGCGACTACCATTCGATGTTTTAGTTCGATATCTATACTCACCGGGAGAATTGGAAGGTGGAGTAAAACGAGCAACTGATCCTGTATGGAGTTTACAGACATATTATATTTCTCGAAGTGTGGTATCATCGAATCAACCTGTTCTATACTATTTAGGAAAAGATGCACCAAAGCGAGGGTTCGTTCGTGAAGAGATACAAGTGATACCACTAGATACAGAACTACCACCAAAAGGTATTCTAAGATAGAAGCAAGTCACGAATAAAGTCGTCCATATCTTCATCCTCTGTAATGACGTTTTTACGATTGTAGGATAGTGTATCGATTGCGTTCGATATTATATTGCTAATAAAATCGGCTACTTCTTCATTAACTGGAAAAAGTCTCCATGACCGTAGGCTATCGTATCTATTCCGTTTGCTAAAATACATCTCTTACTATCGAATGGTGATAGAGATACTTTGTTCATATGTATGCCATACATTCTATGACCTTCACTTCGAAGCATATCCATACCATGGCGGAACACTTTCTTGTCTAGTAAGCACTCCTTGTATTGTTCATGTCGAATACGATGTTTCACAACTGCCTTCTTCGTACCTTTAGCTTTCCGAATCTCCCCACCATCTACTTTCAAGATCGAGTAGAGCTTTGATCGTAGTCCAACGTATTCAACAATGGGAATACCTCCACATTCGTCTTTCATTTTACCAAGTACTTTCTTGTTGGATACGTCGTATGATGGATGGTCTTTACTGTAGTTGCTCGTATCGTAGAAACGTTTAATGGCTTTCATGTCTGCATATATATCCTCAGTTTCGATGTGTAGCAATAGGCTATCGGTATCTGTATATAGTAGATTACAACGTTGTCCATACTGCCGATTGAGCTCGTTGTAGTAGAAGTCATACATTAAATGTTTTGAGAGATCTAGAATCGACATTCCAACATATACTGGACGGTTCAGTAGTAACTTGCTTTTGTAATTATGTACGGCGGCTAGATCATTGTCAAAGATCGTAGAGCGAGCATAACTAGGTTTATTCAAGAGACGTTGTAGTCTGATTCCTTCTGAGGAGCGAATTAGTTTGATATCTACACGCTTTCGTAGATTCTCCATTGTCTTACCAAATACACTATTGTTCATTAATTTGTAGAGTTCCTGCTCGAATGGGCTCTTCGCTTGTTTTCGTAATTCTGTATTCATTCGTATGTATGGCTCCATCCATGGTGATTGATCGAATCGTAGTACTCTATGGATCTTTTTCAAACGCATGCCAAGAGATAGATATAGTTGTAGATTGCGGTAGTGGAGCACGTATCGTTCTTTGTTATACAAGTTAGGTACAAGCTTTTCCACTTTCAAGGATCCATTTCCTTCGTATAGCTCCTCGAATAGATTTGTCTGATACTCTGAGAACCAAGCTTTATTCACTTGCATTCTTTCAGGAGCTAACGGATAGCTGTTATGCATATCGTGAAGTTCTCGAGGGTATTCAAGGTCAACTTCGAGGATGTAACTTACATCGGAATCGGTTGCAAGAATGGTGATTTGCTCTTCTGTTGGCTGACTCATCGCCCATCCATATAGGTTGTTGGCATCAAGATAGAGTATATAGCTATTTGGCTTATCGGGGTCGAAATCGGGCACGTTTGGATTGTTTGCCTTGGCCTTGCGTTGAGACACCATGGATATACCGCCACGTAAACCTTTCTCAATGAATAGATGCATGTCGTAGTCGGTTAATAGTTCAAGCTCCGCTCCGGTCTTCTTTAACAACGCATCCCACGATAGACCAGGACTCGTATAGTAGTGAGCTGGATCTAATCCGTAGTTTTGCATACATGTTGCACGAAAGGTCTCAAATACATCTGCTAGAAGAAGTACGTCAGTTTGGAGGTAAAGGTCGTGGTAGTCACCTAATGTCTTACAATCAAATACGTTCCAAACTTCTAATGCATGTTCATAATCTTCATCGGATATATCCTCTAGGCTTAGCTTGCTATATAATTATTCTTTCGGTGGAAGAGAAGTCTCAGTGAATCTATCCCAAGAGTCCATGTACTCATATGGATAAACGCCTTTGCGTAGTAGCAACTTGTTTTTCTCTGGGTCTGGCGTATGCTTTGAAGTTTGTTGAAAGGTGTCTGGGGTAGAACTTGCTACCAACTTGTCAAGAGAGGATGGTAGAAATTGTATGCTATCGATGAACCGTAGGTTGCCAAGTGAGAATGAAATGTATTTCTCCATATTATTTGGAATGCAAGAGATATTGCCCTCTGTCATGGAAATAGATTGCATCAGTAGGTGAGAATCGTATCCACGTAGATTGTGGAATACAACTGGGATGATAGGTGATATACGTAATTTGAGATTACATACCTTATGTGCTGCGCCTCGAAACTCCCCAGTGATGTGACAATGATCTCGTACTCTATCTTTACCAAATAAAGGCTTCTGACAAATATGGCAAATCCTTGCTCGATCGAAATACCTCTTGTTTTCCCACGACATACATAGTGGTTTGGCTACTATGTCTTTGAACTTTCTTTCTTCATCTTGTACACATCGTAGAAAGCGCTCGATCGTATCAGGACCTCTATAGAAGACTGGTGGTTCGCTGTGGCCGTCAGAACGTACGACGATGTAACAAAATCTACAGGGAATATGTTCTTCCGTTTTAAGTGTATTGCTTTTCGTAGGATCTTTAGCGTGTCCTTCGATCTTAGTGGTTAAAGCCTCAAGGTCTGCATAGATAACATAGGGAACTTTGAGCTGTTTGTGAACGTTCTGAAATGAGACTTTGTTGGTCTCGTTGGTGGGCATCTCGATTCGAATGGCTCGGTCGTTAGTTCCGTTACACTCTGGGATGTGATTTGCAAGGAGGTCTTTGGTGGTATATCCATGTAGACATCGCTCGCAGAAGTGTTTCCTACACTTATGTTTTGTCTGATCGAATAGTAGGCGGTTGAAGTCCTTGATCCGGCAGTAGTGTTGCCGACCGCTATCTGGGCACTCTATAAGCAAGAGGTTAATAAGCTTTGAAAAGGTCCCCGTTGATATGTGGTGTACAATCAAACACTTTTCCTTTGGATCCCAACCATACACGTTGATGGAGATTTCGTTTTGCTTCTCCAAGCGCGGTATTTGCGAAATTGGTGTTGGTGAGTCCACCCCTTCATGTTTTGGCCAATCTTCCTTTCGATAGTTTGATATTCTCTCGGGGTGTATTGCAACTGGATGCAGCATTGCCGTTATCGCCCAAAGTGCACAATGGTCATCATAGTTCTTTACATTGATCGCGGCTTTCTTATTTGCGATTTCTGTAGGCAGCGGCAAATACGAACCTCCGCGTAGTGGTTGGTATCGAGCGATGTTCACCCATAGAATGTTGACTTTATCTATGACCCAGTTCGATCCTCGACTGATCCATTTCTCAATGTGGTTGTAGATCTGAGCGTGCGCTTCTACCATTACTCCACGGGTATCAGAACTGTTGGTCAGAACTGCTTGTGAACTCCGAAATGTGATTGTATCGTATACCGAACCTTCAGGTTTGTCGAGACGGAGAGTTATATTCAAAGCTATCTGAACCTTAATGTTATTTAAGTCTCGTAGCCCTTCATCAATCTTTTCGGTAGTCTGCTTTCGCACGCGGGTAAGGAAAGCAGCTGGGTCTGCCCCTAGAGGATTGCCGTCGGGAACGTCCATCTTCCAACCTCGTAAATAACCCTTAATGGTCCTGGGTGTTTGTCTGAACGTTAGTATATGTTCAGCCATGGTATGATATAATAAACTTGTAGCCACACTCCTCTAATAGGGCTGTGAAATGTAATACCTCGATCTAATATGGTATAGAAGTATGATGAATGGGCTATAGTAGTAAATAACGATTACGATAATATATGTTATAATACCTAGTAATCACACTCCTCTAATAGGGTTTTGAAATGTAATACCTTGATCTAATATGGTGTAGAAATATGATGGGTGGACTATAATAGTAAATAATGATTATGACAATATATGTTATAATACCTAATAGCAACACTCCTCTAATAGGGTGTTAGAATACAATAAATTCACTATAAACCAAGTGTTCGAACAAATGTTAATATATGCTTAGCCATGATATAATACCTATAACTACAATCCTTTAATGTAATGCATAAATACGATAAATGAACTATAGTAGTAAATAATACCTTATAAACACGTTTCTCTAATAGGACGTTGAAATGTAAAAAATATAACGAAAAAATGAGGGTATTATTATATGTTGTTTTTTCTTGTGTCATATGTGTTTTTTTTGTGTGCAGGCTCGTTGGAAATCGTTGTACGTGTCGCAGTCGTTTGCTGCTCTTTGTTGCTTTTTTGTTGCATTTGTTCGTTGAAATTTGTTGTGTGTGTCCCAGTCCCCCCACTTTGTATACTACTGCCCCCTCGAGTGGTACTAATTTGCCATATTTGTGCACTCGGCTCATGGACGATAAGGGTGGTGCCTAATTTCTGCCCATGTTCAGCTGTGGAATTCAGGTAACGGATTACCCAAGAAAACAACAGACATAAACAGGCCGTAAGGGTGGTGCCTAATTTCTGCCCCTGTTCAGCTGTGGAATTCAGGTAACGGATTACCCAAGAAAACAACAGACATAAACATGCAGTAAGGGTGGTGCCTAATTTCTGCCCCTGTTTAGCTGTGGAATTCAGGTAACGGATTACCCAAGTAAACAACAGACATAAACAGGCAGTAAGGGTGGTGCCTAATTTCTGCCCCTGTTCAGCTGTGGAATTCAGGTAACGGATTACCCAAGTAAACAACAGACATAAACAGGCAGTAAGGGGGATGGCTAATTACTGCCCCTGTTCAGCTGTTGAATTCAGGTAACGGATTACCCAAGAAAACAACAGACATAAACAGGCAGTAAGGGGGATGGCTAACAGGCCGTAAGGGGGATGGCTAATTTCTGACCCTGTTCAGCTCTGGAATTCAGGTAACGGATTACCCAAGAAAACAACAGACATAAACAGGCTGTAAGGGTGGTGCCTAATTTCTGCTCCTGTTCAGCTGTGGAATTCAGGTAACGGATTACCCAAGTAAACAACAGACATAAACAGGCAGTATGGGGGATGGCTAATTACTGCCCCTGTTCAGCTGTTGAATTCAGGTAACGGATTACCCAAGAAAACAACAGACATAAACAGGCAGTAAGGGTGGTGCCTAATTTCTGCCCCTGTTCAGCTGTGGAATTCAAGTAACGGATTACCCAAGAAAACAACAGACATAAACAGGCAGTAAGGTGGATGACTAATTACTGCCCCTGTTCAGCTGTGGAATTCAGGTAACGGCTTACCCAAGAAAACAACAGACATAAACAGGCAGTAAGGGGGATGGCTAATTTCTGACCCTATTCAGCTGTGGAATTCAGGTAACGGATTACCCAAGAAAACAACAGACATAAACAGGCAGTTACGGTGGTGGCTAATTTCTGCTCATGTTCAGCTGTGGAATTCAAGTTACGGATTACCCAAGAAAACCACAGAAATATAAACAGGCAGTAAGGGGCGGGGGTTCTGTCCCAGGCAGTTCAGCTGTGGAATTCAGGTAAATGATTACCCATGAATTCAGGTAACGGTTTACCCATGAAAACAACAGACATAAACAGGCAGTAAGGGGGGTTCTTTCTTGGTTTGCCTGTTATTTGTAAGATGTATCGGCCCACTTGCAAATTAACTTCTAATCTAGCATAAGCTGCTTGCGAAGTAGGTGCTTCTCCTTGTATTTCTATGTTAGATTGTTGACTGCCAGAGAGCCCTGAATAATCATTTCTCTTGCAGCAAGTATAACTCCAACACCACAGCTTCCTGAACCATCACCTGACATCCTATATCTGTTTGGTAGAAAATGAAAGCTCGATCTGCAATCTACAACAGAAATATATAAAAACACAAACACAAAATAGAGATACACATGCAATGACACATATCGATCTATGCATGACAGTACATTTACATGTACATGTTTGTGAGAGTTTGAGAGGAAATTAAAAAGATTATAAGTAAATTTGAATGATTGTGGAAAAAAATTATAATCCCGAATGGTTTATTCAACAGGCCGGTTTTAAATCAACACTGACGTAATCCCTTAATAATACATTAAATAACTTCAAACAAAATACATTGTAAGGCACTAGCAGCGATAGCTGCTTTCGTTTCCTTTACCTTCTCCCAGTTAAAACGACAGCTCGTTTCCTAATACTTGAATGCGACGAGTCTTCAGGGTTACCTTTTTCGTGAGACCGATCACAGTGGACCGCGTGAGGTCGAAGGAGTTCATCGCGTCAATTATTTGCTTGAACTCTGATCAGAGGCCAAAAATCCTTGATATGATCTCTCAACTGAAGACTGCTGCTGCTTTTAAGCAGCCCACAAAAGAGTCTAAACAGAGTAATAGCGTACATGCAGCCCTCTTCTTTGGCATTTCTTCTTTCCGCCAGAACCATTCGAATGGAGCGCATTCACTATTTTCCCGCCACAAATCTGATACTTTCACTTGAGAACCGTTCAAAAGCCTTGTTCTTAACAAATCTTTTCACTTTACAATCACAACGTCTGTTTGACAGAGCGTACCACTCCTTACGTTTATCAAGTGATTAGCTCCTAAAACCCTAGTTAAGTAGAAAGGTCTCAGCGTTCGCGTCCTCCATGATCGCATGCAAATATCCTTGAAGTTTGGGCATATAATTTCTGCCTCCGATTTCATCTCTCCACAGGAATTATTCCTTCGAAAGTGTTTACTGGTTATATTAAATAAAGTGGTGACAACACTGAAACCACAAAATGTAAAAATCGTAATTCGATTTTGGGGAGTGGGATGGAGTCGTTTGTAACCTCTTATCGGTATAGTATAATTTTATACTAGCAATACAAAAAGGCGATTTGCCTTTTGGTATAAAGTTCAGTTACTCGGTCGCTTGAACCCAGGACCAACTTTGGCTCCTTGCAAGCGGCAAAGTGAAATATATATTGTATTCGGTTTACAACCAAGCGACCATAACAATGATTTCCGCCCAACCCCGGGTTTATTTCGTTTAAAGGAGTAAATGCTTCTCTTATGGCTTCTTTGAGGACATGTTAGCAATTGTAGGTAAAGCACAAATGGGTAATAATCGACACTAGTTTGAGAGTCGAGGGTAAACTTTCCGTTTAGACTCGCGAGGCCGGACGCCGCGTCTCTAGATCAACAAGCAAGCCCCGTTAGTTATTGATAATTTCTGATGAAAAGACGCATGATTATTTGAGGAACGACCGTGCCCATCAAGTTCTGAAGGCTCAGGAATAAATACAGTCGTTATAGAGCGGACCAAGGAATCACATACGGAATCACATATATACAGTAGTGCTATTAATATTGGCTCTCAACCGCCGGGCGCAAATTAAATTGTTCAAAAATCTGATTGAGGAGCAAGTTGACACGCAATATACTGTTCTTTCAAATCACATGCATGGCCGAATACCAAAAGAAAAATAAAGTTCTTTAAAGTTCCGCCACAATTCAGTAATCATTTTACTGAATTTTAACATGAAAGGCAAACTAATGGTGGTGGCTGTTTTTTTCAACAGTAATATGACAAGCAACTTACCGGTGCTGACACATGTAGGTGTTTTACTAAGTCAGATTACCAGAGCGTCTCTAGCAACCATGAATTCACGCTGGGTCAAAAAATCGGGCGATGCGGCTCCTCGTGTTGGCATCAAAAAGGTGTAGAGGTTCCGTAGGGGTTGTGCTGATCAGCTGAAAACCGACCACAGCGGTAATTCTTTGGAATTAATCTCCTGATAGATAATTTATTTCCCTAGATGCCAGCTCACCAAGAACCTACTCGCCATTAACTTATTAATATTGATCATACTCCCTATTACTAATTAATTATTCATTAATTACACACTATTAGTTATCATTAATTATTCATTGAGCACTATTACTAGTTAATTATTGATTATCCTTCGTAGTAATTTATTAATATTCATCATCCTACCTAATTAATATACCGCAGCCATTTTGAATATGAAATGATCCACCTACTAATTAATATTCAGCCGCCATGTTGAATAGATCACAGGACGAAAAAACAAATTTAATGTCACTTAAAGCTGAATTAAAGACCAAGTTGTGAAGTATTTAAGTGTCCTTTAAAGGCATGGTCACTTTATATATAATAATCGTTTAATTTGTTATTAATTCCCAAGGAAGGACGGTTTTAAGAAACCTTTTATGTTGCATTAAATGTTGTAAAATGACCATTCATACATCTTTAGTTTATCATCAAATGTTCTTAAAAGCTGCTCTAATACAGATTTAAATGGCTTTAAGTTAATATTTTTATTGTGGTTTTCCTTTATATAAATTTAATCCTTTATTTTCGGGATTTTCTCAAATTGTAATATTTGGGCCTGAATTGTAATTCAACCCATACGAATACCCTGACATCATCCACAAATCTCCATATACTACATGTAATAGTCAAGCAACATTACAACAAATATACCATTGAGCATTTGCATGCACTCAAACGTTTATTTCACAATCTAAATGGCCTTCATACAGATCAGTTATAAATATTCTATTCTAGCAGGCTATTATACACTATAATGTATTATTATTATACCGAACTAATATTCAATAAACACAATGAACACATTTGTGTCGCCCCTGGCGAACCCGCGATAGGTCTTATTGTAGGCGTATGTGGGGCATAGGAGTATGACGTTGTCAAATTTCCCGCGGAAAGCCCCACGAAGCTGCTCCACGAGGAAGGCCGTTTTTCCACAGTTTGTGGGCCCTACGATCAAGGCGTTGAAAGGGATGAGTTCTGCCAGCCCGTCCATACTCAGTACGTAATACTCTGTAGGGCACCGTTCAGAATTGTGAGCTGGGCATCGGCTAGCACGTATATGTGCATATTAACGGTGCCACTGCCTCCGCCCCTATGGATGCGGAGCTGAATCTATTTCCCGCTCCCTATCTGAGATAGGCCATCGCCATGCACGGACGGATCCTTTGCCGTGCGGCAGTCGACCAGGACTGCGAAGCGGTTGTTGTGAAACATCGTAACATTCGTGTTAATATAACAAATTCAAAGAAAAAACAGGTCAAGTTTCGTTATAAGACTTAGTTTAATGTAGCTTTACTGTTTACAATTGGAATTTTGTATTTATTGGTTAATTATAATATTTTATTTCCGCTTTATCTTTAATTTGTACCTCTTTTTGAAAATAACGTCATTGTCACGTGACCCCATTGAGGAATATTTATACAATTTTATACATGCAATAAAGCCTATTGAGAAACCAACTGTTTGCAACTATAACAACATCATTCCATTAAAATTTAAAAGAGAGTTCATGGTGTATATCAGCTCATTATGCATAGTTTTGACTTTAAGGTCACGTGACACCCTTAAGCTACACATATGACAGGGCTATCATATATTTTCTTGATCTTCAGGTCAATAGCTTTCAGAAAATGTATGATATCATTTGCCCCCTCGAGTGGTACTAATTTGCCATATTTGGGCACTCGGCTCATGGACGATAAGGGTGGTGCCTACTTTCTGCCCATGTTCAGCTGTGGAATTGAGGTAACGGATTACCCAAGAAAATAACAGACATAAACAGGCAGTAAGGGTGGTGCCTAATTTCTGCCCCTGTTCAGCTGTGGAATTCAGGTAACGGATTACCCAAGAAAACAACAGACATAAACATGCAGTAAGGGTGGTGCCTAATTTCTGCCCCTGTTTAGCTGTGGAATTCAGGTAACGGATTACCCAAGTAAACAACAGACATAAACAGGCCGTAAAGGTGGTGGCTAATTTCTGCCCCTGTTCAGCTGTGGAATTCAGGTAACGGATTACCCAAGAAAACAACAGACATAAACAGGCAGTAAGGGTGGTGGCTAATTTCTGCCCCTGTTCAGCTGTTGAATTCAGGTAACGGATTACCCAAGAAAACAACAGACATAAACAGGCAGTAAGGGGGATGGCTAACAGGCAGTAAGGGGGATGGCTAATTTCTTACCCTGTTCAGCTCTGGAATTCAGGTAACGGATTACCCAAGAAAACAACAGTCATAAACAGGCAGTAAGGGTGGTGCCTAATTTCTGCCCCTGTTCAGCTGTGGAATTCAGGTAACGGATTACCCAAGTAAACAACAGACATAAACAGGCAGTATGGGGGATGGCTAATTACTGCCCCTGTTCAGCTGTTGAATTCAGGTAACGGATTACCCAAGAAAACAACAGACATAAACAGGCAGTAAGTGTAACATAATCAGGTCACGTGACACACTGACTTTATGTAAATTAGTTAAGCACATGGTGATCGGCCATGTTGGTTAGTTCACTCAGAACGTGAAGATGTTTTGTTCGTTATACCGTCTCTGTGTGGTCTCTTCAATATATAACTCGGCTAGCATACTACATGGTGGCAGCGGTGGCTCTTAAGTTCGTTTAGAAGGCGACTTAGTGAAGAAATTGCAGCAAAACACTTCGAAATACGGTCGTTGTCGAGTTTATCAACAGTGGATGTGAGAGTAACTGCGAACAACAGACAAAATGGCAGAGGGATTCGTCAAACCGCCAAAGCTATTGCTCGAAGGCAATATCGCTGAAAACTGGAGGAGGTTTAAGCAGCAGTTTGAAATATACATAATCGCCTCTGGCCTACAGAAGAAGTCAAACAAAGAGAAAGTTTGCTATTTGCTCAATTTAGCCGGGCCCGAAGCCCTAGAAGTCTACAACACGTTTTCTTTCGGTGAAGGCGAAAGTAAAGAAGACCCGACGGTAGTATTAAACAAGTTTGAAGAGCACTGTACGCCAAAGAAGAACGTGACATACGAGCGCCATGTTTTCAATACACGGGTTCAAGGGCACACCGAGACCATTGATTCCTATGTGACCGACCTACGGGGTGAAAGCAAAACATTGCGAGTTTGGATCTCTTCATGACGACCTCATAAGAGATAGGATCGTGTGTGGCATCAAGTCTGATCACGTCAGGAGGAGACTGCTTCGAGAGGCTCGTCTTACACTGCAGAAAGCAATAGATATTTGCCGAAGCAGTGAACTTTCGGAAACTCAAAACAAAGTCCTAGGAAATGTGTCTGAATCTGCTGAGATTCATAGCCTAGATAGAGAGAAATGTCACAACAGCAAGCCACATAATAAGACATATGGTCGCCCAGCTACACAAGCCAAACACAAACCCTCGAAAACGGAGGAAAGCAAGAAGTGTGGGAACTGTGGAGGCAGTCACAAGAAAGGAGGTTGTCCAGCTCATGGTTAGAAATGTAATTTCTGCAAAAGGTTAAACCACTTTGAGCGAGTTTGTAGGCTTAAGAACAGAGAGACTCATACAGTTGAAACAGCTGAATTTTACATGGGGTCTGTAGAGGTGCTAAAAGTCCCAATTCATGTTGTTGATCAAGTCCAAAGTAGCAAAGATGAATGGAACATAGAGCTAGACATGAATAGCAAACCTGTTCAGTTCAAATTGGACACAGGAGCAAAATGCAATGTCCTGCCTCTTAGTGTCTTTGAGAGCCTTGGGATCACAGAAAAGAGAGTATCTACCGGCCCAAGCCAAGTAAAACTAGTTTCCTTTTCTGGTGACAGAATTGATACTTGTGGAGAAGTTTATGTTGATTGTTTCTATAAAGGAACAGTACATAAGGTACATTTCTATCTGATAAACAAGTTAGTCACACCACTTCTGGGCCTGAAAACCTGTACAGAGCTACAGATAATAAAGAGGATTGATGCACTGTTAACAGAGAGTGATATTTTAAACCAGTATGAAGACCTGTTTACAGGGTTAGGAACTCTCCCTAGTAAACACCACATACAGGTAGATCCAGATGTGCAACCTGTAGTGCACCCACCACGTCGAGTTCCTGTTGCTCTGCGTAGTCGAATCAAAGAAGAGCTTGATCGTATGCAGGGAGCTGGAGTTATATATAGAACCAGTCAGTCAGCCAACAGACTGGGTTTCTTCTATGGTGACTATTGTCAAGCCTAACAAGTTAAGGATCTGTATAGATCCAAAGGACTTGAACCGAGCGATTATGCGTGAGCATTATCCAATGCCTACAATTGAAGATGTAGTATCAAGACTACCACAAGCTAAGGTGTTCAGTAAATTTGATGCCAGTTCAGGATTTTGGCAGGTTCAACTGGATGAACAGTCCAGCTATTTAACAACTTTCAATACACCATTTGGTAGGTACAAGTTCAACCGCCTACCATTTGGAATTTCATCTGCCCCTGAGGTATTTCAGAAAGCAATCAACCAAGCCTTTGACGGTTTAGCAGGTGTTGCAGTAATAGTAGATGATATTCTAGTTTGGGGAGAAGATGACCAGCAGCATGACGAAAGGGTGATCCACATGCTAAATAGGGCACAACAAGTAGGTCTAAAGCTAAACAAAGCAAAGAGCAAGATAAGAGTAAACTCACTCACCTACATTGGTCATAAACTGACATCTGAAGGGTTACAGCCTGACCCTGAGAAGGTTCGTGCTATTACGGAGATGCCGGAACCTGAAGACAAGCCTGCTCTTCAGCGATTCCTTGGAATGATACAATACCTAGCTAAATTCATTGCAGATCTGTCTTCAATAGCTGCACCATTGAGACAACTACTGCAGAACGAATCAGTCTGGTGTTGGGAGCCTGAGCATCGTACTGCATTCACGAAGCTGAAAACATCACTAGCAGAAGTTCCAGTGTTGAAGTACTATGATGTCAGAAAACCGGTGACACTGTCGGTAGACAGTAGCAGTACTGGCATGGGAGCAGTTCTACTTCAGGACAACCAACCGGTAGCATATGCATCAAAAGCCCTTACACCAACACAAACCAGGTATGCACAGATAGAAAAAGAACTTCTAGCAATAGTGTTTGGGTGTTCCAAGTTCCATGACTATATCTATGGACGTAAAGTACATGTGGAATCTGACCACAAACCCCTAGAAACAATTGTTAAGAAGCCCCTACACCAAAGTCCCCTGCGACTTCAGAAGATGTTGATGAAGTTAATGAGATATGATCTTGATGTTAAGTACAAAAAGGGCAAAGAGCTTTACCTTGCTGATACTTTAAGCAGAGCTTATCTTCCAGAGACTGGAGATGATCAGTTACTAGACAGAGAGCTGGAAGTAGCAGTTGTACTCCCAATGTCTGAATCCAAATTGAAGGAGCTCCAGGAACAGACAGAAACTGACCCCACCTTACAGGCCTTGAGAAGAACAGTGACAAATGGATGGCCCGAGTCCAAGAGCCAGATTGAGGAGAACTTAATTTGCTTTTGGGACTATAAAGAACATATATCGGTGTATGATGGAATACTATTCAAAGGTGAGAAAGTAATCATACCAGCATCTATGCAGCCAGAAGCATTAGCAGCAGCACATAAAGCCCATCTAGGAGCTGAAGCATGTAAGAGAATAGCTAGAGATGTGTTGTTTTGGCCAAGTCTGAACAGAGACATTGATGAGTTAGTTGAGAGTTGTGCAGTCTGCAATAGTCTGAAATATCATCAGAGTAAGGAGCCACTAAAGAGTTATGAAGTTCCAAACAGACCATGGTCAACAGTTGGAGCTGACCTATTTCATTTTGATAACCGCGACTACTTAGTTATGGTTGATTACTACTCTGGATTTTTTGAGATAGACTGTCTGCCTGGTACAACATCAGTAGCTGTCATCAACAAGATGAAGAACCAAATGTCCAGGTATGGAATACCAGATAAACTTATCTCGGACAATGGGCCGCAGTTTGCTAGTCATGAATTTTCTATATTTGCAAACAAATGGTCATTCAAACACACCACAAGCTCGCCTAACTATCCACAATCTAATGGAATGGCGGAAAAGGCTGTACAGACAGCAAAGCGCATTATGCTTAAGGCAAAGAAGGATGGTAGTGATGCCTACATGGCACTGTTGACCTACAGAAATACACCACGAGATGGCATACTAGGAAGTCCAGTGCAAAGACTTATGTCAAGGAGGACTAAGACTTTACTGCCAACATCTGAGGAGCTTCTAAAGCCACAAGTCATTGATCCAGTGAAGGTGAAGTCAAGACTACAAGATTGTAAACTGCAACAGAAGAAGTATTATGACAAAGGTGCTAAGACTCTCCAATCATTGAGACAGGGAGATCAAGTAAGAATGAAGACAGACAAGGGTTATCAGCAGAGAGCGGTAGTCACAAAGGAGACCGATAAGCCAAGGTCCTATGTTGTCCAAGTAGGAAACCGAGAGTACCGGCGAAACAGGAGGGATCTTCTGAAGGTAAAAGAAGGCTCACAGGAGTCCCTAGAATCAACAAAGGATGTCGTAAGTGGGACAAGTCGTCCAGCACGTGTTGAGGTGAAACATACCCAAGAAAGTGTCAACTGCAAGTCTGAGCAGGTAACACCGAATAGTGAATACCTGAACAATGGTACATTAGCAACAACTAGTACTAGATCAGGACGAGTTATTAAGGTCCCAGAACACTTGAAAGACTATCTAGTTTATAACTGTGACAGTAGTCAGTAAGTTGCATATCAAGGCTTAAAAAAGAAAAGGGATGTAACATAATCAGGTCACGTGACACACTGACTTTATGTAAATTAGTTAAGCACATGGTGATCGGCCATGTTGGTTAGTTCACTCAGAACATGAAGATGTTTTGTTCGTTATACCGTCTCTGTGTGGTCTCTTCAATATATAACTCGGCTAGCATACTACAGTAAGGTGGATGACTAATTACTGCCCCTGTTCAGCTGTGGAATTCAGGTAACGGATTACCCAAGAAAACAACAGACATAAACAGGCCGTAAAGGGGATGGCTAATTTCTGACCCTATTCAGCTGTGGAATTCAGGTAACGGATTACCCAAGAAAACAACAGACATAAACAGGCAGTTACGGTGGTGGCTAATTTCTGCTGAAGTTCAGCTGTGGAATTCAGGTTACGGATTACCCAAGAAAACAACAGCAATATAAACAGGCAGCAAGGGGCGGGGGTTCTGTCCCAGGCAGTTCAGCTGTGGAATTCAGGTAAATGATTACCCATGAATTCAGGTAACGGTTTACCCATGAAAACAACAGACATAAACAGGCAGTAAGGGGGGTTCTTTCTTGGTTTGCCTGTTATTTGTAAGATGTATCGGCCCACTTGCAAATTAACTTCTAATCTAGCATAAGCTGCTTGCGAAGTAGGTGCTTCTCCTTGTATTTCTATGTTAGATTGTTGACAGCCAGAGAGCCCTGAATAATCATTTCTCTTGCAGCAAGTATAACTCCAACACCACAGCTTCCTGAACCATCACCTGACATCCTATATCTGTTTGGTAGAAAATGAAAGCTCGATCTGCTATCTACAACAGAAATATATAAAAACACAAACACAAAATAGAGATACACATGCAAAGACACATATCGATCTATGCATGACAGTACATTTACATGTAAATAATTGTGAGAGTTTGAGAGGAAATTAAAAAGATCATAAGTAAATTTGAATGATTGTGGAAAAAATGATAATCCCGAATGGTTTATTCAACAGGCCGGTTTTAAATCAACACTGACGTAATCACTTAATAATACATTAAATAACTTCAAACAAAATAAATTGTAAGACACTAGCAGCGATAGCTGCTTTCGTTTCCTTTACCTTCTCCCAGTTAAAACGACAGCTCGTTTCCTAATACTTGAATGCGACGAGTCTTCAGGGTTACGTTTTTTTCGTGAGACCGATCACAGAGGACCGCGTGAGGTCGAAGGAGTTCATCGCGTCAATTATTTGCTTGAACTCTGATCAGAGGCCAAAAATCCTTGATATGATCTCTCAACTGAAGACTGCTGCTGCTTTTAAGCAGCCCACAAAAGAGTCCAAACAGACTAATAGCGTACATGCAGCCCTCTTCTTCAGCATTTCTTCTTTCCGCCAGAACCATTCGAATGGAGCGCATTCACCATTTTCCCGCCACAAATCTGATACTTTCACTTGAGAACCGTTCAAAAGCCTTGTTCTTAACAAATCTTTTCACTTTACAATCACAACGGCTGTTTGACAGAGCGTACCACTTCATACGTTTGACAAGTGATTAGCTCCTAAAACCCTAGTTAAGTAGAAAGGTCTCAGCGTTCGCGTCCTCCATGATCGCATGCAAATATCCTTGAAGTTTGGGCATATAATTTCTGCCTCCAATTTCATCTCTCCACAGGAATTATACCTTCGAAAGTGTTTACTGGTTATATTAAATAAAGTGGTGACAACACTGAAACCACAAAATGTCAAAATCGTAATTCGATTTTGGGGAGTGGGATGGAGTCGTTTGTAACCTCTTATCGGTATAGTATAATTTTATACTAGCAATACAAAAAGGCGATTTGCCTTTTGGTATAAAGTTCAGTTACTCGGTCGCTTGAACCCAGGGCCAACTTTGGCTCCTTGTAAGCGGCATAGTGAAATATATATTGAATTCGGTTTACAACAAAGCGACCATAACAATGATTTCCGCCCAACCCCGGATTTATTTAGTTTAAAGGAGTAAATGCTTCTCTTATGGCTTCTTTGAGGACATGTTAGCAATTGTAGGTAAAGCACAAATGAGTAATAATCGACACTAGTTTGAGAGTCGAGGGTAAACTTTCCGTTTAGACTCGCGAGGCCTGACGCCGCGCGTCTAGATCAACAAGCAAGCCCCGTTAGTTATTGATAATTTCTGATGAAAAGACGCATGATTATTTGAGGAACGACCGGGCCCATCAAGTTCTGTAGGCTCAGGAATAAATACAGTCGTTATAGAGCGGACCAGGGAATCACATACGGAATCACATATATACAGTAGTGCTATTAATATTGGCTCTCAACCGTCGGGCGCAAATTATATACTGTTCTTTCAAATCACATGCACGGCCGAATACCAAAAGAAAAATAAAGTTCTTTAAAGTTCCGCCACAATTCAGTAATCATTTTTCTGAATTTTAACATGAAAGGCAAACTAATGGTGGTGGCTGTTTTTTTCAACAGTAATATGACAAGCAACTTACCGGTGCTGACACATGTAGGTGTTTTACTAAGTCAGATTACCAGAGCGTCTCTAGCAACCATGAATTCACGCTGGGTCAAAAAATCGGGCGATGCGGCTCCTCATGTTGGCATCAAAAAGGTGTAGAGGTTCCGAAGGGGCTGTGCTGATCAGCTGAAAACCGACCACAGCGGTAATTCTTTGGAATTAATCTCCTGATATATAATTTATTTCCCTAGATGCCAGCTCACCAAGAACCTACTCGCCATTAACTTATTCATATTGATCATACTCCCTATTACTAATTAATTATTCATTAATTACACACTATTAGTTATCATTAATTATTCATTGAGCACTATTACTTGTTAATTATTCATTATCCTTCGTAGTAATTTATTAATATTCATCATCCTACCTAATTAATATACCGCAGCCATTTTGAATATGAAATGATCCACCTACTAATTAATATTCAGCCGCCATGTTGAATAGATCACAGGACGAAAAAACAAATTTAATGTCACTTAAAGCTGAATTAAAGACCAAGTTGTGAAATATTTAAGTGTCCTTTAAGGCAGAATTTAAATTCGTGAAACGAACATTTAATTCACATTTACTACTTCAATTAAAGACCAATGAAGATAATTTTAAGAGCACGCTTAAAGCCAGTGTAATGGTATGTTTAATGAGGCTTTACATGTATATTAAATCCTACGGAAAAATAGCTTTAAGTAATCTTTAATATGCATTAAAGGCATGGTAACTTTATATATAATAATCCTTTAATTTGTTATTAATTCCCAAGGAAGGACGGTTTTAAGAAACCTTTTATGTTGCATTAAATGTTGTAAAATGACCATTCATACATCTTTAGTTTATCATCAAATGTTCTTAAAAGCTGCTCTAATACAGATTTAAATGGCTTTAAGTTAATATTTTTATTGTGGTTTTCCTTTATATAAATTTAATCCTTTATTTTCGGGATTTTCTCAAATTGTAATATTTGGGCCTGAATTGTAATTCAACCCATACGAATACCCTGACATCATCCACAAATCTCCATATACTACATGTAATAGTCAAGCAACATTACAACAAATATACCATTGAGCATTTGCATGCACTCAAACGTTTATTTCACAATCTAAATGGCCTTCATACAGATCAGTTATAAATATTCTATTCTAGCAGGCTATTATACACTATAATGTATTATTATTAGACCGAACTAATAAACATCCAATCAATAAACACAATGAAAAAATTTGTGTCGCCCCTGGCGAACCCGCGATAGGTCTTATTGTAGGCGTATGTGGGGCATAGGAGTATGACGTTGTCAAATTTCCCGCGGAAAGCCCCACGAAGCTGCTCCACGAGGAAGTCCGTTTTTCCACAGTTTGTGGGCCCTACGATCAAGGCGTTGAAAGGGATGAGTTCTGCCAGCCCGTCCATACTCAGTACGTAATACTCTGTAGGGCACCGTTCAGAATTGTGAGCTGGGCATCGGCTAGCACGTATATGTGCATATTAACGGTGCCACTGCCTCCGCCCCTATGGATGCGGAGCTGAATCTATTTCCCGCTTCCAATCTGAGATAGGCCATCGCCATGCACGGACGGATCCTTTGCCGTGCGGCAGTCGACCAGGACTGCGAAGCGGTTGTTGTGAAACATCGTAACATTCGTGTTAATATAACAAATTCAAAGAAAAAACAGGTCAAGTTTCGTTATAAGACTTAGTTTAATGTAGCTTTACTGTTTACAATTGGAATTTTGTATTTATTGGTTAATTATAATATTTTATTTCCGCTTTATCTTTAATTTGTACCTCTTTTTGAAAATAACGTCATTGTCACGTGACCCCATTGAGGAATATTTATACAATTTTATACATGCAATAAAGCCTATTGAGAAACCAACTGTTTGCAACTATAACAACATCATTCCATTAAAATTTAAAAGAGATATGAATAAATAAAGAGTTCATGGTGTATATCAGCTCATTATGCATAGTTTTGACTTTAAGGTCACGTGACACCCTTAAGCTACAAATATGACAGGGCTATCATATATTTTCTTGATCTTCAGGTCAATAGCTTTCAGAAAATGTATGATAGCATTTGCCCCCTCGAGTGGTACTAATTTTCCATATTTGGACACTCGGCTCATGGACGATAAGGGTGGTGCCTAATTTCCGCCCATGTTCAGCTGTGGAATTCAGGTAACGGATTACCCAAGAAAACAACAGACATAAACAGGCAGTAAGGGTGGTGCCTAATTTCTGCCCCTGTTCAGCTGTGGAATTCAGGTAACGGATTACCCAAGTAAACAACAGACATAAACAGGCAGTAAGGGGGATGACTAATTACTGCCCCTGTTCAGCTGTGGAATTCAAGTAACGGATTACCCAAGAAAACAACAGACATAAACAGGCAGTAAGGGGGATGGCTAATTTCTGACCCTATTCAGCTGTGGAATTCAGGTAACGGATTACCCAAGAAAACAACAGACATAAACAGGCAGTTACGGTGGTGGCTAATTTCTGCTCAAGTTCAGGTGTGGAATTCAGGTTACGGATTACCCAAGAAAACAACATAAATATAAACAGGCAGCAA
The DNA here is from genome assembly GCA_030867875.1 of Actinernus sp. WN-2022. Classification (NCBI taxonomy): domain Eukaryota; kingdom Metazoa; phylum Cnidaria; class Anthozoa; order Actiniaria; family Actinernidae; genus Actinernus; species Actinernus sp. WN-2022. The sequence continues at coordinate 33,559,733 of JAOWCC010001368.1, forward strand.
TGGGCGGGGGTTCTGTCCCAGGCAGTTCAGCTGTGGAATTCAGGTAAATGATTACCCATGAATTCAGGTAACGGTTTACCCATGAAAACAACAGACATAAACAGGCAGTAAGTGGGGTTCTTTCTTGGTTTGCCTGTTATTTGTAAGATGTATCGGCCCACTTGCAAATTAACTTCTAATCTAGCATAAGCTGCTTGCGAAGTAGGTGCTTCTCCTTGTATTTCTATGTTAGATTGTTGACAGCCAGAGAGCCCTGAATAATCATTTCTCTTGCAGCAAGTATAACTCCAACACCACAGCTTCCTGAACCATCACCTGACATCCTATATCTGTTTGGTAGAAAATGAAAGCTCGATCTGCAATCTACAACAGAAATATATAAAAACACAAACACAAAATAGAGATACACATGCAATGACACATATCGATCTATGCATGACAGTACATTTACATGTACATGTTTGTGAGAGTTTGAGAGGAAATTAAAAAGATTATAAGTAAATTTGAATGATTGTGGAAAAAATTATAATCCCGAATGGTTTATTCAACAGGCCGGTTTTAAATCAACACTGGAAAACTTTTACTATTTCCATAGTATGTAATTTCTTTGGAGAATGTAATTTCCATAGTATGCAAATTCATTTCCAAATTATTTCCATAGTTTGTAAATTAAGGTACGATGAATTTCCAATGTATCTAACGTTGTAAATACTTTGGAAATTTGTACAAGGCCTCACCAACAAAACCGAAGTTGGAAATAATATGGAAAATGATTGAGTGATAGTATGGAAACAATTTGGAAACTAAAAAGAAATTTTAAATCAGTTCTTTGGAAATTAGCTGGAAATTAGCTTGGATAGTTTGGAAATTGTTTGGAAATAATCTCGAATAACTTTGGAAATAGTTTGGAAATAGTCTTGAGCTAGTTTGGAAATTGTTTGTAAATGTAGATGGAGATAGTCTCAACTTTAATTTGGAAATTGCTTGGAAATGCAAAAAGGGAGCCCGAAATACTTTGGAAATGCAAAAGGGGGCCCGTCTAATACTTTGGAAATTATTTGGAAATAGTTTCGACTTACTTTGAAAATAAATTGGAAATGCAACAGAATGAAGCTAACAGTACTTTGGAAATGGTTTGGAAATTATCCCGAACTACTTTGGAAATAGTTTGGAAATAGTCTTGAGCTAGTTTGGAAATTGTTTGTAAATGTAGATGGGAATAGTCTCAACTTTAATTTGGAAATTGCTTGGAAATGCAAAAAGGGAGCCCGAAATACTTTGGAAATGCAAAAAGGGGGCCCGTCTAATACTTTGGAAATTATTTGGAAATAGTTTCGACTTACTTTGAAAATAAATTGGAAATGCAACAGAATGAAGCTCACAGCACTTTGGAAATTGTTTGTAAATGTAGATAGAGATAGTCTCAACTTTAATTTGGAAATTGCTTGGAAATGCAAAAAGGGAGCCCGAAATACTTTGGAAATGCAAAAAGGGGGCCCGTCTAATACTTTGGAAATTATTTGGAAATAGTTTCGACTTACTTTGAAAATAAATTGGAAATGCAACAGAATGAAGCTCACAGCACTTTGGAAATTGTTTGTAAATGTAGATAGAGATAGTCACAACTTTAATTTGGAAATTGCTTGGAAATGCAAAAAAGGGAGCCCGAAATACTTTGGAAATGTAAAAAGGGAGCCCCAAAATACACCCAAAATACATAACATGCAAAAGGGTGGTGCTAGGAGGTAAGTTGAGACTGAGTACCATTGTGCAGTTCTGCCATTTGTTCAGCATTTCTCCGTCAGCAGCTGCAGGTAGTTCCAGGCAATCAACAAACCTAATATAAGTTATTATATTTTGCGTGTGAAGAGAAGAAACGGTTCTGCTTATCGGGATGTCAGTCTATAGTATATTGAAGTTAATTTATCCATCCGTAATTTGTGCAGCCCGCCCTAACTAAGCTTATAACTTTATATTAAAGGGACACTGTCAAGCCCAAAATTATCAACTTTCTCATGATGAAATACAAAAAAATAACTACTTAGATTAGCAGAGTATTGTCTCCAGGTATACTGGAGCAAATATGAGACAATTCTGGTACAGAAGAATGTATTTACTTGCTTTAAGATGCCGTTGCTGTACATACATTGTACCACAGACATTTGAATGGCAATGCAATGGTAGTTTTGTTTCTACTAGATAAAAACTATTTACGCAAAGCTCGGAAATAGTTACTATTTAGTCCAATATCATCTCAGTAATGCAAGTTTATATCGAAAAAGCAGAGTTGTTTATTTGACTGAAGGGGGTAAATTTTTGAGGAGTATTATTTTGCGGGAACTTATTTTTGCCGATAGAGGCAATCCGCACTGAAAATCCGCGAAAATTAAAACCCGCAAAATGTTCGCGCTACACGGTATATGCGGATAACTATTTAAATAGTCTCTACTTTGCGAGGAAGTTAGCATGTAAATGCTTATGTATTAATGGGTGAAAATAATTCGAAAGTACGAAATAATATCATGAGAATGACCCGGAAGATCAATGTTCCGCGAGTACAACCGTGTCTCCTGGTGCACAAGTAGAGACTGGTAACTACAGTACTGTAACTCGGTCAGCGGCAACGCTCATGAGTATACTTCAGTGTTGTTCCAGTGCTCGCTATTAGTTCCATTGGACTACTGGCTGTTATACATGTTAGAGGTCTCATTCACCAGTAGTCCGGCACTAATCCAGCAAGCCGACCTCTTGCTGGCACTGTGGGTGGTCACGGCCAGGGTTTATTGCGTCCACAGTGGTTCTTTTACGTCCACAATATTTGGAGACGGGACCGCCATTTACGTGGTCATCCGAGCCACGGCGAAGGTCTAACCATTTGCAGATGTTAGAGCAAAGGCAGCACCTTCTCCTCAGTTATTTTTAAGACCCTGAGTGTTGGTCCAACAGGGGTTTGAACCCACGATCTCCCGCACAACAGACCGGCGCTCTAACAACTGAGCTATCCGGGAGGCGGTATATCAGGTTTCGCATCTCAAGTTTCGGCGGTCGAACGAAGTTCAACGGTTCCACGTCCATGATCGATGAATATTTACGCAGTTCTGAGCGGTCTTCAATGGATTTACACAAGGTTAGTTAGTTTAAGAGTTTTGGAACCAAGCTAAGAACTCATCAAGACGTCGATTGAACCGTGAATGGCTATTTATGGGCTGGTATCTTTGGAGGAAAACAAAACACAAAGAACAGTTCGAAGATGATAGACGGTAAGTCAGTTTTAATTAAAGTAATTCCTAATTTACCTTCAAGTAGATATGTTGATCAGCAGGTCCCTTGATAGTACTAACAAAAAGTAAATGAGTATTTCATGGACGAACTTACTATGCAAAAACAGTGGCGCAGTGGTTCTCGTCTGTGGCCTAGGTTCGATCCCCGGAAGCGGCGCCATATCAGCATATAATGATATGTGAGTCAAATGTGTTGGTATCTCGCCCTTGCATCCGAGTGTTTTTCTCCGGTTTTTCTTCCTCCACAAAACCAACATGCTAAATTCCAATTGAATCAGTGATTTAGCCGGGTCCTTGCTTTGATCAGTCCCTTGTGGTTGTTTCAAGTCTCATTACAAAACATTTCAGTATGAAAAACAATGTATAAATTATGCATGTGACCCAGGGTCCAACTGCCGCAATGGCCACAGACATATAAATTAATATACATTTGACTACAACTGTTGGTGTATCAAGGATCAAGTGAAAATCACTTGCATATCAAACAATTTAGAACAACAAAATTCAGCATGATCTTTTATCAGAACAATTTTCTATTTCCTATATCATGAATATTTAGGAATGTTGTTGTTCTAAGATGTTTGATTTTTGATAATTGTCAGTTGGATTTGTAAACTAAACTTTTATTTGAATTTGAATACATAGTATGGCCCATTTTAAAGCCAACTGTTTGTGAATTTGTAAACCAGCCCTGGGCCTTGGTGAATCCATATGCCCAGACGGCAGTATTAGCATTTGTCATAGAATAAATAGACAAGATCATGGCTTGAAGTGTGTGATGAAATTAAACTTTTGCCGTCTGTTGCTTTAGCGTTTGCTGTATATCGACTGTGGGACTGCGGTAGAAAAAATAGACAAGACGCTGACCTGAAGTGTGAAACGAAAATACCGGTAGACTTTTGCCGGCAGCATTAGCATTTGCTGTAGAATAAACAGACAAGATGCTGGTTTGAAGTGTGAAACGAAAATACCGGTAAACCTTTTCCGTCATTTGTCGTAGAATAGACAGACAAGACTGTGGCTTGAAGTACATGTATGTGATGAAAATAAACGCATTAGCGTTTGCTGTAGAATACACAGACAATACGCTGGCTTGAACTGTGAAATGAAAATAAACTTTCGCCGGCAGTATTATCGTTTGCCATGGAATAAACAGACAAAGACGCTGCATGGCTCAGTTGAAAGTGTGAAACGAAAATAAACTTTTGCCGGCAGTATTAGCATTTGCCATGAAATAAACAGACAAGAGGCTCGCTTGAAGTGTGAAACGAAAATAAACTGCTAAATCTTGAAAAGTTCAGTGCATGAAGCACGCTTGTCGTGTTAAGTTTCATCACATAGTGGGCCATGTTGTAATAAATAAACAATTAGAGAGTGTTTGTTGAAGTGTGCCAAATGAAAATAGACTCTAGTGGACTGCTAAATCTTGAAAAGTTTAAGTGCATGAAGCGCCGCTTGTCGTCTTAAATTTTCATCACACGGGCCATGTTGTAATAAAATTAATAAACAGACAGTATTTATTTCAATGAAGATCATGCAGTTAAATGAAAATAAACCGGCTATGAGTATTATTGGACTCACATCTCAGTCTCACGTGGAAAACGCATGTGTAGATGTTAACATACTTCTGGGCGGTACTGTACGTATGTATTTCCAGGGTATCACTTTGCCTCATTTATGTGGCCCCGGGTTGGAATCTCAATTGGGGCACCATTAATTTTGTCAGTTCAGTTTGTTGGTATTTTGTCCTTGCCCCAAGGTTTTTTTGGGGGGTTTCTCTAGTTTTCCTACCTCCATAAAAACCAACATGTAATTTAGCCAGGTCCAGGCTAAGTCAGCCCTGTGGTTCCAAGTCATTACACATTCAAGGTTATTTTTATCTGTCAACATGCACCTCTAGGTTTTCGCATGGTCTATGTTTTTTTTCTGATGAACAGGTAAATGTTGAATACTGCATTTGTGTAGGCTGGACTCCTTTGAGAACTTAAAGGAACAGTGCCACAGCAGTGCCACGTAACACATGATTTTAATAATTACAAAAACAATAGAAATCACACAGCTGTTTAATGTCACTACACGTCAAAACTCAACTTGTTGATCTGAAACGACCTTCAATTCATTTGCCAGCCACTGTGTACATGTAGATGTAACTCTTACATGTAGATTTCGCATCAGTAGAGAAGTTCATGATTTGGATTGATCTCCCCACTGGGCCAAGATGATGGGAACAATGTTCTGGGTTTTAAAGACTATGTAATTCTGTACAAGTCGTAGTTTATGACTCTATTGCCAAGTGGAGTATATGAATCATACATGTATTTGCATCAATGTGTGAAAATATTATGATCATAGCCTGCGATTCTTAGACTGTTTTTGCTAAGGGAAACTAATGTTCTGACATAGCTTTCGAGCTTTGTGATCCTTAGGATGAGCTGTACGTGTTCTGTGATTATAGGGGCACAGCTACACAGCTTCAATATCAGGGGAAAAATAGGCACACAGACAACTTGAAAATCAAAGACAATGTCTTAAATTCCCAAAATAATGTAAATTAAGTGGCTAGAACACTGCTAACAATTGTACTTATCCTTTTTTTTCAGCATATGTGTATGCCAGAAAAGCAAAGATACAATGTACATGTATGTAGTTTAACAGGACTAGAATACATGAAGTTGTACATATATGTACATTACGGAAAGCGCTTAGCAACAACATTGCTGGTTGGCTGAGTACACATGGGAGAAGACCACAGATAAGATTTACATGTGCATTGTAACTATATAAAAACATAAACTAGGCTAATTTAGGATAATACATGTATATACTCATGTTTTAATAATGCCTGTCCAGCTAAGATATAATTTATCAAAATTATGCTTACAACATTTTCTGGAATATTAAAGCCAGGTATCTATGAGCAGGATGATTTCAAATAAACACCAGGGGTACATGTACATGTATAGTTTATATTGAGATGAGACCTTAGTTTTTATTCGAGATCTGACCAGGAACTGTCAGATTATTCTGTCAATATATATCTACCAATTTACAAATACCTGGTACCATATAGTTTAATATCCACTGCTTCTATTAATTCTACCGATTTTTCAGCACTTTTTCGCATTCTATCAACTACAAAAATGTACATGTATGTAACTAGCTGTAGTGTGGTTATAATAATTTAGAAGTTGAGCTCTTATTCACTAGTTGCCCAGGCTATATAATTTTACCCCAAGCCAACTCTTTGCCGACACTGAGGGTGGTTACCGCCATAGGTTTGTTTACATCCTCAGTCGTTCTTTTACGTTCCCATTACTGGAGGTTTTTTTCTTCATTGGCAGCAAAATGTTGTTCTTTTGATTGGTTTTTAAACGTTTGCCCTTGCCTGAGTAATAACAAATGAAGTGAGTTTCTTGAACAATAAGAATTGTCTTGTGCTCATGTTGTTTGATATTCAACACTAACCCGGTTTTTCCATGAGATAGAATGCACTTTACAATTTATTCCACTATTGTCAAGATATTTGCTGCCCTCTATTTTATTAAAAAATAATCACATGGCTCCTCGTAAAATAACTATTAAAGGGAACCTTAGCTGAAAACAATATTTGTTCTCAAGTGTTTGTATATAGATGCCTAAATACATTGCTACATGTTTGTACACTAGATGCAGCGTTCGTATACATGTAGTAGTACGCATAGTAGTTTGTATAGTACTACGCATAGTAGGGGCATTTATTTCAAATCCAGGCTTCTACCGTTAATAGCGGTAAGTAAAAAGAAAACTTGTAGCTGGCATCATCAAGTAGAGTACACAGAGAAAGTTGCTAGTGCTTCGGGAGAACTATGTACATGTCATTTATGCACCAATTTTCCTGTCGATAACACTCATTTGAATTTTCTATGCATCGGCATCTTGGATCTCATGATACAGGCATTTTATTTGGGAAACCGCAATATATTTGGACAATGGAAGAATGGCGCGAAGACAAAAAGGAAGTAGGGGGAGGGGAGGAGATGGATGGGAAAGCCTGCCCGCAAGGCCTGTGATTTTTTTAAACACGTAATTAGATATGCATGTCTGATCTGTCAAAATGTTCCTCACTTATTGTAGGCCTCAGAAAATGTACATTTCCTCCAAAATTAATGGCTTTATCAACCTCCAAGTCATCAACGTAACTTCTCTGTTATCAAGTGATTTTAATTAGTGTTTTTTTGTAACAAGTTTTCTATAGCAGTTTGACCGCCACCAAGATTTCAATTTGGTAAACAATCTGATGCGAGTGTTTGGTTCGTTCACAGCATTGTTTGCTGAAAACGGCTCTTTACTTTCGCAATAAATTCAAAAATAGAATCAGTCACCATCATAGTTCTTACATACATGTATGCAACAGGAAGTTCATAGTTTTAATACGGAAGTGCATGAAATATTTTTTTGTGTAGTTAAATTTGGTCGTAGAACCTTTCGCTTATTACTCTGAAGTTTTACTCGAAATGCGATGTGGATGAACGAATGATTGGTGCCATTCAAAAAAAATCAAAATCATAGGCCTTGTGGGCAGGCGTTTCTTTCTTCTCCACCCCCTTCTCTTCTTTTCCCCTCCTTGCTTCTCTCGCTTTTTGTCCTCACCCCATTCCAACTTGTCTGAAATTCTTTCGCAATCGGAAAACCTCCACGAAAGCTGGGAAAACCACTAGAAACGTCTGCATTGCAGGCTAATCTCATGACAGGGCTCGAAATAACGGCCGGTCATACGCCGGTCAAGATGTCCGGCCAAATACATTTTTTACCGGACATTGCCAATTTTTGGACGGTCAAAAATGATTAATAATTAACCAATGGTAATTTTCATTAAATTAGTAATTTTCACTGCATGGAAAGGTCCGCAAACGCGACAATAATTCAGGTCTTTATATTACAATAACATATTTAAGACATAGGCTTTTTAATATCACTGTGTTGTTCCAATTGTTACACAATGGAAGTGCTATTATTTTCTGACAATAGGGGCAATACTGTGACATCATAAAATCCGAGATGGCAACATGCAGGAAATTCAAATGAGTTTCATCGATAGGAAGATTGGTGCATAACTGACATCTAGTGTACAATTTACCGGAGGCAAGCACAGAAACAGACTTACGGTGTAGGCATGCATAACGATAATTTGAGAGCAAACATTGTTTCTTCACTTTTTATGATCAGATTATCCTGATTTTGAGACTGTACGAGGTCGTCCGCTCACTTCCTCCCCCTCCCCATATGATGGACTTTGGCAGAAACTGTGTTCTGGCCATTGTTTCATTTTGACCAATCAGAGCGAAGGTTGCATTTGTTGAGAATTGTGGTATGTGTAGTCAGGAGCCTGAAGGGGAAGTAAAATGGTGGACGATACAGACAGACTTGATATGGCTTTGAAGAAAGCATGCGAAACTTTCTGCATTTCTGAATTATTTCCCGAACAGAGAAATGCATTATTATCCTTGTTCCCCAGAAGGACCTTGGCCATCACAGCTGCATCTATAGGTGACGACTAGGTTGAGAATCTAGAATATGTAGCCTTCTACATTGTATAACTTCTACAGCTCACCAGAAATGATAAACACACAACTTTATGCACTGCAGAATATGTTTTACAGGTTCGAACTTATGTCGATTGCCCAGAAGGCTATCCTGTTTGAGCTGCTCTGGTTCTTTGGGCAGTAGAAACGTTTTAAACAGGATTTTTCGTACAGTACTGTATTTCAAGCGAATGGTCTCTAAAATTATTACCGGATTTGTTGTACTTTCAATATACCGGTATGTCAAAATCAAGTGTGTTAAAAAATCTGAAAACAAATATTTGCCTAAATGTCGTGAAACTATTGCCATGACATACTCAGTACATGTATGTGTGTTCACATGAATGATTTGGTATTCTAATAAATGCCAAAAATCTAGGAAACATTAGATTTTATGGCATACAAAGCGGAGGAAGATTACCGGTAGTGATTTTTCAAAACCCTAACCTGTACGTACATGTGTGTAGATTAACAAACATCGCGGTATTGATAGCGCTTCCTATCTGATTTTCCTGGTACATGTCTGAGGGCAATATGTTTCTCCACCTTCTGTTTCAATAAGTTTGAAGCTGTAGAATATATTTTGCAGTGCATGAAAGTGTGAGCTGTAGAAGTTGAAGAAGGCTATATATAGATTTTCGACCTGGTCGTCACCTATATATGCAGCTACATTGTATGATGGCCAAGGTTCTTCCGGCAAACGAAGGATAATAATGCATTTCTCTGTTCGGGAAATAATTCGTAAATGCTGAAAGTTTTGAACGCTTTCTCCAAAGCCATGTAAAGAGGTGTGAGGAACAGAACAGGGAGGAGGGAGAAATGGCTAAAATATGTATAGAGGGTGAAATGTCCAGAAATATTAGGGGGGGGGGGGAGAAAATGGGATCTACAGTAATGCTTAGAAATATTTTTTTTTAAACGCACTAGGGAGGAGGGAGATCCCACTACCAGTTCCTCTCTGTTCTATCAAGTCTGTCCGTATCTTCCGCCTTATTGGTTTCACCTACAAACTCTGCATACCTCAATTCTCTAAAAATGAAACATTCACTCTGATGAAAATGACATCAGGAACACTGTTTCTGCCAAAGTCCATCAGACGGCGAGGAGAAGGAAGTGTACGGATAACCTTGTACCATCTGAAAATCAGGCTATAATCAGATTTAAAAAAAATACATAATGTTTGTTTTAACTTTGTGAAGGAATAAAGTTGGTAATTATATGCAACATATCCAAATTCCCGACAATATTCGAGATAATTTAGTTGTGATCTAAACAGGATGTGTTGATTTTTTTGTGGGAAATCCACAAGGACTGACAGTAGCCATGAGTTTTCATTTAAAACATCTGAATCGGAATGTTGTTTTTTCTTAAAGAATGAATTCAATTTACTCTTTTCAAGTCTTTTAGAATAACATATCGTACAACTCTTAAATTGTGATGCAACTATGTGTAGCTTTAAAAAAAAAAAGATTTTGAACCTTTGATCCTACCTGAAGGTTCATTTATCTTATGTTTTTGTCAAACATGACTCAATAGTAAAAGGGTTTCATCTGATAATGCAATGATAGATGACTTTTTTTAGCCTACGAGAAACAAAAGGGGGAAAGCACAGTAAACAAAGTTAAATGCTCCAAAAAAGAGAGCCTTTGATATATTTGGCATAAAGTGACAGTACTGTGGTTACTGTACTGTAGTTTCACTACATGTATTGCATTGTTGTCTTCATTCACAAGCCTGCTTTTAAACAGGGAACATATGCTGTACATGATTTGTACAATGTTAAAGAAACATTTGTTGCAGCCTTTTCAATAGTGTTTATACAATTAGAACGAGAAACTTACTGCCTGTATCTAAATTTTAGTTTAAATCTTTCATTCTTAATGTAATTTTATTGCTACAAATAAATTGTTGTTGATGATTAAAGTACCATATGATCATTATATCTAGTGGCAAAAGCTAGTTGAATATATCTACAGAGTAAATCAGGATATTAATTGAAAGTAAATTGTTAATGCAGTGCTGCACCTGAGGGTAAATTGAATTATGTATATAAGTCTGTTATTTACTGTATTTAAATGTTTATATATGTTAGACTCTGTTCTATTGATAATTTATCATTTCATACTGTTCTGTTATTTATTTGAATATTATATTAACAATTTCAAATGTAAAAGAAAGTCATGATACAATTAAATATGAATAATTACAAAGCTTTGTTATCTTAATTCGTACATTTCAGTGTGGGTGAATTTCAGTCTTAATTCTGACCATCATCCCAAAAGTGCATTAAATGGTCCAATATACATGTAGACATTTTGTTTGGATCCAATCAGCCCTCTTATGATATACTGGATCCAAAATAGCTCCTCAAATGGGTACCAAAATAGCTAATTTGTGGGGCTATTTCAGCCCTCCCCCCCCCAAATCAAATTGATTCCACTGTTTTTTTTAAAATCAGTACTTAGGCCGGGTCTATTTAACTCCTAATTAAGTTCCATATCAACCTCTAATTTAAGACTAAAATGCCTCCTCAGATGGGTACCAAAACAGTCACACGGTATTTCGCTTATATCCCAAGGGCACTGTTAATGTAATCAAACCTATATGTACATCTACATCTAATAATTGGTATTTGTATTTACAAACTATTTCCAAAATTCCTGTTCGTATTAACAATTTATTTCCAAATTAATTTGTTTTAATTTACAAACTGTTTACAAAAAATCCTGTTAGTATTTACAAGCTATTTTCAAACTTCTTGTTCGTATTTACAAACTATTTCCAAATTAATCTGTTTGAATTTACAAACTATTTCCAAATTAATCTGTTTGAATTTACAAACTATTTCCAAACTTCTCGTTCGTATTTACAAACTATTTCCAAAGTAATCTGTTTTAATTTACAAACTATTTCCAATCTTCTTTTTCGTATTTACAAACTATTTCCAAATTAATCTGTTTGTATTTACAAACTATTTCCAAATTAATGTTTTAATTTACAAACTATTTCCAAATTAATCTGTTTGAATTTACAAGCTATTTCCAAACTTCTTGTTCGTATTTACAAACTATTTCCAAATTAATCTGTTTGAATTTACAAACTATTTCCAAATTAATCTGTTTGAATTTACAAACTATTTCCAAACTTCTCGTTCGTATTTACAAACTATTTCCAAAGTAATCTGTTTTAATTTACAAACTATTTCCAATCTTCTTTTTCGTATTTACAAACTATTTCCAAATTAATCTATCTGTATTTACAAGCTATTTCCAAATTAATGTTTTAATTTACAAACTATTTCCAAATTAATCTGTTTGAATTTACAAACTAAAACTATTTCCAAATTAATCTGTTTGAATTTACAAACTATTTCCAAATTAATCTGTTTGAATTTACAAACTATTTCCAAACTTCTCGTTCGTATTTACAAACTATTTCCAAATTAATCTGTTTTAATTTACAAACTATTTCCAAACTTCTCGTTCGTATTTACAAACTATTTCCAAATTAATCTGTTTTAATTTACAAACTATTTCCAAACTTCTTGTTCGTATTTACAAACTATTTCCAAATTAATCTGTTTTAATTTACAAACTATTTCCAAACCTCTTTTTGTATTTACAAACTATTTCCAAATAAGGCCCAGTAAAATGCCGACAAAAAACTAGATTGATTTCCAAAATATTTACAAGTAAGTTAAATTATGATTTCCAATGTATTTCCAAAGATATATCGATACAATTTCCAAACTACTTCCAAAGAATCGAGGTTATTTCCAAATTGTTTCCAAACAACCGTCGTTCCCATTGCACTTGATTTCCAACTTATTTCCAGTGAAGTCCATACCTAGGAAATGTCCGTTTTTCTTGGAAATTTAGATTTACAATAAATTTCCAAACTATTTCCAAATTATTTACATACTATGGAAATCGGTTGAGTTTTCCAGTGCAACACTGACGTAATCACTTAATAATAAATTAAATAACTTCAAACAAAATAAATTGTAAGGCACTAGCAGCGATAGCTGCTTTCGTTTCCTTTACCTTCTCCCAGTTAAAACGACAGCTCGTTTCCTAATACTTGAATGCGACGAGTCTTCAGGGTTACCTTTTTCGTGAGACCGATCACAGCGGACCGCGTGAGGTCGAAGGAGTTCATCGCGTCAATTACTTGCTTGAACTCTGATCAGAGGCCAAACATCCTTGATATGATCTCTCAACTGAAGACTGCTGCTGCTTTTAAGCAGCCCACAAAAGAGTCTAAACAGAGTAATATCGTACATGCAGCCCTCTTCTTCGGCATTTCTTCTTTCCGCCAGAACCATTCGAATGGAGCGCATTCACCATTTTCCCGCCACAAATCTGATACTTTCACTTGAGAACCGTTCAAAAGCCTTGTTCTTAACAAATCTTTTCACTTTACAATCACAACGGCTGTTTGACAGAGCGTACCACTTCTTACGTTTGACAAGTGATTAGCTCCTAAAACCCTAGTTAAGTAGAAAGGTCTCAGCGTTCGCGTCCTCCATGATCGCATGCAAATATCCTTGAAGTTTGGGCATATAATTTCTGCCTCCAATTTCATCTCTCCACAGGAATTATACCTTCGAAAGTGTTTACTGGTTATATTAAATAAAGTGGTGACGACACTGAAACCACAAAATGTCAAAATCGTAATTCGATTTTGGGGAGTGGGATGGAGTCGTTTGTAACCTCTTATCGGTATAGTATAATTTTATACTAGCAATACAAAAAGCCGATTTGCCTTTTGGTATATAGTTCAGTTACTCGGTCGCTTGAACCCAGGGCCAACTTTGGCTCCTTGCAAGCGGCATAGTGAAATATATATTGAATTCGGTTTACAACCAAGCGACCATAACAATGATTTCCGCCCAACCCCGGGTTTATTTCGTTTAAAGGAGTAAATGCTTCTCTTATGGCTTCTTTGAGGACATGTTAGCAATTGTAGGTAAAGCACAAATGAGTAATAATCGACACTAGTTTGAGAGTCGAGGGTAAACTTTCCGTTTAGACTCGCGAGGCCGGACGCCGCGCGTCTAGATCAACAAGCAAGCCCCGTTAGTTATTGATAATTTCTGATGAAAAGACGCATGATTATTTGAGGAACGACCGTGCCCATCAAGTTCTGAAGGCTCAGGAATAAATACAGTCGTTATAGAGCGGACCAGGGAATCACATACGGAATCACATATATACAGTAGTGCTATTAATATTGGCTCTCAACCGCCGGGCGCAAATTAAATTGTTCAAAAATCTGATTGAGGAGCAAGTTGACACGCAATATACTGTTCTTTCAAATCACATGCACGGCCGAATACCAAAAGAAAAATAAAGTTCTTTAAAGTTCCGCCACAATTCAGTAATCTGAGTTCACGTGACATATGTTGGTGTTTGACAGGATGTGACGCAAATTTCTCAAGTCACTGCTTTCACATGGCTAATTTCTCATACGAAGTATACTAGCGCGGACCAAAACATTCTTTCTTTTTCCCAATTTCTTTCCGTTGTGGTTTGAAATGCCCGGTTCTCGTTGTGTTGTGCAAGATTGCAGCAATGTCACAAATCGTGAGACTGGAATTGGGCTGCATCAGAGTCCGTTGGCACGTTCCGAGCTGGTAAAGTGGACGAGATTCGTCAGAACACACAGGAATTTTTTTTCCCCAACAGGCCGGTTTATGGTCTGCTCTATCCATTTCGAGGAAAACTGCTTTACCAGGAGTTTCAATCCAACCGTGCGACGCCAGTTATCACCGGGGTCCGTACCAACCATCTGGAAAGCTGCAGAGGCTACTGCGGAACCATCTGTGAGTGTGAGAGAGAAACGTGGACAGAAAAGGGTAGGTTTCACCTAAAAAAAATTGTGACATCCGGCCAGAGTGAGTTGGAATTCCAAGATTTTCTCGTTTAATATTCCTTCTAGATTTGCACTAGTATTATGCTAAAACTACTGCAGTCAATAAACCTCACGTTACGTGATCGAACGCACGGGGAATCGAACTAACCACTCCGCCACTACGAGTGCAAATTCACCAACAACAAATAAACAACTCGAGATCTATTTTTCATACCTACTAGGATCTTAGGGAATTACTGGAAGGCAGCAGCTCGACGACAACTACATCTACATGTAGTACCACCACGGATAAGGAGGTATATATTAATATACTAATAATTGATGACAAACTTCTGCAACTGCTGGGTTTTTTTCTACTATGCATGCATCAGTATCACCAAAGGCCAACTATATTACTAGTATACGGTACAAGAGAAAAAATGCTGTCATGCGTTTTTTTAATTTGTTTGTTTATAGGCTGAAGTTTACCTTCTTCAATGCCTTACATGTTTTTTATTATTATAAAAAAAAGGATTTACAGACTGAAGACCCACCAGATCCGCAGCAACCTAATGTCCCACAAGCCACAACCCAACCATCTATCCCGCAACCAGTTACAGCAATACCATCTACATGTACAACCCCACGAGCTACCACCCAACCAAGTACAGTCCTACCATCCACAACACGTCCACCAGACACAATCCAACCAGCTAACCCACAACCAGTTACAGCAATACCAGCCTCAACCCTATCAGCAACTGCCCAACCAAGTACAGTCCTACCATCCACAACCCAACCACTCATGATCACCACCCAACCAGCTATCCCACAACCAGCTTCAACCCTGCCAGCGACAGTTGTATCAGCTACTGGCCTAACACCTTCAGCCCAGCCCTTGCAAATACCATCAGATAGGGTAAGTAATATTCCTAATAATACAGAGGAAGCAAGAAGGGAAAAGTGGAATTAATAAAAAAAAGGTTGCAAATTGCAAGAAACTTTCTAATTAGCTAACATATTCTTTAGGTTTTACCATGGTGCTGAAAAACATGACAGCCAGCTTGGTTGTTTTCCTTTCAGAACTTTAAATGTGACGCTTGAATATAATTGAATTGAGAAAATACTTATTACATGCTTGCTAAGGTTACTTAATAAAAATATATTCAAAAGCAATACATATAAAATTATTTAATCTTTAAAAAATATAACTGTGATTCTACATCAGGCTCCTAAAGCTGCCACATGTGTTACCTGTGCTGACCTCAGAAAGGAGAAAAAGAAACTGCAGAGAAACCTAAAGTTATTGGAATCACGTATGAATGAGAATCAGGGAAATTGGGTCCAGTCATTTGAACTTGTGGGCAAAGGAACAAACGTAGTAACATCAGGTGAGCGTTTTTACAGTAGCTGTAGCAATGCAATATTAAAAGTTCAATGCTGTTACTTTCCACAGTGAGAGTACAAGACAACATGAGCTGAGGCTGTAGATATTTAGCAATTTTCTTATTTCTTTTTGCTGGAATGTTTTGTTTGAAATATGTAAACCATAACATGTACATTATGTATGTTGTGGTTCAAATGAGAAATGAGAAATTTCTAAAGCAGAATAATTATTTTATTTGGGAACACATGTTGTTGTCATTGTTTTGGGAATAGTGGTTTAAGACATTTAGGGTTGGGAACTCAGTTTACAAATGGTTAGGGTATTGTTCATTTGTTGGGTATAAAAGCTTTATATTGCTACATGTATGTAGACTGTCTTGCTATTTTACTGGTTTACTTGTGTAGAGGGGAGGGAGAGTACAAAAGTTTTTTTCTTTTTAGTACCCCAAAAATACTGAATTTCTCATTTTCAATTAGTCCCAAAAATAGAAATGCCTTTTAAGAATCTTGGAAAATCACCTAGTTTTTTTTTTTTTTTGAATCAATTCTAAAATTGAACCACAACATATACATGTATAACTTGCTTGTGCTTACAGGTACAGCAAATATATATAATCGTAAAGTTAATGTTTTCCTGATTACTAACTAAATGTAATTTTTTTAAATGTAGATACTCAAACAGATCCAGTAACAATCCTGGAACAGGAAGAGGGGAATGAAATTGAAGAGTGTGAGGAGGAGGAACCGATACCAATGGAATGCGAGGAAGAACCTGCAGGATCCCAGAGTCAACAAACAGAGGAAGGTGATCCAGATTGGACACCTGACGAAATGGAATCTGCATACAAGAAGGCAGGAGACGACGATAGCAGTCAACCAAACCCAAGGTACTGTATGATCGGTAACTAGTTCCTGTAAAAACTAGTGTTGGTCTGCATTGGTGGGGAGGATAAACACTGGACGGTATAACTGACAAAGGGCTAGCGCTCGAAACGTCAGCTGCTACTCACTTCCCATGGCGGTTAGCATACCCTTAATCGACTTTAGTTGATTACAGGTATACCTAGGTATTATAAATTGAAAAGAAACTGGAACCAATGTAGATCACCTCTAAATACAGCTATAACATGACAGTAAAATGTAAAGTATTCCTTACTCAACACTTGGGCCACTACTTTTTTTACTATATATAAATAATATGCCAAATTGCTCTAACAAACTTTCCTTTCGTATATTTGCCGATGACACCAATGTATTCTATTCAAGTAATAATATAAACGACGTTGAAACTGTAATGAATCAAGAGTTCAAATTAATTCTCCATTATTGTGAAATAAATAAACTATCTGTTAATATGAAAAAAACTAACTTCATGATTATAGCCTCAACAAAGAAAAAAAAACACTAAAATTAACATCACTAATATTGAGCAAAAAAGCTATATAAAATACTTAGGTATTTATATAGATGAACACATTAACTGGGAGCAACAAATTAAACATGTAAATAGTAAAATCGCTAAAAATACTGGAATTATAAATAAACTCCGGTATTACCTTGATCTAAATACATTGAAGCAACTCTACTATACACTCGTATACCC
Organism: Actinernus sp. WN-2022; assembly: GCA_030867875.1. Lineage (NCBI taxonomy): Eukaryota > Metazoa > Cnidaria > Anthozoa > Actiniaria > Actinernidae > Actinernus > Actinernus sp. WN-2022. The sequence goes on from JAOWCC010001368.1 coordinate 33,577,417, forward strand.
ATATTTAAACTATGGCCTCATGAGCTGGGGTAACACATATACAACCAAGTTATCAAAAATACGCACCTGCCAAAATAAATGCTTACGAAACATCTTTTTTGCTCATAGCAGAGAAAATGCAACGCCATATTTTAATATCCTTAGGCTTCTAAAACTCGACAATATCTTCAAATTAAGAATTGCAGCATTCACTTACAAAATTATTAATGAGAAAACACAAATGCCATCTGTCTTTTCTAATTACATTATACTTGCCAAAAAAAATCACTCCTATAATACAAGATTTGCCGCTAATCTAAATTTTAATAGACCAAAAACACGAACAAACTACGGAATGCATACATTTAAGTACATCTCATCGAAAATCTGGGAAACAATCGACTTTGAATTGAAATGTGCTTGCTCTGTTAGTATATTTAAAAACAAATATACAACTACTCTTTTAAAAAAACAAATATTATAATATGAATATATGAATATTCAGCTGTGCCTAAATGAATCTAGTATCTTTAATCGTAGGCAGTGTCCAACTCGGAAGCTACGCTACTTTGGTCACTGCGCACGATCTCAATATAGAATATGTACATTTCTTTATTTTCATACAAATGTATTGTTAATGTAATTGTAACTGTAGTCATTGTAAATAGTACAGAGTGCAGAATAAACTTGAACTTGAACTTGAACTTGAACTACTCGTTTCTTTCATTGCCTGTTTCAGATTAACTTGTGATGGTAAAAACATTAGGGAACAACTTAAAGGGATCGTTTTCCTCTCCAAACTGTTGCTCCTGTTCCAAACCTGCCACTTGTGCTTCTTCAGCAATCCAGCAGTCAAGATTGTACAATCTGGAACCATGATATCCATTACGACAGAGTGCAGCAAGTGCATGGGCATATTTAAATGGGACAGCCAGCCATATATGCTTGGGAAGTTTCCTGCAGGAAACCTACTGCTTAGTTTTGCAATATTGTGTGCTGGCGCCTCAACCAACAAAGTTTTGCTGGTGTTGAGGCATATGGGTGTTCTTGTATACCACTACCCAACGTATTACTACCATCAGCGTCATCTCCTGGTCCCTACAATCATAAAATACTGGCGAGGCTATCAAGCTGACATACTGGCAGATCTGAGTGGGAAAGAAGTAGTACTGGCAGGAGATGGAAGGCACGACAGCATGGGCCATTCAGCAAAGTATGGTACATATACCATATTTTGCTGCACGGTTGGCCTCATTATCCACATCGTCCTTGTACAGGTAACTAATAAAGCAGTTTTAGTGCAAGAGTGGTTTTCAGGTGACTGTTGAAAACGTTTTGGTGTAGTGAGCTCTCCTAATATTGGCTGAAAAAATCATTCAACCAATCAGTTTCTAAAGTAAGACCCAAAACAAATTAATAGTTTAGTAATTGTGGTTTTAGCTTGCGATTCATGGCTCTCAAGGAAGCCATTTACATGTAGCAGCAACTTGTGATTTCTCGCTGCTGTGATTGGCTGGTTTGAGTAATTTGTGTTTAGTTTTTCAACACTCATTTGAAAACCGCTGTAATTCACATTCACACAAGGGTTAATTATTTTTGTTGTTAGGGAGATATCTATCATGCTTTGCTCTAAAACAGAAATTAGATACAAGCCATTTAAAAAAACTGTACAATAAGTACAAACATGTTAAACAATATACACCACAGCATAATTTATTTATAACAAACGTTTTTATGTCAGGCAAATGAGGCAGGTAGCAGCTCAGCCATGGAGTTCATGGGCCACCAGAAGGCATTGGCTTTCCTCCTTGGCACTACACTCATCACCAAGGCCTTCATTTCAGACCGCCATTCCCAAATTGCTAAATGGATGCGAGTAGAATGCCCCAATAAGTGTAAAGACCTTGGAAAGCCAGTGATTGACCATTTCTTCGACCTATGGCACATTGGCAAAAGTAAGTACTGTGATGATTCTAGTAATATTATATTGTACTAAAGAGGATCCTTACCACTAACACCTGGGAATGGGGACAAGCTGTTCTGGCTTCTTTTGTTGGTTGGTTGGTTTTCTGTTCTGTAGGCTTAGCAAACAATCCAGCAAAGGTCTTTTGTATGTGAAATTTTAACCAACATCACATCAAATTCCTATTAGAATTTGCAGTTACTTTTTGCTCCCTAGATCTCACACTTACATGTAACCATGAGCCATCAAGCAACCCCTAAATTCGACCTTTTTTGCAGAAATCCAGAAGCTTTTAATTAAACTAAGCAAGGAGAGTGGCCTAGAGGTTATTGGGCGATGGCGGAAGGCCTGTGTGCGGCACTTCTATTGGGCAGTGACTTCAACAACAGCTAAACTTGGAGATGTTATACTAGCAAAGTATCAAGCATTCCAGTACCATGTCCTTAACCAACACACAAACATACCAAACAGGCTCTTCAATAAATGTGCCCAAGGGGAGGTTACTACTCAGCGACTCTGGTTGACAAAAGGTGCCCAGCATTTATAATTGTAATAGTTAAAAAGTATTCTAGATATGGTTTGGAAACCTAATTTTCGTTTTATAAACTATTTTTTTTAGAAAAAGAAACTACATTGTACATGTATGAAATTGATTGGAAAGGGGGGACTGAGGAACCTTGCTATTGGGGAGGGGTCAAAGGCCTATATTTTTTTTAATTGACCACTGGAGCCATTTTTCTCAAGCTGTAAGTGCTAAGGGAGGGCAGAGGTACATGTACATTGTAATTTCACATACTGTAATTTATGGGAATGAGGCTATTTAGGCAAAACAAGTTATTCAGACAGATGGTAGAATACAAATATCACTTAACCCACACAATGCAAGCTATAAACATGGCCATAGTACAGTGCTTTTCCTGGTTGAGGTACAAGTGTTTTTGCAAACCCAGTCTGAGTACATGAAAATGAAGAATTTCAAATAACTTTGTTGAACTCTTTCTTTTTTTAGGTTCAAATGCATACAACAAGCTCTGTGATACACTAAACAACTCGTTTTTACTAAGAGGTATCAAACAAGCTTCACCTATTCAACAGACAAGTTGTCTCGAAGGATATCACTCCGTAGTTAATCAATTTGCCCCAAAGATGTTGGCATGTTCATATTTAGGGTTACTTTGCAGGTACTTTACTTATGTTTATGTTTTAGTAGCTCATCAAATAGTATAAAATGCAATAAATGTGGAACCATGCACAACATTTATAAAATGTATTTGGGCTGACCCAAAAATCAACCATGGGGAAGGTTAAATCAGTTTTGATTGACCTAAAAATGTTGTATTATTAGCAGTCAATTTCACAGTTAGTTTCTGTATTAACCTTTAAAACATCAAAGCTAATGTTTATGAGAGAATACATTGTAGTTGCAGAGCTTTGTCAGAAGCATACCACACTATGAAAAGCATAGCAGAACTGTTAACCATTAAAAACTAACTACAATAGATCACTATAAAGAGACCTAGTTCTAATTGATCTAACCTCATTCATTTTAGCACAACCTTCACATGTCGGGCTGTACTAGATTCAGTAGAGCTAATACCTTTGATTACATGTATATTTCCAGCAGCCCACTGAGACAGAAATGTTGAATTTAAACTACAAAAATTAACCATGGATATTATTTTCTAGGTCTATCCTTGCAGCTCTTCATTTTAATTATAACCTGCATAGGGAGAAAAGCAAAGATGACAAAGGAAACAAAAGGCTTACCGTGACATATCGTAAATTTAAAGAAGGAGATGCAACAGTGAGAGAGGTCAACACTGAGCAAAATTATGGTATGGCTCTTTACTTATAGTCATATTTCTAGTGGGAAAAAAAAAAAGAAATAAAAAAAACCATAGCAAAACAACTACTGACAAAAGAAAACAGAATTATTTCATAAATTGAAAAAGTCCATGCTGGTAAATTTCTTGCAAAAAATAATGATAATAATAATAAGTTTTGTTTCTTTCAGAATACGTTGCTAAGTTGTATTACACCCTGATAACTACCCCAAGGGAAGAGCTACAGGCTTTGGTTGATGAGCTAAAGGAAGATGTCCCTGAACCACTCCACACCATGCTTCCACAAAAGGAAAGTCGGGATGCTGCTAAGGAGAAGTATCTCTCAAGGAAAGAAAAAGAGACAGTGATATGTCCTCCAACTTGTTCAGGTACTATTGCCTTTTACAACACAACATGGCAAATAATGGAATCTTGTTTGAATTGATTTTGTCAATGCAACTGAGTAATGCTGACAATGGAAAGTGTTCATGCAATATTTGTTGTACTGGTGTAAAGTTCATTTCCCAATGTCATTAATTGTTGCAATGAAAATAAAACAAAAGCATAAAAAAATTGACCAGGAATGTAATTGCAACTTCTGCAAATATAATTTGTTTAGATGCTGAACTACAACAAATACTCCACCCCGCCACCAGGAAAACTGCAAGAAAGGCACCTGTGTGCAAAAAATGTGGACAACCAAGAAAAGGCCACAAAAAAGGGCAATGTTCCTCCAATAGTAATGACAACACATAATTACTTTAGAATTACATTGTAATATCTTTCATATTCCTGAAATAATTATTGTTAGTGAATTTCATACTCTTGTTCCCATAACTGAGCTGCCAAACACCATCTGTGCAACATTTTTAAAATGGCAGAGTAAAGTTTTGTTAAGTAATGCAACAAATTGGTTGGATCATTCATTGCCCATAAAGAATGTGTTACCAATGAAATTAATAAAACCTGATGTTATTTTAAAGTTATTTCTAGTTTTTTTTTGTATTTCAAAATTATATAACTCTTTTACAGTGCAGACACTCAAACTGTGAATGGTAAGGAATTTTCTTTGCCATTCTTTCCTGGATTCATTTGGCAGAAGCCAACCAGAAACTTAATTGCTTAATCTTAGCTTAATCTCTAGTTTTTACATTTGCATTTTAGGTTTCTTGTAAAATTTCGGTATCAACTACACTGCTTCTGAGCCGGCCCTTGTAGAATCAGACACTATTTGAATACTATTTTATTTCTATTTGTTTGCTATTTGGAATACATATTTGTTCCATATTTGTATTATATTTGTATACTATTTTTTAACTATTTGTAATCTATTTGCGCAATGTATTTGTTTAGTATTTGTATACTATTTGTTTTGTATTTGAATACTATTTTTTTCCTATTTAAATGAAACATTTTTTGTTAGGAAAGGCAACGTAAAGAACAGTCAAATAGCATAAAAATAGAGAGCAAATAGGGAACAAATAGGGGAAGCAAATACCGAACAAATAGGCTATAAATAGTGAACAAATAGCGTGTAAAATAGGAGGCAAATAGGGAAACGTAAATACACTACAAATAGCATACAAATATGAAACAATTAAAATAAAATTCCATACAAATTCACAACAAATAGTGGGATACAAATAGAGAACAAATACGAGTAAATAGCATACAAATAGATATCAAATATATAACAAATAGAGAAAAGGTAGTTGCGCTTCGGAGACTATTTGAATACTATTTACTGTATTTTTTTCCTATTTATCATACATATTTGTTTCATATTTGTATCCTATTGGTATACTATTTTGTTAATCTATTTGTACTCGATTTGTGCTCTAAATATTTGTATAGTATTTGTTTGCTATTTGTTTGCTATTTGAATTCTATTTTTTTCCTATTTAAATGAAACAATTTTGGGAAGGTATAATTTAGGATATATGAGATAACATGAATCAAATACCCAAAAAATAGTGTTCAAATATAAAACAAATATACATGGGCATGCACGCTCAAAATAGTTACAAATAGTGTACAAATAGCAAACAAATAGCAATATGATAGGGTACCAAATAGCATTAAAATACACTGTAGTTTACAAATATGAAACAAATAATAGCAAATACGCTACAAAATAAAATATACCTCACAAATATAATAGAAATAGTGATGATTTAATGATTTAATTAATAGATTTGTAGTAGACAATTCGCGATAAAAGCCTTTTGTAAGTGAAAACTTAACGTTCATGGCAAAACTTAATTGATATTATGCCATTTGCTTGAAGGACATTACGTGTTTGATAAAAAGCTATATATAATATATATATATATATTTAAATATATATACATTCAATTAATTGGCAGTGCCCCTGCTATGTATTTATATATTTAAAACTTTAACGAAGAAAACATTTAAACGGTACTATTATAAAAGAGGGTCATTTGATTGCGTGCCTGTTTAGTTTCCTTTCCTGCAATCCAATTCTGAATTAAACAAATTAAGGTATTCAGGATCTGTTGATCACCGTACGTAGCTCAAATTATAAAACTGATAATTGGCTTGGCGGCCATTTTCGATGGCATCAAAAATAGAAGCTGAGACGGCCCCTTTAAAGGATTGAATGTACAAATGTCATTAATATATATTTATATATTATATGGCTATCTATTAGCGATCTGCGTCCGTGCTCTTGCTCTTGGCTTTTCCTTTCTTCTGCCTGGCACGATCTTGTAAATTAAATAAATGAAGAAGTATTAATTAATTGATCAGCATAGTCTTTAAATAAATATATTATATATGCCCTGCTCTTTTAAAACTGAAAAAACTTTGCCATCATTCCATATCTCATCAACACTATGTGTTGTGATGTCTTTGTGCTAGTCCTGCCAAGGCTTACAACAACAACTAAATCTTCCCCTCCAACCACTTGCCAACAAAACCCTCACCGAATACAATAATCATCAGTGGTATATGCAATCACAGATCGTATTTCCAAAGGTCATAAGATTTTTTTAACGGATATGGAACCTTTAAAAAGGATGATCGAAACTTTCATATAATACACATAGCCTGTTCGTAAAAAAACTTACCTTTATTATAGGTAGGGTTCCGGCCCATGTAACACATGTAATTTAGCTTAACCCTGACCGCTTGTTTAATAGAAGAACGACTCTCCTTCTTATCAGGCGCACCAACCTTGGCAATCACTGCGAAATCTGGAACAGAATAAGATTTCAAAACGTTCTTATATAATTATTGTAAAGTAGACGTTATTATATTATTAATACTTTAATGATATGTCAGTTATATATTTCTCATTTATGACAAGTCCATGTGGTTTTTTTCTCAATTCTGAAACTCTGGCCGCCAACACTCAATTTTCTCGGCGAACAGTTGGTTTCAATTATGACCCCTGTAAGAGTTATAATTTGCAATTGCTATAATTCTTCATACCAATAATTGCCTCGATAACATCGTTGTCGAGGTCTTTTATTCGTTTCCCCTTTAAAACCTCTCGGGGGTAAAATCGGAGCAGTAACGCTACTGCGAGGGCCTTTTTCGTCGTAGTAGTAGCGACACACGCATTGATGGCCAGGGCGTCAATGTACACACCTCGTCCCAACTCCTTCCACTGTCGAGGAAAAAGAGTGTTAAGATTAGATAACTATAGTTTGCATGGATGATTACTGACGTTAATTAATAACCCAATAAAAGTTGCTGTAGTTTATGAAATATTGAAATCTTAGTATCTTTTCAAAATAGAGTGGACGTCATACAGTTTTCAATCATGACGTTACTTGTGTTTGGCCCGTTGTGCTGATTGCTCTCATGTGGGGTGCCGATGTAGCGCAGTGGTAATGAAGCGCATTGCCTCTCGTGCTCACCACTGTGGCCAGGGTTCGGTAACATGCGAGTTGAGTTTGTTGGTATTGCCGCCGAGCTTTCTCTCTGAGTTAACTTGTTTTCTAGTTCCTACCAACCTAAATTCCAATTCGATCGGCAATTTATCGATACTTAATAAAACGCCCATGGCTATATATAGTGATACCCGTTCACGACTCCCTGTATATATATATTCAACGTATGATAACGTTTGACTTTTTTCCTGGCTTGGCAATTATACTAAAGCCTGGTTCACACTAGCGACAGAAACATAAGCACAAGCAACATACGCAGACGTAGTGCATACCTGTGATATAAGAACAAGCGCCCCTAATGATCAATGCGTGACTGAGTCTGCATATATTGTTTGTGCTTATGCACATGTCGCTGATGTGACTGTATTGTCCATAATCCGAAAGCGCTCTGGATACACCTTTTTGTTAATTCATAAACTTTAAAGTGAAAATACTTACTTGTTTCAGTAGGGCAAGTTTAGGAGGAATCTTTCCAAACTTTAAAGCCGCCAATTGTTGACTCTCCGCCTCAGTCATGCTACAATCAGGAGCTGAAAAAATAAAACATATGAAAAGAAACATAAGAAGTGTATATATATATTGATTTAAAGAGTAGTTTATGATAGGCAATCATTTGACTAATAAAATTGGGATCGAAACCTTATGTATATAAAGAAATCGTAAATTTCGTCCTATATTTCACTTGCCAATTTCATGAAATCAACACTACCTGTTATAGTACGTACTGTAGCATGTGGCTTTTCTGCTGTAGATTCGAATAGTACCACATGCATACAGAACATAAAACAATTTAAAAAGATATTTACATTTTATGTTGTTCGAGCCTTTTTGCCTGACAAATGGACGTGATAAAGTGCCACAGTACAAACGTATAACATGTAATTGCTAAAATCATATGATCTATGAAGAGCAGAATGACTGCAGAAAAAAAAACATTTTTGACAAAAAAGTGACCATGATTATAATCAGGCATACACAGGAGCCCATTATCAGGAGCGTTCCTCTGTTATGGGTTGGGTCCCCAGCACAGGAGTAGATGAGGCTATTTTTAGATTCGAAATTCCCGCGAAAAGAGGTTGCCGCCATGTTGGTGCCCTTAAACAATAGATTCCTCGTTAGCTTCTTTTGTTGGGGAACCAACATTTGAATCTCTGGGGATTGAGTGAAAACCAGCAATTCGAATTCCCGCGTTGAAAGTGAGAAGAATGATAATGAATAATAATGAGAAGTGACGTTAGCTATCTGATTGGCTAAGAATAGCCTACCTTTGTTCTTTTTCGCGCGAAACTCAATGCTAAAAATAGCCTCATCTACCTCTGTGCTGGGGTACAGACACAGTGGGGAAGATGCACGCTCCTGGTAATGGGCTCCTGGCATACATCCAAATCATCCCCTATATCATGCATGATTCCTAACTTTCGCGGTCATATTTGTAATCGGGCCCTTGCATCAAAATCACGTCAATTTCTTGAAACTGACATTTATTTTTAGGAATGATATGTAGCGCTTCACGTCAAGAATACAATTAATTAAATCTTCAATATGTTATTATATACGGCGCACACTATGAATTATTATAAAATAACCCAGAGGAAACTCCCGCGCTGATTGCCTGAAAGCCGTGTTTATATGAGAGTCTATAGACATGGAAAACATTCGCTGGCATCTCGCTGTGGTGATGGCACGTACGCGATTGTGAATGAAATAAAAAAAAGTCAAACGACAATGGAAGAATGTATTCGACAAACGTTGACTTTCAATATGATTTTAATCAGCAAAACAGACAGATATATATATATATATATATACATATATACACCCGTTTTCAAAAACACTGCACTGCAAATATATATATACCTTTTGTATTCTTGTCAAATTTGACAGCTAAAACAATGGAGAACAAAAGGTATATATAAATCAAAAGCAATGTTTTTGAAAACGATCGAGTGTATATATATTACAACCAACCGACATGAAGTTATCAAATTTGCTAACCATCCAGGCCGAGGTATTTTATTCGCGGATTCAAGAAACAAAAGTCAAAACCACTTCTCTTTTAATTTATTTTGAACGGTAAAACTAAAACCCACAAACGGCTAACAAGTCTAGTTTTTAAACAATCCTGACAGACAAATAGAGTGAGGAATCGAGCTAGAGACAAGAGTAGAAGAGAGGGAAAAGCAACACTCTTTTTTTCCATGTCTTTTCTATCTCAAACTAAAAGTTCGCTTAATGTTCAAGTCCGACATTTTGCGCATGTTTACATAGCCTCAGGCTAACACTGCTTAAGCTTTCAATTAACCAATCAGAACGCGCGTTCTCTTTGGGTTATTTTATAAAGAATATAATAGAATATTATTTTTATCAGAACAACAACTGAATGCATTATAATTATACTTACTCTGGCCCTGTCGGTCTTCTTGAGAGGCAATTTGTTTTTCAAGCTCAGAAATTTTGTTCCAGAGTTCTTCTTTCTCTTTTCTGCACTTTTCGTTAATGCAGTTGTTCTTGGGCGTCTTCTCCCCAAAGTGCGGATGACGCATCAGTTTGTCTGCCCTTCTAGCCTCTGTTACAGTTTTTGGTTTTGTAGGAGGCGGGATAGTGAAATCAGTAAAACTTTCAATAGAACTCTCACTGGAATTGTCATCTATAGGTATCTGATCAATTCCAGGAGCTGCGTTAATTGTCAATGGTGTCAATATCTGGTTCACCACATCAACCAGATGCTCGGCATTTGCTGTACCTATATAAGAAAGATAAATTTGTTACTTAATTATACTACTTAAATTCATTTATTTACATATAAAATCGATGTGTATTTAGTTGGATATCGATTATTTGCTCAAGTGCGTATTTACTGAATTTGCTCAAGTGCGTATTTACTGAAGGGGGCCATAATGCCCATCGGTAGTGGCCACACTTTTGCTGCCAAAAAAGACGGCCTCTTTTAGGGAGGCCGTGAATTTTGAATCTGCTATTAGCTCCAATAAGCCCGAACTACTAATATCCAGATTAGATATACTGAGAATAAGTAACTAAAATAGACAAGCTCGAATAGAGAAGATTTCGTATGAGTGGGACAAACTACAGCACTCACTACAGCACGGTTATCGTACGGCATGCCGTGACGTTGAAATGGTTTCCCATTGTTTTTGTCCTGCTGATCCAATCAAATCACAGAACTACGGCACAGCACATCTACAGCACGGTTACGGACATGCCGTAGCTTGTCACACTCATACGAAATCTGCTCTATGCCATTTGCAGGCTACAGTCACGTGCTGATACAATACTTCACTAACGAATGAATTGAGCTCGTGATCCCATGGGAAAGGCGTTGCCATGGATGCTGGAGAGCAAGCTATCTTTAAAAACGCAGTGTAAAATAGCATTTACAAACAGGTTTTGCTAATTACACTACCGATCTCGTACAAGGCCTTTGTATTTAAATAAATAATTATTTTTTTCCTATCCAGTACGATCACGTGATTTGTATCCTGTACAGGGCCTATCACGCTGCTTTATAGGGCAAGTATGCAAGACGAACGCACCTGGCTTATAGGAAATGTTTATTTAGGCAGACTTGGGCCTACAATACATAACCGGAGGCTTATAACCGGAATTTTACGGTACGACAACTGCAACACGAAACTGCAAACAGGTCATTGCGAACGATTTATCATGTCATAGTATTCAAGTATCATTAAATAGTACCTGCAGAAGTTTCTTTGGCTTTAGTAGTTTTCTTGTTTTTTGGTGGAACTGAAGATTTTAGTATATTGTTAGAATAAATATACAAAGTGATCTTCATTTATATGAAGTGCTGTGAATATAGGTCTTGTGCAAACAGGTCATTGCGATCGATTTATCATGTCATAGTATTCAAGTATCATAAATTAGTACCTGCAGAAGTTTCTTTGGCTTTAGTAGTTTTCTTGTTTTTTGGTGGCACTGAAGATTTTGATAGCATATTTTTAGTATAAATATACTTAGTGATCTTCATTTATATGAAGTGCTGTGAATATAGGTCTTGTGCAAACAGGTCATTGCGATCGATTTATCATGTCATAGCATTCAAGTATCATTAATTAGTACCTGCAGAAGTTTCTTTGGCTTTAGTAGTTTTCTTGTTTTTTGGTGGCACTGAAGATTTTGATAGCATATTGTTAGAATAAATATACAAAGTGATCTTCATTTATATGAAGTGCTTTGAATATAGCTCTTGTGCAGATGCGTCGACCACATGACTTAATCTAGTGCTAGCACAAAGACTGGTAAAACATTCCCAAGCGCAAATGTAAGCGCACTTGAGTACGTGTAAATCGACGTAAAGCAAGTGAATATTTTTTTATGACAAATATATAACACAAAGTTCTTTGCCACTGGTATAATCAACTAAAGTCGATTAGAGTATGCTAACCGCCGTGGGAAGCGAATAGCCAGCTCTAGCAAAAGAGGAAATTGTGGGTGGGGGAAGGGTATATAAATTCTTGTTGAGTATATGATTAACGCGAGGAAACATTTACCGGCTCGGATCAATTGAAATTAAAATTGTTCCAATATAAAACAAAACAAATGCTAATAGCTGTAATAGAACCAATAAAGAGTGGCGATGAATAAACTAATTAAACATGCTGATCTAAGTATGAGCAGGAGTAATGGCTCTTGGTATGAGTGAATATGTGAATCCTGAAATTAAATGAACGAAAAGAGTTCATTAATACCGTGAGGTGCCAAAGTGCCTACTTTGAAAATAAAGTTCTGTTCTTGCATTTACGGGGCCCATTTACGGGTGTCGGTAGTACCTTGATGAAGACAAATATAGTGATGGGGTTAATAGAATGCCTGTTGGCCAGGAAGGTTGAAGTGGCGAGCTACAGGTTTGGCGAGATCCTAGCTGTTAGTTCTAAAATTTAGCAAGTGTTCGCGGAATTGATCTCCTAATCTTCGCCCTGTTTCTAGTTCTTTGCCGTTGTATTCTCATTGTTCGTCATCTGAAACCCTGTGGTTTTTTTCTGTCGATCCTTTCCGTGAACAACAGAAAAAGACGCAGCGTTTCCGGCGACATCTATAGATATAAACTGATGTACATGCAGCATGTATATATTATATACGTACCTGTACGACTTTTCTTGGTAGAACGTCCGACGTCATCTCCCTTTTTCCTTTTATTGACAGCCGAATCCCTCGAAGATATTGACATCCCAACTGTGTGCGCATCAGCAAAAAACAAATAAAGAATATCTCATAATTTTATTGACAAATTGAATGAACCATAATAAAAGAGAGAGAGAGAGCAAGAAATGATGTTGCAAAATTAACAAGCACATGTTATTTTTGGTGATATTTTCTTTAATTTGATACGTACCTTTCGCCGTCGATTCCATGATCGGTGCATAGCCGTCATCGTCGTCAACACCTTCTCCTTCAAGCTCTTTGCTAGCCTCCGTTCGATTATCTTGTAAAAATAAAAATATAAAAAAACACTTATGGATCCTCTACATCAGTCTAATTCAATCTAAAGTTTTGCTAAAAAGCAAAGCTATACTACACCTGCAGCAACTCCAAAAGCTATCGGAAACTGGCTATATATTTCCCTTAGGTTAATGAGCACGGCGTTTCATTCACTCTATCATTTTCAATTTTTTTAATAACCTTACCCGCATTCTTTCCGATGACCGCGAACATGCAATGGGTCCAAATCGAGGTTGGAGAGGACCGCAAAAACAGAAATGTATGTAAATATCTACGCCATCCTCTACTTGAAATCACTGTTCGCAGGCTTTAGAGAAAGGTGTATTCGAGGCAAATATATGAATTAAGAGGATATGTATTATAAAACAGTGTATTAGGCGACAAAAACTAACGCGGCTACAGATTGGGCTTTATTTGTGCCGAGCTAAAATGGCTTTTTATAGCAAAGAGTTCGCGATATTTGTGTTGCTTTTTAAATTAAGGTAAATTAACCCCTTTAGCCGAGCGTCTAGATCCGCCACGGCGTTCATTGTTTGTGATATAAACAAAGTACAAGGGGACAACATTATTTGCCTGTGTTAATTATAGAATAATTTAGTGAAATAAGCTTATTTTCCACAAATTAGAAATAACCCGCTAAGTTTGTGTCACTTACCGTGGACGGAAGTGATGGTGCCCTCATAAAATGAACGTGGAGAATAGTAGGTTACACGTTCTCCAGGGCTTACTACTTCAGGTTTATCCGGGAAACCTATTTTACTGTCCTTCAGAGAAACCACTTCCCACTCTTTGTAAGGCAGTTGGCTTCCATTTAATTTGTCCCATCCGACAACGGCGAATTCCTTTGGCAGTTCAGGAGCCATCTTACAATGTAATTAAAAACAATCATAAACTTGGGACGTTTTACAAACAACTCTTAGTTTTGCATGTACATGCACTGATCTACATTTCAGAAGGGAACAACTCCATCCAAGAAACTGGGCTTGATCAAATTTATTTCGTAAGGGTCGTCCTGCACGTCAATCCACGGGAGTATGAATTCTCCTTTTAAAAATATCATGCTAATGAGTAATGTCTGTGTAGGATTCGAAGAAAGAATGACTTTATGCGCTAAATCTGTTACTGGTAATTAATCTATACGGTTTTATTAAATAAAGACATGTATTAAACCTTGAGTTAATGCCGGAATTCCGCTTCAAACAAGCACTACGCCATCTTGTGTTTGCGATCTGGTGTCCGTAACATGATTTGATTTCAAGTATGCAAAGCATTTCCCTCCCTACATGTTAACAGAGATCTCTCTCTCTCTACGAAGGCAGTGAGAGATCTCTGCTAGCAGGGAAGCAAAGTATGCATCCGCTAAAATAAAGCCTCAGTTAGCGCCCTATTACTACATTACCCGCCTGTTCGACTTTTCGTATAATGCTTGACTGTAGTATTAAACGCGCACGGATACAACTCAGAACATGTAACTGAGTTTATAGTCCCATAAGTATCCTATTACCTGCTCGTGATCGATCAGTCAAATAATTTTGAAACAACCTCTGATCAAATATAAAATAAATAACCGATGTTGTATCACGTTCCTCTATCACTTCAAAGCATACTCATATATAGCTGTTAATCTAAGTAATTATTTTTGTCTTTTGGCATGAAAAAGTTTATCATTTTGGGTTTGTCGGTTATGCGCTAAAATGCAGTTTGGAGTTGAACTGGCGGTTGTAGAAATGAAATGCGCTTTGATAGCTACCACACACGTACGTTAACGTTTTAAAAAGCTATTCAGTGAAATGAGTGTCAGTATATACGTAAATGCAATAAGATTGAGGCATTCACTCTTTATCTTACATTATTCAATATGTGAGTATTATTGATAATGAGCTGAGCATTACGTACCTGAGTTCACTGTTCAGTAGTCGGTTGATTTCCCTTTGAATTGTGGTCGGGTAAGCGGCAAATTTGAATTCAGAAATCCTTCTCTATAGTACGTATATATCGATCTTCAAACGCAGAGATGGAACCAACCAAAGTATACTTTCATTAAAATGACTAAAAAAGAACACGGAGCAAATCCTAAGTAAGCGTATATTAACTTAAATGTGAGGTTGTAAAACTGTTGTTCGAGTTGACCGTTGAAGCGAATGAATAATATGCGGTTAAAAATGTATCCTGTATCATATCAGTGTCAGTGGAAGTTTCTACCGACCAGTCATTGAAATTTGATTTTGTAGAATACACGCCCCTTTATTTGACGATATTCGATCAGATCAAATATATCACGCGGTTTTGCGCGCGAAAAGTTACAGCGAAGTCAACTGCGTCGTATCGGAATATTGGTTTAGTTTAGATTATTCGCTTTGGAAATATGGATGAAGGGAGTAAGCATCCAAGATCACGAACACAAGGTGCTGGATATTCAAGAACGTCGAAATGGCGATATAAGAAGTATTCTCGGCAGGATACTGACAAGAGTGAAGTAGAAGCTGAAGGCGATACGAATATTGGTATCTGCCCACGCCGAAGTACATGTACTAGCTTAAACGAAATTCGTCAAAGCCGTCAACTAAGCGATATGCGGCTCTTAGCTACATGTAGTAAGGAAGAAATCCAATCAAGCAACCTTGAAACGGAATCGGATATCCCTGAACTGGTTATGGAGAACACAGACGCGTGTATACGTATGGAAATAGAGGAAGTCGAAAGCGACTTTGAAGCGAGCATAATTGAACCCGAAGATCTTTCAATTTGGGAAGGGGCATTTTCTGCAGATGGCCAGGACGGGGACGGGAAAACAGAGGAGGTGACAGAGTTAGATACTCTATATACAGTAAGACATAAGCCAGTATCCTATGATGAAACAGAGGAATGGTTTCTTAGTTCCTGTAATGATGCTGAGCCAGAAACTCAGCCTGAAGGTGACGAAAATGCCAAGTTGTACGAGGGCGCAACAATATCTCAGGGCGAAAGTGCTTTACTGGTCATGGCGTTCATAATTCGCCATAAGTTATCTGGAGTCGCAGCTGAGGACTTGTTAGATATCATTCGTGTCCACAGTCCCAAACAAAATAAGTGTTTCTCTGGCATAGGCGAATTCCACAAGTACTTTAGGAAGCTTCGACATCCGGTGACAAGACATTTCTATTGCCCGAATAGTAAGTGCCAGAAATATGTTGGAACTGAATTACCTGAAGACAGCCCCCATCAATGCAGCCTCTGTCAAACAATGTTGGATAAACAATCTTTCTTCTTGGAACTCTCAGTGGCTGAGCAACTAAAATATATTCTCTTAAGTAAGTATATATAGAAGTTATATTTATTTATTTATTTAGCTTCGCCATATTCATACAATACTGAAAATTACAAGGCCAAATATAGGAAAAGTGATAATTACATGCAGCTCGCGCAGGGATACCGCAACAGTTTTCAACAATAATCTGAATCAATCTGTCCAACGGCCGCAATGTTTTTCACTGTAAAGTTATGGATTCAATAATTTGGAATCGGACAGACGGTAAATAGTCCAAGAGATCGGCATTGCCTCTTGTGCAAGAATCATTGTCTTATTTCCTTCGATGTGTGTTGTTTTTCCTTCGTATTTTAAAAGAATTTACACTCACTGCGACAGGGATTATTTTCGTTTTGGGCTTCCTATGGCAAATTAAGTGATTTTGTAAAAGAGGAGACTGATAACGAGTTTCTCGTGTACTCTTGCAGACGGCTCAAATATCGATAAGTGTCGTCGTTATCGCTTTGAGCGTACGAAGATTATCAAAAGCAACATCGAAGATGTGTACGATGGAGAACTGTACAAGATGCACTTTGAGAACGGGGGATTTTTATCAGATCCAAACAATGTTTCCTTTCTCGGAAACACGGATGGAGTTGCCCTTATCAGGTCTACCAAGATGGGTGTCTGGCCTGTGTATCTGGTAATCAATGAGTTACCACCACAAGAAAGGTAAGCAGTTTCAGGTTACACTTACATTTAAGCGTAATGGTATTTGGAGTTGATGGGGGAAGAAGGGTGACTATATAATGCACTTATCAGCGGCCACATGTAATATGGAGGAATACAAGGGGTTGAATAATGTATAAAGTTTCGCCCTTGGCTTGGCCTTGGGTACCCCTGGTACATGTATGCTGATCTTGGGAGATGTTTAATACGGCAAAGACTAATGAATCGAGATGACAATTTTGTTTTTCAAAATTGAGTTCACATGTACATCCAACCTGGTCTTACAGTTAAACTAACTTAGGTTATGCCAGATTACATCAAAATTAAATTTTATTAAGAAGCTAGCTAATTAACTTTAAGGCAATTGGCTTAATATATCCATTCTGAACCTGCCTAGTCTCCCACCCCAAGCCCAAGGCATTTATCAGGCTTTTGATATTTTTTAATCAGATATGGTCACAGATAATGCCCCAGTCCATGGGTTAATTATTTAAGCTACATGCTATACAAATGCCCCACTGTAGGGCTTTGTAACAAGAGCAAAGCTCTTAATTATCAGGGAAATTCTCCCTTTTTGAGATACAGGTCTCACAAAATTTGAGAAACAATGAGAGAAATGTTCCACCCCAACATTTATTTTACGGCAAAATAAATGCACCACATACTGGGCCAGGACAGGAATAAATGCACCACAAACTGTTTGGAATGGATAGACCAAACAGTGTTGTGAGTAAATATCAACACATGATGTATGTCATTGTAATGTACTTAAGGTTATTAAAGTAATTTGTGTATGTAAATGTAATATTAACAGCTGTAAATTAATTGTATACTGTAAAGTACTGTACATATATATGTACCATATACCAAGTTTTTGTATATGCTCTGATTATATACATGTACAAGAAATTGGTTTCACCATGTCACAACCTTACTAAATGAAATATAATACCTCCTGTTTTAAACTGTCATAATAAAATAAGACTCTCAGCATTTAAGCTAAAACAGAATACAATATATATTTTGTAGCATATACATGTACATGTACGATGTATATAGAGCAGATTTTGTATGAGTGGGACAAACTACAGCAATGACTACAGCACAGTTACCATATGGCATACCGTGACGTTGAAATGGTTTCCCATTGTTTTTGCCCTGCTGATCCAGTCAAATTACAGAAATATGGCACAGCACAGTTACGGCAAGGCTACGGACATGCTGTAGTTCGTCACACTCATACAAAATCTGCTCTATACTGTATAAATGTTTTGGTGCTTTAATTTTAGATTCTCCAGAGCCAACAGGATGTTTGCAGGATTGTGGTTTGGTAAAGGGAAACCCAAATTTCAGACCTTTCTCCAGCCATATGCCTTGTCAATAAGAAGTTTGTATTCAGATGGTAAGTAATAAACCATTAAAAACAAATAAGGTGGTGATGCATGTATACACATGTAAATGTATTTGTAGCTGCATGCAGTGTATACAACAATACTGTTTGAAAATATTACAACAGCATTGTCTTTTAGGGGAAATGTAATATCTTCGAAAAGTACTGCATACCACTGCCTTCCTGTCCATCTCTTTCAACTACTGAACCATTATAAAGCAAAACAACCGTTAATAGACACTGTACATGTACACTGTAGGATGTTTTTTTGTTGTGCATGCATTGGATTACCTACATGTACTGTACATTGTACATATATGTACATGTAGTACCCTTGTCACAATCCCGCATGACTTTGACTGTGGGCTCAAAAAGTGATAGCGACATAATTCGATCATGCTTGCACACCACTGCATGCACACAAAATTTTCAGTAGAAGTCAATTTCAAAACCTGTTTGGTTTGCCCATGATTATGTATGGCATTACATGTGTATCGAAGAAAACATTCTACACTGGTAGAGGTCTAGTTCCTTTCCCTCTACATTGTACATGTATGTATCTTGCCATTGGGAAGGAAGAGATCTCTCTGCCAGAAGGAAAGATAAATGCCAAAGTGAAAGAAAACACAGTTTACATGTATATACTTTGGCTATGACAGTCAGGGCTCCCATTAGTTTCAAGTATTAGAGAGTCCTGGGGACTCTCCATGCAATATTTTAGAGGGGTCATTCAAGAGTTTAGGAGGTCCATATAAGACACACATGAAATGTTCTGACCGTATTCGATGTTGTGATAGTGGTTGGCATGACCTGAAAAGACAAAAATAATATTGTGAAGGTTTTTGTTCTCCAAAATCTTTTTGCAGGACTCTTGAAATGCAGGTTTTGTGTGTCCCTTTGAACTTTAGTGTGGCTCTGACCTACATTTGTGCATTAATGGGAGCCCTGGACAGTTGAGCATATTTTGTTTTAATATATAAAATTATTTTTAAAATACTTATGTACTTGTAGGTGTTAACTTGCATGAAGGAGATGATCTGGTTAATGTGAAGGCAATCTTTTTTTTAAATTCATAATCTTCTTTATTTTCAACAATTATACAATTTGACAAACATTTACAAGATACATTTTTGTCATTTTTTTTTACAACACTACACTACAATTATATTATCTCCATACACTCTTCAGTACACCATACACAATATACATATAGTTGTTACAAGGCCATGTTGAATGCTAATAATTTTTACAATGCAATTTATAGCTGACATGGAGGGAGGGAAGTTTTAGAGTATAGTGAACAGAAAGGAAAGAAAATCTTCCCACTTTTGAAAATGCATATCAAGCTTGTTTTTCTGGGTTGCAATAGAGAGTTCAAGTTGTAAACTAACTTGATTCATTTGTGCATTAATGGGAGCCCTGGACAGTTGAGCATATTTTGTTTTAATATATAAATTATTTTTAAAATACATGTACTTGTACATTGTAGGTGTTAACTTGCATGAAGGAGATGATCTGGTTAATGTGAAGGCAATCTTCTTAGATTGTTCTTTAGATGCCCCAGCAAAAGCACTCTTCCTGTCAATGAAGCAATTTAATGGGTATCATGGATGTGGTAAATGCAAAGCCAAAGGCGAGCAGCTATGTATAGGTTTGGGAAAGAACAACTGTAAGAGGCAATGTCACATTTATCCATTCTGTGAAGAAGCTGCAGTTGGTTCTGGTCATGCACAAGAACGAACTCATGAGGAATTTAAACAACAAGCCCTTACTGTTATGGAAGACCATATAAAAGGGAAGAACAAGGTATTATGAAATCAATGAAGACTACATTCTATACAGTACATGTCTAATATGATCTTAAAATTAAGCGTTGCTCTGGAAACTGTAGGTTATTGTTTATATATCATGTAGTCAAATGTTGTAAGCTACATGTTGATCTATGTACATGTACAAATGTATTATTAGCTGCAGGTATGCAAAGTTTTGCAGGCACTGTTAAAAACTTTTCTGATATATACATGTATATATAAAATGCATATGTTGTGGCTCAATTTTAATTTTGATTAAATTTTTTAATTGAACTGGTTCAATTTATTTTGAACAAGTACAATTTGTACTTACAATTGTGATTTTGTAGTTTGGGGTTACCTTTCCATGTAATAAAATAGTATATATAGTGAGTTCTCTGAAGTACTTTGGAATAAAAATACCTTTACACCTTGTTTGTTTTGTTCATATTTATTTTATAGCTAAAATGTACTGGTAACACAGTTACTGTGTGCAGTGATGTACTTTCAAGAGGAATATAAACAACAAATTATGCAACTAACACCCTAAATTAGTGACCACCCATTGTTGACGGTTAGGGTGTTTTTAAATCTTGAACCGACTCAAAAAATATTGAACCAAAGGTCAAAATTGAACCACAACATATATACACACTACTATTACTGCCCTGTTGTTTAATACATTACCATTAGGGTAATGTCCAGTAATTAATTACTTTCTGTCAACTAGCATGTAGTTGATTGTATGCATGGGTACAATGTACATGTAACACTATAAGGATACAGGGAGAGGGGTGGAGAGAGGAAGTGATAAGAGTAGAGGAAGGGTGAATTTATTTTTAGTACACAAAAATAAATTAGGTACAAAAATGTGTAGGTACAGTGTAGGTTGAAGAAAATAACTAGCTACATGTAGGATGGAAAAATACCTAGCATACATGTATTAATATTCTATGCAATTGACAATATTTATTTTATTTGCAGCCCTGTGAAGAAGGGGTACTTGGTTTGTCCTGGGCATTTGCATTGCCAACTTATGATGTAATACGTGGGACAGTTATTGATTACATGCACTGTATATGCGAGGGTGTGGTTGAACAACATCTGAAGTATTGGTTTGGAGAGAAAAGAAGTCAGGCCTACATTGGGAATAACATTGATGATATTGACAGAGATCTGTTACAAATCCGTCCCACAAGTGAAATTACCCGAACCCCTAGGTCACTGTTGGACCGGCATGATTGGAAAGGTTAGTTCTTGCTGAGCCTCCTCTGCAGGTATCCCTATTTATCTCTATTTCTGATCCTGTGGCAAGGGAGAAGAAGAGGGGGGTGGGGGGATTGGGGTGAGAAAGGGGAGCAGGAAAGAAGAGGAGATTATTGCTAAAACTCAACATGTTATCATCACTTCGTATAGCTTTTTGTGCATATACAATGTAACAATATATAATATTTGGGGGATAGCTAGAGGAGTGGATCAATCTCTATTGGAATTAAAGTTTCAATAGGGGAGAGGTATGTGGGAAAATGTTTGCACACAATCAAACCACTCATCGGTCAGGCTAGAGAAAATCACTGGTAACGGTCCTTGCAATGGTTCTCATCACATGCAAGGCTCGTGACATACAGAAACACAACAAATTTGCATATAGTACGGCTCATGTTTAACGTTTATGTGCTGTTGTTACACAACCTTTAAAAATGTTTTAGTTCACCTTCACACACGGTCTGTAATATAAAAAGATATCATGAATTTATTATTGCACATAAGGCCTATTGATATTGTTTAAATCATACAGTTAGGAACATACATGTACTGTACTGACATATCTATCAATGTACTATATAAGCCACACCTCACATATAAACAGCATTCATAATTAACTTTAGCCTATTTTGACAAAAGAATAGTAATGCAAAACCTCATGTAGGTTAAAAGCTGCAGCTGAGGTTCTTTAGATCCAACACATGTACATATCACAGACACAATTTTTATGACTTCTAAAATTATGCTTCTAAAAGATAAAGAAAAATATAACATTTCTTGTTTATATAGCTATGTTATGCATCACTAACATTCACAGTTAGTGTATGGAGCAATCAAATTGGGTCCCACATTGATGATCTGGTCGCATATTAATAACAGTGCAGATATTGGGAGCATTTGTGTTTGAGCAATCAGTTTAGGAGCAAGCATGATTAATGAAATATTAGTGTATTTACAATGTATATCTGATATACAAACATCCCCCCTCCTCCTCCCGTAAGGGGATACCTACATGTACACAAGTTCCCAAGGGTGTCCACTTACGGGAGATTCAACTGAGACTACATTTATTTTTAACAGAACAGTGGTTGTGCCTTTGACAAGCATGAAGGAAAAGGTTCTTTGCTTAGATGTAACAACAGGATTATTTGTCTCCCATCTTCCAAATACATTTGAAAAGGATTAAATGTAGCAGGTACAAATTAATACAGTAACATCAATGCCAGCAGCTGCACACAACGTATGCACATATTTCGACAGCTGCTTGAACTGTGCAAAAACATTTTTTGGGTGACTAATGCAAAATTCATAGCCAGAATTGACAACCATTATTTGCTTGACATAATTATCTACTAATGATGTTCAAGAGCCAGTGACGTACATTATATAGTACAAAAAGCATAAAAAATCCTTAGTGGCAGTGATCATATTCTAAGGTGGTTTGGGAATGGACGCAAGCCTTTTATGGGATTTAGGGTGCTTCACATTGATTCATAGAAAACCATTCAGCACTCTAAATCCCATAAAACAGTTACATTAATTCTCTAACCCTTCCATATTTGCTTATATAATTAATTTATCTTTTTTTGCATAGTAAATAATTATAGTCAACAGATACATTTTTGGATAGCTGGGTTGAGCAGCAAATACATTGTAGCTTCCAATTATTTGATGCATGCATGAACATATGCAGTTTAGCAAATTATAATTATATAAATTAATACAAACAGACCTATTTGTTAACTATTTGCTTAATTCTAACCCTGTCGCATGTGAAATATAGTCAACAAATAGGTTTTTTGGGTATAACTGTTTAACAAATAGCTTACAAATAGCTTACACATATTGTTATTTGTTAGCTATTTGACAATGCACACACTATTCAAATTACCTTCTGAGCAAATAGCAAATAAATAGGTATATTTGTGAGCTATTTGCTTTGTGTTCCTAGCAAATAGCTAATAAATAGGTATATTTATTATCTATTTGAATTATGTTCCGAGCAAATAGCAAAAAAATAGGTATATTTGTGAGCTATTTGCTTTACTCTCCAAGCAAATAGCAAATAAATAGGTATATTTGTGAGCTATTTGCATTACTTTCCGGGCAAATAGCAAATAAATAGGTATATTTGTGAGCTATTTGCATTACTTTCCGGGCAAATAGCTTATAAATAGGTATATTTGTGAGCTATTTGCATTACTCTCCGAGAAAATAGCAAATAAATAGGTATATTTGTGAACTATTTGGAAACTCAGTCCGAGAAAGGACTTGTGAAATAGTTAACAAATATAGTATTGTTTTACTATTTGTAATCTTAACTAACAGAAAATATGAATAAAATAGCATATTTGTGTACTATTTGTAAAGACAAATAGAGAACAAATTGTTTTCAAATAGAGTTCAAATATCAAGAGAATCAATTTGATTAACACCAAATAGGAACAAAATAGATTGTTCTGGTAAGGAAATAGTTTACAAATAGACTAAAATAGGAAACAAATATCATCCAAATAGGAAACAAATATGTCTGATTCTGCAAGGGCGGCCTTTATACTCCTAACCAAAGATACTAAGGTTTATAAGCTAAAAAACTTTAAAATTCATCTGTACATGCAATTATTGCCATATAACTGAGAGATTAAACGTTTCATAACAACTTTGCTAAGTGTGTGCATTGTTATCAGAGGTTTAACATCTTTAGTATTTAGATATATCCCGAATAGATAGACTAGTACTGCACTCGCCGGATTCACATCGCTACTAATCTTTATTCTCTAGTATTCTAAAACATACACCGTAATCACGTGATCATCTTATGCAATCATTACACACTATCGTGTTATATAAATAGAGGTACAAAGTCCAAACACTAAATCCCTCCTTTGATTGAATTAAAACATGGCTCTGATATGTACACTAACTATTTTCGGAAAGTAGATGAAACCAACAAACTATAACGATGTGTCTCTAGTCTCTATACTGCTATGTACATTCTGATAGCGTCCTAACTATTGCAATTGAAAATCATTCAGATAGGCTGGTGCCTGTCTGACCCGAACAGGCCGAACAGGTCTCTGTGGCTCCTGGTTGTCATTTGCCTGTGTTGGATCAGCATCCAGTGGCAAATCATCAATATCCACATTACCCTGCTCCATAGACTCCTTGTTCACTTTGTGTACTAACGAGACATTGCGCATAAACAAACAACCTCCATCTCGCTGTAGAACCAAACTCGGACCCTTTCTTTCCACCACAGTATATGGCTTAGGGTCATATTTTGCAGATAGTTTGTCTTTCCTCCCTTGTTTGAGCAATACTTTATCACCCACTTTGATGTCTGAGGGAGTAGCTCTGTTTCGCTTGTCCGCATATAACTTTGCCTGCTGCTTTGCTCTTTGGTCTTTGACCCGGGCAGACTGTAGCGCAGCAGACAGAACGTTAGAAACTGGTGCATCAACCTGTGGTATCTTCGTTCTTATTTCTCGTCCCAGATGCAGGAGAGCTGGGGACGCACCTGTAGCCGCATGAGGTGTCGCCCGGTAGTTCAACAAGAACACAAACATCTCGTTACGCCAATTCTTGCCCTCAGCATGTGCAGTACGAATTGCTGTCTCGATTGTCCTGTTAAATCTCTCAACCTCTGCAATAGCCTGTGGCCAATACGGTGTGACCTTACGATGTTTGATACCATGAAAGTCTCAAATTCCTCAGACACAAAATTTGATCCATTATCTGTGATCACTTTCACCGGTAGCCCATGCACAGCAAATATTTTGCGTAGATGCCCAATTATGGCTGCAGACGTAGTAGACTTTATAATTACAACTTCTGGCCAACGCGTACACGAATCCTCACAAACTAGTAGACTTTCCTCGGTCGGAAAGGGTCCGCAAATGTCAATATGTACTTCATGCCATTGTTTATCTGGCATTACAGTCGGCCTTAACGGCTCTGGTGTAGACCTGCCCACAACAGACTGACATGGTAGACAAGCCTTAACCATTTCTTCAACTTGCTGCACAATACCTGGCCACCATACTTTCTCTCTTACCATCTGCTTGGTCCGCACAATTCCTTGGTGTCCCTCATGTGCATTGCGCAGAGTTGGTTGCCATAGAGTTTTCGGCATTACAATACGAGATCCTCGCAGTATCACTCCCTTATTTATGCACAGTTCATCCTTAACCAGTTGGTATGGCTTGATTTCTGGTGTGTCTGGCCATTTGGCAGCTCCACTTAAACAGCTTTGCACTTCCTGTAACAATGTGTCTGCCCCGGTCTCTTCTACAATCTGGTCAAGCGTTAGTGCCTTTGGAACCGCATTTGTCGTCACAAAATTGACATACTCCTCTGCTATGTTTCTCTCCCTGAACGGCTGGTCGTCTAGTGGTAATCTCGAGAGTACATTGGCCGGATTTGTTTTCCCTGCCATGTGGACTATCTTGAACCGATATGGTTGCAAACGAAGTGCCCATCGTTCTATGCGTGGTGGTGGCTTTGACTTCGGACTGTAAATTATCTCAAGTGGCTTGTGGTCTGTATACAGAGTAAACTGTTTGCCATAGAGATAGATATGGAACCGTTCGCAGCCCCAAACAACTGCTAGAGCTTCTTTCTCTGTCTGGGAGTACCGCCTCTCAACATCAGTTAAAGTACGGCTAGCATATGCCACTGGGCGTACAACGTTGTTGCTTCGCTGCAGTAAAATCGCTCCGAGACCCACTGGACTCGCATCAACCTTCAGTTCAGTTTCTGCATCCTGATCATAATGTGCTACAACACAGTCTCCAGTAAGAATAACTCGAAGGCGTTCAAATGCATCTTGTTGGGCCGTACCCCAACTCCACTCAGTGTCGCTCCTAGTAAGCTTGCGTAGTGGCTCCGCCAGTGTCGAGAAATTCGGGATGAAACGCGCACAGTAGTTTACTAGCCCGAGAAAACTTTTCACTTCTGCTGGATTCTGTGGTGCTCGCGCATTTCTCACGGCCTCAACTTTCTTGTCATCGGGTGCCATTCCATTCGCTGATATCTTAAATCCGAAAAATACTAACTCTGGTACACTGAAGACACATTTGTCTCGGTTAAGTGTGAGCCCTTTGCTTTCCAAACGTGATAATGTCATTTCTAAACTCTTGTCATGACTCTCCTGGTCTGTTCCAAACACGATTATGTCATCTGAAATGTTCCTCACACCGGGAATTCCTTGAAGGGTTCGCTGAATTACGTACTGGTACATTTCGGGTGCAGATGATAATCCAAATATCAAGCGTTTGTAGCGCTTAAGTCCCTTGTGCGTTGAGAAGGTAGTCAAAACTCTCGATTCTGGACTAAGCTCTACCTGGTGATATCCCCACCGCAAGTCAAGTTTAGAGAACACTGAAGCCCCATTTAATTCATCCAGGGTTTCCTCTAACGTTGGTATCGGGTGCCTTTCCCGAATCACTGCTTCGTTTGCCCGACGCATGTCAACACAAACTCTCACCTCACCGTTTGATTTAGGAACCGCAACTAGAGGTGAAACCCAAGGCGTTGGGCCCTCTACATCTTCAATAATATCCAGTTCCTGTAACTCTTTGAGCTTCTTGTCAACTTCCTTGCGAACATGAAACGGTATTCGTCACTGTGGTTGAGCAACCGGATTGACCTCCGGGTCAATGTGTATTTTCAACTCATAATCCTTCAGTTTGCCAACTCCATCAAACACTGACGTATGTTTGTTGATAATTGCTTGTATCGTTCCAGTTGTTGATATCTGGTTGACACTTGGCCGTGAATGCTCCATTCCAACGCGTAGTACTCCAAGCCCCATTGCAGTTTTTCTTCCCAGAAGCGATCCTGAACTCAAATTGTCAACAACTACAAATTTAGCTCTCACAGGATTGGCCATTTGATCAGTTGACACATTTGCATAAAACGTTCCTTTGACCGGAAGTGGCATGTCGGCCCCATATGAATAAATCTTGATCTTGGAATGTTTCAGCTCCACTCCATTATCCGACAAACAATTGAATGTCTCTCCATCCAATACATTCACACTCGCTCCAGAATCAATGATAACCTGAATTGTAGTATTGTTCACGATTATCGGAACAGTTTTACCCGCCTTGTTGTCTCCAATCGCCCACACATATTCATCAGCAGAACTCTCATTTCCTGTCTCGTCGTCAGAGCTGTCATTTTCTGTCTCGACATATCGCAGTCGTCGTGTTCCATGCGAACTCTCATTTTTGCTACTAGCAGGTTTCGTATCACTCTTGCAAACCGCACTAAAATGGTTCTCCTTTCCACACTTATTACATTGTTTTGCCAAGGGCAGGACATGTCGGGTCCTTCGCCTGATGCCCTGCTCGTCCACAGCAAAAACATAATTTATACGACGACTCCTGCCTCGTGCGCCGCAAATGCCGTGCATTCCTTTGTTGGGGCATTCCTTTATTTCTCTGTTCGCTCGATCGCGAAGATCCTGCGCCGCTGGAAATCTGGTTTATCTGTCCAGACTGTCCTGTGGATGCTTCAATTCTCGCTGCATGTCGATCGGCCGCTTCAATCGCTCGAGCAATTTGTAAAATGCCATTCAGTGTCAATTCTGTTTCACGTAGCAATCGGCGGCGAAGGCTGGTCGAGGCACATTTATCTATTACCTGATCCCTGATCATTTCGTCCGCTTTGTCGTAGTCACACGATTTCGCAAGTCCTCGCAGACGAGTCACATAGGCATCCATGGTCTCGCTCGACCCTTGAGCCGCCTGACGAAACGCATGTCTTTCGAACGGTATATTCTTTTTTGGCTCAAAATAGCTGTTCAGCTTTGCCAGCGCTGCATCGTAGTCCTCGCCCGTCTCGGTGAACGTTTCGAAGATTGCTTGCACCTCAGCACCTGCTAAGTGGAGTAGCACAGCTCGCTTTTGGTGTTTCTCCTTTATGTTGGACGCTAGGAGGAAATACTCCAAGCCTTTGACCCATGTTGACCAGCGCTGCCCGAGCGTCGTTTGGTCCGTCGTAACAGAGAAAGGCTGAACTGCCGGTAACTGAAGACTAGTTGCCATTATTGCATCGTGTGAGATCGAAAATCCTCGTCGCCAATTTAGTATTTAGATATATCCCGAA
The DNA here is from genome assembly GCA_030867875.1 of Actinernus sp. WN-2022. NCBI lineage: Eukaryota > Metazoa > Cnidaria > Anthozoa > Actiniaria > Actinernidae > Actinernus > Actinernus sp. WN-2022. The sequence goes on from JAOWCC010001368.1 coordinate 33,606,088, forward strand.
TAGATAGACTAGTACTGCACTCGCCGGATTCACATCGCTACTAATCTTTATTCTCTAGTATTCTAAAACATACACCGTAATCACGTGATCATCTTATGCAATCATTACACACTATCGTGTTATATAAATAGAGGTACAAAGTCCAAACACTAAAACATCTCAGCATGCTACAGCAGAATCCTGCATCTTTAAATCCCCAAGGGGAACAATACTTTTGTTTAGATGGCCAGGAGTCTGAAATAAGAGAGGAATATCTTATTTTAAAACAGTCAAGATATAAAATGAAGGGGCAATAATAAATTCTAGGTTTAGATTATTAGCAGGGTTCCGCTGACAGTAGTCTAATTTGTAGTTCCAGAGAATATCCATATCCTTCCTGCAAAGGGATTTCTCCTATGCTCTCCTCCACTCCCCTCTGGATTTAAAACAAACACCTATAAATCACTGTAATTCTTTTGGGCACATTCACTTTCCAATCCCTCTGTAATATCTAATCCTTCCATATGCATAATGAGATATCGTATTTTCTGGAACTACTGTACAACTGTAGAAGAAATAAATTATTTTCGGCATTAGTCTTCCTCCTCCTCTTCATACCCTTGATACTCTTCAGTCTCACTTGGAAATACTGCTCTGATGTGGTTATAGACACAGTTAGATAGTGGCATTCGCCTGGAAGCACCCACATATCCATACACAAGGCGGACATACTGCCTGTAAGCCACAGATCTGAAAAACCTGAGGGGAAAAAAACATTTTAATTATAAATTACATTTCATATTTGCACAATCACAATACATTCAAATTTAATGGGAGTGCTTTTCTATTCCAACAACTAGCATGTACAAATACTGGCACAAAGCTTTGGATCAGCCAGTCCCAATGTCCGTAAGTCTAATGCACTTATCAAGGTTTAGCCCCAGGGGAGGGGGATGGGCATATCCAGGGCGATTTGACATTTTACCTCATTTTCATGTCAAATTCCCTGCCCATGGGACAAGTGTTGGTGTCAAATGCCCTTACTCCCAGTGAAAAGATGCAGTGGTAACACTGTCAATATGAACTGAAGTCATCAAACTGCCCCTCCCTCAAGATTCCAAATTATGTCAAATTCCCCATCCATGGAAGAGGGAGTGGAATCAAATCCCCTGGGTATGCCCATCTCCCCTCGGCTAGATTGCAGAATACCACACCACTTTGAAAGATCACTTGAAAAGCCCTTACAAATTGTTCAAAATTATCCATTTAGCTCAGGTGTATTTAGACTCATTCTATGAATGATTTGGAGTTGAAAATGTATAAGATTTATTTGAATTTCAGGGTTAGGTTTTTAGAGGGGTTGTATGAGAATTTGAGAAAATGCATTATTAATGAACCAAGTGGTAGGGTATTCTGCAATCGTTCCACTCAAGCAGTCAAGGTTCCAAATGAACGCTACACAAGACAAAACATGCAGGGTTTTTTAGCGGGTAAAATGTTTTAAAAAATCAATTCAGTGGCAACCGAACTGCTTCTAAAACTTACTCTGAGTCTGCAGCGTTTTTTTGAGCCTGGGTGGCAGAGTACGATTTTTTTTACTTCGTCTTCAGCCCAATTCCTGCAATCTTTAGCACCCAGGTGTTTAAACAGCAGTCTGCAAATCCTGGATGTATTGTGATGCACTGATTTGGCAGGTCAGCTTCTTCCATTCTATCAGCGCTCCGACCGATGTCCATGCAGCACCAACATTCCTCTGGTTTTGTGATTCGTCCCAATGAGCAATTGGAGCACTTACACCTGAATCAAACCAGATTACTTTAAGCTTATAGTAATCAGAATAAACTTTATAGCTTAGCACAATTTCTATATTTTATATAACTACACATAAAGCTACCAGTACTAGTCATACTAGGTATGTTGCGGAGTTCAGTATGCACTACATCCCTACATCAGTACATACTCACACAGCTCGACGTCGAAGTAAAAAAACAACACGAAAGCCTTCAGTAGTAAACATTGTTTGTGAGTATCTAGTGAATAGTCTAGTCTCAACAAAGAAGGCAACTTTACATACCAATTGTTGACCTCTACTTCGCCAGAAAATCGGCTCAAAAGAGTTTGCTCTTCTACTTCTTCCACTTGAAGTTGTTCAAAATGGTTTCTTCAAAATACTGAACAGCCTCTTCCTCGTTTGGCACGGGCTCCAAACTTTCATCGTAGGGGATGTAAGAGCCATCTTCGCTCGTATTTGGTATGGCTTCTTGACGTATTGAAGATCCACTGGAGCTTTCTGTGTCACTGTCAACACTTTGGTACTCCTCTGAGCTACTAGACATTTTCAAGTTTCAAATAATTAGTAGATGTTTGGCTACAACTAAGCAAGACTCCAAGAGCTCTGACTGAACAAAACCAAGCGTCTTGAGAAATGTGCGTCACGAGTTTTATCGATGAAAATTACCGCATTAAAATCTCGATGATCACGCGGGCTCGCTGGAACGTAATTTCATAATGGCGGCGGGTAAAATCCCACTTTCCAAGGATCGATATTTTAACTTTCCGGGACGTAACTTTCACTTTTATTTGCATCAATGGATATTTCCAAGCCTAATGAGCTACACTGAGCTTAGAAAGGGTTGAAAGAAGCCGTTCAATTTTGATCGTAGTAGCACTTTAAAGTGCCACTACGACGAAAATTTACCATTTCGATTTGCCACTTTTTCAGTGTCTATAGGTCAATCAGTATTAGAAATATCCGAAATAGTAAAAAATATTCCCAAATGGGCATCTTAAACCACAAATTTTAGGAGAGTTTACCGGTAAAATCCTGTCCGCCATTGCTGGAAGCCGTGCCCTTTGTTCAGCTTTAAACAAATTTTTATTCACCGGAAGTGATGTCATACACTTAAAACGACAACCTCGTGGCGCGAAATAGCGTGCATAAAAAAGTAGCCAACCTCGCAAAGATAAATATAACTTTCTTCTTATGTACGTGAAGACGTTTTTAGTAGAAATATGCCTCCAGGCGTTGTGTTCTGGAGGCGAGCGTTAAGTGTATGACATCATTTCCGGTGAATAAACCTTTGTTTAAAACTGAACTAAGGGCACGGCTTCCAGTAATGGCGGACGTACAGATTCAATATTCGGAGCTAAAAAAAATGAACTTCCTGTCGTTGTATCGAAAAACAATTTGAACTGGTAATAATATATGAACTCTACTTTATGAATATGCAAAAACTTTAAGAGTACGCTTAAAGCCAGTGTAATGGTATGTTTAATGAGGCTTTACATGTATATTAAATCCTACGGAAAAATAGCTTTAAGTAATCTTTAATATGCATTAAAGGCATGGTAACTTTATATATAATAATCCTTTAATTTGTTATTAATTCCCAAGGAAGGACGGTTTTAAGAAACCTTTTATGTTGCATTAAATGTTGTAAAATGACCATTCATACATCTTTAGTTTATCATCAAATGTTCTTAAAAGCTGCTCTAATACAGATTTAAATGGCTTTAAGTTAATATTTTTATTGTGGTTTTCCTTTATATAAATTTAATCCTTTATTTTCAGGATTTTCTCAAATTGTATTATTTGGGCCTGAATTGTAATTCAACCCATACGAATACCCTGACATCATCCACGAATCTCCATATACTACATGTAATAGTCAAGCAACATTACAACAAATATACCATTGAGCATTTGCATGCACTCAAACGTTTATTTCACAATCTAAATGGCCTTCATACAGATCAGTTATAAATATTCTATTCTAGCAGGCTATTATACACTATAATGTATTATTATTATACCGAACTAATAATCATCCAATCAATAAACACAATGAACAAATTTGTGTCGCCCCTGGCGAACCCGCGATAGGACTTATTGTAGGCGTATGTGGGGCATAGGAGTATGACGTAGTCAAATTTCCCGCGGAAAGCCCCACGAAGCTGCTCCACGAGGAAGGCCGTTTTTCCACAGTTTGTGGGCCCTACGATCAAGGCGTTGAAAGGGATGAGTTCTGCCAGCCCGTCCATACCCAGTACGTAATACTCTGTAGGGCACCGTTCAGAATTGTTTGCTGGGCATCGGCTAGCACGTATATGTGCATATTAACGGTGCCACTGCCTCCGCCCCTATGGATGCGGAGCTGAATCTATTTCCCGCTCCCTATCTGAGATAGGCCATCGCCATGCACGGACGGATCCTTTGCCGTGCGGCAGTCGACCAGGACTGCGAAGCGGTTGTTGTGAAACATCGTAACATTCGTGTTAATATAACAAATTCAAAGAAAAAACAGGTCAAGTTTCGTTATAAGACTTAGTTTAATGTAGCTTTACTGTTTACAATTGGAATTTTGTATTTATTGGTTAATTATAATATTTTATTTCCGCTTTATCTTTAATTTGTACCTCTTTTTGAAAATAACGTCATTGTCACGTGACCCCATTGAGGAATATTTATACAATTTTATACATGCAATAAAGCCTATTGAGAAACCAACTGTTTGCAACTATAACAACATCATTCCATTAAAATTTAAAAGAGAATAAATAAAGAATTCATGGTGTATATCAGCTCATTATGCATAGTTTTGACTTTAAGGTCACGTGACACCCTTAAGCTACAAATATGACAGGGCTATCATATATTTTCTTGATCTTCAGGTAAATAGCTTTCAGAAAATGTATGATAGCATTTGCCCCCTCGAGTGGTACTAATTTGCCATATTTGTGCACTCGGCTCATGGACGATAAGGGTGGTGCCTAATTTCTGCCCATGTTCAGCTGTGGAATTCAGGTAACGGATTACCCAAGAAAACAACAGACATAAACAGGCAGTAAGGGTGGTGCCTAATTTCTGCCCCTGTTCAGCTGTGGAATTCAGGTAACGGATTACCCAAGTAAACAACAGACATAAACAGGCAGTAAGGGGGATGGCTAATTACTGCCCCTGTTCAGCTGTTGAATTCAGGTAACGGATTACCCAAGAAAACAACAGACATAAACAGGCAGTAAGGGGGATGGCTAACAGGCAGTAAGGGGGATGGCTAATTTCTGACCCTGTTCAGCTCTGGAATTCAGGTAACGGATTACCCAAGAAAACAACAGACATAAACAGGCTGTAAGGGTGGTGCCTAATTTCTGCCCCTGTTCAGCTGTGGAATTCAGGTAACGGATTACCCAAGTAAACAACAGACATAAACAGGCAGTAAGGGGGATGGCTAATTACTGCCCCTGTTCAGCTGTTGAATTCAGGTAACGGATTACCCAAGAAAACAACAGACATAAACAGGCAGTAAGGGGGATGGCTAACAGGCAGTAAGGGGGATGGCTAATTTCTGACCCTGTTCAGCTCTGGAATTCAGGTAACGGATTACCCAAGAAAACAACAGACATAAACATGCCGTAAGGGTGGTGGCTAATTTCTGCCCCTGTTCAGCTGTGGAATTCAGGTAACGGATTACCCAAGAAAACAACAGACATAAACAGGCAGTAAGGGTGGTGCCTAATTTCTGCCCCTGTTCAGCTGTGGAATTCAAGTAACGGATTACCCAAGAAAACAACAGACATAAACAGGCAGTAAGGTGGATGACTAATTACTGCCCCTGTTCAGCTGTGGAATTCAGGTAACGGATTACCCAAGAAAACAACAGACATAAACAGGCAGTAAGGGGGATGGCTAATTACTGCCCCTGTTCAGCTGTTGAATTCAGGTAACGGATTACCCAAGAAAACAACAGACATAAACAGGCAGTAAGGGGGATGGCTAACAGGCAGTAAGGGGGATGGCTAATTTCTGACCCTGTTCAGCTCTGGAATTCAGGTAACGGATTACCCAAGAAAACAACAGACATAAACAGGCTGTAAGGGTGGTGCCTAATTTCTGCCCCTGTTCAGCTGTGGAATTCAGGTAACGGATTACCCAAGTAAACAACAGACATAAACAGGCAGTAAGGGGGATGGCTAATTACTGCCCCTGTTCAGCTGTTGAATTCAGGTAACGGATTACCCAAGAAAGCAACAGACATAAACAGGCAGTAAGTGGGATGGCTAACAGGCAGTAAGGGGGATGGCTAATTTCTGACCCTGTTCAGCTCTGGAATTCAGGTAACGGATTACCCAAGAAAACAACAGACATAAACAGGCCGTAAGGGTGGTGGCTAATTTCTGCCCCTGTTCAGCTGTGGAATTCAGGTAACGGATTACCCAAGAAAACAACAGACATAAACAGGCAGTAAGGGTGGTGCCTAATTTCTGCCCCTGTTCAGCTGTGGAATTCAAGTAACGGATTACCCAAGAAAACAACAGACATAAACAGGCAGTAAGGTGGATGACTAATTACTGCCCCTGTTCAGCTGTGGAATTCAGGTAACGGATTACCCAAGAAAACAACAGACATAAACGGGCAGTAAGGGGGATGGCTAATTTGTGACCCTATTCAGCTGTGGAATTCAGGTAACGGATTACCCAAGAAAACAACAGACATAAACAGGCAGTTACGGTGGTGGCTAATTTCTGCTCATGTTCAGCTGTGGAATTCAGGTTACGGATTACCCAAGAAAACCACAGAAATATAAACAGGCAGTAAGGGGCGGGGGTTCTGTCCCAGGCAGTTCAGCTGTGGAATTCAGGTAAATGATTACCCATGAATTCAGGTAACGGGTTACCCATGAAAACAACAGACATAAACAGGCAGTAAGGGGGGTTCTTTCTTGGTTTGCCTGTTATTTGTAACATAACGAGCCTCATTGAACCGGATGTTCAAAAATACTCGAGGTCCGGTTGCTATGGAGTAACGTCATAGGCCTGCTGAATTGCTTTCGTCGTATTTGAATTGCGGTTTTATTATAACAGCGCTTGGTAATTCCTTTATCGGTTTGCGTACACACTCGCCTGTGGTGCGAGGATGCCTGTTTAGTTTTAGAGGCTGGACTTGAACCAAATTTTGACATCATCCGGTTGCATCCGGTTGGAATTTTCTTACAAAGATCGCTAATCCGTCTGTAGTTTGTAGTTCTAAGAACTGATATGTTCTCAATTCGAAGATCTGCGGTATTCCTGTTGAAAATTTAATGTCAAGGAGCTCTTTAGTAGCTAATTTCCCTGAGGAGTTCGCCAAAGTTTGAAAATGGCGGGCTTTCTGATCGACGAGTGTTCAAAGATCAAGGAAGTCTTAGCATTGCCTCTACGTTTGGAGTTGTTGCCGCCATATTGCTACAGAAATTGAACTCAAACCCAAGATAATACAGCAGGTTGGTAGATGACACCAATGCACTAAAACTTGGTGGCGATCGACTCGAAACACCAACTGCATCGGCAACGCGGTCAACAACCGTCCCTGAGGTACGTCATTTAATAATTTATAGTCAATATATCCCGGGCAATATATAGATCAACAAGAAGAGGAAAACAGAGAGCTCAAAGTTGCTCTCGAAGCTGCCATGCATGCACCAAGTATCATGCCTTAGAGATGAAATTGAGTTCACAAGCGATCTCGTGAGGACAGCGATGATGGGGTAAGCGAGATGCATTAAATTGGTTGTGGACACTTTTTTGTCATTGATGCGACTGATTATGATTGTTTTTATTTATTTATTTAGAGGAATACTAACACCCCAATCCTTCTCAACAAGAATCAAGTATAAGGCTGTTTGAAAAGTAATGAGAAATGCAATAGACATAAAGCCTTTACCAGACAGTGGTCCTCAAGGTTATCAAGTCAACCTTTCTGCTGCAGTTGCTTGGGCAGCGAGAGAGACCAAGCTGCATCAGCCTGATAGACATGCCAACTCTAGAAGTCCATCTAAAACTTGATTTCTTGACAAACTTGATTGAATGTGCGATAACAAAAACTAGGTCTGTGTTCTATATCCTCTCTGGTTCACCCAGGTTGAAGTCCTGGCATCACCGTATGCCTGAGCGCTTCTGGGATATGGAACACAACTTTCTATTATTTTTGAAATGTGCGATTAAAAATTAGGTCTGTGTTCTATATCCTTTCTGGTTCACCCAGGTTGAAGTCCTGGCATCACCGTATGCCTGAGCGCTTCTAGGATATGGAACACAACTTTCTATTATTTTTGAAATGTGCGATGAAAAATTAGGTATGTGTTCTATATCCTTTCTGGTTCACCCAGGTTGAAGTCCTGGCATCACCGTATGCCTGAGCGCTTCTGGGATATGGAACACAACTTTCTATTATTTTTGAAATGTGCGATGAAAAATTAGGTCTGTGTTCTATATCCTTTCTGGTTCATCCAGGTTGAAGTCCTGGCATCACCGTATGCCTGAGCGCTTCTGGGATATGGAACACAACTTTCTATTATTTTTGAAATGTGCGAGGAAAAACTGTCTTACTAGCTTAGGTCTGTGTTCTATATCCTTTCTGGTTCACCCAGGTCGAAGTCCTGGCATCACCGTATGCCTGAGCGCTTCTGGGATATGGAACACAACTTTCTATTATTTTTGAAATGTGCGATGAAAAACTAGGTCTGTGTTCTATATCCTTTCTGGTTCACCCAGGTTGAAGTCCTGGCATCACCGTATGCCTGAGCGCTTCTGGGATATGGAACACAACTTTCTATTATTTTTGAAATGTGCGATGAAAAATTAGGTCTGTGTTCTATATCCTTTCTGGTTCACCCAGGTTGAAATCCTGGCATCACCGTATGCCTGAGCGCTTCTGCGATATGGAACACAACTTTCTATTATTTTTGAAATGTGCGATGAAAAATTAGGTCTGTTTTCTATATCCTTTCTGGTTCACCCAGGTTGAAGTCCTGGCATCACCGTATGCCTGAGCGCTTCTGGGATATGGAACACAACTTTCTATTATTTTTGAAATGTGCGATGAACAATTAGGTCTGCGTTCTATATCCTTTCTGGTTCACCCAGGTTGAAGTCCTGGCATCACCGTATGCCTGAGCGCTTCTGGGATATGGAACACAACTTTCTATTATTTTTGAAATGTGCGATGAAAATTTAGGTCTGTGTTATATATCCTTTCTGGTTCACCCAGGTTGAAGTCCTGGCATCACCGTATGCCTGAGCGCTTTTGGGATATGGAACACAACTTTCTATTATTTTTGAAATGTGCGAGCAAAACTGTCTTACTAGCTTAGGTCTGTGTTCTATATCCTTTCTGGTTCACCCAGGTCGAAGTCCTGGCATCACCGTATGCCTGAGCGCTTCTGGGATATGGAACACAACTTTCTATTATTTTTGAAATGTGCGATGAAAAACTAGGTCTGTGTTCTATATCCTTTCTGGTTCACCCAGGTTGAAGTCCTGGCATCACGGTATGCCTGAGCGCTTCTGGGATATGGAACACAACTTTCTATTATTTTTGAAATGTGCGATGAAAAATTAGGTCTGTGTTCTATATCCTTTCTGGTTCACCCAGGTTGAAGTCCTGGCATCACCGTATGCCTGAGCGCTTCTGGGATATGGAACACAACTTTCTATTATTTTTGAAATGTGCGATGAAAAATTAGGTCTGTGTTATATATCCTTTCTGGTTCACCCAGGTTGAAGTCCTGGCATCACCGTATGCCTGAGCGCTTTTGGGATATGGAACACAACTTTCTATTATTTTTGAAATGTGCGATGAAAAATTAGGTCTGTGTTATATATCCTTTCTGGTTCACCCAGGTTGAAGTCCTGGCATCACCGTATACCTGAGCGCTTCTGGGATATGGAACACAACTTTATGCCTAGTGAGACAGGCTACCTAAAATAAGACTTGAAATCCCGAGTTAGATTTTACAACATAATTGATTTTTTTTCAGCGTTGCAAGGAGCTCAAAGTCTAACGTTTTTGCACCAAATATTCTAAAAATATTACTAATTAGAATATTTCCGCACTGCAATGATCACGAGTTGTTTAAAACCGTGGCCGAAGGGAGAGAATCGTCGTTGCTTACCCAGTCAATCTCAAGCCAGTTTGGCTGCTCAACTAAAGTTCAATGAACAAAGCTATATATCTTCGTATTCCTTTAAGAATAGGATGTCTGGAGTGACGATTGAAATCTTAGTTAAAACGCACCCAACACTTCCGGATTATGACACATAGGCGTGAAGCCCGACACATTCGGTAGATCACCAGCAGGACTTCGTTTAGACTGGAATGCTCGTTCTTACTGGGGTCCCCGCAGAGATCGCGGACTTTTAGTCCGCGATCTCTGCGGGATATTGTAGCTACTTTTTGGTTACTAAGAGAGCGCAGCTCGTTATGATGTATCGGCCCACTTGCAAATTAACTTCTAATCTAGCTTAAGCTGCTTGCGAAGTAGGTGCTTCTCCTTGTATTTCTATGTTAGATTGTTGACAGCCAGAGAGCCCTGAATAATCATTTCTCTTGCAGCAAGTATAACTCCAACACCACAGCTTCCTGAACCATCACCTGACATCCTATATCTGTTTGGTAGAAAATGAAAGCTCGATCTGCAATCTACAACAGAAATATATAAAAACACAAACACAAAATAGAGATACACATGCAATGACACATATCGATCTATGCATGACAGTACATTTACATGTACATGATTGTGAGAGTTTGAGAGGAAATTAAAAAGATCATAAGTAAATTTGAATGATTGTGGAAAAAATTATAATCCCGAATGGTTTATTCAACAGGCCGGTTTTAAATCAACACTGAAGTAATCACTTAATAATACATTAAATAACTTCGAACAAAATAAATTGTAAGGCACTAGCAGCGATAGCTGCTTTCGTTTCCTTTACCTTCTCCCAGTTAAAACGACAGCTCGTTTCCTAATACTTGAATGCGACGAGTCTTCAGGGTTACCTTTTTCGTGAGACCGATCACAGCGGACCGCGTGAGGTCGAAGGAGTTCATCGCGTCAATTACTTGCTTGAACTCTGATCAGAGGCCAAAAATCCTTGATATGATCTCTCAACTGAAGACTGCTGCTGCTTTTAAGCAGCCCACAAAAGAGTCTAAACAGAGTAATAGCGTACATGCAGCCCTCTTCTTCGGCATTTCTTCTTTCCGCCAGAACCATTCGAATGGAGCGCATTCACTATTTTCCCGCCACAAATCTGATACTTTCACTTGAGAACCGTTCAAAAGCCTTGTTCTTAACAAATCTTTTCACTTTACAATCACAACGTCTGTTTGACAGAGCGTACAACTCCTTACGTTTGTCAAGCGATTAGCTCCTAAAACCCTAGTTAAGTAGAAAGGTCTCAGCGTTCGCGTCCTCCATGATCGCATGCAAATATCCTTGAAGTTTGGGCATATAATTTCTGCCTCCAATTTCATCTCTCCATAGGAATTATTCCTTCGAAAGTGTTTACTGGTTATATTAAATAAAGTGGTGACAACACTGAAACCACAAAATGTCAAAATCGTAATTCGATTTTGGGGAGTGGGATGGAGTCGTTTGTAACCTCTTATCGGTATAGTATAATTTTATACTAGCAATACAAAAAGGCGATTTGCCTTTTGGTATAAAGTGCAGTTACTCGGTCGCTTGAACCCAGGGCCAACTTTGGCTCCTTGCAAGCGGCATAGTGAAATATATATTGAATTCGGTTTACAACCAAGCGACCATAACAATGATTTCCGCCCAACCCCGGGTTTATTTCGTTTAAAGGAGTAAATGCTTCTCTTATGGCTTCTTTGAGGACATGTTAGCAATTGTAGGTAAAGCACAAATGAGTAATAATCGACACTAGTTTGAGAGTCTAGGGTAAACTTTCCGTTTAGACTCGCGAGGCCGGACGCCGCGCCTCTAGATCAACAAGCAAGCCACGTTAGTTATTGATAATTTCTGATGAAAAGACGCATGATTATTTGAGGAACGACCGTGCCCATCAAGTTCTGAAGGCTCAGGAATAAATACAGTCGTTATAGAGCGGACCAGGGAATCACATACGGAATCACATATATACAGTAGTGCTATTAATATTGGCTCTCAACCGCCGGGCGCAAATTAAATTGTTCAAAAATCTGATTGAGGAGCAAGTTGACACGCAATATACTGTTCTTTCAAATCACATGCACGGCCGAATACCAAAAGAAAAATAAAGTTCTTTAAAGTTCCGCCACAATTCAGCAATCATTTTTCTGAATTTTAACATGACAAGGGAAACTAATGGTGGTGGCTGTTTTTTTCAACAGTAATATGACAAGCAACTTACCGGTGCTGACACATGTAGGTGTTTTACTAAGTCAGATTACCAGAGCGTCTCTAGCAACCATGAATTCACGCTGGGTCAAAAAATCGGGCGATGCGGCTCCTCATGTTGGCATCAAAAAGGTGTAGAGGTTCCGTGGGGCTGTGCTGATCAGCTGAAAACCGACCACAGCGGTAATTCTTTGGAATTAATCTCCTGATAGATAATTTATTTCCCTAGATGCCAGCTCACCAAGAACCTACTCGCCATTAACTTATTAATATTGATCATACTCCCTATTACTAATTAATTATTCATTAATTACACACTATTAGTTATCATTAATTATTCATTGAGCACTATTACTTGTTAATTATTGATTATCCTTCGTAGTAATTTATTAATATTCATCATCCTACCTAATTAATATACCGCAGCCATTTTGAATATGAAATGATCCACCTACTAATTAATATTCAGCCGCCATGTTGAATAGATCACAGGACGAAAAAACAAATTTAATGTCACTTAAAGCTGAATTAAAGACCAAGTTGTGAAGTATTTAAGTGTCCTTTAAAGGCATGGTCACCTTAAATATAATAATCCTTTAATTTGTTATTAATTCCCAAGGAAGGACGGTTTTAAGAAACCTTTTATGTTGCATTAAATGTTGTAAAATGACCATTCATACATCTTTAGTTTATCATCAAATGTTCTTAAAAGCTGCTCTAATACAGATTCAAATGGCTTTAAGTTAATATTTGTGGTTTTCCTTTATATAAATTTAATCCTTTATTTTCAGGATTTTCTCAAATTGTATTATTTGGGCCTGAATTGTAATTCAACCCATACGAATACCCTGACATCATCCACAAATCTCCATATACTACATGTAATAGTCAAGCAACATTACAACAAATATACCATTGAGCATTTGCATGCACTCAAACGTTTATTTCACAATCTAAATGTCCTTCATACAGATCAGTTATAAATATTCTATTCTAGCAGGCTATTATACACTATAATGTATTATTATTATACCGAACTAATAATCATCCAATCAATAAACACAATGAACAAATTTGTGTCGCCCCTGGCGAACCCGCCATAGGTCTTATTGTAGGCGTATGTGGGGCATAGGAGTATGACGTAGTCAAATTCCCCGCGGAAAGCCCCACGATGAAGGCCGTTTTCCCACAGTTTGTGGGCCCTACGATCAAGGCGTTGAAAGGGATGAGTTCTGCCAGCCCGTCCATACTCAGTACGTAATACTCTGTAGGGCACCGTTCAGAATTGTGAGCTGGGCATCGGCTAGCACGTATATGTGCATATTAACGGTGCCACTGCCTCCGCCCCTATGGATGCGGAGCTGAATCTATTTCCCGCTCCCTATCTGAGATAGGCCATCGCCATGCACGGACGGATCCTTTGCCGTGCGGCAGTCGACCAGGACTGCGAAGCGGTTGTTGTGAAACATCGCGGGGGTCATGCTGGTATCGCCCCTGGCGACCCAACCCTTGGCGGCCTCCCAGAAGTTTGGCGGTAGCATACCCCGAGTAAAGAGGCTGTTGGGAATTCCGTTAACGTCCACCGCGATCTTCGTAACGCCTGGATTAACGAACGCCTCACTGTCCCGGGCACCCGTGGTGTGCGGTACCACGAATAGGGGAAGCAGCCCCGCAAAGGAGCGCCGCGGGACATTTACGTTTGAGATACCAGAGTGTCAGACGCCTTGTTCACAGATACGGTCTTAACGTGGACGACCTAGTCGTACAGGAAGGCGGCGCCTGTGGCGTACATGGTTTGGGCCTGCCGAGCGAGAGTTCAATCCTCAACAACCTCATACTCCAGCTGGATGTTGGTGAGCTTGTATGTGCCCACTTTGGTGGAGTCCGACCCTACAGTCACGTCGACAGCGGGCGCTAGAGTCAGCTCAAACGAAAGGAGGTCTTCGAAAGCATGGGGATACAGGACCCCGTGCTGGGACAAGATCTCGGAGCCAAGCGGAATTCTGTATTTCGACCCATACGCACCCAGGAGCGCGTTCTCTCAAGCATTTGATGTGTCCTTGTCGCCAGCCCCTGAGCGTAGCTTGTTTGAGTTCTCCGACTGGATACCCTGCTGGATCCGAGCTTCTCGCTCTGGGGTAGGGAGGTATAGATCGGCATACACCTGGAGGAGGTCGGGGCGGGCGGTGTCTTCCAGCGTCTCGGCTCCCATTTTACAAATACGACCGGAGACCAGACAGCACCCGGCGTTAGCAACCACGCGGTTGTTGACGTGTCCGTCTGACAACGCAAGGTCAGCCAAGAGCGCGAGGCTACCTGGAATGAGGATACTGTTTTCCCCCAACGTTGGAACCGCGACGTAGATAGTTTCCCTTGGGTTGGCAGCGGATGGCGTGAAGGTGCGCCTATACAGAATGCGCCGAGCTTTGAGTGCACGAGGCTCCCTATGGGCTCGTGTTGGGTCCAACTTCGTCGATATCATAATTGGAGGTATATACTCTAAGGGACATATTCAACATGGACGTCGAGGGGATTCCAGATGGCAGAGATGATGGCAGAGGTAATGGCAGAGATGATGGCAGAGATGATGGCGGTGGTGGCGAAGACAACCCTAACCCCTTCGAACCTGCTCCAGGTGGAGCTACAGGCGGTGGAGAGGATATCGCCATGAAAACCCGAGGCCAATCCGCATTAGTTAACAATACCCGAGGGTTCGCCTTCACCCAAAACGTCTCAGAAGAGTCAAGAGAGATGACGATTCGTGAGGTCAAACGCTTCTTCCCCGATGCGGTAATTCGACGTATGGTTGAGATATCTACCCTACCCGATGGCCGAATCGCCGTTCACGCACTCGACAGCAAAGAGCGGCCTATTCCCCTAACCAAAACTACTGGAGAAGCATACCAGAGGATGGGTAAAGATATCAAAGCAGCTATCGGGCCTACGCAAGAAGTGGCAGTACAGCAAGTCGTATAGGCGCAACGACAGCTAGTCGAGCGACTCGCACAGAATGAAGAGATTCTCCGAGACCCTAAGTCAACCACGGCTCAGAGAGAGGCAGCTAATGAGGAGATCGCCTCTCTCCACGAGGAAAGAGCAGCCCTTGAACGCCGAGAACAAGCCCTCCAGTAGCACATGACGCTGCGGGACCGCGTCAAGGCTATTTTCAAAACGTATGGGCTCACCGTGCTCGGTGTGCTAGCCGCGGTAGGCACCGTGATCGGCGTCATCGTTTCCGCGCTACAGCAGGGTCTCCACGGCGTGTCCAATGGCGTCGGCAACGGCTTCAAGGCCCTGGGGAAGAAGCTGGGGCAGATCCTACATGGGATGGTAGGGGCGATTGCAAGCTTCCTCTTCCGGACCGCAGGCGAGGTGGTGGGGTTCTTGGCAAAGAACGCCTGGTTGTTGGTTGTGGGCGTGGTTGTGCTTGTTGTGGAGCAATATAAGAAGCGTTAGCGGAACAGCGCCCAGGCTGCTCCAGCCGCAGCAATCGACGTCATCGCCAAGTTGGTCTCGCATTGTGTTGCAGCTCCGCTGTGGGTAAGACCCTCTGGAGGCTATTGCGGGCAACTGCAGCAACGTGCGGAGGTGCGGGACGTTGCTTTGCTGCATGTGGAAGGCGCTTCTTTGGGTGAGGCCCCTGCATGTTAGGGGTGGGTGGCTTTTGGGTCTCCCTGTTAACATTGTTCATTCCAAATGCCATGTCGCCAGTGGCTCTTTGCAGTTCATTATTATAGCCTACCACGCTTTCGCTGTTGATCACGAGGAGAGATGGCATGAGCCACACCCGGAGGCCACGGCTAAGTTCAGCAAAAACTTTGGCCTCTTGTACAGCCAACTGATAGTTTGCTACACTTTTTGCGGGGTCGTTTTCTAAGATGGTCACCTCAAGCATTTTGTGAAACTCGAGGTGTGTGTTCAGAGCACCCCCACTGTTACCTGCAATGGATGAGCGCATGTTAGCCTGGGCCCCCAGAACGGTATACACAAAGGACTCGACTGAGCAATTTAGTCTGCACAACCCCGCCCTCGTAAGACATTTCCCGATTGGTGGTGCCAACCAGTTGAATTGTTTTCCTTCGGATGCGTCATTTCGAATGAAGGCCAGCAGATTACCCTCCGTTCTAACCCTACCCTGATCAGCAAATAAGTTACTCCCGTGACTGGTCCAGGTGTGCGCTTCGGTGTCGTATCACCGGATCACGTGCTCGTTCCTAGGACCCTCACCCGGGTAGCTGACGAATATGTCCCCTAGCTCGTGATTTCGACCCCCTTTCCATTGAAAGTCTGGTGTGCGAGACAAATCGAACTCGATGCACAAGGCCTCCAAAGCCGCCTTATTGTAGTAGTTATAGAGTGGATTAAAGGCGGAGTCGCCAGGGAGAGGCACTGCCGTGAGGCCCCCAAGTTCGCGCAGAACCCTTCGTATCGTGAAATAAACGTGAAACAGAAGGAAACCCTGAACCACAGGCGGGTACTTCTTGAACAAAGGCTCGGTCAACGACACCCCACAGCCAGCAGTTTCACACCATGTCGCTAGATTGAGTTGTTGAGGCCAATACACTAATGATGGGACCGAAAGCCATTTCCTAGATTCCTTTGCCGTTTTGTGTGTCAAGCTGAGAATGAGTGAATCTGCCGGTCCTAGCGATCAATCTGAAGAGCCTCGATAAATTCTACTACACAAAGACATAATTGACTTCTACTTTACAGCTAAGTACATACTCATTACATCTACAACGCAACCATTCTTTCTCTTTCTGTTAAGATACACTCTATTATTCGTCTATCTTACTGCCTCAGTTTTGTTTCTACGCATTCTGTCACTGATTATACCTACACTATATCAAAATTGTTCCAAACATGAAAAACCGTAACAAGCGTGAAGAAAAATCTTCGAAATCCTTACTACAGGAACTGCCTTATTTTAACTTCAGAGGAAATTTAATTTCTTATCATGGCCAATTTAATAATATTCTTTACACTCATCGAAAAACTAAGAAAGATTTAGATAAGCTAGCCAGCCTATATGACCTAGATTTATTTAGCCTCAATACAAACTTAGATAAAAACTTAAATTCCAATGATTATCTATTAAACCAATGCGTACAAAGTTGATATTTCTCTCCACATAGCTTTGAACAAATAAAGAACAAATTAACAAAAAATGAAGTTGATTGTAGTTTCTCGATCTTCCATAACAATGTGGTAAGTCTAAATCGTAATTTAGAAAATCTTCAAACTTCTAGAAGAACTTGATTTTCATTTCAACATTATTGGTGTCACGGAAACTAAAATTACCAATTCAAATGCAACTGTGTGCTTTCTAAAAATACCAGGTTATGAATTCGAGCACGTTCCAACTCCTCTTTCGTCAGGAGGTGCAGGAATGTTTATAGATGAAACACTTAACTGTCAAATAATGGAAAACAAATTCGAACGAAGCATTTCAAGCACTGTGGATCGAGATATCCTTTGTCCAAAAAAACAAAAATTGCGCCATTATCTATAGACAGCATAACTCACCAGAGCGCTTTCAATCATATTTTGAAGAAACAATTGAACACTTTGCCTCCTCTGGGAAATCTGTTGTTATCATGGGTGATTTCAATATGGATCTTCTAAAAGTGAGACGTCTTGTCACAGCCATGATTTCTTATTGTCTCTCCAGAGCTGTTATCTCATTCCTACAGTTGATAAACCAACACGCGTTCGTAATACCTCAGCCACCCTTATTGATAATATTTACGTTAATAATCCTTCCCAAGTAGTAGTTGGTGGAAACATAATTTCCGATATTAGCGATCACTTTTCCCAATTTTGTATTATGAAATCGACCAGGGATAAACTCAAGGTAAAAAAATCAAAAGTGCGTGATTTATCGGGGTTTTCTGCCGTTTGTTTTAATAACGACCTCTCCCAAGTAGATTGGAATGATATTCTTTTGAATGGAGCAAGTGATGTGGATAAGCTGTTCTCTTCTTTTTACAATAGGTTCAATAAACTTGTTAATAAACATGCACCCATGAAGACAATCTCGCACCGTAAAGCAAAACAACTTTCTAAGCCATGGTTAACTAAGGGATTACGAGCCTCAATTAGGATTAAAAACAAATTATATGCGTCCGGCGACGACAATAAATACAAATTATACAGAAATAACATTTGCAACTTAACACGAATAAGCAAAAAGCAACACTTCTATGAATACTTCAATACTAATTTGACAAATATGAAAAAAACATGGGAAGGAATAAATAATTTACTAAATCGTAAAGCAAATAATTTTAAGCGAATCAATGCAATTAAGGATTTTAACAATAATAAAGTAACTAGAGATCCCCCACGTATAGCTAATATACTCAACGAACATTTTGCATCAGTAGGGCATAAATTAGCAAACAAACTGCCACTGGCACACAATCATTATCTTGATTTTCTCTGTAAATCCAAATCACCCGATACATCATTTATTTTCGAGCCTGTTACACCAGAAGAAGTTAAATTGGAAATCTTATGTATACCAAACAACAAATCTCATGGTCTATATGTTTGCCCTACACAAATATTGAAACGTGCAAGTAACACTATAAGTGATGTGCTATCAAATATACTTAATACATCTATTATATTAGGAGGATATCCCTCAAAACTAAAAATGTGAACAATCATACCGATATTCATAGCTGAAGATGAGACCGACGCAAATAATTACAGACCTATATCTTTGTTATCTAATTTTAACAGAATTTTCGAAAAATTAATGTACAAAATAATGGAATCTTTTATTTAGGAAAAGAATATACTGTTCTCTTCTCAATATGGCTTTCGTAAAGCACACTCAACTCAACACGCAATTCTTGATATTGTTAATGCTATACAGACTAATATGGATAAGCGCCTATTTTCGTGTGGAGTCTATAGATCTGAAAAAAGCTTTTGATACTGTTGACCATAGCATTCTGCTCAATAAACTCAACCACTACGGTTTTCGTGGCATAATAAATAAATGGTTTTTATCTTACCTACAAGGTCGGACACAAACAACCCAAATTGGTTCACACATATCTACCAAAATGGAAACTACTTGTGGCGTACCACACGGTTCTGTTTTAGGTCCATTGCTCTTTTTAATCTATATCAACGATAGTCAAAACTGTTCTGATAAATTCAGCTTTTATCTTTTTGCTGATGATACTAATATAGTTTACGCAGACAAAAATCTTAAATCGTTGGAACTAATCGTAAACTGGGAACTAAAGAAATTATATGATTGGCTAACAACAAATAAATTAACCCTTAACATAAAAAAATCAAATTTTGTGATATTTCGTCCCTATCAAAAGAAACTTAACTATCAACCTAAAATAAGTATATTCGATAATGAACAGAATAAGAACGTTCCCTTGGAATGTAAATACTATGTGAAATATCTCGGAGTTTTAATTGACAATAATTTATCCTGGAAGCATCATATTGATCATATTGCTGTAAAAAGTAGCAAAACAGTAGGGTTAATCGCGAAACTAAGGCATTTTGTGCCCGTACATACCCTCCTGAGTATTTATCGATCTTTAATTGCTCCTTACTTAACTTATGGGTTGACAGTTTGGGGTCAGGCATGTAAGTCCTATCTGAAAAAAACTTCTAATTCTTCAAAAGCGGACACTCCGCTTTATGTATTTTGCCGACAGAAATGAGCACGCAATTCCCCTTTTCATTAATGCTAATATTATGCCTGTGAACTTTTTATACTATGAGTCACTATCTAACTTGATGTATGATGTCAGAAATAACTCAGCACCAATAAGTATTTTAAATTTGTTCGTAAACACCTCCAGTATCCATTCTTATAATACACGTTCCTCTACATCCAACAATTTCTATATTAAAAGATCTAGACTTGAAATACAAAAAAACGCTTTCTCTAGAATTGGGGCAAAACTATGGAATGAGATACCATGTTATCTCAGAAATCTTCCAAAAAAAGCATTTAAAATAGAACTTAAGAAAATACTAGTTAATATCCTCAAATTAGAAGATACCTATATTGATACATCCATGATTATTTCAAAAGTAAAATCATTCAAATAAACTTTGCTGATTTCACAGTTGTTATTTCTATAAATTAACGTTTATAGTTCTATTAACATAAGTCACCACCTTGTCTTTTGTCTCTTTATAATTTATAATTCCTTTTTTTCTTCTCTCTCTTTTTTTTCCTCCCTCCATTACTTGTAAAACGTAACTTATTATTTTAAACTGTAATTAGTATATTTACTTATATAAGACTCGGCCCGCCTAGATTAGCTTTAAGCTACCTGCGGGCCAGTCAGATTGTAAATTACACTATTAGAATAGAAAATAAAATGTGTGTAAAAAAATGTGTGTATGGTCTCCTTAAAGATGTCCCGGACACCTGCTTCGAATGACTCCACGGGTGTGACGTATATCCGCATAGTCTTGAGATTGCTGTCTTGCGATGTGCTTATAGCTTCGCTATAGGGGATTGCTGGGACGGGGTATTGCACCCCCGGGGAACACGCCATGGTAGATGGAAAACCTCCGCGCATCCCCCGTAGCGCACTCTTGACACGCCTTTCCACCTCAACCGGTAGCTCGTAGCCGGCGCCATCGCCGTAAACCAAATAGCCATCATCCCGGTCTCGAGACACGACGCTCGTTGAGTATTTTCATGGCCCATCCACGTCCGTGGATACGTAGAACTGATGGAGGTCGGCCTGTGGATAACGCTTCTTAAACCTTACCCACAGACCGGCATTTAACTGCTTTACTTTTTCTTGGCTCATCTTTCGAACGATCTCGCTATTGAAGTGTGGTTGATACCTCTAAATAACAGAAACATGGTTGCACTCAACATCACCTGTACCTCGGCTGACCATACGGTCTACTTCGATCAACCCCTTCTTGTCCAGAAGATTTCGCTAGTCGAGACCACTCTCGAGAACAGTTGGTGGAATCTAACCAAGGTTGGGACTTTCTGGTGGTTTACGGAGGGGAGGGGGGGGGGGGGGGGGGGGTGGGGGGTAACGAACCTGAGGTGATAAATACACACAGTGTCGCTGCAGGGCACCATGATATGCCAAGCATTCAACCCTATTTTCGACCCGCAATTGATGCTGGCATTGTGAAATTCGCGCAATCCCTACCAACGAAGGTTTGGACACTAGAGGTCAAGAAACAGATCCGGTTCAGTAAAAATCTCTGCACACTGCTGTGCGTTAAAGGTAATGAAGAGGGGAGGGGCGTATCGTGCAAAGTGGGTAACCACGAACTGATGCTTAACGATATCCACACGATGTATGTCAACTGCGATATCATTGATTCCGGCTTCTCACTTCTTGAGGGAAAGCCCTCGAAAGTCCTAACTAGCTTAGCAATCCGAGGTGAGAGGTTCACAAAAGCAACATATTCTCCACAAAATCCCCTAGCCGTCCGAGCCCTAGGGGGGGGAGGTAACGCGGAGCAGCCTTCGCCTGTCAGTTCGCAATCAGAAAGGCAACATCTTAGACTTCCGCGGTCGACCTCTACGTTTCGTGTTGAAACTAGGAATTGCGGTGGAGTAAAATCGATATTTCTTTCAAACGAAGCCAGCAGCTCGGTGGCGATCGAGCCCCGGCGCTACGTATTGAAGCCTGACCTTGCTTGGGCATAGACCAACTAATGGAAAGCGATTCGATTTATCCCTCACTTGCTAGCGCGGGGCCAGAGATGGCTGAGAGCTTTAGACTGCAGAAAGTCTGCGATACGCTTTCCGACCTCAAACAGCAGGCAAAGCACTACGAGGTCGTTCGCAAAAAGAACGCCAGAGCCCGTGGTATTGTTCATGGGGTTGCTGTGGCCACAGGTAGCCTGAGCGGTGTTTTATCCGCTCTGGGCACGTCATTTACAGGCGTCGGACTTCCGGTCGGCATCTCTCTAGGTGCGATTGGATTTCTTTGCGCCGTCGTTTCGGCTTCGATGGCCGATGCCAGTAAGAAACTTGGGACCGTGTTTCAAAGCACGAAAAGACTGTTATGTTGGCCCGGGCTAAGGCTAATTCCGTGGAGGCTAAAGTTTCGAAAGCCCTAGCCGACGGTAACATTTCGGAAGTCGAGTTCTCAAGTGTTATTGGCGAGAAAGGGAAATACGAAGCACTTAAACTCGAAATACGGCAGAAAAACAGGCGAGACCGGGAGCTAAAAAAATTCGAACAACTTCGCTCCGAGATCCGAAAGGGGATGCGAGCGAAGTTGGACAGTCTCGTGGGCTAAAAATCGATATTTCCTTCGAGAGAAGCGAGCGAGGTAGATACTTTCACTTCGCGAAGAGCTTTGTATAAATAGCCGTCTACTTCGTATGCAAATTTCTATCTAGTCACGCCAGCCACGTGTCACGGGCGATTGCATCAGCCCGGGCTATCAGACATAAATAGAATTTTCAGCAAAAGTGGACAACGCGTTGTCCATTTCTACCAAGACCCCTATGATAGAGCCGACAGCAAAAAAGTGGACAACACGTTGTCCATTTCTATACGAGCCGGCGAGGACCCTGGATCCGAAACAACACCCAAAGTGGACAACGCGTTGTCCATTTCTATGCAAGCCAGCGAGCACCCTGGATTCGAAACGGGCTATATCCAGAGCTGGCTATATCCAGAACGACATCCAAAGTGGTCAACGCGTTGTCCATTTCTATGCAAGCCAGCGAGGACCCTGGAGCCGAAACGGACTATATCCAGAGCTGGCTATATCTGGAACGACATCCAAAGTGGACAACACGTTGTCCATTTCTACGCAAGCAAGCTAGGACCCTGGACCCGAAACGACATCCAGAGTGGACAACGCGTTGTCTATTTCTATTGTGTTTGTGTACATAGGGGGTCAGCACTCGGCGCGTCGCGTCGTAGATATCTTTTTTTGCCCGAAAACATTTCTACCTGGACACGCCGCGACGTAGATATATTTTTGCCCGAAAACATTTCTACCTGGACACGCCACGACGTAGATATCTTTTTAGCCCAATTATTTATCTAGCGCCCCTTAGTAGTGTATGCTAATGAGAAAAGCAACCGATAAACGTTCTAAAAAAGCAATCAACGGCAGCAAAATATAGTTGAGAGTGGCGTACTTGAGACTATTTTCGATTGACCGATACTAATCGATACCAATCAGCTAATTTTATCGACTGACATCGATTTATCGCTTGGATTTCCGATAATCTATTTTATTGATTGACTACGCCGGGGGCCTCTAAGACAAAATTACAGTGGAACCTCGATTTAACGAACCTCGATATAACGAATTCCTCGTTATAACGAACACAATCAGGCAGCCCAAACGTAAAATCTAGCCCGATATAACGAATAAATGTCAACACGCGACAAAAGATGAATGCGGAACAGACCAACAGCGATGAAAATTCTTTAATCCTGTAACATTATAAGAGAACAACCTCTCAGTCAATAGCTCATTAGATGTAAAATGCTTCCTGAAACATCATATTTGATCAATGTGTGGGTAGGCATTGTATCAGTTACTTCTTTGAAGCTCTCATATTATGGTATGTCACTATCTCTTGGGTTGAAGACTCGAGCTGTTTTAAATTGTCTGGACTTGGATTCGAGTAACCTGTAAAGGAGAACAGAATATAAATTTTAGAAAAAAAAAAAAAAAAACAATAATACATTACATCTGACCATGGTCTAGTTGTATGTATGAGGTGCATGTGAAGTCAATTATACAGTTTCTCTCAGTTTTTATTATGCCCTACCCACATCATATCTAATACCGCTGTTCAGAGGGTCAAGTTTTTACTAGGTTCACCAAAAACATACCTGCATTGTAGGCCATGATGTAATTATTGAGCACCCACACATTCTGGATTCTCGATTTATATTAATCACATGCACAGGGTTGGACCCAAGTTGTTATTGCCCAAAACACCTGGCCTAACTAAGGCCCTCCCAATAAAATGTTTTGTTTACCATCGCTCTCTTTGTCAACCTAAACGACTCGTACAAAAATCCATGTATTCCTTCCGGGTGGGGAGGGGGGGTACTCCTGTTTGTGACGTTTGTTTGTGCCGCGCGGGTGGGTCAGGGGTTTGAGCTCAGTTTGGGCAGGTAGGGTCAGGGTTTTGACTTGATTTGAGCAGGACGGGGTCAGGATTTGAGTATAATTAGGGTACAGTCCGGGTCGGAGTTCAGTATTTTTTAGGCAGTTAGGGTTCAGTTTTTTAGCTGCTATGTCAAAAAAAGACATTCTGTTGCAGCATTTTGATCGCCTGCCCACATGCAAGCACTGAGATTCCCATACATCGTGACGCCGCTAATTCAAACTTCGATACTTATCTATGTACTTCATCTGCTGATTTGTTTACGTCCCGACTTGAAATGTTCCGTATTTTGCATGCAATCCCGATACGCGGTATACCGACCGGGGTACATATCCGACCGTGTTTTGAAAACAATTTAAAGAAGGGGCAATCAGGGCAAAAAAGGGGGCAATCAGGGTTTGGGAGCTCGGATCGGGTTAAACAGGGACAGGATTTGAGCCTCTTGGCCTCACATACATACCCATTTTTCATGCCCCCCCCCCTCCGGGGTATTCCTCAACTACATTTTTACTGTACTAGTAGTGGATTGACATTTTGTGTGAGACGGGCAAGAAATTAAAACGCAGGGAGCTCGGAAAAGAGGTGTAGTTTTAAAAGGAATCTTCCAAAAAAATGTATAACTTTTTTCTCCAAAAAATGACTTAAAGCATTTTTTGGCGTTTCTAAGAAAAAAAGTGGGTCGGTCGAGTCCCCGGCGTTACTGTTTGTCACAGCTAGTCATTCGACTCTTTTATAGTCTAAAGGTGATGTTACACGAGACGATTTTTCACGACGATTTTTCGTGCAACATTGTTGCGCGAAACGTCAACATAGTGTAACATGGCGCGCAGGACGATTTTTAACGCAATCTTCGTTGCGGCAACATGTTGCAAGTTCTGAATTACCTTCAAAAACCTGCAACTGGTTGCCCCAATTTTGTTGGAGTTGTTTCGTGCAACCCTCTCGCCGTTGACTTTTCTCGCAACGTCGTCCCAGAAACCTTTTCGCTACGCCCACGGAAACGAGGCTACGCCAACAAACAAAGACTTGTCAGCCATGTTTCTAAACGAAGGTGTCGGAGTAGGAGCCTAGGTGCTAGCTACAACTTGTGCTAAAAATCGTCCCATGTAACATACCCGTTTCCGCAACAATGTTGCGCTAAAAGTTGTCTCCTGTAACATGCATTAAAAATCGTCTCGAAAAATCGTCTCGTGTAACATCACCTTAAAACAACCCTTCTGCAGCACTTCGAGGAAAGTCGGTGGAATGCTTCAAATTAGAACTATTTTGTTACTTAATTTAAAGAGCTAAATCGGGTGTGCGCTAACTATAGGCGAGCCCTAATACATCTCGCATATTTGGAGTCAATACGGTATCGAAAGGAAGTATCTGATACATATGAATTGTGTAGGAAAGTTATAGTTAAAACTCTCCTGACTTACTTAATCGGCAGAGTGAGACTAAACCGAGTTAACCTATATTTGGAATTAAATCAGGCCTTGTGCCCTGGTCTCAAATCTGTTAGTTTTGGCGCCCAGCTTCGAACGTGATGGAGTTTTATCTGAGAAAAATATCCGAAGTTCTGCCCTCTCATCGCCACTAATAGAACAATATTATCTTGATAGAAAGGCTCGACTAACTGCTTCAGTTGTGAGGGACATCAGTTCTGGATGAGATGAGATAATTACGGAGAAATCGACGAAGAAGGTATGTATGTGTCATGTAAAGCTAAATTACATGTAACATGCCCTACGCTGAAAACACACTGGTCCTAAGTTTTTCTTGTTCTTGTAGTTTGCTAATTCTGTTCCAATTTCGTCGACGACATTGCCGAGTGACATTGCTAGGAACTATTTTTAAACAATATATGGGGCATAACGTTCTTCAAATGTGCGTGTTTAATAGATGCCTTGAATCACACTTTACTGCACCTTCAATCGAATTGCAACTACACGTTTCTTTAAAACATAACTACAAAAATAACACCCTGAGATAGAAGAGAAATACCATGTGAATGTCCTGATATGCTTTTCAAACTTTTTCGACAGAGGATGGCAAATATTAAAGTGGATTACTAAAGCTTATTTGTTGAGACTTGATTTCAGTTACAGTCAACTGATTTCAAGTTGCTCTAAATATCTCGTCAGTATTTAGTTTGAGCCCTCGGCACCAAAATTGTCACAGATTTTCTCCAGTACATCTTAAGAACATATTCTGCTATTCTGAGTAGTTATTTGTGTCTTTTTTTCATTGGAAAAGTTGTAATTTGAGGATTGAAAGTGCCTCTTTTAATAAGGCATGATCTGATCCACTAGCAACAGTTGATTCCATCTTGTTTGCATTTCTAAAAACATCTAGTGGATGTACTTACATTTGTGTACAAGCCTAACTTCCACCTCTGGTTAAAAATTGATATAAAACACGCCGGGCACAAATGATCGTAAAAACGGCGGGTTTTATATATATTTCAAAGTTTTCGACATAGAAGAATGAATTTTGGTAGGTGTATAAAGGAGTGTAAACAAAACAAAGTCTGATAAGTTAAGCTAATATAGCCATCATTATGACGTCACAATGACGTCATATATCCTTTTCTAATAGGTTTCTTATAAATTGTTATTACCTCTAAAAACTTTTTATTATATCTTTTTAAAATCTCTTGTTCATGAGAATGAATTAATCGAAAACCCGTTCTCGATCGGTTGAAGTAAGAGAAAGTTATTAAAGTTTGAATTTTGGTAATTTTCCCGCCAAAACTTGGCGGGAAATAAATTGCATAAAACCATTTATGAAAATGTCGCTTGTTTTAACTTTTACAGTTTGAAATACTGGTACATCATATTTTGCAAAATAATAGAGCTCTTTAGTAATAACAACGTGTTCTTTTTAGAATTTTTTGAGTATAACAGCTTAGAATTGAAGCCCCATTTTTTGTATACGTCATTATGACGTCATAAATATATTTGTGTACCCTCAGAAAATAGCCAGTTCAATGTTTTTGGAATTTTATCGATGAAATGCATTTAGCTAACACTTACAGTCATAGTATTCTCTTTAATAATATTTTTATAGTCGGCAATCTGATTTAAGCTTGAAGTATGACGTCACTAATAATGACGTCATAAAAACAGTAAATCGTCCATAACTTTGAATATGTTTATCGTAGAAAGTTCAAATTTTCGGCAAATTAATATATTTTATAAAAGCTTTCTGATGACGTAATATTTTTGAAACGTGTTTTAAAGATTAATTTTCACCAAAAAAGGAGGTATCCCTTAACACGTCACAACAACGTCACAATACAGCAACAATGGTCCCGAAAAGTGTAGTCTTACATTGTTATACCAACCTGCCAACATTTCGTCAAATTTAGAGTAGAAGTAAGGAAATGGCGTTACTTTTACGTTTTATGTTACACTCAACCCCGCCGTTTTTACGGTTATTCGTGCCCGGCGTGAAAGCCATGAATGTCTTCAATATATTAAAAATGCTGAGTGGAGTTGCAAACTAAACTGAGCGAACTTGCCCTGTAATTATAGATTTTGGGTCATGTAAAATATACATGTGTGGTGCAACAGTTAGTTGATGCTCTGACAGAAAACATAACATACGTATCCATTTTGAAATATATTACTTATTATAAAATTATGTCAATAGCCTACATGTACATAGCTGACGATATTGGTAGTTTTTGTGAGAAGACTGTGGCTGCAGCCGAGGGTATTTTCTGAATGGCCACCATCTTCTCCAAGCTGGACACTTGCACCCAGATCGTGTCTCACAGCTTGGCCAAATGTATAATTTAGCCAACTTTATTTTAGTTAAGAGCAGACATCTTGGTCTATCAGATACAAGTGAGATATTATGAATGTTGGCCACACCCGCTCTGTAAGGGCCTTGTTTAAGCACATTACCAAAATGTAATGTCCACAACGAATTGTTGTGTAATGTCCGCAACGCATATTTAAAGAACATAAAAACTACTACAGTGAGCTTTGTTGAACTTTATCATTATAGTTGGGAACTCTGGTTATTATCAAGTTCAGAAAGTCCATTTGTTTTCTTGGAACTCCTCACAACTCACAGGAATTAAGAATTTAAAAAGTTGACTTAAATAAGTGGTTGTTTTTCGCTGTAATGTCTGCAACAGACATTTAGATATTGATTAAAAAAGAGTAATAATAGGGAATTATAATTTTTTAAATTGAAAATAGAGAGGCCCACCTAAGGTGTGCTATGTATAAATTTAAGCAGCACAGCTACTTTAAATTAAGTTTGGGAAGCATTTGTAATCTGATATTTGGTCTCTGAATGTAATGTTCGCAACATGGAATTGCCCGGAAGTGTTTGAAAATTGGTGGGATACAATTATGTAGCTTATTAGTCGGCTAAGCATCTACGGTAATTACAGCTGTGCATTTGGGCATGCTCCTAGATTTTGATCTCACTATTTCAAAGCTATGCCTTGACTATTTTAGTGTGTTGTTGTGCAAAATAATATAATATGGTTTTTGTTAGAATTCAAAATGAATGTAATAGACCTTTTCAGTTTGCCTACAGAAAAAAACAAAATAATGTTACTGAACTTGGCAAATGTCTCTTCCTCTCCCAAGAAAGTTCCTGTCGGAGTTCCTCAAGGAAGCGTCTTAGGACCACTACTATTCCTTGTTTATGTAAATAACTTACCCTCATGTGTTAATTACTGCGAGGTGTCCCTCTACGCTGACGATACAGTAATTTACTGCTCTTCGACTAATGCCCAGGAACTTAAAGATAAATTGAACGCTGATCTTCTGTCCATATGTCAATGGTTTAACAGCAATCTCTTGACACTGAATACATCTAAATGCAAGTTCATAATTTATGGCAGCGCACGCAAGCTCAAGGATTTCAGAGAGGTTTCACTAACCATAAATGGCTCTGCTCTTGACCGAACTGACTCTTTTAAATATTTAGGAGTGACAGTCAGTCAGAACATGAGTTGGTCAGAACACGTGGATAGAGTCAGTAATAAAGTCAATCAACGTCTTGGCATCATCCGCCGGGTAAAGCATTTGCTGCCCTTGCATGCGCGGCTAACTCTCTATAAATCTCTTGTGCTTCCCTTACTTGACTATGCCGATATCGTCTGGGGAGATAAGAATAATACCATCCTCATGGATCACCTTCAAGTTGTTCAGAATAATGCTGCTCGACTAATGCTCGACTTTCCCTCAAGCTCTTCTTCATCTCAAGTACTCGAACTATTAAACTGGAAACCACTATACCTTCGACGGCGCTATCATCGCTGTATTACTATCTTCAAATGCTTAAATAGCATGGTGGACTTCAACTTTAAATTAAAGAAGAATCACGACTTTCATACATATAATACACGCCGTCAGCACAATCTACATTTGCCATTCGCACGTAGGAATTGGGGACAACAGAAGTTTACCTACCATGCACTATTAGACTGGAACTCTTTAGACTCTGAAGTTATACAATCAACTACATTATCAATTTTTAAATCTTACTGGCACATAACTTAATTTCATAATAATCCTTGTTCTATTTCTATTTTATTTCAACCATTTATCTTTTCTGTTTTCCATATATTAGTGAAATATATATTTTTAATACAGGACCTCCCTGAAAATCACAAATTGTGAGTGGAGCTTTCCTGTCAAAATATTATTATTATTATTATTATTATTATAATGGCAATGTCAGGTGGTCTGAAATGAAGCAACAAAGAGGCAATCTACAATTGTCAATGTATGGGTTAAACAATGAATGCAAGTGGTTTATGGAATTTGTGTCTTGCATTAGATAGAATGCCACAAGAGACTTTGCAAAGCCTCTCGTGGTGTTGTATCTAATGCGAGACACTCTAAACTCCATTTATAAACCGTGTGTGTCTATTGTTTAACAGCCTTAGAATATGGTCACACCCATAAATAATGTTGTCAACAAACGTTTGGCATTATGTGTGTCCCTGCAATCAGGTCTATTCAAGTTTACAACAATGTTTCTGTCACTGTTACCTCTCATGATAATTTTGGGTTAGGTTAGGGTTACTCAATATTATTCCACTGGCAGGGGTTTCGATAACTTTTTAGGCAATTGGCATTCCTGTTTTAGAGGCAGTGTAGGTAAACTTTACTCAACACTTAAAGTGCTAATGAAGCAAAATTTTCGTCATTAAAAGTAAGATCTCATTTGAAAGTCCTTTCAAAATGAGGAAGAATGGCAATATCTCATCTCAATATCTCATCTCGTTCCAGAGATATTATGGTTTTTGGAATATGTAAATTAAATGGCCCGTGACGTCATAAGATTGACACAGCCATGAAGACAATCACAAAATGAAGGATATCTCTGCAAATAGTGGTTAAAAACAATATTGTAACTTTGCACATGTAGGGTACTAAGGAAAACACACATCACTGTGGACATCGTTATGTTGTCATGGAAACACTCTTGGCCCCATGCTCCTTTCACCTTGAACATAAAATTTTAGTTTTTATCTCTGTTCCACAAAATAATAAAATTTAAGCCCCTCACATGCAAGAAGTAGAAAAAAATGTATTTCCCAAAGGAGAAATTAGGAAAACTATTTTCCTCATTGAAGGAGCCTGGGGCCTTGAGTGTTACCATGGTAATGTCTTAATTTGCATAATGACTTGTATTTTCCTTCGAACCATACATTGCCTGCGTCGCATCCCAACTGGTGACAATTGAAATATGGCCATTCAGAAGACGTGTAAGAATGGGCATTAGTATAAAACAATCAGAGGAGGGTACATATAATCATGCTTCTCCGCTGGGGTTCCAAAACAAGCTTTTGTTCGTTAATTCGCAGACAGACTTAACCGGGGTAAAGTTCGGATGCGATGCAGGCTAACCATACATGTCTCAATTATTTTACCCACTGTTTGTTGAGATATTCTTCATTGTTTTATTTGTCTTCATGGCTGTTTCGACCTTATGACGTCACAGCCCATCTAATTTGCACATCCTAAAACCTTAATATTGCTGGAACGAGATGAGATATTGACAAACAGAAAACTCTATTCTTCATAAATTTGAAAGGACTTTCAAATCATGAACCTTGAAACTTATTTTAAAGTAAACTACAAAAGTAACACCTTAGTAAGAAGAGAAATATAATTTGAATATCCTGATTTTGTTTTGATAGAGGATGGCAAAAATTAAACTGGATTACAAAAAAAGTATTCTAGAAACTGGATTTTGGCTACAGTGAGCTCTAAGTATGGCTTAACAATGAACGCGAGTTGTATGTGGAATTTAGAGTGTTGAGCATTAGATAGAATGCCACGAGAGGCAAAGCCTCGACGAGTGGTGTTCTATCTAATGCGAGACACTCTAAATTCCATAGACCAATGCAATCAGGTCTATTCAAGTTCTCAATAATGTTTTTGTCATTGTTACCTCATGATAATGTTGGGCCTTGTTAGCATGACTTCGGTCAAGTCGAATGTGTTTTTGTGCTGTTATTCTGGTACAAAATGGCTCATTTTTCATAATCCCGAAGCCCTATAGTGCCTGGTCTTTGTCACTAGCAATACCAGCTCAATATTTGTTATTTAGAAATATATTATTGTTATTATTTTTGGATAAAACTGTTGTAGTAGTTCTCAAACAACTGTAGTGTTTTATGACATTATCACACATGATTTTAAGGCTTTGTGTATTTTATAAAATTGCATTATATATGACATATGGTACTGTATGTATGTACCATGTTTTATATAAATTTAAATAAATGATAAAAACAATTATATGTAATATTTTTCATGGTCGAATTAAATGATATTTTAAAACTTTCTCCTTGTTTGTTGTCCTGTATTATTAACACAATGACACATGAGAGTAAATAACTCCTATTTGGTGGTAAAACTTTGGGAGTTAAAACAACTCCCCATAAGCGGCAAATCAACTCTACTCACGGAGTTATTATAACTCCAAAAATGGAGTTAAAACGAAGGAGTGAAATTACTCCGAAAACATGTATTATCCTGAAACGTTTTATTACTCCATTTTTGGAGTTGTTTGAACTCCCTGAAAATAACCGTGTACGGCACGCTATCACGTTACCATTCATACTCATTTACATGACAATTCACATCCCAACAGTCCTTATTCTCGGCCATTCCTTTGTAAAGCGGCTGCAATACAATTTGCAATCGTATTTTGATGCTCGTACAACCTGTAATTTTAATTACTTGGGACAGCGAACGTTCATATGTTCGGTGTTGGAGGGCGTACTGTTCCAAAACTACATGAATATGACATTGGTGTGGTTTCGCGCATTTCCCCCGAAATTATCATTTTAGAAATTAACACCAGCGATTTATCGGGTGCTATGAGGCCCGATACTGTCGGTTCTGCGATCGAGGATTTCGTTTGCTTCATGCGGGACCGATATTCAGTTAGCGTGATTTGCTGAGGGTCCAGTACGACATTTTAAGAGCCATAGACCAACATCGAACGGTGGCCTTGGTGTTACTGGACCTTTCATCGGCATTTGACACCGTTGATCATGAAATTCTGCTTGGTCGTCTGACTGCCTGCTTTGGAATAACAGGGCATGCTCTAGCGTGGATTCGTTCATACCTGCTTGGTCGTAAACAGTATGTGTGTATCCGAGGAGAAAAGTCAGCACCTGTTCATCTGCTATATGGGGTGCCACAAGGGTCGGTCCTTGGACCGTTACTTTATCTTATGTACACTTCTCCTTTGGGTGACCTCATTAGAAGCCATGATATGATGTGCCATTTCTACGCAGACGACACTCAAATTTACCTCTCATTTGACTCTCAAGCACAGGAATCTTTAGTTGCAGCCAAGATCGAAGCTTGTATCAATGACATTACCACCTGGATGTCTTTGAATAATTTAGAACTGAACACTGATAAAACTGAACTACTAATAATAGGATCTCAGTTTCGACCTAAAATCCAACTTCCGCCACTTAATATAGGCAATGATCTTATTATTTCTTCTAAGTCTGCTCGCAATATCGGCGTAGTATTTGATGATTCTTTGAATTTGGAATCCCAAGTGGCTTCTATTTGCAAGGCTTCATTCTTTCACATTCGTAACATTGCACGTATTAGGAACTACTTATCTGCTTAGAATACCAAGACGCTAGTACATGTATTTATTACTTGTAAGCTTGATCATTGTAATTCTCTCCTTTATGGCCTTCCGCAAACTCTTGTTCAGAAACTTCAATTAGTTCACAACTGTGCTGCCCGTTTAATCATGCGTAAGAGTAAATCCGATCATGTAACTCATATACTCATAGAACTTCATTGGCTTCCTGTAACTCAACGCATTATGTTTAAAATCTTGCTACTTACTTTTAAGGCACTCAACGCGCTTGCACCGATTTATCTTAGCAACTTGTTAGAAAAATATGTGCCCACCAGACACCTACGTTCCAAAAGCAAATTTATTCTAAAAATTCCAAGTGGTAAAACAACAAAAACATATGGCGATAGAGCTTTCTCTGTGGCAGCGCCCAGGCTGTGGAACACTTTACCAGATAACATTAAACTCTCAACATCATTGAACACTTTTAAATCTCGTCTTAAGACATTTTTGTTTCAACAGGCCTATGATATCTAGTTTTCGAACATGTTTAGTCTAAATCATGTTTAACTTAGTTGCTTGGTTTTTATAATATTTAGTTTCTTCTCATATTCTTTGTGAAGCGCCTTTGAATTTAAGAAAAGTGCGCTATATAAGTTTAGATTATTATTATTATTATTATTGTCGTTTGCGAAGTGCTCCCGCGTGGCACTCCCCAAGACCATGTGTTATTATCCAATGTCAATGCCCGCGCTGACACGCTAAATCATTATTTTAATTTTGTGCTGGAGCCTCTGCCTAATGTTTTCTGGTGGTCCCATAAAAAGATCAATGATCTTTCCCAATGTTTTCTGTAAAAGATAGTGTTCACCTGAATCAATCGTGTCAATAATGTTAAAATTCCTTTATGCAGTTCAGTGTGTTGCCCCTTATCTCATTTGTATCCATTCATTGATCGTTAATGTGTGTTATAATTCGTTCTCCAGAGGGTACGATCCTCGAATTATTATGTTTTTTGAAATTCATTCTTCAGACGGTACGATCCTCGAATTATTATGTTTTTGGGAATTCGTTCTCCAGAGGGTACGATCCTCGAATTATTATGTTTTTTGGGAATTCGTTCTCCAGAGGGTACGATCCTCGAATTATTATGTTTTTTTGGAATTCGTTTTCCAGAGGGTACGATCCTCGAATTATTTTGTATTGGAGAATTCGTTCTCCAGAGGGTACGATCCTCGAATTATTATGTTTTTGGGAATACGTCCTCCAGAAGGTACGAACCTCGAATTATTATGTTTTTGGGTATTCGTTTTCCAGAGGGTACAATCCTCGAATTATCTAAATTTGGGGAATTCGTTCTCCAGAAGGTACGATCCTCGAATGATTATGTTTTTTGGAATTTGTTCTCCACAGGGTGCGATCCTCGAATTGTTATTTATTGTGGCACATAGGGACTTGCTGGTGCGGCATACTTTATGTCTGCCATGGTTTGGACCTGCCACTTTTTTCTTCTATTCTGCCAACAACAATCACTCCATTGTTCATCGATTATTTTTCGTGGGCTATTTTTCTGCCTTTTTCCGGATATTTTTGTGTTGAAGAATTCCTCCTAAGCGATAACAACGGCTGAAGCACCTATCTGTTATGGCCACACAGGCACTGGTGGCAAGGCCAATTCGTAGTGTACGGTGTGCTACACCAGCACCCGTACCAGCACCAATACCCGCACAGTCCACTATTCCATCGGTGCAATCAGTTGTCGAGACTCCGCCACCAACCTCAGCCCCAGCATACTTCTTTCCTCCAGGCTTCTACGACCGCTTGGTCACCACAGTTTCGGAGGAAGTGGCAAAGATAATTCTTCTTGGACATGTACCTCAATAAGAGCTGCTTCTCTGCTACTTACCTCTATCCGTCCAGATGCTGATGGAGAAGCTAAAGCTATCTCGGCTATCCCCTTCGGGGCTTTTTCAACTACCCTCCCAGGGAGATGTGCTGCATCTATTGAACAAAGGTCTGTAGATGCTGCACATTTTGCCAACAACAACAACAACAACAATTTGTTTTATTTGTACTTACAGTGGCAGATTACATGGGTCGGATGAAAGTAACCAAGTTATAAAGTAACCGGGCACCCGAAATAACTATAAGGAGCTAATCTAGTCGGGTGCCCATTAAATGATAGAGTTAATTTTGCATGTCAGAAAAAGGCGAAAAATCAGCAAGCACATAACATTAAATACGTTGAATAACTAATTAAGGTGATAATAAATACACACGCAATACACAATATACACACAAACAAACAAAGTTACTATTAGTAAGCAGGATGTGGGTCAAAACAGTTATTTAGATTATTAATAAAGATTTAGAAGTTTGTCTTTAATCTTTTGCCCTGTCAGATGAGCACATTGCTAAACCCGCACAGCTATTTCAATTCATTCAGTTAGCTTGCCCATAGATGCCAGGATCTCCTCTAAACTTCGGGCAAATATATGGAACGGTGATTACATTGATTTTGGCTCTCTCTTCTGTGAAATTCTATGCTGGATGAAAAATTCCAGATTTGCATTTGCAACGCCGAAGGGGGCAATGCACTATGTCTCTCACTAGAACCATCCAGCAGGCATAAACGTATTAGTACAATTGATGTTTGGATGGCCGGCTTCCATATCTTTGTCAGAGTTTACACCTCCAAATATCCTAATGAGGCACCAGCCCTCATGAAATGTGGTGATATTATTAGGGACTTGGCCATCAGGGGACAAAATTGGCGTTTTTATGACAATAACTTTCGTTTTTTTAAAGGAGAATCATGCCTGTGGGATATATATGGTGAACTGTGGCTTCTGTCTCAGTATCCACAGATTCGTAGCCCCCAGTTTAACCGCAATCTGGGCTCCATGCAGTCAAGCAATGCTAACCCTAACAGATTGGGTCGTCCTGCTGCTCCCTCGGGGTATTGTTACAAGTACAATGGGGGCTCGCCCTTTTCTGGCTGCCAATTTAAGCATTCATGCTTAAAAAGTGATGGTGCATATCCAGCGACAAAATGCAATTTTCGTGGTTCAAAGCCATTTTTGAATAAACCTCCCATGGTTGCCAGGTCACGACCTTCCAACTCCGGTAAGAATTGAGCGTTTTCTTTTTCTTTTGTCTGGGTATGAGTAGTTGACTGCTGCCTTCTGGATTTCCTGGCTTCTGGCTTTACTGATGGTTTTCGTCTGCAATATGAGGGCCCTATGCACTCATTCAAAGCCAATAATTTAATTTCGGCAATACAGTACCCAGATATAATAGATTATAAGCTGAAAAAGAAACTGGATGCTCATAGCATGGCTGGTCCTTTCCAATCCCCACCTTTCCCTGTTCTCTGGGTTCCTCCTCTCGGGCTGGTTCCCAAAAAGTCACATGGTGAATTTCGGTTAATCCACCATTTATCCATCAATGAATGATGGCATATCCTTTGATCACACCAGAGTGTCCTATGCTAATATTGCCGATGCAATTGGCCTTATTAAGTCTGAGGGCCCGGGCTGTTTTCTGACAAAAACTTACATTAAAAATGCCTTCCGTATCATACCGATTCGCTCAGAGGATTACAATAACCTGGGTATCCAATAGCAGGGGGTCTCGCGCACGATGTTGGTGGTCACCTTTTCGCATGTTACAGTCTAACGCTAGATTTAGTTTCATAATTTCACCATGCTTTAACGTGGAAGCCTGATTATCCACAGTAAGATGATGTAGTTCGTGAGCACCAAGAGGAGTGAACATCGTTTTTTGAAGTATCGGAACGATTTTAAAAATCAATTTTTTTCTAGAGCATACCACTTAATTTTAGCTGTTTTTGACCTATTTTTCATCCCGATAGAAAAACTTACAAGTCACTCACGAGCCCCAACATCCGACAAAATTAAGGTTATACATTTGTGATGCAGTGTTCGATCTATATCCTTTCGTCGTCCTTTCTGGTTCACCCATGTCGTTACGGCACAACTAGTCCCAAGTGTTCGGACCCACGACTATCAGGGCCAAAAAAATAAGAATAAAATACTCGAATCAGAATTGGAATAAAACTTCAACTCGATCGAAATTAAGCCCGACACTCGAAGATACATATCGTATCTCCGCGCGTTGTCAACATAGTTTCTTTATAACCAACTTGGTTCCGAGTGAGGCAGGTTACCTAAAATAAGACTTTTAGGTAAAGAGCTCAAAGTCTAACGTTTTTGCAACCAATATTCTTCTAAAAATATTACGAATTAGAATATTTCCGCACTGCAATGATCAGAAGATGTTTAAAACCGTGACCGAAGGGAAATAATTATTATTGCTCAACCAGTCAACTTCAAGCCAGTTTGGCTACTCTAATGAAGCTCAATCAACAAAGCTTTTTGTCTTTCTTTAAGAAGACGACATCTGGAGTGACGATAGAAATCTTAATTAAAACGCACCCAACTCTTACGGATTCTGTAGATCACCAGCAGCACTTCGTTTTGACTGGAATGCTAGGTCTTACTGGGGTCCCCGCAGTGATAGCAGACTTTTAGTCCGCGATCTCTGCGGGATATCGCAGCTACTTTGTGGTTACTAAGAGAGCGCGGCTCGTTATAAATATGTATCTACTGGTGAAATAGCCCACTTCCACGGTATGCTTCACTTGTCACGCACAACGGCTTCAATACGAGGCTCCGTGCTAAATTAAATTATTCTTTTCTCTGTGAAAAGAATAAAGTTAATTTAGCACGGGGCCTCGTATTGAAACCTTTGTGCGTGACAAGTAAAGCATAGCGCGGAAGTGGGCTATTGTATGTTATTAATTAGGAGGTAAGAGGAGAGGAAAGGGGATACATATTCAAGTTGCCCTGATTTAATTGCCTTTTAATTGTGTTTTTAAACATTTGAGTGTGCAGTAAAATTGAGAATGAGAATGTATCACTCAGTAATTTTACTGATTCGCATTTCAGTCGCATCGATCAAATAACACCAAGTTTAGATTATTTTGGGCTATCGTTAAAGTAATATTATTATTATATAGAAAAAGCTTGCTGGTACATGATAATAAAACGTTTTATTATATGGACGGGAGCGTTTTACCAGGAACTAAACCGTTCATTTTAGTGTGCAGAAAAACGTCATTAGCAAAACCAAAATGAGAATAGGCGTTTAGATGAATCAATCATATAACTTTATTTATACACGATACTATTTAAATATAATGCTTGTGGCGTCGTGAAATCTATGTTTATTCGATCTTGGTCCAAATTATAGTTAGTTTAACAACATTTAAGGTATCAGGAGCCCTTTATGCGATAATATTTGTGAAAAAAATCTTATTGATTTTTTAGAATGTTCAAAGTTAATTCTACAGTTTAGTGAAAATATAATTTCAAAACATTTTATTTTCAACGAGAAATTACGGCGAAAAGAAATATGTACGGGAAAGCAGGCTGTCATCGGCTTATTAACACTTGTGAAGCGTTCTAGTGGAAACTGCGAAATAACACGTGAATCTTATATAAATAAACACGAAACACGCTCACTCGTCTAGCTCGTCTTGAAGCCGTTGAGTTGCAAATATCATTTACGTTTCACACAGAAATCAAATCTAAAATCTAGTTTAATAGTAATTCGGCAGCTTCAAATAACGAATTGATCTATATAAGGGAGGGCTTTTGTCCGGCGTTTTCCTCCGCGAAAGAACGAAAGTCGCCGCTGACGGAAAGCGATCTTGGTTGGCTCATATTATAACCAAGATAATCAGTGGGTAGAAGTTGCAGATTCTGCAAAGTCAATTCCAAGTTGAAAGAATGCAAGTGCCCATAAACTTCCACGAAGTTTCGACTGTAGATTCGCCTTCGATAGCCGAATACGAAGGACTGGTTTGGTCTGTTTCTTTACGCTTTCTTTTTCTTTGCTTTCTCTGTGCACGCATGATTTCTGTGAAATACCATGACAATCGTAACGCTAAAATTGAACTTCTCTACTTCGATATACTGTTCGCACTGAAGAGCTAACTATCGTGATCTGCGTAGTATTTCACTGAAGCGCGCAACATCCATGAACAACATGGCATCGTGTTTCACTATACCTACTGCTCAACATCAAATACTGGAAAAATGACATTCTTAAAGGAACAGTGCCATGCTCAGTGCCCATGCGCGAATGTTTGAATTTTGGTTGGGTTGTCCAGAAATCAAAAGATGGGGAGAGATTTGATACGCGAAAGAAATCATCTTCCATCGGCTTCGCCTAAGTTTCATTTGACCTTATACCTATTTATAACAGTAACTTAGTTTTGTATCCTAGGATTTATGATGTTATTTCGTTCGTGTCTATAATTTTTGCGAGTATGTTTTACTCTGAATTCAGTACCGTTGGATGGTTCGTCGAGCGGAAGAATTAATGGCTACAGAAGAAAACTTCTGTCTCCTGGTAGTTTCATCCAAAGCATTGAGAAGGGGACAATTGACGGCCTAGGAAATTTGGAGACAGTAAGAATGTAGGGGAGACATTTACTCTGCTTGTAAGACTCTGAATGTTCGCGTGTATTTATTGCAGTGTCAACACGGCCTTCGCTCGGTACAGTTCGAGTTTGCTATTTAGCAAAATCGAACTCTTTTCTTCCCCAATTTTGTCGTGGAAGTGCCCTTATAATTGTACAACAACTATCCTAAAAATCACAAAGCCCCAAAGCTATAGTCAGAACATTAGTTTCCCCGTAGCAAAACTGCAGCGGAATGGAATATTATAATTCCCACGCACAGAAGTTGTTGTTTGTTTATGTCAGTCGGCATTGTCGAGAGGATTCCTAAACTATTATCCCAAATCCCATACATGCAGATCTTCGAAGCACTTATGTCTTGGTCCAGTGGGGAGTTTATTCGATTCTAAATCCTGAACTTCTCAACTGATGCAAATCAAGACACTCTTTTTTAGATCAATATCTCTACTTTATGGTCGCTACACACGAAGGGACAAGTCCCTTGGGACTTGTAGGGACAAGGGAAAAATATTGTCGCGGGGACAACATTTTGTTACCGGGACTTGTCCCTTCAAATCAAACTGGTTTGAATTGAGTGGACAAGTCCCGGGGACAAAATGACAAGATTTTTCCTAGTTCACACGAGGGGACTTGTCCCTGGGAGTTGTCCCTTTGTGTGTGCCGACCTTTATGAAGGTCGTTTCAGCGTTGATTTCCGTTCAATTCCCGAGGGACAGGAGCTCCAGGTATAAGGTATGGTGAAATCACAATATATAAAAGAGTATTTAATAATAAGGAAAATCAAGCTGTTTTCTACAATCTATGATTATTAAGCTTTCAGAAAATATATACTTTGTAG
This sequence comes from Actinernus sp. WN-2022, assembly GCA_030867875.1. Taxonomy (NCBI): domain Eukaryota; kingdom Metazoa; phylum Cnidaria; class Anthozoa; order Actiniaria; family Actinernidae; genus Actinernus; species Actinernus sp. WN-2022. The sequence goes on from JAOWCC010001368.1 coordinate 33,646,769, forward strand.
GAGTTTTCTTGAATTTAGCGCGCGCAATTAAACGTTTTCAGGAAGCGCTCTTGAAGGGCTCCTGATACCTTAACGATTAAATCGCTAATTGATTAATTTATTGAAACATCACCACTTAGGCAGTTGCTGTTTGAGCATGGCTTAATATTATTGCATTTATCATCGTCTATATTCTTTTATTAGAAATTAGCTAATTTATCACTGTGTAAACATTTGACTGAGTCGCATTTCAGTCGCATCGATCAAATAATACCAAGCTCAGATTGTTTTGGGCTATCGAATAGTCTGCTTTGAAAAGGCAAAATAACATCTAAAACTCTCGAATGATTTTTCCGACTGCAATAAAGAAACAAGAGACCCAAGAAACTCTCCCATACAACCTTGAACAAATCACGTAGTTGTTTGTGCTGAGAGTAGGTAATACGAGTAGAGATGAAGAGTTCTTAGAGCAGTTTAATTGTCCATGTAATAAAAAGAAATTGCTTGGTAGTTTGATATATGAAGTTTATCCTTTCAAGTCAAAAACATTTCACTCGATCGTTCGCTGCGCTCACTCGTGAAATATTTTAATTTACGAGTTTTTAATATATCACTTAACGACCATTGACATATTCCGTCACAGCATGAAAATACAAATTTACTTAAACTTAAAGACAGCTTAAATCTGCGTAAAGTTGTATACTGCATATTTACGCGATTTTAAAGGAGCTTAAAGCTACGTAAAGATGACCTTTACACCAGGACGTGTAAATCAAGCGTAAATGTGGCGTAAAGTTGTTAAAGCAAATTTACGTGGTCTTTACATCTGGCGTAAAGTTTCCATAAAGGGAGAATTTAAGTTACGACTTAAAGCTCGCTTAAATGTCACGTAAAATTGATAAAGCAGATTTACGTAGTCTTTACATCTGGCGTAAAGTTTCCATAAAGGGAGAATTTAAGTTACGACTTAAAGCTCGCTTAAATGTCACGTAAAATTGATAAAGCAGATTTACGTGGTCTTTACATCTGGCGTAAAGTTTCCACAAATGGACTCAATTTTCGACTTAATGCTCGCATATAAATGTCGCGTAAGAAAGCTTTAGTACATTTGAGTTGTCTTTACGTTGTGGTGTAAGCTTCCCATAAATGTTTCATCAAGTATGGTATCAAGCTCGATTTGTGGCTGTTAATTGGCTTCAAACAGTTAAAGTCCCCTCCTTTAAAGGGGCTGTGTCACGGTAATAGACTTTATATTCGCGTTCCAGGCCGGAGAAAGCTATTTCCGCCAATAACGAACCTCTCGGCTGTGATATGCTTAAAATCAAAGCAAATATGCAAAAATGACAGTGTGTATAGTCTCCTGGGAAAATATTGAGCGAGGGAAATTCAACTGTTTGTATCATTAAAGCCATCAACGGAGCGATTACTCGATACATACGCAGTACCATGACATAGCCCCTTTAATGCTTGATTGAAAGGTATGCAATATTTTCCTTCAAGACTAGATCTACGCAGTTTTTAATGATTTTTGCACATTTACTTTGATTTCATCCATCCCACACGTGTGCTCGGATAGTCAGTTTATATGAAAGCTACTGAAAATAATTTTGTTCCGGCCCGGATCAAAAAGGTGTGTCCTTCACCGTGACACAGCTCCCTCAGACTTTCATATGCATGCGGCATACTGGAAAGGACACTACTTTTACGCCGTTAAAGGACTACTTTTTTTAAACAGTTTGTTGTGCCATTCAAGGTGTTGAAAACAATGATTGAACACGTCTAACTTCAAAACAAGCTTCGTTTAACCCCAAGTTTCACAGCAGCTTTAATGAGTTACTCCTAAATCAGTACATTAGACTATACTAGGACTATACTAACAGCACAGATGTTTTTAAATCAACTCTTAACCAAAAAAATAAATGGACGATGCACTTCGTTAACTGGCATAGCATACCGGTAACCCGACTAATACATTCAGTAAGAGCAGTGAGAGTCGGTTTTGAATGTATGGTTTATTATATTACAACCGTGATAATGTACATTCATGACAAAAATATCTTATTTTGACAATGTTTTGGCCGATACGCAAATGCTGAAGCAAACAAGAGGGTATCATTATAATGATCTATTTAACAAATAAAGCCTTAGCCATGTTTTATACATGTACTATCATAAAACACGATGGGCATTTGAGAACATGAGAGAAATGTTATGTTAAAGCACAAGTCGAAGGCGTGTGCTTTCAACATTTCTCGAGTGTTCTCAAGTGACCAGAGTGTTTTATGATAGTATAAAACATGGATTTAAGGCTTCTTTATCTGTTTTATAATATAGATTTATGTGCGCGACGAAATGGAACCGCCAGCTGAAAACAATAAAACACGGCAAACCATGTTACATACTCTGATAAAATATGTTTTTTTTGCCAAACAGTGCAGGCACACTATCGTATATATATATATATTATAATACATAATAATTTGAAATGAAATCTAAGAATTATAATTTGCAAATCCGAAGATATAAAAATGTTTCAATCAAATACTTTATTACTCCCCTTTTGTTTTGAAGTATGAAACACGACTCAAGACTAAGAGCAGTTCATAAATATTACAAATGTATATCTGAGGTGAAGCTCCAAAATAACTAGCAATTCTAATGAAAAATAATAAAAGTCATGCACTGTAATGAATAATTTATAGCCATGAACCTTCAACAGCCTTCTCTCTATGGTAAAAGTTCTGGAGAAGCTCTGTGTTGTTTTTGACAGTGGACCAAAAGACTGGTATTATTTCCTATTGAAAATCAAAATAACAAGGTTTAGGTGCCAATTTCAAGCCTGGACTACATTTGTGTCTCCAATCAGTGGTAGGCCACAGTCAACATAATTATACATATACTGTATAGTAAACTCATTATAAAAAGGTATAGACCCATTCCCATTCGAAAAATGGTACATTCCATCAAATTTGGGTTGTACATGTATATACATTGGGTATTGTTGTATGAGATTAAGGAAGTCAGGAATGACAAGCCTTGTTCCAAAAGTGGATTATTTTGCAAATATAATTAAAATGTAGTTTTTCTTAAAGTGCTACATGTAAATATTGCTAACATGAACTCTCTCTTCAACATGGTATAGTAATACATGTATACATGTATCAAATATGAAAATTAATGGCAGCCATTTTTCAAATAATTATTCTATGAAATACATGTTGATCGACTTCCTACTAAAATATACATGTATTGTATACATTAAAAGCAAGCACCAATGACTACTATTAGTGAAACAATCTAGGAATAGGGCTGCAAATCAGCTTTTGCTCTCCATGCACTTCCAAAGAGCATGCAGCAAATGCACACGCAACACGCTGTACAGGCATGTAGGTAGCAGGTCCGGCACTGTCAAATTTGTGTAACTTCCAAACCTGTACTGGTTTTCCAAATTTACCTTGATCACTGTCCATGCTGTACCACCATACACAAGCTAACACATGCTGCTTCAATGTCTCATCTATCTTAACACTGTGTACCAAATAGCAATTCACTTGTCCAGGTCTAGCATCTGATGTGGCATCAATATAGCCATCTATTCCAGCCCATTTTCCCATTATTCGTGCTGAGCGAAGGCTACGACAATCCAATTTAGATCCAAATTTTTCAGTTCCAAGAAAAATATAGGCACATTTACGGGCAACAACAGACATAGATGATGGAGAGAGATTCTTACCAGGATAAAGTACTTTGTAACAGCCCAGTAAAAGTTCTAAATCATCTGCTTCTAAGGCAATGTGCTTGTACCTAGTGGGAAGTCCAACAAGTGTCAAATCACTCCAACAACAAGCATTCAGAGAGTAGCAAGATGAACTCTTTAAAAGCTTGATAGCATTTTTAGCACTGAAGATGTCAACAAAATCATCAACCTTTTTTGTAAAGAATGGTAAAAAGTTGGCTTGAAATTCTCTTGGAAACTCCATGTTCCAGGTAAAACGACTTGTTAACAGCTTGCGCATTAATTGCACCTCGATTGACCTTCCATTTAACTGAGTTGCTCCTAGGATACCATTGAATCGTTCAAAACTAAAACACCAAAATACATGGACTGGTCCACAATCCAACACACACTCCTTGAGATGACAATGAAGATGCATATTAGGAGTAACAGCTTTATTGCCATACAGTTTCTGAAAACGCTCTCCAAATCTCAAAAATAAAAGATCCCCTTTTGTAATATCCATAGCAGAAACAATTGGGTTGCACATGTACTGACAAGCCAAAACAAATGTTTGCCAGCATCTCAAATGGGCTTCTGGTAAAAGTCCATTCAAAGCATACATTGAGTAAACCAAAGTCCAGTTTTTCCATTGTGATGCAGTGTAGCAACCGTAGTTTGAAGAAATTCTGTGAGGCAAGCGTCCAAAGCCTGTGCCAACATCAAATGAATGTATTCTTTCTTCTAAAGTCTTGAGATTTTGGCTGCTTAGAAATCCCTTTTCTATCCACAATTTAAATACATGCTTTGCAGTTCCAAGGAATAAATTGTGCATGGGATCAATGGCTGTAAATCTTACAGCATCAAAGTATTCAAGTTTCAAGAGAGAACTATAGTAAACCCCATATTTCTTTGCTAACTCTCCATGCTTTGTCTTTGTTGATGCACACTTCACCTTCTCTGCATGCCGGCGGTGACTACTGTTTTGTCGAGCAGGCCAAACATTTCTGTCAAAACCAGAATAATCAGTTTTCTCCTTAAAACTACTGGGAAAGTATTTAAAACACTTGGAACATCCTCGATGAGCAGAGTAGCCTTTAAAGCCACACAGTTTGCGTATGGCAGGCAGGTCAGCAGACGCAAACAGGAGAGCACCTTTGTATTGAAGTGGTATACTGCTAAGGCTTGTTTGCAATTTCACTCCTTGCCAAAATGCTTGAAGTTCAGCTACTATGGGTTCTAAAAATGAATTAAGAGATTTGGGTTCTTTACTCATTTCAGGAATAATCCCAGCCACAACAATGTTTTCCCATTTGAATCGTTCTTCTCTCGGTAGATTAAGTAAAACCAAATATATGACACCCACTGATCTGTCTTTCCTGCGCTTGAAAGGTTGAAACCAGTCCACATTGATGCCAAATGCAAGGCTTCTGGGGGAATTAAGAAAGTCTTTACCCTTATACTTAAGGAAGTCTTTCCATATCTTTCCATCATACACATCAGCCATGATAGTGTCATCTTCCAAGTCTTGGTTTCTCCACTTTTCACACATTTCTGGTACACCAGGCCTTTTCAGCAAAGCTTCAACTTGATTTATAATGCTATTAAAACAGTAAAGTTTGAGTGGATAAAAGCAAACAGTACCACTTCCTGTGATCACTTTTCTGGCCAATACTGCTCCACACTCCTTTGTGCGACCCTTCTTGAAAGGCTTGTTAGAACATGTATTAGGTACAACCCTATTTCCAACATGGATGGTACAAGCGTCAAGATGATGAAGTGCAGCACACTTTGGACACACAGCATACTTTGTGAAACTATCTCGATCCAATTTTACAAATTGTCGAAGCAAGTACAAGGAACTTGGAAACATCATAGCCATCTCAACAATATATTCGTTATTGCAGTTGATTCCAAGTGTATGCAGAAACTGGAACATAAAGCGCAGTAGCCATTCCAAACCGCAATCACTAATTCTGCAGGAGGCTTGCCAAAAAAGAATGAAGTACACAAACCATTGAATCAATACAGTCACTGCCTGTACTTGAGATTGATTTCTTCTAGGTTCAGGGAGAGGTTCATTACTGTCCAAGTCATTCAAAAGGTCTTCTGCAGCTTCACTCCAAATTTCTGGCTCCTCATTCTCACTGTTTTCAAAGTTTTCATCATCAGAAGTGTCACTCTCATCATCTGTATTGTCAACCTTCAGAGTAAATACAGAAAAAAAATATATAAAGAGGTTCACTAACATGAAGTGTAAACAAGGTTTGAAATAACAAATATCCATTTTAAAATAACAATTTACCGGTAATGATATTTAATAATATTTATATAACACCTTATAATTCATCAAATATATTTTTTATCTCCCATGTGATTGGTGGAAAGTACCACATGACCTAATATTTTCTTTCTGCCAGATAACAAATATCAGCTAATAGATGTACATGTTGTAGTTGAAATTGACCATTCAGTTCAATTTGACCATGGGTCAAAACAAACTAGTTCAATTTGATCCAGTCAATTCAAACTAGGTCTGCAATATTGACCCGGTCAAAACAAACTAGTTTAATTTGACTCAAACGAATTAGTGAGTACACATTGTTGACGGTTAGGGTTTTCTTAAATGTAGGGGTAGGATTTGGATTAGTTCACATGATTATTGATTGTTTGAAGCAAAAAAAAAATTGGAGTTTCATGACAGATTCCATGTGGGTTACTACTTCATGTAAGTGTTGACTTGTTGACCTGAGAGGATCTGGGTTCTGGTTTAAGTTACTTATATAATAAATGTTGCTTCCAAATCAACAAATGCTTGTGTGGTGCAGTGTGTTATTAGTCAATGGAAAACTTGGTGTGTCAAGGCAGAGCTGCTGAGTTCAAATCCCTCTGAGTTCAGTACATGGTATTACCTCTGAATGAAAGGTATACGGGAGGAGAGAGAGAGGAGAGAGAGGAGGGATGGAAGGGTGATTTTTTTTAGAATCATTGATAGCTAAACCTGGGTCAATTTGACGTAGGTTGGTTTGACCGGGTCAAATTGAACTAGTTGAATATGACCGATGGTCAAATTGAACTAGTTTGTTTTGACTCATGGTCAAATTGAACTGAATGGTCAATTTCAACTGCAACATACACATGTAATACAATGTACATATGTAATAGAATGTCATTAACACCCAATCTGATTTACATGCAAGAGTTTGTCGTATTTATCTGGTTTGGGAATTCTGCCTCTTGGATGAACAGTTAAATAATTTTGGAATTCTCTGGTGGCAATTTCTCCCTAATTTGGGTTAAAAAACATGCACAAAACACAAGTTTGTCATTGTAGCTTTTTGTATTTGTGGGCCATGCATGTACTTTGTGTTTACAATAGTACACGTAAAGTAAACACAGGGTCTATTCTGAGTACGCACAGGGTTTACTTTGCATGTACAATGTACTTTGAGTGCACGCAAAGTAAATGCAAGGGTGAGGTTAGTTTCGATCGGTACTGTACATGTAAGAAATACCACGAAATGGCCCAACTAGACTCTCCTAAAGACCATAACATTGCTGTAGGTTATATTTACACGTACCTCTGAACATTGTGGATTTGAGGACTCTCTGTTGCAGTCTCCATCCATTTCATCATCTACAGCCTCACTGTATTGTGCTTTTCGGTTGCACGGCTCACCACCTATAAACATACAGGAAATCAATAACATTGATCAGTATCATACAGTGTACATGTATCAATAATCCACTAGTAACATTTACTAACTTGTCTAATTGACAATAACTATTATTGATTCGGTCCACAAACTTGAGTCATATATGTACAAGTCTTTCAGCTAATAGCCAAGAAGGTGCACAGTAATGAGTAAGCTGATCAGAGTAACAGGAATGTTGTTTTATACATTGTAATGCATATTACAGGGATTTACTGTAACAGATACATGTAGGTAATACTAGTGCTCTATAGGCATAAGTGGCATTTTCCGATCTCATAAAGTTGTGCCGATAGGCGCTGATTGCTTATTAAATATAAGCATTTGTATGAGAATGCAATGAACTCCAGCCTTCAAGGAGCTGAAATACGAGACTTGTAAGTAAAAATGTCTTGACTAATGCTTCTACGGTGTATTCAGTTGCTGTTTGTGTGGTCATTGAGCTCAGGTACAAATGTAAGGCGATTTCAGCAAGTTTTCGATCCACATGAACCCTCAATCTTGTGTACTGGAATCTGTGATGTCTGATCGAGACCATCTGATTATCCACCGTAGGATATTAAAGAAACGTGAGCCTAACACATGAAAATAAAGCCTTAAAATCCAAACTAAAAATGGCAGAAGATGAAAGAGACTACTTAAGGCTTGCCCTGACTCTACTAGTAACCAAAATACTGGGCAAACTTCAAAATTCAAACCAAAACCTAGGTCTGAAGCGATGAGCGAGAACCCGAAGAAATGACTTCTCAGGGTGACGTAGTGATAAGCATGCACAGAGTCGCCGGAAGTCTGTGATTTGCGGACTTCTGGATCGGTTACTTCCAGAGCCCTATTTTTTCGTCGAGCATGCGTAGTAAGAAACAAATGGGGTCTGGTTATGAGATTGAGCCCATTCGGGCTGTGGCTCTAATCATCAGTACCGTGCAGTATACATAGCGCCTTTAATCACAAATAGACCTTTTGCAACAGACGGTCACGTGACTTGGCCCATAGTAACGCCATACTGGGTTGCAAGCTAACCAGTTCTCCCTTGACAACCAACAGAGATTGACTGAGCCGTGGTATCATAGCTGGACTTCAAAGCGTTTTTTCGTCTTACTTACTAAATTCATCTCGAAATAAGTCTTATACAGAACAAAAGTAAAGGTTTTTCTTTACTTTTGATCCGGTATTTTGCCAAAAGTGTAAAGTTCGCTCTGATTGGTTGACATTATGACGTCAGGAACACAAAAGTCTATGAAGTCCATCAGACGGAGAGGGGGAGGAAGTGAGCGGACGACCTCGTACCGTCTGAAAATCAGGCTAGAGAAACCTCTGCTTGCAGGGTAATATTTTTGTCTTTAGTCATGAGAATGTTTATCATTTTGGGGTTAATTGACAGTGTTCCTTTAATAATATTAAAATTTTATAGCGAGTGGTTAATAATGTATGCCTGTTACTGGCTAATAGCAAAATAAGAAACAAAATATATAACATTCTCTCCAATGACTAAGTAGGGGAATTGCGGTCGTTTCGTTACCAGTCGCTTTCGTTGCCAACCTCTTCGTTACCAACTCAAGTCGTTTCCAATTCCTAGTCGTTTCGTTACCAGTCAGAGTCACTTCGTTACCAGACTCTCAATACTTAGAACTTAAGAGCTGTATATTTCTATAAGAGTAATGTCAACTTTGGAAGTAATTATTACACACAAGCGTACAAGCTAATTGTGTGAAACCGGAATAAACAACAACATAAGCGTAATTTGTATACGACTTGCGGTCGTTTCGTTACCAGTCACTTTCATTAGAAATAAACTGTTTGTGCGTAGTTGGCTAAGCTCGTGTAGTGTAGTTTAATAATAATAATAATAATAATAATAATAAGTCTTTATTAACAAATACTAGCAACAGACGTGCGAGTTTACAAATATGCTAAAAATAGTTTTAAAAAGTATATAAATTCTAATAATTAAATATAATAATAATAAAGAGAAAAATGTATAGTCTAAAGAAATGATTTAAAATGTTTTAGAAATGTTTTGCGTATCCACTACAGAAATGAACATGATGAAATTAAATAAAGTTAAAAAGGCATCTATTAAATAAATGTAAGTTCGTTTAAAACGTTCAGTACGGACACGAGGTAAAATAAAATTATGGCCATGGTCGCGTAACTGTCTTGTTCTCTTTTGCGGAAGTAGATCATAAAGGGGGTGATTAGGATTTAGAATAATTTTCTTCCAAAGTTTAAAGTCCCTTTCTCTAATGATGTCAGTAATTGGTACATATTTTGTTGTATAGCCAAATCTAATGGCTCTTCTACAAAATTTGTCGATACGACTTAGGTATTTATCCTCATAGGCGCAGGCCCATACCTCAATAGCATACTTAAATAAAGACATAATTAAACTTTCAAATAAAGTAGTAAGTTCTTGTGAAGAATAGCCATAGAACTTACATACCCTTATAATATATAGGCGACAACTAGCTTTGTGTAGCAGATTGTCTATATGTAAATCCCAATTACAAGGATCTTCATTAAAAGTAACGCCAAGTAATTTAAGCAAGGTTTTTCTCTCTATTGTAGGTACTGGATCCGGTAGAGGCTTAAGTAATTATTACGAAACACAAGCGAGAAGCTAATTGTGTGAAACCGGAATAATAAACAACATTTTATAAGCGAATTCTAAAGCGACTTGCGGTCGTTTCGTTACCAGTCACTTTCATTAGAAATAAACTGTTTGTGCGTAGTTGGCTAAGCTCGTGTAGTGTAGTTTGTTGGGAAGTAATTATTACGAAACACAAGTGAGAAGCTAATTGTGTGAAACCGGAATAAACAACAACATTGTTCTTCTGTTGCAATGATGAGGTGACGTCTGTTTTTTACTTTCACATCGGAGACCAGGAACTCTGCGGGGATGTTGTCCTGATCTATGTCCTGATCTAAATCGAAATCTAGATCAGCGGGATCTTGTGGGCGATGGCGCTGTTGATTTGCAGTTTCACACAATTAGCTTCTCGCTTGTGTTTTGTAATAATTACTTCCCAACAAACTACACTACACGAACCTAGCCAACTACACACAAACAGTTTATTTCTAATGAAAGTGACTGGTAACGAAACGACCGCAAGTCGCTGTAGAATTCGCTTATGTTGTTGTTTATTCCGGTTTCACACAATTAGCTTCTCGCTTGTGTTTTGTGATAATTACTTCCCAACAAACTACACTACACGAGCTTAGCACAAACAGTTTATTTCTAATGAAAGTGACTGGTAACGAAACGACCACAAGTCGTATACAAATTATGCTTATGTTGTTGTTTATTCCGGTTTCACACAATTAGCTTGTACGCTTGTGTGTAATAATTACTTCCAAAGTTGACATTACTCTTATAGAAATATACAGCTCTTAAGTTCTAAGTATTGAGAGTCTGGTAACGAAGTGACTCGGACTGGTAACTAAACGACTAGAAATTGGTAACGAAGAGGTTGGTAACGAAAGCGACTGGTAACGAAACGACCGGTTACCAAGTAGGGATATCAAAGTCCTGATATTTTTCTTTGCTTCAAAACTGGACATGTAACACCCACAGATTCAGTATCAAACTAAAATAATATTCTAAGATAATTTCTGCATCTCCTCAAGTACATGTAGCTAGCCATAGCCTGTCCTTTTCTAAGTTAAGGCAAAGGAAACGAACATTTAATTTTAAATAATACAACATTTATGAATATTTTCGTAGCTTAATTAAAGTTAAACACAGGATTTTTTTTAAGTACATGAACGAGCACCTAGAGTAAACAGTATTTATCCCAATATTGTGTTTGACCGATTATTCACTAGCATTAAAACAAGCAATCGAAAGAGTTCACTAAGTTAGCGGCCGCCATGTTTGCCATACCTGAGAATGAGATTCGAGGTGAGTTCGTTTGAGCGTCCAAACTCTATTTTGCGCAGCATATTTGACAAAATACCGGATCAAAAGTAAAGAAAAACCTTTACTTTTGTTCTGTATAAGACTTATTTCGAGATGAATTTAGTAAGTAAGACGAAAAAAACGCTTCGAAGTCCAGCTATGATACCACGGCTCAGTTAATCTCTGTTGGTTGTCAAGGGAGAGCTGGTTAGCTTGCAACCCAGTATGGCGTTACTATGGGCCAACAAGTCACGTGACCGTCTGTTGCAAAAAGCCTATTGCTCGACTCAAGAGAAAGCTCAAATTTTGACAAATGGCACCACATAAGAAAGTTTAACTCACCGATTAACTTTTCAAAGTCTTCTTCCGATGATGATGAACTTGGCGACCAACTTGGTTCACCAGAACCCGACGTGGGTTCCGAAACACACCGGCCATTCTTTCGTGTCACAGGCTTTCTAGTAGAACTAGAAGAGCTCTGCTGGTCGTTCCAGCTGGCTGTCTTCACATCATAATAAGCTTTACGGTGTTTCCAGAATGCTGCTCTCGACAAATGTTCATTGCAATGTCCACAGTAAAGACTACTTTGTCTTCTTAACCTCGACAAACGAGAATACATCTTTGATGATCGACCTCACGATTACGACCTCACGATTCTGCGCGTCTTACCCAGGGGCCTATGCGAGAAAAATTTGACAGAAGACAATCATACGAATCGGGAACCAATCACAGAGCCAAGAGCGTGAACACGAGCCAATCAGAGCGTCCCTATGAACAATTAATCTCACAGCTTCCTTTGCAACACGTGAAGTTAATAGTTGTATTTCAACTTCAAGTGATTTCTACAAACATTTGGATCTTCTTTATACCGCTTTCTTTTCAAGATGGAGGAACTGAACCTCCCTGATCGGTACGTCGTTCTTCTGGAAAACGTTATCACTGAAAACAAACGCCTTCGTGAGGCAATTGAAGCTCGTGACACTACTCAGCAAAGGCTATTGACACAACTGACCTCGAAGGTCGAGGCATCCCATGCCCAAGCAGAAGATGCAAGGGTATTGCGGAGCAGATCAACGAATGGACGAAAAAGGATCACCGTTCCAAAGTTGTGTCGTGTAAGTACTTGTTCGTTTATAAAAGGGATCGGTATAAAAACCGGGCTAAACGCTCAAACATTTTCATCAAACATCGTGTTGGCTAAACGGTCACACAATGTTTGATCGTTTAACTGCCTGCACATCAAACATTCAGGAAACATCTTAAAAAATAGACCAACCTCAAAGTTTTCGCCGCCATTTTGAAAGGTATGCAAGATAAACAGTCCCCATACAAACGTTTGTATGTCGCCTCAAATTACTTAGGATTTCGTTGACCTCCTACACTATTTAGGTTTCCTCCACATCTGGGAGTTGTATGGCGACGTTTATTTAGCATGCATGCAGACCAGTGTTGCCATAGAAATATAGTTGAGTGACATCCACCAAATTGACGTTTTCCGTTGGAAATTCAATTTCGAACCTGCACGTGTTATTGAGAACGAGTGTAACCCAAGAATTTAGCCCTCAAAATACAGATTGTTCAAAAACATGGTGTCGTACGTCATGACCATGTGGTGTGAGAGCAAAATATTTATTTTTATTCCTCTCAAAATTCATTTAAACCAATGATATAAAGTTTTATTCATACATATAATTTTTACTTTACCTTTATTTTAATATTCAGTTCACTATTTCAATACATTTGTGTTCCGTGATTTCTCTTCTTTCCCAGGTTCTTGGCAGAGTCCGATCATTTATTAATCATCTGGCAAAAGTCATCCTTGCATACACTGTACCTATAAAAATGGCTGCAAAAACTTTGAGGTGGTCTATTGAGTCTGCAGAGCATTTTTTTTGGTGTGAAATACCGCTGAATCTCAATGTTGCAGGTCAATTTGTGATTGGTTAAATACTGCCTGCATGAGCAAGTTTTGTTAGATTAATAGAAGAGGTGGTTGAACAATAACATTTGTCCATCATGGAAATGGTTGATCTAGATAAGCCTGTATGGCAAGTGGAGGGGGAATGGGGGAAAGAAAGAAACAACTTCTTTGTTTCGGACTGTTACAAAATTAATGTTTGACCTTCGGTGCAAATGTTTAGGAAGTTTAAAATGACCCCTAGGGAAGAACAGAAGGTCAAACATTTGGGCTAGAAAATTGATTTCTGCATGGATTTTCACCAAATAAAAACTCTGCAATCCCTAGGGTATCCATACTAAATTTCCAGCTGGAAATTTTGGCTTACACATACATTTTCCAACACAAATAATTTCACAACAGACTTCAGTTCCTAAACCAGCTTGCTCATGTTACGTACTTTTAAAACTCTCAATTGTCACAACCAAAGTCTTCAGTACATTTGCCTCAAAATAAAATACAACTTCACAGTTTCTTGTCCTAAAACGTAGCTATCGTGAATCGCTTGATATCCTAGTCTTTAATAATGTGCTTCTTAGGCATGCAACCTAAGGTTAAGGTTACTAAAGTTGGACTAGCCTAGACATCGCTAGTTGGACAAGACAAGAAAGCTGCCATTTTGATTTTCTCTCTCAGTCATACTGGCAAGAGTTTTGTACACTTGGTTTCCAAGATGAAAAGCATTTTCCTGCTCAAAATAGCTTTCTTACCCACCACACCAGTTCATTTTTGTAAAACTGGTTATTTTTTTGAAAGATTTTAAAAGGGAACATTCTGCTCTTGACTTTCTGAGATACTGTAAAATGTGACGGTCTTCATCTATACAAAAATGTACTTCAACATCGAAGTGACAAAGGTCTTTATATACCTTGTACATGTATTAACTAAATCGTATTTATTGCATTCTACCGAAGGCCACCACATTTTACTGTTACAGGTGAACGGGCACTAAAAACAACAGACTTATTGTTCCAGAGTATTGGGGGGGGGGGGGGGGGGGGGGGGGTTGCTGGAAAAATTATATAATAATATGAAAAAATATTATCCACATAGCCTCCAACCACTAGATAATTTATGAATGCTCCCTTACATGCTTGTGTGGCATTTGGTTGTTATAATTATGTACATTAATTTTGTACATGTATATAGCATGCCACAGTCAAATTTTCACGGTTTTGCAAATGGTTCACCACTCATTCTATAATCCTCCAACTTACAGTCCAGCTGCATGAACGTTCTATTATATGAAATACTGATACTAAGATGTAGTGTTTATCATTTTGGTTTTTAGCAAGACTTTAGAAGGATGTATATGGTTTTAAAAAAGGGGGAGACATTCAAGGGTTTTAACCTGGAAGAAAGGTGAGTTTTATTGGATACAATGAGAAATTGCAACTTAAGTCATCCAACACTGATAGTATGTATGCTAATTGATAAATGTATCTTTCTTGTGTCTTTTTGTGTTTTTACCCTGAAAGCCAAGGGTGATCAACACCTAACTAATCCCTTTAAGGTATCAGAACAAATAAAGTTTTTTGGGAAGGTCATTCATGAGAATAATTGGAGTTAAGACAGCTTTTTTAGAACTTCGAGCAATGCGGGCAGTCAGCGGGCAAAAATCCCATTGTGCTTTGCGTGCAGGTGTGGCTTTCGAGATTGAAGCAGAGAAGAGGAATTAAGCCATATTGGATTATTGGTTGATCAGAGAAAATGCTGATTCTTTGCTCGTTTTCGGATGGAAATGTGCGGATTTTCCCGCTAAAAAAAGCCAGAACCACAGTTGTAGGTGAGAACTGTTGTCAATATTGTAAGTACAACACATTTGTTGTATTTTTAGCACGTATTTTGTAATGTTAACAAGCTAATCCGTAACTCGTATTTTGTTGTATTCACAAGTTGAACCAATTTGCATTAGATGGGTGTTAAAAAGTATTTTTGTTAGTGGTTTTTGTTTTTTCCCAATATATAAAAGCTTAAACCCTAGATTTTGAAATAGGCGATTCCAAGAATGAAAGAAATTACAACAATGAGGACGATTTGCAACCCCAACACAGTCGGCACTGACACAGCCACTGCTAGAGTACTATTGAAAGTATGACCAAACCCAAGCTCTGTTTGAGTACTTTTAAATAATAAATTATAAGGGTTTGTATGAGATTTTTAACGAGTGTTTGGTTAAGTATCCGTTAGGCCAGAAATACGGAAATATAATCAATGAAAACCTGAAGTCTTTATCTGTTCTTGGCCTCTGTTCTTCATTAGGCTCTGTATGCAATTTCAGCGAATTCTGTTGTAATTTTACCCCGACGACTACCTCCACCTAAAAGAACAGTTGAACATCACGCTCGAATTTTCATACAAAATCAATGCCGACCGCAACTAACCTCAAATAATATAGCACAACAGTATCTATTTCAAGAGCTTGCTGCCATTTAATTGAAATAATTCCCATTTCTCAAGCCAAAAGCGAACATAATTTCAAACAACTCTGTTCGCAGGCTAAGAACGTATACATATACATGTATGCCTTATTTGACTGAGTTAGTCCTATGGTAAAACGGTTAAGAGCCTGCACTTTTGATCCAACGACCGGAGTTCGAGTCCACACAAGCCTGACCCCCTCTCTATTAACTAAAGTCAAAAATTAAATAAGGCCCCGGAGGGCTTAATAGAGTTTTACTGTATGCAGGTCCTGCTACATTTGTATCTCTAATGGTCCCTCTATAGCGATGTTTGGTCGAAGCAAAACCATCTGTAGCATATATATATAATTATCTACAAGGTCTGACATGCCTTTGCCACATGAAGGCCTGACAATTTGATAAAAAAAATAATGAAAAGCTGATAGCCAATGAAATAAATATTTGTACATCATTCCAGGCAGCTGGTGAAATGTATTACAATCTATACGTGAAAGTGTCATTCGAACTAAATATCTGTCAGCTGAAACCCAAACTTTGAACTACAACTTTGCCACTGGTTTAAATCGCACCTGCTGAATGACTTAGGTAAGCAATTATTATGCTTTTGGGTACCCTGTGTACATTGGCAAGGTGTATTCTATGGCCTGTAACACTCTCTGGAATAGGTCCTTTCACTGTAGCTGAACAAACTGACATAGAAAAGGTTTACCAGTCGCTTAAAAATAATGTCTAAGAAGTGTTTTTAGTTTTTGAGCTACTCTGTAGAGTGAACATTTTTATCTGTAAACATGCTGAACCTTCTGTTAAGTAGCTACAATGTTAGCCAATGAGAGTAAATGAAGTGTCGTTGTGCATTTTGAAAATATTATGTACATTTGGATCTTAAAAAGCCTGTATTTTTGTTCTCAGTTGACATAATGGCTGTTAAACAAAACTACTGTTGTGCTTTCAATTGATACCATACTTATTAATGCTGCAATGAGATCAATCAGATCTCATGTGTGTACATTTAGATTTGAGACAGCTAATTTGTCAATTAATATTATTGAAAAGTCTAATTTTCAAGAGTTTGTTATTGCTATGTTTGGTATTTAGGTCATGGACAAAACGTTCTCCTCCGTAACACCACCAGTGCTCTGACTTATATAATTACCTCAAACAATAACAAAGACAGATAAACTCTTGTCTCATGATTTTAGAAAGTCAGGTAAATGTGAAACAGTATTAAACTAAAGAAGGTGCTTGAGATATCATAACTTCACAGAGTTCGTAAGCCAAACTTAAAGATAAAAAAAGGCAATTTTCTGTTCCCCTCCGTAATGCTGAATATTTTTATACCTTAAAGTTGTCTGGGTTTAGTAGCTCAAAGCTCTAGGGAGCTGGGCCGAGGTACAATGTAGGAAGCTTAATTGCAAAGTAAATTACGTCTTTAACATTTTTTTGTAGTATTTTTTTTCATTTCTGAAGTTTACCTGCCAAAACCGAGTTAAACAACTTGTGACACAAAGTGTTTATGTTCTACAAGTTTAGCAACCAGGCTAGCTTGCTGTGAAGCGATAATTGTTTGATGATAGGCAAGCATTAATTTTACACCTGCAAAAATTGCGATCAGCACCCTGTTTAAAAATATTGTAAATTGTCTCCAAGTTCACTTTTCAATTTGTTGCACAATGTGATACAGATTCAAGTAATTACATGGACATATGTAGTATCACACTCGGGTGTACAAAACATACATATTTAGCAGAATTTCATAAGGCATTTACATTTTATGTCACCATGGCCTTTGTGTGTGATATGGTCCATATATATGCATTGTATGTATTTTAAAATAAACATTGCAAGGTTTACCAAATGTTCATTTTTCCATATTATTTTTTTCTTTTTCAGTTTCTTTTCGAAGGTAAATGAAGAGAATTGTATCAGTATAATAACTGAAATTGAAGCAGATAATGGTGGCCAGGAAAGATGTCCTTGGTCAAGGGCACAATTGAAAGGTTGGTCACCATACACATGTACAAGTGAAATTTGTGTTGTTATAGCTACACGTATAGTGCACCGTCAGCCTCCATTGATACCAGTCTGTTAGACTGAAGGGGCTACCGACATTAAATAAAAGGACTTTCTTACTTTATACCCCAAAGGCAAACACCTTTTCGATTAGACAGGGATATAGATCATGTGACAGGCCTCAAATACTTCTGGCTCCCTAGGGAAATAAATCCTTCTAATGTAGCTCCCAAGGGAAATAAATCCTAGCTCCCAAGGGAAACCTCAGCTTGAGACCACAGGAAATGTGTGGCATGTTGTGGCTTGATTACATTGTACATATGTAAGATCCCTGACTGCTGTCTTTGTGAACTGACACACAGAGAGATCAGCATCCTTTAATGCATCTTTTCACTGTCAACAAGAGTGGGGTCTTATAAAAGACTTACTTGAGTTTTTTTTTTTTACTTTAAACCTAGAGCTTACCTTTAGACATAATTATTGTGCAGCACTATTAAAGCAGAGAAATGAAAACTATTTTATCTTCAGTTGTTAATATAGCTACAATATAAGCCAAGATACATGCAAGTGATAAAGTATAAGTTCCTTAATAATAATTTACTTATCAGGTGCTGCTGCTACGTACTTCAAGTCTCTAAATGATGCAAAAGTAAGAAGGAAAAATGGCACTGCAAATAGACATCGTGTACTTTGCCGTCGACAAGGAAGAGTAAGAGATGTAAGTAGTTCTAATGGCTTTGAATAATGTGTTTTTATAAATAGATTTCACTGATTTTTTATAGTCCAGGTTCTCTCGGTTATAGTCCCATGCGGTTATTAACAACTCCCCTTGAATTGAAAATGCAGTGGTCGAAATCATTAATATTCAAAGTATATAGCCTTCGTAAGTTGTTTTTTAATATTAATTTTACATGTAGTAACAAAACGTATGTTTAGATTTCTGTTAACGGTTGTTCTCATCTCAAATATAAGCCCTAGCTGTAATACCCTAAAGCAAACTATTTGATTTGGCTTGTGACATGAGTACCAGTAATATATTTTATTTAATGATCAGGTCTCAGAATATAATTTAGATATCTTTTAAATTTCCAGAAAGCACAAAGACGAGTTGGTGCACTTGCAAAAATTGACTGGTCGGAAGGGAAAACAAATCAAGTGAAAGAGGTTCTCACTGTTGAGTACACTAGTTCTGATGAAAGTAGTTGGTCGGACGATGAAAATGGGAATTCAGTTGTAACGGGATATTTCACAAAGAAACTGCCATGGGAGAGATTAACGCTGACAAATGTTAAAAAAGAATTGGATACCACGTACCATACGAGCATCACAGCAAGAGCAAGGGGATGCCTCCTTGGAAGGTACGTTCATCCAGAATCATCTACTAGAGAGCGACCAGTCGACAATGTTGGATGGGCTGTGCGACCACAAAACACAGTGGGAACTGCTGACACAAATAATTCTCCTCGATTGTTAACAGCGACCCCAAACTCAAGGGTGTTATCTCCTTCGAATAACCAGAATCGATCACCAGCATCACGTGTAAATGATTCTCGATCACCAGCATCTTCTGTAAATGATTCTCGGTCACCAGCATCTACAAATCCTTCTACTCCAAATTCGAGTGCTGCATCATCTATTAAGCGAACAGCAACATCCATCAAAAATTGTACTCGGAAGTCAGGAAGTTCATCATCTACAAAGCATTCTACTCCGAGATCGAATCGTTTATCACCACACTTTTGACATGTTCAATTGTATTGTAGGGGGAGAATAATGACATTGCTGGAAGTTATTGAGGATACTTATAGACAGTGACTTGCATGTAGTTATTTCATAATTTTTCATATTTTAATTATATATCAAGAAAAGTTTTTTTTTTTTTTCAAGATACAAGAGACGGAAACAAACATAAATCCATCGGAAACTAGTGATGTGGCTATATGTAACAATGTCTCTCATGGCAGAACGATTAAATAGTGGAAAGAACATATTAGTAAATCAGTCTAAGATACAGTGTACTTTCTTTTAAAGGGTTGCACTGATAACTGTCTTCACTCGCTGAATAGACCGATTCAGACCATGTGACAGCTCTCCAGAGGATTATGTGATTTGTTTTCGAATCAGTCTAGAAATTTATACATTTCCTCTTGCATTGGGATATAATTATAGAAAGAAAAAAATAATAGTTACTCAAGGGTACAGTCAGGTTATCGGAAATGCAGTAAAGAGGCAAACTCAATCGTTCTATTGACGAAATCAGGATCAATACAAAACATTACAACGTTAAAGTTATATTTCTTGACTATTTATATGTCTATGCAGCAATTTAATAATTATTGTAAAGTCCTAAAGTCAAAGTTTTTTATCCATTAGAGGTTGTTACTGTTAATAAATGATTAAGGTATATTTTAAATATCGATAACTGGTCATGTGTTTATTCTGAAGTTATGTTTCAAGTTCTACTGAGGAAGCCACTTTCACAAATACCACTGCATGCGGGCAGTTTTTAAAGTTTGATAAGGAAAACGCGTTACGCAAATGCCGTTTGCTTGACAGAGAGTAAATTAGTATTTATGGCGTCACATTACATTGGCTTTGATCAGTTTATTGTATTGCGTAATCTTCGAATTAAACTTTTCAATTGTAAAGAAGCGGATATACAAACTAAACATCATCACGCTTTCAATAAAGCTGGCTTAAGTAAGTTTCTTTAAGTTGTCTTTACGCAATTATAGCGTAAAGCAGGCGTGCTCTGCAACTTTATTATCCGCAAGGTAGGCGTAAAGGAGCGGGAATGATAACTTTACGCTAGCTTTACGCTTTTGCGTAAAGGTTGCTTAATGAGATTTCTTTAACCCAACTTTACTCGAAGCGTAAAGGCGGTGTAAACTGCAACTTAACGCTACGTAAAGGAGCGGAAATGCCAGCTTTACGCTATTTCGTAAAGGTTACTTAATGAGACTTATTTAAGTTAACTTTACTCGATGCGTAAAGGCGGCATAAACTGCATCTTTACGCTACGTAAAGTAGGCGTAAAGGAGCGGAAATGTAAAATTTACGCCACCTTTACGTATCGAGTAAAGCTGACTTAAAGAAGTCTCATTAAGTAACCTTTACGAAATAGCGTAAAGCTGACGTAAACTGCAACTTTACGCTTCGTAAAGTAGGCGTAAAGGAGCGGAAATGTAAACTTTACGTCGCCTTTAAGCTGCATTTATGCTACAGTAAATATGCATTTTCGTGCTGTGCGTTGCTACACAACACTGTTGCTGTGCTCGCAGGAGCAGATGCGATTTTGACTTCCTGTTTACGCTAGCCTGAGAGTGAATATGAGTCGGCTGTTTTCTCAGGCTAGTTTTATGCGTGTCCACCGGGCACCCGATAGTTTTAATACTTAAACATGTTTATAAGTTTTATTTGTTGTTTACCTGAAAGGTTTTCATGAATGAATGAAGTAAAGTGTTCAAAAGTCGGAGCAGGCCGTAGCGGATGCTTCACTGTCGCTGGAAAATGAAAAGCTTGGTTTATCGTGTGAAAGGAAATAATACTTGACAAGAAACTCAATCAGATAATTTTGAAGGAATCGTTCAGGACTCGAAAGGCGCATAACTGTACTTGAGCCTAGAGAAGGGACATAATTTATAACTTGTACCAAGCAAAAACGTAATGGCAAGCGTACGGCGGAAAATCGCCGATGGCAATGGGAAAGGAAACTTGTATTGGATTCTCAGATGTAGCCGAGCTCTTCCCGCTGTTGATAGATTGAAAGAACATCTTGTAAATAATATCTATAGTTGTCAAAGATATAGAAGATGAAATGGCTGCTTCCAGCGAGAACATGGCTTCTAAAAACACGAAGCAAAGTACGGTCACTCAAGTCTCAACTGAGCTGAGAAGTCAAGTGATTTTCGACCGGCAAATTTTAAACTCAAATCTTCCACAAACATGCACACTTTTGTTTCCAGATAATGCTTTCGGGTTCCTGGTAAAGTTGTGATTGAACCTCAGTGCAACTAATTAAAATACAGGTCAGTTTTCATCGTTAAAAAAGTAATTTTGATGTCGGAAAACAAACTGTTGTGAACGCCATGAGATTCGACTTCAAGTGAAAGTTGTCGAATATCGGTCTAATTTTAGCTTGATTTCTATTGGCTCTTCGGTTTGCCGCGAAATGGGTTCCTGTTATGTGCTCCACTGCCTCCACAGGTCATTGTAGACAATCAAGCTAGCTCATTGCAGCATGGAGTATTCAGCCAAGCCCCAAAACTGACCATTGTCGGATGAAAAGGAGAAAATGCACACCCCGTTCGACCAATTATTGTAGACTTTACTGCAACAACAGTTCTGCGACAATTTCACGACCACAAAACAGGCACTTTTGCGCATGCATTATTTTTCACGTCCGGATTGTAAAAATCCTAAACGTTTTGCGCGTTTTCTGATTTTGATGACGTCATCATGACGTCACTTGATGACGTCATCATGACGTCACTAGATGACGTCATCAGACTACACGACTTTACCCTAGGAGTTACCTTGACAATAATTATTCCCCAAACTTTAATTTTACGGTTTTTTCGAGGCTGCAAACTTTCCCTAGCAACGGCCGATTTAAATATGTCAATGGTCCCTTAAGGTCTCGATAAAGGTTCGATGTGTCATTTCGGAAAAACGCTCTTGAAGCGTCTAAATTAAAGCTACATAGACGTACTGTATACCGTTTTAAAGGTCTTGAATTGAGAACAGTATATATTTAATCCGTTTTAAATAAAAGTTTAAAGCGTACTGATGTTGTATATTTTTCAACGCGAAATGACTCCCGGGGTCCGCCAGAAGGAGTTCAGCTCTCCAGGCTTTGAAACATTTTTTTCAAATCCCAAATAAGTTGTCTCAAATTCTATGTCGGGCATTTGTGATATGTTGCCTATTACAGATTTTATCCCATTTCAAATCGAAAAAGTAGTTTTTCATCCCATTTTGATACAAACCAGGTCATAAAACCTGATCGAAAAATAATTTTAAAATTCCATGACACTTATTTGAGAAACGGCTGTTTTCTACGTCTCGTGAAAAAATTGGACAAAAATCGAAAAGGCTGGACTTCAACAAAGTTCTGTTTTTGGCCGAAAAGAAGGGCCGAGAAACAGCCAGATTAAGATTTTCGATTCATTTCATGGTCGACTAAGTCGCCCGTTTGCAAGGGTAATCTCATTAACATTAACCAATCAGAGCGATTCATGTCGTGTTCAGTCTCGGCCGATTACAAGTGCACAGAGAAAGCTATATAGCCGGGCTATATTGTATCGATGCCCGATACTCTTTCAGAAACTAATGTCGATTTCAGTATAATTTCACGAAGAAACACTCTTTCAGGAGTACAGAAAGGTGGCACCACTGTAAGCAAACAATTAAGGTCAGGCAGGGAAATCATGTAGACTGTTTATGTCATTATAATTTCATTGCGCTGAAACAAAACAGGGAAACCTTAATAGCTTTCTGCATTGAATTTTCTTTAATTTTTGGTTGACAATAACATTTTATTGCTTGATTCTTTGTGGACAGCAACTCTCAATCATTTTTCGTGCCTTCAGAACGTCGCATTTTCAAGGCAGTAAAAAACATTTTCGAGTTTGAGATTGTTTGTGATGCTAGATTCTCCATTTTCAGCCTTTATCGAGATCTTAATCAATTCCCGTTCTCTAGAGAGAAGAGCCCTATGCCAAGGAAGTCCATTTTAATTTGCGTAGAAAGCAGTTCAGTTCATATGCAACGTCCTATGGACAAAACATTAATATAGGGAAGATATATTTACTGTCATTTATGAATGACTGCTGATCCCTTTTAATTTCCAGTTCATAGTTATTTATTCTGGATTTGGTTAGGGCTCGACTATGTTTTATGTTATTTATAGTTAAGATCTATTTTTCGCAGCTAACGTTTATCTTAATTTCCTGTAGGGCCTAAGTTTGTTTGTACTATATGTTACAGTTTTCTCCTTGATTAGTAAAACAACGAGGCAAAGAATTCATGGTTTCTATTTGTACCCGTCACAAAATAATCAATACTTCCTTGAAGTTCAAATTGTCTTGTGATTTCAGACACATCCAAATTATATTCTTGATGTGATCAAGCAGACTTTCGCAATTCAAGGATTTCAGGGCGAGTGACATTACATATTCACCCGACTAAAAGTATTAATTGCTAATGATGTCAGAAACAAACCCAAGTTAGCGAAGATGTTTTACTTTCTATTATCATATTTTGTTCATTTTAAGAAGCGTTAGTTAAGATCGGTAGAGAAAAACAAATTCAGAGCACAATGGCATCAATGGAAACGTCCTCTCCGTCAGAAGAAACGTGTAAAGTAAAGACAAGCCTCGAGTAAAACCCAATATTTCATCAGTAGAGGTGTTAAAGGAATGGATGCATCTTAAAGCCAACGCTGTTTTAATGGCTCAGTAGATACGAACTCCCTAAAACACTACTAAAATTATAATTTACAAGGGCGCCACTCACGAGTAAAATCGAGGATAAATGTTCGATAATTTTTCTATCAGCTAGTATATTCTGTCTGCAGTTACGCCTACTTAATATATACCAATACTGCTCCTAAACAACCTTGAACTAAGCAAGGTAGATACTAAAATTAAGATATTTAATATAAAAAGGTAAACAATATATTGACTCTTGAATTCATAATGAGCAATTCAATTATATTGATCAACCTCGCTTTTCCCTGCTGAATATGAAATACCTCTCAATTTGGAGATAAAGCCTATGAATAACAAAGCTAAGAACTAATTACAACGTAAAAAACCCCGAAATTCAACTGCCAGCCTAATTAGCAAATATATTTTCAATCCCAAAATTACGGAGAGAAAGCGGTTAGCAGACTATCGGGCAGTGATTCTTGATTGTTTCGAACTTGGAATGGAAAGAAATTGAAATGAGTACGATTTGGAAATCTTGGAAACGTTAGTTGAGGAATTATAGTGTAGCACTAGCAATCAAATGACACCAGCTCAACCCCTCTCTTCCACCTTCCCAAAAAATAGTTGAAACGCAGCCAAGCAGAAGAGTGCCTAGCAGGTTTTTGGACATATGCTTGATTACTTCGGACTTGAAATGGAACGGATGGAAATGAGTACGATTTTGAAATCCTGGAAACTATATTTGGGGCCACAAGGTCTTAAAAAATCGGTACATATACGTGCTGCTGCAATTTTATTTTACTTGAGGTACTGAGTGTGTCGGATAAAATTAAGAAGTTCTATGAAAATAGAACTTCTGTAATATGTTTTAGAGTGTTCTAGAAAAAGAGTTTTAATTACATCAACTTGGTGGTCCTGTTATTCTTAGATTTAGATTGGCTTTATTTAATTGTTTGTTTAATTTAAACAACACTCGACACTTGTTGAGTGTTGTTTAAATATTTGATTGTGCAGAAAAAAGTTATTTGCAAAACCAAAATGAGATGAGACATTTGGATGAAATCGATGTTTATTCGATCTGAGATATCTTGTAAGAGCCTAATTATAGTTAGTGTAACGACATTGAAGATATTAAATTTATAATTAAACTGTTTGTTGAAATATTACACCTTAGGCAGTTGCTCTTAAAGCATGAGTTCAATATTATTGCATTGATGATTGTCTCTAAATTAACTAATTTATCACTCAAAACACATTTGAGTCACATCGATCATATCAAACGACACCCATTCAGTTCAGGAGGCTTATAATACACGTGATAGCATTTAAAGCTTAATCACTTAACATCAGAGGTAGGTCGTGAGATGAAAATATATTTTATTTCGGCAAATGCAATATGCCTCAATGCTGGTCGATATTTGTCAAAACAATTTGATACCCTTCTTCTCTTAAGCTGATCGTGAAAAAGAAGAAGTTTTAGAAAGAGCTCGCCGCGTGCTGTAATCATGTCCGATATAGGGCTTCCTTTGTTCAACTTAAAGCATTCCAGACAAAGCGTTAGATATCCATGCCAATGGAGATTTATCGTTCACGGTATAGCTGAAACTGTCACTGTGTTACACCTCGTGCAAATCCCTTACGATGAGGTAACAGGAATAAAATACCATATTCGTAATAATTTGTCCAGTCTTTCGTTATTTGTGATATATGATTTAAGGGTTAAAGTGTTAGTTTTGTAGCATTTTTAAAACAACCATTAAGCCACGTTGTAGAAGGAGCTGAATTTGAAAACATCTCTAAATGGCATTTTTATATGGGAAGAAATTAAAGTGTTTTTAGTAACATAAAAAAATGGCAGGTTTCAAAATAGGAAAATAAGTAGAATTTCAAGTATCTAATAAAGTGTCGTTTTTGTGAAACTGCACAAATGAACGTAAAACGATGAATCAGTTCGAAATATCAATTTTCCAGTGAGACAAATGAAACCTTGTTCCAACTATCTTTAAAACAAGCCATATTGTCCGTATTGCGGCTTAAAGATGCCAGAGAAACAGCATTATCTTGAGGTTTCGATTGAGAATATGTTATTTTGGAAAAACCGGGAAATAGTTTGGAAGAGGTTAAGTCAATCTAAAACTTGATTTATAGCCAACCTTTATGAAATGTTCGATAAAAAAAACTAGGTCTGTGTTCTAGATCCTTCCTGGTTCTCCAAGGTTGGAGTCCTGGAATTACGGTATGCTCGATCGCTTCTGGGATAATTGGAACACAAAGTTTACATTATTTTTGAAATGTGCGATGAAAAACTAGGTCTTTGTACTATATCCTTTGTGGTTCACCCAGGTTGGAGTCCTGGCATTACCGTATGCCTAAGCGCTTCTGTGATATGGAACACAACTTTATATTATTGTTGAAACATGTGATAAAAGATTAGTTATGTGTTCTATATCCTTTCTGGTTTACCCAGGTTGGAATCCTGGCATCACCGTATGCCTGAGCGCTTCTGGGCTATGGAACGCAACTTTACATAATTTTTGAAATGTGCGATTAAAAACTAGGTATATGTTCTTTATCCTTTCATCGCCATTTCTGGTTCACCCATGTCGTTACGGCACAACTAGTCCCAAGTGCTCGGACCCACGACTATCATGGCCAAAAAAATAAGAATAAAATACTCGAATCAGATAGGTTTCCTTTAAAAGTACTTTGGACTTTTTAGTTCGGTTTGAGTTAGATGATTGTCCGGCTTGCCTTGAAATTTGGCAAGTTACCAGTAACTCGATCGCTAAGACGTTTGTAACTAATTTCTGTTTTGGAAGGCATTATTCGTAATCGCGTAAGTAGCAGAATACTTACGCGTGTAAGGCAGGTTACCTGAAATAAGACTTGAAATTTCGAGTGAGATTTTACAAAACAATTAAGGTCAGGCAGGGAAATGATGTAGACTGTTTATGTCATTCTAATTTCATTGCGCTGAAACAAAACAGGGAAACCTTAATAGCTTTCTGCATTGAATTTTCTTTAATTTTTGGTTGAAAATAACAACATTTTATTGCTTGATGCTTTGTGGACTTTCGGTTTTCAATTATTCTAAATGCTTGGAACTTGAGTATTTGAATACGGCACCAAGAACGATCTACTTTTACGATTTTGGGCATTGCATTAACGCATAAATCTTTACGAACGAAAAGTAGCGCAGAAAATCACAATTATGCCCAGTGAATGACAGCAACTGACAATCATTTTTCGTGCCTTAAGAACGTCGCATTTTCAAGGCAGTAAAAAACATTTTCGAGTTTGAGATTTTTGTGATGCTAGATTAGCGCTTTTAGAATTAAAATTTTCGAAAAAACGTAAAAAACGTATTTTCGAAATTTCTCCATTCTCAACCTTTATCGAGATCTTAATCAATTCCGGTCTCTAGAGAGAAGAGCCCTATGCCAATGAAGTCCATTTTAATTTGCGTAGAAAGCAGTTCAGTTTATATGCAACGTGCTCTGGACAAAACATTAATATAGGGAATATATATTTACTGTCATTTATGAATGACTGCTGATCCCTTTTAATTTCCAGTTCATAGTTATTTATTCTGGATTTGGTTAGGGCTCGACTATGTTTTATGTTATTTATAGTTAAGATCTATTTTTCGCAGCTAACGTTTATCTTAATTTCCTGTAGGGCCTAAGTTTGTTTGTACTGTATGTTACAGTTTTCTCCTTGATTAGTAAAACAACGAGGCAAAGAATTCATGGTTTCTATGTGTACCCGTCACAAAATAATCAATACTTCCTTGAAGTTCAAATTGTCTTGTGATTTCAGACACATCCAAATTATATTCTTGATGTGATCAAGCAGACTTTCGCAATTCAAGGATTTCAGGGCGAGTGACATTACATATTCACCCGACTAAAAGCATTAATTGCTAATGATGTCAGAAACAAACGAAGCGAAGATGTTTTACTTTCTATTCTCATATTTTGTTCATTTTAAGAAGCGGCGTTGAAATCACTCGAGTGGCGATAACTCAGATAAGCACACTGCAAAACTTGACAAATAGAGCTGTAGAAGAATAAAAACAAACAAACAAAGTATTAATTAGTAAATACTCTTAATTTGTACGCCAATTACCAAATGTGAATGCTGAATTTCGTAACTCGTACAATATAAAACCTGCTTTCTTTGATGAAACTGTGTGCTAAGCTTACTCGTTTCCGTAATAATTGTATTTCTTTGTACCACGATTTGTGAGGTAGCCGAGCTTTTCTTTGTGTTTTTGAGGTCAGCTTCGCTATAATTTGTTATCTCCTAAGTCCAGCTTGATTCAATTCAGTCGCTTTTGGCTTAGCTTTGCTGCAGTTGTTTTCATCGAACTTGCGAGAGCCAGAAAAACTGCATTAAACCTTCTAAAAAGTTGCATTTTAGCTGTAAACGAAAAAGCAGTACGATTTTTAAATTAATGTTTGCCTTCATGTCACAAATTGTTTATTTTCTTTCAAAATGTATGGGTTCTATCGCTATTTGTTTACGAAGAGTTGTGAGCGAATTTGTAATATCCTGAGCGGGCAAGATGAAAAAATCTTGCCCGCTGAGCAACCAATCAGATTGAAGCATTCAGAGTCATCTTGCCCGCTCACGGAGCTGCCATATAATAAATACCAATACTGCTCCTAAATAACCTTGAACTAAGCAAGGAAGATACTAAAATTAAGATATTTAATATAAAAAGGTAAACCATATATTGAGTCTTGAATTCATAATGAGCAATTCAATTATATTGATCAACCTCGCTTTTCCCTGCTGAATATGAAATCCTTCTCAATTTGGATATAAAGCCCTATGAATAACAAAGCTAAGAACTAATTACAACGTATAAACCCCCGAAATTCAACTGCCAGCCTAATAAGCAAATATATTTTCAATCCCAAAATTACGGAGAGAAAGTCTGTTTTAAGTAAAGTTTAAACGTATTGATTTTTGTCTGTGTATTCTTCTTTTTCTCAAATGTCTTTATTATTGTAAGTCTATATATCTATATCTATATGTCACCTTGTATAACCTTGAGCGCGCATTCAGCACCAACCAAACCCAAATTGAAACGCAGCAAAGCAAAGGGGCGGTTAGCGGACTATCGGGCAGTGATTCTTGATTGTTTCGAACTTGGAATGGAAAGAAATATAAATGAGTACGATTTGGAAATCTTGGAAACGTTAGTTGAGGAATTATAGTGTAGCACTAGCAATCAAATGACACCAGCTCAACCCCTCTCTTCCACCTTCCCCAAAAATAGTTGAAACGCAGCCAAGCAGAAGAGTGCCTAGCAGGTTTTTGGACATATGCTTGATTACTTCGGACTTGAAATGGAACGGATGGAAATGGTACGAATTTGAAATCCTGGAAAGTATAATTGGGGCCACAAGTTCTTAAACAATCGGTGCACATACGTGCTGCTGCAATTTTATTTTACTTGAGGTACTGATTGTGTCGGATAAAATTAAAAAGTTCTATGAAAATAGAACTTCTGTAATATGTTTTAGAGTGTTCTAGAAATATAGTTTTAATTACATCAACTTGGTGGTCCTGTTATTCTTAGATTTAGATTGGCTTTATTTGATTGTTTGTTTAATTTAAACAACACTCAACACTTTGTTTTAAATATTTGATTGTGCAGAAAAAAGTTATTTGCAAAACCAAAATGAGATGAGACATTTGGATGAAATCGATGTTTATTCGATCTGAGATATCCTGTAAGATCCTAATTATAGTTAGTTTAACGACATTGAAGATATTAAATTTCTAATTAAACTGTTTGTTGAAATATTACACCTTAGGCGGTTGCTCTTAGAGCATGAGTTCAATATTATTGCATTTATTATTGTCTCTAAATTAACTAATTTATCACTCAAAACATATTTGAGTCACATCGATCATATCAAACGACACACATTTCATAACACTTAAGGGATCGTTCAAGTAATATTATTATAAGAATTAAAGCTAGCGGGTATTTAGATACTCAACCATTTTAACTTTAAAACACATTAAAATACCACGTTTTGCGTGCATCTTGTCCTCTTTTCGTTCAATACCAAGCTGTGAGGTAAATATCTACAAACTGGTGTTTTGTAAATATATCACTTATCGCGGAAATAAGAAATCCCGGTTCTCCAGAGAGAAGAGCCCTATGTCTAGACAACGTCCATTTGAATTTGCACATATAGCGGTTCAGTTCAGGAAGCTTATACTACACGTGATAGCATTTAAAGCTTAATCACTTAACATCAGAGGTAATTTGCAGGCAAAGGTAGGTCGTGCGATCAAAATATATTTTATTTCGGCAAATGCAATATGCCTCAATGCTGGTCGATATTTGTCCAAAAATATTGATACCCTGCTTCTTTCAAGCTGATCGTGAAAAAAAAGGTTTTAGAAAAAGCTCGCCGCGTGATCATGTCCAATATAGGGCTTCCTTTCTTCGACTTAAAGCATTCCAGAGAAAGAGTTAGATATCCATGCCAATGGCATACCATTAATAAATTAAGGACATAAATAGAGACAGTTCAGGACATTCTATTTCACTTCAAGAAGCTTTCTAAGAATAGAGTGAAGAAAACGACGAGCTAAAGGTAAGTCAGGTCAGTTAACAACATAATGTTAATTTAACTCGAGGTTTTCTTTGTTGAATGTTTCTAGTGAGAAGAGTACTATATGGTAGAAAGATATAATGAGGGAAAGGAAATATAACTCGTTGATTTTAAAGCAATCACACATGGCTCATACTTGAACTAAACTGTGGACACTGGCATTTTATGACTGAAATAGTCAGATAAGGAGTGATCTAGCAGGGACATAACCAGATTGTGATAAAGCAATTATGGCACAAAATTATAAATTATAGCATCGAGTCGCTGTTGCTGAATGTTGCATCAAAGCTAAATCACAGGAACTTAAGCTCAAAATATGATAAATATCGCAAAAAAGTGACTGGCTGTTGCCAAATGATTGCTCGTTTTGACTTTAAGTAATGTAGTAGAATCAATGAGCCTCCCGCACATACGATTTTGCTTGAATATGCCTTAAGTGCTTTAGGAGGTGTCTTTAACAGTGCTACATCTCGAAAATAAAGAATTATTTTATGCTTTTGGCTCTTTTTTCTGTGAAATCTCAGAGATGCCACCATCCAGCCAATCGGGTATAGAGAAAACTAAATATTTTTCAATCGCAAATTTGAGAACTTTCACCACACACGGTATTCTTCGACTTTATCTTATTTTTGAAATGTGCGATGAAAAACTAGGTCTGTGTTCTATATCCTTTCATCGTCCTTTCTGGTTCACCCTTGTCGTTACAGCACAACTAGTCCCAAGTGCTTGCGCGGCTTGCCTTGAAATTCGGCAAGTTACCAGTAACTCGATCGCTAAGACGTTTTTAACTAATTTCTGTTTTGGAAGGCATTATTCGTAATCGCGTAAGTAGCAGAACACTTTAAGGTCGAATTGGCAGACACGAACTGGCAGACGAATTGGAATAAAATTTCAACTCAATCGAAATTAAGCCCAACACTCAAAGATACATTTCGTATCTACGCGCGGTGTCAACATAGTTTCTTTATAACCAACTTGGTTCCGAATGAGGCAGGCTACCTAAAATAAGACTTGAAATTCCGAGTGAGATTTTACAAAAGAATTGATTTTTTCAGCGTTGTAAGGAGCTCAAAGTCTAACTTTTTTGAAACAAATAATATTCTAAAAATATTGCGCATTAGAATATTTCCGCACTGCAATGACCAGGACATGTTTAAAACCGTGGCCGAAGGGAAATAATCATTGTTGCTCAACCAGTCAACTTCAAGCCAGTTTGACTGCTCAACTGAAGCTCAATCAACAAAGCTTTTTGTCTTACTTTAAGAAGACGACGTCTGGAGTGACGATAGAAATCTTAATTAAAACGCACCCAACGCTTACGGATTTGGCAGATCACCAGCAGGACTTCCTTTAGACTGGAATGCTAGGTCTTACTGTGGTCCCCACAGAGATCTATGCGGGATATCCTAGCTACTTTTTGGTTACTAAGAGAGCGCGGCTCGTTATAAATATGTATCTACTGGTGAAATTGTATTTTAGTAATTAGGAGATAAGAGGAGAGGAGAGGGAATACAGATTCAAATTGACCTGATTTAATTGCCTTTTAATTTTGTTTTTAAATATTTGACTGTGCAGAAAAACGTCATTAGCAAAACCAAAATGAGAATAGGCGTTTAGATGAATCAATTTATACACAATAATATTTAAAGGCCCTGTGTCATGGTACTGCGCATGTTACAGTCTCCAGACATTGAATTGACAGCTGTATTGTGTAACATCCAATGAGAATCAATCAAAATAAATTGCCGGAAACGCCACACTGTTCATCACACTACTGTGATTCACAGATTGTAGTTTTACACAGTATATGGCGAGATTACGCTCTTGAAGCGTCTCAATTAAAGCTACATAGACGTACTCTATACAGTTTTAAAGGTCTTGTATTGAGAACAGTATATATTTAATCCATTTTGAATAAAAGTTTAAAGCGTACTGATGTTGTATATTTTTCAACGCGAAATGACTCCCGGGGTCCGCCAGAAGGAGTTCAGCTCTCCATGCAAATGAAGTCCATTTTAATTTGCGTAGAAAGCAGTTCAGTTCATATGCAACGTGCTCTGGACAAAACATTAATATAGGGAAGATATATTTACTGTCATTTATGAATGACTGCTGATCCCTTTTAATTTCCAGTTCATAGTTATTTATTCTGGATTTGGTTAGGGCTCGACTATGTTTTATGTTATTTATAGTTGAGATCTATTTTTCGCAGGTAACGTTTATATTAATTTTCTGTAGGGCCTAAGTTTGTTTGTACTGTATGTTACAGTTTTCTCCTTGATTAGTAAAACAACGAGGCAAAGAATTCATGGTTTCTATGTGTACCCGTCACAAAATAATCAATACTTCCTAGAAGTTCAAATTGTCTTGTGATTTCAGACACATCCAAATTATATTCTTGATGTGATCAAGCAGACTTTCGCAATTCAAGGATTTCAGGGCGAGTGACATTACATATTCACCCGACTAAAAGCATTAATTGCTAATGATGTCAGAAACAAACCCAAGTTAGCGAATATGTTTTACTTTCTATTCTAATATTTTGTTCATTTTAAGAAGCGTTAGTTAAGATCGATATAGAAAAACAAATTCAGAGCACAATGGCATCAATGGCAACGTCCTATCCGTCAGAAGAAACATGAAGAGTAAAGACAAGCCTCGAGTAAAACCCAATATTTCATCAGTAGAGGTGTTAAAGGAATGGATGCATATCAAAGCCAATGCTGTTTTAATGGCTCAGTAGATACGAACTCCCTATAACACTACTACAAATGATAATTTACAAGGGCGCCACTCACGAGTAAAATCGAGGATAAACGTTCGATAATTTTTCTATCAGCTAGTATATTCTGTTTGCGGTTACGCCTACTTAATATATAGAAGTTATTGACCAAGCATGAGGTCAAGATGGGAGGATATTGGCCAAGTTCATTTTTGCGTGTTTATGGACCGAGGCGAAGTCGAGGTCCATAAACACGCAAAAAATTAACGAGGCCTATATTCCCCCATCTTGACCGAACAAGCTTGGTCAATAATGTTTTTATTATATGGCAAAAATGAATAAAATCCCACTTTGACGCACGCGCCAGGAACCCATTGCGTGGTAAACTAAAGAGCGCATAGAAATCAATCTAAAATTAGAAAGTCTGGACGACTTTCACTTGAGGTTCAACCTTGTGGCCTTCAAAACAGTTTGTTTGCCGACGTAAACATGCGTTTTTATGGATGAAAACTGAACTGTACTTTACTTCAGATGTACTGAGTTTCAATGACAACTTCATCAGGAAGGCCGAATGCATTATCTAGAGACAAAAATGTGCATATTTGTGGAAGATTTGAAAGTTGAAACCCGGCGTTGAAATCACTCGAGTGGCGATAACTCAGATAAGCACACTGCAAAACTTGACAAATAGAGCTGTAGAAGAATAAAAACAAACAAACAAAGTATTAATTAGTAAATACTCTTAATTTGTACGCCAATTACCAAATGTGAATGCTGAATTTCGTAACTCGTACAATATAAAACCTGCTTTCTTTGATGAAACTGTGTGCTAAGCTTACTCGTTTCCGTAATAATTGTATTTCTTTGTACCACGATTTGTAAGGTAGCCGAGCTTTTCTTTGTGTTTTTGAGGTCAGCTTCGCTATAATTTGTTATCTCCAGCTTGATTCAGTTCAGTCGCTTTTGGCTTAGCTTTGCTGCAGTTGTTTTCATCGAACTTGCGAGAGCCAGAAAAACTGCATTAAACCTTCTAAAAAGTTGCATTTTAGCTGTAAACGAAAAATCAGTACGATTTTTAAATTAATGTTTGCCTTCATGTCACAAATTGTTTATTTTCTTTCAAAATGTATGGGTTCTATCGCTATTTGTTTACGAAGAGTTGTGAGCGAATTTGTAATATCCTGAGCGGGCAAGATGAAAAAATCTTGCCCGCTGAGCAACCAATCAGATTGAAGCATTCAGAGTCATCTTGCTCACGGAGCTGCCATATAATAAATACCAATACTGCTCCTAAATAACCTTGAACTAAGCAAGGAAGATACTAAAATTAAGATATTCAATATAAAAAGGTAAACCATATATTGAGTCTTGAATTCATAATGAGCAATTCAATTATATTGATCAACCTCGCTTTTCCCTGCTGAATATGAAATCCTTCTCAATTTGGATATAAAGCCCTATGAATAACAAAGCTAAGAACTAATTACAACGTATAAACCCCCGAAATTCAACTGCCAGCCTAATAAGCAAATATATTTTCAATCCCAAAATTACGGAGAGAAAGTCTGTTTTAAGTAAAGTTTAAACGTATTGATTTTTGTCTGTGTATTCTTCTTTTTCTCAAATGTCTTTATTATTGTAAGTCTATATATCTATATCTATATGTCACCTTGTATAACCTTGAGCGCGCATTCAGCACCAACCAAACCCAAATTGAAACGCAGCAAAGCAAAGGGGCGGTTAGCGGACTATCGGGCAGTGATTCTTGATTGTTTCGAACTTGGAATGGAAAGAAATAGAAATGAGTACGATTTGGAAATCTTGGAAACGTTAGTTGAGGAATTATAGTGTAGCACTAGCAATCAAATGACACCAGCTCAACCCCTCTCTTCCACCTTCCCCAAAAATAGTTGAAACGCAGCCAAGCAGAAGAGTGCCTAGCAGGTTTTTGGACATATGCTTGATTACTTCTGACTTGAAATGGAACGGATGGAAATGGTACGAATTTGAAATCCTGGAAAGTATAATTGGGGCCACAAGTTCTTAAAAAATCGGTGCACATACGTGCTGCTGCAATTTTATTTTACTTGAGGTACTGATTGTGTCGGATAAAATTAAAAAGTTCTATGAAAATAGAACTTCTGTAATATGTTTTAGAGTGTTCTAGAAATATAGTTTTAATTACATCAACTTGGTGGTCCTGTTATTCTTAGATTTAGATTGGCTTTATTTGATTGTTTGTTTAATTTAAACAACACTCAACACTTTGTTTTAAATATTTGATTGTGCAGAAAAAAGTTATTTGCAAAACCAAAATGAGATTAGGCATTTGGATGAAATCGATGTTTATTCGATCTGAGATATCCTGTAAGATCCTAATTATAGTTAGTTTAACGACATTGAAGATATTAAATTTCTAATTAAACTGTTTGTTGAAATATTACACCTTAGGCGGTTGCTCTTAGAGCATGAGTTCAATATTATTGCATTTATTATTGTCTCTAAATTAACTAATTTATCACTCAAAACATATTTGAGTCACATCGATCATATCAAACGACACACATTTCATAACACTTAAGGGATCGTTCAAGTAATATTATTATAAGAATTAAAGCTAGCGGGTATTTAGATACTCAACCATTTTAACTTTAAAACACATTAAAATACCACGTTTTGCGTGCATCTTGTCCTCTTTTTCGTTCAATACCAAGCTGTGAGGTAAATATTTACAAACTGGTGTTTTGTAAATATATCACTTATCGCGGAAATAAGAAATCCCGGTTCTCCAGAGAGAAGAGCCCTATGTCTAGACAACGCCATTTGAATTTGCACAGATAGCGGTTCAGTTCAGGAAGCTTATATTACACGTGATAGCATTTAAAGCTTAATCACTTAACATCAGAGGTAATTTGCAGGCAAAGGTAGGTCGTGCGATCAAAATATATTTTATTTCGGCAAATGCAATATGCCTCAATGCTGGTCGATATTTGTCCAAAAATATTGATACCCTGCTTCTTTCAAGCTGATCGTGAAAAAAGGTTTTAGAATAAGCTCGCCGCGTGATCATGTCCAATATAGGGCTTCCTTTCTTCGACTTAAAGCATTCCAGAGAACGAGTTAGATATCCATGCCAATGGCATACCATTAATAAATTAAGGACATAAATAGAGACAGTTCAGGACATTCTATTTCACTTCAAGAAGCTTTCTAAGAATAGAGTGAAGAAAACGACGAGCTAAAGGTAAGTCAGATTAGTTAACAACATAATGTTAATTTAACTCGAGGTTTTCTTTGTTGAATGTTTCTAGTGAGAAGAGTACTATATGGTAGAAAGATATAATGAGGGAAAGGAAATATAACTCGTTGATTTTAAAGCAATCACACATGGCTCATACTTGAACTAAACTGTGGACACTGGCATTTTATGACTGAAATAGTCAGATAAGGAGTGATCTAGCAGGGACATAACCAGGTTGTGATAAAGCAATTATGGCACAAAATTATAAATTATAGCATCGAGTCGCTGTTGCTGAATGTTGCATCAAAGCTAAATCACAGGAACTTAAGCTCAAAATATGATAAATATCGCAAAAAAGTGACTGGCTGTTGCCAAATGATTGCTCGTTTTGACTTTAAGCACATACGATTTTGCTTGAATATGCCTTAAGTGCTTTAGGAGGTGTCTTTAACAGTGCTACATCTCGAAAATAAAGAATTGTTTTTTGCTTTTGGCTCTTTTTTCTGTGAAATCTCAGAGATGCCACCATCCAGCCAATCGGGTATAGAGAAAACTAAATATTTTCCAATCGCAAATTTGAGAACTTTCACCACACACGGTATTCTTCGACTTTATCTTATTTTTGAAATGTGCGATGAAAAACTAGGTCTGTGTTCTATATCCTTTCATCGTCCTTTCTGGTTCACCCATGTCGTTACAGCACAACTAGTCCCAAGTGCTCGGACCCACGACTATCAGGGCCCCAAAAAAATATAATGCAAAACTCGAATCGGATAGGTTTCTTTTGAAAGTACTTTGGACTTTTTAATTCGGTTTGAGTTAGATGATTGCGCGGCTTGCCTTGAAATTCGGCAAGTTACCAGTAACTCGATCGCTAAGACGTTTTTAACTAATTTCTGTTTTGGAAGGCATTATTCGTAATCGCGTAAGTAGCAGAACACTTCAAGGTCGAATTGGCAGACACGAACTGGCAGACGAATTGGAATAAAATTTCAACTCCATCGAAATTAAGCCCAACACTCCAAGATACATTTCGTATCTACGCGCGGTGTCAACATAGTTTCTTTATAACCAACTTGGTTCCGAATGAGGCAGGCTACCTAAAATAAGACTTGAAATTCCGAGTGAGATTTTACAAAAGAATTGATTTTTCTCAGCGTTGTAAGGAGCACAAAGTCTAACTTTTTTGAAACAAATAATATTCTAAAAATATTGCGCATTATAATATTTCCGCACTGCAATGACCAGGATATGTTTAAAACCGTGGCCGAAGGGAAATAATCATTGTTGCTCAACCAGTCAACTTCAAGCCAGTTTGACTGCCCAAGTGAAGCTCAATCAACAAAGCTTTTTGTCTTACTTTAAGAAGACGACGTCTGGAGTGACGATAGAAATCTTAATTAAAACGCACCCAACGTTTACGGATTTGGCAGATCACCAGCAGGACTTCCTTTAGACTGGAATGCTAGGTCTTACTGGGGTCACCACAAAGATCTATGCGGGATATCGTAGCTACTTTTTGGTTACTAAGAGAGCGCGGCTCGTTATAAATATGTATCTACTGGTGAAATTGTATTTTAGTAATTAGGAGATAAGAGGAGAGGAGAGAGAATACAGATTCAAATTGACCTGATTTAATTGCCTTTTAATTGTGTTTTTAAATATTTGACTGTGCAGAAAAACGTCATTAGCAAAACCAAAATGAGAATAGGCGTTTAGATGAATCAATTTATACACAATAATATTTAAAGGCCCTGTGTCATTGTACTGCGCATGTCACAGTCTCCAGACATTGAATTGACAGCTGTATTGTGTAACATCCAATGAGAATCAATCAAAATAAATTGCCGGAAACGCCACACTGTTCGCCACACTACCGCGATTCACAGATTGTAGTTTTACACAGTATATGGCGAGATTACGCTCTTGAAGCGTCTCAAGTAAAGCTACATAGACGTACTCTATACAGTTTTAAAGGTCTTGTAATGAGAACAGTATATATTTAATCCATTTTGAATAAAAGTTTAAAGCGTACTGATGTTGTATATTTTTCAACGCGAAATGACTCCCGGGGTCCGCCAGAAGGAGTTCAGCTCTCCAGGCTTTGAATTTTTTTTGTTATTATACGTTTAGAATCCCAAATAAGTTGTCTCAAATTCTATGTCGGGCATTTTTGATATGTTGCCTATTACAGATTTTATCCCATTTCAAATCGAAAAAGTAGTTTTTCATCCCATTTTGATACCAACCAGGTCATAAAACCTGAACGAAAAATAATTTCAAAATTCCATGACACTTATTTGAGAAACGGCTGTTTTCTACGACTCGTGAAAAAATTGGACAAAAATCGAAAAGGCTGGACTTCAACAAAGTTCTGTTTTTGGCCGAAAAGAAGAGCCGAGAAACAGCCCGATAAAGATTTTCGATTCATTTCACGGTTGACTAAGTCGTCCGTCTCCAAGGGTAATCTCATTAACATTAGCCAATCAGAGCAATTCATGTCGTGTTCAGTCTCGGCCGATTACAAGTGAACAGAGAAAGCTATATAGCCGGGCTATATTATATCGGTGCCCGATACTCTTTCAGAAACTAATGTCGATTTCAGTAGTACAGAAAGGTGGCACCACTGTAAGAAAACAACTAAGGTCAGGCAGGTAAATCATGTAGACTGTTTATGTCATTCTAATTTCATTGCGCTGAAACAAAACAGGGTAACCTTAATAGCTTTCTGCATTGAATTTTCTTTAATTTTTGGTTGAAAATAACAACATTTTATTGCTTGATGCTTTGTGGACTTTCGGTTTTCAATTATTCTAACTGCTTGGAACTTAGTATTTGAATACGGCACCAAGAACGATCTACTTTTACGCTTTTGGGCATTGCATTAATGCATAAATATTTACGAACGAAAAGTAGAGCAGAAAATCACAATTATGCCCAGTGAATGACAGCAACTGTCAATCTTTTTTTTAGTGTCTTCAGAACGTCGCATTTTCAAGGCTGTAAAAAACATTTTGCAGTTTGAGATTGTTTGTGATGCTAGATTAGCGCTTTTAGATTTAAAATTTTCGAAAAAACCGTTGATTTTAAAGCAATAACACATGGCTCATACTTGAACTAAACTGTGGACACTGGCATTTTATGACTTAAATAGTCAGATAAGGAGTGAGCTAGTAGGGACGTAGCCAGGTTGTGATAAAGAAATTATAGCACAAAATTAAAAATTATAGCTTCGAGTCGGTGTTGCTCAATGTTGCATCAAAGTTATATCACAGGAACTTAAGCTCAAAATATACTAAATATCGCAAAAGAGTGACTGGCTGTTGCGAAATGATTGCTCGTTTTGACTTTAAGTAATGCAGTAGAATCCATTGTTCTGCGGCAATGAACCTCCCACACATACGATTTTGCTTGAATATGCCTTAAGTGCTTTAGGAGGTGGCTTTAACAGTCCAAACTACATCTCAAAAATAAAGTTGGCCCTTTTTTCTGTGAAATATCAGAGATATAGATACAACAAAAGATATAGAGAAAACTAAATATTTTACAATCGCAAATTTCATAACTTTTCCCACACACCGTATTCTTCGAAATTAAACCAGAGTTAGTTTCATCAAAAATAAATTCAAACCGCAAAACAAAATCAAATAAAAATGCATTATTTCGATGGGTTTCTATTGAATTTATAAATATCAACCAATGCAATTACGAAAAAGAATAATAGGAAATTAACACCTTTTAACATTTTTTTGCCGTAGAACACTACAGTTCTTATCTGGACCATTGCTTAAAGATAAATCAAATTCAAGCAACACAAACTCTAAAAAAGCAATATAAATTAAGTATGGTCTTTGATATTAAATGCTTTAATATCCAGTTCACGGTCACGTATCGTTAGTATTGCTGGTTTTCACTCAATCCCCAGAGATTCAAATGACAAAGGGAAGGCGGCCATGTTGGTGCCCCAACAAAAGAAGGTAACGAGGAATATATTGTTTAAGGGCACCAACATGGCGGCGGCTATGACTTCAAGTGAAAGCCAGCAATTGTTTGGGCTAGCCTGTGTTTTATGTTCTTTACAGTTTAGTTAGATTTTTCACAGCAGTAGGTCTCTCTCTCTCTCCTTCTCTCACCACTTTATATCTCTTTGGTTGATTCTTTTTCTCTCTACTCCTCTCTACTCGTAACTGTCTCTGGTACTCTCTTATTCTCTTTCTCTCCTTTTCACGGATTATTTTCTTTATTTCGTAGCTTATCAGCACTATACTACAAGATGAACTTCAATCTGCTCTTCATTTGTTGTCTGGTCCTTGTGGCGGCCAATGTTGTCTTCGCCGAAGAGGATCTTCCTAACGGTATGGGTGAGCAAATACTAAATATAATTATTTCGGCATAACACTCTTCGATTGACCGTTCTCTTTTGAAATCAAGTTCAGATATATATATATATATATACAGCAAATTTCAAAAATTATGAGGTGTCCAACTTTTCAACATATCGGGTGCATTGTGGGAACGATTTCCCGTTACTGTCCCGCACTGAAACCAATGCGACAATTGCTACGTATACGTACTGTTAATGTCCATCTAAGGGTTTTAGATGTTGTAACTAAACGAAATTTTCCCAGTACTAAACAGCTTTTAAATGTCGTGTTTATTTTTAAAAGCATCATCTCAGCAATAATCAGTAATAATCTCCGCAGGTATGAGCGCGTAGATTACTGTCGCAGTTCGTGACTAGCTCGCTGGCTGTTTGGAACGTCTATCCCAGCTAGCAGAGTACTAGATGAAGTAAATTAAAATATATATTTTTATATTGTTAGCCACATTATCTAAGGTGGAGACAATTTCAAGCCCTTCTTACGAAAAGCCTTCCAACCTTCACCAAATATATCGGGCCGTGTTCAACAAACAATAACAGGTACCAATAATAACATACAAATGAGATACTGAAATGTAAATTCATGGTACGCACGAATTTCTAGGCTTAGGAAGCATTTATTTCTAAATTATTTTGTTTAATCCAATGGCAATATTTGTCCGAAAATAGTAGTAAGCAATGCGAAAAATTAAATCATTTGTGAATTTTAAAAATCATGATTCATTGGAAGGTTTGATATTTGATCGTTATAACATGCTTTGTAATTATCATATTTTCGCTAATATGCTAATGTTTTCGTTTGCAGTGTCGACGTTTTCATAACTAAGAAAACCTTAGGAAACAAACTTTTACTTCTGAAATAACCTTTGAACCTTCTCGGATGATAAAGTGGGAAAGCATGGCTTTATTTACATGTATTTCCGTCTAGTACTATCAGCTTAACCAGCGCGCTAGTCACGAACCGCGACAATAATAACAAATATATCATCTACGCGCTCATAACTGCAGAGATTATTGCCGCGTGATGCTTTTAAAAATAAATACGATATTTAAAAGCGGTTTAGTACTGGGAAAATTTCGTTTAGTTACTACATCCAAAACTCTTAGATGGTCATTGACAGTACGTATACGTAGTAGCCATTGTCGCGTCGGTCTCTGTGCGGGACAGTAACGGGAAATTGTTCCCACAATGCACCCGATATATTCATATGTTTATATGTTGTATACCTCATAATTTTTTGCATTTCGCTGTATATATATATATCAACTAAAGTTGAAATTGGAACTATTAGAGTATCTGCTAGCATATCATAGTGGTTATTGAACGTTCCTGATTATCTAGCAATTACAGGAGCCTGGCAATTATAGGTCATTTAATATTTGTCTCTTGACCAGTAATGGCACTGAAATATGATATACTTAGTATTCATTCTGTACTAAATATCATCGTGTTTTGAAGGAAATATAGATGTTCAATAGGGAATCTAGCGATGACACGCAGTAGCTTTCAAAATATATATTTACTGTATGGCATTGTACTACTTGTTCGTTACACCATTTTTTTTCTGTGTTATTTGAAATTCGTCTTTTCTTTCTTCTTTGAAATGCTCCTTTTCTGTCTTCTTTGAAATCTTTCTTTTCTTCTTGATATTCTCCTTTTCTTCTTGATATTCTCTCTCTCTCTATATCTCTGTATCTCTAGCTCTCTTTGTCTCCCTCTTTATTAACTGTAAGTATCTAAATAATAGGGATAGTCAGTTCGTACAATTAAGGCAATTGAGTACAGTTTATCAGCTGACCCAAGTAATTAATGAGCCTACAAGAATAACTCAGACATCTAGCACCCTAATTGATGTCATCTTAACAAATGAGTCGTCCCGAATTCTTTCTTCGGGAGTACTACATGTTGGTATAAGTGATCACAATCTGGTGTATGCTGTGAGAACATTCGCTATTCCATCAAAGAATATCCATAAATACGTAACTACCGGCACTTTTAAAAACTTTAATGCCGATGCATTCAGAAATGAACTGAAAAAACTTTCTTGGAATTCGATCAGTAATTTCGCTACACCAAATGCGATGATTGAGAACTGGTATGACATGTTTATATCGGTAGCCAACATGAATGCTCCAATTCGGACTCGGAGGGTACGGAACAAAAAGGCACCATGGCTCACAGCTGATCTATAACTGGAGATCCAACGATATGGGACCAATTTAAAAAAGAAAGAAATAGGACAACCAACGAAAGCAAGAAGGCCAAAACTGTTTATTTTCAAACACAAGTGGAAAGTAACATTGGCAATTCAAAGGCAATTTGGAAAACAACTAACCAATTATCTCATCGTAAGTCCACTAATGACAGTTCAATAAATGAGTTAAAAGTAAACGACAAAACAGTTACTGAGCCTTCTGATCTTTGTGAAGTCCTCAACAGTCACTTTACCTCGATCGGTCCAAAGTTAGCTTCTGGCTTACCAGTTGTATATACTAAATGTGAGGCCTTATGAATCGTGTTGACACTTTTTTTCCTTTAGGACATACATCAGCAGCTGTAGTCGAAAAACGTTTCAACAAATTATCTCCTCATAAAGCCACAGGCCTAGATAACATTTCTTGCAGGCTACTAAAAGAAGCTACACCAGTTATTTCAGCTTCCCTGGCAACCGTAATAATAAAACTATTGATACAGTCAGTCCGTTAAAATGGAAGATAGCAA
Source organism: Actinernus sp. WN-2022 (assembly GCA_030867875.1). Taxonomy (NCBI): domain Eukaryota; kingdom Metazoa; phylum Cnidaria; class Anthozoa; order Actiniaria; family Actinernidae; genus Actinernus; species Actinernus sp. WN-2022. The sequence goes on from JAOWCC010001368.1 coordinate 33,690,599, forward strand.
AGCTATTTCCCTTGTTCAAAGCAAACGATCGTACCGATCCGAAACATTACCGGTCGATTTCTGTTCTATCGGCAGTATCAAAAATATGCGAATGGGTTGTGTACGTCCAGATTTATGCTTACTTGACGGAACATGACCTGCTAACTAAGCAGGTGTAGATGGGGTTTACTGTTAACTGTCATTGCCTCGTTTTTGTTAAGTGTTATGTGTTATAAAGCTCAGAATTTAATAATTAGCTGTTATGTAAAACATTGCAGTTAAGTGTTGTAAAATATTTCAGAAATTTATATATAGACCCTTTCAGCTTCCCTATTTGTTGCCCCATTACAGACCACGTGATAGTTCCCCTGAGGTTTCAGTGCCTTATTTTCCAATAATTATAGAAATTGGCAGGTATGAAAGGAAACGTTTTCATTCTCGCGGTGCCTCCTGGGTAATCAGACTGTCTGCTCATGGCTCGCACGTTGGGCAAGTCTGGGACGAGATTCTCAGAGCTTCTAAACATGGATGCCATGTTTATCGGCGCTTCTAGTGGTTAAGCGGTTCATTCTGGATTCTGACCATTTAAGAATAAATACCTCAAATCAAAGAAACTCAAGGCACTCGTTTTATAATTTATAGTGAACTTCTTGATTACCCTCGTTCTGGTCGTTTAGGGGCGGCACAGGAGTTTTGTTTAGGAGCAATATATCTAGTGTTAGCAAGCTAGCTGCTACCGAGTTGCGCTCTTTTGAGTACTCTGAATGGAACATTAAATCTGGATCTCACCACTTACACTTAATTATAATTTATAGACCTTCATATTCTGATGCTCATCCTATTACGACAAGAACATGTTTTGATGAATTCGCCGAATTTCTGGAATCAGTTATTCTTGGTGCAGATCCCCTTCTGACCACCGGTGACTTTAACATTCATATCGACGCTTATGATAATGTCGATGCTATTAAACTGTCAGAGCTACTTGAAAGCACTGGACCCGAACAACATGTCAAAGTTGCTACCGATATATGTGGCCATACTCTGGATCTTATACTGTAAATTGAAAAGAGCCGTTTCGGACCCAAAAATGGGGCCAAAACGGTGAGTAACATTTGGTGTTAATTTTGGGGCTATTTTAGTCCTATTAGAATGGAGCTAAAACAGCCCCAGGTTCTGGAGCTAATTTGACCCCAGCTTTTGGGCTGAATTAGACCTTTTTAAGTGCTAATTTGGAAGACACTGGGGTCAACTTGGGTTTTATGGAAGCAGAAACAGCCCCAAATATAATTAGCCCCCCAAGTAACAGCCCCCCCCCAATAAAGAGCTGTTTTAGCTCAAAGAAGGGCTGTTTTGATCTTTCTTTGTAATTTGGAACCCAGAAAAGATTTCACTATATTTTCCAGGATAAATAAATATTTCTTCCAACTCATTACAATAATAGGCAAACAGAATTTCTAGATTGTAAATACACATTTAATCAAATATTTCCATGCATGCAGTTTACATTTCAGTGCAAAAAAAGTTTAATGTCATAAAATACACGAGATAAATACATGAGATAAGACAAGTAATGTAACCTCAAGTCAACTATTAAAGCAATGCAGGGATGACTTACTATAGCTATAACATAACAAAAATGGCACAATCAACGCTATTGACACAACCTGTGCAAGCATTTCTAACATACACAATTATATACATGTACATGCTCTCAGTTCAGTCCCCAAAAACGTGATTAGCACGAATCCAAGATAAATTACCATGGCAACAACATTTTAATAGTCTCTTACCAGAATTAACACAGGATTAGTGTTAATCTGCATGCTTTCTGGAAATGGACCCTGAAACATGTACATGTACATGTATGAGTATACTATATATATATATATAAATAGATCAGCTTCAACAGGTAAAGTACTTAATATATATATAGATAGCATTCATAAGTGAGGTGGCAGACACTAAAGGCTGACCAGCTCTTTCAATCCCAACGTTAGCCTGAAAAGGCAGCTGCATCTTTGTGCTCACCCCAAAACCATTTCCCCAAAGAAACGTCTGCAGAACGAGCAACAAAATTCCATACTGGTGTTCGACCTGAATCTCATCAAAACAGTTGATTGGTCAATCACATATCCTTTTGTCTTCTGTGTATATTTTTCCCAACAAACTTTGAGTGCAAAGCGAGCGTAGGGAAGTATTGTCTTTGGATGTTTTTAAACATTGTGATGAAGAGCTGGGCCATGCTTTTGGGTTTTAATCCTTCACCAACAGTCAGATCAATTCCTTATGAGGCTGTTGTTTTGATGGTAAAGATGTATTTGAGCTTACCGATGAGATTTGAATGTACATGTAACTTGTACTCATTCAGTTTGCTGTACCGCCACACAATTCAAGGCTAACTTCACTTTGCTATTTGAGAAGAGCTGTATCAGTTCATTACAGTATATTTGATCGCCTGCTATACCAATCAATTATTCTTGCTACACCCTAGTTTGTATCATGGCCATAATGGTATCCATCTGAAGTTTAAGATTAATGTGTTTGACTATTCATTTGAGTTTTTTATTATTATTATTACAATGTTATTTATTGAGGGAACCACACTCATCGATGTGATGATTTTCAGGAGGGCCCTCAAATAAAAATAAAAATAAAATATACAAGAATATATAATACATATATATGAAACAGTTTACAAAAAGAAAAGATACAATATAGTAGAAGCTAAAAACTAAAAGTCCATATCTAAAAACTATATACAATTAAAAATGTTCGCCTTCAATTGATTCTTAAATACAATGGGATTGTCAAGTTCTCTGATGTTCGTATTAAGGTCATTCCAGGCATTAGAGCACTGGAAAGAAGTTTTGAAAGTTCCCCAATTAGTGCGTGAGGGGGGTCTTCGCAAGTCTCTCTTATTTCTTGTGTTGTAATTATGAATTGTATCGCCATGTTGAAGATTAAAGTCATAATCAATGAGCCCATTTAAACATTTATAAACAAAGAGACAGCGATCGAATATACGTTTGGACTCGAGAGTTGACCATTCTAAATCAGAGAGAGCAACTGACGCAGACGAGTAATAATCCCTACCTAGAATTAACTTTGCAGTTCGATTCTGCAAAATCTGAAGAGATTCCATTGAACTAACATTATGCTTGTCTCCCCATACAATACTTGCATAGTCAAAATGCGGCTTTATCATTGTATTGTAAAACGTTATCCTCGCATGTACGGCAAGCAGTATCTAATACGCCCAAGAATAGCAAGTGTTTGGCGAACCTTCGATTGAATCTTACAAATATGATCTTGCCAAGTTAAGTTATTATTTAGAGTCACGCCAAGATATTTGAAGTTATCCACCTTCTCAAGAACTTCATCATATATATTCATTTCAACAGTTCAAAAACATACACATAGAGTTTGTACATACACACCAGTCAAGATATGATTCAAACTTTCTGTGGTACCGGACAACAAACTGAGTGAGACTTTCATTCAATTCTCATTGGTAAACACAAATACATCAGAACAGTTGCATAAGGAATTGACCTGACTGTTGGTGAGGGATTCAAAGCTAAAAGCAGGGCCTGTATAATTCTTTGTCACAATGTTTAAAGACATCCAAAGACAATCTTTCCCTACACTAGCTTTGTAATTTGCACTCGAAGCTTATTCAAAAAACAAAAATTATGCACAATTGGCCAATCATATATTTTTGCTAAAATACATCATCAATATAGAATTTTGTTGCTCGCCCTGCAGACATTTCTTGGGGGAATCTGTTTCGGAGCGAGCACAAAGATGCAGCTGCTCTCGCAGGCTAGGACAATGCCAACATCAATGAGTTTTAAGATTTTATATCACAGGGTTTTCAATAGAAGCCGGCAGCCGGCGAATCTCGCCGGGTATTTTACATGAAATCGCCGCCTACTTTGATTGAAAAATTAGGGAAAACGTGATATTTGCGCCAATGGCGCTCGATGCTCGCCGCCTACTCTTCATGTTTTGCCACTTACTTCAAATGTTATTGAAAACATTTACTTTATGAAAAATGCCATATTACAAACACCTTACTGACCATGCTAGTCTGGGAAACCTGCCGACTCTTATTGCTCCTCCACTCGCGAAAGAGACATCTGGGCAGAGAGGCAAACATTCCATACTGATGACGTTGCAGATAGCCGTTTCACAATGCATGAATTAGTTGCAATTATCATAAGCTGATGCGAACAACAGAGAGTTCTTTTCAAGGAATATAACGACATGTACTGAGGCTGCTCATTTGCTTGGCCGTGGATTACCGTCATGAACAACGATGAAATTCAAGCATATTTAGCGTGTGTCGGTGATGTTGGTGGCTCCTTTGCATATAGTTCTTTCAGCTGCTAGTAAAGCGAAATGTCGTACTGTGAAAACATTTACACTGAGTAAAGTGATCAAAAACTGGTACTTTAGTAGTTGTTTATTATTTCATATAAACCTACACACACTGAGCTATCACAGAACACTGGACGAGTAGTTGTTGCTGGATAGATTGTTCAGGGCCACTCTTCAAGCCGCATCTTTTGCTAGGCAGTGAATCTCTGCTATGAATAATCATTACATGTATCAAAGTGTGCTACGAATCACGAACGTGATGGCCATTCACCCAAGCAAACGGGCAGCCTCGGTAGTATACCTTGAAAATAACTGCATTCTGTAGCTAACCTCTTCGGCTACTGACATGGCAAAATAGCTGGCTTGAAAAGTGGCCTGCTGTATTGTGTGTAGGTTTTAAAATTATAAACAACTATTATGTTTTGACAGTCGTAGGACAAATTCGCTTGACTGGGCCGATCCACTGAAAGAACGAAGCAAACTAGCTACCGACACACGCTAAATAGGCTTGAATTTCATGGTTATTCATGACAGTGATCCACTGCCAAGCAAACGAACAGCCTTGGTAGTTATATTCTTTGAAAATAACTCTCTGTTGTTCGCATCGGCTTCTGATAATTGCAACTAATTTATGCATCATGAAACGGCTATCTGCTACGTCATCAGTATGGAATTTTCTGCCTCGCTGCCCAGATGTCTCTTTCGCGAGTGGGGGAGCAATACGAGTCGGCTGGTTTCCCAGGCTATGACCATGCAAGCTTTACACTTTCAAGGGCACCACACTGATCAAGAAATGTTTCAAGTGTTACTATTATATCTATATCATGCAATCTACTAAAAAAATGTATAGACATACCGATAACTTACAGGGCCCAGCATTTATTCGAGACTACAATGTTTATTGAAAACACAGCCTTATAATTAATTTTAACTAAACATCTTGTCAATATACCATTTTACATGAACCAGGGTATACCAGTTTTATTACTTTCCATAATTATAGACACAGGAAAGAATGTTTCTAGTTTCAAAAGGACTACAAAAATTAAGTTTTCAAGCAAATACAAAAAAGTGTTCATGTTTACAAATACTGGGGCAGGTTCAAATACATGCAAGGGTTATGTTGTTCAAAGGGTGGTTAAAAGGTGGGTAGAATGCAAATTACAATTTTCCCGCACTATTTTGTCAAAACTGCTTGTTCTCTATGTTATTAACAAGTAATCGCATGGGTTCTCGTAAACATAAGGATTAATTTCACTTGTGTCTTCAAAATTGATAAAATTGCTTTGCTGCATGACTTGGGAAATTTTATCAATTTTAAAATGTATAAAATGTATCCTTCATTTTACTCAGCCCCATTCTTTTACCTATAAATATTAGAGAGGAGTGCCCTTTTTGTTTTTCCTAATTCCCTGAGCCAGTGAGGATTGCAGAAATGAGGCTCTCAACGACAAAAAAAGATTAATGTCTACTAAATACTGGGTCAATATTATTACGGCTAAATTTTAAGTAAAGTATGGGCATTTGTTTGAGAAAATGCAGAATTATTTGAATTACAAATGTCACCTGACTAAAATGCATTGCAACTGGTACATGTACAATGTAAGTTGTATTTTCTTAAATACAAGCCCTGATAGCCCTAAATTTGGCTCTGTAGACGAGGGCCTGGTTGTTCAAAGGGTGGATAACTTTATCCACTGCATAAATCCCTCAGCTATCCACCCTTTGAACAACCTGGTCCACAGAGCCAAATTTCACAAAATGCCAGGGCTTCTATTTGAGAAAATAGAACTTACATTGAACATGTACTGCAATACATTTTAGTCATGTAACCTCTGCAGTGATTCAAGTAATTCTGCATTTTCTTAAACAAATGCCCATGCTTTAGCTAATATTTAGCCATAATAATATTGACCGAGTGTTTATTAGACATTAATATTTTTTTATTAACGAGCCTCTGAAATATTCACTGGCTCAGGGAACCAGGAATAACAAAAGTGGGCACTCCTCTCTAATATTTATAGGTCATCACATGGGGTCAAGTAAAATGAAGGACTAATTTAACATGTTTTTAAACTTTACAAAATTTCCCAAGTCATGCAGTTCTCAGAGCAATTTTATCAACTTTGAAGACACAATTGAAATTAATCCTTAAGTTTATGAGGGCCCATGTGATTACTTGTTAATAACAGAGGTCAAACTTTTTGACAAAATAGTGGAATAAATTGTAATGTGCATTCTATCTCATGGGAAAACCGGGTTAGTGTCAAATATCAAACAACATGAACACAAGACACAATTTTTATTGTTCAACAAACTTGCTTGAGTAGTTATTACTTGTGCCAGGCCTTTGGCCTCCCAATTAACAAAGTTTTGCAAGTGTTTATCAAGCAATCAAAAGAACACAATTTTGTCCCCAATAAGAAAAATACGTGTACATGTACCTTCTCCATTAGCTAATCAGATTTTCAGTAAACATTGTCCAGTTATGCAACACATCAATACATCAACGATCGACCATCGCGAGTCCAAAACAGAAACAAAAATCATGCCGTCTTCTCTGATGAGTTACTTATGATAATTATGCAAAATTATAAAATATGAACCAACCAAAGATCACTACCAGGTTTTCTGGTAGTGACGTTACTGGACAGAGTTATCGTCGAATGAATTCAGACGTCTCTCTCGGGAGGAACAAACCAGAGGAGATGGCTGAAATTCAGGCTATTCCAGGCCAGGTCTTGAATAAAAAGCAGGGTCTCATAAATGTCCCTAGCATTTATTTAAAATCACCCTACTCATACATTGTACAGATACCTGGCATTAATATTCCAGAAAATGTTGTAAGCATAATTATTATAAGTATTCCTTTCATATAGCAGGACAGGTATATTTTTAAAGATAAGTAATTATCCTAAAATAGCCTAGTTTTGTTTTTATAAGTCTTATCTGTTGGTCTTCTCCTATGTCTACTCAGCCAACCAGCAAACTTGTTGCATACTGTACACGTATGAGTACATTACAGGAAGAAGACAATACTTACAGTTAGAAGTGGTGTAGTTACTTAATTTACATTATTTTGGGAAATAACAAAATTGTTTTTGATTTTCAAGTTGTTTGTGTGTCCATTGGAAATACCCACTATCAAAGAAATTCTAATAAAGAAAGTACATGTTATTATATTAATTAAGAAATTAAAACAAAAGTCCAAATTCTAATGCATCAGTCAATTCCAGCAATGCACATTCCCCCCTCCCCCTCCCCGGGGATATGGTGGGGCATTTGCATGCTTTGATTAGTCTATGGTTTTGTGTTATTCTTTTCATTATTTACTCGTTTAGAAACGACCTTGTTAACTTAGAAATATACCCAAACACAACGCAGTGTCCTAAAATTGTAACTAGATGGTTAATTCGAGTCGCCGATATGTATTTAAGTCGTAATGTGACTCTGCACCGTCGCAGAATTATAAAGGCGAGAGAGTGAGCAAGTTGCATAGTTACAGTAGTTCATCCATGAAATACTCATTATATTTACGTTTTGTAAGTATCTACCGATCAACATATCTACTTGTAGGTAAATTAGGAATTACTTTGGTCTTTGGACCATTACTAGCATTAGTCATTACTTTAAAAGTTACAAATAAAACTGTGTATAAAGGCAGTTACTGGCCAACTTACCGTCATCTTCGAACTGTTAGTTTTTAGTGTTTCGTTTTCCTCCAAGCATACCAGTCCATAAATAGCCATTTAGGGTCCAAATAACGTCTTGATGAGTTCTTAGCTTGTTTCCAAAACTCTTAAACTAGCTAACCTTCTGTAAATCCATTGAAGTTGTAGCCAAATGTAGGAAAAGACAGTTCAGAAATGTAACCGTTGAACTTGATGTTCGTTCGACCGCCGAAACCAGATGTACTCATGAGCATGTGTCCGTTGCCGCTGACCGATTTACAGTACTGTAGTTACCAGTCTCTACTCGTGTATCAGGAGACACGGTTGCACTGCGGACTAGATCATAATACTAATTTTAGTGGCGTAGCTAGGCATTTTCAAGTTGTACGCACATGATTTTGTACTATAGATTTATTAATGCTTGAGAAATTTACATGCTAACTTCCTCACAAAGTAGAGACTGTTTAAAATAGTTCATCCGCATCTCAGAAAATTTTCTGCGTGATTCTGCCAGTTTATGTTTTACCGCCACTCGCTGGGGTCTACGGCTCCGGAGGAGGGGGGGGGGGAGTACTCCCCTATTTGGCCTTATGGCCTATACGGGTATGTGCCGCGGGATAGGGTATGGTTTTTGAGCTGCCGAGATATGGGATAGGGTTGGCGCCATGCTTCGCGCTCTTTCGACCACACTACAGCTTATAATTAAAATACCATATTAAAACAAAACAACGGCTTTCTTAGTGTAATTTTAATTTAAAACTATTCGGTATCTGGGATAGGGTATAGATTTTTTGCTTCAAGTCTGGAATAGGGTATATATTTTTTGCTTCAAGTCTGGGATAGGATATCGTAAACGGCATTTTTAGGTCTGGGATACGGTCATGGTTTTGAGTTCAGTCTCGCGGCACATCCCTACCCTAAAGTCTTCTCAGTACCCCTCCCACCGGGTCTACGGCATAGGATAAACCAGTGCATAGTAATTGTCTCCTGAATCAACTCATGACACTAGACCTCATTCCTATGTGGTTTCAATGAGCTTTTATATTAGTTAACTCCAAGGAAGAGTTGGGCCAAATTAGCCCAAGTGCATTTGACTCTTTATAGAGCCGAATTGATAGGAAGGGCCAAATTGGAAATTCCTGGAGCCAAATTGGACACTCGTGGGGGACAAATTAGTTGTTATTAGGGCTGATTTGGCCTCATTTTCCAAAACGGCTCCTTTAGGGTCCGAATCAGCCCAAGTAACTTTGGGCCTGATTTGGCTTTTGGGGTCAAATCAGCTCTTTTCAATTTACAGTGTATAGTTACACGTCAGACTGACCATATTATTAACTCCTCTCCAAGAGCCGGCCACCTGTTTTAGGATCACAGGCCCGTTCTGTGTCAGCTGCAGGTGGACAAGGTCTCCATGACTAAATTACAAATCTCCTACCGGAAAACTAAATATATTGACCTGCAAACCTTGAGGAAGGAATTATCTGAATCTTATTTCATACTTGACACGGTTTTCTTTGTTCTTCATGAGGCTTTATTTTCCATACATACCTCATTATAAATGCAAGGGATGTATGAGAAAAGTTCCCGGGTTGTATCCAGATACATCCCGGGAACTTTCCTCATACATCCCTTGCATTTATAATGAGCAATTCAATACAATTCAATGATATTTTGTTGTTTCTAGCTTATTATGTTCTCCAAGGAATTCGTTCACCTTGGCTTCACCCAAACTTACTAAATATCCCTATAATGATTTAGAACCTTTTCTCCGTCTTGGTACTCGCCCAAAATCTACCTAAAAAGAGCTACATCAATGAACATTTTGCGAAAACCTCGTCAAGTATGAAATAAGAGACTTCAATACCTCGAACGTCGGCAATAAGCCATGTATATGGCTTATTGCCTCCGTTCTCGGTATTTAACTCTTCCATAACTCTGTCAGAACACAACTTTGCTGGAACTAAATGAACTTGTGAATTGTTATAAGTAAGAGTTTCATACCGAGAACTGAGGTTCTAAGCCCTAAACAACCCGAGGGCGAGGTTTTCTCAAATAGAAGGAGGTTTAAAACTGAGTTATAAACCTCCCTGCAATAGTTATAAACCTCAGATTTGTTATTTAATTAGTCTATTGTTCAACGGGTTTATACCAGAGTTTCATCCCTATGAAGAACAAAGAAAACCGTGTCAAGTGTGATATAACGCTAGTTTGTCATCCGCCCTTGATCGCCACGCGCCATTCGTTATTAAATCTGTCATAAACAGACCTACTGTTCCTTGGTTCAACGATGATGTAAAATCTGCAAAGCGACTACGAAGAAAGGAGAAGAAAAAGTGGAGACGGACGAATTTGAGCCAGGTTAAGACCCGAGGCTGCTGGTTTGACACTCAAATGAAACTTGGCCTACAAATATGTAACTAAATGTTACAACGCAGCATTCTTTCACCTGTTTAACATACGAAGAATTAGGAAATTCCTGAATACTGATACTGCACAAATAATAATTAATGATTTCATAACTAGTCATCTAGATTACTGTAATGCCCTTTTATATGGTCTGCCGGCCACTCAGCTTAGTAAACTAAGCGCGTAGAGTCCAACGTGATCAGAATGCTGCAGCTCGGCTTATATGCAACATTTCTCGTTTTGAACATATTACTCCTATTCTTTATAAGTTGCACTGGCTTCCAATTAAGTTTAGAATAGATTTTGAAATAATAATTATCACGTATAAGGCACTAAATAGTTTAGCACCATCCTATATTACTGAGCTAATTACTGCCAAGCATGCATCTCGCTATAATTCTAACTCAGAACTTCTTCTCCATCGACCAAGACTTAAGACTTGGGTAACCCTAGGTGACCGAGCTTTCGGTCACCTAGGGTTAGGCGACTGCTCTATGGAATGACCTACGAAATGAAATACGTGATGCTAAATACGTAATGCTAAATCTAATGTTCACAATGGATTTTTCGAAAGCTTTTGATAAAGTTAAACACATTTTTTTAGTAGAAAAACTTAATGTTTTACCGCTTAACCCTTTTATTATTAACTGGTACATTAGCTTTCTGAAAGAATGAAAACAGAGACCTGCTTTTAGAGGAACTTACTATGACTGGAAAAGTGTAAATATGGTGGGAACAACAAAGGAAAGTGTCAGCGGACCTTATCTTTTCAGTTTATTTTTCAACAATATAGATATAACCTGTGAAATATCGACAAGAGCAAGAATTGTGATGATACTACAGCAGAAGCTATAACTCAAATTAAACATTGGTCTCATGTTAATGGATGTCTTTTAACACGTTAAAGTGCAAGAAACGTATTTTGATGAAGAAATTCAATTCTCGACGAGAACTAATATCCATTGACAATATTCCTCAATGTTCAACTCTTAAAATTTTAGGAGTTACATTTCAATCGAATTGTAGATTTTATGACCATGTGCGTACTAAACTTAATGAAGCCAATAAGTGTTTATATCTTTTAAGATGTCTAAGGCAAGAAGGTTATAGTCAGAAAGAAATCGATCATCTTTTTACATCTATAGTACTCACTAAAGTTAACTATGGTTTACCAGTTTATGCTGCTTCTCCGCCCGAACATAATACTACCCAAGTTTTTTTAATTCGCTGTCATAAACGTAGATACATATCCTCTCATGTAAATATAACTTCCCTTTTGGAAACCACTGATCGCTCTATACGTATAAAGATCAGGAAAATTGATTCTCATCCAGTTAGTGAATTGTTGCCTCGCATCAAGGACTCAAAATTAAGACTACGGAGACAAGGAAGCTTATGTCCAAGGATAAATACGGAACGTTTTAAAAATTGTTTTATAAATAGGTGTGTTTTTAAATATAACTTAGCTTTTTAAATATTGTATTATTACAAACAAGAGCCGGAATCACGTGATAGTTTGGATCTATCATGTCTATCGTGCATGTCACGTGCTTGTTTTAAATAAATTATGCCTTTATATTGGCATTTTTAAGGGTCTAAATAACTTTTACTGTTTGGGCAAAATTTCAACTGTTAGCTGTGAAATGCCCTAAAATTTAAATATTTACTGTTAAGCATACCCCCCACCCTACCCAAACCCCCCCCATCGAGATCCTCAACTAAGAACCAGTCGGGATTTCATTCCATTCATTACACTGTCACAGCATTACTAGATGGCACTAATGAATGGTATCTAAACATCAACAAGGGCATGCTCAATATAGTCGTATTCCTTGACCTGGCCAAAGCCCTTGATACGGTCTCACATTCAATCTTACTGAAAAAGCTGGAACTATATGGTATTAAGGGAGCAACTCTCGATTGGTTCACATCCTATTTATCTGATAGACAGCAACACTGCATTGTGGGAGGTAGCATTTCAAAACCCCAAACAGTTACTTGTTGTGTTCCTCACGGGTCAATTTTAGGGCCATTACTGTTTCTTTTGTACATAAATGATCTCCCTGCATGTCTGTTGCACACTAAGTCACATATATATGCCGATGGCACTATCCTAAGTATTGCCTCATTATCTACTTTATAGCTACAGTCTAAAATAAATGAAGATCCAACCTAGGTAAAACTCTCCCAATAACCATTGGCGACAAAGAAATTAAGAGAGTAAAAATCGCTAAATACTTGGGAGTACATTTAGACGAAAACCTGAAATGGGATCAACATATTGACAAACTGTGATCGAAAGTTCAATAAGTGGTCTGTAGCAGGCACGTGATTATGTCACCAAAGTTGTTTTGAAAATGATTTATAACGCTTTAATACAGCCTTCTTTCGATTACTGTGATGTTTTATGGGGCAACATTAACAAAGGGCTTACTAGTAGGATCCAAAAATTGCAAAATCGCGCTGCCCGTATTATAACTTTTCAAGACTATGATGTGAGATCGTTCGATCTCATAAAAGATTTAAATTGGGACAATTTAGCCTTCAGGAAAGATAAACGACTTAGCCTGCTAATGTATCAGACTGTTATAAACACAAGGTACCGCGTTACCTCAATGACCTCTTCATAATGAGCACCGAAAACAACCCTTATGAATCTCAACTTAGAGATAATGCTTTAAATGTAGCAATATGACTCATGTCCCATGGACGGAATGTTACAAAGGGTCGTTTTCCTACAGCCAGGGGCGAAAAAGTACCTTCCTTTCGATTTAAAATCTTCAGAATCGAAGTCAATTCTAAATAAGAAGCTATCCAAAGGCCATCAAATTGTCCCTTAATGATTTTTATGTTTTATTAGTTAATTTTACATTTTTAATATTTTACACACAAAGCATAAATTATACAGAACTTAGTATATCTTAACTAGTCTAAGATTAGGCTTTTGCTTCGGTTCTATTTCTATACGGCTTTCATGTAAAGAAGTTTTAAACTTATGGAACTACCGTATTCAACTGAAAGTGAATCAATCAATAAATCACTTCTTTTCTCTCCCTGTTTTTCTCTCTCTTTCTCTCTAGCCTCTCTCATTACCTTTATTTCTCTCTCTATTTCTCTCTCTCTCTTCCACTCGTCATATTGCATTTGCGTGACTGTCTCTCCCTCACGCGCTCTCTCTCTCTCTCTGTTGTTCATAAATATTTTGGAGTCGATATTGGCAAACAACCCATAGCTCTGGAAAGAGTGCAGAGGTATTTCATTCCCTTAGCGTCTTTATTTAGTTACTATTCCATGTTACCTCTGACTCTACTGAATATTTGTTTTCGGTTTTTGTAGAGATGGATCAGGACAAGCGTGCAGGGTCATGTCACTGCAAAGGCAAGTCCAACATTGGTGACAAATGGGCGTTTATGGGTTCGTGTCCCAAGGCCTACGGCTATGTGACATCTTGTTATAAGTGGCCTCATATCTGTTGTTATCCTAGACATGGATAATATGACACTTGTAAAACTGATATGCAGTACAATTGTCAGTTGTTGTATAATCGTGAAGAAGATGAATAAAAAGTGTGCGAAGTAGGACTGTTTGTATGACTCTTTTTTTTTCTCCCAATGGAATACTGATTTAGACCTCACGTTATTGAAGAGGGTGACGGCCAGAGGGGGAGGAGCCGGGTGGATTACTCGCTGTATGTAATTTGCGGAAGAGAACTAGGTAATAGCATTAGCATAGTATTGGCGGTTGGTTTTATCCACTTTAGTGAGTCACGGGTAAAAATGGCTTCTTCTGGCAAGACTTTGGTGGACTCGACAGTGGCTGGTATCTCGGCAAATACAGATATCTTCATTCCACTACAAATAACACAAACTTCCTAATTTCTCCTTCGTCAAACATATATTTTTGGATGCGGGTCCAATATTCTGTGTAACAGGTAGAGAAATTGGAATTTTATGTTCAAAGTGAAAGGTGCGTGGGGCCATGAAAATTTCCATGGCAACACCATAATTAGCACAATGATGTGTACGTTGCATAGTGTCATACATATGCAAAGTTTTAGTATTATTTATCCAATATTGCAAGAGATATTCTGCATTTTGCGATTTGTCTCCATGCTGTGCAACCAACGTGACCAAGGTCATCTCATTTGCATATTACAAAAACCTGAATATCTCTGAAACGAGATGAGACATTGAGAAACGGAAAATGTCATTATGCCTCATTTCGTAAGCATTTTAAAATTAGATGAACTTAAATTTAGCTTCATATGCATTATGTCTGTCTTAAGACTTCTCCAACAAGAAGCTTTTGCACCACTCAAATTGCCAGGTAATGAAACTGCTGATCATAGTTTCACCTTACAAACCTTGATTGATAAATATGTAGTTAATACAACGAAGAACAATATTTTGTTCCGAAAAGCATTCTGTTTCCCACCCTGGCTTACTACAGAAATTACTCAATTATGGAATAGGCGGTGAATTTTGTCATCTGATTTCTGACACGTTTTCCAAAACGGAATGTTGTATCAAGTCAGGAAATATGAGATCTAAGTATTTTAAATATAACAGAGGGGTTCGTCAAGGTTGTATTCTATCCCCTTTTTATTTTATTTATATTTAAATGAACTTCCATTCATTCTACAAAACACCGATGGTCTGGACCCGATTACCGTACCTAACGGTTCTCTGCTGAACTCCTTATTCTATGCAGATGTTTTGGTCCTAATCTCTACTAGTGCCACGGGTCTTCAAAGGAGTACAACAATTTTGTAAGAAACAATGTAGAAAATCTACTATCGAGAAATATACATTCTTTTAAACGTTTCCCAGATCGCTAATGTTCCAGACTATTCTTAACTGGGATCCACGATTTCAAGAGTAGTTTTTCAAAGGCAATGCTAAATTCTACTGAGAAAACGAGGCGTTCTCTTTTGCAACAAAACTTTACCTCGATTTCTCCAAAATGCCTATAAAGTATGCAATGAGTTATTTGAAACCTTATTTTCCCCTATTATATTATATAACTCCGTGATGACATCAATTTCCAAAAATGGGAAACATACCCAGTTGAACGACTTCATTCACAGTTCTTTAAATACGAATCTTGGGTCTGACAAACGGGCCCCTAATGTGGCTAATCGGAATGAAGTTGGGCGATTATCGTTATTAATATCTTTGATTTACCGGAATGTGTTACATTTCTGGATGCATCTTCAAGACCTCCCCAAAGACGGTATTACCAAGCGGTGTTTGTATATTTCAAACGACCTCGCGTCGTCTAATAAGCCGAGTTTCATGGCCTCAGTTAAGAAGCTTTTAGATACATTCCAGTCGGCATCTAATATAGGATCCTCTAATCTCGCTCAGCGATCGAAATCAAGTAAAAAATATATATCAAATGTCAAACTGAATATTACAAAAGAATCCAATTTACATGAGATGAGACGTATTCGATTAAACAAGAAGCTTTCATTTTATTCAACGTTTAATGTTTATACCAATAGTTCCAACTGCTTGACATGATTAAAAATATGAAACGCAGACGAATGTTAACCAAATTACGAACAGGAAACCATAATTTAGGAATAGAAGTTGGTAGACATGCGTAATCAAAAATACCAAGAGAGTTGCGAACCTGCCAGTGTGGTCCAGTATCAACAGATTAAGAAGACGAATATCATTTTGTATTCATCTGTGCTTCATATACTGATCTCAGTAAAAAGTTATTTGACAACATTAGCAAATACTGTATTATCTTCTCCAAACTATATACAAATCTAACATCGGCAATTAATGGTGTTTGAGCGTTGTGCTTGGCGTTTCCGGTATAGCCACCAGCCTTTCCGGTCTCGGGATTGTGGTAGGGGTCCCTTTAGGGGGCAGTGGTGGCCTCTTTGGGCCCATCTCGGTCTCTTCAACCGCCGCTTCCAAGCGACTCACTCAGAAATTGATCAAGCACGAGCAGATGATAGCTGTTGGTAAGGCTACATTAAACACGGTGCGCGATTCGGTCTCTAAGGCCCTCCAGGACAATACGATTGACGACCGAGAGTTCGCACTCCTCCTCTCAGTGTTTGACAAATACAAGGCGATGATACAGGTGATTCATAAAAAAACGTGGGGCACGAAAAAAGCCCTGGCCGACTTGATAGCCCGCAGTCGCAAGGAAGAACTACGAAACGAACTCATTTAACTATTGAGCGTGGGAGGGGTCGGTTTTATTTATATTATGAAACTTATTAACAGCTGTTGGCGGCGTCCCACTCTAACCAATCGCGAATGCGGTGCCAGATCCTATCGTACTTCTTTTGAGTCCTAAAGCCGAGTTCTATTTCACCACATAGGGCCGCCCGCTCATGATCTCCGCGGAGCTCAAACATTTTTCGGAATAGGAATGGAAGCTTTGGGAGCCGCTGTTCGTCATAATATAAAGTAAAGGCGCGTACGATCTGGCCAAACAGGTTAAGAATCGACTCCCGCTCGAGTTGGTCAATCCATCCGAATCGGCTATAGTTCAATAATTTTGTGAGGGGGGGCTCATATTCTTACAACGGCGGTATGTGGGAGGGGGCTGCTTTAGCTCTGGCTCGTGTGTCGTGTTGGACAACTTTGGTGGCTTGTATGCCATCTTAAGAAGATCGCCCTCAGTCGCCCCATTGAGAATCCCGTAGGGGTCATCTAATACTTTTTGGGGGTCGCGCGCGTCAGGCCTCATGAAAGAGTAGTGCTGCTCGTCATCTAACATTCCTGGGTTCATATCTGCTAAGGAAAGAGCCCTCGAGTCGAGCTCATCCATTTTTGCTGTATACCTTCGGGGCTTTTATCTCTAATGGTATTTAAATTCAGCACCTAGTCGTAGAATGCTTTCGGATATACTTATACTAGCCCTCCTCTAATAGGACAGAAGGGGGTCGTTTAATATAACGTATTAATATAAGGATGGGAATTTTCAATGATTCGGATAATAAAGAACGAGATCCGAAAGGAGGGCCGAAAGGTGATAGAGGCGACGCAGGTCTCCAAGGTCCAAAAGGAGATAGAGGCATTGAAGGACTAAAAGGTGATAAAGGCGATGAGGGAATAACAGGACCACATGGGGGCATTATGTCCACGTGGTTTAACAGGAAGTCCAGGAGGACGAAAAGGTGATAAAGGTGACACTGGTGCTCAAGGGTCTGGCGTTACGTACAGTAATCTAACCTTCAATTGTGGTAAATTCCTCATGAAGCCTAGTAATTGGGTGTCATCAAGCAGTGTAACCTCATTCTTAATCATTAAGGATGCCTACTCAGCAGTGGGTATGGTTACTCCAGAGCATCAAGGTTTTAAAATCAGTGAAACGTTTTCACCCCGATCAACAGAAAAGTTAACCATGACTCTACCAATCAACGACGATCCAAACATCGTATTAAAAAGTAATAGCGTATACACAATTAGGGTCGAAGTTTATGCAAATCTTGGAACCATAACACTAGGCTCTTTATCAATTGAGCAAAGCTTAGGATTCGTATCAAACACAGTAAAAGGTGGAAGAATAGGATCCTCATGTGCGGCTTTTAAAGAGCTTAGCATACCCACGAGTACCCATACAGGTAAACTATCCTTCACAGTCACACATGATCAATCGTTTAATCAAATAATGACTATATACGTTGCCATTATTGCTGGAGCATTAATGCAAAACACTTTCGTGAATCCTGCTGTCTTCGATGACAATGAGTACATTATTGAACAAAGAGTGCACGAATTGGTTCCTATCAAGACAGTCACTTATATAGCAAAGGAGATTTCGAATTTATGGCGCCACGCAGACATGGAGTGGGGAGACATACCACATTTCTCCATCACAATATCTCCCAAGAGTGCAACACATTTAATTCGATTGTCGTGTACGATGTACATTGGATGTGACGCGGGGGGAGCTAATGTATGGTTTCGATGGGTTGCAACTACGTGTCAAGGATTACTGGCTTACGTCAGTACGAATTCATTATCAAATAATCGCATTCAAAACCGTAACAGAGCTAGCTTCGTCAATAGGTTTGAGAGCAGTACCAAATCTTGTCATGTAAGGTATTTCCAGAGATAGAAAGTTGAGATTTTGTACAAAGGAACACCTCTGGTGGTCAAAATTTCAACAAAAGAATCTTTAGGCGGGGGACATTTAACGTTTTTAGATAGCTGGATAGGTGGTATCATTTTACTACCGGCTATACTACTCAAAGGGAAATATTTCGGGAGGTTTTATTAGAATTATCATGGGTATTTTGAAATAATATTTATCACTGTAAAATTCCTGCTATGAAATGGAGGTTTGTTGGAAATTTATATATAGAAATGTATCTTTAAAACAGGCACTTCCTGCTATTTGTCGCTAAGAGTCTTTCCAGTTAATCTGATATTTCCATGTGATTTTCTTAGTAATATCATGAACACCTCAGTTTTATTTGTTGGTTCAGAGAAATTTAATCTATAAATGCCCTCATCAGCTTGCATACTTGTTCTAATTTTCCCTCATTGACATGCAAGAGGGAAAATTAGGGCATGCATGCTGATGAGGGTTATGGCAGGTCATTAAAGAAATTAGTCCCTAGCAGGGTGCAATGTCTGTCAATCCTGTACCCTACCTATTTTATGGCTCAAGAATTACGAATTACCAAACTTAGTTCATCCAGTCGCATAATGCGTCTTGTGCCCGTTTTTAAACTAGAAGAACAAAGAAGACGCACTAAGTTATCTTTGCCGAAATATGTGTGCACGCATTATGAGTCTCTAGTATAAAAACGACCATTGAAGTTAATGTAAATGGTTTATAATTATAGTTTCAATTAAGTCATGTATTTTAGTTTCATAGGCATCGCTCATTAATATCTTGTCTCCCATAACATTCAATGAGTTTTAAAACGAATAAATGTAAGAACTAAAATTGTCTGCGTGCTACGGCGTTTTGATACTCTCAAGCGTTCCGAACACGTTACTAAAGCCCTTAATCATTTGGCATCGCAAGGCACAGATGTTCTAAGAGAACTGCTGTGATATAAGAACTTTTACTTTCCTTTGTTCCTAATGTTCGTAACTTTCAAATTCCATGCAATCACGCTAAGAAAAATTGACAGGTATTTAGGCACTAAACGAAGTCATTGTTTGCGCATTGTACTGTACCGATCCCTGTGGTGTTGCTTTCCCAGGAAAAATGAAAGACTCGTATAGGGATATATATATTCTAGAATGTCAGAATACTTTTGGTCGACTGTATATGGTATACATATTATTTCTCGTTTTCTGATTGGCTGATTTCTATAGGAAATAAGACAGTAGATACCACGGTAGATTCGTGATCGCTCGCGCAACATTGATGGCGTGACACCGCGCAAGCTAGAATAACTTTTCTCTCGGAATTTTCGTTGTCTTCTTGGTCCTGCCCGCTTCACTATTTTTGTTGTAAAAAAAACAAATTTACGCCAGTTTACGATGATACATCCTGTTATTTGAGCGCCTCGTGAATCCACAATAACCATGTGATGACGCAAAACGTGGTAGACGCCATACCACGATAAACTATCGTACATGGAGGAACGGTTGCTCCTAAAAGCAAAACAAATTAAAGACTGATTACGGGAGGAGGGGAGGGATCGAGCTAGTAGAGGATGGAAAATTACATACTCGAATCATAGAATAATGATAAGCAATTTTTAGACGAGGCTTTTAGCAAAGTATGATGAATTGTCTGTGGCGAGCTACCAGTTTTTGCCGAAGGCAGATGCAAATAACTGGTAGCGAGACACATACAATTCATCATAGTTTGCGATACCGCAGTTCCGATATTTATTTTATTATACAGCACTTTGGGCATGCTCACAACAATATCCGCAGCAAACGCTTATTTGTGCGCAATTATGTGCACATGAATAAACCAATCAGGATTAGGGAACTGAATAATAATATAAATTATTCACTCTGGTTCTCTTGTCATGAAGACATCAAACTGCAGATGCCATTCAATAGGGTTACTGTGGAAATAAACGCCTAGCACACTTAACGAAGATACCTGCTTGAGGTTAACTGTTAGTTCTATGCCTTAGCGCCACCTCCGCCGCTACCACCACTACTACACCTACTACTAATAATACAATATTAATTCATGTTGCGCAAATTTCATAAGATACTCAGCTGTGCAAAACAATATGACTTAAGACATAACCGTATACACTAAAAAAGAAATTGATAAATGTATTTATGCTCGTGGCCGGATTTTACAGTTATCTGCGTTCCAAATATTTCACATTCCACACTTGTTAGTGTTTCTTCTATTGTACTCTACATATAAGGTACTTAGATTAAGCGCTCTTCGCTCTCAGGGTTACACTACTACGAATGAATCGACAGTTAATTATGTCCGATAGAGATGAATCTGCACTGATCATTAGCGGTGCTTGTTCTACTCAGATGTTATTACTGAGTCTGCGTATGTTGCTTATGCTTACAGTTATATCACTAGTGTGAACCAGCCTTAACATCTACAACAGGTTCTCACTAATTTAGGGTTTTAAGGGCTAAGTCACTCTATATATAAAAAAACAGACAAATATAAAGCTTCTTCAATTGCAATGTGATCTAATTCAAAGCCTAACCCTACATTAAAAAAATCTAACCATCTACAACAGGTTCTCACTAATTTAGGGTTTTTAGGGCTACAAAGTCATTAATAAGTTACAATGGTTTTGGGTTCACAGGTAAACAAAGAGTTTTCACTGGCCTACGGCTAGGGTTCACGAAGTAATAAGGATAATAAGGATTATAAACCTAAAAAAATTAACTGTTAAGAAAAATGTGAACTAATCCAAAGCCTACCAAAAACCCTACCCGTCAACAACAGGCGCTCACTAATTTAAGATTTTTTAGGGCTAAGTCACTATATAAACAACAGATAAATATAATGCTTCTTCAATGATCCTAATTCAAAGCCTAACCCTACATTAAAAAAATCATAACGGTCAGCAATGGGTTCTTTAATAAGAACAAAATAACTAGTTAGAAAAATTTCAACTGAAAACAAAAATTAACTGCAACATATAC
The DNA here is from genome assembly GCA_030867875.1 of Actinernus sp. WN-2022. NCBI lineage: Eukaryota > Metazoa > Cnidaria > Anthozoa > Actiniaria > Actinernidae > Actinernus > Actinernus sp. WN-2022. The sequence goes on from JAOWCC010001368.1 coordinate 33,712,110, forward strand.
ATGTCCATGTAGCATTCATCGAACCAGAATCAAACTCTTTCTATTATGGCTTCAGGGCATCCTGTCTTTGCAATGGCCAACCGTCAGCAAGTGCTTGATTACTCGTCACTCGCACGATTTGCTAATAAGCACCATTAAGGTGCATTAGCTTGACCATGACTACTAACAGCAATGCAACAAGCAGCAGCCTACTTTAAAATTAATATTGATGTATAATTCCTCAAAAGTACATGACTTGTACGGTACACACAATGTATATGTTGCAGGTAATTTTTCCTCTAACTAGTTATTTTTTTTGCCACATTTGTAACTATATATATATATATATATATATATAAGTAGTAGTATTTTCTAACTACATTGTAGAAGTATTCAGGCAAAAAATCACTTCTAAAATCTCAGATTTTCACTCAGCGCACTAATACGTTGTAGCTATCATGTGTTGACTTATTCAGCTCAAGTTTTAGCTTGACTACAAATCAAGTTATTGTTCAATTAAGTTTGTGGATAACACTTTCAATTTTACTGTGCTTTAAGATTTACTTTAAGAAAAAAATATTGCCGATCCTCACTTGCTCAGGGAAACAGTAAAATTAAAGATTAATTAAGTTAACACAAACATCTAGTGTACAATTTACTGGAGACAAACACAACAATGTATTTAGGCATCTCTAAACAAACACTTGAGAACAAACATTGTTTTCAGCCAAGGTTCCTTTAATAATTATTTTATGAGGATCCATGCGATTTTAATAATTATTTTATGGGGACCCATGCGATTACTTGTTAATAGCATAGAAGGCAAACATTTTTGACAAAATAGTGGAATAAATTGTAATGTGCATTATATCCCACAGGAAAACCGGGTTAGTGTCAAATATCAAACAACATGAACACAAAACACAATTTTATTGTTCAAGAAACTCACTTCACTTGTTATTACTCAGGTAAGGCCAAACGTTTTGTCGCATGTGTTTATCAATCAATAATATTGAAAGAAAAGAACCCCCAGTTAAGAAAAAAAGCCTTCATCAGCCAATCAAATTATCAGCCAATCAAATTTTCAGTAATCACAGCTTTTGTATTGATATATCCAGTGATGGGAATGTAAAAGAACCATTAAAGACATAAAATATCTGGCAGTGACCACCCTCAGTCTCAGCAAAGAGGTTGGCTTGGCATAATATTCTGGGGCTAACTATATAGTGAATAGACCTCAACTTCTTAATTATGACCACACTACAGCTGGTTAGTTGATAGAATGTGACCAATGGAGCAGCAGAAATTAAACTAGTATACTACTCTTCCCAGTAAACTGCAACACCCCAAGTTGTTTTACGGCCCACGTGATGTGAATATTCTGTATCACGGATTACTGTAGACAAGTTTGGACTGCCTTGTTGATTCCAAAGTCTGTAAATCGCTGGAAAAAAATTGCTTCTCGCTCTTCTGGAGTTTATACTAAATGTATTTGAAGAACCACATAATGTGGCTTACATTTTAAGGTAAATGGAGGAAATATTTTGTAAATTCATCTGAGATATTTTAAGATTTAAGATAGTCAGTCGTTCTGCAGTTTTGAAATGTCAAACTTTTCCACAATGTGTCATTCTACTGTCTACAACAAGGCATTCTTTATCTACAATGTAGAACAACATGTCGCTTTTCTCACACCGACACACAAAAATCTCTACCGGCAGTATGCCAAACAGTGATCACGTGGTACACACCATTCACAACACGGGGGCCATAAAAAACTTGGGGTGTCGCAGTTAAACATTTTTCTAAATAAATAAATAATTACTGACAAACAACCAATAAACAAATTTCAGACAATCAACCAATATTAAGGTTACCGTAGACCTGCGCTATGCTTTAAGGGAAACCATAGAAACCTATACATCGCTGTAAAGCTTATGAAATAAGGTATCTTATGGGATCACTTGTTTAAATAAAGATTTCATTGGAAAGCAGTACTAAACCTACAAACGCAAAAAAAGTTGAGGTTTAGATCAGTGAATTACATGCGTACGCATTTGGGCATACAATCCATTCAATTGCACTATGCTGTATGTCAATCAGCAGATGACAGCCTCCTAAAGTGTGTTGGGATTTTTAATATTTTACTTTGTTCATATGCAAATCCTTCTTGAAATTCGAGATAGGAAAATCTTCCAAACTACATGTATATGATGCAAAGCCACATAAAAAAGAAATAACAAAAATATTGCTAAAGCCAGACACATTTTGGTGCCTTGATACATGTACATTGTAGTACATATGTATATATATCTATCATTTGGCCAAGATTTGCAAGGAACCAGTAATTACTATACAGACACATACAATTCCCTCAGAGACAGGGCATAAGCAATTATGTAAATAAACTCAGAGTTTTTAGCTTCGAAAGTTTTACAGTGAGTTCACACTAACATCAAAGGTTCTGTCAACATGTTAACCCAACATGCCAATGAAGCACAGGAGCCCTGGGGTTGTTGTGAACGAACCACGAATTTGCGGGCAACGAAATGGTTTGTACATGTATTACCTGGGTTTACATTCATAGATATCAAGTACTGTTTTGCTAGTTTCACCGAACGATCTGGTTAGACTGCTAGCTACAAGTGCATCATTAGCAAAAATTAAGAAACCTAGCAAAAATATAATAATAATAATAATCCTTTTATTTCACACCTATTATTATATTTACAGTTCCTTGTTTGAAAGAAAAAAAGTAGTAAAATATGAAAAAGTCAATGACAAAGGTACAATATACGTATTAAAGGTGTCTAGGGGCTAAATAAACAAAGGTTTTCTAGTTAGCTCCTAGCCATGTAAAGATACATTATTAATGTAGTGACACAAATAAAACAAAATACGAACAAGAAAATACAGACACATACAATAACAAACATTGGCAGTTAAAGGTTTGATTTAAATTGCTTTTGAATTAGAAATTGTTTTACTTTTTTAGGAAATGTGAAATTGGTGAGATTATTTAAATGACTGGGAAGTTCTTGCCAGAGATCAACTGTTGCTGATGATACAGACTGTTTTCCAATGTTGGTTCTTGTGCGTGATTTATATAATTTTTTGTTGGTGGCATATCGCGTACTATAAGAATGGACTTCACTAGCATACTGAAAATAGTTTTGAAATATATTAGGTAACTCATTTCAATGCCACTTATGAGCACATTTGAGGGCTTGTAAATTGTATATAGCATTAACGGAGAGAATATTTAACAGATTCATAAGGGGTAGAGCACTTTCTGTGTTAGGCCCATGGGTAACAGTAAAAAACATAACTCTTATCACTATATTTTGTTTTGTTTGAACTTTTTTAATTTGTGCTTTATAGGCACTTCCCCATGCGAAAGAAAAAAGAAAAGTGTTATCAAGCGACGTAAGACCAAAAAGCAGCCTGATATATCAAGGACAAGTAGAAGGGAAGGCGAAAGCTAAGGATAAATTGCAGCAAACCAGCACAACTCTGGCTGTAGATGTGGTCATAGGGCATCCAAAGGACTGGGATTCCATTTTGGTTTATCCATAAGTGAGCTGAAACAATATTCCTAATGAAACCTCAAAGAACGATGAACGATAGCAGTACTGCAGTCTGCTAACATGTGAACACTAAAGCACACATGATATGCATCGAGATAGGGCTTTTGGATGTCCCGGATGTAGTTTCCCGCAAACATCTACAGCGAGCTAGCCTAAGCTATCTATTTACTTCACTTTGAAATACAGTTTTCCAAATATCCCGAGATGTTTTCATTTAAAAAAAAAAAAATCAGGGATATCAAGTACAATATTAATAAACTGCACAAGGAATGCAAACAATGGTTTGGAAGAAAACAGGCTGCAAAGGTCTATGGTAACCTTAAGCCACAACATACACTGTACATGTACATGTAGCTATTATATATCAGGACTAAACATGAAGCGAAGAATATTTTAAATCAATGCTGGCCAACTAAAATCCTCAAAGGAGTCCAGCCTACACAAAAGAAGTCTTCGACATTTACCTGTTCATCCAAAAAACAGACCATGCGAAAAACTACAGAGATACACGTCGACAGATAAAAATAACATTGAATTTGTAACAGGAACTGGAACAACCATGGAGCTGATCTTAGCCAGGACCTGGCTAAATCACAGATTGAATTGGAATTTAGCATGTTAATTTTTTTATGGAGGGAGAAACGGCTAAATTGCAGAATACCCCACCACTTCGAAAGATCACTTGAAAAGCCCTTACAAATTGTGCAAAATTATCCATTTAGCTCATGTGTATTTAGACTCATTCTATGAATGATTTGGGGTTGAAAATGGGTAAGATTTGTTTGAATTTCAGGGTTAGGTTTTTAGAAGGTTTGTATGAGAATTTGAGAAAATGTATTATTAATGAACCAAGTGGTGGGGTATTCTGCAATCGTTCCGATAATCTAAACCGGGGCCACAGAGGTAAGATTGGTTTAACTCATATTGAGAGACAAAGCACTACCCCAAAAATACATGTACTGTATATGGATTCACGAAAGCCCAATGGCTGGTTTACAAATTCGCAAAACGTTGGCATGAAAATGGGCCATTCAAATAAAAGTTTAGTTTAGGAATCCATTTGAAAATTAACAAACATCTTAAAACAACAACATTCCCTAAACTCATATTACATACATGTAGGAGATAGAAAGGTTCTGATAGAAAGATCATGCTGGATTTTGTTGTTCTAAAATGTTTGATTTGCAAGTGATTTTCACTTGGTCCTTTGAGACCCCAACAGTTGTAGAAAAATGTATATTAAGTTTATATGCATGTGGCCATTGTCCGTGACATTGTTATTTTGACAATTAATTTTAGTAGCTTACCGGAAGTAATGGGACGGAAATTATCATATTAGCATAGTGCTGCCCGCGAAGACTTCTGGATAGAGCTGACACGACGTTCAAAGTCTATGGTTTTGTGTTATTCTTATCAATATTTATTTAGAAACCTCCTTGTTAACTTAGAAATATACTCAAACACAACGCAATGTCCTAAGCTTGTAACTAGATGGTTAATTCGAGTCGCCGATGTGTATTTAAGTTGCAATGAGACTTCATGTTTTCACTCTGCTCATCAAACAAGGTGAGAGAGCAAACACAGCAGTTGGGCCACATGCATATGTACATTGTTTTTTGCATAGTATACGCTGCACTTACTCTAAATCTTTGAATTCGTGTCTTTCGCTAGCGCTGTAGCCTACCACTGAGTTACTACACTATGTTGATGGGTCTAAAATCTCTATTTCCTTTTCCTTGCTCGTATACTACGTCATAAATAGAAGTAATCATAGATTATTAAAGTGCGTTTGACAAAATGTTTTTGTCTATCTGTGGTAAACCTAACATAACCCTTTGGAGACTGAAATATTGCTTCAATGTTCTGGACTACACTGTTAATATTAAGGGACCGGACATTATTTAGCGGTGGGAGTTGGGGGGCTACTATATTTCTAGGGGGGTCATGATTTTTTATGCTCCCATGACTTGTAAAAATACACAGCCGTATTACATGCCTAGCCGACTAATAACCTCTATATTGGGTTGATTTTAAAATAGTAAAAAAAAAGTTAAACGATCAATTTGCCTATATTATTTTAGAAAACCTCGTATCAAACACCCTAACCCTAACCTTTGCAAATAGTAATACTGTAATCATTAATCTGATTATCATGGCATGGTATATGGTATTAAATAAATATCCTTATCATGAATTATTATCTCACAGTTCACAGAATCATGTACTACAATTACATGGATCACTAATCTGGCATCTCTGTTGATTTACTGGTCTAATTTTGTCGTTCAGCACAATGCCAATACAGGTAGCTGCACTGATATCGGCACAAAAAGTGTTGTTTGTATCGTAACCGCAATGGGTCAGTTGGCTCAACGGCCACTGAGTACGATTCAGTTAATTTTGTTTATGACCGAAATAGTACCAACGTACCTTTTAGACAACATTGCATGTGATTGAAGACATAATGGGCGGCGTCAGGGAAAAAGGGCCCGGACGACATAATATGTAAATGTCTTGTGAAATTGTACCATGTTTCTTATATTTGTGGTGCGATTACAATACGCATCGCGAGCGCCACATTGTGCTACTAACAAGTAATGTTGATTTCATGAAATTAACAAGTGAAATCGACGACGACATTTACGATAATTTTACACTAAGGTGTGATCACAATTTTAGCAGGCGCAAATGATTAGTTATCATCAGACAATTGTTCCAATTTTTATGTTCATATTTGTAATCGGAAACTTGCATAAAAATCACGTAAATTTCACCCCTGATTTTTGTTGTCAATTTCTTGAAACTGACATTTATTGTTATGAATTAAATTTAGTGCTCCTCGTCAATAATACAATGCAATCTTCAACATGATATTAGGAACACCATTGTAGGAATTATTTAACTTGAACGCGGCCCAATATTATATTACTTACCGAGTGAACCACAGCGCAACAAACGAAACTACTCCAAACGCATTTTTAGGCACCAGAACGAGGTTAATTTATTCAAAATGGCGAAACAAAGATACACGGCGACACCAAAATTCTCGCTTTGTCTTGCCTGTGAGACACAGGGAGTCCAACGGATACCAGATTAGGATGGGATTCTCCTTTGTCGAAGACACATACGAAAATATCCGCTGACATCCTTATTCGGCGGGGTTGGTGGCCAAATTTGCTCAAAATGTTTTTTAATATATAAAGCGCAACATGCGAAAAAAAAATTGGAAAACGGGTTCTCCATAACAATGAGATTTATTTTAAGAATGGTCCATTTTTGTGTATAGTTCTTCTTTAACCGTATATCAGATATTGTAAGAATATTATCAACATGAATGACCATGTTATATTTTATATTAGTGACTACACTAATATTATATAGCCACATTTTATTTACAAGAAATTTTGATTGAAAATGGTTGTGACTGTCGAATTGAAAGGCGTTTACAAAGTAATAACCTTGGGCGTTAACCTTTATTTAATTATCAAGATAAATAACATATTTTGCCTCACTTCTGCCGAGATTTTAAAATGCCCAAACATATGATCGTTTTCTGTAAAACGGACGTAAACCGGTCTGCACCACGCGTACAATGATGTTTTTACATTTACATTAATTGCTATGCAAAAGATGAAGTAAATTGTACAATAGGTATCAGTTATGGACCGATTTTCCTGTCCATAAAACTCATTTGCATTTGCGCGCCGCCATCTTGGATCTTTCACGTCACTATGTTGCCCTTTTTGTCAGAAAACAATAGCTCATTTGTTGTGTAACAATAGGAGCACCACTGTGACGTCTAAAATCCAAGATGGCGGATCTCGGGAAGCTCAAATAGGTTCTCTGGATAGGTGAATTGGCCCATAGCTGACAGCTAGTGCACAATTTACAGGACACAAACACATTAGACATCCACAGGGAACATTTGAGAGCAAACATTGTTCTTCAACGGACGTTCCCTTTACTAAGCTACGTGTTTTCGTACTCGTCATAGATTCTTCTCATTCTCAATCGAATTTTGCGATATTAAAGGAACTATTTTGTTGTGTAGTTCGTTACCAAGGAAACTGGTAAGTGCTCTGGTAACTTTGTCCCTCACGGCAATCTCGTCTTTTGATTTGTGTTTTTTTGCGGTATGGTTAGTTTATTTGTTACCTGTATTCCTGTGCATTTATATACATGTATGACATATATATGAACATGTATGTAGCTTCTCTCTCTTTTTTATCTTGTGAAATGTAAATTTGTGAAATCTGGTAAAACACACAGGATATACACCTAGTTCAAAAAAAAGTTATCCGATCAAAAGCCACAAATGACAAGCCAATACCGAAAAGGATGTCGGTACGTTGCGCTCGTAACTGATTTATTCAGATGTGCATGTGGTCAGTATATTTTTAACAAAATGAAAGACTGCAGATTGAAGTTTGTATCTTGTGCTTGCGGCTATAGTCATATAATATTAATTTGAAAATAACTTTATTCATACTGAAATTAAACTGAAGAAATGTTGGCCGCGCGTGATATTTCGAGAAGTTGATGGCTGCTTTTATTGTACTAAGTTGTGTGTTATTTCACTTTGATTTCAGAGTCATGGAAAGATTCTCACGGGATCATGTTTAGTCGATGGAACGTATTCATCCCATCTAAAGACACTTCTATAATCAAGTTTACACCGACCTTCAAGACCACACCTGGAGCAAGCCATGTATATCCATGGTTTGTTGCACCGCGCTATAACCATGACACTATGAAACTTGAAGGCTATGTTATCGTAAGTAGACACCTGCTAAAGACATGTTCAGTGCATTACACAATGACTAATAATATAATACACAACAATGTGTACACGCTCTCTGTACTCTCAATTATGCTAATTAACACTTGAAATTTAGAAACGAAAACATAATTCTAATCAGCATCAGGTGAAACTATGTTTCACTCAATTTTCTGTTTGCTTTCGTTTAATATGAATTCAAAGATTGAAAGCATAAAACGCAATTGCGAAACAATTCGGTATTGTTTTAGTATCGCAAAGCATAACGGTCGAAATAGAGTCTTTAAGATTGCAACTTGAATTGCCTCGTTATCAGTAACTTGAAATCGAAAAAGCCGCGAAATCGCTTAAAAATCAAACCCGGAATTCTAGCGATAAAAACGAACTTTAAAATCAAACGATTATGCTCTTGCAGTTTATTTAATCTATAAGCAGTTCGATTTGGCATATGCTGTTTGGTTTCCCTAACGTTTCATTTGCTTTCTCGAAAAATAAACGCGATCCTGTTTCTCATCTTTATTAAACACAAACCACCATGTACACCATGTAAGCCGAAGCCTTTTTAAGCGTGAGCTAATAATCAAACAATATTATACTGCATATTAATATTATTTGACCTCTTAGCTTTTTGGCACCTGCATGGTAATATCATTTGATCATTGGCATTGTGTGTCGTGCAATTGTTAGTTTGTTAGTGTATTTTAAAAGTATTTTAAAAGCGCGTCTGAACATTTTCCATATGCTAATTTGCGCTATATAAGTGCATTATTATTATTATTATTGCAATCGCTTGTAATAATAATAATAATAGGCCATATTTATATAGCGCCACATACCACAGTTTCATGGCGCTTTACATTTTACTGACATATCCCGTCAGCGACTATTTAGGACTGCTGTTAGGGCGCCAATGGCTGCCACGCAGTTTACAATGTTGAGTGTGTGGTTAGTATAATGGCCAGGCTGATGTACCGGTTGACAATCCCCTTCTCTTTTTCGAGTAGTACAACAGGTTCTTTCACGTCCCCTTCAAATACTTGTTAGAACACTCTCTTCCCCCAGAAGGACAGTATGTACTTCCCTGACGTCTAGAGATACACTTTAGCAGCTGTAGCGCCTGTAGTAAACATCCAACTACTCAGTCCCACTGGCGCGAACATTGTATTTTGGGCTACCTGTGCTAAGTAAACGACTCATCAGTAAATCCAGAACCCTCCACTGCCGGTCCGCTTAGTTTGACCAAAAGATCGCAATCTAAAGCTTAAAGTAACACATGACTTACAAAAATGTATTCCATATAAGGCCTCATGAAATGGACCGATCGTATAATTTAGCAACGTTAAGTTAACTGCTGGTTTATCGATTATAACTATTACATCACATATGAGAGGGTGACAAGGACGGGCGGGGTGGGGGGAGGGTGGGGGGGGGGGGGGGGGGGGAGGAGGGGGGTGAGCTGAACATATTTAACAGAAAATTAAATGTCCCGTATAATAAAATGGCTAACGGGGTTGTTCGCGCCGCTTCCGGGATCAGCGTTATTGGAAAACAAAGCCGAATAAAGGCAATCACGAATCTCGCACATTCGGCCCGATATCACAATTAACGGTAAATTAATTACTCAATTATCATTTCACGGACACAAAAGGCAATTCACAGGTCACATAAATTAAACAAATCACCATTCACCGGCAAATAAACTAACGAAACAATAAGTAGGCTAATCACGCTTCTCGAAAATACTCTTTACGGCCCTCATCTTACATCCACTACTAACCGATAACAGAGTGCTACTATAACTCCCAGCTTATGTGTACGCATGACCTGTGAGTCAAATCTGAAAGTCATATGTAAAGCAGCCTACAGTATTTTTTGAGAAATATTTTCAACCCACGACAAATGAACGCATGCAAGCTATAGGCCAATCCTTGACGACGTCATTGTTTACATTGTTGCCTTATTAACATAAATTATACTTATAGCTACAAACAAACAGCTACAACAGTTGAAAGAGAATATTAAACTTAGTAATCACCGAAAATGTGAGATTGATAAGTTAAATATATTTACGGATAAATTGACTTTTGAAAACTGTAAAATGGGCTGGGTGGCAAGAGTTGCTGATAGCCATATATTCTTTGTAAATTTTGAGATTTTTAAACGCTCATTCCTCAAAATATATTTATCATATCACTCTTAAATTTTATGTGATTATCAAGTGTGAAAATCTATTTCGATTTACGGACTCTGTTTGTTTCTATTGAACGTCGCTAGAAGTTTTATGTATGCTAATGAGGAAAAAACATAAACAAAGATTCGCTGAAGGGGTTACATTTTCTGCGAAGGCTAGGCTGCTCAGCCAGCTAGTAAACGGAGTTCGTCACGCCCCCATACAAACCCTTATAAGTTAAAATATAGTTATATTTTCGTAACTTGTCAGCTTGGGCTGCCAGTGTGGTCTTCTAAATGCCAAAACTCTAGGAGACGTAGGTAGGTAGGTAGTTAGATTCACAAACATCGCGATATCGATACCGCTTCCTATCAGATTTTCCCGGTATACATCTGAGGACATCTTTTCTCCAGGTTCTGTTTCCATAAGTTTGAAGATGTAGAACATATTCTGCAGTGTATAAAAGTGCGTGATCAATTCTGGCGAACTGTAGAAGTTGTAGAAGGCTACATAATTTCTCCTCTCTCGATTCTCGACATGGTCGTCGCCTATAAGATGCAGCTGTGATGGCCAAGGTCCTTCCGGGAAAGGAAGGGTAATATTGCCTTTCTCTGTTCGGGAAATAAATCGAAAATGCGGAAAGTTTCGCACGCTTTCTCCAAAGCAATATCAAGTCCGTTTGTATCGTCCGCCTTCGCTCTGATTGGTCAAAATGAAAACAATTGCTGGAACACGGTTTCTGCTAAAAAGTCCATCAGACGGGGAGGGGGGAGGTAGTGAGAGCGTAGGACCTCGTACCGTCTGAAAATCAGGCTAATGACCATCCACAACGGCAGAACTTACAAGTAAACTTTATGCAGGACGTTATTGTTCAGCGCGTTCCAGGATTTTAACACTGGTTGAGCACTGATATGCATTTTCGTGCATGAGATCACGACACGGTAAAAAGTTCGATTCTTGATCAAGGACATGTTTAACTAATAAACTGGATGAGCAATAAGTAAAAATCATACTAATAAGTCAAGCAACAACATACAACAAAACAGTAGCAGCAATCACTGTATTTGCTCGCGGAGGAGAATATTATAATTTAGTATATACGTATACCACACAAGTGAATAGTGCATTTCGCGCACTCTGATATGATTGGCTACTCCGGAGGTGAATATTCTTTGATATTCACCTCCGAGAGAAGCAGCGATCACCTCGCGCGAGTTTTTGTCTATTCGACAGGAAATAAAATAACTATTTGGTGCTGGCTATACACTTGTGTGGTATATACTAAAACAATTATTCACCTCCACTTCGGTGAATAATTGTTCATTATTATACAACTATGACGTAATTTTACCATATTAGGTCACAAAAACGAACTGATATGCCAGCGTATTATCCACTAGATTGTTGTATTACCCGCTAGTACACAAGTCTGGTTCAATAATACCATCTATTTTGGCTGGAGGGCTCGGGATGAACACCATCGTGTAAGGTTTGGTGACTTCCAAGTAAAGAAAGAGGTGGGCCAGAGGGAAAAATGTACGTCGAGTGGGTCATTGAGCGTGGCAGTAAAACTCGTACCGGCGAGAACGAGTTTGTTCCTGACCGGCCATTTAATCCCAAAATGTACGCCACCGATGGACCATGTTGTCCTGTTCGTATTTTCATGGAGTACATATCCAGCAGATATGAACTACCCAGATGCTCCTTTTTACATGGCATCAATTCCAAGGCAAGCATCACAGACTTGGTTCAAGAAACAGCAGCCGAAAAACGCAAGAAATTGAAAGCTTTTTGGCATTCCAACCAGAAGCGAAGAGGATTTGGATGTCCAATAGAGTTCACGAAACACATGGAAACTTTTCAAGTCATATTATAAATGATATGGCAGTTTTCAACAGCGACACGAAGAAATATATATCTACGGCTTAGAAACGATCGATGCTGAAATGATATGAACCGACCGGAGTGCAAAGACTGTACGAAAGATAAAACTTTTCTTTGCTGGCAAAACAACCTCATGAACTTAAATACGATAGCCTTGTGAGCAATCGACGTACATATGAAGCTATAGAAGTTTATATTATCGACTACGTGTGAGTCTGCAAACATCGAACTGCTATGAAACCGCTTGTCTGTATTCGCACTTTCGTGACAAGCGAACTTTTCTACTTTCGACACACGGTCGCTAAACTGTACGAAATCTCCAAGAATAAATTCCTAATGTCCAAACTAACGGGAAAAACTGAAAGAGGAAATCCTTGTGAGCAATCGACGTACATATGAAGCTATATAAGTTATCATCGACTACATGAGAGTCAAACATCGAACTGCTATGAAACCGCTTGTGACAGTTTGTTTACGCACTCAGTCGTGACAAGCGAACTTTTCTACTTTAGACACATGGTCGCTAAACTGTACGAAATCTCCAAGGATATATCCCTAATGTCCAAACTAAAGGGAAAAACTGAAAGAGGAAATAATTGTGACCAATCGACATTGAATATGAAGCTCCAGATGTAATTATTGAATACATGAGAACCCATAGAGAAAACCGATAATAATGAACACGGTATTAGTTTCACGGACATTTGTGACTTAAAGGGACTCTGTCATGAATAACAGGCCTGGTTACTAAGCCGCCCAAAACTTGAAATTGTTCGCCAACGTTTTCAAGTTTGAAAAGCAAATATATCCCCAGGAGCTCACAACATTGATTCAATCCGTCTACATCGCAGCCATCTCTCATTTTAGTATATAGTCGTTTATCTTTCATATTTAGTTGTTCAAATTTTATATTTAGCAGAAATGTTCGTATACATATGTAGTTGTAATGAGATTTTGGGATGGCATCGACAATAAATTCGAGCTTCAATGGCAGCTCAACTACCAACTGGCCGTGATGGACGAAGAAAACAAATATGGCCGCAGAAAGATTTTGAAGAGCCTGAAAGAACACTGGAGAACGTGTGAGGAAAGCCCACAAGAGTATAGTCCTTGTCTGGAACATTTACGAATCCTGAAACGATTTCAAACACCGCTTTTGAGATGAGAGTTTCGTGTTTACAGTTCCTGGGTTTCGCGGCGGCCAGTGAAATTACGCGTCGGTTGTTCATTCCTGCTTGCATTCGTCCCCTTTAATACGTTTCTGACTACAATAACTCTTGCATTTGTAAGTAATTTTGTCCCCTTGAAAATTGGAGAGAGAATAGATGAGTACATTTTGTAGGTTCTCGTTGAGAAATCACAACTCACATACCTAGAAATGTAGTTTACGGCAAAACACAGTAAATTCGACATCAGGTCACTGAAGTTTCTCGTCAGCCTGAATCTCCATTGCAGCAGTGACAACAATACAACGATGCTTTTCTAGCTGAATGCCTTCGAGCAAGAGCCAGTTTGTATTGTAAATTAATATAACTGTCGTTGTATCGCGATCGCAAGGAACTGAAACTCATTACAATTGTTCAAGTGTTATGCATATCATTAAATTGCTTGAAACTTGTTCATGCGCATCTCATGACAGAGCCCCTTTAAATGAACTCGCGCTACAGCATAGCTTGAAATACTGTACGAAAACTCCCGTTTAAAAATGTCCTGATGACGAAAGTACCGTAGCATCTTAAACAAGATATCCTTCTGACCAATCGACATACATATTAAGCTGTGAAAGTATGTTTCCATTTCATAACAGCCGATAGTGCAAACTAGTAAACTGCCACTAGTAAATTAACCTTGCGTACTTCCGCGAGTACTCAACTTTTAGCGTCAAATGCATGTGTTACGTTTCCAAATTTTAGGACAAGAAATCTACCATAGAATGTTATTTTTTTACAGCAGAGAACTGTATTATTAAACATGTAGAAATAAAATAATGGTGCCATTTGGAGAATTATTTCATGTCAAAAGTGCATAATGAAGGAATATATATCTACGGACGCGAGCAGCTCGTTTCACTTTGGTCAAATTCGGACTGTTTACGACAAGAAACAGCAAAAAATACAAGCAAGTAATGAAATATAGATAACATTCTTTACTCAATGCTGTTTATCTTGGATGTAGAAAGAATACAATCCTTGTAAATCTCGCCATATACTGTGTAAAACTAGAATCTGTGAATCACGGCAGTGTGGCGAACAGTATGGCGTTTCCGGCATTTCATTTTGATTGATTCTCATTGGATGTTACACAATATAGCTGTCAATTCAATGTCTGGAGACTGTGACATGCGCAGTACCGTGACACAGCGCCTTTAAAGGCACTTTTCTGGCTTTCCGTCGCTCACGTCATTGATGTAAAAGTCGCACGGATTTCGCGAATATTTTGTTTTCGAAATGAAAAGGAAATCAATCAAAAAGAAATTCAAGTGTTGTATAATAAATCTCTTATTAGTTAATTTTTCGGATAATACGGGCTGACATTTTACTAGTTGCTTACACCGTGATTTGAACACTGCTCTGCGAGACCAGAAGGCTTTGCAGGCTTTTTGCAGGCTCTGGTGCTATTGTACAGTGGTTGCACGTTCTGCGCATGCGTATCACGTATATCCAATATGGCGGCTACAGAGACTCCTATAGCTACCGATCTGAAAATATGTCCTTCTTCTGATCAACTTCGTGCATTTTATCGCAATGAGGTTCTATATTTTGAGAGAAAATTTATCAGAAAACTAAAAGACAGCAATTCTTTGAGAATTACTTTGGAAAATCAGAAAGAAAGGATGGTTTTAATGGTACAATTTGGGTGTGAGGATCCTACAGGAATAGCCCAGGATCCTACAGGGAATAAGCCCAGGATCCTACAGGGAATACGCCCAGGATCCTACAGGGAATAGCCCAGGATCGTACAGGAATAGCCCAGGCTCCTACATGAATAGCCCAGGCTCCTACAGGAATAGCCCAGGTTCCTACAGGAATAGCCCAGGTTCCTACAGGAATAGCTCAGGATCCTACAGGAAAAGCCCAGGATCTTAGAGGAATAGCCTATGATCCTGTAGGAATGGTCCAGGATCCTGTAGGAATGGTTCAGGATCCTGAGCAGGATCCTACAGAATCCTGTGTAGGATCCTGTGCAGGATTCTGTAGGATCCTAACAGGATCCTAAACAGGATCCTACAGGATCCTACAAGAACTTGTACAGGATCCTATGTAGGATCCTGAATAGGATCCTATAGGATCCTGCCCAGGATTTTCACCAGGGTTTTGCAAACCCCTGTGCACTTTTCTCCTGTAGTAATTTGTCATGCTTGAGGAGTTTAACCAATGAGAGGAAGTCAGTTCCACGGTAATTAGTATGGATACCGACGAGCTAAAACTGATAACGCATGTTTGACCAATGAGAGAAAAGCAGTCCCATGGTCATTAGTATGCAAACAACGAGCTAAAACTGATAATGCAGTGAACTCAATGTTAGCCCAGCGAAATGCAACTTGGATCATGCGTACATCTCTTTTCTCTGGTAAAACCTGTTTTCGAAACTGATTTGACTCGTCCATAATTGTGGACAGCGGTTGATCAAAGAAAGCGTTGGATGTTGGCAGAGGTCTCTCTCCCTCTCCTTCCAATTTACCAAGACAGAGAGAGATACCCTCCCATATATGGACTAGACAGGGATGATCCGCTGGACAGGGTATGGTTTCTGGTCTTAGACAGGGTATCCATATTCACATCGACAGATCTGGAACAGGGTATGGTACAATGTATGTCATTTCGCCGTATTTGAAATGTTACGGAGGGGAAGTTACGGAGGGGAAAGTTTTGTCCATGACCTAAATACCAAACATAGCAATGACAAACTCTTGAAAATTAGACTTTTCAATAATATTAATTGACAAATTAGCTGTCTCAAATCTAAATGTATACACGAGATCTGATTTATCTCACTGCAGCATTAATAAGTACTGTATCAATATTGAAAGCACAACAGTAGTTTTCTTTAACAGCCATTAATATGTCAACTGAGAAAACAAATACAGGCTCTTTAAGATCAAAATATACATAATATTTTCAAAATGCATAATAACACTTCATTTACTCTCATTGGCTAACATTGTAGCAACATTGTAGCTACTTAACAGAAGGTTCAGCATGTTTACAGATAAAAATGTTCACTCTTCTGGTGAAACCAACTCTTAAAGCCTACAGAGTAGCTAAAAAAACTAAACAAACTTAGACATTCTTATTAGCCACTGGTAAACCTTTTATATGTCAGTTTGTTCAGCTACAGTGAAAGGACCTATTCCAGAGGGTTACAGGCCCATAGAAGACACCTTGTCGATGTACACAGGGTATCCAAAAGACACAGGGTACCCCAAAAAAAAAACATAATTGCCAAAGGCCTGTCTGGACTTCACATTTATAGCATACACATCCTGAAATCATGTTTAGTGCTTGCAAAACATGCTGAATGAAACATTAATGTGCAAAACCTTAAATATATTTTTTTATTACTCCGGCGCTGCTATGGCAGCAGCCGGAGTCTTAAAATGCAGTCTGTGTCTTTTTACTCCGGCGCTGCTATGGCAGCAGCCGGAGTCTTAAAATGCAGTCTGTGTCTTTTTTTAATTTTAATTTTTAATGTTCAGTCCAGTAAAAAAATTGATCAGTTCTGACCTCTGCCGCTAACAATGTGGGTCGGAGACGCTGTGATCGAGCGATAAAGAGGAGGCATGCGCATTAGTTGAAAGATAAATGTTCGCTTGAGAGTTTTAGAGGGTTTAAGGCTACCGTCACGACGTCATGAAGTACTTAATTTGCCTCAATCGTCTCTCTAACCGAATTATTAAACTGGAGGAAGTATTGTTGACTCAGGCGAAACTACGGCGCCTTCTAGTCTAGGACCGTATGAGTCATTGATAAAAAACTGAAAACATAGCTATCAAAATACAATCCGGGATCAGATCTTCTAGTCAGACGGCAGATAAGAGGTCAAGCAATTAGACTAAACCAATTAACGTAAATGACAAGAGATCAATTTCGTCTGATATGACCAAGCTTTAATCTCATACAAGCGTTCAACGAAGACAATGGGTTTATAGGGCTCATGCTTCACGAAAAACCTATTTTGCTTTCGTCTGTGCAAACGGTTACCATTAAATTGTACTACACAACGCTCTCGCTCTAAGGCATTCAATTAGAAAAGCATCTATATTTGTTCACATGACTGTTGCAATAGAGATTCAGGTTGTTCAAAGCGGGACAAATTCTGGCGAGTTTCACGTAAATATCCTGAAGAACTGAACCGGAGACCGTTTTAGGAAATCGAAGAAGGTCAGTTGACTCGATCTTGAAAAATCCATTTTGCATTCGTCTGTGCAAATGGTTACTCGAGAAGAGACGAGAACTGCTTGATAATCAGAGCTCACAAAGAGAGACCACTACATAGCCGCCATTTGGAAGATAAATTATGGATTTGATCTTGTCGATGCTAGACTTTTAAATACCCCATTCCACCGGAGAAAAATACGAAACGGGAAGATAGTGATTCTACTGAATAGACGACGTTTACACTGGGCGCAAAGCGAATCAGTTGACACACTGACTGAAAATTTCCGAAGAAAGTTCCGTCGCAATCCACCACGGTTTGTTTGTTGTGAGATTTTCGAGATTTGTTTGAGAATTTTGGCTATTTAATGATTTGAATAACTCATGAGCTTCGATTCATTCAACAATCGTTAAAATTACTACACAACGCTCTCGCTCGAAGGTATTCCGATTATAATTCAATATTGTTTGTCAATGTTGTAATGGATTATTTTTGGCGAGTTTCAATTCAGTTTTAAACCGGATATCAAATTTATGGTGTTGTGCCGTAAACTAACCAAATTTCCTCATCTGTTCTCCTTCCAGGAACACAAAATTATTTGAAAATACAAGAGTGCTTGTAGTCAGAGCGTATTAAAGGAGTGAATGTAAGCGGGAACGAACAACCGAAGCAAACACTCGCTCGATTGAAAGTCGTTTCAGAGATTTCGTAAATTATGTTCCAGACAAGATATTTACTCTTGTGGGCCTCTCAACTCTTTCTCCACTGTGCTTTCCTTTTCTGTAAAACCTTTCTGCGGTGACATTTCATTGTTCCTTATTAAACAACCCTCGTTTACAACGATCATTTATTATAGTGAAAGCAATTTTAAAAGTTTGGTTGGTTGTTTCGCGCGGTCGTAGATTGGAACGAGACATATCCAAAAGGTCAAGACATGCGGACGGACCGGAAATGAGCTATGCTACAACACTCTTTGGCGTTACCCTATAATAACACAGGTAGCCCGAAAATACATAGAGTACAGTACCGCACTGATAACAATAAGACAACACAGGCAGCCCGGGAATACAAAGTCGGAACGCAAACTGATAACACAGGTAACCCGGAACAACTAAACCGATAACATATATTTTTATTATTATGATTTTGTGTTAATTAAATCCATTTATCTATTTTATATGTTATATAATTTGTATTTTCACTGTACGTGTACGATGTGTTAATATATTTATATATTAATTATACTTTATTCCAATAATTTTAATTAAGTCTTTCTTTTCTTTTATATTCACTTTGTAACTCTGTAAACATAAGTCTACCTACTGTTTTTAATTTGTTCTATTACATTTCGTACAAATCAGGCTTTATTGTTCTTAAGTTCTATACATGAATGTAACCAAATCTACTTGCTATCCAACCATTTACGGCAGTCAGCTCGAAAGCTTGTACTCCTTTGACTGCCGTACACATATTACTTGTTCGACTTTTATTTTTCTTGTAAACTATTCTACTATAACTTGCTTAATTTGTCACTTGTAATTCTTTGTTAAACAGTGTAAAATAAAAACTGAATTGAATTGTAAAACATAAATGGATACTCTCAGAATTTTTTGGTTGTAAAACAAATCCTACCAGCAGACATTAGATGTGTGCGTACTACCCAATAGCGATGTCACGTGCGTGGGTACTTCTGCGAACAAATATTTTTATTGACCACAATCCGACAAATTGAGTATCAGACTAATCAAAAACATTCCTCGCATGCAACGATTCATGGGCGCACACGGGGTTACAGGTAGTAACACAATCGGCTGCTTTTGCAGCTTCACACCGGCCGATTTACACAGGTAACCCGAAACAAGTAAGACGATAACATAATTGTTTTGAATTGTAAATGTTGGTTAATTAAACGATGACGCGCTAGCTGGTGTACTCGTGTTCACTCGTGTGGAGTTCTAGATCAGATCCTCATAGTATTTGGATGCAATGTGGTTTGGGCTGGGTACCTCACTGATAACACAGGTAACCCGAAACAACTAAGATGATAACACAATTTCTATTTCATTTTATTATGTTTAATAAAAAAAAATTAAGTTATAAATTGCTAGTGCAGTCGTGTTCTGACTCGGAGTTTTATATCAGATCATCAGCATTTGGAACGTAGTATTTTGGGGATATCTGTGCCGTTATCTTAAGAGTATCCTGGCTTACTTGACCTCGCTCGTGTTCACTCATTTTCGTCTTCTGTTCACTCGTATTCACTCGTGTTCTACTTGTGTTCACTGGTGTTCTAACTCGTATGGAGTTTTAGATCAGATCAACTGTGTGTGTGTACTTTCGAATCTTATTGTGCGTTCGTAATGTGCCAAACGCGCAGGTGTATGATATCGTCCGTGTTACACTTTTCCAATATCGTGTTCTACTTCTGTTCACTCGTTTAAATTGTGAATGTCCGTTACTTAAATTATGAAGCGCTAGTGTACTCGTGTTCACTCGTGTGAAGTTCTAGATCAGATCATCATAGTGTTTGGATAGAATTGTTTTGGGGGCTGTGTATACCGCACTGATAACACAGGTAACCCGAAACAACTAAGATAATAACACAATTTTTATTATTCATTTTTTTATAATAATAATTTGTGAATTTATTTATGAATCGCTAGTCCACTCGTGTTATGACTCATGTGGAGTTTTAGATCAGTTCGTTAGCATTTGTATCCTAGTATTTTTCGGCTATCTGTGAGAGTATCAAGAGTATTCTGGTTTACTTGACCTCGCTCGTGCTCACTCATGTTCTATACTTGTGTTCACTCGTGTTGTAACTCATGTGAAGTTATCAGATCAACTGTCAGTGCGTACTTTCGCATCTGATTGTGCGATCTTACTGTGCCAAATACGCAGGTTTATGAACACATCCGCGTTGCAAAAGATACGACGGAGTTCAAGCTGCGTGCAGCTTCTTGATGTTATTTTTATTAATGTTCAATCAAGTAAAATGTTTGATCAGTTCTGACCTCTGCCGCTAACAATGTGGGTCGGAGACGCTGTGATCGAGCGATAAAGAGGAGGCATGAGCATTAGTTCAAAGATAAATGTTCGCTAGAGAGCTTTAGAGGGTTTAAGGCTACCGTCACGTCATAAAGTACTTAATTTGCTGCAATCTTCTCTCTAACCGAGTTATTAATATGGATGAAGTATTGTTGACTCAGGCGAAACTACGGCGCCTTCCAGTCTAGGACCGCATAAGTAATTGATAAACTTGAAACACTTAGGTATCGAAATACAATCTGAGGTTAGATGTTCTTGGCAGACTGCAGATAGCAGGATCAAGCAATTAGACTAAACGTGATCAATCCACAGATAACAATTGGTTTATTTTGGGCAGCGCTAATATTATAATATTTGATTCGACGTTGCGTTACATGCCGCTATGGTCTGTCATATCTTGTTCCAGTGTGTATACACAGTGAGATGTAATACCAGTGACTATCGTTACCATACGTTGATCCTATTTACGAGCTACGGGCCAAGATTGTGTGCCAGGCTTATTAAGTCCAGACTCCAGACTTTAATAACGAAGGCTGTGTTGTCAAGAATCTAGACTTCGTTTCATTGCAAGTTCAATAGAAGTGTTGTTCTGGATTCTAGATGACAAGTATATATTTCTTCAAGGCTTCAAGGGATATCAGATCGACCCGCAGACCTTTGCATAATTTAGTTTATGCAGTCGTGCGTCGGCCCGGTGGCACACAGAATTCTCTAAAGAGTGTCCACCCACTTGCAGCGGACTCTGCCGACAGTTTCACGACAAAGGATACAAATTGAAATTATCTACGGGCCAAGATTGTGTGCCAGACTTCAATTAAGTTAAAACTCTAGACTTAACGAACGGGATTTTATTCAAGACTTTTCAATTTGTTGTCAACACTCAATAGACTTACTCATTCAAAATTTACGGGATCGTGTTTCGGTACCGTTGCAAGACTTACGAGGATTCTATAGTCTGTTAATGTGCTTTTCGTTCTTTTATTTTAATTATCGCTCTGTTTTAAAGTCTGTGTCTGTGGTGTCGAGTACATTTGAAACTACCAAGCGTGGTTGTGAAAAGTCCCACTCGTACAGGAATACGTTGGCTTCCTGCCGAGGTCAAATCATATTCGAAGCATCCGGGAAAATTCATGGGTTCGATTGTGTTTTTAATCCGCTAGAAATAATGAAATTCGTTACCCAAAGCGCATGTCTACTTCTTTCATGACACAAATAAACAACGAGAGCATTTTACTTCGACAAGCTACTAGTTCGACAAGTCCAGAAGCTACGCTCGGCAAGTCAACATTTACTCAAGGTCCCGAAGTATCAGTTGAAATCATGGACTCCTGGCTTTTTCGGTATCTGCTCCTATTTTATGGAACTCATTACCACTGGAAATGAGGTATATTGATTCCCCGGGATTGATTGTCTTAGTTCTTTTAATTCTAGTGTTAAAACAAGACCTTTTAATTCAAAGCTTTTGGTATATTATATGTTGCCAAGTATTTAAGCCATTATTATTATTGTTATTATTATTCAATTTTCTTTTTGGTATAAAATAGGGAATTACTTGTAAAACGATACGTTACAGTATCTGTATTATTGCGTAACATTTTTAGTAAGTTAGTTTTTAATACTTGTTGTATTGTAAAGCGCTATAGGACTTCAGGGAATAGCGCTACATAAATCGATTATTATTATTATATATTAGCTTTTATTTATGCGGCCGTTGATAAAGAAACTCATAACAGTTAAGCAAATTCATAAGGTTTGCTCAACTTGCAATTTGCTGATTTTAATTGCCATGTAGTGGCACTCGATCTCTTCAGCATGCAATCAACAGTTTCATAGTTGTTTTGTTTGCACAAGGTAACACAGGTAGCCCGAAAAAAACAGGGCATATATTTTACACTTATTATTACTTACTTTAAGCCTTCAATATTTATCTATTTTATATTTTTATAATTGTTTAAAAATTTGTTTTTGTATCGGCGACAGAAATTGATCAGATCAGACCTTTGCCGCTAACAATGTGGGTCGGAGACGCTGTGATCGAGCGATGAAGCATGAGGCATGCGCATTAAACGTTTAGATTTATTTAACGCTGTTTACATCACATAAAATCATCACAGAATAATTACCACTACGGGAATGTGGAATGAGCAAAGCGTGAGACTTTGAGGCGCTATCAGTTCTTTTTAACTACTTTCTAATCCTATGATTCTTGTAAAGGAACTGTAAAAATACACGAACAACGTAATACATTCGATCTGCGCTGCCTGAACAGATCTAATAGCATAAGCGAAATACAATCTCAAGTTAAGTGTATGCAAACACGTTTAGATAACCGGGTCAGCTGTATGAGACAACTCGAGATAACTTGTCCGTCTTGTCGGCTGATAACTAATCAAAGTGAATGACAGGACAGGGCGTTTGTTATTTTATCAATTAATTGTGCTTTCCTAGTTTAGAACAAGTCAAAACATGTCTGGAAACGAGGTCACATTTTTACAAGCAGTCTCTTGCGTTCTATATGCAAAATTGCTGGTTAATAAAAGAAACTAAGGCTGACTGCCGGACATTTCTTGCAAACTCGTAAGATTGTTTTCTCACTGACATTTGGTATGTTTTGGAAGTGCTCATTTGCGGACCTCACCGGCGTTGTGGCAGGACGTTGGACAGAGTGCCTTCTGGCTTCCCCTGCGGGTTTATCGGGAGATCAAATCGTATTGGAGTTGGATAACTGTATAATTGTAAACAGAACTAGAAAATCGTTTTGGAAAACCGACTTGGAGACTGGATATCGTTTAAAGGAAAACAGTCTAAAGAATATTCAAAGTCGCTAGTCACTTCACAGACTTCCGGACTGCTGAACTTTCTAGCGTTAAACGCGCTACACTATGTCTTAGTTTTCGAAACTTTTGAACCAGAAATATTGATTGAAAGTGTCTAATGTTTATACGGCAGCAAACAGAGATGCTGACTATGAGAAGAAAAAAATTGAAAACATTTGGTCAAATGTTCTGTTCTAGATGTACAACATTAATGACATTGACAATTTTGCGTAAAATCTAATATCGGTCAATCTCGTCCAAACACTGTACGAAAAGTAAGTTAAATATACTTTCTGATAGCCAAAAAACCTCAGCATCACAAAGAGCATAGACTCCTGACCAATTGATAGCTCTAAGTACTAGAAACCTCTGCCAATTGAAGTTGGCACTCAACATCCAAATGATCAGCATCGCACTATGTAACACGCTTCGCTCGGTCGCAGACTGGAACGAGAGATGTCTAAAAGGTCAAGACATGCGGACGGCCACCGAAAGTGAGCCATGTTACAACAATTTATTGCGCTCCCCTAGATAACACAGATAGCCCGAAAATACATAGAGTATATATAGTACCGTACCGCATTGATAACAATAGGACAACACAGGTAACCCGAATCTACAAAGACGACACACACTGATACCACAGGTAACCCGAAACAACTAAGACGATAATACAATTTATATTACGTTATTATTATTATGTTTTGTATTAATTAAATGAAGCGCTAGTGTACTCATGTTCACTCCTGGTCTGACTCGTGTGGAGTTATATTTCAGATCCTACTAGTATTTGGATCCTAGTATTGTTGGGCTACCGGTGCTATCCTAGGTACCCTAGCTTACGTGAAGTTGCTCGTGTTTATTCGTATTCGACTTGCGTGCATTCGTGTTCTACTTGTGTTCACAACGTCTAAACAAAGATGTATTCTAAAGATATAAGTTTTCCTATTATATTTTTCTGGGTTGCGCGACTTTGCAGAGAAAATTAGATTTCAAGTTCGATTCTCCGCTGATAAATGTAGATTGTGTGGTGGCTCAATTCAAAGCAAATGTACCCATATTGAAGAAAACACAATGGATCGCAATTAGGAGCCGTTACTCCAGCAAAAAAATACAGATGTCAGCCATCTGGGCGGAGGCTGTGAGGAAGGTTTCAGCTTTTCTCTTCATTAAGACGCGTAACATAGAAAAATTAAATAGCACAATTTATTTATTTCGAATACATCTTTGCATAGATATTGAATTGATTTTAGGCTTTAGTTCTTCTTGTTACTCTGGCGCTGCTACGTGACGCGACTGTGCGTGCATACTTTCCCATCTGATTGTCCAATCCAATTTAACAGATTTTGCGTGTATACTAACAGTGATCTGGCTGTGTGCATGCTAATAACGATGTGAACACAAGTAGCCCGAAAATACAAAGAGAGGGTACCTTACTTAAAACACAAGTAACCCGACACAACTAAGCTAAGCTAGAATAACACAGGTAGCCCGGAAATACAAAATAGGGTACCGCACTGAAAATACAGGTAACCCGAGACAACTAAGACAATAAAACAATTATAACTATTTGTTTATTATAATTTTTGTTAATTAAATTATGAACCGCTGTGGACTCGAGTTCGCTCATGTCCTGATTCATGTGGACTTTTAGAACAGATCATCTTAGTGTTTGGACCCTAGTATTTTTGGGCTACCTGTGTTACCCTAGGGTACCCTGGCTTACTTTAAGTCGCTCGTGTTCTACTTTTGTTCACTCGTGTTCTGACTCGTTTTAAATGAGATCAACTGTGGGTGCGTACTTTCGCATCTGATTGTGCGTTGTAATTGGCAAACACGCAGGTATCTGAAATAGTCCACGTTACAAAAAATACGCCGGAGTTCAAGCTGGGTGCAGCTTCTCGTTAATTCTTTAATTACAATTAAAATTATTCCCTTCTCAATAACAAAATTCCCCTCCGTAACAAGTTTTCCCTTCCGTAACACTTTTTTATTTTGTTGTACATGTATCTCAGGAAAACTAAAATCAAACAGATGCTAATGTATCTCATCTGTAGACTCACAAATTAAATTGGAAGGAAGAAAAGTGGCAAAGTATTTGGACTTAACATGTAACTGTAATACTAATTTATGTACCTTATATTGTTACAGAGGGGAAACTATTAGCATATTCGTTGAAATCTCTTATCCTGATAGAACATTTTCCCAAAAGATTTCGATGACATTACTGTTAAGGGTGACTGGTATGTTATGTCCAGCAGCATAGAATACCTTTATGTAATCTGTGTTCGTAAAATAGAAAAAAAAAACATTTTTCCCCTCCGTAACACAATTTATCCATTTTTCCCCCAAATCAGTGGTATTGCTTTTCTTTTGGGTGACATTGGAATGAAAAAAAAATCTTAATATCATAAGGTTTGATTATCCAGCTACTAGAAAAAGTAGTTTTTAATGTCCTGTAACCGTTTTCACTTTTTTTGTCCAGAATACTGTGAAATGACCTGTAAGTGCTTTATTTAGTCTAGTGCTAGATGAAGACTTATTTAGATATGACACTCATTATACAAGATCGCAATAAACACTGACATCCAAGTAATATAGATAATTTGTTATTTGTCTTATAGAGGGATATAAAATTTTAACACTTTGTCTTGAACAGGGTATGGATTTTTTGAAAATCTCAAACAGTGTAAGGGTTTCAGAGCCCCAGCGGCACACCCCTACCCAATTTGGGTAGAGTACCCCCCCCCCCACCCCCCGGAATATCCCCCCATCTATTTTGACGTGTTCGTATCCAGTAGAAACGGAGTTCCAGAGTTCCGAAATTCGAGTGTTGCAATTTTTACAACATGCCACAGATGCACTGAACAAATAAGATCAATTTAGCATATAATATAATTTTTAGATCTCCATGCAAAGCAAGTACAGAAACTAATACTCTTTACATTTCGATCAACCAATAGAAACGGCTCGATTGCAGCCATCGAGTCAAAGTAGAAATCGAATTATCGAGTTCTTAGTACAGTATTAATGCATCAGTCAATTCCAGTATTTATGCCCAACTTGGGCAGTATATCATTTTTTACAACAACCGCCAAATTTCTCACAATCTGATTGGCTTATTTTCATATGCAATATTTGGACGGCGAAGATGCCTCGTGGATCCACAGCTATTTTGACCATGTTATGACGAAAATGATTGTCAATATTAGGACAGACACATAAAAAACTTACTTCATTTGTTAAATGGATGTGCCCGGGGTGGGGTATTTTCCTTACTGTGGGGCAACACCTTGCTTGTACCCACGGTGGGGAATTTAAAAAAAAAAAACGAAAATGAATGTAATTACATTCCTGTAATTGACTGATGCATATAAAACTGTAAGTTATAATGCACCAGTCAATGTAAACCCCCAACCCGGGCATGACTGGGGCGAAGGGGGGGTATTTACCTCGTATTCACCACCATATTCATTCCCGCTAGGTGGGGAGTTCGCTGGCTTTCACCTCTTCGGTTTCTGTACCGGGGACTTAACCGGGAGTTCACCCAGAGCCTATACCTGCTGGCCAGTATTACTGAAGGCTCTGCGCATAACGAGAATGTTTTCGCGTGCATTATAATTTTGCATACTTTATCTTCGCCCCTCGTCAGTCCTCGTGCTTCGATCAAGCTGGAAAAATGCTGTGCAAAGTGGTCTATAATGGACAGAAAAAGGCCGTCATAGCCACTGACATGGCAGGTCTAATAGAGAAAGGTAGGTTTGATCTTTCACTTGTGTTATTTATTTTAATATGTTGAAGTATTAGTCATGATTCAGTGGTTTTGAATTGCGAACACATTGACCCCAAATTAACTTATGCTTAATCTTTCTTCTAAAAATAGGACTTAATAATAGATCGTTTTATGATACCGTTGAAGCTATTATTAAAATAACCATTCTCTCTGTGTGTTTTCTGGACTGGCAAAGATTGAAGTGGAATGCAAAAAGACATTTAACAAACTTGAATTCGGTACAGTGAACCGATTTGAAAATGCTCTGAGTTTCCCTTTGTAACGTGGTAATTAAATCTGTTCGAATCTTTGCAATCCTCTAATCCAAAGTGTATGAAATTTTCACTAGAGCATCTAAGAGACATCCTTTACTAATTGTGAGTAATCATTTTACTGTTTTGGTGTGAGAAAGTTGGCTATTTTTAGGGTTGACAGTGCCCATTTTAATAATTTGCAATAATATTTATTTGCCTGTAGGGAAAGCCAAACTTGGAATTGAAAATGAAGAACCCATTCTTGTTTATCTGGAGGATGGTACTGAAATTGATGACAATGAAACGTACCAAGCATGCGAAAATGGAACATTATTTCTCTTGTTACAGACTACATGATGTTTGTTTGTGTTTTTGTGGGATATATAGGCTTATGATTTGTGTTTGTTAATGTTTTGTTGTTGTTGTGCATCAGTGTCAATCCCTGAGGACAGTTGCAGTAAAAAAAAACTAGACAATTTTAGTATTGTAAATTGCAGTCAATTTTAATGAAAATACAGCAGACCACGGGCAACCACATTTGTCAATCCCCCATCCTTGCCCCCTCCTATCCCCCTCCTGGGGATTGACAGGTGTATTAAAAAAGGTTAATGCAGACAAACTTTCCATTACCTGGATTTGCATTACATTTGTATCAACTGTAGACCTGATATCACAGGCAGCCCAATCTCAAGATTTGTTTATTTATACGCTTACAAAAATCGCTTGAATAGTTCATATTATAAATACTTCCAAAACATGTATGTTAGACAAATAAATACACGACTTCATCCTACAATGTTTCAGTTGTGGTTATTCATACCTCTGAGCTCTTCTAGGGTCGTTTCTGCTGTTTTTTTCGAAACTCTTTCCCTCACCTCCTAATAATAGGACAAGGCTGGAAACAACCGACAAATATACGATGCATAACCTGTCATCTTTGCCACGAAAATCACCCTTCGCTCTCTCCAAATAACTCCAAACTACGGCAGCCCATAGAATGATAAATGAACTCATCCCAACCCCAATTTTAAGATCCAGCGATACCACAGTCTGGAGAAATCAAACAATTTGTCGTCCATTTTCAAGTCCTTCGAGGTTGGCAGCCAATGAAGTTGGACGGCGGAAGTGCAACCGTCAAAATAGCTCGGTTAGGAGACAACCTCGGTCTGACGAAGGACTTGGAAATGGGCGAAAAATCTTCGATTTCTCCAGAATGACTGGTATCGCCGGATCTTAAAATTGGTGTTAGGATGAGTTCATTTATCATTCTATGTCCTACCGTAGTTTCAAGTTATTTGGAGTGAGCGAAGTGTGATTTTTGTGGCAAAGATTACAGGTTATGCATCGTATATTTGTCGGTTATCCAGCTAATAGCTTCGCCAGAACGAGGCTATTTTGACGGTTGCACTTCCGCCATCCAACTCCGTTGGCTGCCAACCTCGAAGGACTTGAAAATGGGCGACAAATTGTTTGATTTCTCCAGACTGTGGTATAGCTGGATCGTCAAATTGGGGTTGGGATGAGTTCATTTATCATTCTATGGCCTGCCGTAGTTTGGAGTTATTTGGAGTGAGCGAAGTGTGATTTTCGTGGCAAAGATGACAGGTTATGCATCGTATATTTGTCGGTTGTTTCCAGCCTTGTCCTATTATTAGGAGGTGAGGGAAAGAGGTTCGAAAAAAACAGCAGAAACGACCCTAGAAGAGCTCAGAGGTATGAATAACCACAACTGAAACATTGTAGGATGAAGTAGTGTATTTATTTGTCTAACATACATGTTTTGGAAGGATTTATAATATGAACTATTCAAGCGATATTTGTAAGCGTATAAATACGCAAATCTTGAGATTGGGCTGCCTGTGCTGATATATTATTGACTTGTACTCGGTGGCAATATCAGTCCCTGTGCAAATCAAGTGTTTCTACTTCTAGTCAAGGTATTATATTATATGAATTCTTCTGTCCTAGGTCGTGCTGTTCCCCCAAGGAAACGTAGCACGGAAAAAAGTAGAAAAAAAAGAAATGGTAACATGTGTATAACTTGATATTGTGCTTATTTCTTGTTCATTCGCATTTCAAATGTGTTGTGCATGTTCCCTAGACTCCCCCGGGGGGCAGGGATATGCAGGGGCATTGGATCGGCAACATGTCCCCAGGGGCAAGGGCATTTTCACACTTTCACTGACCCCAAATTCCAAGTCCCCGGTCATGCCCGAGTTGGTTTACATTGACTGGTGCATAACTTAAGGTTAATGGCAATCAGGTGAGCGAGTGAAACAGCACTTACGTTCAAGTACCTCGTGTTGCCATTCTTTCCTCCCACAGCAATGTCGTAGTTTTCCATAGGTTTTCCCTTACTGTGTTCTGTCCATCCAAAACCAACCCAACCAGTCGTTCTGGCCTCGATATTCAATGTCAATGTCTTGCTCGCGTTCGAGTAGCTCCAGGAGGCATCAAATTTCCCTCCTCCGAACGATGCGCTATGTGTGGCTGTAAAACCAACGTGGAGGAATGAAAAGAGAACAAGAGCACAGCTGAAGACGATATTTGCTTTGTTTGTCATGTTTAAAAAAACCTTATAGTTAGATGACTGTTGGAGTGTTGCAACACACAAAACTCTAATGTTGCTGTGGTAGAACGACCTGAGCATGACACGAGTGGTCAGCGGTATATAGAGTGAATGAGTAGGTACTTCGTGTAACGTACCACATATAGTATTGGGGGAGGGGTAGTCCTGCTATACTATATACCTACTATAATTATTGGGGGAGGGCCGGGGTGGTCTTACTATAACTATACTATATACCAGTATAGTTATACTGTACACTATACACCCCACTATACAGCAGTATACATCACTATACATCACTATACACCCCTATACAGGCCTATAGACCCGTATACAGCACTATACACCCCTATACAGCCCTATAGACCCCTATACAGGCCTATAGACCCCAATACAGTCATATATACCCCTATACACCCCAACACACCCCTATACACCACTATACACCCCTATACAGGCCTATACACCCCAATACAGGCCTATAGACCCCTATACAGTCATATACACCCCTATATATACAGCACTATACACCCCTATACACCCCAATACCATTAATAAAACTACCACGTCCCTTGTGAATCTCCTATCAGCTAAGCTCTGTAAGTTTAACTAACTTAATATAGTATTATAGTCATCGTTAGATTTAAGGATGAATTTGTTAATATATCGTTGTGTGAATGGGTTCCATGTTTCACATGAATACTTCATTAAGGGCCTAATAATACTACAATATAGAGTTCTTAAAGTATAGTGATGTCCTTTAGTTCCTTACAGGTTCTCTTCACTAGACCAAGCACTTTATTGGCCTTTGCTGTTATGGAATCTATATGTGTATTCCATGATAGATCAGAGGTAGTAATTACCCCTAAATCCTTGTACATTTTACACTTTCTAAGGTTTGCCCATTTATATGATAATCACTAATGATAGGGTTATTTTTTCTAGTAATTCTCATGATCTTACACTTCTTTGTATTGATTCTCATTCTGTTCACATCACACCAAGTAGAGATATTATCCAGGTCTCTCTGAAATGTTAATTGATCATTTGGTGTGTTAATTATTTTATACAATCTTACTATCGTCAGCATACAAAACAATATTACTATCCTTACTGATTATCCCGGGTAGATCATTTATGTAAACAATGAAGAACAAAGGCCCTAATAAGGAACCTAAGGAACTCCAGATACTTCACCATGTACGACCACCCTCTGTTGTCGATTGGTCAGATAGTCCTTACAACACTGGCACAGCATCATGGGTAAATTTGTGAAAGACCTTATCGGTTACTTACGGACGCCTTTCCAAAACCCCGTTTGAACTCTCTGGGAGTCAATATGTATTTATACACATTCCCGTAAGCAAAAAGTTCCAGTTACGGACACTTTTTCTGATTCCCGAGGGTGTCCGCATACGGGAGCTTCGACTGTATCTCTGTGACGATCATTAATATACGTGACCTACGAACAGCCTTGTAATCTTATCACGGTTATGACTCATGTACACACCTAGATGACCTTATAGTTAAAGACCTCGAACTTCCGGTGTGGATCGCGTAGTCATGTAAATTTTCTTGTATAAAGGAGACCGAACATCTCAATAAAATAAGTTCTGCTTCGTGACTCGGTGTGTGCGTCGTTCTTGGTACGCGGTGCTGGCCGGCCGTAGAAGGCCAGCACAGAAGCGTTAACTCGGCACGTTACAAATCTGGTGGCAGCGGTGGGATCGATCGTCCACGTACAAGATGAACAGAGTATGATGTCAAAGAGCTAATCTAACAATCAAGTCGAACAAGAAGTAAAGAACCGTGTAATGCAGCTATAGCACTTGAGGGCAGCATGGTATTCTTCAGGACAGTGGGGCAGTAGCCGAGTGGCGACGCAGACTTTAGGTCGTCGACGTGGTCGACCGGCGACTTTATAAAGACCTAACTGGACTAGTCAAAAATGGAAAGAAAGTGAGAGAGGAGAACCTCGTACCCTTATAGAAGTGCTGAGGGAATCGAAAAGAAAAATTATGATCGGACAAGTCATGCACGCAAGCGATGAACCGAAGGAAATCGCGGGGAAAAAATGGTCGGACAAGTCATGCACTCAAGCGATGAACCGAATGTAAGAGCAGAGTGGTTGGAGCAGCCTGTGAGCATGCAGTCGACAGACAAGACTAAAGTGTAGCAGAGCATACCAAAAGAACTTTACAGTTTACGAACTTGATATTGAGTAATGTAAGTTTTGTTTTATGTCGGTTTTCAAGTGGATCGTATTTTTAAGTTTTAGAGTCTAAACTATTTTTGTGTTAAGGAGTAACCTTAGAACAGGATATGCGAATGAAGGTAGAGGAATTGTAAGGCACGCATGATTTTAAAATCGAAATGTATATAATTTATTAGTTGTAAGCAAGGAAGTTCAGTACAGAGCTGACTGATGAGTCAAAGGCAGTTACGTTGGCAAAGTAAGTCCGTATAGTCCTTAATTACGGCAGACCAGTGCGAGATATCTGTAAGAGTTTATATAGAGGTATTTTAGTATTTTCAGAGTTAAAGAGATGAGTAATAAGAGATGAATTAGATAGAGAAAACGCAGTTACGTTTATAGTAAATAGGTAAGTCCGTATTCCAAGGCAGACCCACTGACTGTACGAGTTTCTGTTAAGAATAATTGTTGTTGTGACTATGTATTAGGTCAATCAGAGTTTGCATTAAGATTAAGTGGAATTTATATAAGAAGATTAACATTTCAGTAATGTACAGTAAGCCGGAACGTTAGGGCAGTAGACCAATGAATTTCTTGGTGCTCTGGTTACGCAGTACGAAAATTTAGTTATTACATTTGATTGAAGATATTCACTTTTGTGCCAAGTTATAAGGGGAAGACCAGTTGACATGCAAGAGATGTTTATAGGGAGCGCAATAATCCAGTAATATAATAGTAGTGTACCGTAAATTTATGTAAAGTTTTACAAAATGTGTTTTCTGTTCTAATTTTAGTTGTGTAAACTTAGATCTGTTTTTCGGGAGGAAAACTGCATACAGAGGGAATAGTGTGACGATCATTAATATACGTGACCTAGTACGAACAGCCTTGTAATCTTATCACGGTTATGACTCATGTATACACACCTAGATGACCTTATAGTTATTAAGACCTCGAACTTCCGGTGTGGATCGCGTAGTCATGTAATTCTTCTTGTATATAGGCCTGTATAGGGTTGTATAGGGCTGTATAGGCCTGCATAGGCCTGTAATGGGGCTGTACAGGCCTGTATAGGCCTGTTTTGGGGTGTATAGGGGTGTATATAGTGCTGTATAGGGGTGTATATGACTGTATAATGCTGTATAGGCCTGTGTAGGGGTGTATAGGCCTGTATTGGGGTGTATAGTGCTGTATAAGGCTGTATTGGGGTGTATATGACTGTATAAGGGTCTATAGGCCTGTATAGGGGTGTATATAGGGCTGTATAGGGGTGTATAGGCCTGTATAGGGGTGTATAGTGCTGTATAGGCCTGTATAGGCTTGTATAGGCCTGTATAGGCCTGTATAGGGGTGTATAGGGGTGTATAGTGATGTATAGTGGGGTGTATTAATAGTGTACAGTATAACTATACTGGTATATGGTATAGTTATAGTAAGACCACCCCTACCCCAATACTACTACTCTTCCCAGTAAACTGCGACACACCAAGTTTTTTTACGGCTCACGTGATGTGAATATTCTGTACCACGGATGACCATTTGACATACCGCCGGGTAGATTTCTTGTTGGCGGCATTTGTAGACAAGTTTCGACTGCCTTGTTGATTTCAAAGTTTATAAATCGCTGGGAAAAATTTGCTTCTCGCTCTTCTTTGAGCTCTGGAGTTTATTACTAAACGTATTTGAAGAACCACATAACGTGGCTTAACTATTAAGGGAAATGGAGGAAATATTTTGCCAATTCATCTGAGATATTTTAAGATTTAAGATGGTAGTTCATATTTTAAGATCTCATAGTCAGTCGTTCTGCGGTTTTGAAATGTCAAACTTGTCTACAATGTGTCATTCTACTGTCTCCAACGAGGCATTCTTTGTCTACAATGTAGAACAACACGTCGCTTTTCTCACGCCGCCACACAAAAATATCTACCGGCGGTAAGCAAAACAGTGATCACGTGGTACAGAATATTGACATCACGGGGCCGTAAAAAATCTTGGGGTGTCGCAGTTTACTGGGAAGAGTAGTATATGTGTTATTATAGTAGGTATATAGTATAGCAGGACTACCCCTCCCCCAATACTATATCTGAAACGTCACACGAATTACCTACCAGTGAATACCACAGCAAGCCCATCTACGAAATGCAACAAAATTAAAAATCGTGAAAATAAATAATAATAATAATAATAATAATGACATTTGTATAGCGCATATACATAAATGTTCTATGCGCTTGACAACTACATGTACTAAATAAGTGTAAATATAAATATCTGCGCATAAATTACATTCAGCTGAAAACAAGACTGATTACTGTGTACAGATTATAGGTATGTCAAAAAAGGCCGTGTTTTAGTTTAGCTTTGAAATCATTAACGGATGGACTTTGGCGTATATTTAACGAAGACGGGATAATTTTGCTGAAAAGGCGTTTTCCCTAGTGCTGTGGCAGGGGAGAAAAAATAGTAGGTAGGAAGAGTAAACAATATAATAGAAAAATGCATCCACCCACGGAAGCCCTGGGCAATTAACCACAGGCAGCCCAAGCTAACAATTTATATACAGTCAAGCCTATTGTTTCAATTAAAATAACGTATTATTTAAGATGAACGAATTTTTTTATATTTTAGAGTGTACGCAACTATGCAACTGTCACTGACAAAAGGGATAAGGGAGAAATAGATAGTAGGCGAAACAGGCCACAGATCGAGCGAACACTCGGCCGGTTAGGCCCTGTTTATAGGAAGAAAAGTTAGCTCGGGGCCCCAGAGCACCCTCCCTCCGAAGCCAACTTTATCGAGCGTTTATATGGAAGAAAAGTTGTCCCGGCCGGATGCCCTTGGCCTGCTTACCGGCTCTTCTAAAACAAATCAGAAGTGCCCGGGATGCCCTGGACACCCGAGACAACTCCCTTTCGAGCGAGTCTGGTCACGTGATATTGGCTTGCGCATGCTCTGTGTGATCAGAGTTCCTCGGGGAGGAGGGTTGCATGGGAAGAAAAATGTGGAAAGTTTGAATTTTCGAAAAATTACGAGACTTGCCATAATCGGCTGATTGTCCTGCCATGTCCCATTCTTTTTGGGGGGAGAAAAAAATAAGAATTGCCTCAAACCAAAAATAAACAAATCAGTGAAGTAGAAAAAAGCTTAGAAGAGTCAGAGAGTCCCTAGCAGGGTATGATTAAACCTGTCAACTACCATGTCAAACTTCAAATCCTTATTGATCAATTTAGTACCGTTTCAGATTTTTCTAAAAAAATCCATACCGATCTTAAAATAATCATTAGCTTTATTGGCTGCCTGTGCTACAACCAGAAGTGACGTAACCAATTTAACAGGTTTTTTTTAATTCCAAAGGTGAATGTCAGTAGTGCGGCTATATGGAGTAAGAACAATACAGATGCGAATATTTTCTTCAGCCGAACCGAGTAACGCAGGAACGACGTCAAGAAAACGAGTATCGAGATAAAATTCCAGCAGTTAAAAATAATGTAATAACACGACCCCTAACCCGAACCATAACACATGGTACCGGGGCTCTTAGCCTGTAAAAACAAATTTCAACCACGCCTACGACAACTTTATCTATTTACCGAGGGTATAAACACTTGACAGTTAAAACTGATAAACTCGTGGCCCTCAAAACAAAGAATACAAAATAAATAAATATATATATATACAGTCGATGCCAAAAAGGTTGTCCAGCAGAACATAATATAATACTATAATATCCATTGTTTTGGCCTATTGTCTTGGTCTAGACAATAGCCCAAAACAATGGATATTATAGTATTATATTATGTTCTGCTGGACAACCTTTTTGGCATCGACTGTATATATATATATATATATATAAAGTGTAGGATTGATTTCCGTAAAACAGTGCTCAATACATGGGAGTAGAGCGAAGTATATGGTGAAGAAAAAAGACAAATAAACTACACGTTCATCCTTACAAGCCTGTTTCGTGGTTGCCCACTCGTCAGGGGATTTAATAAGAGTATACTTTTACCGTCGCTTGTATACAGAATGATTTACATAACAATAGTATTGATGACCTAATCAAACTAGCCTAATATATGCAGCGCGGAATTAACAGTTCAATTATTACGTAGGAGGGCTTTGTTTCTGTGTCAGCAGGAAGACACGAGTTCATTACGTTTGTTTAGTGTGGACAGTTCAGGTCGGCAGATGATTAGAAATTTTTCTTTGAGGCATAAGTTACATCTTTTACTGGAGCTACTGTACGGCGAGTGCGACGAGAGAATGCGCCAGGAAATAAAGTGATCAATGATTTTGTCTTTCAGATTCCAAGTGTATTTGCTGAGTTCGGTAGAGTTTTTGTGTTTAGCGTGGCGGAATGATGCGGTGTGGTTCCTGTATCTTGTTTTGAATTCGTTTTACGTAAGTCCGATGTATGTTTCTGTCTTGCTGTTGTCTTTATGCGTTATTGTTGCTTGGTAAATGACTGATGATTGTAGGCAGTTTCCGTTGAGCGGGCAGGCGTTCTTTTGCCGGCAGTTGCATGTTTTGTTTACTTCAGTTGTAGTTGCGGTGGCGGTATCATTGGCTTGTGAAGGCGCATCGCGCAGAATGCCGCGACACATCCGGGACATTTCTCAGAGCAAGCAGCGCTAAATTCAAAAGCTACGCAATGAATAGTAAGCCAAACAATAGAGAAAATGTACTCAAACGCACGAAGTAGGTTATGATTTTACTCATTTATTGAAAAACTATCTATTTTAAAGTTTAGGTTTCCACTGGCTTTTGTAGAAGAGATATCAATAAACAGTTTCCACCCTCAATCAACTTATTCGAGTGAGTGGAAGTATTATCGGTTTTGACTTTAATTTGGGATATTTTTGAAGTTTTTACAGTGGAAAATGACGCTTGATTCACTTTGGAGTCAATTTTCACGTTCAATAATACTTATTTTTATTAGGTTTCGTATGGAAAAGTTAGTTTGATATATTACTAACTCGCAGCCGTTTTCTTGTACGAATCCGACGGCTATTAGTATTATCGAAATCAACATTTCTAGGAGATATGTTGGCAACTCAGATTCGCTTGCTAAATTTGGATTTTGAACATTCCCGCGGGGCCTCACTGGACTTCTAAGCTCCTCCCCCATGAACAATAGCACATACGCCACCTAATTAACCATTGAATTGACACAATACAGCTCTGAAATCCGTAAAAGTGTGAAAATCTATTAGCACAGACCTATTGAACTACCTACTAATTATATTGTTTTGAAATGAAACGCGAACCATTAAGCGGTGATCCAAAGGGTCCAGCGCGAAGCTTGTCATTCATTTATTTAACCGAACGGCTAAGGATAACTATTCAATGTCTTCCGAACAAGAAATCCAACACAGTGATCGGGAGCTTCTGATATAACAACATTAGTTAGTGTGATGACCTTCTTTAACGAGCTTTGGGAGTCCAGTATTCCCATGAAGCGAGCAGTTGACAGTGATTGACATGTGCTTCATGTGATGTGGGAGTAGTGTATTCCCAAACCGATTTGTCAAAAGCCAATAACAATCGCTCTCCCGCAGAATTAATTAGCAATGTTATAATTATTCCGTCCTCACTTTAACCTCTCGGCCGTAAGTACATGTCGCCGAGAACAATAGAATTCTGCGCGATGGATAGTATTCTCTTGTTATGTTTATCGATAATCTGTTTGGTGTTGCTCATGCAGCTGTAGGTAATCTTGATAGTGTTGCGGTTGAAGATTTTGTGAAGGTTGTGATCTTTGGGGAAGTGTTTATCTACTAAATCGAGGAATTTGTGCCCGATGTTAGTGCTGACGTTCTTGCTAAAGGGAGGGTTGTACCAGAGTATGTTGTCGCGTTGGCGGTTTTTTCGTTTGTTAGGTGTGGCGGGTTCGTACTGAAGGGTGTAGTTATATTCGCTTTCGTTGAGAGCCTTCTGGTATGGAGGGGCGGCTTGGTTGAAGGACGCTTTGTTGGAAGACAGGGATGAAAGTCGTTTGTTGATGCCGGCGGGAATGTTTCCTGGCGCATTCTCTCGTCGCACTCGCCGTACAGTAGCTCCAGTAAAAGATGTAACTTATGCCTCAAAGAAAAAATTCTAATCATCTGCCGACCTGAACTGTCCACACTAAACAAACGTAATGAACTCGTGTCTTCCTGCCGACACAGAAACAAAGCCCTCCTACGTAATAATAGAACTGTTAATTCCGCGCTGCATATATTAGGCTAGTTTGATTAGGTCATCAATACTATTGTTATGTAAATCATTCTGTATATAAGCGACGGTAAAATTATACTCTTATTAAATCCCCTGACGAGTGGGCAACCACGAAACAGGCTTGTAAGGATGAACTTGTAGTTTATTTGTCTTTTTTCTTCACCATATATATATATATATATATATAATGTGAATAAAATGAAGGTAATAGTCCAACGATGTGCTTCTAGTAGAAGGATCCAATACGGGATTCTACACTCTGCTTCGGTATTTAGACTTGAATAATAGTTTTAAGGTGAAGACAGAGAACTTCTTACTAATCCTTTAATTAAAAAACGTTTCGGCCGTTCGGCCTTTGTTTTAACTGAAGAAGGCCGAACGGCCGAAACGTTTTTTAATTAAAGGATTAGTAAGAAGTTCTCTGTCTTCACCTTAAAACTATTATTCAAGTCTATATATATATATATATACAGTCAATGCCAAAAAGGTTGTCCAGCAGAACATAATATAATACTATAATATCCATTGTTTTGGGCTATTGTCTAGACCAAGACAATAGGCCAAAACAATGGATATTAAAGTATTATATTATGTTCTGCTGGACAACTTTTTTGGCATTGACTGTATATACATATACATATACATACAGCGAAGTGAAAAAACTTTGACCCCCCGCTCCTCAACTATATCAATATATCGGGTGCATTATGGGTAGGAGTAAGTTCATTAAAATGCAACTACAGCCAAATATCCGCGCGCGTTTGCAAATCATCACAGCGAAGACTTGTGTAGTTGATTTAAATTTTAAGAATTTATATAGAATACAACACTTTTACTCGGAACAGGTAGGAACGTTTAAAGTAAAGTAAATGCACTCTCTATTTTCTGTTTGGACAAATATTTTTCCTGATTTTATATTATAAATTAATGTTTACGTTAGCAGAACGTAACGCGGACGGAACTATAATGCCGAATTTTGATCTGCTAAGCAACAATTAAACGCTATTTTTTAAACTGTTTCGCGGAAAATTGAAGAGATTAAAAAAGCTTAAAGGTTTACACAATTTCATAAATTTATTGACAACAATTTCATAAAACATTTAATTATTTTGATTAAGAAATGGATAGAAATTAACGTAACCCATATCATTGCCATATTTTATGGTATTAAACGATTCTAAAAAATTCTAATAAACTCTTAGTTATTCCTCTTGAAATTCCCTTATCCAGTTTTGTTCAAGGTTCGGAGGGATCCTGTTTTTATGGTATAATTGTTTTAGTAAAAGCTTTTATGAAAGGTACGTTCGATAATTATTGGATTCGCATCGCTGAATGTTCTTATTATTGTTGCACAGTTTTCTTTCATTCTTAAAATGTATTTTGTATGCTATTTAAATCTCATAATTGTGACGAAACTGTTTATTTAGCTTCGTCATTAAACCAAAAACGTTAGCAGCTATGGTCCCATTTAACAACATCACTTTATTGTGAATCCTAGTTTCCTAATTTGGTAGATAACGAGCCGCG
Organism: Actinernus sp. WN-2022; assembly: GCA_030867875.1. Taxonomy (NCBI): domain Eukaryota; kingdom Metazoa; phylum Cnidaria; class Anthozoa; order Actiniaria; family Actinernidae; genus Actinernus; species Actinernus sp. WN-2022. Next base: position 33,752,282 of record JAOWCC010001368.1, read on the forward strand.
ACAAACTTTTGAATATTTAATTTTCGAAGTTTCATTTTGTAATTATATTGCAGCTCCAAACAACATCAGTTTTTTAATCAGATTGTGAATTTCGTCTCATCGGGATCAGCTAAAAATAAACATTACACAACAGTTAAAGAAAACTATTCGATGTTCAAACTGTAAGAGGTTTCCTTACGTTACACTATAAAGTGTTTATTTTGCTTTGTCGATACGTTTTCCAACTATAAGCCAGGCTCTTGTGCAGTCTGTGCATCCGGTCAGCTCCGGTCAGTACATATGAATCCTTTCATTCTGCTCTTTGAAACGTTATATCAGTCTAATAACACTGATCAGTTCGGTCTTCACAGAAGTAGAAGACATAGAACGGAATACCTGCGCTGATATCAAGCTGAATTGTTTCATCGCTCTCAGTTTTGGTTTAGAATCACTGACAAAAAATGTAGAATGTCAAAGTTTCAAACGAATTGATATTGGCCCTGAACCCACAGATCAGGTGTAATCATGTCTCCTCTTCATGTCTCCTCTTCTCGATATTTTAAGTCATCATAAGATATCCTAACAGCTTCACAAATAGCTCTGAATTCACGCTTCGAACCTGAAACTTCGGCATGATCATTTCCCGTTCTCTTTCCGCCGACCAGGGATATGTTCTGTTTTGCAAATATTCGATCTAACAGTAAATATATAGAGTGCATTTAAATACTCAGGTTTATTTAAGCTGTCCTGCCTGTCCCGAGTAAAAATGTTGTATTCTAGATGAAATCTTGAACTTTAAATCAACTGCATAAGTCTTCGCTATGACGATTTGCAAACGCGCGCGGATATCGGCTGTAGTTGCATTTTAATGACTTTACTCCTACCCATAATGCACCCGATATATTGATATAGTTGAGGTGTGGGGGATCAACGTTTTTGCACTTCGCTGTATACATATATATATACACATATACATATACATATACATATACATATACATATACATATACATATACATATACATATACATATACATATACATATACATATACATATACATATACATATACATATACATATACATATACATATACATATACATATACATATACATATACATATACATATACATATACATATACATATACATACATACATATACTTTATTTTGATACGCTAGCCACTATAACTACAACACTGAATGTTGACCCGCGAGCAGATTTCCAAGTGGGGCGTACAAAGGTTGGTGTATATATATATACAAGATTCATGAATGGTATGAATTAACGATGGCTCATATTAAGCTTACATAAAAAAAAACTGACGAATAAAAATAAAAATAATCAGCATAACTCAGTGTCAGGCATGAAGGCAATGTTGCGTTTAAACTGAGCTAATGTATTTGCCTTCTTAGCCTTATCCGGTAGGCTGTTCCAAAGCATATCACCGCTGTATTTGAAGCTGCGCTTTAGATAGTTGGTTTTTGGCTTTCGGAAGTGCTAGGTCCGTATCAAGGTTTCTTAAATTATATTGAATTTTACTTTCAGAAAGTCTTATAAATGATTCTCTTAAATATGGTGCAGATTGATTATTCAGGGTTTTAAACATTAATGTCGATTTAATTTAAATTCGTCTTTCTTGGAGAGTTTTCCAGTCTAAGCAATCAAGTATATCTCCTGAGCGAGTTTCATAGCCTGCACCAGTAATTACTCTTGCCGCACGAGATTGTAATTTCTGTATTCTCTCTTTAAGGCCTTTGCCGCAGGTATCCCACAAAGGGGAGCAGTAATCAAAATATGGTTGTACTATTTAGGGCTTTGTATATGCATTCAAGTGAAGTGATTGGCACGAAGGGCTTAATTCGCCTCAAGGCACCAATCCCTGCACTTGCCTTCTTGCAAATGCTATCAATGTGATTTTGAAAGGTTAGTCTCTCATCAATTTCTACTCCAAGACATTTGTGTGAGCCCACCCGAGTGACTCCAGCATTGTCTATAAAAACACTGTTTGATATTTCCTCGATTTTGTTATTAAGTTTAAATGCAGAGCCAATAATCATCAGCTTCGTCTTTGAAGGATGAAACTGTAGTTTGTTTACAGCAAGCCAATCACATATATTATCAATATCTGAATTTAAATTAGAGGCAAGATCAGCTTCATTAAACGAAGATGTAAAGATTTGGGTGTCGTTTGCATATAGACAGGGAGTGGCAGGTCATTTATATATAACAGAAATAAGAGCTATCCTAGGATTGAGCCATGAGGAACACCACAAAATATTTCTTTTGAGGATGACAGAGACCCATTAACAAAGCACTGTTGTTGCCTGCATTTAAGATAGGAAGCGAACCATTTCAACTCACAACCCGAAACGCCGTAGAATTTCATTTTCTGAAGCAAGATTGAATGTTTTATCGAATCAAAGGCTTTTCGTATGTCTAAAAATACCACACCTGTCAACATTCCCTTATCCATACTTTCACACCACTTGTCGCACATCTGTATTAATGCTGATACCGTTGAATGTAACGGACGGAAGCCGGATTGAAATTTTGAAAGTATAGAGTTTTCCATAAGATACCCATATAATTGTCGAAATATTTATTTCTCGAAAACTTTACTTATTATCGGTAAGATTGAGATGGGTCTATAATTACCAGTTTCTCCGTCGAGGGTCATCCGCTTTGTAAATTGGATTTACGCGCGCATGTTTCCAATCATCAATAAAAATCCCGGTGGAAATGGAAAGGTTAAAAATTGTTGTCAAAGAAGGAGCAATTATGTATGCTGCAAGTTTGAGTATTTTTGCTGGGATTTTATCGAGTCCAGTACTCTTTGACGTCTTTAGGTTCTTTAGCGTTAGTTCCACGTTTTCTACTGGGATATCAGAGAAATTGCCACGTTGCCATTAGCAGCATCCAGCACGCGCTGATTGCTGGTTAAGGGACATTTCCAAGGTGGAGCTGAATGGTCGATTGAAGTAGCCTAAAAATATTGAAAAAGTTTCATTGTTAAAACAGGCACCCAAAAACTTGTGACTCTCCCCAAATCAAAGCCCAAAAAATCTTAACCCTCCCCCTAAATTTACCGGCCCTCCCCCCCCCAGTAATTAATGACCGCTCCCTTAGCTCAATTGAATCGAGTACTAAATCTGCCCTGTTAGAATACGACATTTTCTCTTTTATGTAAATAGCAACACCGCCACCAAATCTATTACGGTCTTTTCGAATTAAATTATAACCTGAAATATGGATCTCTCCATCGGCAATAGAATCATCAAGTTTGCTTTCATTAATGGCTAGCACTTCCAAAGGCGAATCAATCAATAAGTAACGGATTTCATCGATATGTTTCATCAAGCTGTTGACATTAATACAAGCGAGCTGCAAACCTTTAGAGTTAGCAATGCTATGCAATGGAGATTGGATATTGTCACTTGTCACTGAGTTAAGCTGACTTGGCGTTACTGGCGGTGATTTCTTCTGCCACGGCTTGGCTGCTGACTGCCGGTTGCCGAGATACATTAACATCTGGCCCAATTGATACATGCTGGACACCTGAAAACCCCTTGACGAAGCCGGCTGCCTAAAGCCGGGTCCTCTAATGAACTTGATAAAAAACAAAGCAAAGGACGACTGTCATGATCGTCCGAAGAATAAAATATGCGTTTAATACGTTTGAAGCTGTGTTCTTGTAATGTTGACACTGAAGCAACAGACGGATTAACAGTATTGATGGTGATATTAAAATGCCCTCCATGAAATACTGCTCCGCTAAATAGCCCTCCCGCTGTAGATAGTGGACTCTTTGATTCAGTTGATTTGCAAGACAGCGTTTCGCCTTCACTTTCAGTAGTCAGTGGCAATGCACAACGTTTCTCTTCAACAGGTTGTATCAAGGTCGAGCCGCTCAATATTCTTGACATAGTTCTCTGCTGTTGTTGGGAAACGAGGCTGTAATTGTTTATGATTAGGCGGAACATCGTTATCGTTCAATGTTTGTATCATTCCCTTTCGAGCGCTGTTATTTGTAAGTCGATGGCTTCCAAGACCGGCTTTCTCTGCAATGTTTTTCATTAAACTATTCAGTTTGTTGACTCCCACAGCATTCGACTTGAACCACATTTTATTCGAAGAAGTGGTTTTGGTGTAATTTAAACCGAGATAAAATGGTGCATCTGGCTTATTCATTCTCTCCGGCCTCTTTTCACAGTAGATGTTGTAGACCACGACCGGATCTCTGTCGCGGGATACATCTGGAGTGGCGAAAGCTTTAGGTTTAACCAGCCTGACATTACGAGGTTCAGCCCCCGTTCTTGTTTTTGTCTGGCGCTCAGAAAATTCCAAATATTCAGTTCCATCAGCTTCTTTGATAAGTTTAATGTTACCCCAACACATTTGTCGGTGCTCGTCACAACCTCTCAAACCAAAATGAATTGCGGTTAAATAGCCAAAGTGTATTCAGTAACGCCTCGGCATTTGTAATTCCTAAGAGATTGTTTTCCAATGAGATTGTTTATCTCATCATCTGTCAAGGTCTGAGCTGCATTAGATTTGTTTCCTTTACCTTCTTTTTTCAATAGTTTGCTTCGGGCCTCCAGACATTTCCTTGTTCGTTCAAACGCGATATTTTCAATAATGCTTACAGAATATTTACACCCTTTCAAATATCGGTTAAAACTTGAAATCAACCCTCGAAGACTTGAAGGCTATAATCGTCTCCGTCCCTTATTTAACGCTTAGAATAAACTCGCATATATATCCATTCAATTCTCCCGGTTGAATATCTTCATGATTTTGTATCTCCTCTTTTTCAATCAGAAATTGAATCAATAGCTTTACGCCTCTCTGAGTTTTAGCTTGTTTTCTGGTCTATGATGTAATTCTCAATGGATTTGTCTAAATTCGCAAATCTCTTTGAAATATCGGACATCTTCTTCACTACCGATTTAGTACAGCTTCTCTCTCAGTATGAAGTCAGAGGATGGAAAATCAAAGACAAAATTCCAGCGATTGTAGTGTAGGGAGTCACAGCAACAAACACGCGTTTGAAATTTCTCGTACGTTTTGACAGTTGCTCCCTTATTGGACGAAACGCTCTTCGCACGAGTGAGAAAACCGTTTCGCCTTTGTGATTGGCTAAATGCATTTTTGAAGTAAGCTTTTGTATGGCAATTTCTGTGTGTAAAACTCAGTATGTATACACCCCATTCCAATATGGCGGATACACGGCCGGAGCGTTGGGGCGGGACACGAAAACGAGGGTAGTTAGGCGGAAGTCGATGTCAAGAAGGTCATGAGGCGGGAATTTCGCGCAAGTTTTGAAGCGAGTTTGTTTTTTCGAGAGGGTTGGAATACGTAGATTTTATCCCCAGAGAGTTAGAAAATATGGTGGATATTCAGGCTATCGTTTTCACTGAAGAATATATCCCTCAGTGAAAATGATAGTCTGAATATCCGCCATATTTTCTAACTCTCTGGGGATAAAATCTACTTATTCCAACCCTCTCGGAAAAACAAACTCGCTTCAAAACTTGCGCGAAATTCCCGCCTCATGACCTTTTTGACATCGACTTCCGCCTAACTACCCTCGTTTTCGTGTCCCGCCCCAACGCTCCGGCCGTGTATCCGCCATATTGGAATGGGGTGTATATGATAAAATAATGCTAAACACTTAAAGACCCTGTGTCCGAGCCCATGGTGCTTTGCGCGCGCAAATAATTTTCGTACGCTATGAAAATCAGAAAGATCGGTACTCTCGAATCTTTCGAAATAATCCGTCTCTAGTTTGGGCCATCCTGTAAATATTTATAGATATATATGCTTATATAACTGTCTTTCTTTTATCTTAACTTTTGTATATATACCTTTTAAAATGAAACTTTAGTCGAATATTTCTTCGAATCCCGGTCTTGAGTGGCGAGTAGAGGAATGCTGAAGAAAGAACAGACAGCGAAGCGACTCGACAAATAATCCTTCAGCAGTCCACATTTTGCTTTCTCTAGGTCTACAAGAGAACACTTGTGGTTAAAAAGGACTAAGTAGTACGTCAGTTTCCTGGGGATTAGCTGCACTAAGGGACCGGCGGGCTTCGTTGGAAGTACATTAAGCAACCACTTCTGGCATCAAGATCATTCGTAATTATAATTTCACACGGCTCGGCTCCAATGTGTGAAACCTCAGGTTTGCATTTTTATTAGCAGAGAAAGAAATTTGCAATGCCTTTAACCTTTTTTTTCATCCTCCAGTACGTCCAGAAAGTCTTGCTACCAAAACTACGACCGTGGGATCAAACTCCAATCTGCCGAGTTCAACTGTTTCTTCGCTGTGAGTTTGAATCGAGTGCGAGTACGACATTTCATTTTGCATTCAAAATATATCATTCGCAAGGAAAGTAGAGATCTTCAAATACAGCTAAACAATGCTGGAGACATGGAAACAAGCTACCAATAGTATTTGTTTGCTTGTAGAGTTATGAAAAGTCGCACTAATTCGAATCTAAAGTCAGTACAACTTGCTTCCTGCCGAGTACTGTTCAAATCATATTCGCAGCATCCTGAGAAAATTCATGGGCTCGTTTGGTTTTTTAAACAGGTAGAAATTATGAAATCCTTTACCCAAAGTGTATGTGTACTTCTTTTATGAGACTTATAAACAATCAAGAGCATTTTAGTTCGACTAAAAGCTAGCCTTTAATTTATGCGGCTGTTGATAAACAAACTAATCATAACATTGGCGCAAAGCACCATGGGCTCGGACACAGGGTCTTTAATGACTGGCCCCGAGGGAAACAGTAAGTTGTGTTTTCCCGAGATCCTCGATGTTCCCCGAAACGGAGTCGACACATCACACCATCTTCTTTCACGATGTGATCATGTTGCGGGCAACAATTGATTAATTGTTGCCCGCACGTGAAACATTGGATTTTGATGACTGCCACGAGAGCCTGAATCAGCCAATGAGTGCGTGCATTGTGTCTGTAAAACTTATGGCTATGTAACAATAAACACGGGGAAACGAAACTCACTGATTCCCGAAGGGACGTTCATTAAGTGTTTAGTATTGAAATTATCCCAAACTTACCTCAGTTTGCATGAGCCTGTGCAAACACTGAAGATCTGTTTCATTTCTTAAATGAACATGCGATCCACCATAATTTCAGCAGAAAATTAAATAATGTACTAAGCGATAACTATATATTAGATTTTTAAGATTACAGAATAATTCATCGACCAATTTTTTTTTTATTATAAAAAAGCTAACGCCACATTCCCAACGTAAGGGAACTCGTGTGTGACCTTTTGACGTCAAATGTGCATCTCTACTCTAATGGATCATGGCTATCGACCAATCAGATTGCTAGTTTTGTGATTGTATAATTGTAGGTTGTAATTCCGTTTAAAACTTTGCCAACGTTTTGCCTTCAAGTCCTGATTGTTCATAATGTTAATTATCGTCAGGACCGGGCATTATTCGCATTATGACATCCAATGACGTACCAACGGACCCACGTCAGATCGCCACGGTAGTCCTGCAACAATTCGACAAGTCACCACTCCCAAGGGACACGAACGGATTCCATCCAGTGTACAGTCAGGAGACAAGGGAAAAGAACGGTGAGAAGATTAACTTGAAAAGGAGCGCTTACCATTTGCACAAAATCCGATTGGGATGGAACACGCCAAATGGAACGGCGCCATTTTGTTTTTATATAAGTTATTAATACCGCACTGGAAACCTGCAGCGCTTACCATTTGCACGGAAAAACCGGTATTTTCGGTTGGGAATTCAAATGGTAAGGTTAATTTGACTGGAAATCATCGGAAGGGGCATGAAACGAGTAGATTGGTACAAATGGTACACGAGTTTTCTATCATATTTCTTGGAATGGAAAAAGAGGAATACCGCAGTCTGAAGGTATTCCTTCCTTTTCGAAAATCCTACCAATTGAATTCCCAGGTCTCGTTTTAAGTTTATCTGATATTGCACTTGGAAACTCACTGCCTCTTGGTAACTATTCATCAATATCCACTTCGACTGTGGTAAATAATATTATTGTTAAATGGGAGCCCGAAACGTTGATCATATAGTATCGGCTATTTTATACCAAAACCTGTTCTAAAGCATTACCTCTATCAGGCTAAATTCGGTCACAGAGTTTAGAACTGCCTTATCGCATTGCCCATGTGAAGGGGCTGTGTTATGGTGAATGGCCTTTATATTCTCAGTCCTGGATGAACCCGTATATTTTTCAGCGATTCTCATGTGAACTAACTTTGCATAGACGTAGTCTTCAATGAAGGAACATATTGTGTACTAGCATAACCCAGGCAACGTCTATTGGCAAACTCGCCATCTGATTGGTTGACATTCCGTGCGCGCTCTGCAAAAAACCTCGGAATTTCTAACGAGACCTCAAACAACCATAGGGGCTGATCAAAGTCAGGACCCGGATATTCCACAGATTGAATTAGAATTTAGCGTGTTGGTTTTTGTGGAGGGAGGAAAATCGGAGAACCCGGAGTAAATCCCTCGGAAGAAGAGTGAGATACCAACAAACTCAACTCACATGTGGCGCCGCGAACGGGAATCGAACTCGGGCCACAGAGGTGAGTGAGTGGTGAAGCGCTTGACTACTGCACTACCGCGCTCCCCTTTGCAAATAAAAATCAGTTAGAAAAACGCTTTTTTTTTTAATTTTCTCAATCGCTAAGTTGATAGAACGGTGGCTTGTTTACGCTAAAACAATTAGACTTCTTGCTGCTCTTGTTTTCTATCGACTTTGACAGTTGACTCGGGGCTGCACCCTCACAACACAATGTCCCTGTCGCTCTTGATTTTGAACTTTTTTTTTTTCAGGACTAAAAAGCAAGAAAAACCTCCAAGATTTGTAAAGGCTAAGGTAAACTTTAAGATAGCGTTGTGCGCAAACTGCAATCTGCCTGTTGTCACTTTGTGAATGAGATGTAGGTGTATAACCTATTTTAAAAAAGGTCAGAGGGAAATCGGCAATGAGAATTCTGAGAGAGAAAGAATTGTGAGTTTGAGTCTGGAATCGTTAAAGAGGAACTGAAGCCTAAATCCACTTTGGCTCAATTCTATGTTTCTAAAACACGACTTTCAGCCAATCCGATTGCGCGTACTATATAATCTATTTTATAAAGTTCTATAAAATATACGAAAATACAGTTAGTTTAGCTGATTTCAATAAACGTTGTCTGGGTAAATCTGAAATCAGAGACCGAAACGCATTTTAAACTTAGCAAAGTAGAACTAATGTACAGTTGTACTGTTTATGATAGTCCGCTATTGACAGTAAGACACAAGCAGGTGTTGCTTAAAGAATATAGCCCACCATCATGCTTTGCGCGCTATGGTGGCCATTTCGTCACATTCGAAAAGTCGGTTTTCATGGTTGCCACCCATCAGGGAAAACAATTTCTGCCTGACTTTTCCCTGACCAGAAAACGATTTTCACTGACCATAATAAGGCTGTTTGACATTCCCTCGTCCAAAACAAAAATCATTATCAAAACCTGTAGCCTCCCCTTGCAGACACTTTGATGTACGAGGGGCAGTCATGGCAACCTAAAAATTATATTCCCTGACTTTATCCTGACTTTGAGAAGAAATTTATAATTTTCCTGACCAGATGCAAAATTCCCTGACTTTACCCTGACCATGAAAAATAATTTTCCCTGACTTTCCAAGACCTGTGGCAACCCTGGGTTTTGCTACAATCATGTTGTTTTGTGTTTATAGTTTCAATTGGAATTTGTTTTTGGAAAGTTCCTTTTGTAGTTTTCCTGCTTCGTCTGATAATTTCACGAAGCGAAAATAAACAAAAGGCCGCTAAGCAACACGGTTGGGCTATATTCTTTAAAAGAGAACTGAACCCTAAATCAATCCAACGACTATACAAAGACGTATATGAAATAAATAAGTTATGCTAGATTTATTTCCCGTGTTGCATTGCGCGGCTATGAAGAGAAAATACGTTTTCAAGTTCGAACATAATCGACCTCCACTGGTAAATCTATTTTGTGTGGGGGCTCAATTCAGTGCAAATTTACCCATATCGTACGTCATATACCAGGGAAAAACAATCACACCTCTAGTAAAAATAAAACACAATGGTCCGCAATTAGAAGCTGCAAGAGCCGGGAACAAAAATAATTTATTCCCCGTATCTGACGTCACGAATTGCGAGACTTAAGCCCTCTGTTCATAGCGGAGGTGGCGAGGAATAATTTTCATTTTCTTTTCTCACAATACATTGACTTATAATCTAAGGCTCTTCATGTGTAGATTGATTTATAGGGAGAATTTACGTTTGATGATCAAAATAATAAAACGAGTGTTTTTCCGTGATTTCCTCGTTTCTGTTTTTAAGAAATATTTCTTCCCATAGAGTTATAGAAATACTTGTGGAAGACTGTAAGAACTAGCAGCAGTGGAAATAGCAGTGGAAAAATTCATCCTTCGGTCTCTTGTTCCATTACAATTTCTCGTTCTCCCAAACTTCCACTCGTGCTTCTATAACTCTATAGAAACACGGGAAATGTTTTCTATTTCTTAAATTTGCGCTTTCTCCAAAGAATGCTGATAACTCAGGCGAATTTGCGAGCATGTGGAAAGAACTCCAGTCAAAACAGTCCTCGAGATACAGGGAAACCTGCCGCACCGTATGGCAAGAGTGGAAACGTCACCTCATCCAATCAACCGGCCAAACAACCGAAGTCTCCAGACGAAAAAGACGATTCAGAGGGATTTCATATCTTAAGGAAGCTAAATCCAGAGTTTTCCGAGGCTGATGGCAAGGACAAATCTAGAAGTAAATCACCGAGTACTGTAGCAAAGGTAATTAGGAAATTGCATCAATAAAACAAACTTTTTCTCCAGATTCAAGCTCGTAAGTCTTCTAGTACTGCGAGAGCTTGGCTAAAGTGTCCTACTGGCAATTTTTATAGCTACGCCAATAAAACTTTCGAAATATTTTGAATACTTCTGGTGAAGAAAGTTTCGGTTTACAGAGACTCGATGATCTACGCTTGTTTGAAATCGTGAAAATTTGATCTTTCCTGCCCCATGACCGCGTAAGTAAAAGCCTGGGTCGATACCTGTATAGACGTCATGTCATTAACGCATTATTCTCCATGGTGTCTTTCTATCACAACAAAGTCATTTTAGTCACCATGTTAAGTATTTCTTCAAATCATTGCAAAGCCGAATTAATTATGACTTATATACAGGAATCGACTCAGGATTTTACTTACGCGGTAATGTTAGGAAATGTCAAATTTACACGATTTCAAACAAGCGCAGAACATAAAGTATTCACTGTAAGCCAAAACGTTCTTTACAGAAGTACTGAAAACATTTCGGAGGTTCATAGCTACAAAAAGGGTTATAACAGTGCAATCTGGTATTCACTAGTGGCATAACTGTATTAGCAGAAGCAACATGCGCTGACGCAGTGGCGTTCTTACCATTAGTGCCTATTGTTCCGAGTAAAACAAAAACTCTGAATTTTAACTGGACCTGAAACAACCATAGAAGCTTATCAAAGTCAGGACCCGACTAAACAATCTAAGTAGTTATTTTTGTCTTTCGTCATGAGAACGTTTATCGTTCGGGGTTTGGGTGCGTCCCTTTCATAACGTTTCCCTCTATCAGGGAAGCTGAAAGACTTGCGGGACGGGATCTCTATGTAAATGTTGCCGTTGGAAATCAATTCCAGGTGGTAACGCTATGATGTTGACTTAGTTTTCTGAGTTTTAGTTTATTTGTTTTCTTTCTCGTTTTCCATGTCAGGAAGGCACGCAAGCGTTGTGTGCCCTGTTACGGGTTGGACGAAATTCATCTCCTGCCAGCAGTGAGCCATCGCCACGAGAGAAACACCAACAATAAACGGTGCCCAGACAAGGTCGCCTTCTGTCACTTGATGAGCTGTTTAGCAGTCAAAGTAAGGCCATGCCATTCTCAAGTCATACCCTGTAGACCTTTCCCACGTGGCGGCCATCTTGGAATAAACCTATTGTTAATGCTTACCCAGCCTCGGTCTCAAACGTGTTTAACGGAGGCTGGGTAAACATTAACAATAGGTTTATTCCAAGATGGCCGCTGTGCGGGAAAGGTCTATAAAGGGGTTGCGTCACGGTGAGAGGTCTTTATATTCGCAGTCCGGGCCAGACAGTTATTTTCAGTGCTTCTCATATGAACTGACGAACCTCGCACACATGTAGAATGGTTAAAATAAAACCAAATATGCAAATGTCACCAACAAACTGTGTCTAGACTTGGTCTTCCTGGAAATTTTCAATTAAGCATTGAGGGAGGAAACTTTAATTATTTGTAGGCCATAGGCCATGGCCACCAACCCACACTATGGCACAACATTTTCTCTCAACACAAACTTTGTGGTGGTCACAAAAGCATGACATCGTCACACGTAAGGCCTGTTATCAGCCATGTTTGACTCCATGTATGCGCAACACCATGACGTAGACCCTATGCAGCGATTGCTCTCGAAACGATAGCAAAACTTATAGTTAGTAACCCCATACACCATTAAAGGCGCTGTGTCATGGTTTTGCGCATGTGTGAAATCAATGTTCGATTGGTGGCTTTTAATTGGCTTGAAACAGTAGCGTTTTCATATTGTTTCAGGTAATTAGACCATTGTGTTCTATTCCCTTTAGGACGGAGAACAACACAAAAATGATACGAAAACGGATACGCGTGGACTGGGTCTTAGTCTTCTATCTTGATGCTTGATTGAAAGGATATGCAATATTTTCCTTGAAGACTAGATCTACGCACAGTTTGTTAATCATTTATGCACACTTTTGATTCTATCCATTCCACACGTGTGCTATAGTCATCAGTTTGTATAGGTAATCATACGGTTTTCTCGTGCAATTTGGGATTAATTTGCAAGAGTGGGTTTTTAAAAGAGTATCAAAATTGCACGAGCCCGAAGGGTGAGTGCAATTTGAGCTCTTTGATAAACACATGAGTGAAAATGAATCCCAAATTGCACGAGAAAACCGTATGATTACTTATTACTAATATACATGAAAAAATTGTCAGGAAGTGACGTTGGCGAGTCATGTGACAAAGTAATTTATTCAGTCAACAAACCATAATAGTTCACACTTTCAAATTCATTCAAATTGTTCGAGTGTTCTCCGAAGTCGAAAGGAAATGTTTCATTACTTTCCAAAGAAATTTGCATCGTATTTCCTTTTTTCGGCACTGTGTCCTTTTTTCGGCACTGTGTTTCCTTGAAATTGCATTGCCCTCAAACAATCAGAATTGAACATTTTTTCATGTATATTATTAATATGAAAATCACTAAAAATCACTTACTTCCGACCTGGAACATAAAGGCGTCACTGCGCGAAATGCTGCGTATTCGGGTCCGAACATTTTCGAAAACGGACCGCAACACGTCTGGTATACGTACGTATTCTTTAGTCTTCAAACCAACCTACATCAAGTACTACTGGGATATCCAACTCGAACACGGACTGTTTTTCCATTTTCGAGTCCGACTACCTAAGAATACTTTAAGTGTTCTGGGTATCTCATTTACGAATACCAATAAATATATATTGAATTCGCTTGAAATAGCTGTTATCTTTTTAAAAGTGCAAATTTAGAATACTCATCGAGACTTAAGACTCCTGGCGATTTTCGACTTGAATACTTTACATACTCAAGGTTTTCTGGAGTTTTCGACTTGAATACTTCATATAGTTAGGCGTTTGTGGGATTTTCGACTTGAATACTTCAGCTTTTCTGGAATTTTCAACCTGAATACTTCATACACTAGGCGTCTACGAGATTTGAGACTTGAATACTTTGGCGTTCGTGGGGTTTGAGACTCGAATACTTCATATATACTTTCGCGTTCATGGAATTTTCAACTTGAATACGTTTTATACTTTGGCGTTCGTGGGGTTTGCGACTCGAATACTTCATATACTAAACGTTTGTGGGATTTCAGACTTGAATACTTTGGCGTTCGTGGGATTTTCAACTTGAATACGTTTTATACTTTGGCGTTCGTGGGGTTTGCGACTCGAATACTTCATATACTAAACGTTTGTGGGATTTCAGACTTGAATACTTTGGCGTTCGTGGGGTTGGAGACTCGAATACTTCATATACTTTGGCGTTCGTGGGGTTTGCGACTCGAATACTTCATATACTAAACGTTTGTGGGATTTCGGACTTGAATACTTTGGCGTTCGTGGGGTTGGAGACTCGAATACTTCATATACTTTGGCGTTCGTGGGATTTTTAACTTGAATACGTTTTATACTTTGGCGTTCATGGATTTGCGACTTGAATACCTCATATAATTAAGAGTTTTCGACTTGAATATACCTCGCGTACTTAACGCTTTTTGGGGGGTAATACTCCGTATACTCAAGCTGTAGTCTTTGGTTTTAGAGTTCGTATTCTTATTATTTTTCATATCTGATTATTTTTCGTGTTCACATATCCAAACTGTCGTTTGTGTTCTGCTCGAATACTCATAACCAAACGTTTTGACTCGGACAGTATCATATATGTAATGCAATGTTAAAATAAACTACAAACAACAAATATAATGCAACAGCATATCAAACTCTTTAATATCTTCTAATATGACAGATAATTTTGTACATAAATATTTAATCACTGAAAATAAATAATTACGTTTCAATCCGTAATTTCATGTTTCAACAGTATATAGTTCTGCTGGTATATGAAAGGAGCTGTATCAAGATGTTCTGCAATATTTGGAATCAAGTATTCGATTGGTGTTAGTAAATTGGCTAATACTATATTTATCCACATATTTCCTTTGATATCAACCATCCCACATGTATGCAGTTTATACAAAAATTAATATGTTCTGAGCCGAAAAAGAAATGCAGCTAATCGAGATACAGCTCCTTTAAAAGTAGAGTAGGATGGATATCACCATCAAAGAACATTAACATTTATAAGCAATGCTTAATGTCGACTTGAATAGCTGATATTACGGTTGAGTCTACGAATAACAGATACTGCGGTATTGACCATGTAATGAAGCGTCATTGGTACTATCATTATTGAATAGTGCTTCATTGCGCCTTAGTGGGGCGTTCGGTCAATTCCGCTGAAACTGCTATTTGTGGACTAAACTGTAATATCGGCTATTAAACAATGACATAAAAGTATAATAAAAACCCAACACAAAAATGAATACACATGTGAATTCAAAATTAAATTACTAACTACTGTAACCTTAAAATGACAATCTAGCAACATACTCTAGTTCTGCTGGTGTGAAAGGAGCTGTGCCATGTGGTGTTACATGTATGGAATCAGTGTCCGATTGGTGTTTGTAAATTGGCTAGAAAGCCTGAATGAAAGAATGAATGTGCAATATTGTCTATGAAAACTATGTAACCCACAGATTGTTAGACATTTTTTCAATTTCCTTTGATTTCAAACATCCCACACGTTTGCAGTTTACGAAAATCACTGAAAATAACTTTGTTCTGACCCGGAAAAGAAATGCAGCTAATTGAGATACAGCTCCTTTAACTGTAGCAGAGTAGGATGGATATCACCATCAAAGAACATTAACGTTTATAAACAATGCTCAATGTCGACTTCAATTAAATAATATAATGGCATAAAAGTATAATAAATATACAAAATAAAAATAAATTTGTAGAATGTATGTTATTTAAATCTTCTTTGCACACTGAATTTTTTAAAAAAATAGTATAATTTGTACTTACTGAAATACACATGTGAATTATAAATTAAATTGCTAACTACTGTAACCTTAAAATGACAATCTAGCAACATACTCTAGTTCTGCTGGTGTGAAAGGAGCTGTGCCATGAGGTGGTACATGTATGGAATCAGTGTCCGATTGGTGTTTGTAAATTGGCTACAAACACTTACAATATCCCTCCCTTAATTTTGTTCTCACACGGAAAAGAAATGTACATGTAGCTCACCGAGATACAGCTCCTTTAAAGGTAACAGAGTAGGATGGATATCACCATCAAAGAACATTAACGTTTATATAAGCAATGCTTAATATGGACTTCAATTCACTCTTTTCACCTGGTGGCCATTTTGGATTCAAAGCGAGGTAATCCTTTGTTTTTGCCAGGTGAGCTTCATTTTGACTATCCCTCACTACGAGGCTGACCTGGCAATCACAAAGGATTGCCTCGCTTTGAATCCAAAATGGCCACCAGGTGAAAAGAGTGAATTCAATAATATAATGGCATAAAAGTATAATAAAAATCTAAAATAAAAATGTATACTAGATGTCATGTGTCACATACAAGGAAATATTTTTAAAATGAAGTATAATTTAGGGTGCATTCGATTGACCATATTCCGTAATAGGAATAGATGGAATAGTCTCTGGAAATCACTGGTTCAGATACATTTTGTACTGTAAGCTATAAATGCTTGCTAATATGATATTCAGGATACAATTAATATATATATGTGACTAAAAAATCCTGATATAAGCGATTTCTAGTGATCATTCTGTTTATTCTTATTCCAGAATATGGTCAATCGAACGCACCCTTATATACACTTGTACATTATTCCTGTATTTCAGCAGTTAGCGACATCATTTAAGTCAGTTCAAACCTTCTTTCCTTTTCCTTTCTTTCTGTTTATGTTGATTCCCTTTTTATTAAAGGTTTTGATAGGGGATGGCAAAGAACGCCTAGGTGAACTCCTAATAGGAGTTGAACTTCCTTGATTTGTTGCTTGACAGGCTAGTACTGGCGAAGGACTCCTAGATTCTCTTAGGAGTGCTCTTGACACTCTCCATTTCTCAATTTTTGAGTGGCTTGGCCGTCTTCTGATTGGCGAAGGACTTTCTGAATATACAGGACTCATAGACTGCCTGGTTCTCTTATTAGGTGACCTGGGGCTGTGTAACAGATCATCTTGACGAACAGTCGAGGGGCTTTGAGGAGGAGAATTTCTTGCAGACTCTCGCCCTCTTCTTGGTGTTAGAGATGCACTCCTCTCCCTTTGTGATCTGTAGTCTCTCCTCTCTGTACCTTCTTCTGGCTGGGTGGTTCTTATAGCCCATGCCACTAATAATAGAAGAGGAGATTAAAGATGAAAGTTAATAGGTTGAAGGAAGTAGCTGACACAAATAGAACAACTGGCCCTGCTGACCAAACTGATACTCCACATACTATTGCAGATGATTCACACCAGCATCATTTGACTACTGTTTCATGCAGTGGTGTGCAAGATGCTCATAACAATTTCCATGAAAATGAAAATTTAATGAAACTTGAAAAAGATCCATTGTATGTGTCAATGCTGAAGTATTTCCAGAAGAAACATTCTTTAAACAGACTTGAACAAAATCCACTGGGAGAGCATTAAGGAACTACCCTTTTTATTAAATAATAATAATTTATTATTGTTATTACCATTAATTTTACAAATTATTTATTTTTCAAGTTTAGATAAAAATTGTATTAATAACATACAGTATTGTTTAAAGAAGCTGTGTCAGTGTTCGATTGGTGTGCATATACACTGGCAACAAACAGTTAAGTCTGCTCCCTAAATACTTGATTGTAAGGATATGCAATATTTTTCTCAGACTAGATCTACCCACAGTTTGTTAGTAATTTTTGTACACTTACAGTGTACTTTGATTTCAACCATCCCACATTGTGGTAGGGTTGTCAGTTTATATAAAAAACAGACACAAAAAACTGTTTCAAGCCCAGAACAGAAATGCAGGCCCCTCAACATGACACATGGGGGTGGGGTTGAAAGGGTTTTTTAATAGGATAAAAAGAGGGTTTTGATTACAGCAACTTTGTTGTTTTTATTTAAGGGAGCAAGAGAAAGGGGATTTGACAGGGAGGGTGTGCAATCAAACCACCTTTTTACCCTCTGGATCTACCCCAGCTGTATGGGATAACAGTTATATTATTATCTGAATACCATTTTAGTCTTACAAAAGAGAGTTGTATGTATTATAACATTTTCCAATTATGAAGATAACAGGAGTCCCTTGTTTAGATGCCTAAGTATCTTGAAACTGACTGACATAATTTTCCTGTACAATGTTTTATTCATGTATGATTATTGTTATCCAAACCTTCCCACCTTGCATCTGCAAAAACAGCCTATGGGAAGTTCAGTCTCCGGTTCCAAGGCCCACAGACCTGGAATGCCATTAAAGATTGCACTACGAATCTATGCAAATAAGGATTTAAATGGAACAAAAAACCAGCTACATGTATAATCAACACTTATTATCCAAACCTTTTACTTCTCATATTTGTGTGCACTTGTGTAGTGTTAGTTTTGTATTATATAATTTTGTATATGTATAATTACATGCTTGTATATGTGTTCAATTTATGATTAACTTAATCAATCTGTTCCTATTTTAATGTAATTTATATATGCACTGACTTGATTAACAAAACTTCTTTCACATAGCCTGCACCCCTATTTTTACTTGTATAAAGTCAATCAGATGTTATGTACTGTTTAAAACACGAACAGCAGTGTTTTATCAAGTTTAAAAATTCGAGGGCGAAGCCCGATAATTTTTAGACTTGATAAAACACGTGCTGTGAGTGTTTTAAACGGCTTCAAAAACGCTTTAAGAATGCAATGAAAGAAAGACGCACATCTCAAGGGAATGGTTTAATGAACCATTGAACTTTTGTATTCACAACGCCATGCAAAATATTTGAGTAATCACCGCCTGCAATTACGAACATCTCAGGGGAATGACATGAAGAAATTACCATACTATGTTGTTTGAAGCGGCGTTTTGCAATGCAAGAAGAACGTGCACATGAAGGATTTGGTGTTGTGGTTTACCTCGATAAAGTTCAAGACTTGGAAAGCGATGTGACTGACATGACTGCAGACTCTAAATTTTTGACTCCGGCACAAAATATGTAAGTTTAATGCACGTTTTTATTATTTTACGGCTTTGAGTTTGGTTTAATAATTGGAACTAAACATTGGCTCGGTAAACAAGTAATGGTAGTTGGATAACTTCATTTAAAAAATATTATCTCGGTAGTCTGCTGATATTAGTAAATTTAGTGCAAAATTTATTATCTAGGTACCTTATGTTCCGTGTACTTTTGCTATCTTTGGGTCTTTATCAGTGAATTCTTAATTAGGATGAAACTTTACATAAAATTTCATGTTCATTAGTATTCTTTATATAAAACGTTCATCCTAATTAGCAATTCAATGAGAAAGCTGAAACATCAATAGAAATTCCATTGTCTCAATCATTAACCCCGTTTCCCTCTGGGACAGAATTCAAATCCCTCCGCGAGCCTTTTAGAATGATGAGATTTTATCAGGTATAAAGGAGCATGCACGTGACTGATTTGCTTCATCTGATTGGACAAAATGCTCATTATTTATTCATGAGTTTTTGAAATCTATTTATTACTGGCATGTATATTGTAGTATAAGATAAAATACATTATTATCATTATATTGCATTTTGTGCAATTTACATTTCATTAATTAGATTTGGCTAGTTTAATGTACTTCAAAAATGAATTCAGTACATTGTATTTGGTCTAGATTTTGGCAAGTTCAACTAATCAATATTAATTGTATCAGCAATGTTATTGTCTTTGGCAAGGATGTGGCTATTGTGTGTAGTTGCTATTATGACTGTTGCAAGATCTTTGAGCTGAGCTGCTGCAGTAAAGTGACCACTTTCTTGTGAGATCTTAGAGCTGAGCAGTCCCAGCAGAGTGGCAGTAACAGTCATAACACTGCTTCATTGCAACATACCCATTCATTAGTGGACTTCAAAAATGAATTCAGTACATTGTATTTGGTCTAGATTTTGGCTAGTTCAACTAATCAATATTAATTGTATCAGCAATGTTATTGTCTTGGGCAAGGATGTGGCTATTGTGTGTAGTTGCTATTATGACTGTTGCAAGATCTTTGAGCTGGGCTGCTGCAGTAAAGTGACCACTTTCTTGTGAGATCTTAGAGCTGAGCAGTCCCAGCAGAGTGGCAGTAACAGTCATAACACTGCTTCATTGCAACATACCCATTCATTAGTGGACTTCAAAAATGAATTCAGTACATTGTATTTGGTCTAGATTTTGGCAAGTTCAACTAATCAATATTAATTGTATCAGCAATGTTATTGTCTTGGGCAAGGATGTGGCTATTGTGTGTAGTTGCTATTATGACTGTTGCAAGATCTTTGAGCTGGGCTGCTGCAGTAAAGTGACCACTTTCTTGTGAGATCTTAGAGCTGAGCAGTCCCAGCAGAGTGGCAGTAACAGTCATAACACTGCTTCATTGCAACATACCCATTCATTAGTGGACTTCAAAAATGAATTCAGTACATTGTATTTGGTCTAGATTTTGGCAAGTTCAACTAATCAATATTAATTGTATCAGCAATGTTATTGTCTTGGGCAAGGATGTGGCTATTGTGTGTAGTTGCTATTATGACTGTTGCAAGATCTTTGAGCTGGGCTGCTGCAGTAAAGTGACCACTTTCTTGTGAGATCTTAGAGCTGAGCAGTCCCAGCTGAGTGGCAGTAACAGTCATAACACTGCTTCATTGCAACATACCCATTCATTAGTGGACTTCAAAAATGAATTCAGTACATTGTATTTGGTCTAGATTTTGGCTAGTTCAACTAATCAATATTAATTGTATCAGCAATGTTATTGTCTTGGGCAAGGATGTGGCTATTGTGTGTAGTTGCTATAATTATGACTGTTGCAAGATCTTTGAGCTGGGCTGCTGCAGTAAAGTGACCACTTTCTTGTGAGATCTTAGAGCTGAGCAGTCCCAGCAGAGTGGCAGTAACAGTCATAACACTGCTTCATTGCAACATACCCATTCATTAGTGGACTTCAAAAATGAATTCAGTACATTGTATTTGGTCTAGATTTTGGCTAGTTCAACTAATCAATATTAATTGTATCAGCAATGTTATTGTCTTGGGCAAGGATGTGGCTATTGTGTGTAGTTGCTATTATGACTGTTGCAAGATCTTTGAGCTGAGCTGCTGCAGTAAAGTGATCACTTTCTTGTGAGATCTTAGAGCTGAGCAGTCTAACAGTCAACACTGTTGCAGTAAAGTGACCACTTACTTGTAAGATCCTATAGAGCAGATATACAGGTGTATATATATATACATTTAATTTCTTACATATTTATTCGAAATACACGCCGGGATATTAAGCAACTGTGCAGGTGTTTGCTACTGGATGGGGTTGGCATTTTGTTTTTCTCAGTTTTGGGATATGATTTTTGACCATTCAATCTTTAATCTGTGTGGTCTTTAAATCTCAAAATTACGAGATTTCGTATTTGTTCGAATGTGCTTAGGTAAAATATGTGCATGTGGTACATGAACATTTTTAAGCTACTGTTTGGATACGAATATGCCAGGTTAATATTTGTCGCATCAGTCCTTAGTCATACTCGAGCATACCGCAGAATACGCGAGGTTGGCGTACTTGAAAACTCGTGAAAATTCACACGGATATTGATCACTGTTTTCGGGTTCATAAATCAGAGAAGCACTTTATTTATTTTGAACGTATTTAAGTTTTGCGTAACGAATATGCCAGGTTAATATCGCATCAGTCCTTCATACTCAAGCATACAGAGTACATGAGGTTGGCGTACTTGAAAATCCTCGAATGATTTCTGACATGGCGTCATCTTACGTATTCACTACGAATATACCAGCAGTATCTCGCGTGTAATGTGTAACTTGCATACTCAAGAAAACGTGAAGTCCGTAGTAGATATTCGGAACCCGAATATCCCCGAATATTTTACATTTCATGCAATGCGTCTCCCTCACCGTGATACAGCTCTGTTGAATGTCCCATGTTTAAAGATAATACACTTTTCCTCACCTTGCTAAACCTTTTGTTGTTAATATGGTTTGGTACTTTTGAACTCTTGGATTATGCAAAGCGTAAGCAGAGTCGAGTTATTGGAGTGTTCGTATTTCGTATGAGTGGGACAAACCACAGCACTGACTACAGCACGGCTACTGTACGACATACAATGTAATAAAAATAAATAATAAATATATCTTTTATTTGTTATAGCAGGCTGAGTATTACAGCTTAAAGCTGGTGGGGGCCTGCTTTTACTCCTCACACACTCCCACTACATTACCTGTTTTGGACACACTACATTCGACTCACGGTTGATTTCAGTTACGGAAGAAGGAAAACCGGAGAATCCGGAGAAAAACCCTCAAATGCAGATAAGGAATCAACAACAAACCTAACTCACATACGTCATGCCGTGACATTGAAATGGTTTCCCTATTGTTTTTGTCCTGCTGATCCAATCAAA
Source organism: Actinernus sp. WN-2022 (assembly GCA_030867875.1). Lineage (NCBI taxonomy): Eukaryota > Metazoa > Cnidaria > Anthozoa > Actiniaria > Actinernidae > Actinernus > Actinernus sp. WN-2022. Next base: position 33,774,656 of record JAOWCC010001368.1, read on the forward strand.
TTACAGAAATACGGTACAGTACGGTTACAGCACGGTACGGTTACGGTAAGGCTACGGACATGTCGTAGTTTGTCCCACTCATACGAAATCTGCTCTGGTCCACAAAATAGTAAAAGTAGTAATAAATGATAATATGAAACACACAAAACAAAATATTCATAGCTGTTAGCTTTTGGCCGCAAATGTCTCGTTTCACAAAAAAACTAATGCCATAAACAAACAACAGGCCACAGTTGTACCGTCTTATCGTGAATAAACGCCTCCTCTAAGGGTCCTAGTTTGAAATAAATTCCCCAAAACACCATCTTGAATAAACGCCGCCTCAAAAGAGCTCAGTTTTGAATCGGGCGTTTATTCGCGAAAATACGGTATACGAAAAGACATTATTTTATTGCTGCAGTCGTGTTAAAGACACACATGCTGGTCAAACTGGAGATTGGAGTAATTTACACAGCGGCAAAACATCACGCGCTTGCGCTTTTGATGAGCCGGTCGCGCGCGCGTTTTGCCAGTTTCCGCCGAAACTAAAATGAAACATAACGCGGATAATACGTGAAATGTTTCGCTAAAAAAAACAAATTTAAGCTAAGCCTAAGACTTTAACAGGTGGAAGTCTTCTTAATTTGTAATTCACTGTGAGTTTACTAAGTTTACTAAATTAGTTTGGAACTTGTATTTGAAATCCAGAGCCTTCGTTCTTTCGGCCAGCGGAGCATAACATTTTGCCGCGGTGTGGGTTTGAGTATGTGTACCATTGCGGCTGCCTTGCCTTGTTGTGGCGATCAGTTTCACTGTTGCATCATAATTCTGTTTTATTCTTAATTGTTAATTAATTAATTATAACTTTTGTTTTTCCGGATAAAATTCTAACTTATTTGAGAATGTGTGTTGAAAGCGAATGTTTAAGGCTGGTTCACACTAGCGACACAAGCACAAGCAACAGACGCAGACGCAGTGCCGTTCTGTAATTGTGAGATAAGAATAAATACCGCTATGGATGTTTTGCACCATCACGTACTTCCAACATGGCGGCGTAACAACAGTTGCTAGGAAGTCACGTGATGGTGCAAAACCGCTATTGGTCAATACATTTCTGTGTCAGCGTATGCTGCTTGTACTTATCCTTGTGTCGATACTGCTCTCAAAACTCGGGAAACAAGGAGAAAATGGAAAACTGTTCATACACGTGATTACTGTTTGTTTCTTACAGGAACCACGCCAAAGGAATCCAGAATACCGGCGTCCCCTACACCTCTAAACCAAAGGTTGGCTTGTTTCCTTTATCTCATTTCCTTCCCTTCTTACTTTCTTTCTTTTCTTTTCTTTTCCGATCCACAAAGTATAATTGGGAGTCTTTGTTGGCAGTGTGGAAATCGTTACTAATGCGCTCATGCACTGGCTTGCCGACACCTAGCCTGATAAAACAACTGACTTTGCGCTCAGTCTATCACTCTCACAAAGAAGCATCTGTGACTCGAAGCCAACCCCCCCCCCCCCCCCCCCAAATGTGTGTGCGTGTTTGTAGTGGATTTCTTACGTAGTGGAATCGTAAATTATTGTAACAGTTGTAATTTAATAATTGTAAATGTTAACAAATCAGGTTCTGCTAACATAACATATCAAGAAACGAGTGTCGATATAGAGGTCTGATACCTAGAAACCGCCATTTTGAATGTCCTGGCAGCTCTTCCAAATATGGAATATGTTATTTTCCTAATATGGAAGAGGCCGCGGGAAGTTCAAAACGACACTTTTGCTCCCTATTTTATTGATATGTAAAAGAAATGTAAACAAAAAAATTCCGAACTGATGATATAGTCCAGGCAAAAGATGCGAATTGCAATTACCGATTCGTTTGTATTAAAATTAAAATTTCAAACGAAGTTTGAGTGCAAAGTGAGTGTAATGAAAGATTCTCTATGGATATTTCTATACATTGTATCGAAGAACCGTGCCCTGCTTTTGGTTCTCACCAACAGTCAGGTAAATTCCTTGTACAATGTTTGTGATGCTAAAGGGTATTTGTTTGCCGAGGGGATTTGTGTTTTCGCAGGCTAGCCAACGCGTTAAATAGTGCATTTGCTTTGAGTTATGCAAAGAATGTATAACAACTAATCTTGCTTAACTGCAAACGTTGTATATATTGGCCGGGGCTGTATGTGTCTAATCCATGTGGGACACATTTGTGTTTAGAAGAGTTTGAAAACCACTTTAGTTCAAGCTACCAATCGAAACTTCGACTTACAGATAAGCATGACAGGCGAGTGGTGTGGAAAATATTTTATTACGCAATATAATAGTTAATATCTAGACTTCTAGCATGGCAGATCAATCCATGTTGCACCAGATATGGCTATGTTTAGGCATGTTGCACCATGTTTAGCCATGTTGAACCATGTTGAGCCATGTTGAACCATGTTGAACCATGTTGAACCATGTTGAACCATGTTGAACCATTTTGAACCATGTTTAGCCATGTTGAACCATGTTGCACCATGTTTAGCTATGGCTTCGTGCTGATATAGAAATTAGTGGAATAGAAGGGACTCGCTAGCGGTCTAGTTAATACCAGGTATATTTAACAATTATTCACTGAAGTGGAGGTAAATAGTGGTGGATATCTACCGAGCCGCTTCGGCGAGGTGAATATCCACCACTATTCACCAACACTGAGGTGAATAATTGTTTTAGTATATACCACACTCCAGGTGAATAGCCAGCACCAAATAGTTATTTTATTTTCTGTCAAATGGACAAAAACTCGCGCGAGATGATCGCTGCATTGCTCGGAGGTGAATATGAAATCATATTCACTGTTTGAATAGCTAATCAGAGCGCGCAAAAAGTCATATTCACTGGTGTGGTATATACTAAAGGATATTAGAAAACGATACATTTTTTACGATATAAAGAGCAAGAAATGACATTACAAATATGAAGTGTTGTATATGCGGTGTTTATGTATGCGTGTTTACAGACTTGTGTTGTACTAATTATTATGTGTTGGTTTTGCTTCAGTGCCCTACCATCGCAGCTACTGATGGACTGGTGTACGTCAGTAGGGCTACCACCGCCTTTGTTCCACTACGTAACACACGAAAAGGTAATGATGCATTGTATTAATGTATAAAGCCTTGTCCCGGCAAACGAGTCGCCATTGTTTGCCTACCCATTCTCAGCAACTAAGCAGAAAGACGATCTTAAATACCCTGTGTCAGAGCCCATGGTACATTGCGCGCGCAAATGATTTTCTTAGGCTAAGAAAATCAGAAAGATCGGTGTTATTGTTTGACTCTCGAATCTTTCGAAATCCATCTATTGTTTGTGCCATCATGTAATTATTTCTATTTATATATGTTTAACTGACTTTTTGGAAAACAATCACCTATAAGCCTCTCCAAATCTGTGAGCCATATTTTTTTACTTGAAGCTCAATAAATGTTTGTTTGATGGAGAAAAAGAGTTGTGTTTTCAATACTTGATCTTGCAACTGTTTAATAATGAATATTCATAACGTTCTTATTAATATGTATGTTATGAATATATATAATACACAAATTTTCCATCCTCGTTTTTTGGGGCTAGCTAGAACAAAGAGATCCAAAATGGCTTGTGCGTGGGAAATTCAAATGAGTTTTATGGATAGGAAAAACGGTCCATAACTGACACCTAACGTACAATTTACAGGAAACAAATACAGCATTATATTTAGGCATCCATAACAAATATTTGAGAGCAAACATTGTACAGTGTTGCTTATGTACTCAACTACATTACCCCAGGGTGTTATGGCAATGGTGGAGTTGGCGAATGGTTTTAAGTTTTCCGGTTCACCTTGCAAGGATCGCATTGAAGCTTCCCACAGTGCTTCAGCTGTGGCATTGTCATAGATGGTTGGTATTCCTGATATTAAAATGTGTGTTTCTATAGTTTTGCAGTTTTGTTTCGTCTCTGCTGTTTCATCTCTGTTGTACTAGATGAACCAGATACTCTTCATAGGCTGTTGTCAACAATATGCATCGGAAAATCGTAGTCGGTAAGTGGTTGGTCGACCACTTTCCGACCACTTTCCGACTATCAAAGTTTTGGATTCGTAATTTATTACCGTAATCTACCATTTATAATGAAAGTATAAAAGTAATAATGTAAATTGTCATATTACCCATTCAGCCCTGTGCGTGCTTTCTTTTCAAAGTAACGGAGCGGTCTGGAAAAAGCTGTTCGGCCGCACTCCATTTGATGCTTGTTGTTTTCCGTTAATATTAAAACAAACTAAGTGGTCATATGATAAACAAATTATTGGGCCGGATGGGAAAATATTTAGTTCTGTCCGTTCGTCGTGAGTTCGAGCAAAATATTCTCCAGTCCGGCCCTCCCACCCAGTCAATTAGTACCTAATAAGTACTTCACAACGACCACATTCCAACCACCTACCGACAGCTTACCGACTACTTACCAACCACTTACTGACCAGTAATTTACTTTGTCCCAAAAAACAATATGTTCTAAGTTAGAGTGGTTTTCAATAGGCTCTTTCAGCTTGCCTATTTGTTGCCCCATTTCAGACTACGTGATAGTTCTCCAGAGGATTCATTGCTTTGTTTTCCAATTAGAAATTGGTACATTTCCTCTTGCGATACGGAAAAACAAAAAAAAAGCATTACTCAAGGGAAACGTCAGGTGGTCTGAAATGTGGCAACAAACAGGCAAGCTGAGGGGGTCTATTGAGTTTCATAAAACCAACACCAGTAAGCCAATCACGGGAGCCAGTAAAATACATCAATGAACCAATCACGAACTGAAGTAATTCAGATTGGTTTTACTTCAACCAATCACGAGGCAAAGTAAACGCATGGATAACTAACCAATCAAATTCGAAATTACTCACCTAATTACTTTTTGACACTAAATTATAGCCTGCGTTGCGGCTCTAGAGTATCGGAGCGCAGCAAGCGTCAGCGAGCGGAGATTAGGGGAATTGGAGCGAGAAAAAAAGAGAGGGGGGAGGGGGTGTCCTCTTTTTCCCCCCTCCCCCCAATTCCCCTAATCTCCGCTCGCTGCGCTCCGATACTGCATAGTCGCAACGCAGGCTAACTCGATTGAAAACTGCTCTATGTACACTAGCTCAACTAATCTGTCTTTTTCATGCCGTGTTAGCCTCGCATATTGCCGCCTCAGTTTGCTTCCCCACCACCAGTGCCACTGATGCATCCATTAATGGGACAGATACCTTACCCCTCCCACTCTCAGTCCATCCCACTTCATGGACGGCCAGTGCGTCCCATGTTTGGTTATCATCATATGCGTCAGTTTCCTCCACAACCTCGACCACACTCACACCATGTACAACACATGATGGAGCTGCAGCAGCAAGAATTGAATCAAAGAGCGACGCAGATTGGGCCACGACAGCCCAAAGCTGGACTGGAATCAGCTCAGATGAGCAGAGAGGCAGATAGAGGGAAGGAAAGGGCAAAAGATGTCCCCCTGGATCCAAAAAAGCAATCCTTTTATTCCTTTGCAGGTACTAGTCGTTGTAAAAATCAACGCGGATGAATATTATTAACAAGTAATCATATGGCTTTCTCGTTCAATTCTGGATTAATTTGAACTCCTGAGATTTTTCAAAGAGCTCAACTTGTATGAGCCCGTATTCTTTGAAAATCTTACTCGTTCAAATTAATTCCGAATTGCACTCGAATCCGTATGATTACCTATACTTATGGTTCTCCGAGATATTACAGCCTGCACCTGCTCCACCGCTCCAATAGGCCTTTTGCAGGAAACAGTCACGTGTTGATATAATACGGTCACGTGCTGGTATAATACAGTCACGTGCTGATATAATACAGACACGTGCTGATATAATACAGTCACGTGCTGATATAATACAGTCACGTGCTGGTATAATACAGTCACGTGCTGATATAATACAGTCACGTGCTGATATAATACAGTCACGTGCTGATATAATACAGTCACGTGCTGATATAATACAGTCACGTGCTGATATAATACAGTCACGTGCTAAATATATTACTTCGCTAACGAATGAATTGAGATCATGTTTCCCATGGGAAAGGCGTTGCCATGGATGCTTGATGGCAAACAAACTTCAAAACGCTGTTTTAAAAAGATCGAAAATCGATTGGAGGTGGAAAATAGCAGGTTTACAAACAAGGTTGTGCTAATAACACTACCGATCTCGTTCAACGGCCTGTAAATAAAAGAAGTCCGCAGAGGTTTTTTTTCCTCCAGTACAACCACGTGATTGTTGTTGTTGCCCAGATAAATACCGTCTTTGTTCAAAGCCAAAGAAGTAGCAAACTAACTAAATTATTTTGTTTTCATTAAAATGCCTGTAAACCTTTTTTGAAATCGATTCTGCATCAAGTGACTAGCTGAATATTATAATATTTCTTGATTTGTGTGTTGCGTATACGAGTTAAAAGGTTTATATTCTGAATATGATAATGAGGTTACGTCTACCCAGGAATTTATTGTCATTTCGTTCTCCTTTGTGAATGAAACATTTCTGATTTACACAAAATATTTGGTGACATCACTGATATGAGCTTCAAGTATAACAAATGTTGACTCCTCTGACGTCATGCATTAGCATATTGGAAATACAAACCTTTATAACTCATAGACGCAACACTGATATCAAGAAATATTATGCTATTCAACTATGCACTTGATGTAGAATCGATAGTAATGATACAAAGATAACGTTCATAGGCATTTTAAGTACGACCCTGGAAGTTTCAAGTCGCGTTTAGAAAATACATTCAGCCAACCGTCGATCAAACGCGGAGACAAGATTGTCTAGTCCCATACAAAGCGGAGCATCACATGTTGCAGAGCTTTGAACATACATTAGTTGTTTCTCTTCAACCTGGTTGATGCCCTTATATAGCGCGGGCCCTATTACCTGTTATAACTGTTGGACGACTTATTTCTGTAGGTCACACGAAGGAATCTTACCCCGAAGAGCGCGCCATCAAGTAAACCACCAACAGAGTAACAAACCAAAAACTTGAAGACAAGCCAGTTGACAGAACATCTACTAAGAATGAAAAGACCATCACAGAGCTTCTTATGGAAGCTGGCAAGGGGCCTTATATCGGAGCTGACCAAAGTCCACCAACAAAGAGCGTAGTAAGCAACTTGTGGAAAGCGAGGCTAGTTTGTCTGTTGCCAGAGGCAAACAAGAACAAGACGGGAGCAAGGGTTTTCCGGCACCACTGGAAACTATTAGTCAATCAAATCAGAACCATAAGCAGTCCAAGCAAAGTATAGACAATGAGACCATAGCGACTCCACATATAGTAGCTCAGAAAGAACACAACACCACACCTGAAGGACCAACTACTTCCCCTCAACCAACCCAAGTGAAATCTGCCCGTAGACCTCCTAGTGCGGCCCATCGCGCCCAAAAGACATCTCTCTTGGCACCAAACTTCTACAAAAAGAAAGAGAGCTGATTTTTCACAAGCCATCGTGTCTTAAAAAGTATTGCTAGGTGATGTCACAGAAGAGGCTCTCAAACTTCACCAATACGATAGTGTTCTATGGGGCAGAGGTGAATAACCAGGGCGCACGCGTAAATCGGCGGGAATGTTTCCGTGAACACTATCTTGTGCCGGCCAATGTCTAGTGTTCGTAGTAAATTGTATCCCAGTGTTGAAAACGTAAACTACACTATTGTAAATATGTTTTTTTCTTGTACTTTCTGAAGGAAATGGTCTGAGTATTTGAAGCTTAACCTTGCCCTAAAGCTCTTATTCTTCACAGCAACCATAAAGGTACTCATCGAAAATGCCATTAGAATTTCCGCCATTTTCGTTTACGCCGCTGTCGTCCCTAGTCCCATGCGTTATTCAGCTATGTCGTTCCAGACTGAGCATGAACGCGGAAAACAGTTTTAACAGTGGTTTTAAGTTAGAGTTATAATAACTTTTAGCCTCGTCTTGACGTTGAAACACCGTATTTTCTCGACTAAACACCGGGTTCGAATAAACGCCACGTCTGGAAAGGCTGAATTTAAATAAACGCCGTTTTTTATTCTATACGCGGCGTTTATTCGAGACCTGGCCTTGTTGAACCGAGGGACCAACAACGGCCAATAAAGTTTTACTCGTGCCGGTATTTTACAAGTCTGTCCATTGTTTTTTTGGCGTCACTCTTCTCTCCCTTTGGGATTCAAATTTTAAAATTCGGAGCAGTCAAGCAAGAAAGCAAGTGACCAGTCTTCTCCTTTTAGAATACTAAATTGCTGAAGGCAAATTTAAAATAAGCCAAGGAAACGTCATTACCGTTTTAGAACCGTTTACAAACTCTTTAGTGTATTTTTAGACATTGTCAATTTGAATTTCGCGCGATACCAAATGTCAAAGATCACTCTAGCGTAGCATCACATGTTGCAGAGCTTTGAACAGATATGTTCACTTGACAAAGGCTGATTGACAACTGAAGGTGTCTTCAACCTGGTCGAGGCCCTTTTATAGTGTGGATCTGAACGGCAATGGCCAGAGTTGTGAAATACGCGTGTAAAAGTGTTATCGAATTGGCCGCAGTTTAAGGAATGATTCAGCTAAGAACTGTAGCGAAAGACAATAGGTTGCGGCAATGAGAATATCCCAACACGATTTCGCACGATTTCGCATGTATGGAGTCAGTTAAACTCCCCTCCTTCAACGCTTGATTGAAAGTATTTTCAATATTTTTACTGGAAGACTTATATTTACACAGTTTATTAGTAATTTTTGAATATTTGCTTTTATTTTTACCGTCCCACATGTACGCGAGGTTCGTCAGTTCATATGAGAATCGCTGATAATGACCGTGTCCGTCCCAGACATCTAATATAATAGTCTATCACCATGACACAGTTCCTGCAAGTGCTCTATGATATGTCTACAGTCCAAAGTACACCCAGAAAAATTATTATGCTGTTGGCTCGTTTTGCTAGGAACACTCAAAGAAGCCACCATCCAGGCAATCGGGAAGGGAGAACAACATATATTTAAATCGCAAATTTGAGAACTCCCCACATGCGACATTATTCGAAATTAAACCATAGTTAGTTTAAAAAAAAATCGAATAAAATGTTTTATTTCGATCGCTTTCTACTGCTTCCTTTCAACACACGAACTTCTGCTATACAATGGTTTTCCTTCGACGTTGCATGTGTTCTGAAAGAAGAAACCGCTGACCAATTCCATACAAATCCCGCGGGTATTGTCCAGGAAAGTGCAAAAAGCATCTAGTCCCGAGATAAAAACTGGCTACAAAAGTGACAGAATCCCCTGGGATGTCCCCGGCATTTCATGAATTAATTAAGTGAGCGATTCCTCTCCTTAGGAACTCTACCTCAGTTCCCTTCGCCAGTTTGAATATTTCATGTAAAGTGGTTATGAAAACGAGGCGAACTGTTACTCGTCCGCGAATATGAAACAAATAAGGGTCTTACCTTTAAAACAAATCGAGAAATTCGCTGAACAAACGCGTAATATTTTTAGTTACAATACTTCGACTGTCGTATATTGCATCGCTTGAGCCTCCGTTCGCCTCGTTTTCATGCATTTTTATGACTACATGACAATGGCGGAAGGAACTGAGGGGAAGTATTGACTGATTTCAGCGTCAATCGGTCAATTATCTCATCATTTTGTACAATTATGTTTCTGCAGTTCTAGATAATATGCTCTGAAAAGGTTCTTAACAGATCCCCTTGAAGATATAGGCTTGAGTAGAAATATAACAGTTTAATTACTCTTTCTGATTTTGGAAGTTGCCGACTTACAAAATTTAATTTTTATTACTTAATAAACGTTATATCCCATACTGTGTATTCTAATTGTTTTGTGAAATTTGTTTTGACCATCGCAATGGACATTTTAAGTCCTAACCAGTTTATACAAACATGTTTATCTTGCTGCGCAGTTGATCGATGCCTTCACCGCCAAGGAAGCTGGAGTGGTGCAGTGCTAAGCGCTTTGCCTTACTACTGGCGAGGATTCGATCCGCGTGAATCCGCGCCCGGTAGCGAGTATAGTCTCCTCCACAGCCGTCATTAGTGTCGTCACGCAACGCTAACTAGTGGGGAGAAGCGTTACGTGACGACACTAATACCGGCTGCGAGGGAGACTAAGCTACGTCTGTACCATCCCGGCTCTCCCCTGTCTTTTATATCGAGGGGAGCGAGGTAAACCTTCAATGAAATTCGTTGACAATTCAGCCCAGACATAGCTAAGAACGCAATGAGACACCATGTAAGTTGTGTTGATTTTTATTCAAGATCACACGGCAAAATTGACCCTTTTTCCTCCCACCAAATCACTTAAAAACGTAAAATCTAAATGACTTCAATCTTGGCATGAGGATGGTTCAAGACGAGAACATTTTAGTGATTGACCACGTGACGTCACGACAGGGAACGTTTGAATTTCGCGCCAAACATACGGATAAGAAAAAGTAAGGATTTTTTTAAATGTCGAAGCTTGCCTTTATTAAGACAAACAAAACCGAAAAATCGATTCGATTTCCATAAAAAGAAATTAAGTTATAAGGAAAAGTAGGTTTTGAAACTCCCACCAGAAATTGTCATTTAGGTGTATTTCCCTTGTGAAAGTAATGAAATCAAGGTAATGAGAAAGGTATTGCATTTGGACAAGTATAACATTTGTAGGTTTTTATTTAGGACTGCTTAATACATGTATGACGTCATTTAGACGTAACGTTACGTCACATTACGTCGATATGACATGTGAAACAATACCCCACGTTGAAAACTGAAAAATCTACAAATTCCTTTTCATTTACGATCCACTCTATATCCTTCAGATTGAGTTTAACATGTTCCACTTTAAAATTGTTTAAATTATTTTCGCGGGAAATTTGGGCATCTTTACTCAGTTATATTAACTTTATCCGGTTTTATTATATTTAAAAACAATAGCTACGAAACAGGAACTTTGAACAAATTTATGAATAATTAATGAAACAAAAACAAAGGAAATTAATAAAGCATCAGTGTCTGTATATCTGATACAACACCAGTGCTGCATCAGATATACAGACACTGATGTTTTAAGTAATGGTCCAGATAAGAACTAGTCCAGTGTTCTGCGGCAATGAGCCTCCCCCAACATAAGATTTTGCTTGATTATGCCTTAAGTGCTTTAGGAGGTATCTACATTCCAAACTACGTCTCGAAAATAAAGTATTTTTTTTATGCTATTGGCTCTTTTTCTGTGAAAACGCAGAGAAGCCACCATATAGAGAAAAAGGATTTTTCAATCGCAAATTTGAGAACTTTCCCCACACAATATTCTTCGAAATTAAACCATAGTTTGATCAAAACTAAAGTCAAACCACAAAGTAATATCGAATGAAAATGCATTATTTCGATGGGTTTCTATTGAATTTATAAGTATCAACCAATGAAATTACGAGAAAGAATAATAGAAAATTAACACCTTTTAACATTCCTTGCCGTAGACACTACAGTTCTTATCTGGATCATTACTTAATCATCGATCAGTCCTGTATCCAAGAAACACCATGCTAGTGTGTGTTAGGGGGAGGTCTCACAACCGATCACTGACTTCCCCTATCACAGCTGTTGGGTGAAATGTGAAGGAAAGACCAGTCTGGTCAATGTGGGACCTGTTTTTATGCACACTTGTTTCGCGAGGATTTTCCTCTGACTGGCGTTCTCTCGCAGGAACCGGGATCGTACTCTGAGAGAGAATACAAGATGAGTTGGACTTGAACTTCGCTTTATTCGTTTGTACCGTACGGAACTCCCGCACCAACCAACTCCATGCGGATCCTCCGAATCAACAAACCAACTACATTTTACAATGCTACTGGTGAAATAATAAGACATACACGCGTGCTCAAGCTTGAAAGTGATGCTGGGAAAACAAGTTATAAACCTAGCTGTTCTAACAGATATACAGCTTCATGACGTAACGTATTTTAGAATTATGAAACTATCCAAATTTAAAGATGTTCGTTGTAAGACCTAACTGTCCAAGAATAAATATCTAGATTAGAATCGAAAACAAGTGAATTCAAGAAGGTGAAAGTTCTCTCTAGTAAATGACTAAACAAACGAAATGACAAGCTCAAGGAAGAGCTTATTCGTTGTTCGCGTGGAATTCCACAACTTGTACACGCAAAGTTCTACTAAATCTGTACGTGTTATTAGAAGATAAACAGGATGCAAAATTACATTAAGATTAAGGATTGATTTACAAGCAATAATTACAAAGCTAATATTACCTTTGGCGAGAGATTTAATTCACTGCCGTCAGGTAGAATTTTATAAGAGTAGTTAAAAGAAAAAGGGAAAACATGGATACAAGGACAACATCTTTCACCAAGGATAGTCCTACTGTCTTTAATAATGAAAACCTAAAAACCATAAACGGTCAGAGTAATTATAAACCATAGCCAAGTTAAACCAAAGGTATGTACAACTTGAATAGATAGGAACAATACCTTAGGCAAACAATAGGGCGAGTATTTACATCTATCCTAAGTTGCCTTTAGATCATTGTCATCCATATTTCAATTAGTCCCCCTTTTCTAAAATCATGCTTCCGTGCTAAGTGTCACTACATCGTAGTGCATGCACAACACCAATTTCGACAAACCCAACCATGTTGACATTGCTTCCTTAAACTGTCTAATTATGGGAAGATTCACTGCTTTCTTTCCTAATCCTGTCATGTGTTTTTTAACTTTTTTCCATGGTTTATTATAATATTACCAACGTACCCTCGGTACTGGAATTCCAAATCCACCCGAGAGAATTAACTTTAAGTAATGGTTCGTATAAGAACTGGAGCAAGATCTATTGTTGCGCGGCAATGAATGTGATTTCACTAATCCCACATAGAAAATGGTTCAATTTTTTCTAAAGATATCTCTTGACTAGTGGTATTAATGTTCTCAAATTAAAATGCATGAAATCGCTCGCTGTGTATATGTTTTTAATTCCAAAACAAATTCAGCCAATAGAAAGACACTAAAACAAAAGCGGAGATAATATAAAATATTTCAAAGTTCCCCACATAGGATTTCTTTCTCTCTTTTTACATAGTTTCATATTGTCCGCTTCAATCATTTTCTTTAATTTTTTTTTGTGAAATCAGAGTTATTTCCTATTTTTAGGAGGTTTATTTCTGTTTAACCAATGAGATATCAAGTTTCAACAATAGAAAAATTAACACCTTTGTGCATTCCTGGCCGTTGAGTGATCCTGTTCTTACGCGAACCATTACTTAAATTCTAGACATATATTGTGCAAACCGCCATACTATAGCGATACCTTGTGTTGATAAACGTTACTTTTGTTATGCTAATGTACACATTTGATTTCGAAAGGCCGCTTTTTGTCAAGAACCAATGGATCTCTGGTTGGCACATTAATAACAATGGATGAAGTGCAGTAAGTATCGCTATAAACACACTAATTCACGGTTCGCTCTAGTTTCAACATCAGATAATTGATAAGGTTCCGAACATATACGATTTGTTTTATAAACGACATTTGGAACCGCAGTGCCCGGGGGGGGGGACTCCCTCATGTGAGGGGTACATGGATGCTCGTCGTACCTTTTAGGGGTCAAAATCAGGAGTTTGGTACCACTTAGGGTATCCAACATCAAACACAGACATTTCTATGTAAAGCGGTACCTTTTAGGGGTCGGGTGTCAATTGAACAAAAAAAGCTGTTATCAATTTACATTTTTATTATCTTTTAGGGGTCAAAATAAGCTTGAGCCACGCCCATTTTAGTACCTCTTTAAAAGGGTCAAATCGAGGGGGGTACATACATGAAAAAATGGTATGTATGTGAGGCCAAGAGGCTCAAACCCTGACCCTGTTTGACCCAATCCGTGCTGCAAAACCCTGATTGCCCGCTTTTTTTGGGGAAAACCCTGATTGCCCTTTCTTTAAATTGTTTTCAAAACACGGTCGGATATGTACCCCGGCCGGTATACCGCGTAACGGGATTGCATGCAATATACGGAACATTTCAAGTCGGGATGTAAACAAATCAGCAGATGAAGTACATAGATAAGTACTGAAGTACGAATTAGCGGCGTCACGATGTATGGGAACCTCAGTCCTTGCATGTGGGCAGGAGATCAAAATGCGGCAACAGAATGTCTTTTTTTGACATAGTAGCTAAAAAAACTGAACACTAACTGCCTAAATAATACTGAACCCCGACCCTGACTGCACCCAAATTATACTCAAATCCTGACCCTGATCTGGCCAAATCGAGTCAAAACCCTGACCATACCTGCCCAAACTGAGCTCAAAACCCTGACCCACGCACCCCCGCGGCACATACATAATACGTCACAAACAGGAGTACGCCCGGGCTTTAGTAGTGATCTAACAGTGGTCCACCCATTGCGACTGCGTAGTCAAGAAAACTACTAAACGACTTTACATATTGCGTCAGTTATGGAGGGCAGGCTACCATTCCACTGAGCTTGTATCCATTTTATACTGCAGTTTATTGACGTCCTGTTCTTGAATATGCCGTCCCAGTTTGGGCTTATATACCTGCTTACTAGTATGTGACAGTATTGAGACTGTCCAGAACTCACGTGCAAAGAGGATTGTCTACCAGGATTGGATTTATATGACATGGCTATCAAGGTAGCCAAGCTGGACTCACTGTCTGAAAGGAGAGTGAATACAAATTGTAAACAATTTATAAGACAAAATCAGAAAGAGGGGCCGTTGAAATCTCTCCACCATAATAATGGTAGTCATGGTAAATCACTGACGGCCCTAATCCGGCTGAACATTTAAACACTGTAAGGACTTCCAGAATGGAAAATTGTGTTACATATAAGTATATTTTGTAGAATGTAGGATGTTTTATTGTACATAGGATAATAATAATAATAATAGGCCATATATATATAGAGCCATATACCACAGCCTCATGGCACTTTACATTTTACCTGACTGACATATCCCGTCAGTGATTTTTTCGGACTGCTATTACGGCGCCAATGGCTGCCACGCAGTTTACAATGTTGAGTGTGTGGTTAGTGCAATGGCCAGGCTGCTGTACCGGGTGGCAACCCCTTCTCTTTTTCGAGTAGTACAACATGTTCTTTCACGTCCCCTAATAAAACATCCACATAGGATGTTTTATTACACATATGGATTGTGTAGGCTTGCATAAATATTTAATGTAAAGTTCCTGTAATTCAGTTACTCTGCCAAGGAATTTTAACTGAAACATTACATTACATTAATTGCATGTCCGTCATCGGAAGAGTGGTTGTTGGTGAAAGTGGTCCGGCGAGACTTGCAGTTTAAACTTATTCAGGTAGAAGTTTCTATGTATTGTTCGTTACAGCGTTTGCATTGAACCATATGGATGATATTTTTAGTTACATCTCTTCCTAAAATTGCTAGAGAATTTTAAAAGCCAGTCATATTCTTCACGTGTGAAGACATCACTTTTTAGAAAGAAATATACACTGGTATTTCATCGATAATTATATATTAAAACATTTTATATTGCAGAGCCAAAACCACATCAAATATATATAGTTGATTTAATTATGGTCACTATTTCAACTAGAAAAACTAGTATTCTACAGGACCAAGCTGATGTAATGAGTATTGTGCACCCAAAAGTTTATTATATTGCTATTTTAAAAAAAATTGTAGGAATCGTCAGCTTGGTATACCTGTGGTTGTCAGCGGTTGAAATAAGCTACCAGTGCCTCGCGGTCGCCGTCTCGAACGCCTGGCGGAAATGATCAAGCTGTCGAAAAATGTCCGGTCGTTGAGCCTATTACAATAATTTATACGGCCGAAAAAGGTTAGATAAATGATTAGAAAGTATTTACTTGAGGTATGTTATACTCAAAGGTAGTATAAAGCCTGTAGGTGAAATTATTTTCTCAAATCATCGACGGGTATTTTTTTGGCCTTCGGGTCTATGGAATAGAGCGGTTTTCAGTTGACCTTTGTGAAAATAAGGCACTATGTTATTAAAATTTTTTGCAATTTTTTAAGGCTACATTTTAGCATTTTTTTTTATATTTTAGACCTATTTTCCTTGCAATTTTTTCCCTTCGTTTTTACTATCTTTTCCCTTTGATTTTTCTCTTTTTTCCTATCTTTATGATATTTTTTCGTATCCTTTTTCCTACCTTTTCGATTGTTTTTCACTATTTTAAAAGTAGTTTTTATACTGAATTAAAAGAAAATAGGCACATTTTTTAAAATATTTTTGAGGCAATTTTTTACTATTTTAATTAAGGCAATTTTTTAGCTATTTCTTTTTATGTTAAACCTATTTTTCGTTGGAATTTTTCCCCTTAGTTTTTAATAATTCATTTTCTCAAATTTTCATACAAACCTTTTAAAAAGCTAACCCTGAAATAATAAAAAAACCTAACCATTTACGACCAAAATCATTCATAGAACGAGTCTAAATACACCTGCACTATTTTGGAGAATTTAGCACAATTTTCAAGTGTTTTCAAGTGTACTTTTGAAGTGGCCCTGTATTCTGTAGTTTAACCCCAAACTCAAATTACCCACAGCCAGCCAATCATAGGAGCGAGTAATCACAAGTAACTCATAAATGGCTTCCCTGTGAGCCAATGACAAACCAAAGCAAAACCAATTTGTGTTTGGTTTTACTTTGGATTCTGATTGGATTTGGATTCTTTCTCAGCCAATAGGAGAGCTTAGTAAACACAAAACCAAAACACTTCCGACACTCAATTGAAATCTGCTCTATCGCAAAATGCAAATTGATGTTTTAGCGAGTTTGTTATCTAGGTTTAAAAATGGAAAATAGAGGAAAATTAGTGAACACATAAGCGTAACTAGAGGGTATTAGTCGGCTAAACATCTAATTCGGCTGTGTATAAAAAAAACATGAATGTTGACTAATACAAATACATGCACAGCCGTAATTAGATGTTTAGCTAACTAATAAATTCTTTGTTACACAAATTATGTATGACTGTTTGCTCCGTCTTTGTGCTCAAAATTATTTTATTATAAATGGTTGAGGCATTTTTTGTGGTTTCATTAAAAAATTGCAGTCCAGCAATATAAGACTTTTTGGCCATTCCTTCATGTAGGACGACACGAATTGCTACCGAATTGTATTCTATTGTATTGTATTGTGTTGCGTTCTATTGTTGTTTGGAATTGTATTGTGTTGTATTCTATTGTATTTTTAGTAAACATTCGTGTCGTCCTACATAAAGGGATTGCTGACTTTCCAATAAACCAGTTCGCGGTTAATTCAGACATTTCGAAAGGGGTGCAAGCATTGTTCTACTCGGTTCTATAACAAAATAATGTACTTTCGATTTCTTGAAATGCTGCTAAATGTACCCGCGTTCTGCTAGTGCATCCGCAGTTTTTCAAGACCTCGAGCGTGCCAATTTGTTTTTATTTTTAGAACAAGGAGAACCATCTTTTATTTGTTAAGTATTGTGTTGCGTTCTACTGTATTTCATTTTTTGTATTGAATTATATTGTGCTTTATTATTTTATATTTTTTTGTAGAAATTTGTGTCGCCCTACAATGATCATATTTAGGAATTGTTACTTGCGAGTCCTCACAGTGACGTCATTGTAATGCCATTCGGTTCCAGGCTCCCGGACAGTTTTAAGCATAAAGTAGTCAAATTTAATGGCGAAAAAGAGACCTTTCCGAAGGCGGAACTGAAAAATAAATATACACTTGATAATCAGAAAATAATGAACTTTATTATTGTGCAATAAAATAAAGATGTAAAATTTGGTTTCATAAACACTTTAAAAATAAATATTTGAGTATTGAATAGCTCAATATGGTAATGTTTATGTTTCTTCAATTTAGAAAGCAGACCCATGATGTCAGAAAATTTGACTTCACAGAAAACTTCACTTCTTAATAACTCAGCATATATTTATCGTAGAGACTTTAAAATTGCGGCAATCAATAACACATATTTATGTTTATTTTAAAAGTATAGGTAACACAGAATTTGACCTTAAAAGTAGTTGTTCATCACGACGTCACAATAACGGCAATATACAAACGTGCTCGATCCTAAATACATTATTACCCGGGCTGCCTGTGGCAGCACCGAGTCTTAAAATGCAAGTGGTTTTTTTTTTTTGTTGGGTGCAACAAAATGTGACTTTTGACCCATGTATTAAATTTCAAGTTTTTCACCACCAATCAGATCGCACTGTGCTGGTCACGTAACACTCGCCAAGTTAATTTTAGCCTGCTTGCAGGCTCTGGTTGATTTGGGGTTCCTAGCCAGAGCCTGCAAGCAGGCTAGGTTAATTTCTGTACAGAATTTAATACAGTAAATCAAGATGGTCGATCCGCGAGCAAATGTCCACGTCGGGCATAAAGTACGTCAAAATCGGCATCAGTGAGCGTGGACAAATAATTAAAATTAAAATCATTTCTTTACTTATAGTCTCAATTTGAAGAAATGTTGGTGACTTGTTAACAAAATGAAACTACATATTTTAGGTGTTTTATGTTAGTATGATGACGTTGTTGTGACGTCATAAGTGATGCCTCCTTTTTTGGTAAAATTCCCCCTTTAATAGATGTTACAAACAGACTACACCATCAAAGGGCCTTCATAACACACATTCCTTTGGCACAAATTTGAACGTTCTACGACTATTATAGCAAATGTTATAGAGGAATGACTGTTGCTATGACGTCATATTTAGTGACGTCAGGTGTCATACCTAAATAAGGCTGCCTATTGTTAAAAAATCAAGAAAAGAAAAGAATGTGGGTTTTGAGTGCCAGACTAGCGCATTTCATCACTAAAACTCGAAAATCACTCAAAGGATTTTTTTCTAAGGGCATGTATAAAAAAGTATGACGTCATAATGACGTTGCTGAAAATATGACTTCAATTTTAAGCCGGTTATGGACAAAAAATCAAAATTCAAAAAAACATTCGATTTTAGCCACCAACGTGTTTTATGATTGGACAAAATGTCATGCAACAATATTTACAACTCTAAAAATTGAATGAAGCGATGTTTTTATAAATGTTAGTATTTTTTTTTTTATAAATGCTTTTGTGGTGTTTATTTCCCGCCAAATTTTGGCGGGAAAAAGGACAAAATTCAAACTTTCATAACTTTTGATTTCCTTAACCAATCGACATCGGGTTTTCGATTCCTTTATTCTCATCACGAGTAGATTTTAACAATATACGACATTTCGTTTTTAGAGATAATGAACAGTTGAAAGAAACGTATTACAAATGGATAAATGACGTCATTGTGACGTCACGATGGTACTAACATAGCTTAAAAAATCAGGTTATATTCCTTTTGCGATTCTACATCCTTCTGCCAAAATTCAATCGTCTGCATTGAAAACTTTTTAAAATATAGAACTGATGCCGTTTTTATGGTCGTTTGTGCCCACCGTGGTCTCTCTAATTTGGAGTACCATCTCTCAAATGTAAGCACTTTGATGTTTTATTTAACTTCACTCGTGCGAAAGCCTTCCAACAGGCTCAGGATATTTCAACTGGCGCTCTTGTTGACCATAAAAATACATGAACAATGTAATACATTCGATCAGCGCTGTCTGGACAGATCCAATGTACATTTAGAAACGTAAGCGAAATACAATATCCAAACACGTTTGGATATCAACGGGTATCGAATTATAATCAAAGGTTAGATTTAGTCAGGCGCGCTCAGATAAGAAAGTTCAAAGCTCTCAGTCTAGTCGAGACAAGGAGGTATCAATTTCAATGAGTCATTGTCAGAAATCTATTCCATCGTGGGCAATTATGCAATACAACCTAAATTTGGGTCAGTTGACAGTACAGCTAAGGCATGTTTTCACTTGAAATGCACAGCGCTAGCTGAAGTAGGGAATATATATAATATCTGAGACGTTAAATTACGTTACTGTGAAGAGGATCAAAATTCAAGTTTTGTAGCTTGAGACTGTCTTCTGCCGTGACTCGTGAGAGAAATTGGAAAAGATCTAGCTGTTTCATTCAGACATTGGCAAATTTATTGAAAGCTACGGGCTTACTTTATGAGATTATTATTCATTGTGGAATGAAAGGAAACAGGTTAGCTGAAAGTTAAGTTCGAGGTAGGCTTCGACTTTCATTCCGATTCAGTGCAAATGTGCACGAAGGTGGGATGCTGTCACTGAACAACACTACCAAAAGGATTCAGTTACGTAAGTACTGTAAGTAAACTCTTTTTGATTTGAATAAATTTCCTCTCAGTTTGTCTGTTAATGTACTTTTTCTTCTAATTATCGCTTTATTTAACATCTCTGTGATTTAGAGTATGCGTACCTCAGAATAAATTATTTGAAAGGTCAACTGAACTCTTGTGTCGATAAGCGCAAATGTTTTTGTAAAACAGTCTGTGAAATTATTTGAGAAGCGGACTTAAAAGAGCTTTCTCATTAGGAATTACAATTGTTTTCTTGCTATGAAATTTATGTTTCATTTCACATTTATTCATACAGTTTTAGCCGGACATTTCCACGAGCTTTTGATCTATTTTCAATCAAATTCAAAGTCTGAATAGTCATGTCATAAAAGCAATTAAGGTTACCGGATACCTTCAGGGTGCGTTTCCAGTCTAAATTATGTAGCGCCTCGAGAAAACATTGTAGATAAATCATTCATGTATCATTTTAAAGCTTATAAAATTGGCTACAAGAATACATAAAAAACTTTGAGTTCTTTGAAAATCTCGAATTTCCGCCATCCCGTTTCTCCGATCTAGTGAGATGGCTTTCAGAAGCTCCGACTCCGAAAATATTTTAAAGTTTAAAAATCTGTTTGCTTTGTCGTATTTCAGAAGAATCGTATTACAAAAACGTGTCGGGGAATTTCAAAATTCGATTTAGTTCAAAAGTTATCATGCTTTCCGTGAAAAGGCGAAAAATAATCCGAGTAGATATGCCGAAAACGTCGTTAAGAGTTCTCTTTTTACAATTTCCCAATTCCCCAACATTATTTTGCAGCTAAGATATCAATTGACATTTTGTGAAAATTTCAAACAAATCAAATAAATTCCTCTTGAGTGGGAGCTTTTTTAAAACTCTATTTTTATTGAAAATCGAAAGCGAGAAAATAGCACTTCAAAAAATATACCCGTCTGTCGTTCGTGAATCTGAAGCCCCGCCTCTCCAACAATTAGCAAGCTCTTGGCCAATCATTTCTCATCACAGTTCAACTATCTGTCAAGATTTCCCGCCAATGTTGATTTCCGATCAAAGCTACGCGCCGCATCGAGAAAATGTTCGTTCTTTTTTGTGTGACTTGAAAAATGGTAGCGGAAGAGTCACCTGGTTTCCCAGGCTAGAAAAATAGGAAAGAAAAAAAGACCTCGAGGGGCAAAGCCAAGGTGAACACCTATAGAGACGCCTTGAATGGCAGTATAGTTAGTAGAGGAGACAGCGATTCGCAGGCGTCTGAAACACCACGGCGAGATCGTTGTTCAACCGATTCAAGGTCACCGTCAGACTACGTTTCCATCTAAGCTTTCTTGGAAGCAAATATTCACTCGGCTGGCTCTTATCAATTCTTCTTTATGTTCAGATGTGGGCCACTCGGCACTCCGTCTGAAAGTGAAAATACGAACGCTTGTCGGGTTTTGCGAGGAATCCTATTTGGCTTTGTGTTTGGCCTCGTTTTGCTTTTCTTTTCTCTTTGTTTTTCAAGCTAAGGGCATCCTTCTTACTTTTTGTGAGATATAAGGCCAACAACCGATGGAATTGTGGAATCGTGTGTGGACAAACTTCTCCCAATAAACGTAAACATTGGTATATGAAATGATTCCCGTCACGGTCGTTACGGGCGAGTGAGCACTTGTCATGTGTTTATTGATCTGCTGTCAATCAAAAAGAACCTTTCACTTCCGGTTAAAAACTTCCTTTTGGTATTTCTCCGTCATTATTAATTTTTTTTGAACGGAGTTTTTGGTATATGAGACACTACTACTAAAACTACATTTCTGTGCGTAAAAAATATTTCCCCATCTTTTTCATTTTGAAGGTATCCGGTAACCTTAATAGACCAGACGTTTTTATGACGTTCTCACTGGCGAATTAAAGCACGACTTGTTACTAAGAGGATTTCATCCCGAGTGAAAGCCCAGATGGGCTCTTGTTTCATTTTAATATTAACATACGAAAATTCGTTAAATTTGACATCGAATTAAACACAATGTTTATATATTTTTGGCTCGCTTCCGTTAGTGATCGATTTTAAGGTAACTTATGCCATGCGTGCAAGGAAGCTTCATATTACATAAATACTTTTATGTAATGTACTATAGCAACTAGACATGTATGTATGTATTTTATGTTTTGATTGGCTACGAACACATTTATTAATTCGCTGGGACGACCCCTAAAAATACTAAATCGCCGATGTAAAACCCTAAGAAATACGACGATCACCCCTACCAGCCGAATATAGGAAGAATGTATTTTTGCACATTTGTTGCCAACCGCTTTATTATCTACTTTCCGGCTTCTAAGGCGAAAAACAGGAGGAATAACATAATGGATGCGCGAAAGTAGAAATGAGCTACGAACAGTTGTTGGTATTTACTATCTACTCCACGCATCGAGTCGTGAGCCAGGCGTGATAAAACGTTTGAATTTTGGGCGCCCTGTAATTTTTAGACCATGAGGTACATTTTAGGGTGGGAAGTTTTTCACGGTTTGCTATATTTGAGGGTATTTTTGTAGGTGTTTCGACGGTCACCCCTTCCCTTTTGACCTTGAAGAACACTCCGGGACATCGCCCTTTTGTTTTGGCCGAGCGAGGCCTGGGCGCAAAAACTGATCAGTTGGTCATGATCGACTGTCACATAGCCTGTGTCACCTGCGTCGCAGCCGAACTAAACGCCGGTGTTTAAGTCGTGGATGCGCGCAATCGCAGAACACTAGTTATTAGGGTTAGTTGTCCGAGCTAATTTATTCATCGTTTTACAGTGTGTACTTCGTTTTTTCCGTGTACATCGGGGACACTCATTTGGCTGTCCGAATAGTCTTCGATTTTCCGAAGATATATTGACGGAGTTTATGGCATGAGTCCAACATTCATCAGAAAGGATTTTGCCGTATTGTTAAAGGTAATTATTATTCCGAAATGCCTTATAATTAATATATCGCTACAACTATATTGTTGAAAACAGACATTTGGTCGCGTGTCGTATTTACGAGAGAAACCCGGAAATTTATAAGCGTGTTTGGCTTAGCTAAGCAGAATTTAATGTCTTGAATGTACTGCATGTGTTGCCAATTTTGGTAACGTTTTGAATGCAACAGAGATAGAGATGGTAATGTACAACTGTTTTCGCGACAAAGCTCCCCGAGTCTCACGACACGTTTATAATACATCCCTAGGCTCAGAGATAGAACGTGCTGCGCTTTTTACTCGTCAGGGTGAATATATAAAGCTTAAAGTTCAGTTGAACGAAGAGGAGATGTTAACTAACATCGATATCGCCCCTGCTCATCGGAGAATGAAAGCCAATATTTTGGAATGTGAGGAAAGCAAAGCTAAACAACGCCATACAATAGCCAAACAAAAGCGAAATATGAATGGAAAAGCTACAGAATATACAGAATAACAATAATGTGATCAGTTCGAGAATTGGTACGGTAAATATCACTGAAATGTCAAATAGTTTGAATTTGATGGTCGAACACGAACAGCTGAGCACTATACTATGGTTATCTTGTAAAGGTTGAATACTGATCAATCTAGGAGTAGGAAGCACAAATCCAGATTGTCTGCAGTTAGAAATCGTGATAGAGATCCTTAAAGAATACCAGTGAGAAATATAATAAGCCTGTTTAAAAAAAACATGTGTTTTATTTGATCTTCCAGCCGGTGGACCTCCGGATCATGCACTGTTTATATTTGGTAAAACTGCAAGTTACATTTGGCTAGCGTTAGATTCCCAAAAATTCAATTCTGCGCCGGATAAAAAGTCGTTCTAACCTCTTCGATATATTATTTCGAAGTTCAGCGGGGCATTTTGATTTAAAGATCAATTTGATTTAGCTACACAAAACAATTAACTTTGTCACACAATCCTTGTTCAGACTGGAAGGTTCTAGAACTACTTAGACTGCATGCGTCAACACAATTAGCCATTATCAAGCGAAAGTTCTAGACGTAAGGTCGTTTATTCCACACACAATAGTCAGTAATTTAACTCGTGGATGCACGCATGTGCAAAACAAGTTATTGGGTTTAGGTGGATACCAGATAATTTCTTCGTCTCGCCGACTCGCCGTTGACTTTCCGAATGACGTACCGTCGAAGGTTTCGAAAATATTTGGTCATGCTGGAAAAGATGTATTGACGGTACCCATCTAATGCTAGGCACTTCAATCCTGGACAGACATGGTAGCGAATCCCTATCAATTACTTAGTGGTGATGACGTATCGATGACGTCACGTGATTTTAAGTACATGCCAATATCTCCCGCATTTCTAATGCCAAACACTCAGTTCAAACTTGGACAGGCATGGTATTGGATTCCAACAAATTACTTAGTGGTCATGACGTAACGATGACGTCATCGGTCACGTGATTTTAAGTACATGCCCATCCCTCATTTCTAATGCCAGACAGTTCAACCTTGGACAGGCATGGTTATGGGTTCCTATCAATTACTAAGAGGTGATTACGTCATCGGTCACGTGATGTTAAGTACATGCAGACATCTCCCTCATTTCTAATGACAGCCGGCTCAAACCTGGGCAGATATGGTAGTGGGTCCCTATCAATCACCTAGTGGTAATGACGTAGCGATGACGTCATCGGTCACGTGATTTTAAGTACATGCCCACATCTCCTTCGTTTTTAATGCCAGCCTGCTCAAACCTGGACAGACATGGTTATGGGTACCTATCAATCACTTAGGGTTGATGACGTCATCGATTACGTATTTTAAGTACATGCCCATTTCTCCCTAATTTAATAATAATAATAATAATAATAATAATCAGTGGCATTAATCAGTGGCATTAATCAGTGGCATTGATCAGTGGCATATCCACGAGGTGGTTCTTCATCCACTGATGTACATGAGTACATGCCTATATCTACCTCATATTTAATGGCAGGCGGCTCAAACTTGGACAGGTATGGTATTATTTTCCCACGATTCACTTAGTGGTGATGACATCATTGGTCACGTGCTTTTAGTATATACCAAAACAGCTCACTGGCCATCCATGAGTTGCCCTTAAGGGCCCTATGTTTAATAATTAAACCCGTCTGCGATTCGTATTCTGGATCCCCAGCGAAGTACCGGGATATGTGTAGTCGATTGTGATTGGCTTTTACAAATGGTCATTCTTATATGTCTTCTAATTGGCCATTCAACTGTCATCAGCCTCAGGTACAACAACAACAACAAACAACAACGTTTTATTGTACTTCCTCTTGGTTACATGTGTAAATTAAATGAAAGACAAAAGCAACAAAATAAATAGTACAAGACACCTGTAATAACCATAGGGGGCTAGCTAGAGAGGTGAAAAAAACAAGTTCAGAAAACAAGAGCGCATGACAAGCGATTAAACAGACGGATTGTTTATGTCTTAAGCTTTAAAACGAGACCTTTCCCACGATTATGTGGGGCCTAGAAGCGAACTGTTCCGAAAAATAATGTTCGGCTTTACTGATTGAACTCGAGTTGCGATTCTTTTACTGATATCTAGACTTCTAGTGGTCAGATAAGCTTCAATGATATCTTATTTTAAAGCTACAAAAGTACAGAAATCTGTTTCTAAACCTTTAGATCAGTAATGCGAACTTCTGAATATGATCGTTATTTTATGTTTAGTAAAGTGCTGTGATCTGAACCAACTCGTATTTTGATTTTAAAGCTACAAATTAAAATTACAGAACTATTTCCACACATTTTTATGGTGCGCTCTCAAAGTGAGTGATCATGACTTTTCGTGTTTAATAAAGCGCTTTGGTCTAGAGTTAAAAAAACTTTTATAGCCTGTATGGAGTTTGAAATCTTTCGCTTGGATAGCTCGTGCGAAAAATGCCGAGGTTCACTTTTATTTAACTAGTTTCACAAATATGGCACTAAAATATAGCTTGCTGAATTTGACTTAGGCTTTTCGAATAAGCTCTAAATGCAGACATTATATTCCATTTTAATGTTGAAATGAGTCAAACCTCGAACGCAAACGAAATAGGTTTGGAAACTTCGCGCGACAAAACTTATAACCCAAGTAGCCATGGCAAATTGATTTTGCGGTGAACTTTTACTGTAACCGAGTTTACCTATTTACCCAAGGTCTATTGAAATCTCTTAAATCAGTTTGTCCCATGACAAGATAGATGACAGTGATTGACAGGCCCATCAGCAAGTATGGGAATGAGGTATTCCCAGAAGGATTCCCTAGCAGCCAATCACAAGCGCTTTGCTGAATATCTAATAAGGCGTATCATAATTATTCATATCTCATGGATGCGAGTAAATGTCGCCAAAAACAATGGGATTCTACCCGATGTGCTCATGACTTCGAGGAACAAATTCTGACAGACCTGGGACAATTAACGACAGAACTACAATACATCAGCCTCATGCTCAATGAATTAAATGATAAGGTTGGATCGCTTTTTTAAAGTAAACTTTTCCTCGAAGATAAAATCGAGATCAAAGAAACAAAGGCATCATGCCGACAATAGGAAGAAGAGGGGAAACACTGGGCAAACCACTGAAATATTGGAGAAAATTGCTACTAGATATCACCAGGGGGAACTCTTTGTAATGTTTTCGACTTAAACGGAAGAAGTTATCGTTAATCTCGAGAAGAGTGAAAGAAAACAGGTAAATCGTCTTTGTGGCAGAGACTGGAATCTCTTAAAGGTTTACTAGGTAGCTTTGAAAAAAAGGAAATAAGTTCGATGAGACAAATGATAGTGAAGTGTTGGAAGAGAATGATGTTGATACTAGTGTTTCAGGGGAAAATACATACAAGTGGGGATGCCAACAGCAAACGAAAATGTCAACTCTGAAGCAGATTCATCATCTGACGACAATGTGGGCTCCTACTGGGAGATTGGATCTTGCATTACCTTGAACCATTATACGAGTAAATCGTTTTAAGGTGGCTCGCCTGGATTTTTCACGGACGCACCATACCCACTTTGAACGGCTGATACTCCACTGTCAGAGCTCGGTCGGGCTAGCTACTTCACACATTTACTAGAAATACAATAAACTTTCCAAATATGTAGGTTTGTTTGACATCGGTGTTACCATAGCAACACATCGTTGACGTCATGTATTTCACATATCATCAACTTTCTGGAAATATAGACCTGAACTTTTAAAATGACCTAGTATCCCATGTTGTCTAAATGTAGGCATTCAAGACTGCAAAGTTTAAAATAATTGTATGAGCGCATTTTCGAAAACAGTTGGGTTGAATAGTTAAACAAATTAACAATTCGCCTTACATCCTGTTTAATAGTCGAGAACTGTGTTTTCCTGTATTTTTAGCATATTGCATACCTGTGGCATAGGAATGCTTCCCATGCAAATTTCATTCCATTTGCTTTATGCGATTTCGGTTTATGGAATCATAAGTAATGTCATAAATATGCTCATTTTACTCAAAATAGTAACGTATTTAATAAGGAAGCTGTTATTCGAAAACTAGTCGATAAATATATGTTTTAAATCTTTTCACCTGAAATTCAACATGTACTACGGTGGCTCTGTAAATTTCAAGAGCATTGAATCATTTTAAGGGAGCGAAATAAAAACAAAATATAGGTAACTTTTACATTCATCCACGCAAGCTTCATTGCTGTATCATTTTGTTGATAGCTTGTGTCTTTCCGAAATTCCTCTTTTCAGTGTCTAGATTCTACATACTTGTGTGCTTTTGAACTAACAAGTTTACCATACACGCTTCCTACGTTTCGCTACTGCCGGGACGCTCGTGCAAATTCTCTTCTTAGTACAATGACATGCAAATTAGTTAAACCACGAAACTAGGCAGTGCGGGTACTAACAACCAGTTCGGGAAAAAGTGCTCATGACGTCTAGCCCACATTTTCTAAATATTAATTAAAAACGAGATTTTGTATTAGTGCTATTATAAAACGTTTTGTAAATAAATATTATAAGTTATATTATATCAGCGTTACAACTGGCAGCGTGGCTTGATAATTGCATATCATTGTACTAAGAACAGAATTTGCACGAGCGTTCCGGCAGTAGCGAAGCGTAGAAATACAGATTAAACTGACTTTTTTTCCACTGAAATAAAAAAAAGAATTATATTCTACACAGGATTCTCATCTTCTAAAATATTTCAGGTGTACTATGATTTTTTTAATGTTTGAGAGAAGGGAGAAAATATCATTTACTGAAAAACATATGTTTAATTGAGGCTAACATTTATATGGGAAGGGAATACCACAAAACAGGGGATATACAATCATGCACTTCCAATTCAGACTAGTTTTAATGATATATGAAAAATAAGAGGTCAATAATAATATGAAAAACATTAAGTACTAAATAAATTGTAACAAAAATATTAACTTGTAAAATAGGTGTTAACTAAGTGGTGATTGAAGGTGATATTAAAATTAGTCCACATGAAATTGGATGAATCATAAGTAATATGAGTGATAATGTGTGTATGGATAGCAGGGTTTTAGCCAGGATTAGGTTTGGGGGAAGGTGAAGCAAAGTCAGAAATGGGAAAACACTGTAAAAAAGGAACACTATGAGTAGTGAATGCATATATATTCGAGTGAGAGCTGCTAAATAACCAATAACTGATATAACAATGTGGTGGCCTGATGATATGAGTGAAGGGAGTGGGGGAAGGTTATTAGGGAAAGGACATTGGCACCCCTGCCCCCTCTCCCCTTATTTGACTGGCTAAAATCCTAGATAGGGTGAACTAATGAGCATATTATTCTTCCAGTACCACCCAATATACCACAAAGAGCAGGGATTAGCGAATAGGAACCACTCCTAGTTACAATGTTTGAACTAAGCTCTTTATTATAATTATCAAATAATTGCACAAAAGAATATTCTGCACAAAATTTATTAATCTTAGAAAATTAAATTACGTTCAAAAATCCCAAGCATTGTCCAAAAGCCTTTGCTAGATATATTCTAACTAGAAATAAACTTATTTTAATGGTATATGAATAATAAAATCAATACCGTAGGCTGTTACAAATGTAAGTGATACAAAGTCAGGGAATATACATCGAAGGATAGGGTATGAATTATATGAATTGTATAC
Organism: Actinernus sp. WN-2022; assembly: GCA_030867875.1. Classification (NCBI taxonomy): domain Eukaryota; kingdom Metazoa; phylum Cnidaria; class Anthozoa; order Actiniaria; family Actinernidae; genus Actinernus; species Actinernus sp. WN-2022. The sequence goes on from JAOWCC010001368.1 coordinate 33,804,022, forward strand.
AATGTCAAAAAGGGTATGAAAAATTGAATTTACCATATATAGGGTAGGGATACAGGAAGCAAAACTTGCTATCATTCTTTATTAAGGTATAGGATTTTTAAAAACATTAAGCGAAAATGGTATTGGGGAACTATCTACGGATAACCCATATTCTAACTGGAACTATATCTGGATGGTTATCCAGCATAATGCACTGTTATTTTCAGGGAGTTATTTTTACTCTAGTTAGTATGTTAAAATAACTCTAGAGTGTGGAGTAACTTTTTTGGAGTTAGTTGCACTCCAGTAAAGGAGTTCATTTAACTCCCACTTGGAAATTGAAATTTACTATGCTCTTTATTGGAGTCAATTTAACTCCCTCAAAAGAGTTATTGCAATGCTTGAACATTTAACTCCAAGTTAGGAGTTGTTTTTACTCTTGTCATTTCAGAGATAGAGTTGAAATTATTCCCATTTTGGAGTAAAATTTAAGGAGTTGAAATCACTCAACCAAAGTAGTTTAATTAACTCTACCTTGGAGTTAACTAAAAGCTCTTTGAAACCACATAAGCATGAAGTCAAGTGTTCTGAGCTGATTCCTATGCGGTAGACCACAACAAGTGGGTAAAACATAAAGCAGAGTCCGGATATTTTCTCAGAAACGGAGAACTATTTAAATAGACTCTACTTACATTAATAAATGAAAAATATACTATAGTACAAAATAATTGCGTTCGACGAAGAAGGACGCCATCCTAATCTGGTGTCCGTTGGGTTCCCTGTGTCTCACAGGCAAGAGAAATCGAGAATTTTGTTGTGGTCGTGTATCATTTTTTCGTCATTTTGAATAAATTAACCTCGTTCTGGCGCCTGTAAATGCGCACGCGGTCGTTTGGAGTCGTTGCGCTGTGATTCACTCGGTAAGTAGAGCGGTTTTTAGTTGAGTGTTGTGAAACCAAACGCAAATTACCCACAGCCAGCCAATCATAGGAGCGAGTAATCACAAGTAACTCATAAATGGCTTCCCTGTGAGCCAATGACAAACTAAACCAAAGCCAAAACCAATTTGCGTTTGGTTTTACTTTGGATTCTGCCGATTGGTTGGTTTACTTTCTCAGCCAATAGGAGAGCTTAGTAAACGCAAAACCAAAACACTTCTGACACTCAATTGAAATCCGCTCTAATATAACATTTCTTCAATCAAATGCAATGTTGCCAAAAAAGTACGTAGGTACGATTTATCAAAGCCTTAGAAAAGTGTGTACTACTTCTGGGCCATTTCCAAAACCTCATTCTCGAGCTACAACAAGCAAACACAGTCCGTGTTTAATAGTACAGCAATTTGATAAGCTGCATTCCTTGTTATACAAGTTGTATAAATTATTAGTGAAAACATTTAAAACTTTACACCCACGATTAAAAATAAGAGTCCGTCTCTTATTATCAACAGTGTAGTCCAGAACACTGAAGCAATCTTTCAGTCTCCAAAGGGTTTTTTACTACAGGTAGCCAAAAACATTATGTCGAACGCACTTTCATAATCTATGATTACTTCTAGTATTATGAAAATAGTCCGGTCTATTCCGCAGGTCTCCTGATACACGAGTAGAGACTGGTAACTATATTACAGTTAATCGGTCAGCGGCAACGCTATGACGCATGCTCTCATGAGTTATATCAAGTTTCGGCGGTCGAATAGAACTTTAACGGTTCCACGACGAAACTAAGCTCTTTCTGAGCGGCATTTTCCTACAACTTGGATGGATTTACAGAAGGTTGGCTAGTTTACGAGTTTTGGAACCAAGCTATGAACTCATCAAGACGTCGTTTGGACCCTGAATGGCTATTTATGGGCTGTTATGTTTTGAGGAAAACGAAAGACTATATTATACAGTTCGAGATGATAGACGCCAGATGGTAAGCCTAAAGTAATTCCTAATTTACTTACTAGTAGATATGTTCATCAGTAGGTGCCTTAATAATACTAATAAAACGTAAATGAGTATTTCATGGACGAACTAACTATGCCGAAACGATGTATATGCATGTGGCCCAGGGTCCAACTGCTGGGTTTCCGTTTGCTTTCTGTCGCCTTTATAAATCTGCGACCGAGCAGAGTGAAAACATGAAGTGTCGTTACAACTTAAATACACATCGGTGACTCGAATTAACCATCTAGTTACAATCTTAGGACATTGCGTTGTGTTTGAGTATAGTACTAACTTAACAAGGACGTTTCTAAGCGAGTAAATAATGAAAAGAATAACACAAAAAGTCAAAACCATAGTGAACCTCGTGTCTCAGCGCAGCCATCAATATGCTAATTATATGATAACTTCCGGCGCTAGGTAAAAGTGCACACTTCCTGTAAGCTACAAATAGACAAAATAATAATGGCTGAGGTCACACTTGAAGGTTTACTTCAGTAAATTTGCCTTTACTGAGGTAAAACTCATGAGCTTTCTTTACTACAGTAAACCTACCCGATATGTCAAATGAAAAGATAAACAAAATCCAGATGAGTTTTGTGCTGTACTGTTGACACACTGGTATCTATATAAACGGAGTGATGACAGTTATCTGTCCTACGCTAATTTTAGCCTTCAAGTTTAGGCATTCGCAAAAAGGCTGAGCAATGGAACCTGAACGTGTAGTTTTGCTTGTTTCTCTTCTTTTACTCATTATATATGCTCACTAGGAGAGCTAACAGAATTCGCTTCATTTTAATGTTTGTTGATGTATATTCCTTCAAGGCAAACTTGCCAATTGCAGTTAACTCTATCTATTGTTTTGAGAAGATTTTAAGTTCAATTCGGAACTGACTTTATACGGGCTTTATACACACGCTAAGCATGGGCCGGCTCAAGGATGGTTCGAACGGAGACGTATCTATCGTAACCCGCTCTGGAAAAAAGACTTCAGAGTTTCAAGTGTTACTTTTGACTATATTTGTGGACTTGTTGAATCAGACTGACTTTGTGTATGTAACTAATGCCGCATACATCGGCGTGCATGTATGTGTAATGTGCCTTTTAATTTACTGATCCCTTCTTTGCGTTCCAATCAGCAGGCTTTCTGCCTCCGTAACCAAAATGACTCAATTAGAAAGAGGTTGAAGAAAGTAAGATTGCAGTGAACAGAGTGAATTGCTGAGTGAATATCACAGTTTTTCGGTAATCAAAATTCATGATTAGTTTTGAATGCCAAGTACAGAAAAATATGTTAGATGAAAAAAAATACATGCAAATGTGCCTTGAATTTACTGCTACATCCCTGTCACTGTACACCGAAGAAACTAGCTCATGAGGCTGCCGATGCATGTTAAAATCCTCCTAACACTGATCGTGTGAACGCAAGGACTGAACAGGAATATTTCTACTTCTGTGCAGAGTACGTGATTGCACTTTTCTGATAAAAGCTTAAAAAAAGTTCATGTCACCTAAATCAACAAGGTTTAGATTTCCTCCGAGAAATACCCACAATTTTCAGGTAGGTTTACTGCAGTAAAGTTTCTTTTCATCCTCCTTTCTATCGTAACTAACCAGAGTTGAGTTTACTAGTAACGGTAAACTACGAAAAGGGGGTCACATTCGAAAAAGGGTTTACTACAGTAAATAGTTTTTTACTGCAGTAAACTTTGGCGAGTGTGACCTCAGCCAATGTCACGGAAAATGGCCACATGCATATAAACTTGTTTTTCCTTGCCAAGTAGGAAAACATATTTTCAGGCCTGCTTCAGGGATATGGAACTTATTTTTTTCTAGTGCTCAGGCAAGTTTTCCAAAATAAGTTAGTTCTATATCCACAGTTGGTTCATCCTGGCAGCAGTTGTCTGCCTGAGTGATTCATGGATGTATAACTTTTTTTTGTAGAGCTCCAGTAAGTTTACCAAAATAGGATTGATTTCAAGTTAGTTCTATATCTCCACTGAGTTGGTTAATCCAGCGGGTAGTCCTGGCAGCTTAATCTGCCTGAGCGCTTCAGGGATGTAGAACTTATATTTTTCTTGCACTCTGGCAAGTTTTCCGAAATAAGATTAACTTCGAGTTAGTCAGTACTGAGAAAAGCCTGCTGAAAGCTGTCATAATTAAAGAGATTAGAGAGAGCAAGCTGCATCTAATTGATAGGAATGTACATGTAGATACTGGGCATCAGTTGGGGGTAATATGGTTACTCTAAGAGGGTCAGGCTCATTATGGTCAGACAGGTCTCAGTTAGATGTATCAAATTCAGACTTGTTATTGGTACTGTTGTAGAGTGACGTATAGTTCTGTCAAGATCTTTGAGCTGGATATATTTAGCAAAGTGACCATAACACATGAGATCTTAGAGTTGAATATTACCAAAGCAGAGTGACTGTATCGATTATATCATATTTAAAAATAGTGCCATTATATAGTCAGCCCTCAAAATTAAAAACAACATACATGTATTAGTCACCATTTTAGCAATGTCCAGACTCCAACTTCCGTAAACACAAACCGAATTCAATGCTCTATTTTTTTTCCTGTAGGATGAGGAATATTAATCAATCAATTTACTGAAGATACCAATTCAAGCCCCTGGGTCACTTGGCTGTGGGAACTTGATGCCCTTTACATTGCAGTAGAGGGGTTCACACTTAACACATTAGGTCCCAGAAGCTGTTTTGTTAATGCAGTAGGTTTCCTTGTACATGTAGCATAATGGATCCCTAATAGGGCTTGGTTATGCAAAAGGGATTGACCCTAGTGCTAGGATCTGCAGTATTGATATATGTGAAATAGTATGGAGGTAATCGGCTAATGCTGTTGACACCCAATTCAGATCATGTGATGTAAACATATGCTACTCTGGAAAATTATTCCTTTTTAATTCTAAGGGATGGACCATTAGAAAAGTTAGTAGGGGGGGGGGGGGGGGTTCTCAAGCTGCATGAATCTTTTTTACTCCAGTTTGCTGTGCAGCAATTTTTTATTGGCTAAGATCTCATGCATGTCTTTTTTTGAAAATATTTTATGTACTAATCTATTCAATTTGGAATATTAAGTTATTCCAAAATTAGCTACCTTTGTACTTAATAATTCTTGTTCTAAGTAAACTTTAAGAGCCATGCCCCTGTGAAAATCTTTTTTTTATCAGGGCTAGCGTGCCCATATTAAAAGTTATACTTTAATATTGATACCTATAAAAGTGTAAAGTGGCATCACCTTGCACTGCAAATGACTGTTTATGATTTAAGCTCATAGCGAGACCAGTGAAAATCCCATTCAAACATCTTTTTGAGACGAAAAGTTATGTAAATTTCTTGTGTAAATTACTCCTGCCTTTAATAGTAGATAAATCAAAGGATACATATGTGTACCTTGCACAAAAGAGTTGCTGCAACAAAAACACTGTGATAGAAGGAAACCATTTGGAGTTGATGGCATCCCTGTACATTTGTGCAGTCACTGGCCTCTTCCTTGCCTCTCCCACTCCATGTAGGATTTTTTCTGTGTTGCTGGCTGTACATGAATGTTTTTTTGATAATTTTCCCTTGTATGGATATTTTTTGGAATTCCCCCACCCCCCATAACTTTTCTAATGGTCTGTCCCTAATCATAATGCAGTCATGGCTATCTGAATAAAATTAATTTTCAGAATCAGTTCTCCAGAGTAATGTGTGTTTACATCACATATTCTGAATTGGGTGGCAACAGCATTAGCCGATTACCTCTATTACAATGAAGATACATGTAGCTCTCTTTCTAGGGTCAACCTCCCTTAGTGTAAACAGGCTCTAATGTTGTACTAACATGATTACCTCAGTTTACTTTGTTTTTCATGCAGTGACATTAAACCTCTAAGTGTCCTCATCAGCAATCTCCCTCATTAACATGATTATGGTTACTTTATACCTTCAGGATACAGATTAAAAGTGTTTTTATACTGAATAGAATAAGGGCTGTAGATGGGCAACCTATATACCAAAATGATCACTGATCAATTGTCTGTACGAATTTGTTAGATGTTGCTATGGTAATGTGTGTAAGGAGGAATAATTTACATTCACATCGGTGAATTTGAATTGAATGCAATGAGGATATAACATATACAGTACATCTGAAACTGCACAATAATGTAGAATAACATGGTCTTCTAATGTGTGTGTGAATTTTGCTTTAAGCAAATGCTATGGCATTTTTTATGATAAAGTAGATATTCACCTTCAAAGTTCAAATGACCATGAAATTTGTTAAAAGCAAAATATCAAAATTTGTGCACACTCTTTTGAAGACTGTTACATGTACTTTGTAAACACCTAACAAATTAGTACAGTCAACACTAATTTATCAGTGATCACTTTGCTATATAGGTTGCCCATGTACAGCCCTTATTCTATTCAGTATACAACCATTACTATAGTCTGTACCCTGAAGGTATATGGTACATGCATAATAAGCATGAGAGAAAATTAGAGGGGCACTCTGATGAGGGAACATTGGAATGTCCCCTGGCACACCCAGGTTATGGTAGCCTGATTTTCAGACCGTCGAGGTCGTCCACTCACTTCCTCCCACCTCCCCGTCTGATGGACTTTGGCAGAAACCGTGTTCTTGACATCATGTAATTTTGACCAATCAGAGCTTTATTTTTAGAGAACTGAGGTATGCATGGAATGTCCAGTGGAGCCTGCATGAAGGACAACCCAAATGGTGGACAATACAAACGGACTTGATATCGCTTTGGAGAAAGCATGCAAAACTTTCGGCATTTCTGAATTATTTCCCGAACAGCAAAAGGCAGTATTACCCCTTGTTTCCCGAAAGGACCTTGGCCATCACAGCTGCATCTATAGGCGACGACCAGGTACAGAATTGAGAGAGGAGAAATTATTTAGCCTTCTAGTACAGCTCGCCAGAATCACGCATTTTCCTGCACTGCAGAATTCTTATGTTTTACAGCTTCAAACTTATGTCGATTTCTCAGAACTAACCCTATCCTGTGTGAGTTGCTCTGGTTTTTTGGGCAGCAGGAACTTTTAAAATAGGATTTTTCGTACTGTATTTTAAGCGCATGGTCACAACACTGATCTAACTACCGGATTTGTTGTACTTTACAATTTGTCAAAATCAAGACTGTTCAAAATTCTGATAACATAAATATTTAGGCAAATGTAATCCAACTTTTACCATGACATATTCACTATATGTGTTCACTCCTGAAAACAATCATGCCATTCCATGAAAGATTTAGTATTCTTAAGGCGAAAAAGCTAAGATATTTCAGCTTTTAGGACAGCAAAATTGTCAAAATAAAGTGTTAAAAATTTTGCAAACATAAATTGCCCAAATGTCGTGAAACTATTACCATGACATACTCAGTATGTGTGTTCACTGATGTAAAAAAATCATTACATTTCATGAAATATTTGGTCTTCTAATTGCCAACATTCTAGGAGACATTACATTTTAATACGGCATACAAAGCGGTCGAGGAAGATTAATGATTTTCAAAAGCCAGTAGCTAGTAGATTGATAAACATCGCGATATCGATAGCGCTTCCAATCAGATTTTCCGGGTACAGGTCTGAGGACAACATGTTTCTCCACGTTCTGTTTCTATAAGTTTGAAGCTGTAGCACATTTTCTGCAGTGCATGAAAGAGCCGTGATTCTGACGATCTGTAGAAGTTGTAGAAGACTATATCATTTCTCTTCTCTCAGTTCTCGCCCTGGTCGTTGCCTTATAGATGCAGCTGTGGTAGCAAATGTCCTTCCAGGAAACGAAGTATAATAATGCCTTTCTCTGTTCGGGAAATAATTCAGAAATGTCGAAAGTTTCGCACGCTTTCTCCAAAGCCATATCAAGTCCGTTTGCATCGTCCACCATTTGGCTTCACCTTCATGCAGGCTGCACTCTAGAGACATTCCATGCATACCTCAGTTCTCTAAGAATGAAACCTTCGCTCTGATTGGTCGAAATGAAACAATGACCAGAACACGGTTTCTGTCAAAGTCCATCAGATGGGGAGGTGGGAGGAAGTGAGCTGACGTCCTCGACCGTCTGAAAATCAGGCTAAAGTTATGGCCCCTAGGAGGGCACAATGCTCATTACCCTGTAGCCTGCGTTGTATCTGAACTGAACCCTGGTTAAGTCCATCTGCAAACCAGCAACAGAGAGCTTGTTCTAGACCCCCAGCAGCGTACCGTGATTTGAGTACACGTTCTGATTGGCTTTTAAAAATGCTTTTTCTTACATGTCTTCTAACTGGCTATTTTGAAATGACTAGATCGTCACGCCATGCGATAGCTCCAACAGCTGCTTACATCAGCACAACATTCCATTCCTCATTTGTCTAGACCAATTACAGTATACATGTACAAATTAAATTAGCAACGACTCGCTTTTGTCGGGATTTTATACGAGCTCACTAGTTCAGCCTCAAAATAAATGAGTTCTCCCAAAATATTTATTATTTCTTGATAAAAGCTAAGAACAATATATACGAAGCTGTTTGAACCTATTCTACATCCATATTTTTGAAGTTTAGCCTCTGTATTTCCACTAACGATTTCCTGCCAGACAAGTGTTCTGGTGCAAGTGGTTCTTGGATTCTGGGGAGACTAACTGGTGGCAGTTGAACATGTAACAAAAAGCATTTTTAAAAGCCAATCAGAACGCATACTCAAATTATGGTACGCTGCTGGGGGTCTAGTACAAGCTTTCCATCGCAGGTTTGCAGACTTAACCTGGGTTTAGTTCGGATGCGACACAGGCTAGTTACCCTGTACCCTTCCCATTATATGGCTTCTTCATGTTGCTTCCATGTGGGATATGGTACTTAAAACCAAAATATGTAACTTAATTATAAAACTCCATGCATGCTCCTTAAATATTTAGTCAACCACATGTGCATTGTATTTTACTGTTATTCTTCATATAAAGAATGTACTTTTTCCCCAGGGTAATTCATTCAATGGCCCTCAATCAAGCACATAAAGTTTTCGAAAGTAACCCAACTGAAATGTTTTGTAGTTTATACAAGTACTTCTCGGAGCTAGTTCGGTTCCTTGGTTATTCATGGTATTACAAACTAATCATTAAATTTTAGGAGATTAGTTATTAAATTTCCCCTTGGGCTTTGGGAGGATTTGTAACAGCCATAGGCAGAGGGACCTTTACAAACCTCCATTGGCTTGTGGGGAAATTTAATCACTGATCTTCTGAAATGTCATGCAATTACTTATAAAAATGTCTATTTATTTTGTGAGGCAGCTGTTCTAAATGAAGCAAAGAATAGAGTATGCTGTGAGCAGAGCCTTCTTCAACTTCACGAAAAGAAAAGGCTGTGAAAAGGCTTAAGATTTTGGGCTTGACAAGCCTGTTAAAATCGGTTTATCACCGTGCAGCTAATTTTTGATTGAAGCTGATTCTGGACCAAATCTGGGCCCACTGCAACAATGCCGGATGTAGGTGTCAGACACAATGGAGTGAGTCTGGCACAAGATAAAAACGTTGCTGCATGCTCAATAAGAAAACAACATATACTGCAGAGCCTTCCTTTCTTCTCGCTTTTCGTGGAGTTGAAGAAGACATTGCTTGTGGGGTAAGAATACAGTATACATGTAGTTGTTAATAATATATTCTCTATCATTATTCCCTATCATCCTTATATAATGGTTCTAATCCCATAATCAAGAAGTAGGTAAGATACTTGATTGAAAGAATATGGCCCAACGTGATGCTTTAAGCGACCTTTTGTTTTGTTTTGTTTTGTTAATCCCTGCTTCGTGAAACTACCAAACTAAACAGGAACACTATAAAAGAAACTTTTCAAAAACAGATTCAACCTGAAACTGTCATACAAAACAACAGGACTGTAACGATTTTCAAAAGATTGGAAGACAACTAGCACACATCCGACTTTTCAACTGAGAAAATGGCGGCCATAGCGCCCAAAGCATGACCGTTGGACCATATTCTTTAAGTGTCAAGTCTTCTAACCAGCTAATTGTGTTCACCTCTATAAGTATTGTTTATAGTACGGCGAGCGATTTGCTGCTCTTATCTGAGAAGACGTGAATGTCAACCAATATGTAGCTGGACACCAATCTATGTTTTCATGGGTAGCACCTTTCCTTCATTTTGTAAAGACCGTAGTCTTTTTCTCAGAGATGTGTAGATATATGAGTTTCTTTATTTCAAAGTTTCCTTGCAGCGCAAAAGAATATGCTGAATATTATTATTAATTTGCCAAGAAAAATACAAGGTTGGCGTGAAAACGCAATCTGTTAATGCTGCTTTTCCATAACACTGTGTATATATTTTATTAGTTACCTCGGAACCCAAAAAGAGCATGTAAGTCCATTAATTTCTGATATTATCAACAAAGAGCCACTTTTTTGTTTCGCCATGGGACTAAACCCTTAATTCATCAGAGCGAAAAAATGTTATGGAAACGAAGGAGCAGCGCTAAAAACGCCTGACTGAGTTATAACTCGCTTCCCACGGCTGCAGTAGGCATCCCCTGATCGACTCTACCAGTATTAGTGTTTGTATTTTCCACGCCGACGCACACTAGTTTTTATGTACAGGAATTATTCATTGTAACATGAATTTCTGAACTGTTGATTTATTTTTATTTTAACATTGTAATTGCCAGTTTTCTTTTCTGTAAAATGTGTAGATCAAAAGTTTTTTCATTTCAAATTTTCTATGCACATGCAACAAACGAACACTTAACTCAGACATAATGAAAAACTATGCTGTATTGCTCTGATGGTCTACGTAGGAGTTGCATTTGCTTTTGGATGTCAATATTTTCTATATTTCCTGATTATTGTTGTCATGTTTACAGCTCACCCCTAGAAGGCGAACATCGAAGTACACTGTATGTTTCCATTAGGAGAACCACTGCATGTTGGATATAATGTATTTTTCAAAAATGCCCAACCCGGTTATAGGAATTTATAATATTTTTTTTAGTTTTGCTTTGTGACGAAGTAGTTTTAGGGAATAGGCACCAACGTTTTCAATACGTTTTCCATCTGTCCTCAACTCAGTTCAGTATAACACGTGATCACGGTTATCATATTTCGAACAGGGAAGTTCATACATGAACACTCTCTTCCAAATATACAGAGACCTTACTCTGAATTTATGTTCACTAGAAGAGACACACGTAGCTATCAACACTTGGAAAGATTTTTGCTGTCGAATACTTAGTAAGTTTTTATATTGTCTTTTTATGTTCTGTCTCTTTGGCATTCTGGTAGAACGTATTTTAAATACAAAAACTAAACAGAAGAATAGCAGGTGTTATTGATCTTTTTTCGCGTCGCGAGAGGAAAAACAGTAAATACGAACACCAAGAAAAGGCGAAAACGTTTGCTCTCCCTCTTTTTAATTAGTTTGGCCTTTCTTGAATTAGAAACATTTCATGAGCTCTAATTCCGTCATATTACATTAAATATATGGACTTTTTTGATTCACTAACTAAGCCGTGGGAAATGGAAAGCTTGAAAACCTTACCCTTACAATAGTATGTAGTTAAAGACCTTAGAAAGTTGATTTCATTCGAAGATGAATTCCTACAAATTAAAGATGATTCTCCTAGGAGTTCTCTACCTACTTCAGATGCTACCTTATTATTGAATACTACATTGTCAATGGCTAGCGAATCCAAAAGAGTAGATTATCCTAGGAGTTATCTATCTACTTCAGATGCTACCTTATTATTGAATACTACATGGTCAATGGTCAAAAGAGTAGATTTCGTAGTGCAAAGAAAATTGTTCACTACTGATTTCACTACCTTATTATTATTGCTACAAGTCGCTTTTAAATTAGTCTTTGATTCTCTCATTTACCTCTATATAATTTGGTAATTCTGATTTTTCTTTCTCACCATATCACTTGGATTATTATCATCGATTCACACTAAACTGAATCACTTATTTACCAATATAAATCTATAGTTGTTTATTGTTGGTCCCTCTTCCTGATCATCTATATTACCATATATTGTTGTGTTAATTTACAAGACCTTTTTTATTGGTTAGCGATTGTGTTCTTGAACAATTGTATTGAAGAAATATGTTTAAATAAAAAAAGATAAAATAATGATTAATAGTGTTTTATTTCCTAACAGTTTAAAACTCATTACTAAACTCATTTCTAAAAGTCATTACTAATTACTGAGCCTGTTAACCTCAAGCATATTAAGGCCTGACTCGCCTGTTAATTTGACATATTTTTATTTCAAGGGAGGCTTCCATCCAATATTTGTGAAACTCGGTAGGCTGTTTGTTATCGGTGTTTGTAACAATATGAACTACTTGTATCTTCCAAAGTGGTGTCACGTGACTTGAAAACGGCCGTTAACGGTTAAAACTTTGGGACAAAAACGGGGTATGGAACGTGAACTTAAATTAATCTTTTTTCTTCATTCTTCTATGACTCATAATAAGGGCTTGAACGATGCGCCTTTTAATCATGTCCAGATCATAACGGAAGTACTTGATTAAAGGAAACAGGTCACGTGAGATAGTAAATAATAAAATATATTATAATATGAGTGACCGATACTACCTTAAAAGGCGCAAATGCAATGCAATTGTCATTTTAAGCAGTATGATAGCAAAACAAATCCAAATATTCCTGTGTAAACTTCCCCCATTTCAAAGAACTCGTTTTATGACGTCATCAACTGGGAAATGTCACCTGACACTAAAGGAGACTTCCATCTGATTAGGAAAGTCAAATATTAGGTATTTTCATATTTTGGAGAACTTACATATAAATATATCGACAGAGAATCGAAGATCTTTAAAATCTCTGCTGGTGGTCTGTTAAGGCCGAAAATCCAGGCCTTAAGTTACTTGAGATTAATATAATCTGTTTTGTCTTTAATTTGATGTCGGATAAAAAAAATCGACGGCCACCAAATGCAGAATGATCGTGTATGACCTTAATTCTGTAGTTTTTTCTTTCCTAATATTTTCGTCTGGAGTGGTAAATAATATTGTGATCAGTGGTAAATAATATTGTGAACATTAACTGACTACTGTTTGCTACAAAACAGAATATAGCTGAACAAACTGGAAGAACTTTGTACATGTATCAGTATATACTTAGCTAAAAAAAAGCACAGTTCGCAGTAACTACAAATGGGAAAGCTAAGACTGAAAGATGTTGGGAGTTTCTGTTCTGAGAGGAGAAAACGTTGTCGCTAGCCATTGTCGTAGGAAACTGATCAGTTTCTCATATGACTATACTGGTTGTGTTTCTTTAACGAATGAAATCTATCCTTCCTATTTTCATAGAACCTGCTCAGAAACATGAGGTGGCGTAACTGGTTCATCACGACACTATGTTTGATGTTGACAACAACCGTGAAAGCACAGAAGGATGGTTCAAGTAAGTTGTCATAATATACGAATACATGAAGTAAACAGGAACACTGTTAATGCTTGAACAGCGCCATAACATGCCCTAAATCTCATAGATTCAAAGGAGGAAAGATGGGCAGTATCATTTTATTTTCAGGGTAATCTCTTCACGTATGCTTTGCAGCCATTTGAAATCGTCGTTAATTACCAATAAAACAGAAATAGTGACAGAAACGGCGCTGGTTAGCTAATGCAGACCGTAATTGTGGGGGTAGAAGATTAAGAAGCTCTAAAACATATATTCCTTAAGGTATCAGGAGCCCTTCAAGAGCGCTTCCCGAAAACTTTCAATTGCGCGCGTTAAATTCAAGAAAACCCCTACAAAGTATATATTTTCTGAAAGCTTAATAAACATAGATTCTAGAAAACAGCTTGATTTTCCTCATTAGTAAATACTCTTTTATTTATTGTGATTTTAATCGAATTTGCCCATACCTTATACCTGGAGCTCCTGTCCCTCGGGAATGTGACGGAAATCCGAGCTGAAACGACCTTCATAAAGTAGAGATATTGATCTAAAAAACGGTGTCTCAGTTTTCTGATATCTTATTCCGTCGCGAAAATAATCAACTGCAAAGATCCGGAACACCTTTTTTAGGGGTTGAAGAACGAAACATGAAAGTATCTCAAGAACCAAACAACGCATAAAAAAACTGAGACCCTTTTTTGTCAACATATCGATCTAGCCATATGCCAATTTTCAATCCGATCTATTAAAATCTAGAGGGACAGGAGCTTCGAATACATGCTACAAAACTTGCATTCATAACGCCGTCAAAAATGGTTTGAAAGTTTCCTGGCATCCCACTGAGGTTTGTTGACACAATTTGTCATTAAGAATGTCATTTTTCCAGTATATATTTGATGTTGAGCAGTAGGTATAGGGGAACACGATACCATGTTGTTCATGAAAGGCCGCATGCAATTTTTGCGCGCTTCTGTGAAGGACTACGCAGACCACGATAAGTTAGCTCTTCGGTGCGATATCTTCGGTTTGAATATCGCAGTAGACAAGTTCAATTTTAGCGTTACCATTGTCATGGTATTTCACAGAAATCATGAGTGCACAGAGAAGGCAAAGAAGAATAGAGAAACAGCCAAACCAGTACAATAACTGTTACGGAAGATCGTGTTAGGTTTCTGTTGTTCTTCGTCTTCGGCTATCGAAGGTGAAGTTACAGTCGAAACTTCGGGGCGAAGTTTATGGGCACTTGCACTCTTTCAACTTGGAATTGACTTTGCAGAATCTCCAACTTCTGCCCACTGATTATCTTTGGTTATGATATGAGCCAAGATCGCTTTCCGTCAGCGTCAACTTTCGTTCCTTCACGGAAGAAAACGAACACAAGCCCACCCTAGGCAGCTAGCTTCAAATTACGAATTGAGCTATACATAGATATTATAAAACTATATTTTAGGTATGATTTCTGTGTGAAACGTGAATGAATATTTGCAACTCAACGGCTCAAAGATGAGCTAGACGAGTGAGCGTGTTTCGTGTTTATTTATAATAGTTCACGTGCTTTTTCGCGGTTTCCATGAGAACGCTTCACAAGTGCTAATAAGCAGTTGACAGCCTGCTTTGCCGTCCATATTTCTTTTCGCCGTAATTTCTCGTTGAAAATAAAATGTTTTGGAATTTTATTTTCACTAAACTGTAGAATTCACTTTGAACATTCTAAAAAATCAATAATATTTTTTTCACAAAAATGATCGCATAAAGGGCTCCTGATACCTTAAGGGAGATATGCATATGGCGATTCTTCAAAGCAACACATGTGGATGGAAATGGGATAATGACTCATTTGAAATCAATTGTTGTTCAGGAAAAAAAATGTGTCCTGGGAATATAAAATACGGTCACTGAGCAAACAATATGGCCATAACAAGAATGTGGTTATATCGTGAGAGGTTTGTCATAACTACGGCAGGCATAAAGATCGCCAAAAACGGCACCATTGAGCGTAACCAAATAATTAGAATTAACACCATCTCTTTACTTGAAGTCTGAATTTGAAGAAATATTGGTGAGTTAATTGGTAACAAAATGAAACTACATGTTTTATGTGTTATTTAAAATGATGACGTTTTGTGACGTCATTATGATGAAGTTTGTTATGTCATAAGGTGTTCCTCCATTTATAGTGAAATTGACCCTTTAGTAAACGTTACAAACAGATTACGACATCAAAACGCCTTCATGACACACATTCATTTGGCGCAAATTTGAACATTCTATGATGCTTACATAGAGAGGAAATCGCATGAACTGCTCGTGCTATACGGGATATATAGGCACTGAGTAATATGTTGAAAGTTCTAATACTTGCACGAGCTAGAAGCTAGGACAATTCCCGTTTCACCTTTACACGTGAAGCGGAGAATGATATAGCAATATGGTGCAGGATAGGCCACCAGAAGTGACGCGGTTGGACACAGGCACCACGATAGTGAAGGAGGTAACAGCGGGTCGCAAGAAGCGGAAGACATTAAGAACGAGGCAGATAGGCGGGAACACGTAGAGGTTAGTGAACACCTGCGCTGGGCAGAGGTGCGAAAGCTGACCAAAAACGATTACTTGGAGGCAGCCCGGCGTGAGATAAGTGGAGAAGAATGGGAGCGCCTTACCAGAGGGGTCTTACATGGCGTTAGATGGAAGTGCCATGAGGTCAACAGAGTGTCCCAACGCTCCACCAAAGGCCATCTGAACCTGGAGGGAAGCGTCGCCAGACAATTTTGCATCCGCTAAGGAGGGGGGACGAGATCTAGAGGGCAAATCTGCGAAATAAACAGCCAAAAAATTGCCTTGAGCGAAGCAGAGACGGAGAGAAACCTGGCGCATTGCTTGTTCCAATTGTGGACGAGGGCTGAATTATCGACATAAATATCAACACGCGAGTCCGTGATTTTGTGGACTAAGGCTTAGAGGGCATAGGCGAGGGCAATGTCAGATGATAGTGAGGAGTTGGGCCAGTAGTCCGCGGTGACAACAGGGATCTGGGCAGGGCTTAAGACCTCACCCAAGCGAAGCACAAGGAATCGGTATACAGCTTAAATTAGTGGTGTTGCTCTGCCCGAAAAGGGAGAAAACTTGAGGAAAAGCCAGTGCTGGTTATCTTCACATAACGGGCCGGAGTGGGGAATCATCTGAACGAGCGACAGGCTTTGAGGTAGCCATGTTAATCTGGTTGGCGAAGAGTCGAGCGCCTGGGACCGCCATCGACTCAACCAGAGATATGAATTGGTCCTTTTTAGCTGAAATGAGGCGAAATGCTAGCTGCTGAGAGTCTCACTCAGAACCCAGATGCGGGACGCGCCGAGAGAGAGAGAGAGAGTAAGAAATCAATAGATGAGAGGGAAAATAAATAAATGACAGGAATGAAGATGAAGCCGGGAGGTGGAAAACGGAACATGAAACATGAGTCATGCCAAGAAATACGAAGCTCGTCCAAAGAAATAAAAACCAATGAAGCATGTGAACAAACAGTGTTGTCGCCTTAAAGGCTTAGGGCAACTGGGCACCGGCAATGGGCCGCCTGCATGTGGAAGGCACAACGATTCGTTCCGAGTCTCCCACAGGCAATTCGAAGACGACTTGGGAGTTGCAGTACCGTATTATAAACTAATTGAGATTTTGAGACGCCGATACCGAATTATATTGCCGGCCAGTTGGGAGAAAATATATTACGAAGAATATATTTTCTTCCAACGCCGGCAATATAATTCCGTATCGGCGTCTCAAAATCTCAATTAGTTTTGTATCACGATTCAACAATTAAGTCGTGAATAGTTAAAAGAAAGAAGAGAATGAAGCACCAAACTTATGGTGATCGTAATTTCAATTCTCAAAAGGCGCCTAGTATATCTATGGCAACGGTTTCACGGCTTGAATGGAGAAAATTTTGAAATCTCTTCAAAAATTGTGAAAATTGTACTTTTAGCGGATAAGAATGTTACATTTCTGACGGAAACTACAATGCCAACCTTACCTTTAGGATTGAATAATTTTTATCTTGTAATTTACAGTGTTTTGAAGGTGAAATTGTAGAATTCTTGCTGTTGAACAAACGACTTTTGAACTTGACCTGGAACCCATGTAACTGCAAGGGCTCGCGCAAGAGCCAATCAGAGGCTGGTATTCTGAGACGCCAATACCATGTTATATTGGCGTCTCAAAAGTAAACAAAATGATCAGTGAATCGTGATACTATAAACTAATTGCGATTTTGAGACGCCCATACCGAATTATATTGCCGGCCAGTTGGGAGAAAATATATTTCGTATTGGGCGGAGTCGCGCAGCGACGAAGCCCAATACGAAAAATATATTTTCTTCCAACGCCGGCAATATAATTCGGTATCGACGTCTCAAAATCGCAATTAGTTTTGTATCGCGATTGAACAGTTAAGGCGGGAATTGTTAAAAGAAAGAAGAGAATGAAGCACCAAACTTATTCTGGTCGTAATTTCAATTCTCAAAATGCGCCTAGTATATCTATGGCAACGGTTTCACGGCTTGAGTGGCGAAAACTTTCGCGACGTGTTTTGAAATCTCTTCAAAAATTGTGAAAATTGTACTTTTAGCGAATAAGAGTGTTAGATTTCTGACGGAAACTACAATGCCAACCTTACCTTTAGGATTGAATGATGCTTATCTTGTAATTTACAGTGTTTTGAAGGTGAAATTGTAGAAATCTTGCTGTTGAACAAACGACTTTTGAACTTGACCTGGAACCCATGTAACTGCAAGGGCTCGCGCAAGAGCCAATCAGAGGCTGGTATTTTGAGACGCCAATACCATGTTATATTGGCGTCTCAAAAGAAACAAAATGATCAGTGAATCGTGATACAATCCGAAATCCTGTAAGTTCCAAGGGAATATAGGGCATTAAGCACTTTAACCGAAAGATATCAGCATTCTGAACACGGTAGGGACAGTTGCGTACATATGTAGCAATTGAATAGCCGGCGGAGTAAACAGGAATTCGAACATGAAAGATGAAACGGAAATATCCATGAAGCCCCCATGGAAAAGGGAAGACAAGGGAGCTACGAGCAAATTAAAGATCGGAAAAAAACACTATCGGACGGAGTCTGAGAGGGGAGTAAACTAGGTACGAGAGAAGAAACCTAAGGCAGAGTCTGGATGGGGAATGAGGGAGTAGTTCAAAGACATTTGTAGTTGTAAGGGTAGACTGCTTTCAGGCGGTAGATGGTGTTTTTTTCGCGCAGCAAACGGATCATCGAAGCGGCCGCCATATTGGCCGAGCGTGATTGAGACCTGGGATCGAATGACAAATGGAGGGGGTGGGGGAGAAGAAGCTGAAATACCGCCTGCCCGAAAACCCCTGGTTTCTGAATATCCGCCCATCACGCACATGACTATGGCGTACCATCACATGAATTTTACACTCAAGTAGAATATTTCATATTGTTATTTTGTATTTTATAAGCTTTATCAAGGTTTCAACATACGTGTTTTATATTTGTCGTTCAAGTTTTACATTCGAGATTGTCACTGTCCATTCTAAACTCCACGTCATGCATTCGTCGTTCGAGTTTCACATTACAAAGTCGACGACTTTTATTTTGAACTCGACGTTTTGAATTGAACTTCACGCTTCAGTAACTTCCCGGTTGACCTTGGGAACCGCTGACAATAAACAACGCAGGCGCAACAGTCAGTCGATCACAAAATGGCGGCAGAGTTTGTACTCTCCGATCCGTAGTTCAAGAAACAATTCAACGACTCGATAACTGCCAACAGGAGAATGATTATAGTAGCATAGTGCTTCGTTTAGAGACAATGATTTGTCAGAACTCGATATTGAAGAACTTGTGGACAAACAAACTACGAGTGCAAATTACACAGGTAAAGGTTGTGATCGTCAACCCTAACGAGGGAGTAGAAACGAGAAGCTCAGTCTTTCTCTGAGGAGTCGAACTCCATCCGCTTAGTGAATGTTTTCCGAAAGAAATGGACGACCGTTGCATAAATGTATTGAGGCGGATTTATGATTATTTCAATCTACTGTACATCGCTACTAAGTTCAACGGCCGTGAAGTCAATGGCCGGATTGCATCTCTGCAATTTGGTCGACAATAATACTTTTCAGTGGCGAATTAAATCACGGTTTGTTGTCGAGTACTCTTTACCGTAAATATCATACTCTTTTCAAAGCCTGTCGAAAGCACAGCCAGAACATCTTTACCTAGAAGCCTAGGCTCTGTATAGCTTCCTCCTGGTCCGTTTTCAAAGTACCTTTACCCAGCCGCGGAGAAAGAAGCGAGCAGCTGTGTTCTCTCTAGAAAACCTTTGGAACCAGGGTAAAGGCGAAGAAGGGTAAAGGCGAACTTTGAAAACGGAGCAGGAGGAAGCTATAGCAGAGCCTACTTCTAAGTAAAGATCTTCTGGCGCTATGGAAAGTGCATGATATTTACGGTTTACGAACTTGCAAAAGAGAACTCGACAACAAACCTCTCGCAGTTCGCCGCTTTCTTCGCTGAAAGCAGGCTATCTGCAACACGGCGAAGGGCAGCTTTCATATTCGTATTCTTAACGGGTTCCAGAGTCAATAGAACACAGAGATCAAGCACGTGTGTTGTTCCTGTCACATCTGCCAAGGATGACTACCGAGGAGTTCTGGGTACGAGGTTCCCAAGGTCAACCGGGAAGTTACTGAAGCGTGAAGTCCAATTCAAAACGTCGAGTTGAAAATAAAAGTCGTCGACTTTGTAATGTGAAACTCGAACGACGAATGCATGACGTGGAGTTTAGAATGAACAGCGACAATCTCGAATGTAAAACTTGAACGACAAATATAAAACACGTATGTTGAAACCTTAATAAAGCTTATAAAATACAAAATAACAATATGAAATATTCTACTTGAGTGTAAAATTCATGTGAAGAACTTCGAATTCAAACCATGAATTTTGGCAGGGATGGTACGCCATACATGACGTCCGTTAACTTGTAACGCATTCTTGATTGATCATTAGGAGTCGATGTGTGACAGCCTGCCAATTTTGATTTGGTTTGATCAAAACAAACTTCGCTCGCTGTCAAATGAAATGCAAAATGTAGGTACAAAATTGTCAATTGGTTGTCATATATGGAAATTTCAATAAAACCAGCTATTTTTATTCAAAGTTCTCCATGGAAAGAACTGTGACAGTACCACTTTAGAATATATATGTAGACAGTTCGGTTTTAGCTTGTTGCGTTCCGGCGCCCCATCAGTCTCTCAAAGAGTTTGCAAATCCTCCGAAATATATACCAACATTATTACAAGGTGCTTCAAAAAGCCTTAGCTATAGGTAGAGAGCAGTCCAGCACCGCAGTAGCACAGTCTGGCGAACCAGAAGAGGTGCGATACAAGCGGCAGAGGACAAATACAGGATCGAAAAAATATTTAAACTTCAAAGAAAACTCCGATGGAGACAATGTTTTGTCAGAACTCGATATTGAAGAACTCGTGGACAAACAAACCACGAGTGCAAAGTACACAGGTAAAGGTTGTGATCGTCAACCCTAACGAGAGAGTAGAAACGAGAAGCTCTTTCTCTGAGGAGGCGAAGTCCATCTTAGTGAATGTTTGCCGAAAGAACTGCATAAATGTATTGAGGCGGATTTCTGAATATTTCCTCTAATGTATATCGCTACTGAGTTGAAGGGCCGTGAAGCTCTGCAATTTGGTCGACAATAATACTTTTCAGTGGCGAATTAAATCACGTAGGTTGTTGTCGAGTTTTCGGATCAAATATAGCTTACGACTCCAATCGAAAATTTCCTATTGAGAATCACTAGAAAATCAAACATTTTAGAACGACAAAACTCCACATGATTTTGCCATCCCCTGTCAATATTTGGGGTATCTACCTCTTTACGGTAAATATCATACTCTTTCCAAAGCCTGTCGAAAGCACAGCCAGAACATATTTACCTAGAAGTAGGCTCTGTATAGCTTTCTCTTGCTCTGTTTCCAAAGTTCACCTTTACCCAGCCGCGGAGAAAGAAGCGAGCAGCTGTGTTCTCTCTAGAAAACTTCTGGAACCAGGGTAAAGGCGAAGGATATAACTTTGAAAACGGAGCAGGGGGAAGCTATATACAGAGCCTACTACTAGATAACCTCTGGAACCAGGGTACTTCACCTTAGTCTTCAAAAAAGACAAATATTTTTGTATTACTCGCCATATTTTATCAACTGCAAGCTCAGTACACTTATTTCTTTCAGTTCTTGCTTTCAACAATTGCCGCGATAAGCTTTGATTGACACCGTTTCAGCCAATCATATTCCCCCTCCGCTGGTGGACGGGATATAACTTTGTACTCAGAAGCCAGGGGTTTTTGGGCAGGCGGTATTTCAGCTTCTTCTCCCCCACCCCCTCCCCCCTACATTTGTCATTCGATCCCAGGTCTCAATCACGCTCGGCCAATATGGCAGCTGCTTCGATGATCTGTTTGTTGCGCGTAAAAAAACACCATCTACCGCCTGAAAGCAGGCTATTGTAAGGGCTTAGTTAATAATAAGTAAAGAGAGATTTTCTAAAAGCACACCTAGAAAGAAATATGTGCAGCTAAGCTACAATGGCCGGCTCCTCAAGCATGTTAAGGCATGGTTTTTGAGCAGTTCTGATAAAACATTCAAAATTCGCTATCTTTGTCATTGATGTATGAAATACCCTATAACTTTGGAATAAGACGGTAATCGTGTGTGTATTTTGTTGTTTTGAAGGTCACGTGACCTTAAGGTTGATAAAACAAAGAAATCAAAATGATGTGGCGGAAGTTATTGTTTTGTTTCAGATTTTCACTTCGAAATGTTAAGTTTGTTATGGGAAATGAGAATCTGTCCGGAATGGTTGACTTTTTATCACTGAAGAGGTTATAAATGGCGAAAAATGGTTCCAACAATAGGTCACGTGACCTGTTTTCTATATTTTCGCCTTAACAGTTTATCAGGGTCAACCATTGCGAACTGATCTTTAAACGGTCAACCACACGTGTAATCAGATAAATACTTAAAATATACAATGTCTTTAGTTTAATTGATCACGTGGTTGATCACGTGATATACATTTTCACAAAATGTTTATATTAGAACGACTAAAAACGCTGAGATTAGTGATACCATGATTGTTCTAGGATTTGAGCAAATTCAAGTGACTCTATTTAACAAAATAGGTGTAGCCTCGTTTTCATGTTCAAACCTTGAGTCAAGGCCGGGTAAAACTGGCGATATAGCACAAGCCTGTAAGGAGAGAACAAAACCATATTTACGACTAATAAAATCATCTTCTCAGACCCTGAGCTGCAATTTCAAGCATGTTAATTCCAGGTCAGAGGCTAATGTTGAGGGAAACAGTGTTTTCATCATTTCTCGTTCGTTAAACGCACCCTGCAAACAAAAATGCCAAGCATGTTGGTATCATGGTCCTTGCAATATCTGAATATTTAGTTACCATGGAAACCGATTTTAAGGGTGCTCCTTAATTTCTAACATGTGAGAGTTTAAGTGAAAATGGAGTGGTTAGAACGATTTTTTTTCCTGCAGTATTTCTATAACGAATGAAAAGTCCGAAGACTACAGCAAAGCTGATATACAACGTAAAATTCTTGAACTATGTCCACGACGACATTTATTTCTGCCCGGTATGGTTGTCCACCAAACCGTGCACCTGATATAATAAAGGAAAAATGTTGCTATGGTAACAGTTTCCACGGCCACGTGATTCAAGGTCCACCATTCCGGTACATAAAGTTGCGGATGGGTCTGATTATTGGGAATTTATGATAAACATGTATTTTCAAAGTTTTTTTACCATGTCAACAAAACTTTTTTTTTTTCCAGGCATCAAGCCACATCCTACTACCGAATTTGGTTATTCCTGCTGTAGAAATTTCCGAGTAACGAATCATACGCATATTTAGCATCTAATTATCATATATTAAGCATAACCACGTATTAACATGATTGAGATCCTAAAACAACGACTTCAATAAGTAAGTAAGTAAGTAAGTAACTTTATTTAAGTGTCAAATGTATTTAGCTTTGCAACTAATTGGGGATACTAGTCCTACGATTTTACGTCCTTATCCGAGAAGACGTGAAGGTCTAACCATTTGCAGTTGTTTCACAAAGGCAGCACCTTCTACTCAGTTATTTTAAGACCCTGAGTGTTGGTCCGGCCGGGGCTTGAACCCGCGACCTCCCGCTCAACAGACCGGAGCTTAACCGCTGAGCTAACCGAACATTATCTGGTCAGACCGGCATAACTGTATAGCTCTAATATACAAACTTGAAGTAACATCAGCTGCACAGTCCTAATACACAGACTCGAATAACTGATGTCTACTCAGACCTTCGGCTACGCAGCCCTAATACATAAACTTGAATAAATATTGTATGCACAAACCCTCAGCTGCACAGCCTGAACACATAAATTAGCTGTACAGCCCTGTCACATAGATTCAAACTACTATTGTCTGCCGAGACCTCAACTGCACAGTTCTAATATATTGGCTAAGATATATATCGTCTGCTGAGGCCCATGGCTACACAGCTTTAAATAAAGATTTCAAAGGTATAGTCTATAAGGCCCGACAGATTCCGAAGTGAGGGGAGGGGAAAAACACCTACTACACGTGAAAGGATATCGTATAGCAAACACACCGAAAAGAAAATGGAAGAAAAGCAAGGGATGATATAGCACAACACGCGAATACTAGGCAAGGGTACTAAGGAAAGCGAACTACCGAAGTGGGCTAAGGCTAACGAGCGACAAGGGCGAAGATAACTATACCGAGGAATTAAACGAAAGACAAAAAACTACTAAGGAAAATGGCCAGGGACACAGACATGCTCGGCGGGAATAATCAAAAGGAGTAAAGACCTATAAATAAGAAAATAAATAAATACATCCAACTGAGCCGGAGGATCGGGGTCAGGTGCAGCCGGGTTCAACAAAGCATGAGCAGCTTGAACTCCGACTGCCGCGGTAACTTGATCGGGTTGGTTTTCAGCCATGATGCGGATGAAGCAAGAGACGCTAGTTACGTGGACTGGGCAGAATCATTAGTGACATTCTTATTTATACTCGCTTTGTAAGGGACTGGTGCGAATACTGAAAAAAAACACTGATAATACGAGAGATGCTATGATATATATTGAGATTTAATTCGCTGGATTTGACCCATTCGTCATACTCTAAAATGTTTACTTCACGTTCCTTTAATTCTGTTCTTTATAACTTGCAGCGTTTGGCCAATAATGCTCATCATTATTATTTTGGTCGGTTTTGGTCGGGCTGCGCCATCGAGTTTGTATCACATGATAAAACACTCCTCCCCTTTTTATAACTATTACATGACCGCCGGTGGTCTCATTTCATCGCATTCGAACTGATGCATAGCTGAGAGAATAATATAGCTCGAAAAGTATTCAGTAAAACGATAGGACGATATTTTCATGAGAAAGTTACCGTTAAATACCTGAAGCTGTAGCCATTGGAATTGACTCTTATAGAAACCAACTGGCGTAATACTTCGAATGATCCCGTGCGAACGACGAACAAGATTTACAAGCTTTTGCACTGAGTTTTGGATCCTGAAACATTCAGAAAGGACGGACAAAAAAGATGATGAACTGTTCAATCTCTATATTTAGAGGACGGTAAAGGGGCAGCATTTTGGATTATTAAAAAAACGCAGATGGTTTATTTGATAGAAACTATAAACTTATATCAGTCGCTGGTGGAGTCGAAAACCGCCTAAGATGCCAAAGGTGTACATAGTGAAACGAATATACCTCATTATAGTGTCCTGATATTGATGCAAACTACAGAATAATAAATAAGCTCCACATTTAGTGAATTCATTTTACAACGAAATAATTATATTGCCACTTTTGGATGTGAAAGTGATTAAACTTAAAATTTTAGAGAACAAAAAAAACATACTTAGTTCACTTGTCTGAAGCATACCACGTACTGGCACAAATGGAAACAGCAACAAGCCAAAACCAGGAGATTCAGATGACAGTTCACTCCATTCCATAGGAAAAATGACTAATTCCAAACCTCTGGTTCAGACGATTACTCCAATAACTTGTAGAATTGTGCATATCGTTTTTAATTCCGCCGAAAGCTATTCAGATTTCAACAGACGAATGAACACTTTTTTTAATTTTTGCTTTACCAAAGCGATTGCTTCCAACAAAAGGACTGAATAAATGTCTTAGACTTGCAGTTCGAGAACTTTTTAGCAGGCTTGATCTTCTCTGTTCCTTAAGACCAAGGTTTGAATAAACATTTCGTTGAGCAGTGATCAATGAATGGCTTGTTTTTGCACTGGAACATCAGCATTCGCGCCAGAGTTATTTTTCGCGCGCTTCATGTATTGGGCATTTATATTTCATCACCAATAAAAACATTATTTGCTCTTTAATTGTCGTTGTTATATTATAAAAGAAATGGTGAACGTCACAGCTGTGCGTCCATGGACTTAGGGAAGCACATGGGAGGTTGCCTAAGCATTCAAGAAGCTAGAGTCTCGGCTTTGCCTCGAGCGACTCTTGCGCTTCTTTCGTGCTTAGCAACCTCCCACTTGCATCCATCTCGTCCATAACTCGATGGACGCACGCTGCACGTTTACCATTTCTTTATTGACCAATAAAGGAGACCGTATCCCATGTCAACCAGGTTTGTTTGACCTCCAATATGGCGGATTCTTAGTGCAAGCCCCCTATCAGGTCTCACAACATTAATGAATCAAAGTCTTATTAGAACACTTAATTATGAAAACGTACTTGAAAGTATGAAGGATTTAATAACACTAAGAAAGACTGTCTACAAATAATACAATACAATACAATACAATACAATCTTTATTTACTCAAATGGGAAATACTAAAAATATACAGAAGTGGACAAACATATAAAGGTAGATAAAATTGTTAGGCAATATTTTGAGTTTGAGAAGTTTGAGCCTG
Organism: Actinernus sp. WN-2022; assembly: GCA_030867875.1. Classification (NCBI taxonomy): domain Eukaryota; kingdom Metazoa; phylum Cnidaria; class Anthozoa; order Actiniaria; family Actinernidae; genus Actinernus; species Actinernus sp. WN-2022. The sequence goes on from JAOWCC010001368.1 coordinate 33,830,406, forward strand.
GGAGCTAAGTTAACCGTGAGGTTTTCGAGTTAGCCATGCATTCTAAGAACTGCCAAAGGTGAACTCTACCACGTATGGCATAAAAATCATGGAGATATGGTGCAACAAAGTTGTAGAACTCAACACAGAAAGTACTAAGAAATCCTGACAGTTTGCTGCTTTTAGAGGAGAATAAGAAAATTAGATTTAGCCGGTTTTTAATATAATGTACTTTTTAGATATTAAGTCCATAACGACGTGGATGGTTGGCTAAATTTCGAGCCTGTTAACCTCTTTTTGCGAGCAGCGATCCTTTTTCTGCAAGCCTTCAATTTCCAGCCAAAATAGCAAATATAGAGACCTATATGTCCTTTTATGGTCTTCATCGATTGCATCGCGCCCCCTGAAGCGCCGCGTCTTTAGCACTTAAAACATGAACTATGTTTATTAAGCTGTCAAAAGTTCTACTTCTAGGTATATATTAAAGCTAGTCAGATCCTTTCTCATGTGTCTAATAATTGGATTGATACGGATAATTTTCACACTGGTTGTGGACAAAATCAAACCACAAATGAAAGTGAAACAGAGACATTGAAAAAAGTATATTGACATAATGCAAACTTTCACATCAAATTAAGAGTTCATCTTCAATTTGTCAACAGTTTCAATAGCTCCAACATATTTGACTTTATACTAACTTCTTATTAACCGAGAGCGAGGTCTTTACGGGAAAATATCAGACCGAGGTCTTGACAGTACGGACCGAGCGATAGCGAGGTCCGTACATAAAAGACCGAGGTCTGATATTTCCCGTAAAGACCGAGTGAGCGAGGTTAATAAGTAGTTTATTATATGGCAATTTGTGAAAAACGAAGAATGAGAAAATAAGTGACTCGCGTGACTCGCGCCCCGTAACACAACGTGATATACCTAATTTGCAGAAATTTACATACCAAAGTAGAAGCCGTTCAGAATTTATTCCGGGATCTATTTGACAGCTCTCCGTAAATCAATACAAAAGATGAATGGAAATACAATGTCAGATGTCTGAATCAATAGGATATATTGTAGTTGAGTCTACGAATAGCAGTTTGAGCGGTATTGATCCGAACGCCTCACTTCAATGTAATGAAGCGCTATTGAAACTGTGTATCTAAATTAGTCGTGCTTGTTTAGGAGGGTGTTGGTGTCGTGTAAGAATGATGGTTTCAATAGCGCTTCATTACATTGAAGTGAGGCGTTCGGGTCAATACCGCTGAAACTGCTATTCGTAGACTCAACTACAATATCTCCTATTCAGAATTAGAAAACTTTGCTAATTCAAAGTGCATGTAAGGTGGATTTCGTAGAAAAAGCTATCAGAAAAGAACATATTTCCACTAAATCAACTCGAAAAACAAACCGTTCGCTCAAGTCAAGTGCCATGTGGTCGGCGAAAAAGTTCAAGATCTTCGTCGGATCACTTTCGGCGATGACAGTTCTATGCTATTTGTTTGTATCCTGGACAACTTTGACTGGGAGGACATCAGTGGAAAATCTGGACCTGAAAATCTCTGATATTTGCTACTGATCGGCAAAACTGGTTGCCGGCTATGGAATCAGAACGTTAACTTCCCTGGTTTATAGTGAGGGATTGTAATTTGTAAACTGGACGGATGCTGACATTCAAGACAAATTTCTTAAGCCGAAAGAAAGCCGGCTGCAGAGGAGTAAACTTGTTGAAATATGGACTATAACTTCTGGCTCTGGTGATAGTCGCTGGCAGAGTTGTTGTCTTCTAGTTTTACTCGCTACTTCCACTGGACGGATCGAGTTCTCGTGTCAACACTGAACAGAGCCACGAAGCTTTCAGGATCAGCGTTAGCAGGTTTATCCTTATTGAGTCGGATTATTCAGTTATTTCGCTGCTGGGGTGTTTGATTCCTGCATTACCTGATACATTACTGAGCTATGTTCTAATTTCGTTTCTATACCGAGTGGAGACTTCATGTTGGGATTCGCTTTTAGTTGACGGCCAGAGAATATGGTTCTTCCGTATAGTACGTACATTGAACTCTGCTAGACGGTGACTTCTGAAGCTTCTGTAGAACCTAATTAGTAGGACATGTATCTTGTCTCACTAGCACTAGACCTTTGGATGGCATTGTATTTCAACTAGTTCTTTCCTGTCCTTTTCTGGTTGACTTTGCGTACATCAATGATAATGTTTGACAACAAATGGTCAAGTTCGTTTTGGAGGTAAGCTTTGTAATTATATTTACAGGTCAATTTTTTTGATGGACCGGCTTTCTCTGTTTTAAAAACGGTATTATTACGATGTTTGTGCTGTTAAACTGCATCACTAAGTGCATCGTTATCTCTGTTTTACCCGGTTCGATTTGAGTTTTCAATATCATGGTAACGGTCCGTACGGCAAAATCCCGACCGAGCACCAGCCAATCAAAACACTCGATTTGACATTGAGAGTGGCTTGCCATGTAATAATAAGTTTTATTTCTTCATCAACAAGAACTGCTAGAGACAGCAAAGATGTGACATAGACTCGTTTGATCCGATTGATTTTTTTATATTTTGGTATTTTCAAAAACGAAACCAGTTTAAAGATGGTAATAATGTGTTTTCTCACCATTTTCTCTTCTCTTCGCAAGAGTTTGGGGTCCTTTAATTAGGTATTACAAAGTATATTTTAAGCTGTGTTTCGTACGAATGAAATCGACATGTTCAAGCGCGCAGGCCACAGTACAACAACGCATTAATTCGCCGTTTCGAAGGTCTCTTCTTCGCTGCAAGATATCCCGTCTCCTCTTTCTGGCTTTCCTCAAACTCGAAATAAGATTGAAACAATAGGGTAATGCTTGGTAAAATGGTGCAATTCTCTCATTTTACTTCACTTCGTCGCTAGTGATGGATGGATACTCTGCTTCAAAATTCCGCTGACCAAAAATTCTGTGCTCAAAGGCAATGACGAATGTGGACAGGTAAACCGCTCGCGATCGACTCGGATCGAACTAACTTTAAATTAGGTGTGGACATAACCGTGCTAATTTAGATCGAATCAAAAGTTGACCGGTCGCTATCGATCTAAGTGTGAACACGGCCGAACACGTTTGGTTTTAAACACCGTTTTAGCATTTACTGATCAGTAGACGGGCGAACAAAGAGGATAACATGTTTTACCCATAAATATGTTTTACCCAAACAATTCCCCCCCCCAAAAAAATGCAAGAAAAAGTTCGCAAAAGAGGCTCGCGACTCGCAAAAAATGGCTCGAGTATCGCAGGCTCTCGCTTTAGTCAACCTCCAACGTGGATATAGAGTGTAGAAACGTCGTGGAACTCAACACCAATCACACTAAGAAATTCATAGACAGTTACACGTCTTTTCTATGAGGAGAATGAAAATTAGATTTAGTCGGTTTTTAACTTAATATATTTTTAAAACTTCTTAACATTAATTTTTAGGAATTTTATATTAAAGCTTCTAGGGACCAGTTCAAACGTCGAACTTCTCATGTGACGAATCTAATACCTATATTTGGGTCGACTCAAATAATTAAATTAGACGTTTGATTGAAACGTTTAATTTAATGGGGTCTATTCTAATTGCTAATTGAATGTTTACAAAAGTATATGGCGGACAAAGAGCACTGTGTGAACCAGAGGATCCCAGTTTCCTTAAAAAATTGTTTTAATGAAACAAGACGATGACGAACTGATCATGAACTTTTCGTCACGTTTTCTCTTCGAGGAATCACTATAATTTCCAGTAGCACAGGAGTGATTTGTTTCTGCTTGAAGTAGTATAGCCGGGGGTAAAATGATACCAGGTCATTTTTTGCAACAAAAATGCAACACTTTAACCGGTTTTTTCTTGTTTTTTTTTATTGAAAAACATAGCCAAATTGTTGAAAAACAGGGCAAATGACGTCCCTTCCTTCGGTCGGGCCCGTCATTTGCCCTGTGTTTCCACAATTTGTCTATTTTTTTTCAATAAAAAAAAGAAAAAAACGTTTGAAGTGTTGCATTTTTGTTGCAAAAAATGACCTTGTATCATTTTACCCCCGGCTATACTACTGGGATACTAAGGGTTGAAATCCCCTCGCACCCAAAAAAAAAAGGGACAAACTTGAAGAGCTATTAGAGGAGTCATTAGCATATAGTATATATCGACATCGAGTGTCCTCGCGACATCGACACGCAAGGTAGAAGATGGTCACTCTAGAAGAACTACGTACGCAAGCAAAGCAATTTGGTCTGCGAGGCACTTCGAGTTTCAACAAAGCCAGGCTTGCCCAGACAATAGCTGAGGCTCGCGCTCTCGAATGGGAGAATAGGATCGAACGAGCCAACCAAACGGGCAGGTTTCCAGCTCTTCGAGGCGATCCTGAAGATCCTCACAAACGAGCTCAACGTGCACGCAAAATCCAACAGTTGAATGAGGAGATCACGGCAAGTCTAAGGGCAAAGGCTGACAAAGAAAGGTCCATAGCGAATCCTCGAAGACGCTTGCCTCACAAACGACGAGCCTTCCGACGGTTCCTGCAAGAGCCGCGTAGTGAGCCACTAGAACGGAGTCTAGCTCGAGAGGCAGCCACCATTCTCAATGAGAGAGACGGCATGCTCGAGGGAGAGGAGAAAGGTAGGCGCACTATTCGATGGCGCTTCTTTCAAGGTGTGGCAGGCGATTTAACGCCTAGGATCGTGGGAAAGTTGACTGCAAACGTAGAAACTAGCTTATATCTACGTTATGGTTACTCGTATCGCATTCGCAATGTTAACGACGGGCGTGTGATGCTCTTCTCCAAGACAGTCCCAGGCTCTCCATGGTTGAATGTCCTAGGTGATGCAGAGAAGTGGATCAATCGTCCAAATACTCAGTGGGCATTCGTGCGTTGGATTTACGTGGATGTCAAAGTCGTGCTCGATCGTCAGCCTCTGTTGGGAACAGGCCCACTGCCCCAATGGCTTCGCCACAAAAAAGGAATGATTGCCCTTGATCAATATGGTGACAACCTATGCCTGTGGCGCTGCCTTGCTGTATATAAAGGGGCACGAGCAGACAGGTGTTCCATCGTAGCTCGAGAGCACGCCCAGGATTTCTATCACCTTGTAGCGCCTACATTAGATGTCCCCAGAACTTCTTTAGACCAGCTGGATAAAGTTGAGTTACACTTCGGGATTGGCATTCGGGTGTACGAACCTACGGAGGATGGCGCTTGGCATCTGACGCGACATGCAGCCCACTACAATCATATGATGACGATTGGGATATACAACGGGCACGCCTTCTATATCAAGAACGTTAACAAGCTAGGGCACATCTACATATGTAATGACTGTAAGCAACGGTTCACGCGGGCTGACCACCTTCAACGCCACGCAGATCGTTGCAGTCGTGGGGAAACGAAGATTGTTTGCCCCGGAAAAGCAATTACGATACCCCAGTCAGCCTATGAAAAAGCATTCTGGCCAGAGAGCGAATATAACAAAGCCAGCAAAGCTGCTCTACGCTGGTTGAAACGCGAATCCAAAAGACTCCAGAAGCACATCCATCACGCGGCTTGTGGACACGGTGGAGAGCATTGGATCGAAGGAGCAGCTGTTGATAGCTACGAACCTCTTTCCAAAACCATCTTCCAATTCCATGGATGCTACTTCCACGGCTGCCCAAAATGCTTCCCTAGAGATAGAGCTCTATACCGTAAAACCTGTGAAAGAACAGCAAAGCTTCGAAAGGCCGGCTATGCAGTAGTGGAGGCTTGGGGTTGCTCCACGAAGAAGACAAATGAGCCGGTTCCAACTCCAATACAAACTGCTTATCCACACGCTATAGTATACGACTTCGAAGCCTATCTCGACACAACAAAAGGGCGACAACCAACAGACCACCTGACCATCGAAAACGTACATGTTCCCATATCAGTATCAATTGCCGACACATACAACCGCACACCAACTTTCCTCTGTCGAGTCGATCCAAAGGAACTCATAGCTACCTTTGTCGAATAACTCCAGCAAAGAGCAAAGATAATCCGAGAAGTCGTTGCAGAACGGTTCTGTCCCAGGACGCCCGAATTCTCTTTCGACACACTATCGAAAGAACAACAAATGAAGATCGACGAATGGACCAACCAAGTTCCTGTACTAGGATTCAACTCCGGTCGATATGATTTGAATTTGATCAGAAACTACTTTGTAGAAACTATTGCTGATACCTGCAAGAAGGTCCGGGTTGCGAAGAAAGCCAACACCACTATGTTTCTCTTAACCCCAGAATTTCGTTTCCTTGATGTGATGAATTATCTTGGACCAGGTACTTCTTATGAACGTTGGATCACTGCATATGGATGTGAGTTGCAAAAGAGTTTCTTCCCATACGAGTGGTTTGATTCTCCAGACAAATTGGATCACATCGGATTGCCAGATTATCGAGAGTGGGGATCAAAGCTAAAAGGGCAACACCTACTATCTAGGGAAGAGTTCGATGATTGTAAGCGCACCTTCCACGATAAGGGAATGAAGATCTTTGCAGACTGGCTACGATACTATAACGACTTGGATGTAATTCCATTTCTAGAGGCTATAGAGAAGATGCGTAATTTCTACCATGATAAGGGTGTAGATATATTAAAAGACGCAGTATCAATTCCAGGAGTTTCATTACACTTTCTGCTTCGAGGTAGCATAGAACGTGGAGCCGAGTTGTATGCTCCATGCGAGGAAGCCTATCATATGCTGAAAAGTGCTGTCGTAGGAGGACCAAGTATAGTGTTCACCATACGCCACGAAGCGGGAGTGACTAGGATTCGCAGTCATCAGGGAGGAACTAAAATTTGTCGCAAGATTCTTGGATACGATGCCAATGCCCTATATCTTTCTACTATGGCCCTAGAAATGCCTTGTGGAAAAGAAAAGGTCGTTCACTATGTTGAGCCAGGTCCAGACGTCGAAGGCCTTGTCGAACGTCTACGAAACGATGCGTGGTTTGGATATGCGGAGGTAGACATCGAGATACCAAAAGAATTGTGGAAGGAATTTGAGGAGATGCCCCCCTTCTTCTACAACAAGAAAATCCCCAAGGAAGCAATTCCTCCACAAATGTTGGCCTACCTTGAGAAGACGGGTAGAAAGCGCGGCGAGGAAAAGAAGCTAGTTGGGAGTCTCTCTGGAAAGAGGTTGCTACTCTATGCTCCCCTTCTACTTTGGTATCTAGACCATAGAGCGGAGATCACTGCTGTCTACCGCACATCTTCGAATGGTTCGTGGACCAAGTCACTGAAGCGCGAAGAACAGGAGATGTAGACAAAAGTAAAACTTTGCTGGCAGATGTGTTCAAGCTACTTGGAAATAGCGCCTATGGGAAATTGATTGAGGCTTTGGAGCGACAAACTAATATCGCCTATACCAAAGACGAGAAGGTTGTGGACAAAGCGTTGCGAAGTGTTTGGTTCGAAGACCTGGAAGAGGTTGGTGAGGCATACGAACTCGAGAGTAGAAAGAACCATATCCGAATCAAACTCCCTTTCCAAGTAGGTATCGCGGTATATCAGCTTGCCAAACTTCGCATGCTCGAGTTCTACTACGAATTCCTTGATAAGTACATCGATCGCAAGGATTTCGAATACATACAGATGGATACGGACAGTGCGTACATTGCCATCTCTGGAAACAGCATCGACGAAGTCGTACGATCAGACCTACGAGAGGATTTCGCAGCCCACAGAAAGGAATGGTTAGCTTGGGACAAATGGAGTGGTCACACACCTGGACTCTTCAAACTAGAATTCGAAGGTCAACGCGCTATTGCACTATGTTCTAAAGCTTGGTATGTCGATGTGGGCGGCAGCAGGAAATATTCCACCAAAGGTATGTCTAGGCGGCACAACGACGTTTCGTGGGCTCGATTCGAAGCAGCACTCCAGAGTAGTATTGACATGGCGGAAAACCGAGGCTTCCGGCTAATGCCAGAAGGTATAGCAACTTATGCACAGAAGAAACTTGGGCTCTCAGCTTACTACGACAAAAGATACGTTCTGCCCGATGGAATCCACACCGAGCCAATAGAGTACGCTGCCTAGCGCTTGGATACGAACAGAATACTTTTCGGTGGTAGTTCCGTATCCCTAGGAACGACTTGTAGCTCTTCACGAACGAATCCACGTTTGGGTGCGTCCTTCTCCCCTTCTTGCTTCGCGAGGTAGTACAGCACAGGCTGTCCCGAAGATACTACACTTCGCGAAATAACATATATCTGTAAACTCCACACGGGATCAGTAGCTCTACGTTTTTTACCCCCTTCCAATTCTCCTGGTGCGTAGAGATATCGAACTAGAGCGTCGAATGGTAGGCGCTCTTCCCTCAATCCAACAGTGCGCGAATATGTAGGAGTATTTAGGTCTACTTGCTGCGTCACTACAGAATTCGAAGGCTCTTTTCCTGTAAGTCGAGTCACCTCACCGTTCAGGGCTTTGATAACCATTGGTAAACGAACTACCCATTCTCTACTGCGCGCATCTGATCCTTCCGAAGTAAGTACCATCTCTTGTGCATATTGATATCCAAACAATCTCTCAGCTAATGTTCTATTTGCTCGTTCGACAAAACTTTGTGCCCTATGATTACCAGCTTCACCTCGTTGAATTTTAGTACTACGTAGTTCTAAGGTTTCAGACATACGACCCATGAATTCTCTACCAGGATCGACCTGCAATAACTTTGGCCATTCGAGTGGACTACGCTCGTAAATTCGTTCAAAGGCCGCAGCCACTTCACCACTATCTTTCGATGCCAGAGGTTCAGCCTCTTTATATCTAGAAGCCACATCGATTACCACCAAAGCATACTTATATAGTTGCCTTCCACGTCCAGGGCGATCATGAGGTAGAAATATCAAATCAGCTTGGTGGACTTCATTTGGTTTCGATACATTCCAATGCGGTCGTGGAATGTGTTTTGGTGGTGGTAGGTATATTTGCCACATAGATTGCTTTTCCAACCAACTCCTAGCTACGTCTTCTGATACTTTCGCTTCTACCGATAGCTTGTCAATTGCAGTGTGACCTTTCCAATAGCCCATAGGACCATAGAAGACATTCGCAAGTTTAACATCCATTATATATCTATGCATTCTGACCTTCAACATGAGAAAAAAAAAAAAGGATAAGAACTTATCCAACCAGTTCTTATTCCTTTTTTTTTTTAAGTAGATCTATAACCACTTACTAGCGACATTGCCTACATATATTAGTTCACCCGTCTTCTGTGACCGCATCTACACTAGCGCTAGGCTTAGTATGAAACTCCCATACCACTCGCACAAACGCTTCTAGCATCGCAAATGCCGTCGTGTATAGAACCTGGTCGAATAAGTCTACTTATATTATTGATGTTAACGATGTTAGAATTCTCGTCGACAAGGGCTTCGTACATAGTGCGACCTTCCAAAGAGTATTCCTTACTCTTATCGAAGAATCGACCATTGGATGTTCCTGTCTTATAATCGCATTTCATTCGCATCCTCATCATAGGATTAGGCAATCGACATCCAGCATTAACAGTAGAATTCGTAGAAATGGAACTTTGAATCATTGAAGTTATCTTATTGTTAGTGACGATGATGGCATCCTTTTCGGGTGGACGGCGTTTACGTAGATTGCGTATGCAGATCTTCTTATCTTCGATAAGTTTACTTACTTCGCAATCGAAAGCCCAATCTAGGTATTCAACTAGTTCGAAAGTAGGACTTAGCTTATCGTCGGAAGGGAGATCCAATTCTCCATCATCACGTTTCTTAATCGTGATTCCATCGTCCTCCGTACGTACGATGTCGTTCCACTTTTGGAATTGTAAGCAAGGATGGCGATTGCGTTTCTTGATCTTATAGTTGTTATTGGATGCAGCGTTCATCCTAACTACATCTTCTTCATCGTATGGATCTATCTGTCCTACGTGCTTTTCCCTTTCGAACCGAAAGACCGCGGGAAGAGGTCCATCTCCAACGTCGAAGGATACGGAAACGTATTTGCATCCGTTTGGTCCGTTCCTGGGGTGAGCCCAATCGAATGATATTACGGACCCATAAGATTGACCATTTTCTTTGGCCCTTTCGAATGCGTTGACGACATCGCCTGCGTTGAAAACGAGGCTAACGTACGAATCCTCTGAACTAGTATTGCCGTTGTCCATAGTCTCGATAGTACGAATGCCGAGGGAGTTGAATTTGCTAATAGCACGGAAGGGGATCTTTGATATCTATACGTATAGATATCTTTAAATGGAATTAGGAACCAATTTTTTAGTATTTTCTTCCAAAACAAACACCTTTTTTTTTGTGCTCCAAGTAGTAGCCTAGTAGTATCTAGTAGTAGTAGTAGCCTAGTAGGAACCTAGTAGTAGCCTAGTAGTAACCTAGTAGTAGCCTAGTAGTAGTCTAGTAGTAACCTAGTAGTAGAAATAGCTATAGCCATCTACTAATAGCATATCCAGCGCCTAGCATTCCAACACCAACGTAGAGCAACTCACCAGTCTTCTGATCACCTGAGGGTTGATAGTAGTCAGATAAGCGAGGTTCTTTCATTCCTTCGAGCCGTTTCAGCGCCTTACGTAACTTATCGGATTGCACAAAGGCTTTGTTGGTATCTTTTTGAACGTCGTATGCGTCGCGTTCAAGACCTTCCTGATCTTGTGCAAAGTCGTATAATCTTTGACGTTCAATTCTATATGCTGTCATTTCGGATTATTGTCTTTCGATGGCCCTATCGTGTCTCTCTCGTTCTGTATCTATATCACCCTTTCCAATCATTCTAGCTAGTATACCACCACCAGTAACTGCCGTCGCGTTCAAGACAGCTCCGAAAACGGTCATAGCAATTGCTGCCGCCATTATGGTATGATCTTTTGTTTCTCAAGATATTGTTTCGCGTATAAACTACCAGCTACCACGGCAGTCCACTTTAAGTAATTTACTATGGAAGAAGAAGGATCGTTGAGCATATATTCCTTGGTAGTCTTTTTTACGATCCACCCAATACTTGCAGCAAGTCCAACAATTATAGATGCATCGGTTGCCGTCTTCATCAATTCTTTATCCATCTCGATATATAAGTATAGGCTCTAGTCTCTAAGTGTTACTCCATGTCTGGTACCGTTGGCTTTGCCGGAGCTGCAGGTCGTTTCGTGCTAACGTCAGCAACACGATTATTGTCATCTACGTATTTTTTGTATGTATAGTATGTTCCAACCAATGCAGCACCTGTACCAATAACTGCAATAGTAGACACATTTTTGAACCAACTTTCTTCTACGGCAGTTTCTTTAGACGATTCATTTTCACGTTCTATCTCCATCTTTTGAGCTTCTTTTGCACGGGCAGTGACCTTTTCCCAAGCTAATTTTCCTGCTGCAACGCGCTTTGGATCTTTTCCTTTCTTAGTTGGTACAGTTGTCGGTGGATTCGCAGTTATCTGGTCCGTTTCTTCCATCTTGATTCGGTATAGTAGTTACAGGTGTTGTAGGAACGACTATGTGATCAACTACGTGGAACAAGGCACTGGCTAGAGCCACGAATCGACCTGCTTTAAGCGATAATAGACCGGCCATGGCAGATATCTCGTTGCGAACTAGGTGGTCTTCTCGTAGGTCCTTAAAGACCCATGACGGACCATTACGCTTTGCGCGCCTCTGTTTTTGTTTTGATTTTCATGAAACCGAGGCTTCTATTGTTTTCGCCTCGCGCGCGATTGCCTCGGTTCGCGTGAAGTAGAAAATCGTCCTTCTACTCACCTTTGTCATTTGTTTGTATGTTAGCAAAAGAAGGCAATGAACTCTTCGTTATCAATCGAGTGTTGATGGAAGTTTATCAACATAGTTAGAGTACTTACGGCTCCATTGTTGCAGGCGAAGTAAATATCTGTGAGCATCAGGCCGGAGAAAATGAAAATTTAATTTACTCTCTTGATTCGTAAAATGGTCGCTGTCGGTGTTTCCTTTTACTAACCAAGAACCCGGAATAACAAAGCCAAGTGCAGTGCCAAGGTCAGTGTGCCATGAATGGAGGAAGGGGTGCTTGTATAAAGTTTCGCGAGAACAAGGCCAAATGTATCAAAACCTTCCAGCTTATGACAGAAGCAAATGTAAAAATAAGGTAAGCGAAGACAACTTGTTTATTAGCACAATCTGTCCATTTGTACGTTGCCCTAATAGAAATATCCTTTATGGCAATTTGCAGTTCGAACATGGCATACATGTTGTCCAGAATGGAAAAAAGTGCTCAGGTTGTTGTTGGGACAATGAGCAGCACACTTTCTCAACATTGCATCACATCAATATTCCAGTACAGTTTACCCACCTTTGATAAGAAATATTTTTTCTATTTGTTTCAGGAAAAGGGCATGCATTGTTTTCTTCAATCTGTTATTAAAGTGTGGGAAGAGGAAGTATGGACTTTGCCAACAAATTGACAATAAATAGTCCCCACCTTCAGATTCACTACTGTGGTATATATGCAGATAAATGGGAATTGTATGCTGTAAGAGGGATGACATGCATCACCTCCTACACAATTTCTTACTAAGATTATTTTGTGTAGATTGGGACAGTTTGAAGGTCGTCTTTTATTATGAAGACTGCAAGGCTGATCGGATGGCTGAAAGTCCAATGCCATGCATACCCATATGTTTGAAAGATAAAATTATGGTATACAGGTATCCCCTTACGGCACAGAAGCTAATGGTTTCTGGACAATTTAAGAAATTAGTGACAATATCATCTATATTGTTGTTTTCACTTTGAATACAAAACAGTGATTACCAAGTTTGTGTTTAACATTTTTAGGGAGTGTTCATTATTTATGACTTGGGGGGTCTGCATTTCCCCCATGAGTGAAATTAAAACTTAGATGACCCCCCTATAAAATTGCTCAAAACTTTATTGACTCCCCCCCCCCCCCTCACCACAAAAAAAAAAGAAGAATGCATGGATGTGCAAGAAAGAATGCAAACATCATATACATGTAACCTTTTAAATTTAATATTGTCTCTAGATTTATAGTATTTTCCATGATACATTACCTTTGTTTAGTAGAAAATATATATATATATATACATGTATTCTTCTGGAAATCTCTACCTCCTTCCCAGATGGATACTCAAAATTGTACTTGTCAGTTCATGCATCATATTGCATTCTAGTGCATTGTTCTGTAGTCTCAAATAAATAAATAAACGAAAGAGTTCAGCATTGGCATATATAACTAATCTCCTGGACATGAATGCATTATCTGTCTTATGGGGATGTGCCTTTGATCATGAGCTTAGATAATACCATCCTGCATATAAAGGAAAAAAGGCAAACTCTCTTTAAATTAATGTTGTGAGGACTGAAGGCCCAAGTTGAAATATTTGAGATTTGACTGCTCTCTAAAATACTGGTTTCCTGTGTTCTGGAGACTAAACATTGGCTTGGGATTACAACAACAATTTTGTTACATTTTCAGTTAAATTTTATTTTACACGACAGGTACGTCAACTTTGATGACCCCCCCACCCAGGAGTAGGTAAAATCTTTAATGCCCCCCTCCCCTATAAAAGCACTTAAATTTGTTTTGCCCCCCCCCCATGATTTAGCCAACCCCCCAAAGCCATAAATAATACATACTCCCTTAGCTTGTTACAGACACACACAGATTACATACTATAATCACGAAACGCTGGTAACTTGATTTTTCAGTATACACAGAAGCCCTTAAGCATGTGGACACAAAGAAAAATAGTCACGAGTGGAATATTCATGGCATACTATGAGAAAACATTGCATATTAACTATTTTATCCCATGCCAATCTAAATAAAGAACTCTGACATCACCTGGAACACATGCTGCATCAGATTCCAGTTTTCCTTCCAAAATATTGTGACGAGTGCACGTACAGCACATGGTGGTGTAAAAAACATTGATTCAACCTGTGGGATACCACCGAATGTGCAACAGATTTCCAGTCTTACGACTGGCTGTATTTTTCATGGCATGGCCAGTAAACAACTATATCCCTTCTGCCAGATAAATCAGAAATATACAAAGAAGAGCCTCCTAATTTGAGGCTAAACTTGGGCCTGTGGACAGGACTCGGTCAGGTTGGGTACAATGTTTGGATGTTTAATGCAAAGTAGAAGTAAAATGGCAGCATATGTCAGAAATAATATTGGCCCTAAGATAGCCAATTCAGGTTGCCAGTGAAAAATTGGACCATGAAAAAGCATTTGTGGGGGCCGGAAGATAACATCAATTATAGTATTTTTTGAACCAGGCAACATTTACATGTATTTGCCAATATTCTACAGTCTGGAGTTACCTTCATAGCATATATGTTGAAGATATGACTAATGGTTGAAATGGTGGCAGTAAAAAGGGTGTATTAAAGCTTTTTTTTTAGTTAAAGTTTTGATTTCAGCACTTTTACCAACACATTAATGAATTGCCATGTTTAGTTATCTTACTTATGATTGTTATAAATATTGTTCTCCAATTTATTTTCTGATTGGAACTACTGAAATACCAAAACAAATTGCATACACCATTCTTGCTGCGCATCCCTCCTATCAATAGGTAGCTGGGGTCTTCGACTACAAGGCCAGAAATGAAGAGGAAAGGATAACATTAATATGACTGAAGTTTTATGGATAAGGTCAACATGTCATATTGTTTTAATCTCACTCCAGTATTTTATCCCTTTTTCCTAAAACTTGAAAACTAAAGAGCAGAGCCCCTGAGGATTCTGGTTCTTTTGGTAAAACATGTCATTATGCACTAGTACTCCAATATTACAAGTTATAAATGCACTACTCAATCCTCATTAAACCACAATTAGTTTTGTTTCTAAAATCTACATATTCATCCTTATAGTTCAAAATTTGTAGTGCTTTGTTTATAAAAACATGCTAGTATAATTGCCAACCGTCATGCAAAAAAAATTCCGACTTTTCTCTGACCAGAAAACAATTTTCACTGACCATAATAAGACTGTTCGACATTCTCTCGTCCAAAACAAAAGTCATTATCAAAACCTGTAGCCTCCCTTCGCAGATGTTTTGAGGCGTGATGAGGAGCCAGTGTGGCAACTGGAAATTAAAATTCCCGGACTTTGACAAGAAATTTAGAATTTCCCTGACCATATGCAAAATTCCCTGACTTTTCCCTGACCTTGAAAAACTAATTTTTCCCTGACCTGTGGCAACTTCTGTATGCCTCTGAAGTTCACAATTGAAGGGCTGTGTGCAAAAAGAGCATAAGTGAATCTTGATCACATTCTAAATTCTTCCTTGGAAAACAAAGAAATTGAAGGAGAATTTAGAATGTGATCAAGAGTCACTTATGCCCTTTTTGCACACAGCCCTTCAATTATAACACTAGGTACTCCTCTAACCAAAACCATACAGACCAGCTGTAAGAACAAATTATGGACTTACAATATTTAAAGTAATGTCATCAAAAATATGGGAAACAGTACCAATCGAGATAAAATGTTTGCCTCATAACAGTTAAAAAAAACAATATAAGCTCTTCCTCCTTGGAAGCCAGATATAAAATGTTAGCTGCATCTATAATATATGTATATATCAACTATTATTTATAAATATTTACTATAAATGTCTACATTATTCTGTATTGTAAAATTACCATATATCCAAACTTAGTTTGTACATGTAAACAGCCTTTATTTTCTTCCTCTTAATTCTCTCATTATAACCAACAGTCGTACTTTTTAAAACCCTGTAAAGATACAATCAAGCCTATTCGTTTATTTATTCCTCCCCTCATTTTAATAACTTCAACACGGTAGTGGTTAACTCGAAAGCTTTGCTCCTTTGACCACTACACACTCATCTAAAGATCGTAATTGTTATCTACTATTTATTTTTCTCTTTCTTATGGCTTGTTATTATACAATTCAACCAATAATAATATTGTAACCTACAAACAAGTGTGAATAAATTGAACTTGAACCCTGAACACTCAAATTGTTCCAATTTCTTTGCCACTCCATAGTTAGAATCAACATTTTTATAAAAATACTAATGTGAAGTTTCTAATATTGTCAATTCCAACAGTCACTGAAATGCATGGGAGGTGGAAGAATTCTTGGCTTTCTCATCTACAATATTTATATTATAAAATTCATTCTCATGTTTCAGCTATAATAATTAACTTAGTTGTGAATTTAGAAAAGTCTCTGGTAAACATTTGTTGTAATGAACGTAACAGTATTCTGACTTTCTGTCATTTTACCATTTACTGTTTTTTTGTTGTTGCTTCAGTTCAGTCCACGAAGGCGACGGTTCACATACATGTAATTCACAGACAAACGCCCAATCATGCCCATCGGCTCGTCAAAACTACGCTTAGAAAATCCACTGCACTTCTCCAGCATTGACTTGCAACGTATTAGGATATAGTGCCAGTGGCGAATCACTCGATCAGTTTATAAGATCAATGAAGACTGCTTACCGTTGATGACGACAGTGGCACAGCACAACGCAAAAAAAACCCAGATACTTTTCCCTGAAAAACCCAGATGTGGCTTCCTCTCGTTCCGAAGGTCAAATACAGAAGAATAGAGTCATATTTGCCGAACAGAGCCTTCCTACCGACAGTCCGCCATGATGCCCTCTTCATATAAAACATACATCACATTCTTTGTAACAAAAAAATCGCCTACATTGCGGCCTAAATGTCTTTAAAATGCTACAGAAATGATGCCTTACAATTTGGCAACATGTGAAAATAAATATACTGAAAGTCAGATTGGATAAACGGCCGATGGAAGTGGATTGCGTAGAGCGATTGAAATTTGTGCATTTTTCAACACCGACAAAAGATGGCGGCCAGCGTCTAAGCGCGCAAAGCGTAATGGTCCGTCGTGGGTCTTTAAGCAGTTCTTGTTTGTCATCTATTGGAACTACGTATGCGACTCCGCGGGTAGCTAGACGTAGTGCTCCATTTACTAAGCATCCCGTTATTTGCTTTGCTACTACGGCCTGGTACCTACTATTCAAACGTTTTACGTCCTTCTCAGATAGCTTAGATATATCTACTATTGAGAAATTCTGTCCTAGATATTCTTTTGTTGTACCCATTGCAGCTAAGATTGCAAGTGCTTCCCGACAATCTTCGACACCCTCCAATTTGGTTGGATGTTCCAACACGACTGGAGGGCAAATAATAGCGCACTCATCAATCAGTTCATTCATGTATTCATCCATGATCATATAATATAGGTGCCGGTAGCTCTAACACTACTTCGAAAGGATGGCGTAGACAGAAACACATGCGAGCGAACTTATGAGATCCAAGTATCGTTCGTAACTCTTTACATTCTTGCGAGCCTCCATAATCCTCAAATATCCTTTTGCCATCTACGGCCGATGCTGTATGGAACGCTACTACGATAGCTACGTTCTCGCGGAAGGGTTTACATATACCCGTTAATTGTTGGGACAGCACCCAAATAGAAAGCCCTATGTGCCGTGCAGAAAATGCTAAGTCTACTAGCTTGTCAGTTCGTTTCTTGACGTCCTTCGATGCGGCGCAATCATCGAGAATCAATAGAGTATTGGTACCTGACCAAAATCTTGCACAAATATTCAATGTAGCATCGATGGCATCATGTGGTGGCGACATGACGAAGAAACGAGGATCTCGATTTGCAAATCCACGATAGGTTTTATTGTGGGCATATGTAGGACAAATCAGTACTATGTAATCGAACTTACCACGAAATGATCCACGAAGTTGTTCTATGAGAAACGCAGTCTTCCCACAATTCGTTGGACCGATTATGAGTGCGTTGAACGGCACGTGTTCTACGAGAGAATCCATCAGTATGTTATACTACGTAAAGATCCGTTCAATATCGTGAGCTGAGCATCTGCGAGAACATAGATGTGCATGTTCACATTTCCACTTCCTCCTGCAGTTCTATGTATGTGAATGTCGATCTCTTTTCCACCACCGGTTTGTGTCAATCCATCGCCATGAACAGTGGAATCTTTTGCTGTGCGACAATCGACTAGAATAGCAAATCTATTTTCGTAAAACTTCTTTGGAGTCATGGAAGTATCGGACGTACCAAACCACCCTTTCGCAGCCTCCCAGAAATCAGGTGGTAGCATGCCGCTTGGAAAGAATCTGTTGGGAATCCCGTTGACATCTACTTCTAACTTCAAAATATCGGGATTCGAAAATGCTTCGCTATCTCGCGTACCAGCAGTAGGTGGATCTACGAATAGTAGAAGTAGTCCAGCGAATGATCGTCGTGGAACGTTGATGTTCTGAGATATCAAGGCATCGGATGCTTTAGCGATATTTACTGTCTTGAAGTGAACAGCGTGGTCGTATAGGAATGCAGTACCTATTTCGTATTTGTGAAGTGCACTACTGGCCAGCGTTTCGGCCTTGATTGCTTCGTATTCTAGTTGGATGTTGGTAAGTTTGTACGTACCTATTTTCGTAGAATCCGATCCAACTACAACATCAATGGCACGCGCTAGAGTCAACTCAAACGAAATGGTGTCTTCCAGTACATGTGGATATAGAACTCCATGTTGCGTCAGAATATCGACGTCTAACGGAATCCTATATTTGGAACCATACTCAGCTAGGAGCGCGTTTTCTCCAGCACTCGAAGTATCTGCATCGCCAGCTTTCGATCGTAGCTTATTCGTGTTCTCTGATTGAATACCTTGTTGCACTCTCGATTCTCTCTCCTGCGTAGATAGGTATACATCGGAATACGTTTGTAGGAGGTCTGACCTGGCAAGGTCTTCTACTATTTCGGCTCCCATCTTACAGACTCTATGTATGACCAAGCATCGGCCAACGTTTGAAACAACTCTGTTATTCGCATGCCCACCAGATAATACGACGTCGCCCAATAGCGCTAAGCTACCAGGTACTAGTACTATGCCTTCTCCTAGCGTTGGAACTTCTACGTATAGAGTCTCACCCGGATTGGCAGATGATGGATTGAAAGTTTTCCTATACAAGGTTCGTTGAGCTTTTAGTGCAAGAGGCTCTCTTTGCGCCTTTGCAGGAATCAACTTTGATTATATCATGTTGAATGTACATAGATACATAGTTATGTTCAACATGGATGTTGATACCACAGAGGAAAGACCTGGTGGAGCTGAAAGAGGAAAAGACTACGACGATGACGATACTATCGACGTGGAGGAGTGGAAAGCGACGTTTTCAGAAGAGCCAGAAGAAATGGTCTCAATGAAAACCAGACGCGACTAAACTAAAGAAGGTGCTAGACCAAACAATCAGGAAACCTCGTTTTCTATAGACGATGAATTGATGGTGGATGAATTCATCGGCTCGAAAGACTCGAAAGTTTCTAGATACGAAAGAATCCTGGAAAATCTGGAAGATGAGAAAGCTCCTAACTTTGCTGATAGAAAGGTGGTCTTCAAACAAGACTTATCAGACAACGTACAACAGGAGATGTTCGAGATCGTCTGGGAACAATATCCAGATGTGGGAATTCGAGGCATTCTCGAGATGGCAACCATGTCTGATGGTAAAGTCGCTATCCACGAGTATGGAAGTAAAAATAAACCCTTTGATCACCAAGAAGGGCAAGTTATATACGAGGATTGGAGAAGGTCTCAAAATAGTTTTAGGGCCTACATTAGAAGAAGCAGTAGAAGAAGTCGTAAAAGCTGAAGACCAAGTGAATGAGAGGATCGAACAAAATGAAGAAATACTCAAAGACCCTACGTCTACCGAAACTCAGAAAGAAAACGCTACTAATAAAATAAAGACCGATCAGGAGGAACAAGCAGTCCTAGAACAAATAGAAGAAGCCATGACAGAACGTATGCCACTTAGGGATCGTATAAGATCTATCTTCAAGAAGTATGGAGTCAGTATAAATAGCGTGGTAGCTGCGGCAGGTACGGTGATCGGTGTAATAGTTTCCAATCTAACGAAGGCAGTTCCCGCGATAGTACCGGGAGTTGGAGATGCTGCCAAAGCAGCCGCTAAAGCAACTGCCAAAGCATTAAAAGCAATAGGTAAAAAGTTAGTGGAGATTCTACCTAAGATGATTGGGCCAATTGCGAGTTTCGTATTCAGTATGGCTGCTGATGTTGTTGGAGTCTTAGCAAACAACCTTTGGTTGTTAATCGTAGCAGCAGTGGTCTTTGTCGTGGAGCAATACAAACGACGTTAACGAAACAACGTCCATGCAATTCCAGCTGCGGCAATAGACGTCACCGCGAGATTGATCTCATGTTGTGGGATAGACTTTGGTACAGGAACTTGTTTCTTGTGCGTCTCATGAGGTGGTATTAATTTCTTATCTGGGGGTCCTGCCATGGGAGGCGGACGTCCTTTGACTTCTGCATTGATGTCGTTAGTACCTAGCATCATATCTTTCGTGGCTTTCGGGGTTGGATTCCTATAGCCATCTTTCTTACCAAGATAGTACACTAGATTGCTTGGCAATAATCGCACGCCTATAGCTATTGCTAGATCGAGCCTCTTATGCGTTGTCGTTATAGCAGTAAGATAGTTTTTGTAGCTCACCACTAAATCGTTTTCGAGAATAGCGCCTTCGACTAAGCTCTTGAACTTTTCTTTGACGTTGAAGCTATCTACGATGGATTCGTTAAGGTCGTTTTGAGCGCCTAGAATACAGTATCCAAAAGCCTCAACAGATCGATTCAATCTACCTAACCCAGCATTCGTCAAACCTCTACCGATTGGTGGCGTAAACCAATTGTATTGTTTACAGTTGTTATTGCTAATGTACGATAAAGGAAACTGATAGTCCGTACGGCTCTCCTCAGGAAACTTGAAGTCACCACCAGGCCACTTCGCAGAGTACGAAGTATTATGTGCGTCCTTCTCTGTATAGTTCACCATTCTTCCATGAGAGTTTACGTAGACGTCTCCTAAGCCATCCCACCGAAAGTCTGGCGTTCGAGATATACCGAATTCGATGCACAATTTCTCAAGGACTGATTCGCTATAGAGATTGTCGAGTTGCTTGAAAGCACGGTTACCAGGTAGAGGAGCTCCAAGTTCGTGTAGAATTCTTCGTATCGTGAAATATACGTGGAATCGTAGGAACCCTTGGACAACTGGTGGATATGTTTTGAAAGTGGGGTCAAACAACGACACTCCACATCCAGAAGTTGCACACCACGTTGCAAAATTAAGTTGTTGAGGCCAGTATTTGAAATCCGGATCTGATAACCATCTACGAGACTCATTCGCTGTCGTATGCTTTACGACGATCTCCTTGAATATATTTGGAACGCCTGCTTCGAACTTCTTCGTAGGTGTGACGTATATCCATAACTTGGTGAGAGCTATATATTGTGCCGGTTCGGTAAAAGGAACTGCTCGAATAGGATATTTCGCACTCTTATCTAGTGTCAACGTAGATGGGAAACCATCAACCATTCCCTGCAAGGCGTCATCGATGCGTTTTTGAGTGACTGCAGGTAACTTCGAGACACCATCGCCGTAAACGACATAGCTAGAATCTCCATCTCGAAACCAAATACTCGTCGAATATTTGCCTGGACCGTACACTTCCGTAGAGGCATAGAACTTGTGAAGATCTACATGTGGGTATCGTTTCTCGAACTTCGCTAATAGATCTGCATTCAATGTTGCGATCTTATCGTTTTCTTCTATCCAATCGTGTTTGGAAAGACCTTCGTGTTCCCGCGCGAATTGTACGCTCTCGTAAACTGACTTACCACCAAGGGATATATCTAGAGCCTTACCAGTGCGACCGAGCCACCCCATCAATTTACCACCTCCCGTCTTAGTAGGTGGACCTTCCTCCGTGAACACGCGATGAGACATTCCCCGATCGATGAAATTAACATTATCGGAAGTACATTCGAACCAACTAAGTACGGCATTAGGAAATAGATACTTGAACTGTTGCCATGCATCTACCATGTTGAAGCTATACGTATATATAGTTATACCTTCAACATATAAGATGGTTCTCTTTTATGTCACCGCAACCTTGGCCGACCACATTGTCTACTTCGACAACCCTATTCTTATACAGAATATTTCGCTAGTCGAGGTCACTATTGAGAATAGTTGGTGGAACCTAGCAGAGAATGCTACCTTCTGGTGGACCTCCTCAAGTATAGGATTCCCATACGATATTCCTAAGGGAAACCACACTATGGCGAGCCTTCAACAATTCTTTGCACCTGCAGTTGGTGCTGACATCATAAAAATCGAGAAACCCCATCATAGGAGGGCTTGGAACCTAGAAGTCAAGCAATCGATTCTATTTAGTGGAAATCTCTGCAAACTGATGGGTATTAATAAAGATGGGATCGCTACGCGACTGAAAGTAGGTGCGCACGAAGTGTCCATCCAAGATGAAATCGACATAGCGTATATCTGCTGCGACGTGGTGGATTCCAGATTCTCGATTCAAGAGGGAAAACAATCTAAAGTCCTAACTAGAATACATATCCGAGGCGATAGATTTGTGAAGACGACGTATGCCTCACTACAACCTCTAGCTGTCAAAGCTCTAGGTACGATACGAAGCAGTCTTCGTCTGACAATTCGTGATGATAAAGGCAATCTGATAGACTTCCAGGGTCGACCTATACTGTACGTATTGAAGCTTGAGTAAGGCATATGTATAACATACAATGGAATGCGATTCGATTCAACCGTTTCCATCAGCACCAAATATCTATCCACCGATTGCTAGTGACACCGGAAAGAACTTTAGACTGCAAACGATCGGAGACACGCTTTCGGACATCGAAGTTCAAGAAAGGCACTACGAAGGTGTGCGCAAGAAATATGCACGTTCTCAAGGAATAGTTCATGGTATTGCAGTGGTAATGGGAGGTCTATCTGTGATCTTATCTGGATCTGGGTTGGGAATAGCGTTGACTGGGGTTGGAATAGTGATTGGACTACCACTTGGAGTTATTGGTGGGCTATGTGGATTGATTTCAGCATCTACTACCATTGGAGCTAAGAAGTTAGGAACGAAGGTTTCTAAACATGAAAGGACAACTATGTTGGCAAAGGCGAAAATCAATACGATTCGCGATCTAGTATCGAAAGCCCTACGCGATGAAAATATATCCGACTCTGAATACAGTCTCATCCTGGCCGAAGCAGGTAAATATGAGATTATGAAGTCTGAAATTCGTCGCGAGACTTCCATAGGTGAAAAAAGTGTGGAGCAGGTTCGAGCCGAGCTCAAGCAAGAAGTGAAAAAGGAAATGCGTGAAAAACTTGGCAGCTTAGTGGGGTAAGAATCGATATTTCCTACGAAAGAAACGAATGTGGATCTCATTTTCACTTCGCTAAGTCCTACTGCTAGTTAGACCATGCTTAGTGTAGATTGGCTCAAAGTAGGAATGGTAAGAAAACAACTCCTTGACAAAACGCTTGACCGAACCTCCAAATACGTCACATCGTTTAATGACATCGTTAAGAGATATAGACGATCCTAAACGACGTAGCACCTCGTAACTTGCTCCAACAACTTTCGTCTTAAGTATTGATCTGGTGCCTATATTGTTTTCTATTGCTGTAGTAACAACCTCGTGGACTATTTGTTGAACATCTATAGGTACTCCTTGAGGATCGAGTTTAAGGAAAGTTGTTGCAATGTGAGGAGCTATGCGCTCGGCATCCAAGTTTATATCAATCTTATCGTCGTTATACAGAGAACGTATAAAGACATCTCCGCTACAGATGCTTTTGTTGTTTAGTTGCATAAAGCGAGCAACCTCGCCTCTAGATCGTACAAACCCGCATTGTATGCATGCCTGGTAGAGCAGAGCAGCTAAAATAGTTCTCTTAGCGTAGCTACGCTTGAAACAAACTTTTTTTACTTGGATAAATGCGTCGGCTACGATTCCTAACGTGTTCGTAGGGAACGAGAGGTCGTAATTTTGTTTATAAACAGTGTTGTACGCTTGTAGCTCTTGTAGTATCGTTCGTCGTTGCGATTCTGTGTCGTCGCTTCGCTTAGGACTCAGACGGTCCAGATCATTTTGGTACCAAGAGCTATCCGGACCTACTATACGCAACCTAGTAGCGACGTGGACCGTCTCTTCACATCGTTCAGCCTCGGAAACAAGACCACATGTGGGACATATGAATTCCGTTTCTTGTACTTCCATGGGGCAGAGACAAGCAGGACATGTTTCACTGGTGTTGATTTGCAATTGTGGTTTGATGTTCAGGATTCTACAAAATTCAGGACCAAACGATC
This sequence comes from Actinernus sp. WN-2022, assembly GCA_030867875.1. NCBI lineage: Eukaryota > Metazoa > Cnidaria > Anthozoa > Actiniaria > Actinernidae > Actinernus > Actinernus sp. WN-2022. The sequence continues at coordinate 33,854,669 of JAOWCC010001368.1, forward strand.
TAATGAGCTCGTCCATAATATAGCTGCATATGCTATAGATGTCATCTGTTTAATTAAAAAAAGAAAGAAAAAAAGAATGAAGAGAAGTCATGCGACAACTTTTCTTCATTCTTTTTTTTTTATGTGGCGATTCCTAATCGTTCTTCCCACGGATCCTCAAGGCAGCCAACGTCTCGTCGAACGCATGGCTGAGTGCTTCATCGAAACCTTCCTCTGGATCTTTCTCCGGTTCCACCACCTTTGGATCTACAAGGTTCGCCTGCTCCTTAGCACGTTTTATATCGAGGTTCTTCTTATTGAGAATAAGGCGACGTTGAGGTGCTCCGCATCCTGAGCAAAGCCCGGAACTCGTACGACATCCTTTACCGCACTTCGAGCATGGCACGAATGGGACGCAGCCTTTCGAAATCTGAAAGTTATGTTGAGCACAATACTTCGATGTCTTCGAAATCTTCTTTGTGCATTTCGTGTCCTTTCCTCGCAGCAACCAATCACAAGTTACTATCTCAGTCATTGTGGCGTCTACGTTCAGGTTCTTCAGCTTGTTCAATCTGTATGACAGGAGGTTGTCTAATCTTTACGGTATTAATGTGTACTAATACCATGGGTGGCGATATACAGTATACTAACGCCTTCTCTAACAGATGCTCAAGTTTGGATTAGGCCCGTGCGCGACGAGCCGCTTTCAACCATTAGTATCCCAGTAGTATAGCCGGGGGTAAAATGATACAAGGTCATTTTTTGCAACAAAAATGCAACACTTTAAACGTTTTTTTCTTTTTTTTATTGAAAAAAAATAGACAAATTGTGGAAACACAGGGCAAATGACGGGCCCGACCGAAGGAAGGGACGTCATTTGCCCTGTTTTTCAACAATTTGGCTATGTTTTTCAATAAAAAAAACAAGAAAAAACCGGTTAAAGTGTTGCATTTGTGTTGCAAAAAATAACCTGGTATCATTTTACCCCCGGCTATACTACTCTTGAAGACGATGTTTCGTGTCGTTATTGTAATTGCCGCCAGCATAAATATGGTTTACGGAGATAAACTGATTACCCGCTTTCCAGTCAGTCGTCCGTCGATTTCGAATACTGAACTTACACTTCATACAGAAGTATTAAAGGCATCCTGGCTAATAGGCCCAAACAAGTGTACTTGTTATGTTTAAAGCACGAAATCTAACATTCCCCGCCATCCTCTGAGACTGCGCGAGCAAGGCAGTACTAATTTGTGTAGTGGAGCGGTTTTTTGGCAGTGAATTGTGGTCGTGCGCAAGGACACATAAACGATATGTGCGGTCTTCCGCATGTGGCTTTCTTTTCGTTTGGCCGTGAAAGTGTGTATATTTTACTGCTTTTATTTTGTATCTTCACGTGGATGTGGCCCTTATGCGTACTTAGAATATGTTATTATTGCCAGCCTAAATAGAGTGTAAATAAATTGTCATCGCCTTCGTTTGTATTTTTACCACAATTCCTTCAATGCTCCGTATTAGCCTTCTCGTGTTTACTATTCCACAAAATATGTTTTGTAACTTGATGATCATGCTAAGTTGACGACTCCACGCGTCACTGGAGTCGTTTAGTCGTACAGTTTGATAGTTTGGGGCGGAGATAATGACTTTTTCCAAAGAGCAAGAACTCGAGAAAATGTCGAGAATTGGTAGATTCAGGGAAATTGATATATCGGGACAAACTGAAAATATACGCAGACAACATTTAGAAACACGCCACAGCTCAAACAGGCTTCAGGCAAGATAGCCGCAAAGCTACACAATAATTGTCAGCGCATTGCATTGTGGTTATGCGCAAGGAAACAAACAAAATCAATTCGCGCGGACCATAATGCAATCCGAGCGTTTACTACAGCTAGTGTAAATCAATTGGAATCGTCTTCGTTGGTATGTTTACCACAATTTCTTCACTGCTCCTTATTAGTCTCGTTTTTTGATGTGAAGTTTACTAACCCACAAATTATGTTTTGTAACATGATGATCATTGACAGTGTGAGCGTATAGTTTGATAGTTTGGGGCGGAGATAATGAATATTTTCCAATGAGAAACAGCATTTTTATTTGCTGGGAATATTTTAAGAAAATATCGGGATTTGGTAGACTCAGAGCGTTTATCGGGAAATTATTGATATATCGGGACAAACTGAAAATAAAGCGAGACAACATTTGAGTGAACATGCCACAGCTCAAACAGTCTTCAGTCGCAAAATAGCCCCAAGACTACACAATAGATTCATTTAACACATCACACCTTGACTTTTTTGTTACTGAGTAATATATTTTTCCTACCAAAGAGCTACTGTATATTTTCTTCAAATACAGTTCCTTAACTGAGCGGCAGCATTCACTACCTATTAGGTATACTAGTGTATGGATTAGATTCGGCACATGAGAAGTTCGATGTTTGAATCAGTGTCGAACTTGTGTCGTTTTATTCGACTGGACCAGTCGCATAACACAAATATGTCGAATTTTATCGCTTCATACGTCGACCTTTTCATGAACTTAATACAAAAATTAGATTCGATTAAGTTCGACGTTTGAACCGGGCTTAAAATTCATAATAATTCATAAGTAATTAATAAAACATCATGTTGATATAATATATAAATACACTGCATGATGTTTTATTAATCAGGTCTGTACTGTGCTATAAAGAGGTCATCACGTGGTGTCATTCAGCACAGAGGATTGGCTAACTGATCCTTATAATTATTAATGATTTTTCGATGTGATATTTATAAAATAAGTGTTATTTCGGATCTAAGATCTCGGATCTTCTTATGCCGATATTTTTATAAATATCAATTAAAGGGGCACTGTCAATCGAATTGAACCTTCAACACAAAACTACAAAAATAACACCCTGAGATAGAAGAGAAATATGATACAACAACAACAATTTTTATTTGTACTTACAGTGGCAGATTAGATGGGTCGGATTAAAGTGAACAAGTTATAAAGTAACCGCGCACCCGAAATAACTATAAGGAGCTAATCTAGTCGGGTGTCCATTAACCCTTTATAGCCCGTAGGCCACTCCAGTCGCCATTTAATGGTTACTCGCTTTGAGTGTTTAAGTCTTGCTAAGTTTAAAGTGCAAAGCCCTGAGATTCACACACAGCATAATGTATAAACAAATGATCCTATCGAAATGCATTAGGCATATTACAAACGATTAATTTCATATACATCCTCCTTTCTTTGTATAAGTGAACTTCGGTTAACATTTTTCCATTTCAGAAAAAGTAGTTAAAATGGCACTTAGAAAAAAAAATATTTCTCCTCAGATTCTAAATTTTCTCACAAAAATGCATATTTCACATAAAATTGAGAGTTTCATGTTTGCACTAACCTCACTTTCTGTCTCCCAACACCTAAACTGGCCCAGAACCAAGCCATTCTGTCCACAAGCACTTTACAGCAAGCTAAATTCATCCATAATGACCGCAAAGCATGCCGGGAAATCCTACCAAACAGCGACATGGCCCTTCCCCCATCTTCATTCTTCAAAATATATACTAAGTCTAAAGCCATTTCGATCTAATACCTTCATATTGGAATCAATTGCAATGGCAAGTAAATATTGTCCAATGTTCAAAAAAAGCTATGATAGGTGGCTGCAGACCCCCATTTATAAAGCCCACGCTAAAGTGACAGAAGACGTCCTGGCCCATTCACGAGTGGGAAATGAGGCTCTTTCTCTGTCACAATAAACTGGCACAGACTCGGTTCTTTGAGAAAGTGCTGATTGAAGCTCTCATCAGACTTAATGATGTCCTCCAGCACTCTATAAATGGTGAAAAAGGGGCTTTAATAAGCCTGAAATTCTATGTATTCCTCCAAACAAACTTGCCGCCAGCTCCGTTAAGTAAATCCACAACTGCTTTCAAAATGGCCGTCTAAAAACTTTGAGCCCCCAGTATTATTGGTCAGATGAAAATTCCATGGTAACAATGGCTATATATTCTTTAGGGGGGGGGGGGGGGGGGGTTCGTTTTAGTGTAGAAACAGCTAAAAATCAGTTAAAATCTCTTGGGCTATAAAGGGTTAAATGATAGTCAGAAGTCAGAAAAAGGCGAAAAAATCAACAAGCACATAACATTAAATACGTTGAATAACTAATTAAGGTGATAATAAAATACACACGTAACACACACTATACACACTAACAAACAAAGTATACTATTAGTAAGCAGGATGTGGGTCAAAACAGTTATTTAGATTATTAATAAAGATTTAGAAGTTTGTCTTTTCAACTTTCGCTTGAAGCAGCGAAAGCTCAAAGATTTTATAGACTCATCAACATTGTTCCAAACTTTGTGGCCAAGATATCTTATATTAAATTTTCCATAATTTGTACGAATCTTTGGAAAGGAGAAGGTGGATTTACATGCAAGGCGTCAAGTCCTGTGCTTATGCTTACTGCTAGTAGCTTGAAAGTAAGTGTCATAAACGTTAGGAAGCTAGCCCATAGAATACTGGTGCATAAAAGATACAGTATAAAAAGTAATTATATCATGAATTTTTAGAAGTTTAAGCTGACTAAAAATAGGACTGGTATGGGCATCAAATTTTGAAAAAGTAATTATGCGAATTGTTTTCTTTTGTAAGATTTCTAGAGGTTTGATATTGGATTTGTAGGTACTCCCCCATACCAGGCAGCTATAAGTGAGGAATGGATAAATGATGGCAGTGTACAGCAGGAGTAAATTATTAGTATCAACAAAATGTCTAAGTTTGCATAGGATGCCTATATTCCTTGATAGTTTTTTGGAGACATGAAAAACGTGGTCTTTCCAGTTCAAGTGACAATCCATTACAATTCCTTGGTATTTTATACTTTATTGTTAATGATTAAATTTATGGAGGCAGTAACTTTCTTTTGTGGAGGATGAAATAAAACAAAGTTAGTTTTGCCTATATTTAAAGACAGCTTGTTTGCACAATGCCAGTCATTGATCTTACATAATTCATTATTGACTGTTGTCTCAAGTGTTTGTAGATTTGTATGAGAGAAGAATAGGTTTGAGTCATCAGCAAAGAGGTAAATATCGAAAGCTGTAGAAGATTTATTAAAGTCATTGATGTAGAGAAGAAACAGTAAGGGACTAAGGACAGAACGTGTGGAACACCACAGGTTATTAAATGCTGCTCAGAAGATATATCACTCAAAGAGACATATTGCATTCTATTGCATAAATAAGAGCAGAACCATTCCTTTAGTAAGCTATTATACATCATGTGAATGTCCTGATATTTTTTCAAAGTTTGTCGATAGAGGATGGCAAAGATTAAAGTAGATTACAAAAGCTTGTTCTAGAAACTTGGTTTCGCGATTGCAGTGAACCAATTTCAACTGCTTGACCTAAATTACTCTTAAAAGTAGTATATTTCATCCACCCGAATTGTTAACATACTTCCTCAAAATTGACTTACATTTTCTCCAGTATATCTGTTAACGATACTCTGCTAATTCGAGTAGTTATTATTGTCTTTCGTGATGAGATTGAGATTGAGATAGCTTGATAGTGCCCTTTAACCTCTCTGGGATGGGATTTTTAGGTTAGGAACATTTAAATTGAACATTTCTAATGGGGTTGGGGGTGATAGGGTAGAGTTACTTAGCATATATTATAACTTATATTTTATAATGTTATCTTAGCCCTGCATAGCACTGCTAAGCAGTAAATTATATATATAAATTGTGAATAGCCTATATTGATTACTTAATTATTTTATTAATCATTTATTTGCTATTTGTATGCATGATTACTGTTTATTTCTTATGTGGCGGTATACCTGTAAATTAGCTGGGACTTCTTCGCAAATACCGCGTCATGTAGCTAAGTGTAGTGACCACTTTAAACAATTGATTTATTTTTATGCCAAATTAAATTAGGTTACAAGTATTGTAATTTGTACTAGAAGAGGAGGTGAATTACTCAGAATAGGATACGCTTTCAAGTCTGATAGAAAGTAAATCTTAATATTTGATTGGCTTCCACGTACTGAAAATGTATTTGTTTTATTCACAAGTTCGACTGGTTGGCGGTTCTAGTTCTAGTGAAGGACGTGTAGAAGTCTACCATAACGGAAAATGGGGTACGGTCTGTGATGATGGCTGGACAGTTACCGATGCAAATGTCGTTTGCCGCCATCTTGGGTTATCTCGTGCCACTTCCGCTCCCTGTTGTGCACATTTTGGAGCAGGATCGGGTAGCATTTGGATGGACGAGGTATCGTGTACTGGTACAGAGGGTAATATTACTCGGTGTTCCTTTAGAGGATGGGGCATCCATGATTGCCAACATAGAGAGGATGCTGGAGTTATTTGTGTAGGGGGTATGTTAAATGAAATTATCAGTTTAAAGTTACTTTAATTATAATGATTACACCATCAAGCATAAAATCTCGTATCCCTGCTGTAAGTCCAAAAGGTTACAGTTGTTAAGGGAAATCCTCATTCCAAAGTTACTCTTGTCAACATTACTGACCATCGCACAAAAAGTCATCTATCCCTACTGTAAGTCCAAAACGTTACAGTCGGGTTTCGTCGCGAAAATAAATATCGCTTTAATAGAAACGATAAATACATAATTAAAACTCATTATTCCGTTTGCCTCGACACACTGACGACATTGTTCACTTTATTCGGTAGTTCGTCTGGTTGGCGGTTCTAGTTCTAGTGAAGGACGTGTAGAAGTCTACCATAACGGACAATGGGGTAGCGTCTGTGATGATGGCTGGACAGTTACTTATGCGAAAGTTGTTTGTCGATATCTTGGGTTACGTCATGACACAGCTTTCGCTCCCTGTTGTGCATATTTTGGAGCAGGTTCGGGCATCATATGGATGGACGATGTGTCGTGTAATGGTAGAGAGAGTTATATTACCAAGTGTTCGTTCAGCGGATGGGGAACCCATAATTGCACACCCCAACAGGATGCTGGAGTTGTTTGTGGAGAAGGTATGTTAAAGGAAAATATCAGTTTAAAGTGCTACGTTACTTTAATGATTATCCCATCAAGCATAAGGTCTTGTATCCTAGTTTAAGTCACAAAGATTGTAATTGGATTTTGTCGCGAAAAGAAATGTATTTTAAAAAGCATTAATAAACCGGTATTACTGTAATGTTAATGATTATCTTGATTTTCAAACTCAAGCAAAAGATTCGCAAGCGGCATAATAAATACCTTAGTGCCTCTTGTGGACCTTCATCGTAGTTGCCATGCTTTTTTGTTTGTGAGTATACTTCATGTTTTATCATTTTGTTGTTAAAAAAGATATAATAAAAAAAATGCTGCATTTATTATTATTTTTACAAGACTTTTCAAGTATGGAATTATTAGTTCTTCATTGAGCTAGATGGACCAAACAAAGATACACTTACGAATTAAGGGTCTCGATAGAAACTTCAAAGCCACTTTGCGAAAATGTAATATCGTTTAAGATGTTTGCTTGATTCTGCTTAAAAGTTCACAACCAGTGCACAATTTATTAATACAGCTGATAATGTCAAAATCGTGCACGATCCAATCGCACGTACTAACGACGTAATTGTGACGCAAGTCAACCCGATTTTTTTTACATTTGAGCCATTACTCGAAATCTAGTAGAACGAATTCTTCAAACAGCCGGAATCTGTTCAAACGTATAACACACGTGCTCAGTGCGCATTTTATCAAAATCACATGTACGTATATACGGAATTTGGCGGGAAATTTGGACTATGAATTTTAAACCTTACCGTTGAGTGTCAAAGTTGAAAAGGCTGTAGATTTAATTTCTGTCAATAGAACTAATTAGAATCCAAACTTATTAAAAGTATGTAGTTTCCAAAGCTTTCTAAATCTTGAAGCCAAATTAAATTGTGCATATTTGTTTCGAGAGAGTAACAAAGAAAATATGGAAAAAACCTCTAAACCTTATTTATCTTATTTATGACGATCATATATGAGATCGTAAAGCGTTTTAAAAAGATATAATATGTTTGCATTCCTTTATTTTAATAGGTAGTTTGTTCCACAGAACACTTGCTATATATGAAAACGAGTTCAGTATGAAACCATTCCAAATTAAAACGAGGCTGTTCTAGTCTAGTACCATTTCCGCGCAAGTTGTACTACTACTTTAAGCTTGAAAAAGTCATTTATATAAGCTAGATCCTGAGCGTTCATGCATTTAAAAATTAAAATTAGTGATTGAAAGTTCTTACGTTCAGCTGAGGTTCTTGTGTCGGCGTATTTGAGAAGATAAACATATGACAATGACTTGGACAGACCCAAAATAGTCCTTAGTATGTAATAGTTAGCGTCCTCCATCTTTCTAGTTTCAACCTTTCCAATCTCTAACATTGTGGACCACAGTATTCCAGATGGGGGAGAATATAAGCTTTGTAGAGGCGAATCATAACGTCTTGGAGGATGAATCTGCGCAGCCTTCGCAGTACTGATGCCTTAGCGCAAGCGTTCCTCAACTGCTCTGCAATGTGCGCCTTGAATGAATGTTTGCGGTCCAGAGTGACCCCAAGGATCTTTAGAGTGTCAGTGGCTTCGATGTCCGAGTCATCGAGTTTGAAGTCGTATGGATATGACGACGGTCCAATGGCCATACATGTAGCTTGTGTTTTCGCCGCATTAATCTGTAAATAATTACTCTCAAACCATGTAGAAAGTAGACTGAACTCAGAGTTAATGAAGAACTGCAGTACCATCGGAGTCGCATCAGAAGCATATATACCAAGTTGTATCATCCGCATAAAGCCTCAAACAGGTATATATATTAGATACACAGTAGTTCAGGTCATTGATATAGATATTGAATAACAATGGACTTGCAAGGATCCTTGCCGTGGTAATCCGCTCTTTATAGTTCTCCACTCAGAGTAAACACCATCCAGCCTAACGCGCTGTCGTCTCCCCCGAAGGTATGCAGACATGAGCTGCATAGCATCACCTGAGAAGCCATACGCTTTAAGCTTGGCAAGCAACAGACTGTGGCAGACAGAGTCAAATGCATTACTAAGATCAACGGCTACAACTACAACAGCTTCGCGTTTATCCAGGCTCGCACGCCAGTCTTCTGTCATCTTTAACAGGACCGTACAACAAGAGTGCCACTTTACATAGCCGGAAATATTTGACGAAATATTTGACGATGCTGCATAGAGCTCATCAAACATAACTTTCTCGTAGATCTTAGACAGGGCAGTCAACACAGACACCGGACGATAGCAGGTCTTGTCCGTCTCGTCCAGTTTCTTGAACACAGGGGAGATGTTACTGCTCTTCTATACCGTCGGCCATGCATGGTTAATAATGAAGTGATTAATCAGCGTGGTGAGCGGTTGTGCAATGGCGGGAGCAGATAAACGCAATATTCTCTGAGAAATATTGTCACAACCCCAACCGCCTTTCTTGGATTACATTTGTTGTTATCGAATGTTCATTATTTGAAAGAAATGTGCCGACTCAGTTTTATTATATCATTTAATTGGTCCCTTCTTACTTCATTATATGAAACCATGGGTATCAGTATCCGTTCATTATGTCATATGATGCAATCCTACCTACTACATTATATGAAACCATGGGTATCAGCATCCGTTCATTATGTCATATAATGCAATCCTACCTACTACATTATATTAAACCATGGGTATCACCATCCGTTCATTATGTCATATGATGCAATCCTACCTACTACATTATATTAAACCATGGGTATCAGCATCCGTTCATCATGTCATATGATGCAATCCTACCTACTACATTATATTAAACCATGGGTATCACCATCCGTTCATTATGTAATATGATGCAATCCTACCTACTACATTATATTAAACCATGGGTATCAGCATCCGTTCATTATGTCATATAATGCAATCCTACCTACTACATTATATTAAACCATGGGTATCACCATCCGTTCATTATGTCATATGATGCAATCCTACCTACTACATTATATTAAACCATGGGTATCACCATCCGTTCATTATGTCATACGATGCAATCCTATCTACTACATTATATGAAACCATGGGTATCACCATCCGTTCATTATGTAATATAATGCAATCCTACCTACTACATTATATTAAACCATGGGTATCACCATCCGTTCATTATGTCATATAATGCAATCCTACCTACTACATTATATGAAACCATGGGTATCACCATCCGTTCATTATGTAATATGATGCAATCCTACCTACTACATTATATTAAACCATGGGTATCACCATCCGTTCATTATGTCATATAATGCAATCCTACCTACTACATTATATTAAACCATGGGTATCACCATCCGTTCATTATGTCATATGATGCAATCCTACCTACTACATTATATGAAACCATGGGTATCACCATCCGTTCATTATGTAATATGATGCAATCCTACCTACTACATTATATTAAACCATGGGTATCACCATCCGTTCATTATGTCATTTGATGCAATCCTACCTACTACATTATATGAAACCATGGGTATCACCATCCGTTCATTATGTAATATGATGCAATCCTACCTACTACATTATATTAAACCATGGGTATCAGCATCCGTTCATTATGTCATATAATGCAATCCTACCTACTACATTATATTAAACCATGGGTATCACCATCCGTTCATTATGTCATATGATGCAATCCTACCTACTACATTATATTAAACCATGGGTATCACCATCCGTTCATTATGTCATATGATGCAATCCTACCTACTACATTATATGAAACCATGGGTATCACCATCCGTTCATTATGTCATATGATGCAATCCTACCTACTACATTATATGAAACCATGGGTATCACCATCCGTTCATTATGTAATATGATGCAATCCTACCTACTACATTATATTAAACCATGGGTATCACCATCCGTTCATTATGTCATTTGATGCAATCCTACCTACTACATTATATTAAACCATGGGTATATCAGCATCCGTTCATTATGTCATATGATGCAATCCTACCTACTACATTATATTAAACCATGGGTATCAGCATCCGTTAATTATGTCATATTATGCAATCCTATCTACTACATTATATTAAAACATGGGTATCAGCATCCGTTCATCAAGTCATATGATGCAATCCTACCTATTACATTATATGAAAGTATGGATATAAGTATCCGTTCATTATGTCATATGATGCAATCCTACTACTACATTATATGAAACTTCGTTAATTATATCATATGATATGGACCGCCATTCGTAAAAAAATACGATATTATTTTCGTTTCGAAATGGTTCCTAAATATTTCGAAATGTTTTGAAAAAAAGAAACGTTTTGTGAATTCGAAATAATTTCGAAAACATTTTGGTAATGGTTCTGAAACATTTCGGAATGGTTTCGAATAATTTCGGCGTGATTTATATGAAATCATGATTCCGTAGCAAACAAAGTTATTTCAACCAATAAACACTTCACTTTAATTGTTTTAAACCAGTCACTGTGCCTACCTCTGCATTTTTTAAATAATCGAAACGCATCGTATAAATCATATAATGATTTATATCACATAATGAATTTTAATACGTAATTTTCGATGAAATACCAGTGTATTACTTTTTAAAAAGTGAAGATATCACTTTTGAAAATATGACTTGTTTTCAAAGATTTCTATCCTTTTTAGTACGAGATTGAAACTGGTATTTCATCGATAATTATATATTAAACAGAACATTAGATGGCCGCTTGGAGATACGGATTTTATCTTCTCGTGTTGATTAAATATCTTACTCGTTCGCTGCGCTCAACTCGTAAGATATTTTATCTACACTCGAAGATAGCATCCGTATCTCCGCGCGGCCATGTAATATCCTCTATATATCGCATAATGAATTATATCATCTAATTATTTCACATTACGAAATATATCACCTTCAAAAATCATGAATAATTAATGAGCATTTTGTCCAATCAGATGAAGCAAATCAGTCACGTGCATGCTCATTTATACCTGATAAAATCTCATCATTCTAAAAGGCCCGCGGAGGAATTTTAATTATGTCCCAGAGGGAAACGGGGTTAATGATTAAGACAATGGAATTTCTATTGATGTTTCAGCTTTCTCATTGAATTGCTAATTAGGATGAACTTTTATATAAAGAATACCAATGAACATGACATTTTATATAAAGTTTCATCCTAATTAAGAATTCACTGATAAAGACCCAAAGATAGCAAAAAGTACATGGAACATAAGGTACCTAGATAATAAATTTTGCACTAAATTTACTAATATCAGCAGACTACCGAGATACACAGATAATATTTTTTAAATGAAGTTATCCAACTACCTTACTTGTTTACCGAGCCACTGTTTAGTTCCAATTATTAAACCAAACTCAAAGCCGTAAAATAATAAAAACGTGCATGAAACTTACATATGTTGTGCCGGAGTCAAAAATTTACAGTCTGCCGTCATGTCAGTCACATCGCTTTCCAAGTCTTGAACTTTATCGAGGTAAACCACGACACAAAATCATTCAAGTGCAGGTTCTTCTTGCATTGCGAAACGCCGCTTCAAACAACATAGTATTGTAATTTCTTCATGTCATTCCCTTGAGATGTTCGTAATTACAGGCGGTGATTACCCGAATATTTTGCATGGCGTTGTGAATACTGGTTCAATGGTTCATTAAGTAACCATTCCCTTGAGATGTGCTTCTTTCTTTCATTGCATTCTTAAAACGTTTTTGAAGCCGTTTAAAACACTAACAGCACGTGTTTTATCAAGTCTAAAAATTCTCCGGCTTCGCCCTCGAATTTTTAAACTTGATAAAACACTGCTGTTCGTGTTTTAAACAGTACTTATGAAATATATCATATAAGTAAGAGTTAATGAATAGCCACGAGTGTGATATGGGATGTATCATTGCGAGTAATGCTTAGCCGTTAAGCTTTAGAAGCGACGATAAATAATAATAATAATAATAATAACCGTTCTTAGAACGCGTTATGCAAGCCTCAATGCGTTTACAATATGAATATAAATTTAACAGTACTTAGTTTAAAAAGATATGAGATTTACATTTTTTCTTAAAATATATAATAATGAATAAATTGTTCCACGAAGCAATAAATAAACACACTATTCTAAATTATAATTGAAAAGGTGTGTCTTAAGACACGACTTAAAATTAGTTATTAGATTTGCACTTCGTATCCTAGCTGGTAGTGCATTCCAGAGCCTGGGTCCTGCGATCGAAAAGGCGCGGTCCCCATGCGTGGCAGAGAAAGATTTGGGGACGGTTAAAAGACCCAGGTTGGAGGAGCGCAAGCTACGGCCAGGAACATAAGGCTTAATTAGATCATTAATATAAGATGGCGCGCACAAATGGATAGACTTAAAAATTATTAAACAAATTTTAAAAATAATTCGCTCTCTAATAGGTAACCAATGTAACTGGCGCAAAATCGGTGTAATGTGCTTCCTCTGTCTAGTGCGTGTAACGAGCCTTGCTGCCGCGTTTTGCACGCGTTGTAATTTAGACAATTATGTGGCAGGTAGCCCATACAAAAGAGAGTTACAATAATCCATCTTTGATGAAATAAAAGCGTGAACTAACCGTTCCGTACTCGACTTACTGAGGTATTTTCGTATTCTTCCTATGTCCCTAAGGGCGTGTAACGCGGACCGGCATATTTTATTAACCTGAGTGGCCATAGTCAAATGACGGTCAAAAATGACACCTAGGTTACGGGCCTCATTTACAGGTACTATACTATGCTTGCCAAATATTATGTTAGAGATAGGCTCCAACTTACTAAACCTAGAAGAAAAATGGATTAGTTCCGTCTTTTTTTAATTTCATGCGAGTTTGTTCGCGAGAAAGAACGTTTGAATGTCAGTAATACAATGATCTAAATCAACTAAGGCTGACTGCCGAGACGCAGGATTCATCGTGATATACAGTTGTGAGTCATCAGCATAGAGCATACAGTCCAGACCATGTAACTTGATTATGTCTTGTAGAGGGGCAAAGTAGAATATAAACAACAAAGGTCCCAACACCGAGCCATGTGGAACACCAGAAGTAATGGGTTGGCTCTTAGACTCTGTACCATTTATCACAACCTTCTGAGAGCGACTGCAGAGGTAGGAACTGTTCCAGAAAATCCAAACTGAGATTTTAGTCTATTTATGAGAATATTATGTTCAATAGTATCGAACGCAGAAGAAAGATCCAATAGCACCAGGACAACTTCTTTCTTTTGGTCCAAAGCACGGAGGATATCATCTTGAACCCGTATTAGCGCAGTCTCAGTGCTGTATCATGTCATACGGGTGGTCATTCATTAACCAATTTATATTATGCCGTTTAACCCAGAAATAAATAAATAAATTCCGAGTTTACTGAGTTTGCAGGATCGGATCATTGCACTTACATGACTGTCTGCTTGAGGGCACATATACGTAATCCATTGATTTGTATGCAAGTGGCGACAAGTCGTTATCGCCACTATTTATCACATACTAATCAGTGAATTACGTATGCAAGTGGTGACAAGTGGTTATCGCCACTATTTATCACATACTAATCAGTGAATTACGTATGCAAGTGGCGAAAAGTGGTTATCGCCACTATTTATCGCATACTAATAAGTGAATTACGTATGTTAAATATTATCGCCACCTGCACACGTAATTCAGTGGGATACTGGATTTATCTCATCACTTTCAACAAAGGATTTTGGGTGCGGCATACGATAATGAATTATATCATATAATAAATTATATCACATTATGAAATATACGATATAATGAATTATATATAATGAACTGTGTGGGGAGTCGGGGTGGCTCAGTGGTTAAGCGCCTCGCCTCGCACCTCTGTGTCCCGTGTTCGATTCCCGATTGCGGCGCCATATGTGAGTTGAGTTGGCATCTTGAATTTGCTCCGAGTCCTCAGATTTTCCTCCATCCACAAACACCAACATACTAAATTGATCTGTCGTTTAACGGACCTTGGCTTTGATCAGCCCATATGGTTGCTTCAGGTCTCGTTAGAAATTCAGTTTTTTTTTATATGGCATAT
Organism: Actinernus sp. WN-2022; assembly: GCA_030867875.1. Lineage (NCBI taxonomy): Eukaryota > Metazoa > Cnidaria > Anthozoa > Actiniaria > Actinernidae > Actinernus > Actinernus sp. WN-2022. Next base: position 33,869,764 of record JAOWCC010001368.1, read on the forward strand.
AATCACTTTATGAATTATCTCACATAATGAATTATATCATGTAATTTATACATGGTTTAAATTGCATGCATAATTGTATCAGCAGTTAATTTTTTTGAACAACGGCCTCGATTTGCGTTAAGTACGATTTCGTGATTCAAAACAAACGCACAACCACGCTCGCGCGTTAAAGGAACCACAGGTAAAAGAGGAGATGCCCGGAAGTCCAGATTTACATGTGAACTCTATCCCTAAATTAGCCCTAAATTGTTGTTTACCTGTGAGCTTATGTTTGAGATAGTTAGGGTTAAAAAGGGTTAGCTTTAACAGCGATCCCATGCTCCAGATTATTCAGTGAATAAAAAGTACCATATTTGGAAAATACAGTCTAGTCTAGCGTGGGAGTCTAGCCTATACACAGAAAACGGTTGCTATTTTATTCCATATATGGTCATTTTTATTCGCTGAATAATCCAGAGCATGGCACTAAAGCGAAGTATGGACGTTACACGTTTCAACTCCCTTGTACATTTCTGCTTTTGTGTTATGACAACATTTTGGACTGCCTGGTATCTATGTACCTATCAATGTTAAGCACGTGGGAGGGGGCGAGCGGTGGGGATTTGACAGGCAGGGCTACCCAGACAGTGGGGATTTAGACATACGCTGGCTGCCCCAGGGTGGAGATATTGATAGGCAACGTAAGGTAGGTATGGTAGTGGGGTGGGGTGGGGAAGTTTGATATTAATGACCAAAGGTGTTAATTGTCCCAAGGATGGGGAATTTGACTTTTTTTGGTTTGTATTTGGATCGTGTACAAAGGCGTAGTACATTGATTGTGTGTTCCAAATAACGTTAGTGTCATCTTCATTTAAAAAGATAGTCTTACAATAATTTACATAATTTACAACAGTAGTTTCGCAAATCATTATCAGAGACAACTATGTATTAATTAGGGGTTAGAGACTGATTTGAGTGTCTTGTTGGCGAATAACGGCACTTGCTGACTGTATAATGAACGAGACATTTTAAATACTGCACGAGGCCTCCTGGCCGAGTGCAGTATTTAAAACCCGGGGGGACTCCCTTATGTGAGGAGTACACGGATGCTCGTCGTACCTTTTAGGGGTCAAAATCAGGAGTTTGGTACCACTTACGGTAACCACCATCAGACACAGACATTTCTATGTAAATCGGTACCTTTTCAAACTTCGCATTTCCAAAATCAATACACTTTGGCGAATTTTGCAAATTATTGGTACAGGTTGTACTTTGATAAGTGCATTGACTTGTTTCCGTCTGATCTGCGTCCTGTTTAGATATAGGGTTGTTTTAACAAAGCTGTTGATATCGGGGCAGCCAGAATTTCAGAGCATTGTTTTTGTTGTTCTAAAGTGTGCCTTTCGCAATATACTTTTACACTTGTTTCGTTTCGGTGACCAGATACTTGCATGATGCGATGAACTGGAATTCCAGCTTTGTCAAGCAAGGTTATCGACGTTCCTCTTACACTGTGGTGTGTGTAAATTTGACTCAAGTTTGCTGCCGTCGAAATTTCCTTCATCATACTCCCTAGCTTGTTGACACCAAGCGGTGACTTTTCAAACCAAACTTCGTCGGTTGAAACGAAGTTTCTCTTTGGTCTTTGAAACAATGCTTCTTCCCCTGGATTTAGAACTGTCAATAGCTTCTTTAAGTACTGGACTGGGCAATCTTTTCCACCGGTAGAAAACATTTTTGGGTCTCCTTCGTCCGCTTTATCACTAATTCCACCAGGATGATTCTTCTTCTTTTCTTCTTCGGTCATTTCGACATACTCGATGTTGTTTGCATCTTTCTGTATTACAAAACTCGTTTTTTTTTCAGATTTCTTTGGTTTCCCACCCTCTTCTGCAAAAGAACAGGCTTATATTAAACCAATTTACGCGTAGTAGAGAAGTAGGTGTATCTACGCCAAATATTCCGCTGTCATAACATTTCTTGATATCTTCTGGTTGAATTGATGAATGGTGCTGAACTTTACATTTGCCTTTCTCTTTGATTATCTTCAATTTAGCGCTCAATGACTTATTAGTGACTTTGAAAACGGGATCAGTTATTATAGAAAACGTCTTTCCAACTTGTTCTGAAGTTAGGTAGCGGTTGATACCTGCTCTAATGCAAAGGTGAGCTGAGCGGCTGTAGTCTTTTTCTTGGTCGACTTTCAGTTCTTGATAGAATTTTTTCAGCCTTTCCGCGAGGATTTCTTTATCTAAGTCTTCCAGAATTTCCTCGGTATATCTCTTATGAATTAAGCCATTCTGTAACGAGAAACAAAATTAAGCTGTTATTTTTAATTAACCACTTTAAACAAAAAAAATATAATTCAACACTTGACTACTATCGTCTATCGACAAAGCCACAACAAACTCGCTTTGTTTTAAATACACTCGTTGGATTTTACCTTTCAATACGGAAATGCTCCACTTCGTTTGTCGCTTGGTAGCAAGTGGAATGGCTTCATCTATAAATTCTTCAATTTCACGGTCGTTAAGTTCTTCAAATCTGTCATTTCCTTCTGCCATTTGTTTAGTGCACTCTAAGCGTGTGCTAAACTGTTTAAAATCACAACACGCCCGTTGTCCTCAGATACAATGAAATCACGTGATCGATTTTAGCCAATGAGCTGCTGGAATTTTGGTCAGCGTACGAAGTTTGTATAATAAATTATATTATCGGACGTTTCTTCTCTTTTTTAAGGGTGCGTTTACCAATTGTTTTGGGCCGTTACTAAGTAGAATTTCAAACGCCATAAAACTCCAACAATTTGAGTAAAATAATAAATAAATCACTCACGAACTCCTGGGAGACGGACCTTTTTATTTTGATGACGTCAGAAGAAACCAGCCAGAAAACCAAGGAAACAGAACCAGTACAGAATCCAGGTTGGAACAGGGCCCAATTCTGATATTATCAGACTCCTTGCTCAGAGGAGTCATCCAGGGAAAATTTGCACCGAACAGGTATGTAAACAAGCAACACATCCCTTGGGAAAGTGATGAACTACTTGAACAATCATGTAATAATGTCATAATGTCAAATCCAGGGGATGCAGGTTGGCGCAGTGGTAGAACACTCGCATCTCACCGCTGTGGTCCCGGGTTCGATTCCCGGATCAGGCACCGTATGCGAGTTAGGTTTGTTGTTGATTCCTTATCTGCATTCGAGGGTTTTTCTCCGGGTTCTCCGGTTTTCCTCCCTTCGTAAAAATCAACCGTAGGTCGAGTGTAGTGAGTCCAAAACAGTTAATGTAGTAGGGAGTGTGTGAGGAGTAAAAGCAGGCCCCCACCAGCTTTAAGCTGTAATACTCAGTCTGATATAACAAATAGGTTATTTATTTATTTTATTTTATTTATCCCCATCCGTTGTCCCCATCAGACGTACTGAGTTTCAATGACAACTTCACCAGGAAGGCCGAATGCATTATCTAGAGACAAAAATGTGCATATTTGTGGAAGATTTGAAAGTTGAAAACCGGCGTTGAAATCACTCGAGTGGCGATAACTCAGATAGCCACTCTGGAAAACTTGACAAATAGAGCTGTAGAAGAATACAAACAAACTTGTAAGTATTAATTAGTAAATAAACTTAATTTGTAAGCCAATTACCAAATGTGAATGCTGAATGTCTTATCTCATACAATATAAAACCTGCTTTCTTTGATGAAACTGTGTGCTAAGCTTACACATTAATTTCCGTAATAAATTTATTTCTTTGTACCACGATTGTAGTAGCGTTGTGAGGTAGCCGAACTTTTCTTTGTGTTTTTGAAGTCACAGCCATTTCAGCTTCGCTATAGTTTTTTTTATCTCCTAAGTCCAGCTTCATTCAATTCAGTCGCTTTTGCTGCAGTTGACGAGTTGTTTTCATCGAAGTTGCGAGAGCCAGAAAAACTGCATTAATTAATCCCTCTAAAAAGGTGAATTTCAGTTGTAAACGAAAAGGCAGAACGATTTTAAAATTAGTATTTGCCTTCATGTCACAAATTGTTTAGTTTCTTTCAAAATGTATGGGTTCTATCGCTATTTGTTTGCGAAGAATTGTGAGCGAATCTGGAAAATCCTGATCGGGGAAGAAGTAATATATACAACACTGTCAGCCGTGTTTCATCACATATCCAAACACTGAGAACTGAACTTGAAAAACGACGCGAAGCGGAGTTTTTAAAACTCAGTTGGAGGTGTTTGGATATGTGATGAAATACGGCTGACAGTGTTGTATATGGCTTCTTCAACGAATTTACCATTTAAGAGAAAACGGAGAAGAAAGTTTGGATACTTTTATGCAAGTGTTTCATCACATATCCAAACACATTCACGCTTGTGATTTTCTTTGTAATATTCTCATTAATTATTCATGAGTTTGAGAAGAAAACATATTGCCCGTTGAGCAACCAATCAGATTGCAGCATTCAGAGTCATCTTGCCTGCTCACGGATCTGCCATATAATAAAATTCATTATGTGATACAAATCATTGCATTTGACGAATGAGGACTGTACAGGTCCGTAAATGATCCCAGGCCCGCAAATGATCCCATTTTTGAGAGAATAGGTTTAAAACAAATTAATGATATACATACATAATAAATAGAGAGATACTTGTAGAGGGTGTACGGTTGCCAAAGTAGCATTAAGCTTCCGAGTTGGTCAACGTAGAGGTCCGCAAATGATCCGAAAAATGGACCGCAAGTGATCCCGGCTCACAAATGATCCCCATTGGAATTCTGGTCGTTGGATTCAATGTTTTAGAAATCAAAATATTGGCATAAAGTTCATAATATTCTTTTCTTTTTCAAATCCTGGGTAAATTCATTAATTTTTAGATGTTTTTTGTTAATAATCCCGAGTTTTATAGTTTTTCTTAATCGGGAGTGTAATCTAAGTTAAAATTAAATAAATTAAAGTTAATAACCCATTCAAAAATAGTTTTTTTTAACCCGAGGTATTTTTTCAAACACTAAAACAATTATTTTTTGGGAAAAAGAAAACTATTTGCTTAGCGCTTTGGTAAATAATTTACCAATTTGTTATTTTTTGATATTTTTTTTCTTAATCCAGAGTTCCTCAGTAATCCAGAGTTCTTAATCCCGAGTCCTTCGTCGACCGTTCTTATTTCCAGAAACCGGTTAGGCTTTTTTTAATCATCGGGTCAATTATTCTGACTCAATTTTGTTTTCATTCCTATATATCTCATCCTGCTTGTCATGATCAGTATCTCCTATTTACAACACACAAGGAAACAATTTTAAAGCAATACCAAAAGTAAGAACAAGCGTATTAGCCAGGAGCGAGCATAATCGTGCCTTGTTCACGAGTGTCAATTACAGACACTGCGAAGGCTGTCAAGATTGGACATTTTTATGGACAGGTGTGATCCGAGAATTATAGGAATGAGTTCGCCCTCTGATTGGTCGAAAGCGTGACGTCATGGAGATTTTGATGTACATGTTTTAAAGGGGGTTCCCTGCCGGAGCCAATGGTTAAAAATCATTACATCATTATTAAAATCTGTTCTTCATTTTTCTTTCATTCATATTTTAGATCCACTATCCAGCGGCAAAAATCCCTGCCATACCATGTTTTTTCACGGGATCATTTGCGGTCCCTATTGGGGATCACTGATTTGCGGAGCGCGATCATTTGCGGTCCATTTTGGTGATCATTTGCGGGCCTGGGATCATTTGCGGGCCGGAATCATTTGCGGACCTGTACAGAACGCAATCCTAATCTAGCAGTATTTCACTGAGATCCCTGTGGTCTATGTATGTCGCCACTTCTGCCTCGTTTTGGCGGGCGGATAGGAAGCTGGTGACTACATTGTAGCATGATCATGTGTACGCAGCGCCTCGCATTTCGACGTTCGTGGATCTCGCACTCTGCTGTTGGTCCGGCTGTTGGTTTTGTTCGCTTGGTAAGTTAGGTTATTTCTTTGCAATGCAGTCTAAAAAGTTCGTTGGTACGATTCATCAAAGCCCGAGGCCCATTTCCAAAACCGGATTCCCGAGCTGCAAAACTTTGCCTATGTTGTGCACCTCGATTTGCTGAAAGAAAACTTTGCTGAATTGTAGTCTGACCCATATTATCAATTCTTGGTTTTTACCTATCACAGCCTCGAGTTTTGAGAGTCACTTTTAACAGACAAATCTCAATCTACACACGCACTCCATAATCTATGATTACGACTAGAGTTAGGCACGACTGGTTTAAAAAACTTAAAGTGAAGTGTTTAATTGTTTGAAATACATATTTTTGCTTTGGAATCATGGTGTCATATAATGTAGTATAGGTATGACAAAATTAACGGATGCTGATACCCATGGTTTAATATAATTTAGTAAGAAGGGAAGCAATTGACCGATTCACCTGACGTTTCCCTTGAGTAATATTTTCTTGTTTTTTTGTATCCCAATATATAATACTAATAATAATACTAATAATACTAATAACATTAATATATATTTGGAGCATCATACGAAGAATTTCAAGAAACTAATAAGAATTAAAAATATAGGTCTTTATAGGTGATTTAAAATTACTTTAATAATCAATACGTCTAATATGGTCCAGCGGCGAGTTCCATAACTTAACAGCGACAACGGAAACATATTTATCGCCATATGTCTTGGTTTGAGATTTCGGAACAGCCAAGAGATTAGGGTCTAACAATCTTAAATTGCGCGAGGGCTTATATTGATTTAATAGTTCAGTGATCTAAACGGGCGCCTGACCATGTAATGCCTTTTGCTACCTAGCTAGATTAGCTTTCATACTTATTTCTATGTAGCTTTATACCCTACTGCTGTATGAACTCGTTTTTATCTTAACTATTTGTATATCCGTGCGTGGTATAAATAAAAACTATTATATTGTATTAATTAAAAGTAATTAAAAGTAATTAAAAGCAACTTAAAAGTAGGTAGTGGAGTTTACGGAGTATAGGAAATATGGGCTCAGGTTTTTGAGATCTAGTGACCAGTCTCGCTGCCGTGTTCTGAATAGGCTGCAGTTTGTCCAGTTCTGTTCCCAGCAGATCATAAAGTATGCAGTTGAAAGAGTCTAGGATGCCTGACTCGATTAGTTTGTATTACTATTTCAGGTGTCCCAGTACTCTTGCTATTTAATTTTTCTATATATTTACATGTAAATCATTGCTATAAGAGTACGAATCAAGTTGTTGTTGTTGAGTCAAGTTTGGAAGTAACAAAAGCATGAACAAGTATCTTGCAGTCAGCCTGCGTCAGATGTTTTCTGATCTGATCAATGTTCGTTATGGCAAAAGAGGCCGACTTACATATGTTATTTACTTGTTTAATAAGCTTTATTTCATTTTTGACACATTTTCTATTGTTCTTCGATAACCTTTATTTCACTAAGATCCCAGTGGAATTTCAATATATTGCTCATAGGTATTAAATGACTAATATGGAGGTCAATGGCTCTTATAAGATATACGGACCTTTCCCACGCGGCGGCCATCTTGGAATAAACCTATTGTAAATGCTTAACCAGCCTCGATCTCAAACGTGTTTAACCGCCGCGTGGGAAAGGTCTATGAAGTCCTTGAATATCTAATGAGCTAAATAAAGGCTCTTGAATACCTAATCAGGTCTTTATATTGAAATTCACTGCAATGTTAGTGAAATAAAGGTTATATGGCTGAATGCCGAGGTATTTAACTCTTTCGAGGTATTTAACTCTTACTTAGTGATTATCAATAGTTACTCAAAGATCCCGTGCTACTGGTTTGGGTGGGAAAGTGACGCCACCAATATCGAGTTCAGTTATGTGATCACAGTCTCTGGCGAATCGGGAGGATAGATGGATGGCCTCAGTTTTGCCAGCGTTGCATGCGAGGCCATTGGCTGTACACCAGATCATGATGTTATTGGTGCAGGCCTCGAGCATAGCGCAGTGATATTTCATACAGTAGAGTGACCCCAAGAGGAAATGTATTCATCTATTTAATTGGAAAACAAAGCACTAAATCCTCTGGAGAGCTGTCACATGATCTGAATTTCGACAATAAATTTACAAGCCGTCAATCGGTTAATAATTGATATAATGAAACTCTACAACTAATTATGTGACATCATATTAGTTATATACATATTTTTCACACAAATTTTATATCATTTTGACATACAATGTTTGGACACTTGGCACCTAATATAGCACCCCCTGGTTATTATGATAATTTCTCGACTTTTGAATGCACGCCGTGCTTATTCCTTTTAAATAGTCAGCCGTAGCCGCTCTGATGTAAAATAAACTCGGTTCTGGTATGCTTCTCTTTGAAAAATCATATCTCGAATTGTAGACGTTTTCCAGCTATAGTTTTTGGTGTATTATTCTTATGAAAGATTGAATTTAATGCTAAAAAAACCTCTCTGCAGCGTTTTGTTAACACATGACATGTGTAGATTTTGAGGTTTTTGTCATTTTTCGATATTTTTAAGCTCTCGAAAAAAATATTCACAACTTTTTTTATGTTTTTGCTAGCACATTTTATTTGGCATCCAGATTTAGTAATTAATTTGGGAATACTTTTAAACAGATTGGATTCTAATCACTTCTATAACCTACTTTTGGGTCATGTGCGGACCTCAGAGGGGACCCTCAGAGGGGCCTGGGAAACGCACATATATTATGTCAGCGGTGTGTCGTTTCCAATTTGCTGTCAATGTAATTATATTGTAGACACCGCGGTACAATGCACAATCAGGAGCCAATAACTAGGAGTGTCCATCCCACATACTAGGCCAGCCACAGCGTTTCCACAAGTTTGGTTATTTTTAGAACGGTTTCCCGCTATTGTTGAGTTGCAATTATTTCTAAGGGAATCAAATCACAAAAGCGTAGCAGCCATGTTGTTTGGTATAACAAAAGTAGCTAATGAGACAGCTTTTGTTCCGCCATGGTGCAACATTAATTGTCGGGAAAATAACCTAAAATAGTCCAACTTGTAAAAACGCTGTGACAACTATAAAGGACATATGGACGCTCCTGGTTATGGGCTCCTGGCACAATGAAATATTTTGGCAAGTGACTTGAAATTCACTTTTTGAGAACGAGAACGATATGTATCCTTCCTTGCTAGCAGCGGTCTCTCTCTGTCTTAGTAAAATGGAAGGCGAGGGAGAGATACCTCTGCCGATATCTGACGCTTTCTCTGTCGCGCATGCGTGTAGTTTCCTTGGCAACAAGTGACGTATGTCTCACGTGAACTAATGCCTGTTCTTGTACTGTCAATCAGTTTACGCGCGTACGAAGGCTATTTTTAAAGTATTCGGTACTTCGTTGAAAATTATGCGTTTGGTACTCTCAGAACACCAATTTCTAAAATTACTCAATTCAATTTGGTACACAGACAAGTGATTTTGGCATTCCCTGTCAGTATTTGGGGATTTTGTCGTTCTAAAATGTTTGATTTTCGAGTGATTCGCAAACCCCCGTGCACTTTTCTCCTGTCGTAATTTGTCACGCTTGAGGAGTTTCACCAATGAGAGGAAAGCATTCCCACGGTAATTAGTATGCAAACGACGAGCTAAAACTGATAACACAGTGGACTCAATATTAGACCATCGAGATGCAACTTGGATCATGCGTACATCTCTTTTCTCAGGTAAAACCTGTTTTCGAAACTGGTTTGACTCGTCCATGATTGTGGACGGCGGTTGATCAAAGAAAGCGTCGGATGTCGGCAGAGGTATCTCTCCCTCGCCTTCCATTTTACCTAGACAGAGAGACCTCTGCTAGCAGGGAATATGATTCCGCGATAGAGAGAAAAAAGGTCACAAGTTGTTTATTAATCCCTGTACCGACTAGTGATGGTACTCGAGTTGAAAACGCTAGAACTCTCACCCGGCAGGTCGCGCAAGATCAATATACGCCATCTGATAGTAACAGTGTTTGTATGGAAATTACATCTGACAGTAACTGTTTATATGGGAAATTCTGTGTTCTCAATTTTCGACAGAAATATTAAAAAAAATCCACTAATCATACATTGTATCTTCATGTGGTTGTTCTTTATGTCTTTATGTCTGACTTTATGCCTACCTCTACTAAGAGGATAAGGTAGGCCGCTGAGCCATCGAAAGCGACGAAAATCCGTTAAAGTGCATATGAGCCCAAAAATGTTTCAATTTATAAAAATTGTCAATAAAATTAGGTCGAATGACATAAGAAAAAGTTCGATCTGAGCAGATTTACTATTTGTTTGCGAGGGTTAAAGTTGCCATAAAACAGCAATTTGTGTTGCCTGTGGAACTCAGGGCCGTGAAAAAGAAGACTGAAGCCAAATATTGGCTGTGACGTCATGGGTGTACATGTGAAAGACTATCATATCACTCTGTTGTTCTATTCGGAAAGCGAAAGTACAAATCTTTTTGAAGTAATTATACCTTATCGTTGTGTTGTTGGTGGTTGTCCATATTTTCCTGACCCAGAGAAAGGCATTGGACTCCACAAGATCCCTTTCGCGGACGATGGAAGACAAGAAGCCAAGAAAATGCGAAAAAGATGAATTGACTTAGCGAGTCTAAAGCGTGCCAAGTCACTCACTCACTGGGAATGGGATGTTCGGACTATTTTAAGCCAGTTTACTGTTATCGAGGGTCAAAAGAAGGCTTATTTATCCCGTCTTAAGTCTGATGATATCGGGATTGTTGCCTTCCGTCTGTTCATAGGAAACTGCTAGAGGCAGAGAGCCACAAGGTGAGAAATAACGCGGCACATGTATATATTGTGTTCGTTTTTGCTTTCCTTCCACCCAGCTTCCACTGATTTGTAACTTGCCATTGATTTCATCAAAAGCTTACTCTGTCTTTTTAGGTTTTGAGAGATCTTGACATCAAGGGATACTTTGGAACCGAAGCCTTCCACTTCAACAGCTTCCACTTCAAGTGAACCGGGATTTGAAGTGGTAGAGGGGATGGAAGAGGGGCAATCTCAGTTTCAGACAAAGGAACAACAACTTAGTCTTTCTCCTACTCAAGAGTAAATTAATTATTTGGTATTCTTTTGTAGACTATGTTGAACAAATTTACCAGACTTTACTTGATCCAAGAACTGGAGCAAATGACCCCAGCACCAATGCACAGTATGCTGACTAAACAGCCATACAAAAAAGAGTGGATCATACTCATTAAATATTGTTAATTGACATTTTTGTCTACTTTCAGTAAGAATTCACACCATGGGGCATTATTTTGTCCTCATTATCAAGACAATATTTAAATTTGGCATTGCTACGCATGACAGCTTGAACTTGACAAACTTCAAAATTTCATTACTAATTAGTTGTAAAACTGTGTTTTAATATTATTGTGGAAATTATGGCACTAATGCATCTGTTATGATGAAATTGAAGTAGTTTGTAGCAGAGTGGTTTCAATAAGGGCCTGTTTACAAAGTGGTTGGGTTAACCCAATGCGAAAATTACTTGGATTACAGCAAACCAAATGGTGGGCAAGAGAAGAGTTTTTGCGGCTCAATTCTTCTTTCTGTGACACCAGTGATTACTGCTTTTCAGTGTCATGGACTGCTGTTAATGTTACCTACATGTGTACTAATTTGTAGATGCCAGCAAGTTGTCCCAGGTAGTAGAGTTGTCCCAAGCAAACCTTTTACAATGGCAAACCCTAACCCTAGCATAACGCAGATAGCCAAGTTAAGTCATCCCATATGATTGTAAACACATTGCCAAAACAAGAAATGTGGCAGCTGTCTACCACAATAGACCCAGTCAGCTTGCCTCTTTGTTGCCTCAGTTCAGATCACCTGACTGTACCCTTGATAATTTGTGTTTCTCTGTAACTCAAGAGGAATGTTATAAATTGATATAAATTGAAAACAATGAACTGAATCCTCTTGAGAGCTGTCACATGATCTGAAATGGGGCAACAAAGAGGCAAGCTGCTAGTATTTATGCAAATAAACAAGGAAAACACAAGGTGTACTGGTTACATGTACCTGTATGTATGATTTTATTATTTTTATATTGACACCAGTCTGTGTTGGGCAAAGTACATGATTGTATGTTACTGTGCAACTTAACTGTAACTGGCACTTTGACAAAAATAACAAATCTCAAAACAAACCGTTCAAACTTAGTCAACTTGCAAATCCTAACATATCCATGCGATTTTCTTCATTTGAAAGACTGAGTAGAAAGTTAGTCCACCAAATTTGCCTTTTACCAGATCAAACCATGGGCAAGTTGAAATGCTATTGTCTTGTGCTCAACATTGATTGCCTCAAATAACCATAACTTGGCATGCTTTAATTTGTTTTCATCCTGAAATGTGATTGGTCCTCATTGTCTATAAAGTGAACCTGAGTAGTTGGAAAATAAAATGGTATGTCTTAAAATGAAAATTGTCGCATTGCCAGTTATCCATAAACTACTATCTAGAACTCGACGAAGATCATAACATGAAACATGAGTTTAACTGTTTCGACTAAGTTCGATATGCCACCTAAAAGTTCCCGGTTGGCATCACACAAATTCCACTACGTGACAAGTAACACAAAGAATGCCCAAATATGGTAAACACGCTATAACAACAGCCTGATAATAAGCTAACCAATCTCGTTACAAAAATGGGCAGGTTATAATAAATAAGGGAGTGGTCATTATCTATGGATTTTTTTTTTGGGGGGGGGGGGGGGGGGGGGAGGTTGGCATTTCATCTGCTTCTCTTGTTAAAACTTATGACCCCCCCTATAAATGAATTAAAACTTATTTGAACCCCCTATAAAATTGCTCAAAACTTTATTGCCTCCCCCCCCCCCAATAAAAAATGATGGATGTGCAAGAATGAATGCAAAGTGCTTATATATGTAATCCATTAAATTTACTATTAATATTTTTAGATTTATGGCATTTTTCCGTGATACATTATAAGTAGAAATCTATACATGTATATACCGGTACATGGATTGTATTCTTCTGGTAATCTCTACCTCACATCCTTCCTGGATGGGAACTTGAAATTGTACTGTTAATTTGTGCATCATATGCATTGTTCCGTAGTCTCATAAATGAAAAAGAGCTTAGCATTGGCATAACTAATCTCCTGGACACCAATGCATTATCTGTCCTTTGGGGATGTGCCTTTGATCATGAGCTTACTGCTCTGCATTTTACATGACAGATATGTCAAAACTTTGAAGTGTGAACATTTCTCCATTTCCTTGCAACACTGCGCCTCGTAAACATTTTGGAGCAGGTCAACCCTGCAGTTCCCTCACATACACCTTAGGAGAGAAAATTGAAAAGAAATAGTTGAATAATTATTGAGTCCGGAGTTAAATTGAAGTTACAGGACAGCTGTCGAGTTTGACTTGTTCATAACAAGCAGCAGGGCAATCCCTTTATGTAGGACGACACTAATTTTTACCAAAAATGCAATAGAATACAACACAATACAATTCAATACAACAATAGAACGCAACACAATACAATACAATAGAATACAATTTGGTAGCAATTCGTGTCGTCCTACATGAAGGGATGGCCAGCAGCAGTGTAAACTCCCGGGTAATAATAATAATAATATTTTGACAGGAAAGCTCCACTCACAAGTTGTGATTTTCAGGGAGGTCCTGTTTTAAAAATATATATTTTACTAATATATGGAAAACAGAAAAGATAAATGGTTGAAATAAAATAGAAATAGAACAAGGATTATTATGAAATTAAGTTATGTGCCAGTAAGATTTAAAAATTGATAACGCAGTTGATTGTATAACTTCAGAGTCTAATTCTAAAGAGTTCCAGTCTAATAGTGCATGGTATAAACTACATGTATAAACTACAACAAGACATTACTTACCAATTACTAACAGCAGTTACTCCATCTAGTCTATTTTGTAACTGTTGGCGTCGAATTTCTTCTTGTTCTCTCTCTTGTTCATGGGCTATAACCTATTCAGTATTCTTCGTCAGCAAGGGGTTCATCGGCGTACGGTCGGGCGACATGAAGCAGTAGTAGACAGTAGTAGCTTCCTCTTTGCCAGCAATTCCCGTCTCCACTTCGATCTCATATCTCGATATAAAGTTATATTCTGAGTCACCAGACATATAGCTGTCTTCTCATTCGGAACCTGAAGTCTTCATTGTTGAATTTTAGGGCAATATCGAAGATTCTGTACCGCGACTAATAAGATACAGTGTGCCTTCACAGGAAAACAGAGAGACACTACTAAACCGGAAGTGAACTGTTTAACTCTGATGTCGTCACACTCGTTTGTAGGACCCAGGCCCTCAAAACCACGGACATGATATCTTGACATGGGACTTTGAAAGCGTGTAAAAAATCGCGGTTTTACACAAAATTATTTTTTTCTGTTTCATTGTTTCAGAAATAGCATCATATGCACTTTAAAGCATCATATGCACTTTAAAGGAAATCGCATCAACGCGAGCGCTATGCTGGATTTATAGCATTGTCAGAAATCGATCCCACGCGTGCGCACTAGGCATCAAATTACAACCGTAAATAGACATTGTGTTGCTCAGAATTTTACATTACATTGTATGGAAGTTTGTGTTTGGAATCCAATTGTGAAACATAATTACAATAAACCTTCAAATGCATCGTTTGCATCGTGTTTTCTATCATGTTATTGACTGTGAAATTGCATGTAATCGAGTTGAAGCGAATAATTCTGGCTTCCTAAGCTTATTCGAATTAATGCACTAGCCGTGTGTTTTGGCCTCCATGTTCACTGTAATTTCATTCATGATCATTTTAGCCTCACTGATGGTTGTTTTGATCAACTTTTGAGAATAAGCATAAGCGTGGAATCGAGTAGCTTAAATGTCATTTTATCACACAATTATATGCAAATGTGGCTTAGTAGTTATCGACAGCTTCTCAGTGAGGTTCAATTTGAGTGATTTTCAGGTATATGTACACTCTGTCTACTATAGCTCGGAAGAACATCAAAACGAAACCCGTACGGCCGTCGACTTCTTCTCCCTTCTCTGAACTTCGCCATATATTGCCATATTGCTCTCGATTAGCCTGTAAGAACCTGGTAACTCAGTGTGATTGGTTGAATCTGACTTTTAAGTTTTGTCTTGGCGGTGGCGGGAATATAAAAAAAAATGAAAAAAGAAATCTCGTGTGTGTTCCCGGTAATTAACAGCTCTCGGTCCTCGATAAAATTGTTATTCTTTAGCTAGCTCATTCCATGATGTCAGAACTTCTGCAATACTTGCCTGAATATGTAGTGAATGGGTGGCAAGAATTAAAGCGCTAGAGAGCTCTAGAAATAGAGATGTATGATTGACAGGCGCTATTGCATAATTTTACGCCCCGCACATAATGGAATAGATTTCTGACAATGGGCTTGAGTGATATTTTGAAAGTTCTCATAATTACATGAGCCTTTAGACGAGTGCAATTTAAGAACTTTCAAAATATCACTCAGTGCCTATAAAAAAAGTATAACACGAGCAGTGCATGCGATTGTGTGTTTATAATATACTGAGCAAACATTTGCTGAGAGCATGCGACTGTGCAGTCTATATCCTTTTTATGCACTCGTCATTGACCAATCAGAATCCAGATATTTTGTTCAGTATGTTATAACCTCTACAAATGGGTCAGGAGAGTAATATGGTTAGGGATAGTTCTCGCTTCACTTTATTGCATTTACACTCACAAAATCTAAGGCTGGTCTCTTGTAAATGGGCATATTAAGTTGTGTTTAAAGTCATGTCTGAAAATAAACAATATATCGAAACAATAAAGCGGCAAAAAGGAAAACGATGACCCGGATACCAATTTGTCAGAATTTCGCAAAGTTATGCCGCGACGACGGCAAAAAAAGCAACAATTTGCTTCGTTCTGACGAAGGGCTAACGCTAAAAACGTCAGCTGGTTCTCTCTTCTCACCGGCGGGGGTTAGCATACCTTAACTGGCTTTTGGTTGA
Source organism: Actinernus sp. WN-2022 (assembly GCA_030867875.1). Classification (NCBI taxonomy): domain Eukaryota; kingdom Metazoa; phylum Cnidaria; class Anthozoa; order Actiniaria; family Actinernidae; genus Actinernus; species Actinernus sp. WN-2022. The sequence continues at coordinate 33,885,729 of JAOWCC010001368.1, forward strand.
TTATACGATACAAAAAAACAACAATTAAGGACAACCAAGAACATAAATTTGAAGAGCGGTGAAAATTTCAAATAAACAGAAATGAAATGTTTGCGATATTCTCAAATCAGTTCAAAGTTCGGACGTTTAAAATCGGCATCGTATTATTTGTGCTTAAATCGGTTTTGATGATTTCATCATTTTAATTTCTAATATCTAAACAATTGTTTTCTTTAATCTGAAAGATAGAAAAGGAATTTTGGAGGGAACGCATTTTTACAATTGACCTGACAGTTGCTGTACAGCCTGGGGCCACAATTACAATCGAGTGAACGAAAAGAACGAATCCAGCTTACTATATGTTTTGTAAAGGAACCAATGAGGGACTTAATAATCAAGTCAGTGTCGGGAAACTGTTCACAAATATGTTTGGTCGGATTGTCACAACCGGTTAAACCAGTTTGTCACACTCTCTACAACTGTAACGAGACGATCTCATCATATAAAATACAATCTCTTATCTGCTCGTACTGATGCACGATGTCTTTAAGTATTCCTTCTTCTCACGTACCATTCCAATTTGGAATAACCTCCCTGAAGAGATAGTTCAATCCACAAATCCAGACCGCTTCAGCAGTAAAGTCAACTTGTGGTATAGCAGCCTATCGACATAACTCAACCCCACCGAATAATTTATAGATTTATTATATATATAATTTCCTTAGAAGATCAGTTGCATTATGTAATTGATTGCCATTTAATATAGCTAATCATAGTTTCCCACATTATAAGTTTCACATTTAATTTTGTAACCTTGGTGTAAAGCAAACAAGCATTACCAAGTAAATAAACAGATACAGAGTTTAGTGCCGACGCAACCCTCACAAGAGAACCAAATATTCCCGAAGATCTTCTGGTCACTTTTCGGTTCGCCGTGCCCTTGCCTTTAATGAAATTTATCGCTCTTCTGATCAAACTAATTGAGGCCATCGAAATATTCTTAGTGCCCCGCTTAAGGGTGCGTTTACCAATTTCGTCGCTAAGCAGCGACGTTGCTATGAAGGGTCGGCGCGCGCGCTCATGCAACTGACGGGAAAATCCTACTTCCAGTTTAGTGAAAAAGAAACCGCGCCCTTCGCAATTCGCTGGCTAGCGAGCACCGGTTTTGTTTACACATAAATGAAGTTGATTTTTGCTACTTCAACCAGAGTTGTTTTACTTTCCATGCTTCAAGTTTACTTTATATAAATGTCGAAAAAGAGCGATAAAACCGAGAAAGCCAGGAGGCAGAGGGTCGCTGGACGAGGGAAAATTCCGATGTCAGGGAATTCAGGTGTCAAGTGCAATCTAATTTTATTTCGGATATCGACAAGGGGGGGTTTTACCATCTTCCCGGCATGCATTGCGCCTAAAGTATATTATCAACGGTCAGACCCCCCGCGAATAATTTAGTTCAACATGGATGCCGTGAAGGTAACGAGTCTCCAGTGTAGTGAGTTCGATAAATTACAGCTTCTTTACGTGTACTGTGTCGATTTTGCTACAAATTTCCGTCAGAAATGTGTAAACGTACCATGTTTGTCGTATGACGTGAAGTTAGGTCACATTAGCTACCCTGAGGAGCTAAATAATCGAAGACTTGTGCTGTTCGCGAATGCGGAATGGTGAGAGTTTACCTCTTTTCAGAAATATGCCATCACCAGCGCGCAGCGGTGATCGAGGTTAAATCGAGTTATGTCAAGGTAAGAGTTTCTTTACTTACCTCACTGTTCGTAAGTTCAGATCAGGCACAGTTTACATTTTAATGTGTTTTAGGGCAATTTCTTATGAGACATGATGAAAATTTTCAAATCTATTATTTGTTTAGCAAACTTTATTTTTAATAGATAAGAGCAGACATCTTGGTCTATCAGATACAAGTGAGATATTGTGAATGTTTGCCACACCCGCTCCGTGAGGGCCTTGTTTTCTGAAGTCTAAGCACATTCCCAAAATGTAATGTCCGCAACGATTTTTTGTGTAATGTCCGCAACGCATATTTAAAGCAAATAAAAACTACTACAGTCTACAGTGAGCTTTATCATTATAGTTGGGAACTGTGTTTATTAGCAAGTTCAGAAAGTCCATTTGTTTTCTTGGAACCCTTCACAGGAATTAAGAATTTAAAAAGTTGACTCAAATAAGTGGTTGTTTTTTGCTGTAATGTCCGCAACAGACATTTAGATATTAATTAAAAAAGAGTAATGATAGGAAATTATATTTTTTTTAATTGAAAATAGAGAGGCCTACCTAAGGTGTGCTGTGTATAAATTTAAGCAGCACAGCTATTTTAAATTAAGTTTGGGAAGCATTTGTAATGGAATTGCCCTTTAGTTTAAAGATGAGAATGATGAAGAACGAGAAATCGTAATGATATACATGTACGAGTGGAATGTTAAGTGAGAGTTGTCTGCTGTGGCAAGAACCTTGAATCATCCAACTATTGATTACCTTGAAAGTAGAACCCCCTCGATGCCCTGGCTGAATGTTGTCGCTGCAGTCTGTAACTGTTCAATGTTTCCAGCAAAAGGCCCTGTGCTGGTAAATGAACAAAACCCAAGGGTATATTGTGATGAATCAAGCGATGATAGTGAAGAGGACATGTCCAGTGAAAGAATAATGGATCTGGAGAGCACCCCATGCGAGAAAAGTGATGAAGATGCTGAATCAGAAATAGAAAAGGTCCCTGAAAAGTTGTATGCTGAAAAAGTAAAGCTCAAAGGATGTACAGTGTAGTTATCATGAGAATTTCCAGTATGCTCTTAAAAGATCTCAAAAGCTAATTGCAAGAGGTGAATATCCTGATTTAAGGTTGTCATTTGAGTCTGCAAACCTGCGGGATGACAGTGCGCTATTAGTGCAAGCTTTAATGGGTGCAAAGTGGGAGCCACTGGGATACATTCCAGGCAAAAAAAGTATCCAAAGTCACAGAAGCACTCCATCTTGAGAAACTTCAGTCCATAAAGTTGGACAGAGTTTACAAAAGATTTATTTATAACTGTCTGGCATACTACTACTTTGGGGATGTCATCCTTGTTAAGAGAGGAATTTAGCAAAATGACCAGAAAGATTATATGTACAATGACCTATTCCCATGGAAATATAATTCATAGCTGTTTTTCTATAAAACTTTAAATCCACATGGGCTAAATTACAGAATACAGGGCCATTTCTCAATAATTATGTCATGAAGAGCCACTGGCTCGGTGACTTGGCAGTGACGGCCGAGCCACAGAGCCAATGAATATATACACATCATTTCATTGCATGTTCATAAGTGAACGCAACTTCCGAGCCACTAAAATATAGACCCCAAGATACATTGAATATTCATATGGGGATGCTTCGTTCTTTAAAGAGACAGATACTAGGCATATTCATAAGTGAACGAGACTACCGAGCCACTAAAATATAGAATATAGTGAATGCGACTTCAGAGCCACTAAAATATAGACCCCAAGACACATTGAATATTCAAAATTATGGAGATGCTTAATTCGTTAAAGAGACTGTGACTACCGAGCCACCGGTGGATGGATTGAGATCGACTACCGAGCCAATAGGAAAAATTTATGGAGCTTCAAAAATGGCCCTGCATTCTGTAATTGTTCTGACTACATGTATGTCACATGGTCAGTTATTGTAAGTCCCTGAGTTTGGTCTGGCTGGGGTTCAAACCTGTGACCTCCAACAAGACAGACCGGTGCTCAACCACTGAGCTAACCAGGTGGTGGTCTTCTAATAGGTAAATGTCAAGATCACAACTCCAGTTGAACACATAATAATAATAATAATAATATTGAGAATCACTCAATCACACACACACAAAAAACATTTTGAGAACAAAATTATCTAAACATTAACATGGTATAGCAAGATTATGTGGAATTTTGTTGTTCTCAAACTAATTTCCTTTTATCACCTCTCATATGGTACAACCCCCCTTACTATTCAAGGTGCAGGATATATATATGTTTAACCCCCCCCCCCCCCATAATTGAACTTCTTGGTGGTGGGGGGGGGGGGGAGTGTTTAAAAAAAAATTATCCTGCACCTTGAATAGTAAAGTGGGGGGGGGTGGGTTGTACCATTTCAGAGGTAATAAAAAAGAAATTAATGCCCTTGGCCAAAAGGTATTATTTGTCTGACTTGCAATTTTGCTGCTGTTGCTACGGAGCCAGTGTAGGAGTACTTAATACTCTGGCAATATTAATTTTATACACTGCCTTGTGTTGTGCAATTTTATCACACAATACTTCTCAGGATCATATTGACTAGTACCAGCTAGATTTTACTAGCAAAAACTACGAAACCTACTGGCCAAAACTGAATTTGAACTGGTCTTTAGCTAGTTGGTCACTGTTAGTCTCGAGTACTGCTAGATGAAGGGTCTTTACATTTGGAATTATGGAATCCCTGGGAGTGGAGCAGGTCCCAAAACTGGGCAATGCAGCCAGTGGCGTATTGTGATTTGGTTTCTTACAGGCAGGAATGCACGACCAGCAACAAGTATGGAGCTGTCCTCCCTCTGATTTAAAACCAGACGGTGTAGACTGAGGGGATTTCCATGGGGTTCATCCTCTCTGTCACCTGGACTCTCGTCGAAAGCAGGAAGTTCCTCAGTGAACCGCTCATTGAGACTCCAGTAATAAAATGGAATATCCCCATCCATCCTTTTCTTGAACTCCCTGTTCAAGAAAAACACATTTAGTAGTATAGGCGGAGTCAAAATGATACCCGTTTTTTCTTACACAAGGGCGTCATAAAGTGAATTCGGAAATCCACTTTATGACGCCCTTGTGCAACAAAAAACGGGTATCAGTTTTGACTCCGCCTATACTACTAGGGTACTAAGGGTCATCCAAATTGTCACTAGACATTCTTACACCTAAAAAGCTCTGTTAGAGATATGATTAGAATATAGTTATATCGACATCGACGTTCGACATCCTTGCACCTAAAATCCAAACTTGAGTAACTGTTAGAGATATCTCAACGTATAGTTATACCGAAGAGAGAATGGCGAGTTCAAAGCTTTTCAACGTAGGCGATGTGGTCGAAGCATTCGAAAAGGCCAAAGAAGATGGTCAATCCCATGGATCCGTCATATCGTTCGACTGGACTCATCCTAGGAACGGACCGAACGGATGCAAGTACGTTTCCGTATTCTTCGACATTGGCGATGGACCTCATCCGGCGGTCTTTCGGTTCGAAGGGGAGAAGCATGTGGGACGGATAGTGCCATACAACGAAGAGGACGCAGGCAAAAAACGCGATCGACATCCTTGCCTACAATTTCAGAAGTGGAGCGACTTTGTATGTACGGAGAACGATGGAATCACGATTAAGAAAAATGACAATAGGGAATTGGATCTCCCATCCGACGACAAGCTAAGTCCTACTTTCAAACTAGTCGAACACCTAGATTGGGCTTTCGATTGCGAGGTGAGTAGACTCATCGAAGACAAAAGGATCTGCATGCGCAATTCGCGTAAACGCAGTCCACCTGGAAGGGACGACGCCATTATCGTCCCCAACACCAGGATAGCTCCAATGGTTCAAAGGTTTATTTCTATGAACTCCACTACCAATGCTGGAGGTCGACTAGCTAATCCTATAATGAGGATGAGAGCGAAATGCGACTACAAGACTGGAACACCTAACGGTCAATTCTTTGACAAAAGTAAGTCGTACGCCGATGGGGACAACACTATGTACGAACCTCTCGTCGATGAGAACTCTAGCGGTCTTAACGTCGACAACATAAGCAAACTCATCCTACCAGGTTCTATTCACGATGGTATTTGCAACGCCTCAAGTATTTGTGCAAGTAGTATGGGACTTTCGTACCTACTAGATGTTGAGATCGACATAGTACAACAACCATCGAAGAAGAATAGATACGACCAACGAGACGTCTACGCCGCCAATACTAAGCATAGTGCCAGTGTGGACGCAGCCGCAGAAGATGAGTGAACGTAGGTAATGGAGGGCAAAAAAAAAAAGAGAATGAAGAAAGTCGTTGCGTGACCCTCTTCATTCTTTTTTTTCTTTTTTTTATATCCAAGTTGTCACTAGTCACCTAAGAATCCAAACTTGATAACCTATTAGAGATATGATTACTATACTGCATATCGATCTCTTCCACTATGGATAATATATCGTGCCTCCCTCTAGAAATCTTGACTAAGATCGTAGAGCATGCAGGTCCTACGTCATTCGCAAGCATCGCAAGGACATCGAAACGCCTAAACGGTGCCGCATCTCTCGCGCGCTACAAAGACGTAGACCAAGAGTTCCGTAGACAAGTACTATGTTTTGGTTTGGGTTCTACTCGTAATGATGCCGATAGAGACAAATTGGCTAGGACTTTCGGCATTTCCGCAAGCCACATCGACGACAGCCTTCCTCTCATCTACGCCAGCGATCATGGCAACCTTAATATTGTTAAGTGGCTCGCCAAGCACTTACGTTTCAATAAAATGGATAGATACACCAATCATACTCTATGCGCTGCCTTAAGGTATGGTCACTTTGGCATCGCTAAGTGGCTCATTAAGCACTTCCAGTTCACCAAAGAGGGCTATGCCGTCATGTTTGCTATGATAGAGGCCAGCGCGTATGGTCATCTTAATATCATCAAGTGGCTCATTCAACGTTTTCAGATAACCATAGAGGATGAATACGTTCATCGTGCTCTACTATGCGCCTGTAGCAATGATCAGTTTAATACCGCTAAATGGCTCATTAAGTGGCTCATTAAGAACTCCCATCTCACCATAGAGGAAGAAAATGCCCTACTAGATTACTATGTGAATGCCTATAATGCCATATAGGAATCCGATTGAATTGAACTGCACCTAAAAAATCCCTGTTAGAGGAGTGATTAGTACGCTGTATATCGCCACCGAATGGTATTAGTATATGTTCTTTATTCCACGATATTAGCATTCGTTGTCATCTTAGTACGCATTAACACCATACAGATCGAACATGTCGAAGAAGGACTCGAACGTAGACACCGCAATAACTTGTGATTGGTTGATGCGGGGAAAAGACACGAAATGCCCTAGGAGGGTTTCGAAGACATCGAAGTTCTGTGCCCAGCACAACAGCCAAATCTCAAAAGGCTGTGACCTATTTGTACCATGCTCGAAGTGTGGTAAAGGATGTCGTACTAGTTACGGGCTTTGCTCAGGATGCGATCGTCGCGCCATCAAGAAGTGTCCCCACATAAGACGCGCCAAGAAGTCCAGCAAGACGCTAGAGGATCCAAGAAAGGAGGAACTTGCAGAGCCAAACGTGGTGGAACCGGAGGAAGAGCAAAACGTGGTGGAACCGGAGGAAGAACCAAACGTGGATCCAAACGAGACAGCGAAGACCGCCTACTTCCGTGAGTTCGATACGTTTGCAGATTCAACCGTGGTGGAAGCGGAGGAAGGTTTCAACGAGGCTCTCACCCGTGCGTTCGACAGGAATGCTTCGATGAGGCTTTTAGCCATGCGTCCGACGGTAGCATTACCCGCGGAACCAAGAGTGCTGGAACCAGAGGAAGGTCTCGGAGAGTCTCTCAGCCATGCTCTAGACGAGGTGTTGGCTGCCTTGAGGAGCGAGAAGGACGATTAGGAATAGCCACAAAAAAAAAAAAAAAAAAAATGAAGAAAGTCGTTGCGTGACCCTCTTCATTCTTTTTTTTCTTTTTTTTCTTTCTTTCTATTAAATGGATGACATCTACAGCTTATCATGGACGAGCTCATCAGACTGTTTGGTTCTGGGACTTGTAGAAGCCTGAATATCAAACCACAATTGCATATTAACACCAGTGAAACATGTTCTGATTGTCTCTGCCCCTTGGAAATACAAGGAACGGAATTCATGTGTCCCATATGTGGTCTTGTTTCCGAGGTCGAACCATGTGAAGAAACGAAGATCGATATTACTACTACTCGACTGCGTATAGTAGGTCCGGACGGATTTCAGTATCAAAATGATCTAGACCGCGCAAACCCAAAGCAAAGCGATGACACAGAACTGAAACGACGAATGCTCCTACGAGAACTACAAGCATACAACACTATTTACAAACAAAGTTATGACCTATCGTTCCCTATGAACACGTTAGGAATCGTAGCCGACGCATTTATCCAAGTAATGAAAGTTTGTCTCAAGCGTAGCGATGTTAAGAAAAATATTTTAGCTGCTCTACTCTACCATGCATGCATACAATGTGGGTTCGTCCGATCTAGAGGCGAGGTTGCTCGCTTCATGCAACTAAATGACAGAAGCATCTGTAGCGGAGAGGTCTTTATACGTTCTCTGTATAACGATGATAAGATTGATGTAGACTTGGATGTCGAGCACATAGTTCCTCACATTGCAACGACTTTCCTTAAACTCGATCCTCAAGGAGTACCTATGGACGTTCAACAAATAGTCCATGAGGTTGTTACTACAGCGATAGAAAACAATATAGGACCCAGATCAATACTTAAGACAAAAGTCGTTGGAGCAAGTTACGAGGTGCTACGTCGTTTAGGATCGTCTATGTCTCTTAACGATGTCGTTAAACGATGTGACGTATTTGGAAGTGCGGTCGAGCGTTTTGTCAAGGAGTTGTTTTCTTACCATTCCTACTTTGAGCCAATCTATACTAGACATGGGCTAACTAGCAGTAGGACTTAGCGAAGTGAAAGTGAGAACCATGTTCGTTCCTTTCATAGGAAATATCGATTCTTACCCTACTAAGCTGCCAAGTTTTTCTCGCATTTCCTTTTGCACTTCTTGCTTGAGTTCGGCTCGAACCCGATCCGGACTTTTTTCACCTATGGAAGTCTCTCGACGAATTTCAGACCTCATGATCTCATACTTATTTGCTTCGTTCAGGATGAGACTGTATTCAGAGTCGGATATGTTTTCATCG